>OY829487.1:8906068-10229261 GCA_963691745.1 Ditula angustiorana
AGAGCACGTCAGTATTTGACGCAGCCAAAAAGCATACTATTATCCCTTTCTAATCAGTCAACATAAGCGAAAGGGAGGGATGACAGTGCTCTACATTGCAAGTATAACGAGGCAGCAAACTTCTTTTGCTAACCTGCCTCTTTTAACGTTTTCCTTACCTAATATTAAAAATATTATAGTTCCAAACTCCAAATTCAAAATTTCAAATTCTTTCTAGTTTTGACGTTGCTTTTGATCTCTCAGTCTTGGTCTTAACTCGTGCGAAGGACGTGCTCAGTGTGCTCCACGTAAGTGCAAGTGTGCCTTTCTAATTCATCATCATCATCATCATATTCGTGTTCATCACCCGAAGGTACATTTTTGTACCTTTTATTTACTATATAGGCCACCATTGCCACCAAGAACATCATTAATCATTACCCCGAATCCCAGACGTAACACAAGTGGTGTATATATTTTTTGTTGGAGCTGCCAGTTAACAATGAAAACGAAACAAAAAATGTAACTTTTTAAACTGCTTTCTTGTTTATTAATTGCACAGTTTACGAAACTGTTAATATACATATAGGATCTCAATCGCGTCCTGGGATTTTTAACATTTATATTCATTTTCATAATACATAATCAAACGCAATCGATAACTCCGACATGGCAAACATATTTCTCATCTACAGACAAAATACGAAACTATAATTAAAATTACTTAATTTTGTAGTAATATGTTAGAAAATTCCTCGTAATTCATCACGGCTGCAAACGCGTAAATAAAACAAGGCAGTGAGTGATCTTTAGGCCAACTTGTTCAAATTACATAGGCTTAAACAATTGAGGTTGTGTATTATTTCCACTGGGTTTGTATACTAGGTTTTTGTAGAGATATCAAAATCCTTTAGTAGAAAAATAAATCTGGTTAAGTCACAAATTAAAGAAAAACGACGGAGCCACATGATTTAAGTCTGGACGTAGCGAGGTTACGTCGAGTATCGATTTCGCTATATTTGGAACACGTCTGGCCCCGAAGCTTGACAATTTGTCTTCTGCAGTAACTCAAGTACCAGTTCAATAAATACTTAATCGGCACTTAAGGCCATTTCCAAAAAGGGGTGTAACTTAGTTGTTAGTGACTGGAAAAAGACGATTGTTAATGTCAAATAACAAATCATAGCGTGGAAATGTCAAGCTTAATGTTTTTTTATATATTTGTAGTCCAGTTTGTTTTCTTCACTTAATATTAATTGAGTAGCATTAAGTCTACTCGTGACCACAGCCGTTGCAATGTAACCGAAAATTAATAGTATTTTATGCAACTGCTATATAATGAGAGGCCTTAAAACACGAGTGTGGTTTTAGTGGTGTGGTTAATAGGATCACACGAGCGTTTTAAGGCCTAATTATATACAGTTGCATACATTACTTCATCTACACACATTATCATAACTGCAAAAAACCGTAGCAGCAAAAAACCAACAAACGTATGACAACAAGTAATGGCTGCTATTCCATCTATCCGTCAAGACGAAAGTTTTTTTAAATCATAGACAAACGAATGAAGTCCCTATTGTCATGTCACTCGAGATCAAATGTCGTGCGTTTAAATGAAAAAAAACATACTAAGTTGACGTTTCGTATCGATAACTGTTTTAATATCTATGGATACTAGAATAGAGACCAACTTGAATTTTGACAGCTGTTCCATATTTAAATTCATAACGTCAGAGATATCGGTAATGTGACGACCAATAAAGAACAGATTTACCTACTACCATAGACAAGAAAATTCTTATAATAACATTGGTTGTAATAATGCTGAACATTTTCTATGGTTTTTGAACGCGTTATTGAGCACTAATGATATGTGTGTAGATAAAGATATTTTTTTGCGCGATAAAGCCCCATTTTTTTGTTTTCACTGTTATTTATAGATTTTTTGAAAAAGACTTTAATGTACTTTACGTCCTAATTATGCGAAGCCAAGGCGAGTCACTAGTATTGTTTATATCTGAAAGTAACTGTTGGGTTTAACAGTGATCTAATATCAGTTACTGCAGCTAAGGTCCTGTTAGGCTTATTTAGAGTAAAGATCGTTATTAAACCAGACCATTATTTTCCCCAATGCAATTGGAAGACCGAATAAATAAAGATAGATTGCATAGAGCTCTACCAATAAGAGATAGATTTTACTGGCACTGTTATTTGCACTCTATTATGTACATCCCCAACGTAACAATACCATAAACAACCACTAATATCCAATTCCTTTTGACCTCCGCCCATAATGTTCCTAGTCCAAGGCTCGAACGTTTTATAGACTCTCTTTACATGCAGTTTATAAAACATTCAAAACTGGTGCCGCTTGCCGATCAATAGACACTGTTTAGACACGAATAATTTAAGAAACTCGACGGAAATAAACTCACGGAGGAGGAAAAAGGACATGTACTTTTATTTACGGTTAGAATGGGTTCACAAAGTTTTTTGTCTAAATTGAATACTGCTACACAAAAAAGTCTTGAAAGAAGCAGGAGAAGTGCGTCGCAAATATATGAAATAATGAATTAACCAAATAAAGTTTAAAAACACGAAGTATTTAATTACCTATAAATTATTTATAAATTACTTATTAATTATTACTTATTTATTAATTATTTATTAACTACCAATTTATAAATTTAATTATTTAGTAATTTGATGTTTTTGCAATTTGGGTCATTCTGAAGATATGTGAATAGGTAAACCTAATTAATGTTAACCAAATAAGTTACTTTTCAGCAATTTCATTTTAGACGCAGACTTTATTTGCTGGCTGTATTATCTTCGAAACTACGCATGCTTACCAAATTTCAAGCTAATCCAACCTCGGGAAGTGGGTAAAAATAAACTTGCAAGATTCAAAGTAAATAAATAAATGAAGTCGAAATATAAGGACTGTAAAAATATGACGAATTCGCCACATAATGTCATTAATAGCCGAAGCCATAGGTTGGCCTATTGAAGTGTTGAGTACAGCTAGGTGCTTAGTGCAAGGATTTCACATACTCAGATTTGTTTATTACAATCATGCTTATATTTTATAATAATAATAATAATTACCTAAGATTTAAAATAAATATACAGAATAGTAACAAGTACATTAAAGGTGTTAAGCGCCATTTTTTTGGCAACCTCAAAATCCTTTTTCCGAAAATATATTTTACTGTGTCATAATTTATAAATACCTACTGCAATTATTTTGGAAATGTCGGGGACGGGTTAATATGGTAAACAAACGTTGATTACATAAAAAAGTTAAGTATACTAAGTCACGACACGGAATCCTTCTTACAGACTAACAGATTTAAAATCTTATTTTTCTTCAGACCCTATTTAAGTATGGTTCATGACAGCTAAAGAGAAATCTAATATTCACGAAATAAATTAACTCCTAAACCACTCTAATGATTTACACAAATTATTCCAAAATAAATAACTCCGGATGACATTACACCTCCATTGTGCCGAAACGCATTCCATGATTTCATAGGGTCCGTTTTATTGAAGAAAAGAAGTTATTGACGTTTACGATGCTTATAAATAATTTGAAATTAATGCTGAACATAAGTTTGATTTTATATTAGAGGGTTTCGTGGAATCGACGACCTCCAATTATCTTAGCTAAACCACGCTAAACCAAATCTGTGTCATTTCTAGACTTATACTTTCACTATAACTTATGGTTGAAAATATAAACTATATATATATATAAATGGTTAAATGTCTTATTCATATTTTACTGCCATCTGTTCACGACTTCAAATACAAAGGACTTAGGGTCTTGCCTCGGAGAAGATTTTAAAATCTGGAATTATTCTTTTAATGTTCTATAATCTCCGGATAAATTTATATAATAGACTCCTATCTTATACAATCCTAATTTTAGTCTTTCATTTGGCTCTTTGGCTACTGCGCCTACGTTACACTTGAAAATTCGCTTTTGAAGCAATATTGTTTTGTTTCTGCAATAATCATATTAATTGAACAACTTCTAAATTTAGGAATTCTAAATAAAGTAGGCGACTAGGCGATCACAAAAAACCGGAGATTAAGAAAAAAAACCGGTTAATCCTAAAATCGTAAATCTTCGGAGGTTCTCTGCCTTTTCGTCTCCGACACAAAGTTCGTAATTTAGTTACACAATGCTTAATTGCCTAGGTACTATAACGTCTAAGTTTATCAATACTTTAGTTAAAGGTGGCGACTGTATTGGATTAAATTTCAAATCATCCATTATACAATGTTTGAACTATGAAGTTGAGACACAAACATAATTCGCAAAGCTATTCTGAAGTTGTTCTTTTCTCAAGCAATATATGTACAAATGCAAATGTAGAGACTTTCCTAATTAAACCTAGGTATATAAAATATCTAATAAAAGCTCGATAAGCTGTCATCACGTCACGTTTTGTGATGAAGAATACAAAATTGTATTAGGATGTGATTTGTTAAAAGTAGGATGTTTTATTTTCTAATTCGCAGTGTACGCTGTGTCTCCACTAGAATCTTATAAATTGTACAACCAACGATATTTGTACAACCAACACGTGAACCCTAAAACCGACGATGCCCAAACTTTCCAACAACGCGTATCAAATTACAAAAACACAACCGACAATAAATTTGAATCGCTCCAGGCGCTACATTATATGATATTTATGCGAGTAATAATTAATGAAGCCGTGAAGCCATAACGAACTTCACGGAGTGACTCGGCTAACTTGGAAGTTACACTTCCTGTTACGAAGTCGACTTACGCTTACTTACTTCCTTAGTGACATTAGATTAGTTCCGAAGAGTTGGGGAGTTCCTGCGATATGGTGACCTGTCTGTTATATCTGGTATTAGGGCCAGGATTGCCGATCGCGATCTTTGGAAAGAAGCGTCAGCGACGACATCAACGTTGAAATTAGGTCTTTACTTCCTAAAATTGGCTTCCCACGACGCGTGACTCATGAATCAAACCTGGCCTGAAAGGAATATAAACACGTTCATCTCAGGTCGTGGATGTACACGCACCATGATAAGGCACCTTAAATTAAAACGGCAGCTAATGTAACGAAATATAGACGTTTGCTAAACAAATCCTTCTATTCAAGTCAACTTTGGCAGTCGCTGCAGCTGTGGTTAATAAAAGCGATATCACAGACGAAACTTGCATAAGTTTCATACTCTGTAGCATTCAGTACATCCAGCCAATCGGTCATCTGTCAAATTTGACCAGTGAAATGGATGATGTTGCAAATGCGTTGCACTGCCGCCGTGATACTCTAATGAATGACGGGACTAGAGAACGTTAAATTGGCGTATTGTTTGTGCTGCAAAAAGCGAGTATATATGAATGGGCACCTGCTATACCATCCCCCTCCTCTTAATACCCATAGCTCACTTCGCACTATCTCTCCTGTCCCGCGCGAGATATTATACCTATAGAGACTGGTTAATTTAGACACAAATTTTAAGTTAGAGATAGAGCATTCCTCACTTGGGGTCTCAATGAGTATAAATTGAAGATGTTCAGTGATACAGCATCACTGCCGTTTTGTTTTTGTTAATGATTGGCCTAATACTTCAAGGATCACAGTAGTTATCTCAAACTATAAATAAAAGAGAGATCGGGGCCGAGGGGGCAAGGGTTGCGTCGATAATTGCGAAATTATCATATCAACTCGCAGTTAATTAGCAAGTTGAGTGATTGGAGAGTAATTCACTTAGTTTTTGTTGTATCCGTGTAAGACAAATGCTTGCAGTATCTTTCATATTTATTAACAGTCGTGCGTCATACAAAAAAAATAACTTCATTGCGCGTAACCGATGGTTTGTCTACCTTTTACATAAAGAAAGTGACTACCGAGTTAGTGTAACATCTTAGCAAACTCATGATTAAATAAATTATCAAAAATTTATCATCAGAATTTACATACATTTTGAGACCTTTAAACAAAGTCACGGGTAACCGAATTACTTCGGTTACCCCTTATTTTCAGTGTATTTTTTAGTAGGCATAGTCGACTAAGTAATAGGGATGTCTCCTGGGTTAAAACAACAAGATTCTAATTAGTCCGTCAGTTAGATTATAGAAAAATACTCGATACGTATTTTTTTATTTGTCCATACGAATAATATTGACAAAGATACAGCGCATTCAAATTCAGGAGTAGGGGCTCGTGACGTCACTCTTTCGTAAAAATTTTACGAAATAATGACGTAGCGCGAACTTTCGCCGCTCTGTAACTTTGTTATTTTAAGTTTTAGAAGCAAAAGAAAAAATACGTATCTACTATTTTCTGGCGTTCTAAAAGATGGACTAATTATTATTTTTTAGTCAACATCCCAATTGCTGTACCGCTTGTAGTACGTATGAAAAGTGGCTAAGCAATTTTTTGGTCGACTGTGTACGTTGTTAGTAGTTCTTTCGATCGCCAAATAGCATTTGGGAATATGTGTCACTTGGCCGAGATTACATTCCACGAATAGCTATTTTGAAGTGCCAATAGTTATATTTTCAAGATATCCGATTTATTTATGATTATTCCGAAAATGGAAATTCGGCTTACTGATCACCTATAGTCTCAAATTATATGGTCACCTATATTCTGTGAAATGATATGGTTCATTAGCGAACCCCTTGTGTATAATTTCTTTTCGAATGTTGCTAGGCATACTTTACTATGCGTAGGCATTCAAATGATCACTTCCCTTTTATATGTATATAAGTGGATCACTATGTGCGAGAAAGGAATAGTTAGCATTGGACTCTTCAGGGGACATTCGTCATAAATAATGGCCGTTGAAGACCTCCCGGCTTCGTCACAACGCGTGCAGTGTGCCCGCTGTGCGGCTTTAGTTTTATTGCTTTGTTGAGTTTTGAAACCACCAACTCAATTTATTATTACCAATTAAAAGAGAAAATATCAGCAAAATCGTTTATATTTAAGAAAAAAATGTAAATAATAGGGTGTGTAGAGAAATTGATAGTTATTACTCTTGCTTTTCTATGCTGTACCTAGAAGCAATTGGTGCTAAAAACTGAATTGACCGTTTTTTTTTTTCAAAAACTGAAATTTTATTTCGTATTTTGTTAAATATGTGATGTTACATTAGATAAGCATACTCTAGGAAATTGTTTTATTCAACACCATCGATTTCCTAACATTTCATCCTAACCCATCAAGTGTAACAACACCAAGCACAACACCCACTTGACAAACACCCGCAGCCAATATGCATTCATGACTCGAAGTGATAAGTTTCAAATTCCGTCAAGTGTCACAGAAAACCAATTCCCACATGAACGATCGTTGCGAAGTGGGGTCAAAAGTTAAAGTCGGTAAAAAACGCGCGGCAGCTGTTTGGCACATGGCGGGAGCTAGCCGTCGATGGAAAAACGTTTAATAAAACGAAGGACTCGTTCATTTCTTTCGGCTCGCGTTTTTTCCACGAGCTCGAATATCGAGGTGTACAGGGTGTACTAAACTCGGGAGTTTGTGGAACGAATTGGTCGCTAATTCAGGATGAAGGAGCAATCATTAGCGCTGTTTGTTCTGGCGTTTGAAAATGCCAGGGATTGCTTGTATTCTGTGCCGGTGACTTTTTAAAAGCTGGCCATAAAGAGGGGTGTTATATAGTTTGAAGAGTTGGTTTATGTGGAAATCCCTTCGCCTCTGCTATTGAAGAGTCCAAAGGAGGTACCAGGAATGAGGAGGGCGCTTTTACGGTCTGCGGTTCATTGCAACACTGAACTTAAATATCATGAATAATTAATAGATTCAGGCGTTACTTTGCGGAGGTCCATATCAACAAACTGGAACAAATTACCTTGCTACTCCGCGAAACCGCGTGCCGGGCTCGTGCAAAATAGCTGCGTCTGTGCGACACATATATGTCCATGCAAAAACCCACCCTCCTCCGCTTCCACACGAAACAACATATATCACACAGACTCAACTACACACCACCACCACTAAACACTAAAACTACACGATCGACACGCGTTTCGCCTCTATACGAGGCATCATCAAGATCGACCCGTACGACCGTTCGCTACTTGAACGAATGGCGTACTGACAAACTAAAACATTTTTCTTAAATACCGCCTACCGTCGTCCGTCGTTTCGCGGAGTAGCAAGGTAATTTGTTCCAGTTTGTTAAATATCATGATACTGGGCGCTGGGCTTGGCACTTTATGTTCAAGCTTATGAATTATGTCTAGTAAGACATAAATATTCTAAATTAGGAAAACATACGTTAAAGGAGGGAGCAGAAACGAGATTGACTACCGAATAGCGTAGGCTATTACCCATACTTTTTTATAAATTGTCGCCAGTTAGATATTTTAGAACACCAATTTAGCCGCAATATGGCCAAATCTTTTCATTCCCTGATACTACTAATTTTATGCGGTTACTTTAAATTTGGAGCATTGGCATATCCGAGCTTGTTGTAGGCAATGTTTAAGCCATATCAAGTTTACATTGTCTAGATGATTAACTTCAGGTATTTGATATATGTGTTATTTATGAATGGATAGCATAGCTTATTGTAAGCTTACAGTACAATAAGTTAAAACTAGTCTTCGATATTTAATATTTCTTAGTCTGAAACACAATGAGGTCGACTTTATCAGACATCTAATAGTACTAGTTTTCCTGGGCAAAGACAGACAATAAGCAACAAAATTTGCTACAATACAGGAAATTGGGCTTCTCTTGACGATACACGCACCGAGTTTTTTAAGTGGAAACTTTAATTATCCGTCATGTTTTCGCCATCTGCGGCATAATAAATTAATTAAGGACATTACCACTTAAAATTCTGTCGCAATGGCCACTTAATTTTCTTTTATTATAAATGTTTATGGCAGCTACGGTTTTTATTTTCGACGATGGAATTGTCCGCTTGATAAATTGAGGCTGTTGCCGAAAGGAAGGAAGCGATGAAAAAGTTTCGGCATTGTTTTAGAACACTTCCTTTATAATTTGGATATCGTGTTTCCTGGTCAACGTAGCGCCGGATTCAACCCTAAAATATTGCATAGATAAATCGTGAACTCTGCGGATAACTTTGATAAACATGGTTCGCAATGAGAAAACGTTTTCCTGGAATCGATAATGAGATAAACTTATGTGGTAACTTTTGTTTTGCTTCACGACTTAGAAGATTCTGTTTCAGTGTCTCATTAACTGACTTTGAAAGAGTATACTATCAATCCGTTTGTTTTTTGCGGTGTGACAGGCGGTAGAATAATTCTTTTTTCACTATTACGTTTATCACTATGAGAAGTATTGTGACCGCATCACAATTAGTTAGCGGGCTGTACATTCCATTGACCTGTAATTGCAACGCATTATCAAGTGGACAGAGGTCAACTTATTGTGGTTTTATTCGATTGATGATTGGCATTTCAAATTCAAACGACTCCATACAGAAAGCCTCCGTTTAATTGTTTCGTTTGTTTATCATTCGTGTCGCAATTTTATGCGATTGCATAATGGCATATGCTATCTCAATATTCTTTTTAGGCTCCGTGGTCAAATAAGGAACCCTTATAGTTTCACCACATCCGTCCGTATGCACGATGATTTAGCGCAATTTGTATGTATGTATGTATGTATGTATGTAAAACTCTTTATTGCACATAATAATACAAATAACAATTTACAAGAAAATAAATAACATGTACAAAGGCGATTTGTGCGAGCTTTGTTAGTTTATAATACCCGCAGATGGCGCTATGCGAAAGGGCCACTTGACTGACAACGCTATTTGCCGTCATACGACTCGTACTACTTGCTAGGTCTTAATTACGACCATCCTCATTCGATTGGTCTCTAGCATTGTTTGTGTTCCCCACTAACAGGACAATTGCACTAGCACAGACATCCGAAGCCCCTTTTAATAACAGTCGATGTGACAATTAACCACAGGCTGTTGAACTTTGTCACGTGGTGGACGGTCGTTAGCAGATTGAGAGCATGACATTCGTGTGCAATGGGCCACTTTTGCTACGCTGTGGTGAATTTATAAGACATGGCAGTGACAATGTGAATGTCATCTCTTTTTGAACTACTCGTTTTAAGCAGAAGCATTAACCGTTGAGTCTTTAAAAATATAACTTTGAGGGTTACAAGTATTTGATAAACTGAAGCTTAGTGTAGGCTAGAGGTAGGGTTTTATCCCATTTTTGTTAATATTATATAAAGGTGATAATAATACGTGACACCTTGCTTGTGATCATAGTCACAAAATCGGAAGTGACAAAGAAAAAACGGGTGATGCCGCCATGCCTTTTTGTCCCGAAGTCGTTTTATTTTACTTTTTTACGTAAGAAATAATATGCATGTTAATGTTACTTCTATTATTTACATTTAATAATTTAGTTTTATTACATTACAATTAAAAAAGCTAAATTTTGGTGACAAATAAAATATCTAAGTAATTGAATCATAAAATCACTCCAAATCCAGGTCGAGAAATCGTCGTCAAAATAATGGCCCCTCTATCACACAGCACTATCACAACATAAAGTACGTAAAAGAAAGTGCATCGCTATGTCGCGACAATAAATTGGGTACCTAATTCAATGATAACAAATAAAAAGCTACAACGGTCTCGATACAGAAGGGAGACGGAGCTATTACTTGCTTCGTATGTACGAGTAGATAAGACGCAGGCGGCGCGGTCATTCAATTTATCTTGTGACAAATAGATAGGAATCAGTATTTGATTGTCTGCACGCATACGTTCGTCTAGGAGCTTGCATGAGTGTATGGTGTGAAGAGGTTTCAAAGAGTGTATGGAAATAGTTTTATGGGTAACATTCACCAGTACGGTGTTGGTATGACAGTAAAAAAATGCCCAGATATCTTTTATGTAAGTAGTTTTTAATCTTGCACTCGATCCATAACAAGTAATCACTCACAAACATTAAAAAGGAAATGCGCGCCTGATTTTAGCTTCTAGCTAAACTTAAGCCGTTAAGCAGCGGTGCTTGCACTGTTGTGTTCCAGCAAGGAGAGCAAGACAGCCGGTGAAATCACTGGCACATGAGGTATTCCATCTTAGCCCTCTCGGTTGACAACGCATCTGCAATATCTTTGGTTTGGCAGGTATCTATGGGCGGTGGTGATAACTTACCATCACCCACTTTTGTGACCCACTTGCTCGTTTTCCTTCCTAAGTTGAATAAATAAAACAGACAATCGCAAAAAAGCAGGAACTATATGTTAAACAATCTATTTGTTCTCTATCTAGTCAAGTATTCTCACCACGCTTAGGTATGTACAGTCGGCGTCAAATATACCAGAGCGGGCAAGGTGTCAAAAATATCTGAACTCGACTCTATTGTCAAATACGCTCGGGCGTGTTCAGATATTTTTGACCACCTTGCCCGCTCTAGTACCTATATTTGACGCTGACTGTACATATCAACGCGTGGTAATGTGTCCGCAATATTTTTAAGTAGGTAGCCACTCGTAGCTATCGGACTCGTATCGGACACGTTTCACAACCTTCCAAATAAAGCCACATGCTTATTACTGGCCGCTAAGAATGTTGAAATCGGTAAAAATAGAAATAAAATTGACATGTTTGTTTTTAATGATCGAAAAATAAATAATCGTTGGTTGTTACGCAAACACAGCATGATTGAAACATTACAGAGGTATAAACATTATCGTTTCTAAAATGCTCTACACTAATTTATTGATAACTCTGAAGTTTTTTTTTTGATTCTAAAACATGTAATAGCGCACAAGTGAAAGTAACTCCCACATAAACATAAATCCCTTTAACTACTTGGTTTTGTTTGGCTTGATCGATTACTCGCTAGATTATTATAGGGCAGCAACTATACTGCTAGCCGTAACCAGTTATTGCGTGACATCCACTATTACCGTTTTGCAAGCAATCCCATAATTTGTGCACTTTTCCCTTGCTGATTTCTGAATTACTCTTGTAATCTTCAGATACATAAATCTTTTTCAAAGGTCGGTTTGCGCGGACATGCGTGGTAAGTTACCTCTATACATAAACGTAGTATAGACACAGCCGAACATCCCTCCGATATCGAGCGTAAAAAAGACGAAACGTTTTCGCATAGAAGCGCCTCGTCAGCGTAAGAAAAAACCGACAATGGCCGCAGGACAATACGTCCCTCAGTCGCTGATCACTGCGGTCTCTCCGAGATAACAAATGAATGATACCGAACCCCATCTGTTGACTACCAGACTAATATGATCCTCCCTCGATGTTTACTTTCGGCGCAGAATCTGTTGTTGACTGCGACGAGTGTGTTTTTGAATTTCTGTTTGTAAAGTTTTTAATCAAGGATTGGAATTCAGACGCTCTTTCGTGGATTGTAGTTTCACTATTTTTAATGAGCGTGAGTAATCAAGAGTTTATGAGATCAAGTAGGAAATCTGAGAACTTCGCCATTATTGATCGTTTCGGATTCACTTCACGTCTGAGATCTAATTTAAGTGGATACACTTTTGCTTTCGCATTGGAATCGAAGGGGTATTCAGAAAATTTAATTTCCGTAGACAGATCGAACAATCGATGCAACGCGGCGTTCGCCGTAATTGGGTCAACCCGGACAATGGGCTCTGACAATGTTATTATTAGTAGATCTCTTACTCACCCATTCGTTTATTCGTTCTAGCCTTATCAATCATCTATTTGTTAGGATTTTAAAAGCGATTTATTAGGTACGGATTTTGGCAGCTCACTGTAAAAGTATATTTTTATACAAAAATAAATGAATTAAAAGCAACTTGTAATCAGAATAAATAAATAAGAATTTTAAATTGTTGAAATGGCTAATGGTCATATTTGTAGCATATCTGTAATTGAGTAGAATAGTTTCACCTGAACGCGTTTCTAAAGTAACTATGTGTTCCATCACAAGTCCCTTACAGCGATTTGCTCAATCACTTTTGTCAGAACTACAAATTAAGGGCATTCATCTTGAATACAGTCTCAATCTTAGGGCGAAATGAATCGAAAAGATTAAGAAGGCGAGGTTAGGGGAAGAGCAAATCTAATCAACAGTTCAATTTACACAAATCGTCCGGGTACTGGAACGTGTGAAGCCGGAATGTCTCGGTTAATCTTGCCTATCGATTATGCTGCCGGGTTAATAAAGACTGAGAACCTATCTCATCGGCGGAGCTCACTTTTGGTGGGAGGGCGAACGCGCAGGACATTAAGATGGGAAATAGTTCTTCTAGTTATTTCTGGGTTGCTGGTACCTCGTAAGATTTATCTGAGCAAGAAAAATATCGTTTTGATTTAACTTGGTACAGATGTTTGCTTGCTGATCGACTTTGAGTGTGTTACACTAAGCCTGTTTTTTAAAATGTAGCAATATTTCTAAGCCGAAAAAAAATACTGGAACAATGTAGTCAGATTGGCAACAAATAAAAGGAGGTATTTTTTTAAATATAATGTTCGATTGAAACACGTGGTGGGAGAGAAAATATCACAATTACATCGGATGAGTTCTAATTTGCATTGTGCTTATTTTGCTAATGTCATAGAACCCAGCTGTTGTGTAACTATGCCCTGTGCCATGAGAGCGTGGACATGAAAATAATTAAACGTTTGTGACTGGTCAATTTTGCCGGAGTATTCCTTATTCAAGCTTCATTAGTTTTAGGTAAAAGCGTTAATTAAATCTTGTAACAGTTCGCGGCCTCGTCAGTACTAGTGTCTTCGATCATAATTATCTTGTGACACTATAACAAGTTTGTAATACCAGTTGATTTTAAGCTTACACTTTAAAACAATTAAGCAAACCTTAGCTTACTAAAACGGGCCAACTTAAATGTAAACTTAACCAATAGCTAAGTGAAGATAGTTTGAACTGGTATAATGTATGGAGGCTAATTTGAGTTAACCATTAGGTAAATCGACACGTATTTGTAAGTTTTGATTTAAAGTGACGTATATTGTTACAAAACAATATTACGGTCACCTAGGAATAAAAACGGATGCAAAAAGTTACTGACCTTTTTTTGGGTTCCCTGCTCAAAGGACGAAAGGAAGCCTCATGACACTCAGCTGTTTTTTGGCTCTAGCTCGTGAATGGAATGAGTCGCACTTTGCTCGTTTTCTTTTTACTTTTCCGTTAAAGTAAATACCAAAAATGTGGTGTACCTAAAACTCAGATATTTTTGAATTCCCAAGAGTTTCTCTTCAAGAGTCAATTGAAGTTGATCACTTGCAAGTCCGGAGTGGGGAGAAGGGGGTGATGTCTGGCCGAGTCTGCGATCAGTCACTGTCAAGTTGTCGATAGCAAGAGACGTCTAGGCACAGCCGAGTTTTATCGTTAACGATATCAATTCGTATTTTTAATCGAAAATTTGCTGTGTAATGGGATCTGATGAAACGTATTTCATACGTCATTGGAGGTTGGGTGGGTTCTGTTAAACAGTTTTCAGACATTGCTTTTTGTTTTTACGATAAAGTAAGACACTGTACCTATTTATCATGAAATCTATGAGATCTTAACATTTTTCGAGAAATAGACCTAGTTTTAAGAATAAAACGAGTTTACCGTAAGGATGGTAGCTCCAATTCGATACTGGATCTGTAGCAAACTGGTGCTTGAGTTCGATCTTTAACTACCACCCTTGTATGTGATTGAATGTTCTTACTACAGAAAAGGAATTCTCTTAACACAACCTCCAGAAAGTTAAAATATCCTGAGTCTCCAAGCGCCTTATTCAGCGTGTCAAATACGCTGTATCGTTATCATTCAATTTCATCGACGTCACCCGACGGTCCACAGAGAATTTATTACTTCACTGATTTTTCCAATTGCTCGAAATGCTTCCGAACGAGATTTATAAGACATTCTCTGACAAAGAGTCACGTAATTCTCCTGCAGAGCGCCGGTGACCCGTGCAAGCTCCTTCGAGATGCGAAAAATTAAACGACAACTAAAGAAAAGATTCCTACGATCTTTACTATCTTTTCAATAGTACCTTTAATGTTCTTTGAAATATAATTACCTATACCAACCCAGATTTTTGTACTTACTGTAAGTTAACTGTTAGTAGATATTTACGTCTATATAAAAAAAAAGTGGATGGAATCTTATCATAAGAAAGTGTTCATGTCCGCCTTGTAGCTTGACAAAGTTAAAAATACAAACAATAGTTTTAAAATTAAAAGAAGACATTGATATATTTTCCTTATCGGTTTCCAGACGGCAGAGAAAGGTACCAAGCGGCCAGGAGATAAAGGAACGTACAATTGTAATACTAGTTTTCCACAAAGCTAGGCGTCTGACTGTCGATGTTACTATCGAACCGTGAGTTTTTGTTGAGATTTTTTTGTTCAGATTTACATCCTGCAATAAATGCTCTTTGAAAACACTCAGCGTTCTCGTGACAATTTATTCAAAATATTATTTATTGAACACACTGTGAAGTCTATTTAACTCCCAGCACTTTTGCATACAGAACTAGTAAAGTTTACCGCGACGAGACAAATGAAAAGTTTGTTTTGTTTTAAACCCCTCTGGTTAAACTTTCAAAGATATGGTTTCTTGAAACAAAATATCTCATTTCGAACTTTTGAACTCGGCTTTGGGATAAATCGAGAAGCCGCAAAAGGACTCTAGCAATAATCGGAACTGTACCGAACAATAGATGTCTTGTCATTGCTTCATCAGTATTCAAATGCACGGTTGTCGATCTCCGGAAGAGCTGTCAGTTGCCTCTTCCCATCATCAATTATTATAATTAGCAGTCGCTTATCGGATACGAATCTATGCAGATATCGAACATGTTTTTAGTTATGAATACCGCGCTAGTAAGTAAGTAATGTCGTTACAACAGGATAAAATACAGTAATCATCAAGGCCGCACTCTTATTTTTTTACTTAAAAACTCTGAACAACTTTACAGAATATCGAAACTCGTCTACCTCAACCTAAAGAGAGAGAGAGAAACAGAATAAAGCTTAACATTTATATGACGCACAGCACAGTGACCATTTTGCCTCGTCGTCTGCATACAGTATTTCACACTAACATTATCTTAATCGCAAACGTATCAACGTTTTATCAAACTTACATGTAACTAAAGATACGGTTGATTTACGAAAGGAAACGGGATTAACGTCTTGTGCATATGCTTCAGTAAAGGCAAGGCTGCGTCAGCTATAGAGGCACAAAGCCAGGCTTCCGACGGACCCCCTCCCTCCACCCACCACTTTATTAACACTGCTTTGTCTGAAGAAACCCCCACTTCATTAGACATGGAGATACAATCGTTACATTTGGCCTTTTTTAAAAGAGTGTCTTTAGAAGTTTCCCGTAGAATAGGTAAGAAGACTTATCTGAATACAGGTTATAATGTAGAGATAGCTATACGTAGATCATTGCAACTAAGGTATAAATGACAATTGTAACAATTTTGTCGTTTTTTTTAGATCAGATATAGAATTAGTTTTCGTCTCGGAAGTCTAAGTATCTATATCTAACTAACTTTAGTTGGAATATAATACAGATTAGTTGAGACAGCGATCAAGTGAGTGTTGAAAATCACGTCACCCCATCAATCCGAACGACTACCCGCATCTAATAAAACCCTCAGGTTTTCATTTTTTCGTGACTCAATTAAAAAGTTTTCCTACATACAAAAAAAAAGTATTCACCAAATCCTTACAGTCCGCATCGGAGCGGAAATTAAACTTTGGTAAACTCTTTTTATTTCTTTACTTTCTGAACGGAATCGGTGATAGCTGCCATTTGTTAGGTCTTCAAACACGTCAGAAGGACGAACAATTGAAAGGGCCTTGTAAGCGTAGGGCTCGGCATTGTGTTTCAGGGCTGACAGGGGCGACGGGAAAAGGTCTCGTGAAAGAACTCCTTTGTATCTGCGATCAATTTGCCAAAGATATCGCCTGTGGTAGCTGCGAGAGTATCTCGGCAATTTAAACCACGCGTTGAAAATGAAAATGAAAATGAAAATGAAAATGAAAATGAAAAATTTATTTTGCAAGTAGGCCATATAGGCTCTTTTACATGTCTGAATCTACTAGCGCTTCGGAAAATGGAAGAATCTGCTGAGAAGAAACGCCGCAAGAAACTCAGCAGTTTATCATTTTTTTTCTTCTCTTTTGTAAACAACGTTCAAGGTTGAACGGTTAAAAGGAACTTCAATTCTAGTTCGAATCTTTAGTTATTTTGATTAGAATGTGTTTTTGCGAGTAGCTAATTCTATAAAACATATATTTAGGCACTTGTAATAAACTGAGGAGAAAATTTGGCATTGATATTAGCGGCAGAAATAATGCAGCCGCTAAATCCATACCCATTTAAAACTTTTAGCAGTTAAATTACTAGCAGTCCTTAAAAAACGAACAGAAACAATGGCGTTTAAATTTTTTGTAGAGCTTTCGCGATGAACGTGTGAGTGAGAGAGTTGTGCTAAACACGCCTATGAGAAAATCGATAGCTTCTTACTCCAGGGTATATAATCTCGTTTAAATGTAAATAAACTTACCAGACAAGTCAAGTATGTGTATTCTAACTCGGTACGGTTAGTAAGAGAAACCGCGTTTGGAATTTGTCGGTAAGTGCATCCCTATCTAGTGTAAGTAGTAGGACAGAGATGCACAGTGTGACAATCGAGAGAATAGCAACCGTGCTAGCCACCTTGAGGCCGGGGCCACGGTGGGGCTCTACGCGATTTGTGACACGTACTTACTTATGTTCAAATATTTGGTATACAGTGTAGAAATGACAAACAGTCATATTAAAATTGTCTGTGGTTTTATAAATTTAGTGATTGAAAGATAATTTTTACATATACTAATCAAAATTGCCCAAGGACAACTTTTATCCCTCAAAAAAATTCTCGAAGGATAAGATAATCCGTAGTCATTTTTGCTGTGTGTAGAAACCAAGCGTTTTTGAAAATCGCTTACGCACTGACACGTCGTGGCACAACCCGTGTAGCGGTTTAGTGTAGCCTCAGCCTGAGGGACGCTCTTCGCAGAACGTCTGTTTGTCCGTTTGCACATCTACAATATCTATTGTAAGACTAACTTTTCACATCGTAAAGTTAATACTGGTCTGAGCAACTCTCTCGCTCTTTGACTGTTTCTAGCCAATCGAAGCGTGGTGAGATGGCAGAAATGAATTCTTATTGGTGGAAACTATGAGTCAATTGGCTCTTTGCATTTTGTTTTCAGCCATCTACTACATATTGGATGAAATTCTTATAGAGCCACTGCGTATTGAAATATCTTTTTGAAGTCAAATCAAAATGTTAAAATTTAAGTCCTTTTTTTTGAAATCTTTTAATGTTAATTTTAGTATACATTTTAAGTTTATATTCAGTTTTTAAGCAGATTAACGAACGAAGAATGTTTTGATTGGTCACTGAACAAAATGGTAATCCGTTTATAGGTGTAACTTTCATTAGACACAGATGACCTTATTCCACGAAACTTGTAAACGATGAGCATCACTTTAATTTGATTAAGCTGTGTGCTCGTCCTATTCAAATACAATATTTGCTTAGACATCGTAGTTACATGGCTATAATCAATATAATCCATTAGGGATACCAAATAAGGTAAATACGCGACTGACATCTAGGCAATAGAATTCTGAGTACACATGTTAACTTAATAAATAAGATTACAGTCTGCCCTTAGGCCTGTCTGCTCTGGAAGGTTCACTAGCTCCTTAATCTTAGAATCAATCTTATGCCTTTTAAAGTTGATTAGGTTTCACTAGGTCTTTTTTCGCCGATTTTGGTTTTGAGCTAAGGCCTCTATAATTGATCCTGAAATTACCTATAGCTAGGCTAGGCTAGGCAAAAAAATTGGTATAGCTTTCAGTCAATCGTTTTTTAGATTCTGATACCGCAGAGGTAGGCTTACCTCTACGATATCAGAATCGAAACCTTGAAGATACTTATATCTTCAAGGTTGTTTCGTGTTTTGTCATTGTAATAGAAGTAGCCCTTATTACATAACATTATACTACCACATAGTTACGATCTTATACAAAAAAACGGCATCTTGCTAACGCGAGGTTTTGAGACGACCTTCACTGTTATTTAGACAATTTTTGGTGTACATTTATTTCATCCTAATCGTGTCCGTGCAAAGCAGGGGCGGGTCACTAGTAAATGAATAAAGTACCAACATAGATATGTATTGGTCACTGAAATTTTCAGTAACGGCATCCAGTCTAGCCAACAATGAAAGCCTCTAGTGGCCTCGGCGTCTGCATAAAGTCAATAGTGTATCCTCTCGAGGACCTTCCAAGACGACAGCACCATTACATATTCCGATCTAGCCGTCTTTCTCCGATTAATTTGACGCCTAATGTGTGATTGCTTTATGTATTATGCATTGATTTCGGATAAAGCTATTTATGTGGTAATAACTTTGGCGCTTTTGGCTTGATATGGCTTTGCGAGCGGACTAGGAAAGTACTTTGAGATATATTTTTACAGTTCTTGTTACTGATAGATTTGTTTTCTTACAGGTACGTTAAATGTAATTCGGTGGTTGCGTAACGCGTTTTGGTAAGTCAAAAAATTTAATAAATAAATATCTTAGTGTAATTTTTACACCAATTGACTTAGTCCTAGAACTAAGTAAAGCTTGTAAGTACTATAAGTAGTAGAAAATTAAATATTTGGTCGACTTTACATCGATGCACGTCGTGTAGTTTCTCTGCCTGATCGAATCAGAAATGAGGAGATCCGCACAAGAACCTAAGTAATGGGCGGGGCACATTGCTCGCAGTACAGATGGCCGATAGGGCCAAAGAGTTGTAGAGTAGCGACCGCGTATCGAAAGACGAAGCGTGAGCAGATCCGCCATAAGGTAGATCGATGAACAGTTGGGTTATTTTTGAGTTTCAAGCGCTTGGAATTTGCAGACCGCTCGCCAATCAGTGCTGGGTAAAATATATGCTCGTGTATATGATAGGCCCACGTCTAGCGAGTGTCATGCACTCGAAAGTCAAAAACCGACCTGTTGGTGATGGTTGCGGGAACCCGCTGGATGCGAGCAGCGCAGTACCGGGCGTTATGGCGATCGTTGGGGAAGCTTTATGTCCAGCAGTGGATGGCTTTCGGCTGATATGATGATGATGATGATATAGTGACGTGTTTACAATGCATTCACTCGTATGTACAATCAGCAGCAGAAGTAGCTGAACTCTTGAAGAGATTTTAATTTTTCGTTTTCATTTTTATTAGACCTTTGCAACGTTGTACCCTGTACTCTATATCCAAAAGTACTGTCAAAGAAAGTGAGTATTTTTTTGTAAAGTTTACTTATTTGTCTATGTAAATGATGCGTTTAATGGATTAGTTATCGTTTAGGTATCTAATCGCATGCGGCATCTAAGTGTGAATCTGTGTTAGCAGATTATGCGGTACTAGTTAATTACTAACTATTTCACGACACAACTAATTAGCATTATTAACACTAACACTTCGCTGCTCCGAAGTCACGCTATAGCGTGTGCGCGAAAATTTCAGTCAAGTTAAAATAAATTTGTGAAAATTATACTCGTAGAAAATGTGTACTGTTTTCTGCCTGACCTAGATTAAAAACGGAAAACTTAGATTGTACCGGTAATTTTGCTTATAATATAAAAGTTTTTAATACTTAATTATGTTTAAAAAAAGTAAGTAAAAATTTCCGAAAGATAGAAAATTTCCTGACATGCTTGTGTAAACTGATATACAATCATAACTTCTTTCTAGCTATGTCATCATAGCTATCATCATAGAAGTACTCGTAACTTCACAGACAGACTGAATAACAGTAAGGTATTTAGTAATAGTGTACAACTATCTTTTTAGCAATAAGTGACTGAAACAATATCCTGCGATCAAATGAGAAGTTTATTGTAAATTTAATCGACATAACAAAATGGTATTAAATACTTACGAAACAGTAGAATTGCAGCCTAAACTCGGACAAATAACGTTCCATGCAGATGAAGATCTTTAAATGTATAAATAAATAGTTTCTCAGACTGTTAGTTGTGAAATAACTAAGATAACTTTATTGTTATTAAATAAAAATAAATTAAATTTTAATAATTACTTATGTTTCAATACTTGTAGACATTGAAATAAAACAATTTAAATGGTTTGTAACGCGTCTATTATAAAGAATCTAACTCCCGACGTTTCCAGCCGTTTTCAGGTTTCATGTTCACAGTCAGCCTAAAACGTCGGGAATTAAATACGATACAAAATAGGCGATGTAAATCACATTAAATTGTATTATTTTTACTGTTAATTAACTACCTAAACTAAAATATGGCAGTAAGGCAGATTATTTTGAAAATAGTTTCAATTTTACACCCAATATTATTATTATATATTTTTTTAATGTAAACTAGAATTGGTTATACATGGTTTATGTAGAAATCAATAGATTAAAGGTTACTCTGCGGAGATCCGTATTAACAAGTAATGTTATAAATGTTGTTGTTTATGTTTTCTAGCTTTTAGACTTAAAAACATTAACAAATCACAGTCACTAAATTTTAAGCATTAATTAATACGATTTTATATTTTATTCTTGCTTGCATATTAGGCAACCGTCAAAAGTTAACTTAGAAATTGTGTACCGTAGAGTAACACATTGTTCTAATATCATTATCTATAACGAGCTAGCAATAACGAATATGAATAAAGTCGCTATAAAACAACAATAAAACTGCAATACGGTCGGCAACGCAAAAGGAAACGCTTCGTTAAAGAGCGGAACTGCCTCAACTCCTGCCGCAAACTGCTTCTACTGTATAAAGTTTTGTTGCTTGCTATTTAGTATTTACTATCGCATGTATGAGGAATCGTAAGGTTTTCGAAGTAAATGCAAAATATGATTATGAATTTTCAATGTATTTTATGTGAAAGAATTCTATGCTATTGCAAAATTAAGGGCTATACCGTGGCTACTATTAATTAGACATTTACTATTGCCGGAACGTACAATATTCTATGGTTTAGTACAGACATAAATATCCAAACATCCTGACCTACTCTTACGGTTTATGTACTGGTATTATTAGCTGCAACTTCGACATCGAGCGAGGCGCTGTTGGGCTTAGAGAATCACCCTCCAGCCTGCTATGGCACGCCTGAATGGCTAGCGCGATACACCGTGACTCGCTGTTTCACTCAGTGCGTCTGTTTTTAACGAGTAGGGTCAATACTTACCGCACGCGCCTGCCAAGTTTTAGATGCACCTACCTCTATATGAGACAATGCACATCGGATTCGGCACGGTGCGGCAGGGTCCTTGCCATCGCAACACGCTGCTTTTCCACCTCTGGCTCGGCCTTCCCTTCCGCGTTTGCTCGCTTCGGACGCCACTTCCACCGCACCATGAATGTCATGTTCGGTCCATTCAATGCACACCGAACGTGTCGCACCGCGTTTAGTATGTATTGCCCCTAAAATAGCCTAGTAGGAATGAGATGAGTGTCTAGGGCTTGAAATCTCGGAATTTTTACTATGCACAATGCCGGGATCCTCATTTTAAAATTCCCGAGATCGCAAGCCCTATCCTATGATCGGCCGGTTGCTACAAATTCATACTAATTATAAATCCATCTGATGCGTCTGTCTGATTAATCTAACGCATATATTCATGGCGCATTGTCATTCTGACTTCCCACACACTATTGTGTTGTATTACTTGGTGTTTGAAGTGTTTAAATTTTCACTAACAATCGTGAAGTATCTATCTGCTACGCCGTAGCATTCGTAGCGCTGCGAACAGGGTTCGAAAAAATTCAATATTTATACCTACTTATATTTAAAGAAATACTTGTCACAATTGTTGAATACACTTCAAGTTTGTCTAATAAGACTTATCTATACTTAAAAGTAACTTAAAAATTAAAGGTTTCGACGTTTAAATTGAATTCTATTATGTTAGTTACTTGATGAATCTTTTTTTATATAGCTGTATAAATCAATTCAAAACCAATTAAAACCTTAAGTTCTCAACCTGGGACGAGTAGTCGGACAGGTCTATAAAAAAGACATGGAGAGTTTTGACGATCAATAGCGGTTGATAAATATCGTCTTACATATATTTATATCCGCTAATACTTACATTTCGGTGAACCCTGGGAATCAAAGATTCAGCGTTTCATAAAGTGCTACGAGATATGTTTCGCGGGCAGACTGCTACGAACGCTACGTGTTAGTACTTCAGACTCGCTTGTAGTATAATGATATATGTAGGTGTATACATGTAGATATCAGATACGATGTTTGGCACATGTGTTTATTACAGACATTTGCGCGACGACATGGCTGCCAAGAAAGTCGATGACCCGCCATGTCACATTTTATAGAGCTCATTTATCTTAACAATATTTAAAGTATCTCAACACTTTTCTCTAGAGAAATATGTCTGAGACGAGAACCGGGTTATGACAACATTGAAACTAATGAAGTTAGTTTCACGTATAAAGCGTGCGAAGAATTTATCATTCATATAATAATATGTTTGGTTTAAGTTTTTTAATAATTTTGAATTTGTGTGTATCTTTCATTTAATTTTACTAAGTTGCATCATGTTAATGTTCAATTATCATTATCACTCACGATAAATATAACGTTCTATCTAACATTATTACATTGTTTATTATCTCTATTTAAAGTTAAATATCTAAATAAGTACTTTTTTGATATTATCTTTACATATCCTAGTTCTATCGATCCTTAAGTTCATTCCCTTCTTCTACTCCCTTGAATTCTGACTATTTATTATTAGTATAATATGTAATGTATTTATAAGAATATTGTATGGTAATTTTACACGGTATTTGCTACACAATTGCTCTTTGTCTGTTCCTATTATGATACTGATTTCATCTACTCAAAGGATAACTGCAAGAGATCCTGTAGAGGGATAAGTTTGCCTTTGTATAGTCGACCAAGTAATTGCTTGACCACTTTTGAACCTTATCCCTTTGTAATACGGTCGAAAAGTGGTCAAGCAATTTCTTGGTCGACTATACATCACTAAATCTCTTTTTGATATATATGTTTTTTTTACAAAAATAAAGAGTTCCGGTACTGACTGACCGACTGCCAGGCAACGTACAGCTGAATAAAGTGCCTTAATTGGACAGGTCAGGATATGCAAAAGTGCACTAAGGAAGCATTTTTGAAAATTAAACAATTAAGGGGCTAAAAAGGGTAAAAATCTACGCGGACGTAACCGCGTACAAAAGCTAGTAATGAAATCCTGGAAGCCACAAAAAAATTCGTGGCAA
Source organism: Ditula angustiorana (assembly GCA_963691745.1). Taxonomy (NCBI): domain Eukaryota; kingdom Metazoa; phylum Arthropoda; class Insecta; order Lepidoptera; family Tortricidae; genus Ditula; species Ditula angustiorana. The sequence goes on from OY829487.1 coordinate 8,930,394, forward strand.
AGTTCAAAATTCAATTTAAGACCTAGCAACAACAGATATTTTTTCATAAAAAGCGTGTTGCTCATTGCCGTGTCCCATTTCTTACAAACAAGGTTATAAAACGCTAACTCTTAATATCTGTCAACTGTACTTTATCTCGCCTTAAATATAAAGGTAAAATCGCGTTACATTTTTTCAAGACTAATAACTCTCGGAAGATACTATCGCGCCGCTAGATAGCAGTAAAATAAGCCAAATTGGGCCATCCCTTTAGCCGTGTCTACTTTTATGGGGCCTATTCTAGGCTTCCCACTTCCTTGCCCGAGATAACATCGATCCATTATTATACGACGGTTTTGTTATCCTACCCGTTTTATAATCTGATAACATCTGCCCAACTAATTTGGTTAAGGAGATTCAATTGTTATTTGTCATACTCGTATCTTTTCATTTTGTTTGTCATTAAATATTAAAGAAATATATCGTGCGTTGAAAACCGCTTCTATGGTTTCATAAGATAACGCGTATACTAGTGTTATAGTGGTAATTGGTAGACCCACACTGTACCCAGTTGCTGTGGCCCTAATATGACCGGCTAAGTTTAGTTTATCTCAATTTGTCCGTGTGCGTCACTTTCTCATGATAATAGTTAGAGAGAGATGCAGGGAGTGGCAGTAAATGTTTTATTGCAGTCTGGTTCTTAGCCATGTTTGGTGGAAAACTTACCAGCGGTTTTCGAGGCATTTAACTTACAAGCTACGTCGGGGGTTAATGCAAAGTTTTTTTGTTAAAGTTCTTCATGAATAACAACAAAAACAAAACTTCACTTGCGTCGCCACCGCTCGTCAGCGTGTTAATTAAATTCCGTACGCAGAACTAATGCGTACAAAAGATACAAATCCATTTGAAGATTATCACTATTCACCCAACTATCTAGTGACAGCGTTCGTAACGGTTCCGGAGCAGAACAGCGTCTGTAGTAGATGTATTTGAGTAAAATCGGCTATAAAGTTCACAACGATTCCCCCTGTCAGCCGCAGGCAAGAATGAAGGAACGAGATATTGTGCGTTTTCGTCACTTTACCCCACCCACCCCTCTCGTCTCCCTCCCTTCGTCGTTTGCTTGCAATGACGTAATCTTTAAAGGCGATAACTAATCTTCCTAATTAATCTTTTCCCTGATGAGTTAAACAAATGAGCGGAGTGGGCAGGCTCCACGATTATAGGCATAAATTTCTTCGAGCTACGGTTGATTTTCGTGTACTAACAAGCGCTCTTGTCAGTTAAGAGAGCTGTTCCTCGTGTAATGTAACAGTTAGTACTTCTCCACGAATCTTGTTGTAATTTTATGCCTGTGCGGATTTTATATCTGCGCCGCTGCGCCCGCGCCATCCTTTGGACACGGTGAATCTTACCTTGATAATAAAAGTTACATGGCACGTGTTTTAAAAGTGCGGGCTATGTTTAGTTTTCCCCATTTCTTCTAAAAAAAATAACTAACTCAAACAATTATTTTACAATCATGAAGACAAAAAATTACTTGTACTCTTAGGTTTCTATATTATAGCTAAAATAAACTCCAATTCACAACACATCATACTCTCGATTTTAAGGATTTTTTGGAGCTTGATAGAAAGGAAATCATATAAAATATCACAAAAAATCGAAGCCAATATCTCCTACGTATCCAAAAAAGTATTTCTCTAGTGTCAAAATGGAAATTTTTATGTATTTCCTTAAATTACTGCAGTAGTGTCTGCTGAGAGTCACCTCAAGACATCAAGGCACATTTGAATAATCCCAGGGTGCATGGGTAGTTTGCATGTTTAAACTGAATTTTCTCAGTCGTCCCGTATCTATAAAACCAGCGAAGGTTCGCAACTCAGATTCAAGAGATATTAAACGCGATGTTATCCTTCCTAATAATCTCAAAAACAACAGAAGTTACATGTTTTAAGTAAGTAGGTATTACAAAGCAATAATACCCCGAGGGGAAAATATTTCAGCGGAATATAACGAAATCACTGGATTATATAGAGTTGCTGAAACAACCGTCCAGACAGGCTTTCCAAGGAAAGCTTTCGGAGCGAATGAAGTTCAGACTCGGAAACTTGAACGTCCCTTGCGATACAGACGTGGAGCAACTGTGGACTCTATGTAAATTTACAGAAACTTGACCTGTTCTGGATATTACTAATCTTTACTTTATGGTACGACGCTGACGCCAAAAATCAATACAAACGGCGTTCATTGATGTTAGAAGGCTGGCAGATTGGTTTGCTTAAGTCCCTGTTGAACGGTTAAGTTCCGTACTACCCTGATTGCGATTAAAGTAGCCTAAATGAAATAAATCTTTACGTAGTATAAAACAAAGTTGCTATCTGGCGCTGGTTGTCCTTATATCTTCGGCCCCTTACTCCTTCTAAACCACGCAACGGATTTTCATAAGGTTTTCACTGCCATTCATAGTTTTTCAAAAGGTTTTTATGTAAGTACAATACTTTTTTTTTATACATTCAAATTAAATTTAGAATGCTATATAATGAATGGCAACACAAAGAAAAATTAGGGTAATGGCAGGACTCGAACCTGCAACATCAGCATTCCGTGCTTTGCGTTTGCCAGTTTCGCCACATTACCGCTACCATACCCTGCGAATTTTTCAATGTGTTTCATCTTTACGGTCATTATTGATTTTTGTTTGAAAAAACTACCCTCGGTGTCATCTATGAGAAACTTAATAAAGTTATCTCATTCAACTTGGTCATTTATGAATTCCCTTTAGCTGACGAGAGACCCGTGCGAAACCAGGCGGGTCGCTAATGTGTTTATAAATAGAACGGTAAGACTATCGGTGTCATAAATTATCCAAAGTCGGTTAAGAGTCTCGACTTATCATACAAACGATGTGTCGACAATCGATTAAAGTAAAACTTTCCAAATATAACGAGATAAATCCACTTTAATTTCTATAATTAAGTAGTGCAGAACTAAGTACTACAGTTTGAAGCTTGTATGAACAATTAGAACTAAGTGGCTTATATACTTTTTTGTTTCTTTCATTACAATCAGGCATTTCATAACTTTGATTGAATTCACGAATTGAGCCTTGCTTACTGCGGACTCTAATACTAAAACAGAAAACATTGTTCGCTACGAAGTGTTTAGTAATTAGGACGATGTTCGAAGTAAGTGCCGCTAAATAGGTATATTCGAATATAAATGACCATATGAATATCAGATCTTGGCTTTTGACCAGTAGACAAGCCAGGTTATCTTATTTGTGCCATGTTCACTGAACCGTACAGAAACATGATTAATGAAGCGAGAAGCGAAACACCACATGTCTCCTGCAGATTAACACAATTTTAAATATAAGAACGTGAAAAATATTAATCAACAACCAATTATGCGGTCCGGTAGTTTTAAATAAATCCAAAGAACATTTGTTTGTGAAGTTTTTATCCAAATACCAGTGCCATATGCTAGCTTAAACTCGCGTTACTATACAATTGTAGTTATATTTAAATTTGCAAATTACATGCCAGATTGTAACGAAACGTTCCAAATAAAACAAGTTTTGGCTGAACAAAAAATGAAACATACAAAAATTTGCAACGACCGTTGCCTCATTTGACATACTGGAAATGCTGCACCAGGATGGCTAGCAAGACACACCTTCCTTTGCATCGGACGAACCTGCGGATCTTTATGTTGAATTTCGTTGCATTGTTACGTCATTTACGGCAATAGTGACAGAGACAAGTCTGACAGGTCGAAATACTAAGTTTACAAAGGTCTATTTCTATTTCAATCTTAATCGCTTTAGTTAATAGCACTAGAGAGTAATTCAATTGCTAGCGTAGGTAATCGGACATTCTACATATAATTGTAATCGTAGCACACCCAAAACCTAGATCATTAAGCGAAATCTATCCAATCAGCTCATCAAGCCCCACCGCCCACAGTGCAAATTAAATTATGATACGACACGTTCAATTGTTTCATACAAGTTATTGGAATTAAATTACCTTTCAAATTGTTATCTCAATTTTAACACTGGTATGTTATCGGAACTGTCAAGGGGTGTTTTCACGAGCGAAATAATTATCGGTAACAAGTGCCCGGGAGTCGACAAAAGACTTAATTGGGCGAGTATTAACGGAATGCGTGTCGACGCGATTGTGTTTTGTTTATGAGGGAAGAGTCCATTTGCTGCTCATTTCACGTCAGTCGTGGATCTGACGTATCTTGAAATAATGACGGTATTGATTGTTTCGCTTGTGTGTCTATGGAACGTGTAAACCATCCTTTATCGTACATTATGATCTCTCTCATTCGCTGTAAATTAAATTATTGTTTGTAAGTACTTTTCAAAACATTTAAACTAAGAAACAATACCTAATCTGGATTTAAAGATGCAAATCTTTAGAGATATTCGCAGTTTGCCAGTTACGTTAAGCTTGTATTTTGTCTCTATTGCATTTTTGAGGTTAATTGTATGGTTTCAATTTGAAATAGGTACACACCGAGCACGTCGCTTTGACAAAATTATAGGACTTTTCGTGAAAATCAATCACAGGAACTGACTCTACGAGCAATCATCTGTGGGTGAAATTCAGCGTATTTTTACCCCCTACCAAAATCTGACACAATCACAATCTTATTAGTGGTTGGTAAATAACGGCGAAAAAGTAACGATTGGATAATTTTTTTGTTTAAACTTGTTCCAGGCCGGGTATCAGATTCTATTTTCATTAAAAAATATTCCTAGACTGACTAATTCTGCTGATGTTCAGTCGACCGCTAGTGATATTTTTCGAATGAGTGAAATAATCTAAAATTCACCCTCAAGTTGTATCACATTTATATTTCTTTATGTGCTGGTAACATACAACATTATTCACTTTTTATTTCATTTAGGTGTGAAACAAGTGAACCCCACGCAATGCTGAATAAAATAATGTTATAAGGATAGTTTTGTGTTGGGGTAATCAACACCTGCCCTAGTTGCGTGTGTGGCGGTTTTAAAAGTGTAATTAATTTATGGCACAAAACCACGGAAGAAAAAAAACGGGGGAAATGCAATGTACGCGTAATGCCCGTGCCAACATTACGTACTGTTGTACGTAACCTCCGCTAAACCGCTCCCAGTCGTGTTCTGTCATCCCGCGGAGGTGTTAGTCTCGCGAAATACCTTACTTTTCCCTAGCCATGCCGTATTGTTCAGTTTTAGAGTGCAAGAACCATAGTAGGAGTAAAAATCTTCAAAATGGGGGTGTTTCGTACCACCGGTAAGTACGATTTTAATGATATTCCATAAAAAATCTTAGTTATTTTCATTCTTCTAATAATTTAACAGAACATTTTGTCAAAATTGAACCGTACTTCATTACAATAAAGTTTATTATTGATTGATTGCAATTACTATTTCGCTCTAGAAAGTTCTGCGTTACAGTTGGTACAACAATGTTGGGTGGGGACACTGTTTTTATCGATACATGTATCGATGAAAGAAATTAAGTAATCTTTATTATGTAATCATCTATTCATTTATATACATAATAATATATCTGTAACAAGTCCGTGTCTGTACATATTTTTTTTTGAGAAAAACTATTACTAGGGCTATTTATAAGCGCAATAGAACCCAAAACTACGATTTTTAGAATTATTATCTGTTTGTCTGTGCGTTTGTTTTGCGTCTAATCACGTCACAGATTTGATGAAGGCGATAGTTGAAAAATATATAAATGTTCGCATACATCATTTGTTGAAATTAAAATTAAGACTTTCGAAACGCCAGTTCTTTAACAAATACGTTTTATTTCAGGGACAATGCATAAAAAATTAAAATGAAACAAAGCGCGTTTTACTATAACCCAATACGTAAAATGATACGTTTCGTATCGATAACTGTTTTAATATCTGTGGATACTAGAATAGAGACCAACTTAAATTTTGACAGCTGTTCCAAATTTAAATTCATATCGTCACGAGATATCGGCAATGTGATCACCAATAAACACAGACTACTAAGAGATACTTTTTTTTTTAATCTTAGACAAACGAATGAAGTCCCTATTTTCATGTCACTCGAGATCAAATATCGTGCGTTTATATTTAAAAAAAAACATATTGGATTGACTTTTCGTATCAATAACTGTTTTAATATCTATGGATACTAAAATAGAGACCCACTTGAATTTTGACAGCTGTTCCAAATTTAAACTCATATCGTTACAGAAATCGGTATACAATGCCAATTAAAGTTCAGATTTACCTACTACCACAGACAAGAAATTTCTCATAATAAAATTGGTTGTAATAATGCTGGTCATTGCCTACCTCCTTGCACCGTCTTTCTGAACGCATTATAGAGCACTTATGATATGTTTGTATATAAAATAAGTTTTACTACAAAGTATACACACCTTTACACGTGTCGTGTTTCACTTTCTAGAAGTATAAACGTGTGAAGTGTGAATAGTGGTGGGTAACAAGCATTTAACTTAAAATTGCACTTTTTGCCGTCAAAAAAGTATTTATTTATCGCTTACTTTTTTTAATTATAGCCTAAATTTGTAACTTTAGGTCATGGTAGACCTTTTATACATAACCTAATACAAGTAAGGCTGAATAGACTTCATGCTGTTTTATGTGAAGGCAAAGGCAGGCGGGTTTGAAGTCGAAACATCTTAACATGTCTGTCTATAATGTCATAGAATAGAATATAATTAATAGTTCAAAATGAACAACACCGATGTCTGGTACAATATTTTGTGTGCGATGAAAGACATCGATATCGATAGATAGCTAGCATGGCTACAACCCGTCTACTCGGTCTGTCAAAACGAACCAAAACCATGTGTCACTTTGAATTTTTAGTACGAAAGCCGGCCGCAAAATTTCTTACCTACTTGATACCGCGATATCCGCTTAGAAATCCACAATCTGTTTTACTTTTTTGTATCTACCAGTAAATTTCTGACGATGAATTTGTTTTCTGATGATGTGATAGTCATTTCAGGGTAGTCACTTGGGTAAAATACGCCCCAATTTTTGCACCGAAAGTGGCACTTTACAACTTTTGCAAGTCCAGAATTGGCAAATTATTACATTCAGACTTAGCATCTTTTTTAATGAGAAACCATTGTGCATTTCATGGCGGTATCAAGTAGGTACAAAATTCTGCGGCCGGCTCTTCTACTATTGAAGTGAAGTTGTTTTAAGTGACATCTAGTGTTGAGTAGCGGAACTACGAAGCCAAATTTTCATTTGACGTTTACATATTAAAATGTCATATAATCAGTTCGATGTTAATAAAAAGTAAACCTTACACGTTACTCATAAGGTATGTTTTACTTACGAAAACTTGTGTACCATTTGTCTTATATCGTTTGACAATTTTAACCAATCAAGATTATGTTATTTTAGTAGTGTAGTATAAGACGATAACCACAAGTGTGTGCGTGTGGCGACACCGGTACTGGTACAAATAATGCTTTAAACCACTTCCCCCGTTTTTTTTCTTCCGTGCACAAAACAGTTGCAAAAAGGGTGTTTTAATTACATTTTGTGCTTATGTTTTTTGCAATTGTGTCCTACGTGTGTGTAGAAAAGGTGTAAAAGCAGGCTACTAAGTTTTTTTATAAAAAATGCTCAGTTGTGTTTCCAAGATCAAATACTTCACTTTTTTTTATTGAGCCAAGAAGTTGTTTTTAAAAACCTTCTGTCAACCGACTTCAGTAAAATTTGCATACAGAAACTACATCTGATTTAACTACGCCTACAATATCAAGGAAGTAAGGAAGGTATGATATTAACCACCCTATTCATAAACGCTATATAACACCTCAATTTACTGTACATATTTCGTCTTTGCGTGTCATTGTGACGTTTGCCTTCGAATGAAAGGAACAAACAAAATTTTAGTTAAAAGAGGCCTTTAACATTGTAATAAATATAGCTAGTTTGATTCTGAAAAAATGTTATCTTAAACTTTTTATCCTTATTAAAGCTACTTACTATAGGCTACTTATTTACATCTGAATAAATCAGAAAAAAGAAATCAATCATACCTACCTACTTCACTTATTACCAACAATGTGTAAATCAGTCTTCGGTTTTGAACTTTCGTCTTTTACAGTTTCATAAGAGTTGGTACGTATATTTACAATTTATTCATTCATTGAGTAAACATTTTTAAAGAAATGGAATTGAGAGAACAAAAGTTTGGTAAGTTGCTTTAATTCAATTATTAATTTAAACTCAGGATCGGGGAAAGCTGAATTTTAAAATTGAATTTTTTACACTTTTTCGCAATTGTTTACTTAAATTCCAAGTTATTCAAGCATACAGTTCAAACCGAGTGGAGGCGGATCACTAATAAAAAACTAAAAACAAGATAGAACACACTTTATCACAGAAAAATCGAAACACCATACATACATTCTCATTGAAAATATACGCGTGTGAAGAGATTCGACGTTCCCTTAGCCGATATATTCCTAAGAATTGCATATACGAGTATTTATGCCATGATGTATGAGAGCAGGTCGGTTCCCATCATTTTATAGTGCACCCTATATCTGGCCAGAAACATAACCTACAAATATCCGTTAATGCCAACCATATTCCTTGATAGGAACAAATACTGGTTTCTCTACGTGAACCGTGTTGACTATAGGCACGTGGACGGTTTTATAAATTGGTACAGTTTTAATGATTTCTTTCAGAACTGGTACTTCCTTGATCACTGGCACTTCATGGAATACTGGTACTTTCTCGACATGATGATGGTGGTACGTGTGGACGTCGTAGGGCACGTGAATTTTGATGCTGAAAATGAAATGGAAGTTTTGTTTAGTTCTTTATCCATCCTTTAGTCTATGATATTAAAAATAAATAAATTTATTTTAGTTGACAGGAGGCGTTTGGGGTTTAAGCCCTAGGGCCATAGGAGCCGTTTTTACTATGACCTATCGGTGATAGAGGCCTCCCGGTGACCAGCGGGTTGATTCTCGAGTACTCGACATTCGCCTGCCAGGGGCCAATCAAATACGCAAGCAGGTAGTTTAGCTGGCACTGATTGGTGCGCGGCTGGCAATTGTCGAGCGCTTGAAAGTCAAAATTACCCCACAGAAAGCTGGATAATACTTCGCTCAAAGAATCAGCATTGGCATCCAATATCGTGGCAATGCTGCCAGCCTGCTGGGCACTTTCTATTTTGGCGGCGATTTGTGACAGATTTCTACCTTCAGTTACTAGAATAAGTTTTATCGTTGTTTTTTATTTAAGTTAGTATTTGTATTTGTTTCCCCAATTTTTAATAGATAGTGCAAAAACATGTAGTCTACGGTTTTGGCGACTTTAAGGTTAACGCGAGTAATTCATTTAATGCGTATACAATTTGCATATATAATAACATTTCTTTCAAAAATAAACCTTCACATTTGTTATTTAGTTACAATTCCCCTTATTCATAAACGCTCTATAAACCTACATTAGCTATCACATGTTTCGTCTTTATCAGTCATTGTATATTAAAAAAAGTCAAGTTTTATTAGAAACTCTTTATTAAAACAGAACTAGGAAAGAATACCTATTATTTTAATGAAATTATTTTAGTTTAAAGTTCCAATATTTAATGTTCGTGGAGTTTAAGTACAAATATTTTATTCATTAGAATTTCATGATTGATAGTGATTCAGAAAGTTTGTTTCTACTAATGACTTTTGAATTGCAAAAGTTATGATGTAGAAATTCGTAAGTACGTGTAGGTATGTAGTTTTTAGCTCTAATTTCTAATGCTATATCGCTTATTTATGTATAAACTAAATATGTCAGTTATTTTCTTCCTTTTTAAAATCACGTTAAAGGGAAAACATGTTAGTTAAAAAAAACTGCAGGAACATTATCTTGCTTGTACGCGAAACCTTTTTCTTACTCGGTTTCGCGGAGTAGCAATGAAATTTGTTCCAGTTTGTTGATATTAACCGCCGTAGAGTAACGCCCGAGTCCATTGATTAAGATGTTGCTTGTAAAAATTAACGATTTAACGAACAAAACATACCTAGAAGAATTAGACTTTTGATTTCGCTTTCAAGGGGGAGATATTCTGATTTTAAACAAGTTATAATACTTACTGTGTTTTGTGGGGGTCTGGATCAGGTACTGGTGAAGCAACGATCGAGTGGCATGCTAACGCAGCAGTCAAAAATATCTGAAACAAGTATTGTTTTGTTAAATAATTTCTTAAGTTTCCGTGATTTGTAGACATTGAAATAAAACAATTGAAACGAATCAGATTCCCGTCATTTTGAGCCCTTTTTAGATCACGTGTCCACGAGCCGAATAAAAAACGACGGAAATTAGATGTGTTATCGCGATATCAATATTCGTAACACACATTCTTTCTAGCCCGCGTTTGAAATAAATAAAAATTAAAAACTGTACATAGTTTTAATTTGCTAACAGTATAAATTATATATATTTAATCATTTTCAACAAAGTTAGTTACAATACAATACTCACAGCAACGTTCTTCATGTCGGCGGCGGCTTCGTATGTTTCGATGCGCGTGCGCTGTCGGTTAATATCTACTACTATTGTGCAAGCTGTCACGGTTCCTTACCAGCACACAGGTTATAACTTAGTAACGATCGCCCACCATTTTTGGATGGACCTGAGGTTACGTTTCAGTTAACTTAAACTAAAGCTGAACACAATAACATAATTGAGTCATGTGTATAAAGACCACGCTTACGAGCAGGAAAAAAACAAAAAAAAAACAGTGGTTTCTTATAAGTTAACGGTCTTTCTGTGGTCTTTCCCAAGACGGCTTGTTCAAATTTGAACAGAATAATCCGCATGACTTCAGCTCTTTGAAAACAAACTATACCACATTCAACTATAGGAAAAGAAAGCAATAGTCAATAGATAGCGAGTAAGTGCGAAGGCCTATAATCTCGAGCTAATAAAAATCAATTCAGGCGTCTGTATGAAAATAAATAGGCATTGTTCTAGTTTTATAAAATGAAACTGTCTTTTTTACCGTTTTTGAAGTGGCAGGTTGTGGCCATAATCGTGAGCATCTGTGGCAACACTTCCAGGAAGCCTCGTGACAAAACAAATACTTACCTAGTACACTCCCAGTAACTTACATCCTCGCAAAGCAATCAATTACTTGCACTCCAGTGCATAAATTATTATTAATTACTCCTCGCGTACCATGATAAAGTGTCTATTGGGACATGCACGTTGCGGTGCAAGAGTGTTGCACTTTAACAGTTCGACATAGTTTTCACTTGCATAGAGTGCCAAGGATAGCATTCGATAAGTTATTCTATTGGCGCAAATAAGTACTGTGTAGTAACATTACTGAGTATAAACGGGGCATAAAGATCGGCTTTTCGCCGTGGTTTGAACCGAAACCGCTGTCCTCGATGCATATCGCTCGCACGCGACTGTCGCGAGTAAGGGCCCATTTACGTGGAGCGAGTTCTCGTATGCGAGTTGCGTTTAATTTTTTTATAAAAAAGAAAGGGAAATAAGCAAGTGCATCACCTGTAGGTAAGTGATCACCACCGCCCATAGAGAGATTGCTGATGCATTGCCAACTCAAAGGGCTAAAATAGAATACCTCTTTTGCCAGTAATTTCAACGGCTGTGTTGCTCTCCACGCCGGAAAACAAGCACTGCTGTTTAGCGGCTGGATTATCGAGCAAGATAGTGGTAGCAATCTGGATGGACCTTGCACAGGGACGTACCTCCTGCAAAATTTCGCGGCTTCATCAATTGATCGATCACATATTTATAACGTTATCGGGACTTTAGCGCGATAAAAATATATTTTTGATTTACCTCGACGTTTCGGCCATGTTTCAATGGCCGTGGTCACGAGTAGACTGAAGTGGAGGGTATTAATTCTGTTTAGCCGCGCGAGTTTTACGAACTACCCGCGCTTTGTCTTGTTTATTTTCCACCGGCATATCACTACACCGACACACAACGCTCACATTGTCCGACGATTTATCCGAAACGATAACGATAACGTAAACGAACGATACGAAACGACAACGTTATGAATATGTATGAAAATCGCGAAGGTTTAAAACAATTTGATCGATCACATCATATACCTCACGGTAGGTCGCAATGTAATGCAACTCGCATACGAGAACTTTCCACGAGCTTCATGTGACTATAGTACGGTCAGTATCATAAATATACATACGTTACCAAGACTTCGAAAATATCTATAAACCTTAATGCCACTAAATAAGGTCGATGTGTATATATTTTGACACCATGGCTGTATATTATACACATATATTTTTACAGCTGACTGTAAGAGTACAACTAAAGTGGGTGCGCGACGAAAGGAGTTAGATTGAATGTTTTATTTCACTGGGTTTTATTTTGGATAGCAACAACAAATATTATTAAAGCTTTCGCCGCCGGTGACCCGGATACAATAGGTTGTTCTATTGTTATAACGGTTATAGCCGTCACACAAGTAAACAAAAGATAAGTACAGATAGGAAAATTTTAAGGTATACACTGTTTATTTTTCTGTGCAATAAAGTTACTTATTATTATTACTCGTATTCAACAGTTAATGTTACTGCTAAAGAGCTTCTCTTCTTGAAAACATTTAGGAGAAAAATAGCCAATGTTCTGCAGACAAGTTAAAAATATCCTTTTTAAAAGTAATACATAGTTAATTTTTTTTATTATAAACGATTCATACCTAAAATAAAAGAACAACTCCATTGTCATTATAATACGAAGTGTTTAGCTCAAAATGAATGATCGGAGATTAAAAAATCATAGAGTTCTTAACTGTGACAAAGAACGAGAGACGAACAGATTGAACTGCCATTGACCCCTATGAAAAAAAAATGCCCCATAGTACCCATCAAAGGGAGATACGGCTGCACGGAAAAAGGTAAAAGGTGAATTTTTGAAATGCACCCTACAACGTCCCAGGCAGAATAGGGAATGAGCACAATCAGAGGAATTTCCCCCGGCGCGGACCTGCATTGCCGATGTAACAATCGCTCTGCTCTACATTGAATCACTCCTTTTGTTTTTATTTTTCGGGCAGTATGATTCAAATACTCGTACCTTACGTTGTGGTACTGTTTTTTTATAAACACGTGCAGTGGCTCTAACATGACTGGCCAAGTTTTGTTTATCTCTATCTGCGTCCCTTTCTTATGACACTAGTTATAGAGAGACACAGAGAGGGGTTAAACTAAACCTGGGCTGTCATGTTAGGGCCGCTGAATGACTTAGTGGAAAAAGATACTCTAAAGTGATTTTAAGACTATTATAGTTAGTGATTTATGCATGGGTAAGTCCTTTTTTTACTTTAAGGCCGAACCATACCGGTCGAGTATTCGTGGCATATGCGATACAGCTCCAACTAGCTTATTAGAGCTGCGTTACGCATGCGTAAAGCAGCACTAGGAGCTAATTCCATTCGCCACGTGTTTATAACAAACAGTTGTGTTACTTTACTGGGTACATACAGTTGCAATTATATGTACCTACTAGCATATAATATATTTGCTCATTTTGCAATAGTTTTATTACACACAGACTTTTAATGATAACGCAATAGCTAATGATTAGCGCTACATATTCACGCATCGATCGTGTTATACATGTCATGCCAGCAAACACACGCGATGTTCATTTCGTTCGCAACCAAATGTGATGAATAATATCCGCCAGCTTTAATGCATTTTACCCAGGAAATATAATAATACCATTGATGTAAGCGGTACCTCAAAAGCGCTTAACTATTTATTATTAAACATCACTAACGTTACTCATTAGTCGTACACAACGCGGTCTTACTTAACCTTTTTCTATATAAAGACTAACGCCAGGGGTCAACTGCTACTGTTTTTTGTACTTGCCATTGAGCCCTGGCTGTAGATATATAGGCGTATTTGTAAAAGCCCGCAAGAGGTCCGTAAGTCGGTCTCTCTTTGAAGCGGAGCGAGCGGCTTACAGTGGTAATCCGACTCAGGTCAGTCAAGTAGCGTCACCTGTGCTCTGAGGCTTTTTTATTCAATCTCATACGTTCCACGGTTAAAAGGAAACAATATTACGGATTTCTAACACCCAAACAGCGAGAATGTTTTGATTTAGAACTGGAAAATGGCGCCGTATATGTTAAAAGAGCGGACGTTTGTTTTGCCATGGAAGAACTGATGCATATTTACTTTTGAATGTGACGTTATCTTTAATGTAAAATGACATTGTACGGTGGCGTGAAATAGAATAAGAGTTCATATTTTGTCTTGCGATGAAAGTTTTTTGGGTTTTATTTATACTGTCACTAGATACCTTTGCGATGCCATATCCACCCCTTACCTATAAATGTTGTTGTACGTTATGAGGCTGGATTATTTTAGCACATAAATATTATATGTATCAAATTATATTACAAGATAGTGTTGAAATATTTTAACGCTAGTATGGGCGAAATCCGTCAATTATTTGTAAAATTCAGTAGATGGTGGATAAATCAATCGCATCCGTATTTCTATTTTGCGACTATCCCACAAATCACCCGGCCACCATGTTGTTATCGGCATACATTTATCTCCTGCGCTTTTTCAAAATTCGCTTCGTCCGCCATATTGTTATGCGACTATGTTTTTATTAGAAATCTGATCTTTTATAAAATACAGTACCTACAAGTAATTTGACTAAATTTATAATTATAACCATTTTCGTTTTGGAAAATGACGAATACGACAGTTAGTTCCGTAAGAACTGTTAAAAAATAAAAATAGGTACACAACGAAAATTCAGGTGAATAGTAAACGTATTAAATGCTAAATATTTGTCATAAACACTAAATCATTGTAAGACGATCTAAGTGGAGCTTATTTATTATTCTGCTGCAAAGCAAAGGTCGAAACACTTATTTATTTCTAACTTTGATACCCGAACCGTATGAAGCAACTGTTCTAATAATAGAAATCAGACATTGTTAATTTTAAATCACTTTTTATACCAATGGCAATATTACTTGGTTTTTTAAATACCAGATTACTAGAATACGAAAATGCTAGTAGTATTGCAACTATCATGGAGAGAGATTATCGACTTCGCATCGCAGACATCTCACTCGGAGTTAACGAAATGTTCAGGATCAAGTTAGTTTCAAGTTCCCACCACTGTTGGTATTCGATTTCTTGCTTCACTTAGCTGAGATGCATGACTGTGGAAATGTGACTTGAACTTGTGATTTCGAATTACATCTTCCGGGTTTTTGATAACATCTTAAGACTTACAGGCGTGCCATGTGAGTCCATGGTTGAGGTTCAAGAAATTGTTTCAGAATAAAATAATTAAAATAACTAATGAAAAATCAGAATTCATTTAATTGACAAAAAAAGTTTACTTTTCCTATTTTTCGCGGCGTGTAAACAATTCCACAAATAAACTTCCACAGCATAAACTTTTTAGCAGAAATTTGTTTAAATCTTTCAAAATTGACTTAATTTCTTAAGTAAAAACCAATATTTACGTTTAAACCCACTACTTCATCAACTCCATCGTTCCGTCCGGGAAAATATTTGGTCTGTCATCTAGCTAGGGTGAATCGTGCAAAGTGAAGGGCTAAACTTCGACATTAATTACACTTTGCAGCTACTGCATAATCCTTCTAGACTATGCAAGTATTTCGACGTCATTATCATATTATAATTTGGCGGGAAGCGAGCGCCGTGCTGCTCGTAATTTGATATTAAACATGTGTCTGACAACTCTGATAAGTGACGTGACTGCAATGCGTGCAGCTAGAGCCTAATTTGAACTGGGAAGAAGCACCGATCCTAGCTTTATTCAGCATTTTATTAGGCTTTAACTGAGATTCCCTTATACAGCTTCCTGTATTCAAACGGCAAGACGATAAGTCGTTGTTTATGGTAACAATACTGTCAGTTGTAAGCAGATAGTTGATCTATTGTCCTTTGCACCTTCACTAATGTGAAAATATTGAGTATATTTACAGATATGTACTAACTGTGTATGTTTTTGCAAAATAAAATGATTTGATTTTGATTTGATAGGACAGGATTAAATTAGCTTCTTAGCAACTGACCTAGATACACTACCTTTTGATGCACATGTTACTTAAGACTGTGAGAGGAGTGTGAACCCACCGCTTTCCATACAAACGGCGATAACGTTTTCCATCCTCTGAACCTTAACCTATAGCTATGATTTTTTTGTATGTTCTCATTATGCCTTAGAACTAGGTTTGTATGTATTAATTTTTTGAATATTCTTAATAGTTTCAAAAATATGCACGGTTTTTTGTTTTGTATGAAACTCCTAAAATGCAAATATTGTTAAATTTCGATAATGTATAAGACGCATTTGTAGTGTAGCGCATTTATGTTTTATAAGACTCTTAAATTTAAGATAAACTTGGTTTATGAAACTCTTCGGCATACACTTTAGAACCAAAATGTAAAACATAGTAATATTTCGCATAAGTAATATAGCCTATGGAACTACATTGTTCTGTTTTATGATTGCGTTACTGTTTAGCGTACTAAATTAAAAAAGTAGGTACCTCCTCAGGCTCACCTAAACCTATTTTTGCTACCTACAATTCCGACAGTGATTCTTGGTAGAAAACGGAAACAAATTCCTGATCCATCACTGTCGCCGTCTCGGTAAATTCGATATTGAGCACGCGGTTGACAGTTCCCGTTATTGCAATGGTACTATTCAGGAACTATTGAAATGAGATCGGTGACGAAACTTTAACTACATCCTTTCTTTGCACTTTATGATTAGAGCTCCTCAAAACGCACGATGTAAATATGTATCAAGCATATTTTTTAATGGCGTTTTTCATTTTGGCAGAGCCATCATCGTTTTGCATCGCGTGTCTTTCATGGTTTACATAGCACAACTCAATCAATACACAAGTGACGGACAACGACAGACCGCGACAAATAGAGACACGCACGTCATGCTATCTGCACGGTGATATTTAGTGTTTCACTTGACAGTTTATAATTATCGTTAGACATTAACTATCGCTCTTTTTCTTAAATTTTTATAACCAACGTCTTCGTTGCTTCATTAAAATTCGTTTATCTGTCTGTTAAGTTTATTTTACTTTCGGTTTAGAAAATCACGCAACATTCCAGAATAGTGCTCTAGCAAAGCTGTCGCGCGGCGTCTGCCTTGTGTATCGGCTTAGGGTTGTTTATGAATCAAAGCCTTTGCCATTTCAGTGATTTCAAGCGGAAGCTGTGTACCTACTGGTTGTTAAAAATATTATGACATCGGCATCTTATCATAACCTTGGCCATAACGTGGTTCTATAATTCTGTGTCATGGTCTTACGCTGTTTTACTTTGATGTTTTTGGACTCTTTGTCATAATTCAAGATTATTAAGTCTGCTGGTTTTAAGTGTTTCTTTGCCGGGATCCATTTTATGAAATTAGAAAAAATTAAAAGCTGCTTGGCCTATATATATATGTTGTATCATAGTTAAACAATTTTATAATGTACTCTAGGCGGTTTCTTAACGTAATATAACAAAAAAACCAGCCAGGAACTTTGATGATACTTTAATTGTCTTCCTTAGGTTTATCCGCCGAAAGTAATTTAGTTTATACACGAGCTCTAGAAGTCTTAATTGGATTATAAATGCACTTACCTGCTCAATGTGGAAGTTACAAACTCACTTTAATTTGCCAAACTCAATTAGAAAATAAACTAACTTTTAATGCGATATTTTTACTTAAATGAGTCACTAATTCAAATGTCGAGTGCGCATAGCTGTTTCATGGATTTTAAATAGAAAGTTCTACACATGCTTAGGTTAAATGAAAAGTTTATTAAAAAAATATTCTTCGGACATAATTTTTCACCAATTGACCCAATTCTAACCTAAAAAAAAATCTTTTTACGAATCTGTTGTCAGGATAGGACTAGTAGGTATAGATCTTTTTGAACTCTTCGAGTGTTCGATACCTTTGTTTCTCACTGTTATATAGGACGGGACTTTTTATTAAAAAAAAAAATTTAAAAGTAGTAATTTTAAGTGAGAGTTATACTCTTTTGCTACAAATATTCTACTTCACCTTACTTTTTTATGTCAGTAACAATAGCACTAGGAACGCACGCATTAATTGCGATACGTAGCTTGCTCAAAAACTAGCGAGGCAACTGCATAGTTTCTATTATTAACAATAAGCCAGCTGTACGAATATTTACAAGTGTGTTCATGCATGATGTGTAACACAGTTTGAATTACTTAACAATATTGGATGGGTAATTCTACCATTGCTAGATAAGGTTCCATTATTGACTGTATATACGAGATCTAACAACAACTTTTAATAAGACCAGTATTAACGCTAAACAACTTATTTATTTATTCTTCTCTAATATCAGCAGGTAACAGCTTCACCGGTCACAGATTCAGCCATTGATAATTAACACCCTATCAATTCCTTGTGTGCGCTATATTTGTGCGCGGCATACCTTTGTACTACTCTTCTGATACCAACAACAGACGAGTAAACGAGAGACGTCTATAGTCTGTTAGTTTATTTTCAGTATTTGTATTTACAACTATATGGATTTTTGATGCTAGGTCCCACCTTGTTTAAATCGGTGAGTTGATCAGTCTGATGAGTGCTCAAACTGAATGTAAAGACACGCCAAGAGTTGGAGCTGGTTTATAAACCTATTTTGGACAGGGATGTAGGGAAATGATCGCAACTCGACTCCAAATCGTGTATACCTACTATGTTAAATTCCTGTTAGCCTAATCTGAATACAGATAAGTTCATTTGACTATTCTATTCTTGTCAGAATGTTCGTTCCAACGGTTGAAACGCCAAGGAAACTTATCTGCTCAACACGCAACTCTGCACGTCCTTCACAATTATAAAACAAGTGTATCCCATGACGTGACTTTGACTGCTTTACTTCCACTCAGACCGTTTTTTCGTGTCGTTAGACGTTCATTCGTTTAGGAATGCTCCACTTGAAATTTTCTGCGCCATCTTAATTTCTACGTGACTCAGAGAGTTAATTAGTGCAATTACGAGATCCAGTCGAGTGGGTTTTTGTGCCAGTACTTACCCTGGCATTCAGGAATAGCCATTGTGGAAAATTAAATTAACTATAAACTAGTGAGGCTCGGTGTCTGTTCGTAACGATAGTTAAGGTTGATTAGCTCCATATTTAACTATACTCCTTGCTGTACTATCTGTATTTATTCTTAGAAATAAATTATTGACTATCATGTTAGCATTTTCATGAACTGTTGATGGCTATCCTTGTGGTCTGTTTATTCTTCTTTTTAAAATCCCATATTCTCGTGGTAGGATCTTTTTTTGTGTGTTATGTTTGACCAAATGTAACTCAATTTAATTTATAATATCTTCTATTGTTGATAGTGTATGAAAGCTTATTTGTTGTATGCACGTAATTATTTTATTGCATAAAACCATAAATGACAAAAATAAATTCGGTGTCACGCGAAGGTGAACTTACTATTAGAAAGATATAGCCCTATGACTATGACAAACCGACGGACGGACAGCGAAAGCTTAGATATAGGGTCCCGTTAGCATCCTTTAGCTACAGAATCCTAACAAATATCAAATATGATACACTAATGTACAAAGGCGAATTTTCCCTTGAAAGGATACATTAAAAATACATAATACATAAGGGAAATATCTCGCTCGACTTAATTATAAAAAAAAGGATACTCGTTTCTAAAATACCGTAATCATTTAGCCCTAACGATGTGTAACCGCCGCTTCAACAGATGTTTATGAGGTTGATTCATAATATTCCTATGCAAAACCGAAGACCTAGTTGGGCGAACCCTCCGTTAACCGTTACTTAATACCTCAGCGCTGCAGTGTATAATTCTCTAATCGGCTATTCCAGCTAACCCCATTAAGTCATAATCGATAGCCATTGTCTGTCTCCATTCAAACGCTTTTAAACAAAACTGCCGATTAATGAAATTATTTGGAATCACGGTTGAAATTAAATCGTTATCATTAACCGCTTTGTCCACGTAGGTACATCTATCTAAGAGGAGTTAGATTTTCTCGCAAATATATTAAAAAGCGTCGTTTATTGTAAGATGCTTGATTGGCAGTATGATCTGTTTATTTTGCCAATACATTATTAAAATCGTTGCAATTTTGAACACAGTTCTGACAGCAAATATTATCTTATCTTATCTGAAATGTCCGAGCTTTCTTTCCCATTTATGTCATCACCATACACAGCTTTTCAGCTCTATGAAGAGGTAACCTTGACGCAAGTGTGTAACACTCCAGGGCATCTAAAGCCCGTCCATAAATACTTGTCTTATCATGTAAACAAAATTCTTACTTAAAATACTTACCTTTTTGTCACTTAAGCATCATCTGTACCTAAATAAAACAAATCTAGTCTGTAAATAGCAAAGACGATTTAGAACTTTTTGCCTCAGAATGTTTTATTTGAACAATAAATAATAATTTGATGACAAAAACTAAATTTTTTGGTTAGAATGTTGTTTCAGTACTTCTTAAGACAAGCAAAGATGATTATGGATTAACTAATAGCACCCAGTCTAAATAAGATCAAGAACAGCGCAAGCCTCTAACACAGAGATGCAGATGCTGATATAAATTTAAAGGTGACAGCTTTAAATAAGCTTAATTCCGTACGAGTCCGGACACGGCTTAAGAAAAGCTAACATCTGTGGGATGTCCAAGACAATGCATTTAATTTTAAAATGTATGATAGCTACTAACATTCGGTTTTGTAAGAACATTGTCTACTAACACGCTATTGATCTGCAAGTTATCCGAAATAATTATTTGTTTATTTATTATTAATTTGAACACCGCTCTTCTTAGTATCACGGCAGTTTTCTAGTTAAAGTTTTTCAAGTAACAGTTAACTCAAGGTTCAATAGTGATATTGAAACTTATCTATTTGTATGTAAGTGGCAAAGAAATACCTAGGCTGACTATATATAAATATAGCTTACAATTGCGTGCCAAATCGCAATAGTCACCTACAAAACACCCCGCAGGCATTAAAGTTAATTTCGCTGGGCACTTTCTTAGTTATGGCGCCGTGATATGCATTTTTCTGATTAAAACAAAGTGCATGACTTTTGTAAATAAATACAAACGGGACTCAGCATGAAGAGTTGATTTCAATGTTACTTAAAGATTTTGTTGAATCTTAAAGCGTAGTACAGGCTGAAGCTTGTGGCAGTGGGTTACGCTTCTGATATAGTGGTATCGTGAGTACCTAGCATATATAATTTGTCGTTTACTAGTTAATGCACTTAGAGCAATTTTTTTAACTATAGGTTCAACTATGTGTTAGACAGACAAAGCGCTGTTTAAGTCTCGTTTTACTGCATTGTTGTCCACCCTTCTTCTTCTGGAAATTAAATAAATATCCTGGGATAATTGACATGAATGATCTAGTTTCAAAATAAGTAAAGGTGTAGTTACTAAATACCTATACATGTTTGGTTCTAGAAGCCCTTTGAGCAGTTTATGGCAATTACAATAGAATGGAATAAGCTATTAATAATTTTAGGTATTGTCGCCAAGCATGAAGATGATTAATAATTACAACTGGATTTATTTTTAACCGCCTTCGCTTTCAATTTTAATAATTTCTATGCTTTAAGGCCTTCCAAAGGCTTCACACCTTACTACAACCGATTACTTATTCAGCCGCAATCATTATAAGCCATAGCCGTAGAATTTCCAGGTCATAAAACTTGCACCAAGTTGACGTAATAAACACGCCTCATTTGGTTCGTTCAGATGTTTGTCGGTAGTTCAGTAATTTGTTTGTAAAATGTGTACCAATGTGTATCAAAATATTAAATAGTATCAGGAATTAAAGTTAAATTTGCTGCGATTTTCCGCTGGTTCGTTATTTAGTGCACTACACCGAAATAGTAAAATTTAATGCATATGTTTGATACAAATACGTTATCAAAACCAATAAAGTTTGAACTGCTTTTGAAGTATCACAGACTATAAATTATTAGGCAATCGTAGGTTTTAATGGTGAAAAGTTTGGGTCCATTTCTTGTAGACATTTATATACTTTTGAATTGCATCTCAAAATTCTCAAATATCTATAATATTCATTTACTGTGAAATTCTTGAGCTACCGTAATGCGTATTAGTGAGAAGGCAGCGCAAGCGTGCTTCTGCCAATTATCATGCATCACACAAGCCACTTGCAGCTATTTAGGTTAATATTCCACCTCCGAGACTTAGCGCCATCCTACTTTGGCGCCTTGAGAATTCTACCTCTATTAAATTTTCTCACTCATACTTAAATGCCGCTAAGTCACTGGAATGGCATTTTAATTTTTAATGGACTGAAAAATAGTTTGATTTATAAACGAGATATGACATAAAGAGCCTTTTTAAATTTATAGTAACACATTGTTTTTATTGTTTCAGGTATGTAGCAGTTTTTAATTGGAAATTTAATACGAAGATTATACAGTACTACAAGTTTCTTCTCTGGGTAAGAGGAACAATGAATTTATCTAAGCGGTATTAACATTTTCATTTGTTTCAACCAAAAGTTCGAAACAGATAACATTGACAACAAGTCGAAAGTATAATGAGTCGTAGACAATTTAACGTTGTTCGTCGGACAAAACTTTCCAACCGCGATTATAATAACACCCTTAAAATAACGACAACATAACGCATAACCTAAAGTTCTTCTATCATTATCTCGAACAGCGTAATTAACACAAACGTGTCTAAATGCAAAACAAATTACTTGAAATTTTACTCGTAAACCTTGAGTCGAACGTCAAGCGTGTGCTGAATAGCGTTTAAGATAAAGGGTATAAAGTTTATTGGCTTTATTACGCTTACGCATCGCGCCGCTTCTAAGCGCGGCGTAACCGGCCGCCGTCTCGCCCCTTCGGGAGCCGAATTAAAAAGATAAAACGCAATAACTCCCTAGTCTACCATTCACCACGGCACCGTTTCGCTCTCCATTTAAAGCGTCAATTCGAATGACGTGCCTCGGCGTGTCTTCCAACGCCACCACAGCACACACGAGGAGTTTCAGCATAAACGCGAAGACATCTTTGATGTGCACCCTCTCGCCTCGAGCGTGAAAGGCTCTCATAGATAAAGTGCATTTCGATATTAGAAGTTTGAAACACAGTTTTAAAGTGAAATTTACGGTTTGAAATTGTTTTCTTCGTTTAAACGAAAGCGGTGGGTCCCAGGTTAAAAAGGATGCAATAAAAGTGTTTGTTTTATGATGGTCTGTGTGGGAATTTATTACGTAGGCAAAATCAGCTGCTTGATCTTCTGATTCTGACTTGTAATAGGTGACCCTTAAAAGAGGGTCAGATGTCAGTCTTGTTATCAGTTTTATTTGGAGCATATTGTTTCTCCGGAACAGTGCAAGATTGAAGAGGGCGTGTCAAAAAGTACGATGATTTAAAAAGCAAAATATTTATGTGGGTGGTAGGACCTTGTGAAAGTCCGTCCGGATCGCTACCAAAACCTTGTTTGCTAATCCAGCCGCTAAGCGGAAGTGCTTCTACTGTTGTGTTCCGGTGTGGAGAGTAAGGCAGCTAGTAAAATTACTGGCACAAGGTGTATTCATTTGCAATCTCCTTGATGCTGCGAGTGTCTATAGGAGGTGGTGATTACTCATAAAAAAACCGAATATGCATAACATGATATCCGTAGCATAGAAAACAAACCAAGTATGTTGACAGATTGTAACCGTACATGGCTTTATAACCTCCCCAGCACTTTTAAATAAAAAATGCTTTTGAGGGTTATGATTCTCAAATGTTTCACATATCTCGTTATGTGTACTCTAGGTTCAAGAAAAATTAAGAAACCCCTTACAAGCGACACAATAGATTTATCTAGTTACATTGTTCATCCAATGGCATAGTCCGGTTCACTGCATATTCAATAAATTACGAGCAGGTACAATAATTATAAGCCAAAACACGAGAAAAATACTCCAATATCATAGTATAGTCATAAAACCCAAACTTTACCTGTAATTACCTAAATATATTTATACCAGCAATACATTTTTATCTTCAATTTCGTCTACGGTTCTAACCATTTCGGTAAAGTTTACAATACGGTTTACGGAGTCAAAAAATCGATCGAAATTGGTATTGTCTGTGGTTTAAATAACATCTATACTGAGCAAAGCTTGGTCGCCCAGGTACCTACTATTAATTTGAGCACTTTAATTTTTTTCAACTAAAAACAGTTACTCAAACCGTCAATCAAAAAGCTTCCACAAAAATGACAAGGATTGTTTGATCCTAACCAATTGTTGACCCATTTCAAAATTACTTCAGAACAAGAAAATTTACCTGTAAACTATGTGAAGGGATCTGAGGGTCCTGAAACTAGTTTACCATATTGTGATTACCCTCGGGAGGTAACTTTGCCTGTACAAACGTAATCCTGCGCCGTGCCAACTGTATGTTATTGATTCGTCTCTGTTTTGATATTAGTTTGTTATTGTTAATCTGCTCTGCGATTAACTTTGCTTCTGATGTTTGCTTGGCTTTGTCGCGAAACTTGACGGTTCGAGTTAAGGCCGGAACTGTTGAGTTCGATGAGTGATTCTGTCGAATTAAATGGATGCTCGTTTATCGTTTAACGTAGTATGATATTATCTTCAAATGATTTTAACTATTATCCGTTTGCTAGTCAAAAGTTAAACTATTCTAAATGCCCTGTCACATTCATGGATGTAATTTTTTAAATTTATTTCGTCCCATGCCTTAGTCCTATAAGCAAGCTCAGTGTTTATTAACCATTAACGGTTAACCGTTGAGGTAGTTATTTATTAGATTTAAGATAAGAAGTGACACGAGAATCCATATTTTTATGCCACTTCCATAAATATATGTACCCAAATAGTCTGAAATACTATTCAAGACATTGGTTTTTATTATCAACTCCTACATAGCTATTTGCGGAATATTTTAATGTAAAATTATTTCCTGTTAGGTTTTCATTTCATCAATATCAGGCTATCGGGTGACAATCTGTAAACGCATTAAAAATAATCAAGTGAAAGAAAATGATATTCAAAAGTACTTTTCTTTTTATAAATTGACGTTATCCATCCTAATCTTGAACAATCGAATACGCTGACATTTCGATTTCATCTCGAAAATCGGATTAACCGATTATTTGTTAAGTCCGGATTGTGTATGTATCCGGTTAAGCTTGTTATTTCCCTTGTTACGTCTGTTTATACTTTGAGCACATTTTGTTTTCTCAAAGTAAATGTTTTCTTTGTGCATCTACTATTTCAAATAATAATATTTTTCTTTTTATGCACCATGAGCATTTATTACAAGAATTGACAACATTTCATTTCTCAAACCCATAAATTTTATTTTGGCTTTTGAAAGTACACAAAAAATAATGGAATGTGTATTCTTTCTTTTTTTAAAGATAAACTACTTATTTCTCGATTTTATATATGCTCAATTTTCGTCATAAAGAGATTTTAAGCCAATAATGAACACATTAAGGTGGGAACTTATTGTAAATCGTCAAAAAAATATCTGTACTTATGTTCTATTCTGGCTATAAGGTCCGCTGATTTTCAGTTTTGCTCAAAATTGCAAGCACACTACTGTATTGTTATTGCTAGAAACAGACTTCTACTATGTTCCGAATCTAAACGGAAAAATCTGTGCTACTGTGGAAAAATTGAATGTCCCTAAAGAACGAATGCTACGTATAAAGTTATGAATAATCCGTAAATAATAACAATATCGATGTCATTGACAAACATCCGCTACTTTCCTGCAATAATCTTTTGTAATAATAAAGTAAGACCATAGATTTAGCCTGTCTGTAAGCCGTCTTACGGAGCCAATTTATCAGTTTGGTCAATTTATTTTCAAATAAGTCAAAAATTAACGAGACATCAACTTGAAAAACACTCAAAAAACGTTCAGATAGCTAAAATCTCCAAATGGTCTTAAAGTACTAACGAAAAATGAAACGATGTTCATTGCAGGTCATCGAAATGAGAAAACTATAGAACTGTGTACAATGCAGTGGCAGAGTAGCCGAAATAGCCTGAATAAAATTGTATGTGCCAATTGTCAAGTAAACAGCTCTGCATTTTGTACGTTTTACATTGGCATAATATTTTTAGTTCTGCTATCCGACGCCTGTGTCGCTGCTAGTTAGAAAACTTAGAAGCAGTTTATTCACCTACGATAAGATTCAAAGTTGAACCAATGGCTAAATATTGAAAGCCCCTCTTCACCTGCTTCACCCCGTCGCGAAGTGGTGACGCTAGGCTTGTAACAATCCGAACAAGTAAGCATATCTATTGTCTTCTTATATCGATGTTGCAGGTGAACCGTCGATGTTTTAAGTTTTATCTGTAACATTTTGGCCTACGTAGATTAATTTAGCGTTTTATCAAATTTTTACGAAAATATAAGGCGTGTAGAGCAAGAAGCTAGTTTCATGAAATGGAAAATCCAGTCCTCCTATATGGTGGACACCCGTAAGTTAAAACTACGAGAAAGTCAAACCTAGAATAAATAAAAAACCGACCAAGTGCCAGTCGGACTCGCGCACTGAGGGTTCCGTACAAACTTAAAGCACCGAACAATGCTCTAACGAAAAGATAAACTGGATTGAGGGACAAACTTAACTTTGCCATTGGGAAACTGGGAAAGTGCGAATATAAATTTGTTATCGCCAATTAATATTTTATTTATGATGTAAATAGCTACAAATTAATCCGTTGGTTCAATTTTGAATCTTATCGCAAGTAAACGCGTCAACTGCAACTAGCAGCAACACTCGCGTCGGATAGCAGAACTAAAAACATGATAGAACCCGGTAAATGGCGTGAAAGTTAATTTATTTGCTATGAAATCCACGTCTATGTGTGACATCTAGTGACGGATAGCGAAATTTTTGCTTTGTATGTGCAAATCTTTTTTTTTGTGTGGTGTGAGACCTTGCTTCTTGCCAAATTTCAAAGTTCAAGGTAAACGGAAAGTACCCCATAGGTTTTTCGGTTATAAATGTATGAAACTTGTATGTATCCTTCGATTGCATTGACTCAAATGTTTGATTTTTTCACGGCTTCAAGGGACTGCAGATTTGAGTATTTGATATTAATTTTAACTCAATACCTCCACGCGTTCCTGAGAAAAAAGGTCTTGACAGGCAGACATACGGACATCGAAGTGATCCTATAAGGGTGCCGTTTTCCTTTTGAAGTACGGAACCCTAAAAAGAATAACTATTCTAGCTTTAAAAGAAATCAGTGTTAAGTTACGTTTTCCTGTATAAGTAAAACAAGGATGGACTCTTGCATTGATCTGATGAAAAGTTCCGAATGCCACGTTTACCTTTTAGATACGATACGAAGGTAGGTACCGTGTAAAAAAGCTCCAATTTTTATTTGCAAGCTATTTCCGATGAAACTCTAACTCGCTTTTAATGTGGGAAGTTGTAACGAGTTGGCGGTTGAAATCGAAATTGGCTCTGTATTGAATTGAATCGAATTCCCCAAAGTACATATTGTTGTTTTTACTTTTTTATTGAATTACTTCTCATTTTTACGCTTCTAAAATATGCGAATGCTATTAGCGAAGCAATTTTGTCTCTCCGTCGGCCATTGTTGGTGAGCTATTTGATTATTTGAGGACAATCAGTAAATAATAAAAATAAAAAACTTTTGAAGCGTATTTTTTTTCCAATAAAACTAATGTCTTCCAACCATTTTACTTAACTGGCCAAAAAGGCTATTCCGACACCAACATTGTTTATATATTCACGATTTTCTGTTTCAAGCAAATGTATAAACCGATTACGGGATCGTCTCCTTTTGATGGGTTCGCTTTAATGGATTTCCCTGTTCGCCGGAGCAACGGGAACTTTCCTACGAATCACTTAATCTGCCTCACTTCGGATATGTTTTTGTGTGATTTATGAACACTGATGACGCCAGCAGGGCTAGACGAAAACATTTATTTTGGATTTTGCGTAAAACGTTTCAGGATCGGAGGAAGGTTTATTATCCGTAACATGAGTATCGTTGTAATAATATGAGTAAGTTTATTGGTCCGTGAAATGCTAGTCGTGTATGTTTCATTGTAAAAAGAGTTAAATCACTCTGTACTTCTTTTGCTAATAGTGAAGAACTGATTCTCATTAATAAGCATTTCTATGTTTTGTTGCATTGATATAGACTATACCAAAATACAATAATGTTACAAATAACTTTAGGGCTTTTTCTGAACCCTTCATGAAGGTCCTAAATAAACATTTGATTTGTGATGGCTATCGTACAAGTTCTAAGAAGTAATCTTCTAGACCACGGCAATTTTTCTAATGACTGCTTCTAAGGACTCTCTAGATTGAGTTGGTCGTTCATGCGAAATTTATACTAAAGGACCAAATTATGATTACAATCTTGATTTAAATAGTACAGAAATTTTACCTAATGCAATTGGATGTATTTTAAGTGTGACATATAAAATATCCAAGTTATTCAATTACACTCCAAAAATGTATTTGCGTTCGTTTGAGGAATGTTTTAATTGAAATAATAATGAATGAATGTTATTTATGATTTTCATAAAAAAATCCGTTCATGTTTTAAATAACCTGTTATGTGCAAATGAAACATTAATATGACGTACGGAGTAAAACGCTTCCATTCGAAATGTTACTCTCTTCAGTTAGGTTTTCCAACGGCGCAATTTGAATCTGTCATCATTTAAAATTCGCATCACAGCAATTTCTTAACAACTGTATTCATAAATAATATTGTCCACTGAAATAGAATTCCATTTTAGAATATGTAATTATCCAAGATCAGCCTTTGACGCATTACACCTAATCATAACAAATTGCATTAGCAGACTTGCTCCTAATTAGATGTGGATATTACCTAACTACTCGTAGAACTTCTAAGTACCTAGTTTAATACACTGTTCTATTTAGGACAGATAAAGCCTATAATGCACCCGTCATGTTGCCTGTCCGGGGCCTGTTTGGCTTTACGCATCCGAATGTCTTGACAGGCGCCGGGAAAGGCTAATTTAATTATGTCAACCTTAGAAATAGGTTGAAGCCGCGTCCTATTTGTGTATTGGTGAATTTCTAGTTTAAGACAAACTTTAAAGATGTTGTGGGTTCAATTGTTTTAAACTTTCGCGATTTTCACACATACTTATTACGTTGTTGTTGTTTATTTATAAACAACTATACAGTTTATTATAGCGTTTAAGTCCCGATAAACGTAATAAGAATGTAGTGGGTTGTTCCAAGTGTTGAAAAATGATTGCGAATATGAAAATGATGGGTGATGGTTGAATAAAGATGACCGGGACTCAGGTAAGTTGTAGGTTATTTTGCTCTGAATCTAAAGTTTCTAATTAGAGGCGAGGGTAACGCTATTTCTAATACTTTAAGTGGGCTGACATGTGCCATCCAATTTGTTAACACAGATCACAAATGGAAATTTGATAAAACCGAAGGAGGTGGTTTTCATTTCGATGCGTATATATTTGGTTTCATTTTTGTTCAATTATATAATTGCTCAGTTTATTACCTTAATTCCATTACACAATCAAGTTAATGCTTATTATTTCAAATACCCCTGCATTACTCGTCGTCTTGGGCAGAATCGGCATGGCTAATTTGCCCTAATGCTCCTACCCTTGTCTGCATTACCCATTAGATTGTGACATGCTTAATTCGTTAAGTGCTGTGGTCAGCCGCCTTAGGGAGTGGCCGAGATGGCAGCGGGCGAAGCTGAACCATTGTCCCGATGGGATGCGGTGTTTAATTTATGTAGCCAGAGAGTCTTCTTATTCATTTTTATGTACGTATTTGGGTTGATTTGCTTGGACTACGGCAAACTTAGTGCATATTTGAGACAGTGATGGCCGACTTAAACCACCCGGTCAACACTAGGTTTCATGATCCGTTAGCATCTATAGAGCGACCTCTAAATTAGTGTAATACCTGTAACGCAACGAATGGGTGGGAAGCGTCTATCATATTATTATACTGTACGACACCTCGCTGTACCCCCGAACCACTATTAAGTCACTTTGCCCTATGCCAATTTGCTGTGCAGGCGTTACTCCCATTGAACGGTATTTCAGTACTAGAATCCTGCTAACACTAACTCTATCTCACTAGATAGGGATTTTTATTGCTTACGTCTGTGAGTTTACCTTTTTCTCATGTCTTTCCTATACAGGTAGTTTTATTTTGTCGCGACAACTTGTCTGCCGATACGTAAAAAGCGAATCAATAGTTGGTCAACTTTCAAACTTTGTTCTTACGCGCACCACTTGGACTTTGGACACTGACAAGTTAAAAGTAAACTTCTGAAGAAACTAAACTAAAAGTGAAGTAAACTTAAGCTCTAAAAAGCCGATCGACTCCGTAGTTCCAAAGTTTAACTCCAATTAGGTCCTCCGCTTAGCCCAGTTCCGCTGTCAATTGCAACCTTCCTTCACCTCAGTACAAACGGATCGCAGAAGTGACCAACAATATTACCCTATTAACTGCTACCTTGTTTAAGTAAATCAGGGCGGAGTCGGGCTTAAATTATTTATTCGTGTGTAAAGAAAGGTCACCGTTAGGAGGGACACTGCGGGCTCGAGTCAAAGTAAGGGACTATATAGATTTTACTAACAAAATTTCAGGCAAAGAACGATATATATAACCGTTATGCTATACATTGTACGGTTAGTGTAGATAAGCAGATACTTGTGTAGGCGAATTTTCTTTACTTCAATCTTTAGTCAAGACTTTTCTTGGTAAACTACCACTAAACGTAATTGACACTGCTGAGAAGTGTCTCAGGACCAAACACGTGAATTATCAAACGTGTCTGATCCCTAGACACTTTTGAGCACTGTAGTTAACTATAGTTTTGACTTTATCTGTTATCTTAACGTTGAACTTCGAAAGAAAGAAACAACAAAACGTATTTGAGCTAAAAGAAATTTAAACAAATTTAGGGGGTTAGATTTTTTGATCGTTAAAAACGTCATGTGCGCATGTTGTAGTTGCTCAAGGCGGTCCTTTTTCCTTAATATACAAGTTGTTATCCCAGATAGATGTTATTCATTTAATCGTAAATTATGTGCACTTGATATTTCTTGATTGAGCTGGCAATTTACTTTCATCAAAGCCCGTAAACCGGATCTTCTCAGTAAATATCGTTTCCCGATCAGACATCTTTTGATCTTCATTTGATCGTTAATCATAATTAAGTTGACATAACGCGTTTTCTTGTAAACTGTGTAGTTATCTTATCCTTATCTTCGACTTAGCACTGCAGCGCACACTGCAAAAACCGACCCACTCAAGCTAAGTTACATATCGTCCACCATATCTCGAATTACTTCCAAAAAAACTTAGACAAAACACATTTATTATTTATCGCGGTAGAGCCACACTGTAGCTCGGGTTGCAGTACGAATAGGCCGGTTCGAACGGTGCAGTATCACACGAAGAAACAAGCCACTATTTCACGCAAGTATTTTGTAAGAACAAAATATTTGCGTGAAATAGCGGCTTGTTGCTTCGTTTCGTACAGCGAGTAAGACATCCGGAAGCCAACGCGGGAGGACCGATAGTGCGGCAACAGATCAGCGATTCTCTTGATGTCGCTGATTCCTGTGTAACGGTGACCCGGGTACTCGTTTTCTTTCGTTTTACATTTAAAAAACAAGGATACGTTAAATTGCACAGTCTTGGTTTCCCAACCACATATGACTGGTAGGTAGCGTGCATAGCGAGCGCCGCGGACGCTGCTGTGTGGTTTCGCCCTGAATCAGTGAACGTAAAGGATTGTGTATTAAGTGGTCTTAATACACTCGTTGTTAACGTCCTCTAAACCTTTATCTATAGCCATGATTTTCTAGTATATTGTTGGCATGTCTTAAAGTAGGTTTTTCGGGTTGATTTTTAATCTAAACGCTTTTATGTTTTGTATGAAAGGCTTAAAATGGCAGATATTAAAAATATAAGAAATATTAAATAAATCAAAACCTACAAACCTAAAAAGGGAAAACGACGTGTTATAAT
Organism: Ditula angustiorana; assembly: GCA_963691745.1. Classification (NCBI taxonomy): domain Eukaryota; kingdom Metazoa; phylum Arthropoda; class Insecta; order Lepidoptera; family Tortricidae; genus Ditula; species Ditula angustiorana. The sequence continues at coordinate 8,962,551 of OY829487.1, forward strand.
ATAGGTGGCTGTAGGTTAAAGTTTGAAAGAAGGAAATAAGGGGAGGTGAGATTGACTAAGTATTTCATAGTGTTACGTTATAGAGTCATAATGAACTCTGTTATAAAAAAAAACTAAGGACGCGTTGTTTTGCACTTCTTTGGGTTTTTGATAGCAAGATGGTTTTTGATAAGAATATACTCGTATTTTGCGAAGCATTTATTCGTATGCCTAAGTATTTACGTAGGCGCTAAGTATTATCAAATATTCTCAAGGAAACACCGTCTTCCATTGGGCCTCGTATATTATTCAGGCCGCGTGGAAAGCGGCAGCAACTAGTAAACTAGATAAGTTTTAAAAGGTGGAAGTTAGATGAAACTTGACTGCATAATGACATAGATTAAAAGTTGAGGTTAAAATTCACACTTTTTGATCAAGAGCGGAATTATTAATAAAACCCTTCCAGTACACGGGATGAATAATTAAAACGCGCCCAACAATGGTATGTAATTTATACTTTGTGTTTTATTCAGGATTTTTCCGGGTCATGTTTTGTGAGGGTATGTTACACGGAATTCGAAATGTAGAACGTCATATTTCCTTGTCCGCCATTTTGAATTTTAAATAGCTCGGATGGAACAAATTAGTTTATATTAATGTCACTGCGATATTGTTGGGATGTTACGGTATAACGAAGAATCTACATCTACACTAATATATTAAAGAGGTAAACTTTGTTTGTTTGTTTGTTAGTTTGTTTGTATGTAGGGGGTAATCTCTGGAACTACAGAACCGATTTCAAAAATTCTTTTACAGTTAGAAAGCTACACTATTCCTGACGGACATAGGCTACTAAGTTTACGTGAACGAAGTCGCGCGCGTTCACTAGTATTTTATATTGTACACGCAAATGGGAGCCTGAGCAATAAGTGGTTGTTAAGTATAATTACATAGATAAATAAAAATAATAGGTAAGTAAGTTTTTGTTAAAAAACATTTTTAAAATAAACTTTATTGTTGCACTATTATTGCTTCTCCATACCTACCAAATCTCAAGTAAATCCGACCATAACATGTAGGTCAAATCATTAATTTGCAAGATACACACAGTTTGACAAAACAAACGAAATAACACGGCAAGTTAAAGGCTTATGAAAACTACCGCTTTATTATATTTCATAGTGGTAGAGCCACACTGTAGCCAGTTACTGTTTGTAGTACAAAAAAGCCGGCTTGACCGGGGTAGAACCACCCTCTCACAAAATACCGGCGTGAAGTAGCTTACTACTGCGTTTTGTACGGTCACTAAGAGATCCGGAGGCCCACGTAGGGAAGGGGACCTTCAGGGTGGCAACGCATCAGCGATTCTTTTGGGATCGCTAATCAACGGCGGTCACTTTCCATCAGGGACCCGCATGCTAGTTTCCCTCACATCACACTAAATTATAAATGTGATTCAAGTTTGTGTGTCACTTAGTATATTTGTTACTCGTTCACGCTTAAACGATTAGACTGAGTCAGATGAAATTAGGAATAAAGATAGCTTATACCCTGAATTAACAGATAGTCGGCCTTTTATCCAGAAAGTCGGACGAAACTGCAGGTAAGAGCTAGTCAGTGATAATAATCTGTCTCTAAAGATTTCAGAATTTTTAACGTGTTTAAGGAAAGAAAGAAAAAATATTCAGCTCACAAGATAAAATATTAAAATTAAAAAATAGTTTTGCTGACATTGAAAAGGACCACCTCTCAGCTTATGCAGCTGTAAGCAGCAGCGCTGTTTTTCAGAGTGGCCCTATATTTTAAAACTAAAAATCCCTGAAATTTAAACCTGAGTACACCTAACCTAAACATATCGGGTCGTCACATACCCGACACGCTTAACTGACACATGTATTAATATTGTTTCGAAACACCTTGATATTTTTTTATCGTTTGTTAATCGATCTAAACCCGCAAACTAAAACGCGCGTCGATCGTGTGTTTAGTGTTTAGTGGTGGTGGTGTGTAGTTGAGTCTGTGCGATATATGTTATTTTGCATGGAAGCGGAGGAGGGTTGGTTTTTGCACGAACATATATATGTCGCACAGGCGCAGCTAACTTGCACGAGCACGGCACTGGTTTCGCGGAGTAGCGAGGTAATTTGTTCCAGTTTGCCGCATATTTTCGCCATAGTCACTTCAAGCTCAATAGAAAGTAGTCACATTACTTACGTCACGCCCAAACGTGACACAATAATTCACGTATGAGTTATTATATCTTAAGGGCTGTAATTAACACAAGCTGGCCTCTATCAATAACAGATTAGCATGTAAAAGCTAATGGCCTAATGGGTCGTGTATGCTAGTAATAGGCTAATAAATTAGACAATGGTGCAATCGGACGTGATATCCGATTTCATAGGGACAGGGGCAGTTTTATAGGGTCAGCAATACCAATGTTTTTACAACTTCGCAACTCTACCACCTAAATAGCAGTGGACTTTGGTGTACCAAATTGTTTGTTCTTCAATTTCTGTGTGACTACATATTGAACGTAAAATTTATATCTGTCAGTCCAACTTTGTGATAGAGGTATACTGATTCAGCTCCAAGTTTAAATAGCTTAGCTAATAACGCACACAGGTCTGAATGGATTGGGCAGGTCGAAGCCAACTTGGTTGCAACCTCAATGGGCTAAATTAGACCTAATGTAGTTACCACCCCGTGCTCAAGCCCGAGTTAGGCCACACAAAGTAATCTCCGCTACTTGTTTGTGTTTTGTGTTTACTTAAAATGGGACCTACAAGTGAGTTTTCAAATTAGCACCGAACTAATTTGTAAACTCTAAACTCAAAGATTTTGTTTTCAGTTAAATGAATTTTAAATAATTACTATCAAAAACAGGACTTAGCAACGAGCAAGTTACTTTCTTTATGACCCGACAATATACACACATGACACGTGATGACTGGTCCAAAGCTTCACACCGATGCTGTACGTAGTTTTTGTTCAAACAGTTCTTGGTATTAAATTTAAACAAGTCTAGAAGAAATACTATTTGTATTGCAAACGTAATTTAATTAGAGACGAAAAAATTACAGTCGCTATTAATAAGACATTATATGACGCTTTATTTTCTATAACAAGTTTGTGCAAACAATGGTACTCAATTAAGCTATCTTAAAACCAAGTTACAACCTCTTGATCCTCTTATGTTTCACATCAAGCAACTAAGATACATACCTATAATTAAATGGAAGGTTAACTTATGTTACAGCAAACGTTCGGCCAAGGACAATATTGATGTGTATCTCAAGATTTACTTGTTTATGGGCGTCCCTTTTACCGCACCGCTTAGTGATTTTCTGTACCCACCCGGCCATTTCGCTGTGTCGGCTTCCCTAGAGTGGCCAGCAATTAGTTGCTGTCCCGAGCCGAGCTTAATTCCTAGTACAAGGCACCTACTAAGAAAATCATAGAGATCAAGCAGTTAGGTGGTTTAAGGAGTTTTGAGGTGTGAGAGATAAATTAGCTGCTTTGGTCTGCGCGCGGTATTGTTAAGATACGTAAGATATGCCACGGTGCCCTATTAAGATTAAGATTTGTTTTCATTTAATTTTGAAGCCACTTTTTAGATAGTTTAGTATTTTTATAAATATGTGTTTTATAAAAAATACTTCAAGGAAGTTAGATTTCAATTTGATAAACGTGATACATGAAACAATTGGACAGTTATTGTCAAAACAGCACCGATGCAACACGGTCGAAACGGTGGGCCTTAATGAAGGTAAAAATAAGTCGTTTTTAAGTCCTGTTTTTGTCAATAATTATATGTTCAAACGACGAAAGTTTGTGTTAATTGAACATAAAAAGAATCAATTAGTGTCAAATGTTTCGCTTTTCATGTTTGGTCAGTCGTTAAGTGTAAGAATAAGCTTTTGTTACCTTCAGAAATTGTGTTAGTTGCAAATGTCATAAGATAAAAAACTAATTTGTTGAGTGGAGATCCTTTTTCTGGTGTCACCTTGTCTTATCATCGATAATTAAGTTATATTTTGTAATGGTGGGGGCACTTAATGAAACTAAATAAAAAATATTTTCTTAATTTTTTTGTTTCATTATTTTAGGAAAGGTAACAAAGTTATAATTAAAATGACGATACAAAGGCAAGAGCTCACAAAAATTTGTTCTTAAATTATTGAATTAAATATAAGTGAATTAATAAAATAAATAGACATTACGAAGATGTAAATTTTGACAATTAAACCTTTATAAAAGCCAGGTTTGTAACTTGGTATGGTACGATAATTAGAACGTTTGTAAGTATTGATTTGTAAAATGACTCAATAACCTATCTTGAACTGCTTGTTGAATTTGAGGTATATTTTAGAGTTGTAGGACTAGGTCATTCCGTACAAACAGAATAAAGTACACAAGTTTATTTTCGAACAAAAATGGCGTTTAGGCATAGAAAGTGTCCCTTTATATGCCTCTGTGTCTCTCGTATAATTCGTACTCATCTGACGCATGGAACACAATTGCGATAGCTTCGTAGAACTAGCGCGTCCGATGTATAGTCGACGAAGTAATTGCTTGACCACTTTTGAACCTTATCCCTTTGTAACACGGTCGAAAAGTGGTCAAGCAATTTCTTGGTCGACTATACTTTTACTTTCACATAGTGCGCCGGGCCTGGCACAAGTATATGACTGCAGAAAAAATATCGGCTTGCTTCAATTCCCTAACAAATACGAGTTAAAATAAAATCTGCAGTAATCGGTCTCCTAAGTTTTTACAGTAGAAATAATAATGATAAAATTAAAAACCAAAAGTCAATCTTATGTTGTTCATAACTTGTAAGAATGCCTAATTTCATATTGTTAAGTAAACACTCAAGATTTCATCGGCACTCTATTGTTTTACAACTTTCCCGCTAGTCAAGAATTACCGTCTTTGTTCTAAATTGTTTGCCTAGCAATCAAGCGAATCTAGGGCTTCTAACTTTCCGGTGTTTTGACCGTAAACAATGACTAAATCACCACTTCAATCAAGTTCTTATAAATATTTACCGCGTTCACGTCAATTTGTCATGCAAAACAACGATTTAACAATATTAGCTAAAATCGAAACATGATCTACCCGGCTTGGATTATTCAGCATCAAACAGGGTCTCTGATACATTCAATAAGAGCTAAACGATGGTTCACTCAGCATCGAAACAAGATGAAGGCGGTAGGGATCAAGAACATTCTGAGGAGAACCGAATAAAACATTACTTCATGACTAACTCTCGGTTTTTTAAATTATGAACACGTAAGTTTTTTTCAGTGTCGAGGGTTCCCAATTACCATACAAGCTCTATAAAAGCCGTATAGTATCTGTAAACGATTATCTCTATACATCTTAAATAGCTCTAAGTGTGTTATTTGGGTTGATATAATTATTATCGTAATAATTTGTGTAATTATGTGAATTTAATGTTAGACACGATGACAAATGAATGATCTGCAAAAAAAATATCTAAAGATATTCCGGTTATAAAATTATGCGTGAGTTCTGGCACGAAATTGAGATTTTTTATTACATTATTGTTATTAAACGACAAGCTTCGAAGGATTTAAACATTCTCAGTTATTAAATTTCGCTGCCGTGCGCAATAGTCATACCAATAGTCCTATGAATACAGGTGGTGAGTCACCAAACTAAAGGTCACTGAGGCTTGTAAAGATTCATGGGAAAGCTTTTTTCTCGTAATGAGCCTATTTTGCCTGGTATGGTGACAAATTGGTTGATGTATGCGGTGTCATTGAAAATGATAGGCACTTATATATAAAAAACTTAAGTACTTAAAGCCCCTTTTGTATGTAGGAGTCACGTGTCCGTATAGACTAGTTGACGCTCCACAATCGATAAATGAAGTAAGTTCCATGTTAGTTTTTCACATTACTACATGCAAAAGGAATTTTACTTAAGTCTTTTTACCTATTTTTACCTATACCTACTTCTATCTGCTTTAATGCTCGCACTTCATCTTGTTTCATTTGATTTAAGATATCCATTTAACTAAAACAAGAATAGAGAGTTGAGAAATGAAATATGAGAGATTTAGAATCTATTGATTTTGCTTAATCTTTAATGGATAGTTGATAGTTCTATCAAACAAATGACATTATCTTCAAAGTTCGAGTTTCACTATAGGCCATTAAATGGTGTTTCACCTTTCGTCTGGGGCATTTAGGACATTGAGTTTTCAGAACAATTTAATTATGGATTATGAATAAGATATTACCTTAATATAATTAGGTTCAAAAGGTAAAAACGACGTTCTCCTCGGAGAAAATTTGACAAATAACAATGTAACGGACAGTTACGCCACGTTTCATCTTAACACGACACAGAATGACTTGTTGTTTCTCATCAGTCGCTTGCTCAGATCGTCCGTTTTACACTAGGGGGGCTTCCGTACTGAATCCGCTCTAAATCTAGGAAATCACCGAAATCACATAGTAAAATGGCGAAACGGATTCAGATCGAACGCAGTGTGAATAGGTTCTTACATACAATCAAATAAGTCATGGGCCACTGCCCATGGCTATCGCAAAAGATTATATATGAGTTGTTTTGTCGCTTTGTACATCTTATTCTATTATTTTTATCGACATACCAGAGACAAGTTATAGCTATGAAATTGTACATGAGTAAGTGCGTGTCTAGTCTGTTACTACTCATAACAGGCTAATCATTTATTACGGATTCTTTAAAGTAGAAAGCTGACATTGAATACATGTTGGATCTAAATATTTAACTTTACGAGTATATAGTTGTTGGCTCAAAACGTGTTCTAGTTTGCGTTACCTTTGCGAACTTACGTAGGCTAGAAGTTCCACACACATAACGTATCCGAGTGAACATCTAAGACTGTCTGCAATATACGTACATTGGTGTAAGTCAGTGAATTTCCGTGCGACTGACTAATTAACTTCAATTCAGTCAGTGAGCCGGACGGGCTGCACAAAGTGGGTACTTACGGCGTTTGAGATTACGTTTAATCTATTTTAAGGGTTATTATAGACCTGGCTGGTAACACAGGAGGCCGTTGAGGCCTCTTTTTGACCACCGACGCAACGCCTAGAGGTGTGTTATAAGTTTGAACCCTCAATCTGTTTGTATCTCTGTCTGCGCGTCTGTGGCCTCGTCCGGATCCGATAAGCCAATTCCGACGCGGATTTCTTGTTTCATAATTGAATCAAGCCAGTTGGTTCTTAGCATGTTTAGGTTTGGAGACTTATTGGGTGGTGATATACGTTGGGAGGAGTAAGTTGCGAGTTAACGCCTGTCTAGAAATTTCACGCTAGGTGCACAGAGGTTCTTTATTTTTGTCTACCGCCCACTTTGCGAATCTGTAATTTTTTCGCAATCCCTAACCACATCTGCAAAATCATAATCGAAATAATTACTCTAGTAACACCCCCGTCTCCTTTAATTTTCGCTGGGTTCTTTATAGCCCCCTGTTGGCTCTTAGCATCCATACAGAGACAGTATCGCCAACCTGTTAGATTGCATGTTATAGCTGTTATTGTATTTTTTTTGTTGAATTTCACTTTTGTTCGTGTCGTCATTGTTTTTGTTTAAGGTTCGTCTAGTATTAAGAATGTCAAGGGTTCCACTGAAAATCAGCGTCTCGGTTTACCGAGGCAGTATGCTGAGTGAGGCCCTTTTTGATTCTATTCAACACAATTGTATTTGTTATATTTGTACTCTCTGTGACGTGTGTGAATTTTGTTAAATACTCGTAGTCTTAAATAAATGTCTTTCTTTCTTTTCTTCTTTTCACGCAGAGAAAGAATGCTCTAGCTCAAAACGAGACGCACAGACATGTTAGTATTACTCGTAAGTCACCAGCCATGTCAAATAGGCCGCCCAACGCCGCAGGCTAAACCGGTAGAGTCATAAAACTACCCATGCTTATTATGACGACGCCAGTTTGTTTTACGACTCAATTTATTACTATGTTTGCCTTGTCTAATAAAATATTTTCTGCTTTCAGGTAATAACCCCTAATGCTATCCTTGGGCCGCTATGTTATAAGTATACAGTTTTGTACGTAGATTAGACTTACACAATGAGGTTTTGCATCTAATGGTTGGGTCTTTTCTACGTTGATGATATAGTTACTGATAATTTTGATTATTTAAGTTTTAATAGATCTTATTATCGGATATCGGCTCTGGTTGATATGAAATCGATTGCTGTACCCGACATAATTTTTTTCGATTATTTTTATGCTAACATTATTACGCTCTGCCGAATGCTATTTTTTGTGTTTTTTTATTTGACTATTGTGGCGCTTTTTTGCCGGGTCTTCATTCGGGGTACATTATGACCATAATCCCAGATTGAAGCCTCTGAGGCAAATCGGTCATTAGAACCTTTAAATTTAATTTCTTTGGATGTGTAAATGGTACTAAAGGTTAATGTTTCTATCTAAAACATAGAGCCTTTCCAGCGTCAATCTCAATTCTCTGTGTCAATCACCCAGCACATAATTCAACAATTTACTTCTTCAAAAAGTTTAAGTAATTATTGTAATCAAAACCGGGAGCAAAAAAAACGCTTGATATAAAGCTATTCAGTTTTACAACAGATTATTGTATTGTACCACAGAATATAATAATACGTTTTAAATAGACGTTGGACTTTACTGGACTTTGGCCCTGTTTTACCAATCTCTGATAAATTCCCGATATCATATCTAACAGATATATCTGTAATACCGTCTCTGCTTGTGTCCATAGAATAAACAGAGAAGCTATCAGAGATATCTGTTGGATATAATATCAGGTTATTATCAGAGAGTGGTGAAACGCGGGTGGTTTTGCGGGTGGTAGGACCTTGTGCAAGGTCCGTCCGGTTAGCTACCACCATCTTGCTCGCTAATCCTGCCGCTAAGCAGCAGTGCTTGCACTGTTGTTTTCTGGCGTGGAGAGCAAGATAGCCGGTGCAATTATTGGCACAAGAGGTATTCCATCTTAGCCCTCAGGGTTGGCAACACATCTGCAATCCCTTTGGTGTTGCGAGTGTCTATGGGTGGTGGTGATCACTTACCATCAGGTGACTCACTTGCTCGTTTGCCTTCCTATGTTGTATAAAAAAAACAGGCCGTTAATATACTTTTACTGTCGGTTATATTTCCTTTTTATAATTTATTTCCGTACATGGAGATATCGCCTACTCAAGTTTATTATTGTTTGTTATTTCAGTTCATTTAATTTATAAATTTAGTCCACCTTTTCTGGCTTCAGTTAGAATTAGAGCGTAGCTTAAAGCAGAAATTATTCATAGATCGGAAATTTAATTAGTCTATTTATTATTAACGTGCGTTTTAAAGGATTTGACCTAAATACGAATGTAATAGTGTCCCCATAAACTTACCTACTGAATATTTATTAAGCATTACCTGGTATTATGAGAGTTATAAACATTAGAGATGAGCCGTATCTACAATGGGTTTAGTATACGATCGCGTCGCATCTTAGATAGTATCGCGGCTCTTGTATTTAAATTAGAATTTCTGTTTTCGTCATTCATGCCAAATATTGCTGTTAGAGTGTTCCGTCCAAAACGATGGCAACATTTCACCAAGATACTATCTCCTGCCTTGTTCGAAAAATAGCATTGTTTCATTCTGCATGATATTTTATTTATTAGTTTATTTCATTATCCGAATAGAAAAGGATATTTGTCGTTTAAATACACATCTTTTTTCTTTGCACGGACACTAAAAACTCGTTTACATTTATGGCTTCACGCCATAAAGTATGCCAGTTGCGATCATCAACATAATCTATAGCATGGTCGCAAATGATCGGGCAAAGGTGTTTAACTGCCGGTTGCTATGAAGATACAAGAGTGGGCGTGGCTTAACTTTCATCGTGAGACAGTAAGCAGCAGATATATCTGCACAGTCGAAAAGATGTGATTTACACACTATTGTTAAGAGACTAAATTTGTTTAGGTACTTTCATCTTTTTGACCTCTTGGCGTATTCAGCTACTTCTGGTGCTGACAGCAATAATGGCTTTATTTTAACTCTTACAAGTTCTTGTTGTCATCAACTTAATCCTGATATTTACATCCATAACAATAAAGATTTCACGTAAGTTTATGCAGACAAACACACATGCACCCAAAATATTCTTATGCTAACATAACTTTAATTCAGTAGAAGCAACGGGCATTCTAATAAGCTGGGAACATTACTCTGGGTTTATGGCGTATTTTCACTTAACACAAGTCGGTATATTCTCTTTGGAAGTCATTTTACTGCGCCAACGTCTGTCCAATGTGAATTATTTAGAATACGACTCGAAAGATAGGACATTAAAATTTCACTCTAGACTTTTGACTTTATGCCTAATTTACTGTGTGTATTTCCGGCCTAATTATTGTAGTGAATAGAGTTTAACTAACTGATGCAGTTAATTTTAGTCACTCGATGAAGCTTTTGTTAATCTATGCGCTCAGTTAATATGGATTAAGTAGTTTAAGTTAGTCCACCTCTTGCTAGTGTTTTAACTTAATATTTTTACTTTCTTTACCACTGTGTACCATTATCATCATCGTCTCCAGTCTAGACAAGGCCCACTGCAAGGCACATGCACATTATGAAGGGGCTTAGGAAGTAGTTTCTACTCCCACGTGGACCTCGCTAACCGACTAATCACGAATAAAATAAGAAGAGCATTCGGGTAAGCCTACCATTCCAAAGCACTTGGATAAAATAGCTCCATTCCAAGACGTATTTACTAACCGTAATATGACGCAAAATAAACTGAATAGCAATTGAATTTTATACTGGTGATTAGCTTTCAAAGCGATCTCCCTTAGCTAGATAATTTCAAGTCGGGACTCCATTATCGTAGACCTTTGTAATCAAATTAATTTTATTGGTACCAAGCGCTTAATACAAGTGGAATGATAATAATTAATTCTACCCAATTAAAATTGCCAGTGTTCGTTTCGTAAACGAGGCTTTTTTATTATTAATATTCCATTTACTCTGTATCGACTGCTCGATACAATAGGAAAGTCCCACCCGTGGAGAAGACAAAGACTTCTAATAATATACACATATATACTTGGTTTCAATTTTCTTCTTTAGTTACACAGACTTTAGTTTGCTGAAAGAAAATACAGATAAATCTTTCTTCATTTTTATTTTAGGTGTTTCGAAGAAACCTTATATATTGTAGAACAGATCAATAAGGCTGTGAGGAACCATTATCTTTTTGCTCATAGAAGCTGTCATTGCATCCTTAACATTAGTCTGTCTGCCAAATGACAGCGTTCGCGATTTCAACAACGTAATGAGCTCACTGTTGAAGGAAAATAAGTGCGGTAAAACGTTTTATTCGTTTTATTTTTATGGAAATGGCAAACGGGCGAGCGGTCCAACCTAATGACAATATAATTTCACTTAATACAGTTTTAAATCCGCTAGACCTTTTGCGACAGAATGGAGGGTAATTGCCAGCTCCATGCGGACATTAAAGTGAATATGGGCGAAAATAATAACTAATGGCGGTTTCCACCAACTTGCATAAGTTATTAGGCTTTTAGCCAGGCAAAAATATAACAGGGTCGGCTAGGTACCTCCGCAAAAAGGTTTGGAGTTGTTGACAAATTCTACATTACTAAAAGCCTTTAGAGGCCCTATAAACTTTTCTGGGTGAGCTAAAGCTAGCGTTTTTTATTTGGTTAAAAAGATAAATTACTAAATAAGGCTATATCGTAAGTTTGAATATAATTCTTATCGGGCGCAGGGCTCTGCGGAAGTGTCACCTTCGTTGACCTTTCTCACGAAACATTGACAGGTGAATCGATACGCACCGATGTCGATATTAAAAGGCAACTCTAATAAATTCTGACACTTTATGCCAATGTTCATAAAGATGGACTGGGGAAGAGTACCTTCTGATTATCGGTGACACAACAGTTTCGTGTTTACAATGTTTTAATAATTTATCTTCAAAAAGTTTGTAATACTATGTACATTTGTACAAGTATTCCATGGAGTAACTAACACCTGATATTAGTGTAAATGACCTATAATCAAACTTCAAAACAATACGAATTGTTATAGAAAATAGTAAAAATAACAGACTATTGCAAAAAAAACAATTATTGCTGTTACAATGCGTAAACCTCCTTTAACTTAGCCTTAACCATTCTGACAGATTCATCGAGAGACTACATTTTATTCAAAAATCTAAGTAATTCCGAAAATAGTCGCGTTCTCAATACGGAGCACAAACAACATATTTTTAAAGGACTTTAAATTCAACCGCAAATAACGAAGCCCACCTTTCGACAGAAACGTTCGACAGCCACCCGGAAGCGTATCGAGATTATCCATTTCCCTCCGATAAGTGAGAAGTTTTCCGTTCCTAGATTAAATATTGCACCCCGTTAACCCCCGCTGCGCCTGAGCTACGTACTAGAATGCATGTTTGCCAAAAATACATTTAGTTCCCTTTCAAACTTGTGAATGCCGGTGCGAGACTTTATCAAGAGTTTTGGCGTCGATTCATTTACTCTGTGACGTAATATATTACCGTTTTGGTGATTGTGCGAGTTCAAAGCCCATACCCGGACCGGTACAGTGCTTATAAAACTTTTTATGGATGCCACTACTTTTTCAAATGCGCCTAAAGACATGACTAGTGATTGTTTAGATGACAATGTGTACTATAGGAGTTTTTTTAATGGTATAGGAAGGCAAACAAGCATGCGGGTCTCCTGATGGTAAGTGATCACCACCGCCTATAGACACCCGCAACACCAAAGAGATTGCAGATGCGTTGCCAAGCCAAAAGGCTAAGATGGAATACCTCTTGTACCAGTAATTTCACCGGCTGTCTTGCTCTCCACACCGGAACACAACAGTGCAAGCAGCAGTACTTAGCGGCAGGATTAGCGAGTAAGATGGCGGTAGCTATCCGGACGGACCTTGCACAAGGTCCTACCAGTCGCAAAAGTAGTAGCAAATGGAATATGCTTTCATTTATCACAAATTTTACTCGAATCTATGAATTAGACAAGGAGCGTGCTAGTTACTTTTTAATACTGCCAACAACAACATGCAACCCTGAATACAAGTACATGCAGATTATATGCTACCTTCTCCACAACATGCCTCACTCAATATCTCCTACCTATATTTTAATCCATTTCATATGGCCTAAGTATATGCTGCATAAAAAGCTTTATAATTTCTGATTTTGGTTTGTCTGGTTTGGTGGTGTGGGCGGAGTGATATGAATTCCACGCAATATATCACGGGCACCCTGTTGAGACCGATTTTCACCACAGGAGCAATTCCAGAATAATTCCGCTCCATTACTCCTAGCTATGTGTCGACATCCTACCGATTTTGTATCGAGAATATTCAATTATGTGCGGTATCGTATGTGTATCGATTTATAGCAATTGCATTTTGGAACACACCCCTCGTTCATCGTTTATCGCTTTGCCATTTTTTTCTATGTTTGACAATGTTGATTTGTATTTTTAAGGTTCCGTACCTGCCTCAACAGGAAATAGTGAACCATAGGTTTGTCCGTCACAGAAGTAGCAATGTTAGATCCTAATGATGCGGATATACTCGTACAATATAAAACATCGACAATCAACGACTAAAAAAGGAAAACAAAACCATATCCAAAATTTCTTTGAAAATGCGAAAAAAATAAAGTGGATAAAATATTTCGTTAACTTAGTGATGGATTAAATATACTGATTCGATGATTAGTAGGTACTTGAGAAAATCGTTTGTATCTTTTACAGAACCCTACACTGAGAATAGCCCGAAGTGCTTTTAAAATCCAGTTTTTAGATTATTTTCTCATTCATACACAAGCTCACGTATCCCTCCAACTTTCAATTAAAAAGATTTGAATGGAGAAATTTTGCCTATTCGGTATTTAGTCGATTAAACTGTAGCTGCAAAAACGAACTGACTTCCATTGCGTTCATTTATGTTCTGGCTCGGTAAGTATGCGAACCAACGTACGAGGCAGCTCTAATATAATGGCTGCTTGGCTACCATCCCGGGCCAAGGTTGGCATGGAGCCATGTGCTCTTAGTTTATATAAAACTACCAACCGAATTCCTTCCCGAATAAATTAATCTCCTAAACCCACTCACAATTAACATGCTAAACATATTCGAAGTTGGAATGTCAAAGAATCCCAAATCGATTGGACTTAATTCTAAGTTATTTTAAGGAAACTCGAAAGAGTTGGAAAGCAAATTATAAATTCCGTTTCCCGGAAGATGAGATGAATAAATTGAAACAAAAGTTTTTTGTTTCTACGATTCGCTTTTGTAAGTTGTTGGCGGGCTGGCATGGCTCTTACGGCCTTAATCCGAATTGTTGGCTGCGCCCGAATAGTTTTACGAGCAAATCTTTATTGCACCCGCTTAATTTCGCTGAACTATGCGCCGGGTTCACGGCTAAATGAATTTATTACGCGATGCAGTTGCCTCGTAAACGAAGCTGATGCAGCACGTTACCTTGACTTGGGAACCATGTGAACAGTGTAGTTAACTGTTTTTCACGACTGAAATAGGTACTAAAATAACACTATTAAATATTCCGTTGGAGTTGCAACTTCTTTAAAAAGAAAAAAATACTTTTTCTGTTTTTGTTATTCTTTTACATCGATATAAGAAGACAATAGATCTGCTTACTTGTTCGGATTGTTACAAGCCTAGCGTCACCACTTTGCGACGGGGTGAAGCAGGTGGAGAGGGGCTTTCAATACTTAGCCATTGGTTCAACTTTGAATCTTATCGTAAGTGAATAAAGTGCTTCTAAGTTTTCGAACTAGCAGCGACACAGGCGTCGGATAGCAGAACTAAAAATATGACGCCAATTTAAAACTTACAAAACGCAGAGCTGTTTACTTGACAATTGGCACATACGGTTTTATTCAGGCTATCCAACATAGTCTACCAAATAGACTATGGTCGGCTACTCTGCCACTGCGTTGTATACAGTTCTATAGTTTTCTCATTTCGGCGTGGCTAGGAATTGTCTAGGAGAACGGGGAGGAAGTAGGAAGCCGTCCTGCTGAATTAACCAGAGTAATTTTAATTAGAGATCGATTTTCCTGGGATTGGCAAAGAGGTTTCTAGGGTGTGCATTCCTCACCGTTGCTCTCCCCCCCCCCCCCCCCCCTAGCTACGCCCATGTATAACAAAAATTAAACAGAAAACCAGATGGCTACTATTACGCATGACAAATATCACCTCTCATGCATAAATGCGTACCGGAACAAACTAGTATTTTATATTAGTATTGAACACTGTAGCGACTCCTAACGCCTAGCCTTAACGCCTAGCCTAGGGCCATCTAGTTTCGAAAAGAAGAACTAACATCAGTTACACGACATGTTCTCCTTAGCAGTAACTAACGTAGTTTCGTAACGCGGACTCTCAAATACAACTTCAACCTTCGGACTTAGTCCCCCAGGCAAAACATTCCCCTGGCAACAGATATCTCCACTGGCTCTTTTTACGGCAGTATATTTTCACAGGTCTCTCTCATAACGAGGTTCCGCCTATGTGCATTAATTAGTAAGATTCAAAACGGCTGGATTATTATGTGGCAATATTATTGCATTTCATTAACGCCCAGGATCGAATCCACGAATTGTGTGCAGACTGGCTCTTTCAACTGGTAGATATTATATGTCTTCTTCTTTAAATTGACCATGCATGTGTTGTCAAACAGACGGATGATATAGTATCCGCTACCGGTGTGCCAGCAGGCTATCTTTGTATTGTATTAACCTTCCTATTGTACTGGTGCAGCATTGATTGCATAGAACGGCGTATCTCAGCTGTATTCGAGCACCGACAGTCAGATGACAGATATCCAAGCCTTGTTTACAGGATTATTCTGCCTTAGATGATGCCCTACTTGGAGAAACAACTAAGAGAACGAATCCGTGAATATTCATAAATTTACAACTTATTCCTCAAATCTATTATTTCTTGCTGTAGGTACTAGCGAAGTCGAGCTTGTTCATCTTTTCGTGCGTAAAGAATTTAAAAATAACTTTTGGAGTTTATTGATTCTATGGGCTATTATTATTTTGGAAGGGGTAAGCAAATTTATTATCCCCTTTGGCGAGCGATCTGGCGCATTGCTCTTGGAAGTCATATACCGTGTCGTGGCGGGTATGTATAGACGGAGAATATATGTGGGGTGTGTATCAGGTCTGAATATTTCATGTCCCGCCTTGAAACGGCGTCGATACAATATGCGCGGCGTATGATACGTTATCGAGTGCGAATGGAACAAGTACGGACTTGGACTAAATCATGTTATACATATATGGCAAATGCCTTAATAGACAATATACGTTTTTTTGTTACCTTTCGATGCCGAGCTACTTAAATCCAATGCAAAGAGGCCTTTTGAATATCCAAGACTGATATAGCAAACCTAGATACAGACATGACGGTTTTATATTTATGCCTTATGTTCATGGTTCAGTAGATATTAACTGAAAGTTTGTTATAAATAAAATGGAACATAGGTAGAGTTTTATTTTACATGCTAAAAAAGTATCTTAATTACTAGAAATGGCGAATGTAAGCTAATGGTTGGAGTTTATAATTACCTTAGTATTAACAAATTATTCGTACGTTGCCGGGTTATTTACTTGATACTAATACTGACTTTGACTTTGACTTTGACTTTGAAAACAGATTACTCTTAATAATTCTAACTGTATCCTCTTTCCAGAGATGTAAAGATTAGAAACTGGTCGTTTTTAAAGATTCTTTATCCATGACAAAGGGTACTTTCACAAAGAATTGTCCTCGAAGGTGGCCTACATACCTCATTCTGTCTCTCTTACTTCACAGTTATAAAACTAGCAAATGAAACAGACAGCCTAAACGATTTGGTTTTGATTTTCAGGTGAATACCTAGGTTACGCTAATGTTGCTTTGGCATGCCGTTAATCGTTGATATATTGCGTGTTTTGCAATTTGTCGGCATCAGACCCGCTGATTTATCGTCGCATTATTGTTGACTATTAATTTTGCTGTCCCGTGAAGTGAACTGTGCAGTGCTGCACGGGTTTCGGTCAAGTCAGCGGTGGTTCACAAATGTAAATAATGCTCTATAGGTACCAAAGTAAACATTTATTTGAGACGTTGTCGAGTTTCACGTTCTTAACTTTTAATCCACTCGCAGGGCGGTTGATACCTAGAAACATACGATTTTCGGAGGACTAAAAGGTTTAAAAAATAAAAATAAATATCTCGGGACAATTTTACACCAATTGACCGAGTTCCAAACTAAGCAAAGCTTGTACTATGGACACTAGACAACGGATAAACATACATATATACTTAAATACAAATAACATCCATGACTCAGGTACAAACATTTATATTCGTCACTCAAATATTTGCCCATACCAGGATTTGAACCCGGGACCTCTTGCACAGTAGGCAGACACATGTACCACTGTGCCATACAGGTCGTTAAAAGGTTTATTTATATCAACATGTTTTTGGGGCGATAAGACCTCCTTTTGGATATCAATATTTAAGATTTAGGTATTTGTAATTCTGCGAAATTGTTGATGTGGCATTCAATGAAGCATATTTGTATTGTATGTTTATTGATATTGTTGGGTCGGCGTGGTTTACTGATTATCAGAATGCGTGTTGTCCCTTCCTAAAGTAGTGGAATACGTACCTTTAACGACACAAAGTTGCATAGTTGATGCATTCAGTCGCAGCTCACTTCACGAAGCTACAATAAAATCGGCTCCCCTTAATAGAACTGCGGCTGCTTCAATGGAGTTCCCGCGCGTTCGAGTGAATACGAGTTAAAACAGAAAGGCATACAGTGCTTCTCATATCTAAACGCCGTTTTTGTTCGGAGAAAGTCTTCTCTACTTGTACTATTATTTATTCTGTGACGCCATTTAGTGTTTTATATTGTCGATTATTTTCAACTTGCCCTCTTTACTATCAAATTTATCCATAAAGACTCTCTTCTTCATAAAGAACCGTATTACAAAAAACCAATATCACACTTTAAAAAAAATACAACATTGCTGCTATCGGACCAACAACTCTTTTAATCTGTACTTAAAACATCAGCGAATGCAGGTCCTTAGCATATTCATGTTACTGCCCAACCGTTGGCCGAAACACGTTAGAGCGTGGCTGTGTGCCAAGGTAGCTTATCTTGCCTGGCAGTACCGCTACGGTTAAGCAGTGTGTATTTTAAGGCACATGCCTAATTAGGGTCGTAATCTCTAGTTTTACGCTCTGTTTGTGATTAGTGGGAAAAAGTTTTCGGAGCTTTATGAAGTTCGCGAGGCTTGTCGCGGTCCTTAAGGCGTAAAAGCTCCGCGTATTTAAGCATAGGTATTTAAGTATGTTGTTAAGATTTATACTGGCTGTTTGTTTTTATTTAAGCATTACGTATAAATGGGTGGCGTAACTACTGTGTACGAGAAGCAGTTATTTTAATAAGTAAAGGAGTTTAATTGATGAACTCAAAGGTAATTAATAAAGCATTAACGTATATAACAAACATTAACTGAGAAACGAGTTAAAAATAAAATATGATTAAGAGTTTATTGGCATTTGGCCTTGTATATCATTATTAGTAGTAGTTCCCCAAGACGGGAGACCTCGCTAGGAAATTGCAGCATGCATTTTAAAAACCCAAAGTATTCATAACTTTTGTTTATATTTGAGTACGGCAAGTATTAAAACTATTTTACATAGTTTGGTAATACAAAAATTAAGCCCTTTTATTGAATAACCCACTTAGTAAACCATCTCCCATTAAACTTTTCCACCTTGTCTTAACAGGGGATCTTCTTATTTTGGTGACTCCTATAGATTCTTCTCCTGTTAAAGCTTACAAACCGTATCTGCTAAACTACTCGTCTACTGGATCAAGGATACTCAAGTTACCGTCAAACAAGCCCACATAAAAACTCCGTCCCAGTCTTCTAGTCTTGCCTCGGTCAATTAGTGCAAGAAAAGTATTTTTTACAACTTTTTATTTAATTTACTTTGTTCGTATCTCGTCTTTCTGAGTTTACTTTCAAATCTTCCAATTTTATTTTCACACACTTCTAGCGGTCCAATTAACATGCAATTTAGTATGTGTATGTAGTAGTAATACGAAGGTATATGCATAAATAAAATTCTGATCATCATTTTAATTAAAAGTAAACATTTAAAATGTTCTTCGGAATTTCGTCCTAAAGCATAGAATATACTTTTTTTATTGGTGTGTTTGCGTTTGTCCTCAATACCTATTTATTTTATTTATACGGCGTAGTGCAATAATTTAACCTTCAATATATCAAACTAGTAATTTAAATCCATTTCATATAACAGGGATATTGAATCGTACATCGGAAGCGTCCTTTAGATTCCGGCGCGGAAATTGCACCACTTTCCTTACTAGGCAGTAATATGCAATTTGTTGGACCCTGATTGCGGAGTCGCCTTACTGATAATATGGTGTAAATTCACATACATAATATTTTAGGCGCTATTGAAAACACGAATTTAACAATGACTGAAAACGCAAGGATCTCAGTGCCATCTAGTAGATTTGTTATGAACTAACTAGCTCATTCAGTGAAACCTTATTGCCGAGCCACGTTGGATGCGTATAGAGCTCGTTTCGTAGAGCTGCGTTACGCATGCGTACGCAACGCATACGGAAACTGTGGCCGGTGTGGCTTGGCCCTTAAATTAGTTTTTGTTGATATTACTTTATGTTTGTATGTAAATTCGTTAATGTACAACGAATATATGACGAAAAGAGATACAGTGATGTACAAAGGCAAACATATTCCTTTAAGGGATCTTCTCCTGTTGACCTTTGAGTGAATGAAAGCATTATTTTTTAGCATTCTCTTTATTATTGCACTGTCGTGGGATTGGATCTACCTACCTACACATGATTTCAAGCTTATACGACCACTGGAAATTGATGCAAATCTATATGTGAGACTTTTATTATAAAAATAAATAAAATTTTATTGTAAAATGAAATAAAAAAGCTTAGAGAGAATGTTTTTATTTTATTTTTTATTACACATTAGAACTGCTTTAAATTGGAATTACAATTAAATACTTCTCAATAAATACATATATGTAACTATGGTAACGTTGGTACACAAACAATTACAAACGTCGACCCCGATCTAACATATAAAATTATTCATCAGTTCAACATAGATACATACAAGTAGCAAAAACTCTGTAGACAGAGTGTCTTTCCCCGAACAGACGTCTCGGGGCCCTTCATTAGGGGCTCGGAGGGCCAAAAGAGGGCCAAGGAGGGACTCGGGGCTGTAGTAACTCACGGAAGAGTGCCGCTGACACGCCCTCACTCCGTAGTGGAGTAAAGCCGAATGTTTCAAAGCACCGATGTGAGGAAAATTGTTCATTCCGGAAATTTTCAGATACTTAACCCGTTACATATTTTCAGGTCAAACTACGTCGAAAGTCTAACTTCTGTTCGGGATTTTTAACGGACTTTTTTACCTAAACCCTCGTTTGATTAATGCCTCTATGACGTCGGTCGAAAAATCATAGCGGGCAGGGTGGAGCGTCAGCAAAAACGAGAGGCCACTCAAACGGCGCTGTTATGTGCACGGCTTGATCAGATCATTTACAGGCATCGCTTTATAAGCCCGGATACTGTCCCTTTCCGCTTATGTTACAACGCTTTTGCTGGCTGTACTGCGATGACCTACTTCACAAAACACGTATACCCAGTATCTTTGTGGATATACGTGATTTTAGAGTCATTTTGTTGTAAGTGTCATAATGAACGCTGCTTTGTTTAAGCATTAATGGTACTAAACGCTCATGCATATAAAATATCAAGAATTATATGTTTATTACAGCGACCAGGTGCGAAGGTCCAAAGCCGCGACTTTTTTACGATTTCGTCCAACTATCATATAGCAAAAGCACTAGTGCGGCTGTCATATTTATACATCTGCGTAGCCATAAACAAACCCCACATACATATTCCGACTGTGCCACCAACGATTACCATATCCCTCAAATATATCAAAACGTTCCGAATATTTTATGCTGTCGGTATCTAACAGGCGTTTTGTGGTAATGTCTTCGTTTGATGTATAGCAGTCAGAAGCACTCGTGGTCTAAATATCTTGCCATTATGTATATTGTGGCTACATTAAGAAGTAATGTCGCAGAAGGGCGCTCTTAGAGTTTTTGCGTTCGGTAATCGCAACCCAGATTGCTCTGTCGCGAAATGTATTGCCGCATCGAGAAGGG
The DNA here is from genome assembly GCA_963691745.1 of Ditula angustiorana. Taxonomy (NCBI): domain Eukaryota; kingdom Metazoa; phylum Arthropoda; class Insecta; order Lepidoptera; family Tortricidae; genus Ditula; species Ditula angustiorana. The sequence continues at coordinate 8,983,890 of OY829487.1, forward strand.
AATTTGTAAAAATTATAGGCAAGCATTTATTTGGCAAGTGGGAATATCGAAGTGGGCGTCGACTGGCTCTTACCGCGTCCGACGAATTACAGGGGCAAATGGCGCCTCGTTTGTGTCTAATTTGTACATTTGCTTGTGCAATCTTTTTTGGTTGAGATTTCGCCGGGCGAAATTGGCGGAGCCATTTTGTGCCGTGGCGAATAAGTGGCTGGGTTACGTCGGTAATTATGACGCGAAAACATTTTCACACAAAAATATCACTTTGATTAGAATTTATTTCACTCATCACCTTGAATAAAAATACGTATGCCCTAACACGATTTGAAGATATTGGCATGAGTAATAAGCGGGCCGAAAAGGTGAACCCGACGAAGGTAAGAAGTGCAAAGAAATTCCGTATGAATTACAAATGAATTTCCCCGAGTCTTTCAAAATGCTCGGACTGAAAAATCTCGCGGCGGCCAGCTTCTTTAAATAATGTAAGGAAGCGGAGGTGCGCGAATTGCACGAGTCGGCCGTCTGAACAAAACGCAGAGCCAGAATTTGCAATTTTGAGCCGTTTCCCGCTCACAATTTGCTTACTTATACCGCGCGAGCTTCTCTGTAATTCGCACTGCAGCCGCACTAAAGTTAAATAATCGCCACCGTCGCCTCGCTACTGTCGCGTTACAGGACCTTCTTATTTTCTGGCATCATTTCAAATTAAAAACGATAAGAGTAAGCCTAGGTATTCTTACGCTGAACGCTCGCTGGCACGGGCGCCCTCGTATACTCAACCGACAGCCTTAATCCTTTGTTTGCAAACTTGTCTTAACTGGCTATTCTAGCGACGATATTTTTTAAATTAAGGTCCTTCCGTTATTTTTAAAATTAATTCAGTTTATTACCTTTTTAGACGGCTTGGGAGGAAAAATCTAATTAAGCACAAAATAACATCACAAGCAATATGTGCACTAAACAGCGAGTCTCGACGGAGGCCAGCCGGCCGCTTGCCTTTCATTTTCTCTTCAATAATGAACGAGTGCGCTGACCTAACTTAGCAGCCTGTACAAAATTTAATTTTAATGCGGGGCCGGCCACTATGACGCCGCCTAACAAAACAGAGCCTGCCGCCGCACAGATTAGAACTCGCTTACACCGTGTTTGTTCACGGCCCACGTTTTTGATGTTCCAAAGCCATTATACGTGTGTTAGGTTAATCGATTGCTAAACATAACCTCTATAAATAGCTAATGTAATGCGGAGCTCGAATTTGGAGCGTTTGAATGCCTTTATTAGAATGAAAGAACCGCTAAAAGCATCCGAGAGGCGCTATTACTAACAAAAACATAATGGGACACCCAAATTCTTCGACGTCTACAATTGGTATAAAATTTGCTGCAATTTCAGGAATAGTCGGCGGTTATTATTCGGCGTGTAAGCGGGAATTTGTCTCTCCAGGACATAGTCGGTTTTGTGCAGGAGTTTCTCGTAAATTCGCATGGTTCGCTGGCTCCTTTCAGAAGTCGGGATTGGTTTTACGCTTTCGGGGGTATTGTTCGTGGCGTTTTGACTTTGAATTTTAACTGTCCTGCTTCAGAATTTTCGCGGCGATGAATAATATTTTCGCATATTTTGTGCATTTTGATTTGCGTATGCTTTCATTTTCTGCGCTTTTCGCATTTCTTTTTGGCCAAAATAAACATTAATCGAACATGCTTCCTTTAATGTTGTTGAAAGCTCCATTTTGACCTCCGTCTGTTGTAAAAATATCTTGCTAATCTTGTTTTTTTTGTCCATCGTTAATTGCCATTAATTTAACAAAATGTCTGGTATGAGTGAACGTTTCTAACTGGTAATTGCTATAAATAGTCTTCTAAATTGGGGCCCAGTCGTCTATAATTGTTAGTGGTTTTGTCGAAGTTATTTTTAATTTTGCTTTGAGTGGTTTTGAATTCACATTCAATAGTTTTCTATTACAGACAAGGTTTAATACCATATCATTGGGATTCTTCGCGCGTTGGTTGCACGCTTCGGAAGCACGAATTTTCCTTCAACAGTTAAAAAACTTTTCCGAACGTCGTCGGGGGGCGCGTGGGCTGAATGCCATCGAATCCAACAATACATGAGTTTAGAAAAACAAATATTGGTAACAAGTTTGTTACAAAACGAATGAAGTTAAATTGGTATAAAATTTATTTTGCAACGTGTTTTTTCGTCATTGTTGTCCTATTATATTCCTTGCAGTGAGTATTATTTTTTAAAATTATTCTCTAAAGCGACGCGAAGCAGGCGGCTTACTTGCGACGCTCCTCGAGCTCGTAATTCTGCTTCGTTGACGCAATTAATTTTATATTAACGTCAAGAGCCATCTGTTACAGCCCTGATTCACTGTCTTACGTCTGATGAAACGATATTTTTGAAATTGAAAAGTATAATTTATATAATTCACTCTCGCTGGAGCACAGAATAACAAATCATTAAATTTAAATAAGTCTTTTTCGGACAGTTTCTTTTCACTTAAAAATACTCATTGCGAATTTAATTATGCTTTGCGCCGTAAAAAGCCTAAGGTGTAATAACAAAGTCCGTAGTTAATTTCGTTGTGGTAATTTAATGGTTTTATTGCCATACTTAATTATGAATTTAACTTGATGCTTTTCGCGTTCAATACAAAATGGACATGGATTTCAATATGCATTTCAATATTGACCAGGAACCAAATGTAGGTAGTTGTTTTAAAATGAACAATCACGCTGCGAGTAACTAAATTAAACAATGCTGGAAAATATTCCCTGATTCCAAGTTTAGTGATTATAGTAATGGCGCTCAGTTCTGGGGCATTCATCCCGAGTTAATGTAATAGACCGAACAGGGCACGCCGAAAGTGAATGTTACTCAAAGCCTTGTTAGGAAAAAGAAGTTATTTTTACTTAATTTTTAAACCTAACGGAATCGTACATTAACGTACCCTGACATTATTCTGCGGGGTTATTCTTCGACATAAGTACCCAGGTAGGGTTTTACTTTAACAACAACCCTAATAAAGGTTGTGTAGGTTTAGAACAAGTCAAAAAAATTGTCATGCATTACTTATTTAATCTCGATATACGGCATGCAGACTCATAGAGCAGTTTTGATATAAACAATCAGCAGAAAACATCTTCGTCCTTCGTTTCATTTATTAAGCTGTAATCGGAAAGCAATTGTTATCGTTCCAAAAGAAACTCTGAACTGTTTACCAGCAGATTTACTACTACCGGCGTTAAGAAATATTGTGCGAGGTGCCTAATGGGTTGGATATATGAATTCTCAGTACGTGTAATGTAATGTAAATATTTGTTCTGAACGGTGTTTTGTTACTGACAGTATGGTAACGAGCTTTGTGTTTAAAATGAATATGTGTGAAGCCAATTGCTGCAAATGTGCTAACAACTTCTCATGATTTGTTCTGAAAATGCTACGAAGTATTAAATATGTCTTATTAATCCTGCTTTGACCCGGAATTCCAAGTTCGCTACATATATTGCTGTGCAATATTTACTACCATCAATGTTGAGACCAATTGGCGAAAAACTTATGTTTTCGTTTGTTAAGAAAGAAAACGGAAAGAAAAGATAAAATGTAGGTTGTAATATGGGTGAAGATAATTAAGGACTCAATTACCGTTCGTTGCCATCCCTTTCTGGGATATTTCTAAGTACGTCCGCAAAACGAGAAGTACGTCCGAACTACTACACCGATATTACGAAGTAGCTGAAAGTAGGGACGGAATTATTACGGCAATAAAATATGCCATTTTAAAGCAGTGTAAGTGTCTATGTTATTTGTGTAATCGTAATGTAATGTTACTCACACACGTTCGTTTGAAGCAGTTAGCATTAACAAAATTTCACAACACGATGAATCGCACCAAGTCCACATCCCGGTTTAGGAAAAGCACAAAACGTTCATAACTTTACTTAAAAACTAGCTAATGCGAGTCGGGCTGACGTACCGAAGGTTCCGCAACACCAGACTATACAATTGTGATTGTATTAGCCAAATACCGCTACACATTTTTTTTGTTCGAAAAATAGCCAAAGAAATAACGTGTATTCACATAAGACAAGTTTTTTTTTACCAAAACAACGAAAGGAGGAAATGTGTTTTTCTTGTTTCGGCTACAAATAATTTAGTTGACTTTTTCTTCAAAATTCGGTTCGTTTTTCTACACAAAGTAGCCAGATTTCCAGTACGCGACTCATTCCGTTTACGAGCTAGAGACATGTGTCGTACAGATTCCACGCAAAACTTACAAGTGCTACAATTTTACATAATTGTAAAGTTTTTCATACAAAAGTGTGAAAAACTGTTAAATGGTAGCTTGTACGTTTTGTGGTAGAGGCCCCAGTCTGCCAAATCGGACAAACAGACAGACGGAGCCCTAAACCGTTTTCGCCGGAACGCGGGCGCTGCCCACGCGCCGCTGGCTCGGGCTCCCCTGATTTCGCCACAGAGTAATCAGGGCCGGCCTATGAACCCGTATATTACAAACTTGTGACATTCCCAGCTAATGTTTCACTGCGATGTTTCGAAATAGTGTAATTAGCTCCCGTACCGAAATTTTAAGGTCATATTACGAGCGATTTAAGGGTTTCCCTGGGTTAAGTAATTTTGGTGATTCGAGTATAATTGGGGCTAATTTATATAGAGTTGTTTTAGTTTATGCCGTTGTTACTGGTTGGATTAAAAGCTTGTCCAAAGTTATTATATACCTAGCTCTATCCAGTGGGCGAGTGAAGTAACGTGTTGTTACTGGGTTTCTCTGGGTTTGCCGGCCCTGTCTGTGTTTAGTGCTTCATTGTATGCAAGAAAGGGCGGGCATATCTATTGCCCGTCATGAGAAATATTTTCTGTGTAGTGGTCAGTGTAGCACTACACGGCAGGGGATTTTGTAAGTTGTATTCGCAGGGTATGGTAGCGGTAATGTGGCGAAACTGGCAAACGCAAGGCACGGAATGCTGATGTTGCAGGTTCGAGTTTTTTTTTAAATACAACATAGGAAGGCAATCAAGCAAGTGGGTCACCTGATGGTAAGTGATCACCACCGCCTATAGACACCTGCAACAACAAAGAGAGTGCAGATGCGTTGCCAACCCAGAGGGCTAAGATGGAATACCTCTTGTGCCAGTAATTACACCGGCTGTCTTGCTCTCCACGCCGGAACCCAACAGTGCAAGCACTGCTGCTTAGCGGCAGGATTAGCGAGCAAGATGATGGTAGCGATCCGGACGGACCTTGCACAAGGTCCTACCACCCGAAAATCCTGCCATTACCCTACTTTTTCTTTGTGTTGTCATTAATTGTATAGCATTTTAAATTGAATTTGAAGTTATATGTACTTGAACTTTATTTTAGTACACATATCGCTTATCGTTGATATCGTGACAAGAGCTGCTTCGGAATGCCGCGGTATGGGTTTCGAATATGAACGAACTATGAGCGCTAAGTCTAAGTACAATAAAATAAGGTTCATAATTATTTGGGATTACAAATTTATCGTACCGTGTCACTGGTCAACGCTGGCTTTAGTTAGGAACGTTACAGCACGGAAAAATGGCTACTTGAAATAATATGGCTAGGTTCCAGGAATATTCCTTCCAGTGATTCCTTATTTTTCAATAAACATTCTCCGTAGCACCTCTTCTAATATTTCTACTTAGCAATAAAGCCGATTAAGACCGAAACATACGCAGCCGAATTACCTTTTTTTTTAAAAAAAAATATCCATTACTCTATAAGCAACATAAGCATTTTCTCAGGGCATCAAGGAGAGGAGGTGCAAAGCCCATGGTTTGACATCCGAGCGTTGCCTCCTAGTCAGATATAAAAAAAGGTCACGCGTGCTACCCTAGACCTGCACGTGTTAGATCCCATCGGGGCACCAAATAATTGGATATTTGTCCTTTATCTACTCACTAGATAATCAGGGATATATACAGCGATAAAACGAGACGGACATTTGTCTATATCGGAGCCAATGAAAAAGGACCTTGACAGGGGTTTACTACTCGGGTTAAATAACTCTTTTTGCCAGCCAGTCGCTTTAATAGTATTTTATGCAACTTCTATATAATGAGAGGCCTTAAAACACGAGTGTGGTTTTATGAAACGAGCGTTAGCGAGTTTCATAATAGGATCACACGAGTGTTTTAAGGCCTAATTATATACAGTTGCATACATTACTTTATCTACACACATATCATAACTGCAAAAAACCGTAACAGCAAAAAACCAACAAACGGATGACAACTAGTAATGGCGGCCATTCGATCTATCCGCCAAGACGAACGTTTTTACCATAGACAAACGAATGAAGTCCCTATTGTCATGTCACTCGAGATCAAATGTCGTGCGTTTAAATTAAAAAAACATACTGAGTTGACGTTTCGTATCGATAACTGTATTAATATCTGTGGATATTAGAATAGAGACCAACTTGAATTTTGACAGCTGTTCCAAATTTAAATTCATAACGTCACGAGATATCGGTAATGTGATCACCAATAAACGCAGACTACTAAGAGATACTACCCAATAAAGAACAGATTTACCTATACTACCACAGACAAGAAAATTTTTATAATTACATTGGTTGTAATAATGCTGGTCATTTTCTATGGTTTTTGAACGCGTTATTGAGCACTTATGGTATGTGTGTAGATAAAATATCAAAAAGCGCTATTACAATACGAGATATTAGTGTAACTAAAGTTGAGCTTACTTAGCCATGTTGCGGCTAAATATGTTTGGTACTAAAATATTTAGCTGGAACTGTGTACAAAAATAGTCCAGCGCTAGTCAATCTCGTTTCCTGACTTCCTTCCTTCTTTAACGTACATGTTCTGAAATTATTCGGCTTATATGCGAGAACAGTTACTTATTGTTAGTGTGTTGGTCAAGTAGAGTGTCATGTCCAATCATATAGTTTATTCCTTTAGGTACTTAAAATAAGGTAAACAAAATAAGTCACGTGACTCGGCAAATCAACCAATCAAATCAATCTTTTGGGTCTCCACAGATCCAAAAGATTGACTTGATTGGTAGATATGTAACCGTAGATATCACGTGTTGTTTAATTTTTGTTCTAAAATATTGAACACCTACTGAAGCTGGGCGGGTATATGTTTCAATCGCTATCTCAATACTTAAACGACACGTAAACTATGTCTCGTAACTACATGAAATAATCCGCCATGTTTTCCGCTCAGTCAGCTTCATTTTCTTGTACTATACCATCTCCACTAGCTGAATTCCTTCAAGTCTCAAACCAGAATTATGATATCTAAGTGGTCACAGATTAAATAATTCTGTATTGCTTTATGAAACGCAGCATTAGCGCCCCTTAAAAACAATAATTTATTGATTTAGGCGTTAGTTTACAGAGGTCTACATCAACAAAATGAAAAAAAATATTTTCCTACTCCGTGAAACCAGTTCTATGCACGTGCAAAACAGCTGCATCTGTGCGACAAAAAAACCGGACTATTTGCATTAAAAATATACATCTCTCACACTGGTTTTGCGGAGTAGCAAGGTAACTTATTCCAGTTCCTTAATGACTAGTGTGTTCAATTCCTGGTAGATCCTAAAACATCTAGAACTACCAAAGCTTAATAAAACATGCCCAAGAAAGTACTATTAAATTCTGCGGAGAAATGTGGTAATTACATAAGCCCGCTTAAAACACTCGGGCGAATCTTACGCTTGCTTACACCCACCAAGGCGTGTGTAAACTGAACTTGTTAGTATAAATTAAGACGCGGAATCGGCCACGTGCATCTTCAAATATGAGTAATTACCAATTATGAGGGCTGCGACAGGCGGGGGATTCCTTAATGTAAGGGGTGGTCCGTAATTAGACCTTTTTTCATCTACTCCGTTTAGAATTATAACAAAACGTAGCACTTACATATTTAAGTACGAGTTCGTTCAAAAATGCTTTCTGAGTTTCTAGTTCTATAATCGATTGTTTTACACTTTCGCGATTTTCACACTTATTACGTTCGACGGGACTTTAACGCGATAATATACTTACTGGTTATTTATTTATTTTACGTTACAAACTCGACGTTAGTTCTATAATGGCTTTAGTCTATAATGAATGACTTATTTAATGACATCACAGTCACACTACAGTTTGCGAAAATCACTACTTAAACAACCCTCAAATATAGTCAGTTATTTAATTGGTAAAAAATATTTAAGATCCCAACAATTAATATTATATATATTGTGACCCCCTTTTGTATCGCTTTGTACAGTCGGCGTGAAAGTCTGCATGCCTAACGAGTCTCGAAGGCGAATTAGATTTAATTTTTGATTCTGTTTGCTGGCTCACGATTGCTTCGCGCTCAATTATTCAGCAACTTCGGGAAGCAGACAGAATGCACCGTAACTTATTGTTTAATAATAAAATTATGTGGGTGCCTCGATAAAGGAGCCTGGAGTTAAGTTTGCATTTGAAAGTGTTATGGGTATATACCTAAAAACATTAAACCTTACAATTTTGCAACGTAGTCATCCTTAGGGGGGATATTAACATTTTGGATATATGTTCAACTTTTAAACGTCTACTTAGGTCAATACAACAATTAGAAACAGCTAATCGTGCTACTTATCTATGTTTTCTATTGAGTTTCTTTGCACAGAAAGCTGTACAAACAAGCTGAACAGTGAGTGAAGGAAAACTATACCAATGAGATCATTTCATTGTTCTGTCTTCGCATACGTCGCAGGAGCGATTTCGTTGGTTGATATTTCCTCGCTCGCCACTCAGCTTTATATAACCATCCTTTCCCTGCATGCCGACATCCTTCAACAAACAAAATCGCGTACTTTTAAATTCAGAAAGAAATGTTTGTTACGTTCGTTTCAATGGAACTCTGTTAATCAAGTATTAAGCTTAGCTTTTCATTAAATCGGTCTCCCCATTAACCGAACACGAAAGGAAAACGGTGCCTTGGCTGAACTGTTTTCATTAGAGGCGCACGCGATGTCTGGTTGTACAATTTCCCTTAATTTGCCGTATCCATCATTGATTTGAGCTGTCCGATCGGCTGATTATAAGGGGAAATTACAGGTTTGGTTTGGTTTGTCGAAATGTTAGAGTCGTATGGAGAGTATAGAGATTAAATAATAAATGTTTATTATTTAATCTTTCTGTCTTTCTCTTTAAATAAAGTTTAAAAATACATAAAATCTGGCGAAGAGGGCATACGATTCTCATACATTCTTATCCATTTTTCAAAGTCAGTAACTGTTCTGTTACATTGCGCATTTTCGTGCGAATGGGAGTTAGTTTAAGAACCGACTGTATGTGAATGAAAATCTCAGTGGCATTTAAATCAACATGACGCATATTAAACCCCACCTATGTATTTAAGAACTTCAAGATTTACAACTTTACCCACCGCTCCCTTATAAACCAAGATAATACAGAGCATTTATCTTCAACAATCGCAAAATTATCGTCAAATAATTTCGCCCTATCTCCGTTGTAATAACATAGATTCTGGCTCATTCTTGTATTACGACCCAGTTTAATAGTTAGGCAAAATGGGCCCCTCCGGCTATTGTTACTACATTATTATTCATCTTAACCGTCTTTGCCTGGGCATTAATCGCAGGAGATGCCGGATGTGCGCAAAATTATAACGCTTACCTTCCGGTTGCAAATGGCTGCCGTAGACTTTGGGTTTTTGATGTGTGGGATTTATCTCTGCAAGGTTGGGTTGTGGACCTGCGGGCAAAATCTATTAGAAAGGAAATTTCGACGTCAAATTTTGCCGATAAAGGAACATTACACAGGTAAGTAATGGTAAAAAGGACTTTGTTACAAAAACTAACAGCATGGTTTATACAGTACCTAGCTTGTCGTGGAATTTGGGAGTAGGTATCCAAATGGGCTTCTGGACGGCGTTGAAACAAGCATCAGCTTTTAAGTTATACCTCCAGCAATTCAAATGCGAAATTCAAATTTCGTGCAGAAATCAAGAAAAATTCTTAAGACAAATGTTTTAGCTTCTATTGCTCTTGTGGAGACCCCTGATATATTTTATTCTTAAATATTTACCACGTATAGAAATTGGCCGTTTACAATTTTATCATACAGCGTGTTGGGCAATGAGTTGATAACTCGTAATGTGTTGATAATGGGCACTTTGGAAAGTGTAAAAAGTTAATTTATGTTTTATAAAAGTGCCACCGTTTCCGAGATGAAAAAATGAGTTGTACAGTCTGCAGCAGATATATTTAAGCAGCCAAACAAGTCTAATGCTCGCGGATTATTTGTAAAAAAAAGATCTCGACGAATTGAAAACCTCCTCCTTTGAAGTCGGTTAAAGAGTAAGAGCTTCTATAGATATTTAAGAGTATAGAGTGGTCAGCTACTTCTGCAGCGGACTTTAATATCTATTTCCATTAGAGAAATGAATAAATTGGCTTTTTTTTAGCAGTATGACTCATCTGTGTTATTTTAGAGAAGTTCAAATGAACCTCATATCAAAAAAGTAATCACCCCCTATAAACATCTGAACAGTTTAACGCCTTATCACTTTAACAGCATTAACGAGTCAGAATACAAAATTATTAAAGGCTTCAACGCGACTACTACGCAAGGTAGTTTTTCAGCGGATATAGTCTAACATTCCTGAAGTAAAAGATTATTTAGTATTTTTCTAAACAAGCGATCGAGTTTGGCTTTGATCAAATCTGATTTTTTTTTGCCATTTTATGGCAAGCTTTTTTGCTCCCGGTACTTTGTTATTGTATTGCCATCAGGTCAACGTACACGTACCAAATATCAAGTTGATCCGACCACTGGAAGTGGGTAAAAATCTACTTTCGTGAACCCGATGTACTGTCAGATTGACTGATGAACATACGAATAAAGTAAGTTTTTGTAAGCTTTTATCTAAAAGCTTACAAAAACAAAGATTACAAAAAATAATAAGATATGATTACCTACTTAACTAAATTCAACAATTGTTACATAATGTGTTTATTGCTCTAGATCAGTGGTTCCTAACCTTTTAGAGGCGAGGGGCCATTTAACCAAATTTTTGTCCTGCCAGGGACCACCAAACACTTCTTGGTGATATAGTAATATGATTATCTACTAAAATTATTCCATGACATTATAGCATACACACGCATTTGACGACCTGTATGGCACAGTGGCACATGTGTCTGCCTACTGTGCAAGAGGTCCCGGGTTCAAATCCTGGTATGGGCAAATATTTGTGTGACGAATATGAATGTTTGTACCTGAGTCATGGATGTTATTTGTATTTAAGTATGTATTTATCTATATATGTATGTTTATCCGTTGTCTAGTATCCATAGTACAAGCTTTGCTTAGTTTGGGACTAGGTCAATTGGTGTAAATTGTCCCGAGATATTTATTTTATTTATTTTTATTTATACACATCAAGTATTTTGCGGACCACTTCGGATGCCGCCACGGACCACCAGTGGTCCGCGGACCACAGGTTGGGAACCACTGCTCTAGATGTAACATATTTTATGATAAGTCTGTATGTAAAACCAATATCCAACTATCAATCAAGCAATAAGGTCTGCAGAGCCTAGATCGGTAGTAGGAATTGCAATTTAGGCCTCAATCGACGCATAGTTTGCCTGGAATTTCATTCATTACCCCGCCTCTGTCTTCTATAGGCAAGAACGCCCTACTTTCATACCTTGGCCATTTTATGTACTGTTATGGTGTAGGAATTTATATTGGTCAGGTGTTATGAGTTATGAAATAGCTGTGGCTCGTACTGTTCTTCTATGTGCTGAGACTTGATCGATGTTTACTGCAATGCATACATTTATGTATGAGTCTTTTACTAATACAATTTTGTGAAAATTAATGCTTTATAATTTAATTTATAAAATCGAATATAAACCTATCAACCGTCAGTGACTTCAGTTTGATTGTTTCTTTTATTTCGGCATCATTTTGAAAGGCCATGTTCACAAAAACATCTTGTCAAACCAAAAGCAATTACCGTTGGAAACACGAAACCCTAAAACAGTAACAAAGTTAATTTCATCGTACACGTTAAATTTAAGATGTTTTTTTTTTATGCATGCTCAATCTCTTTTATTACATAAAAGGGAAATGTATGAGAAAGCTAACGCAAGGAACAAAACTGCGCCTTCCCCATACATAATACAATGAAGGCTCGAAAAACTTCGGATGTCTGATAGAACGCATAAATTTTAATAAAGAAGTTTGTATCTTGTTTGCTTCATGTCCCACACTCGGCGTGTATGTAAAACTTGCACACAACAACAATAAATGACATTAGCGGCCCGATATTCGGACAAAAGTTTCTGACAAATACTTCCCTAGCCCTGATAGTCGAGTGCCACAAATTTATGGCTGCTCAACAATGAGCGTATGGGTTTAGTATATTGATATCCTTTATTTAATGAAGGCTGAGTTTTCTCCGAAATTGAATGGGTCCACGACAATCACAGCGCCGTCCGCAGATCATATTTCAACGAACGAGATAAACTCGGACAAAAGAAAGGAATCCGCGCTTACCCAATTGGGTAATGGTCCAGCTCTGTCGTTATCTCTTCCCATTATTTCTGTTTGAGGAAGGCTATGGTGTTCTACTTAATGCTAAGGGCGAAATCTTTAGAGAGATCTTTGATAAAGTTCCTCGGTACTTGATCTTGTTGTGAGTGATGCGGGGATAAATTGCTTCCGCGGTCGCTCAATTGGTTTACCTGACGTGCTGTCAGCCACGCGCCACCACAGAAACGATCAACTTGAAAATCTTTCTACCTCGATAAAGGCATAGATTCTTCTTCCAACTTGCTAACGTCGCATTGTCAGTAATGGCTGGACAAACTAGTAGTCAAAGTATGGTGGTGGTCAAATTGGTTTTGTAATTTTTGTTTGTCCTCGCAGGCAGTTCCTTCCAGTTCCAGTTTCATTTTATTTTTCTCTTATTAATTATTTATTTTTTACGGGGACTCTATTATAGTAGATCTCTATTATATATTTTTATTATGTTTACCTAAACTGACGATCTTTTTGTGACTTTTTTAATGTTTTGACATTTTAAATTAAATGTGGTATATATAATCAATAAGAAAATTTAAAGTATTTTAAAAATTTAGCACTTACTTGATCTCAAAAATCATGGTAAAATTGTTAAATGTCAAATCAAATTAAATATTAAATCAGAGGAAAACTTAATTTGACAACTAAATTAAACAATACATGAACATAATAATGAAAAAGTTGGCAATTATGAAAAGTCCTGGCTTGACACCTCCGACTTTTGACACAGTGCCAAGGTATCGTTTTTCTCAGCATACGTCAAATGTATCGTAAATCTATGTTCCCTGCAGCTTTGGGCCTCAACAGTCAGGAGGAAGGTGTAATCCGCCGCGCAGACAGGTAGACTTGCGGCTTACGGCGAAGCAAACCCACCGAGATTATTGGTTTTTAGGATCAACCGAAACTACTAGGGACTGCGGTTTTGTGAGAAATATGTGTGTCGGTTTGTTCTTTGATCGATCGATTAACTCTTAACATCTACTGACTACTCGAGGATATTATCAATACTTAAGTTCATAAAATGTAACTTAGCTAAAGGTGCCGGTCAAATTTTACTTGAACAAAATTTTCTATTACTGTCTTTTAAACTGGAAAATTGTGGAAATTCTCCCGTCTTTTTACTTTGGGAATTGAAGTTAAGACCGACTCTCTTATGTCAAGGTTCCTCAAGTCTCTAAAAGGTCTAAAGTTAAAAACTTTTGACTAATTAATATAGGAGTATTTTGGTCACTCAGCGTATTGATGTAACCTACGAGGAGTTTCTTTTACCTTAGGCAATACCTCTATACAACAAAAGCCCGTATCAAAATACAGTAACGATTTCTTATGCAAGCAAAAAATATATCGCAACGCGTTACAGCCACACTACGTCGTCAGGTGCGCAAGATACAGCCTTCTTTGCAATTGACGAAAGCCACATTATTTTTTAATTTAAAACGTTGTTGCCGAGCTGGAGCGGGACTTTATTACACTCAGAGGAGCCCGCTTTTGACCCGTACGCCCTTTGTAGAAGCTATTTTTTATTCATTCCTACGATTCATACGGGACTTAGCGCTCCCTCAAACTCTCTTTCAGATATCTCGTTTCGGTGCGCGTTTTCGGTCTAGAAAATGGGAATCCCTTTATGATCTCGCGTTTTGTTACTTATGGGTATTGCGTTAGTTTACGCGATTGTGATGTGCGTAATCAGTGTAAATGATGAATGATTTTCTTTTCAGTCTAGAAAATGCGAATCATATTTATGATCTCGCGTTTTTTGTATTACTCAACGCAATTATAATTTGTGTGTAATAAGTGTCAATGGGGAATATTTTTTTTTACAGTCTAGGAAATTAGAACCGAGTTGTGGTATCGCATTTTGTTACTATAACGGGTCACAAGGCAGTTTTCGCCATTGTGTATTGTGTGTTTATAATATAAATGTTATATATAATAGATGGCTACCTTTTCAGTCTAAAAAAAAATAATTTATGATCCGCAGGAGCACTTTTTAATATCGAGAATTAATATATCGAATGTATATCGAAATGCATTTGTTCGAAAATCGAATAATTATCAGGATTTTTTAAAAGGGTTATAGTATTTGCCCATTAATTTAATTAGGTTTGGTTTATTTTATAGCACGTTTTAAGAAAAATGCTTTTTGATGTTTGAATACAAACCCTAATTGATATCAAATTTTGTTACCAATGGGTATCGGGTTAGTTTACGCGATTTTGATTAATCGATTGTGATTTTTAATGATAATTGTTTTTGTTTCAGGTACCTAACTTTAATGTTGAAGAATGCACATACTGAAACTGAAGAATAAAACGGAGCCATGGTGTGATGCTAAGAAATAGATTAAGGAAATATTTGAGACGTTACTTAATTTATTGCAATTTTGATGTTATTTGAATCGTGGCTTCATAGTAGTGACCTTTTTTCTTTGGTGTATTTAAGCTCTATAGACTTTCAGAACTACTAAACAGAGATCAAAACCTTGCATGTTCAAATAAGAGATTAGTAAGCAAATATTCCAAATTTTACTTCTTCGTTTTGGTCGATTAATAAGAACAACAACGAATGTCGATGAAATTAAAGACCGCTTCATACATTGTCAGTGCCAGCTCTTATGAATCTATCTATACACACGTTGTTTCCCACAAGGTTTGAAAGCACTTCCGTTTGTTGTTTCTTTTGACGTGACCTCGATAAACAACAGTCAGTATTGTAAAAATACCATAAATAAAACAACTGCGCGTTGGTTCTCTGTAAGGGTAAAAGTCGGGCTAGAGATTGTTTTTAGGGTACCGCTGGTAAATTATTGGAATGTCGTTGATGTCACTACGCCTTCCGCGTATAGTAATGTGGTGGAAAAAATGTGTAGAACCCTCGCGGCTTTATTTATGTTCCAAATACGCGTGTTTTTCTCCCGCGTTCTCGGGCTTGTTAGCAGAATATATTTTTCATGATTTCACATGTTTTTAGCTAAAGGCTTTCTACGCGTACACCGCAGCACTTTCGCGTTACTTAGTCTTTTTGTCAGAAAATTATACACTTACTAGGAAACGTTGATAACTTCGCACTTCTACATTAGACTTTGTAATATTTTTGTCAACTAAAAGATAGAAGCCTCTTTTGTATGTATGTTACTGCCTTGACGTCTCGAGCAAAGCCTGTTAATTAAAAAAGACAAAACGCACATTAGTGCAGCATTTTGCATTTTGTCTTTCGATTTAGACCAAAAATACTTGAAAATAAATGAAGTGCGGAACCCAATTTGTTTTATAGCCACGTAACGTTATTTCATTCTTTTACGTTGTTGACGTGACGGCTTATCTTGTAGCTTACCCGTACATTTTTCACTCACACTTTGACTGTTTTATTGTACCTAATAATGTAGGCACGTAATCTGGGTTCCGCGCCGTTCTCTGCTCAATAGAAACACAGATAATGAAATGCGTTATAATGTTTTGTGGACGAGACTTTCATTCTGATGTTTACATTAAAACTTGTTGTTTAACATGTAAGTTGATAATCCACGAATTCGCTATAGGTACAGTCAGCCTCAGAAGTAACTAAACACTAAAGAATCTTGTCGTAGTAACGTATGAAATGAGAGTTGCTCGAATTTGTCACATTACTGACAGCGACAAGGTACTAAAATGTTCTGTTGAGGGAAAAAACTGGAAGGCTCGCATGAGAAAAGTGACAGTAACCTAAACTGCTGCGATTGGCACTTATAAAAATCTCTCTCTATTGGTCTATGATAATCGCAAAACCAATATCAATAAATAACAATATAAGTAGATCGAATAGTTTATTTATTCAGTCGATATTTTTCTTCATTTGATAATTACCTACTATAATTTTTTTTATTTATCAATTTAAAGTTTCCGCAATAGGTAGTTACTGAGCCCAAGAAAGTTTATGTCAAAAAAACGTGTCGAACGCGCTAGCGTTCACTTCCGTATTGTATGGAAACATTTTGTTTCAAATACGCGTCGCTAGAGGCGCTGTCTTTACTTGCATAGTAATTGAGAAGTTAACTCTTATAAACTAACACTAGACTCTCTGATCACTTCAACTATGTAGTAATAAAACTATAATATTCTTCAAAGTAAGTAAATAGTAATGAATATATGTAACATATTATGTCGTACTGTCATTTTTTTTACACTTACTGGCTAAATTATTTTATGGCAAATATTTTTTGTGGTGCTGTTTTCATTGCTCTATATCAGTAGTTCCCAAACATATTTTTCTCGTAGACCACTTTTAAAATTTTACTGGTTTCGGTGGACCCCCTGCTGCTACATTTCTACCCCCAGCAAGTCTCCCGTGGACCCCTAGGGGTCCACCTGGCCCACTTTGGGAATCACTGCTCTATATTAACAATTTTTATTCCTTTATACCTTTGTCACCCATGCTGCAATGTAGAGAAGCAAAATACAATATTATTTCATATCTGCATATGTAAAAGTATGCTTAACACAATTTCATCCTTTTTCTATTTTGCCGTGTCTGTTTTCCAAGAGCGAATGCAAGAACTATTCAAAACGTTCGTTTCCATCCGAGAAAAAACATAAGCTCTCCCCACGTCCCATTTACAAGTCTATTTCAGTACTGGGACACAATTCCATTACAATGCAAGCTTCTCACACGCGGGTCAGTGTAGATCGAGTTTAATTTTCCACTTCCATGACCACTGACGTTAGTATCAGCGTCAGGTCTGCTCTATCCAGATCTTGTTCCTGCATTGCATCTATTCTAACTGGTTTACTATCATTTCACAAAAAACGTTACACAAAATGAAACATTGCACAACGTGATTATTTGGCGAATGCTTTTGTTTCCGAAACTGTAAATATTTCCTGAACCCTTGGTTGACGTGTAGAAGCCTATAGGTTAGGTTAGGAGGTGGACTAGTGATCGTGAGGTATCGAGTTCGATCTCCAGCTGTGGCCATATACTGTAGTGCAATACTCTTACTATGACAAACATTGTGAGGAACATTGTGAATAAATGTTTAACTATGACCCTGTTGGTCCAGTTTACCTGTAGAATGGGTTACGAAGGTCAGATGGCACTCGCTCCAATTTAATTACATGACCTGGCTAATCAGGGATCATGGTCAAAGCGTACCCAGAATTCAGAAACGAAAAAAAGTGCTAGGAGAGTGATGATGATGAATGTAGTTGAGTCGTGGCTATGTATTTAAGTATATGTTTATTTGTATATAAATGTTCATCTGTTATCTAGTACCTATGGCATGAACAAGCTTTGCTTAGTTTGGGATAATGTCATTTGGTGTTCATTGTCTAAAAATATGTATTTATTTTTATGGTGTTACAAGATGACGGCGTATGACAGTGTTTAAAGGTGCTTAAGGCTCTAATCCAGAGGCCCATGGGGATAGAGGGACTTACAGCTTAGGCCAGCAACGAATCAGCGATTGCATTGGTTCGCTGGTTTCTCTGGACGGCGGTAATAAGCTTCCATCAGGTGAAGCTTACTCGTTTGTTTTCCTTTAAAAAAAAAACAATGAGAAAAATTTACGTCAACAATGTTGTAATTAGTGTTTTTGACTTGCCAATTCTCTGGATAACATAGTTTTTGGTAGTGAAGTATTTTAACAAGAATATTATAGCCTGTTATAGGGTTTCGTATTATATGTATTTAGTTTTATGCGGGGATACAATTTAACTGAAAATGTGCGGTAAGTAAAAGTTTGGCAAATACCAGAGGTGCGACGATTTACGAAATTCGGTGGTAGGAATTTCTAATAAGTTTTCCCTTAGCCTTTTCTTTCATTGACATGTGACAATTTGTTTCCAAACTTTATAGAAAATTGGCAACAAATTGACAACAAATACATATTTGGACTTTTTTGTCTGTAGGAATTCGTTAGCTAGTCACATTTATCCGCTGTCTAGTACCCATAACACAAGGTTTGCTTAGCTTGGGTCTAGGCAATTGGTGTAAATTGTCCTAAGATATTTATTTATTAATTTATTTTGAATACCGGTAAAACTTCCTACTTTGTTAGGTACTTAGGTAAATATATTTACTATGTCAGTTGATATTAATCTTCCATTTTGTAACAGCTACTACAGCTCAGTTGCTGAGCAGAAATCCTTACAAGTTGTATGTTTTTTTTTTCATTTATTCCAATTTTATACTCACGATAAAATTCGGTTCTGTATTGTAAATATAAATATTCAAAACCCATTATTATAACCTTCACATTCAATTATTCCTACAACAATGTATCACTTTACAAGAGAAAATAGACACACGAATTTTCGGCTGTATTTATTCGACGTCAGAGCGAGAAGGCTATTCCTTACACTGCTGCGAGGGAAAGGGACACCCAGAAGAATTTCTAATGAACGTAACATGAGAGTCGGGTGAAGGGTCAACGACCTTTTCTTTAGGGTGGACCCCCTTCGGACCTTTGGAAAGCAGTAGGCAGTTTATTTCGATGCATTTTCTAATTGAATCGTTCGGGATGCCATAATACTTGTGTAAGCAAACTTTGTATGGCATGTTTTTCTTGGGTTCAGTCGAAAGTAGCTACTTCAGACGCAGTTAATGACGGCAAACAGTTATACACTTAGTTAATGCATACTTGTTATTGATTCCTTTGAATGTGTTTGCACGGTAAATATTGTCTGTATTTCTATTTTAATCATGAAGTATGGATTGTTTAGAGCGCGTTTGTGTTTTGTAAGAATGTAAGTTTGGCTAGTTACTTACTAAATTAGTAAATCAATAGGATATGTATATGAAAAATCGTCTTGATGAAGACCTAAAGGTCTACCTTGGTTTATTAAGTAGAATCGTATTGGGCTTTAGGAGATGGTAGAAAAGGTTTTTAACCTAACTATACATAAAATACCTACCATATAAAAAACCTTAGATTCACATAGGTTATTGTGATGATCTGCGTTTTACCTTTGAACGATTAGTAAAGCATTTTACTAGCGTGCAAAACTTTTCCATGATATAATTTTTCAATTTAACCCGACATCAATCAGTTCACGTGTGCACTGAGTTAACGTTACAAACAAACTTCTTGTTTATTCAATTGGTTCGCAAATGGCGGCCTTTTATGGGGAACAGGTTAAAACCGGATGGGGCCGGTTGCGACTGGTTTTGATTTGAAACTGAGATTTATTCGGGCGTGAAGAACACGCTGTGCGGACATGCGGGCGTATTTACACGTGTTAAATAAGTTCGTAATTGTTTATAATGGAAAATTAATATTTTCGTATACATTTCACGGAAGCTACAAGCGACATTATGTCATAAATCATAAAACAGTCATAATTTAATTTAATGTAAAACGCTAGTTCTACAGTGTCTTAAAACTCAAAATAAAGAAACTGAAACAATACTCCGCGAAATCCGCCTTCACCCTGATTGTCAGCGATCACTTAAAAAACTTTCAAATGTTACTAAGATTATACATTTATTGATGGACATAGGTGAATGCACATCATGTGGTACGGGCTCTAAATAAATTTCCTATTAAAAATAAACGAAAAGTACACAACATTAAAAAAAAATTACAGAAGGGGTCGAAAGCGGGAGAGGGCCAAATGATACGATTAATCTATTAATAACTGTTTAATATTCGTATCTTTTTTTTAAATTTTATCTGGTTTCTGAAGTAGAGGGAGGGGGGTTTGTTTACTATTTTTTTTAGTTCGTAAAATTTTAGCCCTACGCTAAGCCATTACTGAAAATATTTTAGAGCAATATTTTCTCCAAAATTAAATGGGACCAAACTCGAGGATAGCCTATTCAATTAAAAAAAGAAGCATTGAAATCGGTTCACAGTTAAGCAGTTGACGGAGATATTGCGTAACATACACATAAAAAAATATATTCAGTCGAATTGAGAACCCCCTCCGTTTTTTTAAGTCGTTTAAAAAGAGTTTGACACATGGAGAGACAGGCAAAAGCATAGACAAATATATAAATTTATTTATTTTAAAAATTTGATAACGTATTCGGAAAACAAATACTGACAGTATAAGAAACACCAATTAGGCTAGCAATTATTCGAAGGTCTATTCGAATAGATAGATGGTTCGGTAGAACAATTTAAAAAACCCGCGAGTTTATCTTAAAAATCAGTTTAACGAAACGTGGTGCGTTCACAACGTACACAGACTCACAGCAGATCCAATCAGTCACTCAAAGCGACTACACAAAGCGGAGTGTAAGTGACCAACGATTGTAAGCTAATTACCGAAGTGCTACCTCGGCTATGTTTTGAAGTGCCGTAGTTTGTTTATTTATTTTAGACACTCTATAGTATTTTAGACACATGTGATGTTTTAGCTTGTTTAAGTAAATGATTGGTACTTGCTTAATACTTGATGTACTTAGTTTCATAAACACGAATGAAAATTGTAATGCTTCTATGTGGTTAGATTGATGCATTTAGTCTTTGTTTATGCATGTTACATCACATCAAATCAAGCTTAACACATGAGAGTATGCGTTTAAAAAGCTGACAAAGATTCTGCCAAGAATATGAGCATAGCATGCAATCACGAACCAGATTGTCACTTGGTGTGTTCTTTCTAACAAATCATTATGATCCTCTTAGTGCATTTGCTTGTGTTTTCTTTAATTACGGCACACTTTTGACCTTGCTCCATAATTTATCAGGTCATGTTTATTTTTTTAAATTTCGTCGTTATTAAAAAATATATATTCTTACCAAAGGCCTTGTCCAATTCCGTCATAAAAATACAGCTTGTTTTACTCTCCCATTTCATACGTTCGACTCCCTCTTGAGATAGGAAAATTTTCAAAAATCCATGTTTGTGGGATTTATTTGAAACCTGTTTAGAGTAAATTTTGTTATTTTCTGTCTTTAAAGTAGTACCCCTCCGTGTGGCGTTATTTTTTTTTACATTTTATTACATAAAACACTTTTTATCGTATTTTTAATTTGCAATGTTTATTTATAAATAAAATTTGGTCAAACACAAATCTCGGACGCGCAAGCTACCCAAGATGGGCATAATAGTAGTAATATCGTTGGATCAATCGTGAAAGTTCCAAGGCAACATGTCGGGACCCATAGTTTGCGATATCCCTAACTTACCCTGCCAACTGGAGCAAACAAACAAACATGGGAACTTTGCGTGCGTAATTTAGACGAACTTTATGAGCCTGGTTTACAAAATGTTGTCTCTAGAGGCATCATTACGCTCGTTAAGGGGTTAAGGTGTGAGAGTAGTACATTGTAAGTAGTAGTTTTAGTCACCATGAAATATTTTAAGATAGATTTTTTTTTAATTTAAATATCTAATTTACCTTCTTTAAGTTAATCAGTCTTTTGAGTATCTTATTATGATCCACATGTTTCCTGCGAAGGTCAAATATTTATAAGGTAAGTATGAACATTTGTACTTGTCATGGATGTTATTAATATTATAGTACCTATACATTTATCCATGTAAGTATGAATATCCGTTATCTAGTACCCCATAGTGCAACCTAGCCTTAGTAGGTGCCATTTGGTGTAAAAAAAATCATATCGTGTTACTTTTCTTGTCCTTATGAAACAAAATAAATTCGCTTAATGCCACACACTGTTAAAATAAGCAAATAGTAAACAATTTGTTTCAAATACAAAACAATATGTAACTAAAATTCTGAAATAATCGAGAAGCCTCTTTTCGGCTATAACACACTAATTCTATTTACTTTGCCAACGTGATGAATATTAAATAGATTTCTGAGGGAAAAGTCTACTTGTATTAAAAATGTAATGCGTATGATCGTGTTTTGGCAAACAAAGTTGATTGAGCTACACATTAAACGGCGCACACTAAAAGCGTACCCGTGTTCCGTAAACTGAATCAATTTGCAAATAATCTGCGTTATCGTGCTCACAATGGGGACGCAGTAGGCTTTATAATGCTATAGGCGTTCTGAAAAAAAAAGGCGCTTAGCGCTCTTGCCGCCGAATAGGTCATCTTTATAAGAATTGTTGTGCCTTTCGCAATATCAGTTAAGGTTTTGAATAAGTGGGTTTTAAGTCTAAAAATGATTGTCTTAGTAGAGCGCAGTGCTACATGTCCCTTGGTGACTTTTGGCAATCTTCGATAATCATAATTGCTTTTACTTAAAACCATCAGACTTCTCAAAGTTCAACGCAGAGTTGGAGTTTATTTGCCCGTTTCTGGTACAAAACAAGACTGAATAAGAAAATTCATATCTTTAATTTTTATAATAACTTAGCAAATGTTTCAAGGTACTCTGTCGCGCTTGAGTTTAATTTATTACATTATCAATTACTACTTTGAAACGATTATGTGTCGTTTGTGTTATTACAAGTTCTTTCGCTATTACTAGAAACGCTGGGATATTTCTTATTAAATGAAAATATCAAAGTATGTCATTGTCAATTTTTTTTTTATATAATAAATGCAATGACAACAGACTGAAAATTCTTGGAAATCGGGCAGGACTCGTTTGCATTTAATGATTTAGATGATCTGCAATAAAACATCGATTGAAATTTCAATAGCATTACGTATGGGTAAGTTTTTACTTTTTAAGTGTGTGACTTACTTGTAGGCCAATTCATTAAAGACTGTTTTATATAGTTGCCGCCGAAACTATATAAAACAGTCTTTAATTTCGTACACATGCGGTAGCAGCTCTTTTCAAATGACCTTGTACATAATATGTGAATACAACTATAAATTTAGACAAAATAATACAGCTATAAATTGAAGAAATAATTTGAAATAGAAAAAAAAATTCTCACAATTAAGTTTAAAAAAAGGTATTATTTCCTTCACAGAACCTACTGTAGCGGCCATTTCACTGTGGAATATCGTAAACGTCTATTGCTAAGTCTGCCGCCCGGAATATTGTACCCCACGCCACTTAGTAAGTGATGCGTAAATCGGAGCGTTAGAAACCATTTTCCTACTTCGTTGTCTGTGGTAAAGTAAGAACCATATGAACGTAACGTATAATGAATTGAAAACTTGTACCATATAAATAGTTAATAGATTCAGGCGTTACTTTGCGGAGGTTCATATCAACAAACTGGAACAAATTACCTTGCTACTCCGCGAAATCTGTGCACGTGCAAAACAGCTGCATCTGTGCGATTGTTTTTTCTTCGTGCAAATACCCACCCTCCTCCTTACTAAGACTACAGTGCGTATACTTTTGATGTAATGAGCATAAGTCAGAAAAAATCATTGGCACATGGCGACCGTTGAGAATCGAATTCGATACCTCACAAACACGAGCTCCCCACCCTAGCTACTCAACCACCAACGCTATTACACACATACTCGTACACTACTAAAATTACTAATAATGCTATCTTTCGACTGCTCAACGCACATAAATTACTAAAATTACTAACATGCTGTTCTTTATCTCCGACCTAGGTAGGTGGCACCGTGATCGTTAACTGACGGTTAAGTATAGTTACATCATTTGCGTCTTTACGTTTACATAAAACATTGACAAGCGGCTTAAGCCATGAAAGCCCGAAAACTAACAGTGTACGATCCTACTTTTATAGCTAGTTAAACTTTAACTCGAAGTACGTCGGAGGCTAGAAGGTCAGTACTTAAATAGACTCTATACGCGTAGAGAATTACTGCACGTAATAAATATCGTATGTTGCGCATTAGCTGGACACAAAGAGTGAGAAACGAAACCGTGCTCCAGCGCGTCAGCTTGCCCCGCAAAATGATGGAAACCATCAAGAAGCGCAAAATTGAATATCTGGGCCATGTGCTTAGGCACGACAGATACATGCTGCTCCAACTCATCATGATGGGCAAGATTGAAGGGAGGAGACGCGTTGGACGCAGAAAGAAGTCGTGGCTGCGCAATATCCGAGAGTGGACCGGTGTCACTTCCGTCGAGCAGCTGTTCCGGCTCGCAATGGACAAGAAGGAGTTCAAAAAGCTAGCGGCCAACCTTCAGGATTGAAGAGGCACTTGAAGAAGAAGAAGAATAAATATGTAAAGCAAGATATGAAATATGAAGTAATTGCTGATCCGGATATTGATAAACTGGCTGAAAGCTTTAATGCTGTTGAGTATACACATTAGGAAAAAGTATTAATGTAAAGACTTCTTTCTATTTTAGTTATCATTAAAATAATAATAGACTTGTAGAGCAATAATTTCTACTTTGCGGGACTGGCTATAAACTACAGTTAACAAACAGTCATTAACACAGGGTGTTGATTTGGTCAACATGACCAACTAAATTTAGAAAGCGATACGTAAACTGATCTGATTTTGTCATAATGAAACTAACGGTACAGTACTTTCGGTCTGTGGGTGAAAATGTCGCTAAATTGAAGGGTACCAAATACCCCGCTTTAGAACTGACGTATGAAGTCGTACCAGTCGCGGTTGGCGACAGCGGGGCCTGATCTGATTTTTTCATAAAGTCAAAATCAATCTAACAGTATTTTAGGTCTGTGACTGACAGTGTCACTAAATTGAAGCCGTACCAAACACCCCGTTCTAGAAATGACGTACGAAGTCGTACCGGTCGCGGTTGGCAACAGCGGGGCCTGATCTGATTTTGTCGTAAAGTCATAATCTATCTAACAGTATTTTAGGTCTGTGGCTGAAAGTGTCACTAAATTGAAGCGTACCAAACACCCCGTTCTAGAACTGACGTACGAAGTCGTACCGGTCGCGGTTGGCGACAGCGGGGCCTGATCTGATTTTGTCGTAAAGTCATAATCTATCTAACAGTATTTTAGGTCTGTGGCTGTAATGCAAATGCTGAAATGTGGCTCAAATACCCCGCTTTAAAACTGACGTATGAAGTCGTGCTGGTCGCAGTTGGCGACAGCGGGGCTCTCGGGTGTGGAGATTCCAGAGTTGTTTAAGGAGTTGGGCCGTCGGTTTTGAGACAAGGGCTGTGATTCTCGATCTGGGTCGCGATTGAAGCAGCGAGTTGCCATCGCAATTCAGCACAGCGAGGCAGCTGTGCACCTACCACGAACCTTCTCGATACACGTTAACTCGCTAAGTAACTAAGTGCGTCTCTCTCCTACTGGGCGTGTTTGAAAAAGACACACTGAGCTACATATCGAGTTAGCTGTACTGAGGTAATGGGAACGTTGGAGCCGGGAACGATACAGGATGTACATTTCTTAGGTTAGGATTTCTGTTAAGGATATTTTTTTGACGAGACGTGGTTTGTGCTTAATTAGTACTTTTAAGAATTATAAGTCGCTTCTTTATAATTTATAACGAAGCGCTATGGCTGATTTTATCTTATGTAGCGTGTATGTTATTGTTGTACTTCACTTCTAACACGCACTTCTTCCAAATTGGAACACTGTCCTTAGCAAAGAGAGAATGCGTACCGCAGGCATATTTATTTTAAAAGTGACACGCTAAATCACATGGTTTTTCCTTAATATTAATATAGAGCTCCCCTAAGACGGTAGGCCGGTGTATTTCGCATGACAAAGGACCTGTCACTCAAGCTATTGTCGGCGATATTTACCGAACACTGTTCGTAGCTGCTGCGGCCTTGCCACGGTTAGGGTTAAACTAAACATCTATATACGATACAAGAAAATATATACAGCAACATTGTTATTATTATTACTTATTAGTTAAGAGTTCAAATTGCTGATTCATCCATGTTACGTATATAATTACGAGTTCACGCTGTTAACTTGAAAATTAGGGAAACTTGGAAGTGACACTTTGGCAGATACAACCGTCTTCCTGATTTTCGAATGAGAATGTAAACTGTTTAAACTTTGCATTGTCGCTATAAATGATGCTATATTATATCGCGTAACCTCCAACAAACTATAATATCATATAAAACTTTAAATACTTATAACTGTTATAATCATTAACTTGTCGAGTTTTAAACAAGCGATTCTAATAAGTTAAGAAAACCACTCTTGGTCTGCAGTTTTTTGGATGACGATCTACTTATTTCATTAAGATAATGCTTTGTGATAAGTTCCTAGTGCTACTGCAGATTGTGATTTGTGAATCCATTGCATTCGAAGAACCAAGCCAAAAGAAGAGTTAAATAGCAAAAGAGAACACTAGAGCAGAAAAACGTTTTAAATGGCGCCATTTGCAGTTCAAATGAGCTTGAAGTTATTTTTTGGCTATTTATAATAATATATTTGTAGTCTGTCAAAGTATCCCGCTACTTTCGTCATTAAATCAAACGTTTCCCTCCTACTCTTTCGTAGGTATAGTCTTAAGCAGATATAGCTACAATCTCGAACAGGTCTTAAACGCTACACAAGCTCTTAATCTCTTAAAAATGGAGTCGTATATTGAATTTATTCACTTCTTCGCCCGCCTTTTAATATACCTGCAGCTGACTCTATTCATGAGGCTACTATATATATAGTTTACTATTTCGTTACTATAGTAACGAAACGTTTAATTTACAGCCAAGCTTTGGTGCGCATATGAATAGAGGTAGTAAGATGGTTATTCGGACATTTTTAAATCGTTGATAATTTTTCAACAATTGGACACAATTTCGCTACTGAATAACACGCTCGTAATTCAAACTCGCTCAAACGTCAACAGCACAGCAACGTCGCAAAAAATCGTGAAATAATTGCGCACTCGACTAACGACGCGCGACAGTGTCACTATTCTGGACATTCTTCCCCTTGTCCGAGCTAAAGCCGATTATAATCGCTGTAAAAACGCGTGATAGAACCCCCCAGACACCCTCACCCCCGCCTTATCCGATCTGCTGTCAAAAGTCCTTCCAATTTATGTATTGCAGCCGACACCCCGCAGTATTATTTATTGGTAGACGCTCCTTTCGCGCCAACTTTTCTTTTACGTCCATCGAACGATAGCTTCGGTTGAATGAAGACGTATGACTTTCGATTTGAAAGGGTGAGACCGGTACAGAATACGCAATAGAATACTTGAAATGTAATTCGAATCATAATTAGTGTACCTAACCATAAACGGAAAAACACGGAACTATGTCTAGCGGCCAAAACTTGTCCCCAATGTGAACAATACTGTACCATTGTGCTTCAATGTACGTGAAGGACATTGTTTTTACCAGTAGTTGACCTCATTGTCTCTCGTTTTTACTCGTGTGTTTCTGTATCTTATTCTCAACTATTAAGTCACTGTCAAGGACTGTAACCGATACCTTATATAATAAATAAATAATAAATATTTTGGGATAATTAACACAAATTGAGCTATCCCAAAGTAAGCAACTAAAGCTGCTTGTTCATGTGTGCCTGACATGTGTGTCGGTCAATGTTGAGCAGCAACATATACATATAGACCTAACCTTATTTAAACTACAAACCAGGGTTAATTTTACAGTATTCTCACAGTTATTCTTAGTTAGTTATTCTTTCTTGATTTTTTTTGTGTCTATTGAGTGTTAGACCAGAAAATAGCAGTCATCCGAGTTTTTACGTCCACTTACTTATCTATATGTATTTTGTATCGTTAACCTAGCTAATATGCAAACTAAACAAGCAGAATAATCCGTTTCTGATAAAAATATTAACCAAATACCTGCATACCTGATGTAAAATACATTGCAAGTGATGTTTTGCTAACACCCAATACTACCTTTATTTCTTTTATATATGTGATGAAGAGTGACGTGTAAAAACACTTTGCATATATTTTTGGAGAAAAGAGAAATTTAGATAACACTTAAATATGATTCCAAAATATGACTTTGCTAGAAAGAATGTGTAACTCGTAAAACAAAAAATTGTGCACAAACTTCTGCGACCTTCTCTCTAGGGACTGGAAACGTTGACATCTCGAAAGTTGAAGCCATTTGTCATAGATCTGCTGACTATGCGCCTTGTTCGTTCTAAAAAAGCTTATGCATACCTGATAAGAACGGACTCGACTGAATTCTCGTAAATGTTTAAACGGTTTAAATGTTGTCACAAAGTATTGCTTTTAAAATATTGTTACCGTGTTTATAATAGAGAACTAACGTTAATGTAACAATGCGCTTCTCTGCTTGCTTGATCCGAAGCTTTTATTACTATAGAGTTCTAAAACCGCCATTCAATGCCTTAAGTGTGTACTTGCCGGTAAAACCCCAGGCATGTCGCATAAAACAACACGCACGGTAGCAAGCATAATTGTAAAAAGGCATTTTATTAAGTGGCCCCCGCGCAGCCATCAGAGGGGATCATAACAAGAGCCTCCTACTGAGACAAGAGGAGAAGGGAGGCGCAACGGTATTTATTACTAAGATTAATGGTACGCTGCCATATTGGAGGGAAATGTGTATGAAACATAAACCCTGGTTCGTGTGTTTGACGGCCACGTAAAAATGTTTTAGCGGTTCAAATTCCCACGACTTGCTTTTATTAAAAGCAGCCTCTCTATATTTACATTAGTGTAGAGAAAGAGAAATGGAGCTCGAGGTCATGCTCCCATACTGTTGTTTGGCTTTTTGTTTCATTATCCTGCAATAAATAAAGCGCCTCACTGTTGGGGATAGGCCTCCCGCGGGTTAACGAATGTCAGTGCTTCAAGCTACACTCATAAAAAGTTTTTAAGATTACTACTACGCCAAATTTATCAAATCTGTTTTGGATATTGAGAATCTTTAGACACACAAATATTAAGAGAAGCGTTTTAATCGTTTTGCCATTGCCAGCTCGCTTGAACAACAGCTTTCTGGCACTTACATAATTGTTGTATTAAGATATTATTTTTCTACCGCCATAATTTGGCCGAAGTCTCTTCTTAGTCTGGGTCTTTTTACGCTGCTGGCAGTTATCATGTGTTACCTACAGAATTACAGCATTTTTTTTCTACCACCATAATTATTTCGCCCTTTATCTTTTCTCTTTCAGGTCAGTAGTTTTATAGATGTCGCCACCACGGAAACGAGGCAGCATAACGCGACACGAGTTATGCGCGCTAGGGGTTAGGAAGAAATCACAGCTGCCTCGTAAAGTATCGGCAAATCGAATTGAGAACACCGTAAATGTTGAATGAGGCGCTGTAAAGCACAAATATTCCCCACGCTCCCGTGTTTCATATAGATTGGCGCAGGTTTAGTGTGATCATATTTGTTCGGGCATTTTGAATACGATGTGGTACGGTGACCTATCTGCTGTACAGATAAGAGTGTTTTGTGCGGGGGATGTTTGTGCGTAGCTAAGCTAAGTTTTCTTTTATCATATAGTGTTAGTTGATACCATGTTTGATCTGTAAGAAACAGACATAACTTGGTTGGTTACTTGTGGTCAAACGCTGACAGATTCTATCGTTGTTAAGAACTATGAACTCGCGATGAATCTATGCATTATGCCTCTATCTTCGTAAGCCCTTGACCGATGTTGCTCATGTTTGAACCTAAAAATGGATTCTACCTCAACTGTTTGCCAATTAAAATGAATAATTAATGGATCAACGATATTTAAGTGTTGGTCGGAAAAAACTATACACAAACTCCGTCCCGTGAGTCCCGTCCCTCTAACCCTAAGCCGATCTAAGAATTCACTTCGCTCATTCAAATATTGTTGCAACATCAAATATCCTTTCAATAAGGTAAGGATATAATGACATAGGAGCCATAGTTGTTTCATCAAGTTAATTTTCCAAGCCACACGTTCACATCATCCTAAGT
The DNA here is from genome assembly GCA_963691745.1 of Ditula angustiorana. NCBI lineage: Eukaryota > Metazoa > Arthropoda > Insecta > Lepidoptera > Tortricidae > Ditula > Ditula angustiorana. The sequence goes on from OY829487.1 coordinate 9,014,140, forward strand.
TTTTAAACACTAATCACACATCAAAAATTCTACTACTCAATAAAAACAAAAGCAAGTCAAATATAAATCATCGCAGAAGGCACGGTCAATTTGAAAAATCTGACTAAATATGGATTGAAATCGTCAAAAACATGCACCCGATATTTCGATGATTGATTAACTTTGGCTCCGTGCCAGTGCAATTTTGTGCGGACAGATGGACCTACATTCGGACCGCGCTGAAACCTGCTTCCATTTTCCATTTCATTTTAGGTTACTGCTTTCATTAAAGCTAACTGTTTTATTTTAATCATACTTTATTTTATTATTGAAACTACTTAACCTATGCATTTAATTATGCTAGCTTTTAAGACGGTGTGCTTGTGTAAATTCTCACGTTCGTTCAGTTTAGTGTCTGTAAATACCAGTTCTCATTAATGTTGTATTGCTTAAACGAAGTATTTTATTTCCATTAGCACAGCATAACGATAGCTCCTATAATCCAGTAAGTCAACTGTCGCTTCCTCCAGTATTTTGAGCCGGTGCATGTTATCAGGGTTGCCGGACTACTCTCTGTAAATACTCTTAACTTAATGCAATTCTCGTAAATTATTCGGGTATGTTCGTGTATTTTAAAAGAATTCATGTTGTTTGAGTAGTTATTTTCGAGACTCATAAGTCCTTGAGTCTAATGTGGTTTTGAGTCTTGTGAGCATATTAGATATATATATTTTTTGTAAACTGACAAAGTTACTGGAAAATCTTTTAGAACACGAAACACTTAAAAGAGTACAAAACTTTATATGAAATATGATAAGTAGGTATTTATGATCATTATCATAAATCTTAATTAAGAATTCTTAAGAATGCTCTAACTTTACATAACATATCATATCACATTATATGGCGTACCAGTCGAAATACTCATACAAGTACGGGAATTCTCGTATGTACATCTGACATCTAGCCTATAGGGGGACAAACCCCGCTCCGCCCACTTCCCCGCGCCCCACCTCGACGTTGCTTTATGCAAGTGCGTGAGTTGACTGACTCTATAGATAATGTGGTACTAGCAACAATTAAATTGGTTACATACCATTTTTGTAAACATAATACTAAAAAAACAACTGAGAGTAAATGACAACTTGATTAAGTAATTCCTAACTCTAATAAGCTCGTGATTTTTCGTTGTTTCAGATATTTAATTCGCTTTTACATGCTTGACTTCATAACTAGTATATTATAAGTGTATGCTGTGAACATGTATATTTCTCGCATGCGCACGCTTTCAGACGAGCGCCAATGAAATTCAAGCCTTCACATTATTATTCATCAACTTTCAGACGGCTCATAAATAAATAGGGCCGGCGTATACCTACCTGGTTATAGTGCGTATTTGGCCGATTCCGCTGCGGTCGAGGTCGGGAAATGAATTGCCCAATTTTCCGCATTTTCGGCCATTAACAACATCCGGTCGGTGCCAGGATCCGGGTGACGGCCGCAAATAATGCACACCCGTATAGCCGTTCACTTGGTAATGATAAAAAAACTCGTTTAACACATTTTTGGACAAACATTTGTTTGTTTGCGGAACGTTTGCATGTCGTCGTGTAAAGGCTGCGTAATGTGGATGACAGGTCGATTCTGGTGCAGTTTAAGCTGTATACTCACTGACCTATAAGTAATGGACTTCTAGTCAGCGTTTAAAAAATGGCCGCATCAAAAGTAGAGAAAAAGCTGACTTTTTCTTAAAGTACAATAAATCGACAATCGCTCGCGCTGTCAGTCTGTCGAACGGACGGCGCTGCTGTCAATGCTATTATTTAAAAAAAAACCTATTTGCAACGAAACTAAATGAATTATTACTTTATTCAGTTAGATGTAAAGTTGTAAATCCAATGAATATAAATGGTAAACTAATAATTTGCATTTGTAACATGCCCGTTTTTCTGCTGTCATTTAATATGACACTGTACATCCATGTATTATAATATCATTGTGTATAATGTTCTTAACTAAGCCTTTCATCAAAAGAAAGCAATAGAAAGTGTAAGAAATTCCAACTATTTATTTTTAATACTTAGTTTAAATAAGCATGCGAAACAGATAATCATTTAATTGCACGACACTAAAAGCCTTGTTAAATGTACAAATAAGATCCATATTGACAATACAGTACTCCACATGATAAAATCAAACTGTTAAAAGTGCTTACTACGCAACTGCCACCAGAATAGAGGGTTATTTATAATGGTTTTGATCGGCGCAAATAAAAACATAACATAACATACAGCACTGTTATTCTCTAACCGCATCAGCGTTGGACTCGATGTCGAGGCGTCGCCCTGTCTCACTCACTCAAGCTAGCGCGCTAGAGCAAGACAGGGTGCTGCCCCAGCGTCGAGCTCGTCGCTATTGCGCTTAGAAAATCACTTCCCAGTGACAAGACGCCATACGTTACTCGACAAGTAACGCTACAGACTTACCTTCATATTGGGCAATCAATGTATACCTAATTGTCGCTGTCACCTGTCACCTGTCGCGTTTATGAAATTGGGCACTGGTCTCCACAAAAAGGTGCTATATATGCGTTAAAATGAAGCAAAACAGAAAACGGTGTTATCTTAAGTACCCCATTGAGTAAGTAAAGAAAACTGGTTCAATTCAATATAGCCGGAGGACGCTGTGAAAATTTTCAGCGAAAAAATGTCCCACAAACTTGTAACTTCAAGAGGCTATAACTTTGTTTCTCATCCGTGAAAACTCTAGCACAATGTTCTCTAGTTTTATCTCGGGCTGTAATGCTGGCGAACCACCAATCATAGCGAGGCGGGGCTAACGATTTCCGATATCAACCGTAACCGTTAACGGCAGCAGTTACGCGCTAACTGTGCGCGATACAACGGGGCGAAGTATCGCGCCAGTAATGAATTTCCTCTTTTCATTTAGTGTCCGCCGAGGTATACCTAAGCTCATTTAACGGTATTTTATTTCGTTACTAGCTGCCGCAACGATGCCATTTTCCGTTGGTTTCGATGAAATGTCAAAATTCGCTTATCGATTCTGGAGACTGATTCTCTAAGCAATAGCGAGGAATTCGACGCTGGGGCTGCGCTCTGTCTCGCGCTAACCCGAGTGAGTGAGACAGGGCGACGCCTCGACGTCGAGTCCGATGATGATGCACTTAGAGAATAACAAGGCTGGTTTTATTTCGGATGGAACCCCAATTTCCTGTGCCGTAAGTTTATTCCGGCCTACTACTGAAGATAGGTATGTTACAAGAGAACCGTGATGAAAATTTATAGAATCTTGACCCAAAATATGTGTTCTTCAAAATATTGTTCTCAAAATAGGAATTCAACGACTGACAAACATATACATGCAAAAAATTGCTTTTTTTGTGGAGCCCTAAGGCAAAACCTGGCTCAAGCCTGGGCTTAATATAATTAATTCCCAGTTGCACTAAGTACCTTGAACATTATTTATACTACTATACTATAATGAATATTAAAGCTCTGAAGGAGTCTTCAAGAGTAATTATCCTACTTACATAGAATAGAAATTAAAAATAGTTGGAATTGCACATTGTGCGTTTCATTTTGCACTTAATTTTTCCAGTCTCTGTCCCTTTTAAAAAGATAAACTTTGCACAGAAATTAAATTTATATAGTGTACCCAATTGCTGGCGCGCTAGCCATTCAACATTTTTTTTTTATTTGTATCTGTCTTCATAGTTTGTTTGTTCGAATACAATGACAATATTTCCGACAACGTTTGAGAAAAAATAGATGTAATCGAAGAGCTTGACACTTATTACTACTTAAATAGTACTTATTTTGATAAACTGTACACCGTCAATATATGAACTTTAATTACAGCTTTAACCGAGTGAAATATTTTTCATGATTCATGTTGCATTATGCGTATATAAATACCGCATTATTTATGTATGATGTAGTAACTTATGTCTATGTATTATGATTTTCAATACTGGCTGGAAACGAACCTTTTTTAGAAGGCCGAAAAAGAAACAAAATACGCTCGAAACTCGCGAAGGCAACGAGCAACGCTGTCGCTTTGATTTTCCACAACTGTGACCCCGACTATTGATTCCCCGTGATTTCGAGGGATCTTTCTCGTTTTAATCGCGGGATTATGATTTTGCGATATGGAACGTGACTAACACAGAAATTAAGTCTCCATTCAATTAATTGATTAGGCGATGTGGTTTATGTATGCAGAAAGCGTGTGATTTGAATTAGTTTCGGAGGAAATACAGGGACCTCTTGTTAGATAGCTAGTTTATAATTTTCTTATGTATTTGACTGAACGTTAATACTGGTATCCTGGCATTGAAAAGGATTAGCACAGTTTAGGTCACAACAACAACAAAAACAACAAATATTCTTTATTGATCACAAAATTTTGCTTAAAATATAAAGATAATTAACTATTAATTAATCATATAGACGAACAATCGGCTTATAAAAATCGTTTTCGGACTATATGCTAAACCCAAAACGACTGGATGGCGCTATTAAGTAGTCGGTGGGGTATTTTTTTTCCAAAAAAAGCCTGTAAAAAAGGCAAATTGGTAAAATTGATAAATCCTCTTTATATATTATTATTGGAATTATCACCCAAACTGCATTTTTGCCAAATTGCAGCCAAATTGCAGTAACTGTTGCCATTTCTTATAAAAAAATATCAGGTAGTGCAGAAAAAATACCGAGAATCGGCGTTGCGCTAACGGAATTACGCTTCAATGTGTGTATGGAGTCTGTCCATACATTTCATACATACATTTTGACGACTGGATAGCCTAGTGGTTGTGTGGCCAACGAAGCTAGAGGTTGTGGGTTCCCACAAGGAGCAAATGTTTGTATGAAAAATATGAATGTTTGTACCGGAGTCGTGAATGTTAAATGTAATTAAGTATGTCTTATTTAGATATGTATCTTTGCTTTGCTTAGTTTGTAACTATGCCAATTTGAGTAAATTGTACTAAGATATCTATTATTATTTATTCTCTTTTAGAGCTAACAAAACTAGACCGCCAAGTTAAAACGCAGCTTACCTGATAGTACGAAACGTCTTTAAGCCTATTCTAAAATCTATAAGACGTGCTTTCTTTTTCGAGTATATTTGTAAATGGTCGAAGATTGAAAGTGTATTTTGGCCCTCATAATATTTAATTTTTAAATTTAAATTTAGTTTCAAAACGTTAAGAATAGATAACGTAACCCTAGTCGAAAGTAGGTCACTTAAAAAAAATAAAAACGCAAAATCACTCGATGAAACAGCGATATCGTTTTTATACCCCACTCAATATTCATCGCTTACATTTTTAGGAATTAAAGCCCATCAAAAAGTTTACGATATGTTCTTTGGGCGAGGCCTATTTATGGCGCTACTTATTTTTTAATATTACTCCAAGTGTCCAAAACCCTTATAATCCATTCATAAATATACGCTATAATATTACGCATTATTATTGCCTAATAAAGTGACACCGTAATATTTAAGAAGCATAAAAGGCGTAACTCCTTAACCAACATATAAAGATTGTACAGTCAAGGAAATTGAAACATGTACCACCGTAGAACCTAGTCGAAGAGACATACGCATGACATTTGTATGACATAGCCTGGCGTTTAACGCGTCGCGTGATTGCGATAGGGTTCTAAGGTGGTACGTGAATATATTTCTCCTACTGTACCTGCACAAGTATTCAACTACATGTCGCCATTATGACGACTAGTTCACCTTAAGCTAAAATTTATAGTGTGGATTACGTTTAGTCTCCTGCAGTGAACCAGTTACTTTTTTATATTTTATTCTTCAGGCCATATGCTATTCAATTAATTAAATTTTCGAAACATAAATCAATTAACTTTACTCTAAAGAAAACAGTCGCAAGGTAACGGTTAAAAAATCCTTTCAGGTACCAAAACACACGCAGTGTTTATAAAATGTATACCAAATTTGTATGTAACATTTTGTTGAAATACTGTGCTATTTTGGAAACCCAAAACCCATAATTTTCATAAATTGCGTTTTCTATCGTTTCTTACGATTTTTTTTTTGTAAATAATGTGTAAATGGTCTGTAATCGTCAGTGCCAGCGACTAACTGTAAGCTTCATTTTTCTGTCTATCTACTTACACTTCAAACTTCAAACAAACAGTCTCATGGGGAAGAGCTCTTCTTACCCTAAAGCTCAGGTTTTACCTATTTGGGGAGAAGGATCTCTTGAGATGGTATACTGTAAACGGAATTGAATTGAATAAAGGTTTTAATTATTTATTTACTCTGCTGTATGAAATTACATTAGGTCATATGATTCTCAACCCACATAAATATGTTAATTAAATACCTACTACTTATTTACATGTCACCCTTGAACTAAGCACGTTAATCTCTTGTAACGTACATTAGTTGCACTGAGTAATTATCAATGATAATGATTTTGAAAGTCAACATCTTTGCTTCAAATGCAAAAGGTTATTGTTATACAATTATCAGATACTAGCTTTTGCCCGCGACTTCGTCCGCGTAGACTTGTTTAATTGAATCAAGCAAACGTGCACCCAACATGCAATTTACAATATTTTCTGGACAAATTAATGAGAATTAGTTGCTTTGCTGCTCATGGCGTCACGGCGGCGTATAACTCACTTATCGCCATCCCGTGGGAACCATGCATAATTGCGGGATAAAAAGTATCCTATGTGTTAATCCAGGTTATAGACTACGTTTGTGCCAAATTTCATCCAAATCCATTCAGTAGTTTTTACGTGAAAACATCCATCTATACTTACAAACTTTCGCGTTTATAATAGGTATTAGTAGGATTGATTATGCGAATCAAGAATTATGCAAAACAGGAAATTAGGACAATCAATTATAAATGCGACCCGATATGGTCCTGTAAATTTCCAGTCATCAACACATATGCAAATAAAATGAACAACGCAGAACTCACTTTTTGCATTTTTTCCTCAATTACAAGCTCAGACAATACGAAAAAATTCCACTCAAATATAAACTGTATTAATGTATAATAATACCTACAACGGACGTTGTATCAAGATAATCGGAATCCATAGCCCTTTGTGATAACTTTCCGACCATTCTTAGAACGGAACCGTCGCATCAAATTCAGAATGGTTTTTTGCTCGCCCAGAGAATACGAGATGAAGGCGACGGTCGCAAAGTTGTAGGTACATTTTTGTAAATTTTTATCTATATTGGATGTTCAAATATGGATTACGCGGAGCTCGAGCATATTCTTTTCATTCCAGTAAACATTGTATTTCATTTCTTTCAGTTAGTAGTAGAACCTTCACTTAAGTAACATTAAATGACACAAGAAGTTTATCAATCACATTATAATTTTATGCTACAACTTCTGTAAACTTTATAGCTTTCGAAGTGTTACTAACTTATCAGTCTTTTAAAAATCGCACAACTTAATTGCAACTTAAAACTGCGACGCGACTAATTGGATTGCATCAAAGCTAGATGTCCTAAGTGTTTGGAGTTAGAACCGTGGTCACGGGTATTTTGCGCTGTGAGAACTTCCCGGTTCAACTTTTTTTGCAAGCTATTGGAAAATTCTCGTACTCCACTGATTAAAAAGTTGTAGTACCTAATTGAGAAGATGTTAAACTGCTTTAATCGCCATTTTGTGCAGCTTAATTTAAAAACATAAATAAAATGGCAAACGTGTTATAGCTACTTAAAGGTGCAAAATAGAATTATTTATAGCTTAAGTTCGTATTTGTAGAACATCTAACATAAACATGAGAATACGCTAAGATAAATTAAAAGTGAAACTTGTACTATGTGACGTCAATTGCTCTACCACTAAGATAACCTTTGAGTAAAACAACGTACGAGTATACAAGAAACAGATGAAGCTCGAGTAAAACACTCGAAGCAACAAACCCCAACCTTATCAGCTAGTATCAATTTTCTTAATAATGGATAGTTTTCTGTGACCCATAAAAACAATACAATATGTGACCAAACAACAATGAGCCTAACTGACATCAATCTTCCTCCGTTCTCATCGGGCGAACGAATCAAAAAGCCAACCCGCAATCGGCGTCTTGAATACAGATGCCTTTTTTAAGATTCCTGGCCGAAAACACCCGCTATTATCGCTTCAGACCCCAGAAGGGAGGAGTAAATAGACGAATAGTGCAAAAGGGAGTGACGTCACCGCTGTTTGGAGTGCCATTTGAGTGTTGAATTTGTAAATATTGGTTCGTTTTTGAGGGACGATCGAGAACGTTTCTCTTAAATGGAGTCATTTGTATTGTGATGGGGAGGGTACGTTACTTGTAAGTGTAGTGCTTATTGACCACTTTCGGAGTCGAGTGCGTGTGGGTTCCGATTGCTGACTCAGTCAACGCGTTTTGAATACGAATCGTAAAATTGAATGTGGCCTGTCTAGTATGGCAATCTGTTCTGAAAATACTTGCAGTAAAATGTAATGCTAAATAACAGTACAATTACATTAATTACAATTACATTGTTGTTGTTTACAATGGCAAGGATAACATAATGGAAACAGATATGTAATGCTAAATAACATTATGACGCGAATACCTACTCACAGCATAGTGACAATATATGTTTTGAAATGATTCGAAATTGCACTTAATGGCGACTCCTGTAGTTTCAAATGGTTGCGTTTATGCTTAGATGTATTGTTCAAATAACTGCTGTTGTCGGGGTGTGAAAATTGTAAACCCTCTTTGTTACTTGCAGTAGAAATTTTACCTGTTTTTCTATATTTATATCTATAGATATCTATAAATATCCAAATAAATCTATAGACAAAATATACGATCTAATACCTATGCAGGCTATTTGGTGTTTTATTTATTGTATTTTATTACCGATATATATTCACGTGCTAATTCGGTTTTCTTTTACGTACAAAATCTTAGTATCTTTTAACCAGTTTTTAGACTTTGCCTTAAAAAATATGATGCACGATCAATATTACACCTCATTATAACAAAATATATTCGGGGACCCAGCATTTACACAGAGCAATTTTCTTTCAAGAGTATATCATAATTCAATGGCGAAAAAAGAATTTATTCCTTTTTGCCTGTCGTTTGCATTCATTTTGGAGTGGGGCATCTGAGGGTAATGGCATCGAATATTATTATCATTTATCGAATTTATCAAGCCTCGAGTACTTTTGAAAAATTGATGCTCATTACTGGATGATTGGAATTGACTTGCTTAGCAGAACGAGGTCGAGGAGACTGCTACTATCTTGTTTTAATATTGGTTTTTTAACGATATGTATTTATAAAAAATACAATGCTATTATCAATATAGAATAAAATAGAAAAACTTTATTCCACCGCTTGGTAAGCAGACACAAGAAAAGGTCTTAAAGTTAACATTAAGTGCTCATAACTATACGAAGAAGTTATTTTGACATTTGGAGTACTGTTTACGAATTACTGAGCTTTAAATGTACTGTTTTTGGGTCTTATCGCCAAAACGGAAGGTGCTAGGAGTTGAAAAATATCTTAAATGAAAGCTCATATGATGCCGTTACAAGAAACGGCTAATTAGAGTTGTTATTTTTTTTTTATAAGAGACTGAAATATCTTACTTCTTACTTTAAATCATGCAAGGCTGCAGCAAATAGCCTTGTATGGAAAACTTGAGACAACGAAAGCGAGCATGGCCCAAACTAAGCAAACTCTAATTTTAATGTTTTTATTCGTAATGATAAAGGGTAGTTGTTTTACTTCAAATAAATAACGGTGTAGTTTTACACATTCAAATTGTAATTTAAACGAATGTTAAAGAAAAAAAACTGATTTAGTTAATTTTAAGTGTAAAATGTGACACATTTATTTCATAATATCGTTTAAGCAGAACCCAGGACGACGAATTAAATATGATTTTAATAATATCTGTCGAGAGGATCAGGACCTGTTGACAAATAACTCCAAAGCCGGATGCCATAATTGACTTCTTATTGCTTAAGTGCCTACCCTTTAGTCTCTTTAATGACGGACGATGAAAGGATCTCGCAAAATCACAAAGAAATATCATACTCGTGACTTTTTTTTTAATAGAAAAAAAAGACAAATGCATGCGAGTCACCTGTGGGAAATTATTACCGTCGCCCATGTGAACTAACGACCCGAAGACAGTCGCTGATCCGTTACTGGGTTTTTGACCTCCGTGGACCTCCATTGAATTACCTTTTTCACCTTTTTGTGCGAAACCCTATAAATGGCTAGTGATCAGGCTACCTAGAAAGTGACATACTAATGGCATCGTCACTAGTATAAATGCCAAAATTTATGAATGGACTTGACGTAAGATGCCGAAAGCTAAATGTCAAAATGTTTCGATCCACAATGACAGACCCATAAAATTCTGTCGTTACTACTAGCGTCGAAGGCATTTCGATGGCATATTGGGGTAGTTATAAAGAAACGCATACAGGGCAGAGTCTCGGCTACTTGTGCTAGGTGCATTAATAGTTGTTTCTGGACTTTGAAGTGAATTGATTACCAATGCTGCCTACACGCTGACCATTATTGAACCCGCTGTGATTAAACGACTTTTGTTTCCTTAAAATGCTTCACTCCTTCCATAAGAAAGATGATCCAAATTCAACATGCAAACATCATCTATTTACAAATCACGATTGCTTAGTTAAACCATAATACGTGACTTCTAAACTGTTATTCAAAATACTTATAAATTACCTAAACCAAACAAAGCTATACCTGATTCGCGGGCGGATCCAAATTTAAATTTATTTCAGTGGCACACTTTTGCGTCCTCCACATTCATCAGGCTCGGTGAACGAAGAAAACTTTGCCATTTGGGTTTCAACTTCTGACCTATTAATTCATCTCAGGTTATAATGAGTTCTCTAGCATTGTTAATCCTGTTTTGCCGACCCTCCGCTGACCGCGCCCGACGGAAAAGATCATTTTGCAAAACGCAATTAAACTTTAACTTCATTAAGGAAAATACCTTATTTTCTTTCGTTCAAATAATAGGGCGGCCACATTGTTCTCAACCAATTCAGCCCCCATTGTTCCTTTCCACAATGAAAGGCGTATTTCACTGTTTGGGCAATTCTAGGGGCGTCAGTTTTTTTCTCTTAATTGGAGCACGTCACAAAATATTAAGTGCCTAGACCGGGTCATTCGAATTTTATGGAGCCATTGCGAGACGAATACGATCTTAGTTTTTCCATTACTTTTACTGCTTTTCATCATGTTTCAGTAATCACTTAAGCCCCCGTAATTAAAATTAGGCTAACGAGAAATGAATGGTGTTCTCTTAATTGGTCGCCATTTTTGTTCTTTATTTAAGTAACATGTAGCATGGAGCTTAATTGTGTCATGTTTATTCCAACTTGGGACAGCAAATGTTCATTCCAATTTTAAACTACACATTTACGTAGCATGTTAAAGCGAAGTTCGAAAATAAAGTTTTAAATATTATTTTTCCTCTGAAACTATCTGGAGCAATGGCAGAAGCGCTGTTTGCTGAAATAACACAGCGTAAACCCGGGGTGGTGCGAAGAATTGCGTCAACTGGAATAAAACTTATGTGTAATGTTAATAAAATGGAACTTTATCGTACCCTGTTACAGTCACAAAGCAGCTGTAGGTATTTCTGTGTAGCAATGAATTATTTTCTCTACACATAACCGCATCAACTGGCTCAAAACTAACATTGGATGTGAGTATACTCCTAATTTAAATTTTAATACCGTTGCCATTTAATATCGGATTTGAGAGAAAGAAAGCAGAGTAAGTGCTGAATTCTATAAAAATAGTTGCATTACCGTTATACAATGTTTTAAACAATCCCTGATTGTATTCGAACATACAATTATGTAATGAATTTCAGCGTTTTGTACCCGCTCGAAAGAATCTTGTAGGCGTCGGCGAATAAAGACGAAAGAAGTAAAAGTTCTAAAATTCACCCAAAGAAGAATTTAACCCCTGTCAAATTATCCAAATGCAAATTGCTCGTTATTAATTACTATATTACTTATTAATTATTAGAAGGATAAGGGTTCAATTTAAAGTGATATTTTTTGTGGAAAACAGAGAGGGCGACGAGCGCATGCAAACGAGCATGCGGGTCCCCTAATAGGAAGTGATCACTGCCGACTGGAGGGTCCAGCGACCACAAGAAAGTAACTGATTCGTTGCCGGTCTTTAGGTGTCCCCATCTTTTGTGGATCGTCAGATCTCATACTCGGTCCCACAATTAAACCTTTGCTCCTTGGTAATACAATAGTTATCATCCTTAATAGTACTTAAGATGTTATCATGACCGCTTATAAATTGCTTCTTATAGTTTTCATAATATAATTACTTATGTTTTTAAACAGGAATACATTGTCAGCTTTTTGGAACGATTTTTTAAAGCTAAGTTTAATTTATTCAACAACTTTATTGAGCTGTTGAATCCCCTGTAAAATATTCCTCTCTGTAATTTTTAACCTTTTGTCTACACATGTGAATCAATAAAGATAAATTGATGCTGTTTACAACAGCTCGTCCAGCAGAGTGTTGTACGCGTGATACTTCTGGTGTTACAAGAGTTTATAGGCAGCGTTACTAATTTATCATCAGGTGAGCTGCGTCATTATTTTCTCCCGCAGTCGTACAAGAAACAAAACAACAGAATCTAGTTAGTATACACAAAACAACAGTAACAATCTTTAACATTTCAATTTAATAAACGAGCAATTTGGCTCAATGTGAAAAGTGTTTCCTAATTTAGGTACGGATAGTACCTACATAATTTACTTAAAAGCCGCCGTAGCGAGATGGGAAAGCAGACACGTTCGTCTCGATATAAGTACCCTGGCGAAATGCCAAGGGTGAAGCTTCCCTTAGGTTATCCCCGCATCTGCCTTCACAAAAGCCAATTTCAAAAATACCTTCAAGCTTCCAGCTAAGACCCGTTTTAAAACGACTGCACCACGCGCCTTAAGCCCTTATGTTGGAGATAGCTAGTACGTATTTATCGACACATCTGGATCTGCAAACAGTGGTGATGCACTATTCTGTGATTTCGCTTGCCGAAAAAAGATAAAGTTTTTAGTATTCGAAATGTCAAGTTATATATTTAGCATTCTTATATTATTTTACTTTGAAGTAATTTCCATTAAACGTGTTTATAAGCATTGAAGTATGTATTTTTTTTTACACAGCGTATAGCTCACCTTAATTTGGGAAGCGTTTAACTTCATTGTATGTAATTTAACAGTAAAATTCACTCTGCAGTAAATTTCAGAATACGGCTTCCTGTACAAAATTAAGGCAAGAGTGATGTGCCCTTGCAGTCATAAAACCGGACCCCACAAACACGCTTCATAAGTGTGTCGCATATATCAACCATCCCCTTTTACTGGATAAGTTTTCTCCCTTGTTCATATGGGGACTAAATATTTGTTTACCACATTAAAGACTACAGAGAATCCCAAATTTGCCTTTTCTTATTTGGCTTTACTCATCTGCACGCATGTAAACCATGATCAAAAATATATAAGAGAAAACCTTAACGGTCTCAGGAATGTTAGAAAGTGATTCGAAGATGCTGGTTAAATATAATTAAACTTTGACACAAAATAAAATGAAGTTTTTTTCTGAGCGCTCTACATTTGCCACACGCGCTTGAATGCGCTTTGAACGCGCTTGGCCGCGGCGCAGCGTGCCTGTGAGTGGCTTCTTGACAGTAATTTCGCGCGACCAACGAAACCAGAAACCCCTTTGAAAGGTTAACTCTTTGTGAACGCAGCACTGTAATTAGAGCCAAGAAAGTCGCCACTACGCTAGAAAACCTCCCTTTCTTTGCGATCGGACACCCCGGTTTCGGCGGCGTGCCGATTTTTTTAACTTCGGTTAACGAAGTCTATTCTTTTTTGGTACGAAAGATGTTGTCGCAGCATTGTTTGCATAAATTGTTCCGCGATTGTTACCATGACGCTCGAATACTCAAAGGAATGGTATGTCGAAGGAAATATTTTTTTCTCGGATGCCCGTGCTGTTTGTTTTGTCCGCCGTCTGGGTGATCTAAATTCAGTGGACGGATGTTTTATTTGCAATGTTTGTGTTTGAACATTGAATAATTGTGTATATTGTGAAGTATTCTTTCAGACACCTATTTCTGGAAAACTGTCTTAATAAACTGTTGAATAAAACTGAACCTGTGAGCTTAATACTTTATTTTAATCATACATGCAACGCAGAGCTACGGCCGTTTCTCAACTCTCACTACAAGAACATTCACGCTACGAAATTAAACAATTACTACGCCGTGAAGCGCATATTAGCGTCTACTTAGGCTAAAAGTCGAAGTATCTCCATTAACGAGTATGTTTTGCTTCGATGCGGCAAATAATATAACCCTAAATGAAACCACGCGGTGCACAGCAATAACAATATATCTCAGTATTCAAATCTGTTTAGGGCACACCTGCATAGTCATCATACGAAGATATTCACCAAAAACGGGACTTGCGGGCTTAGAGGCATACGACTTTATTGATATAGAATATTGGAAACACAATGGCGTCAGCAGCACATTTGAATTCAGAATGTTTTCTATTGCAGCCGGTGCTTGGATGTTTGCGCTGTATGCTGTTGTATTTAAGGCTTAATTTGTGTTGGGGTGGATAAGGGGTGTTCGGTGTAAGGGTCGGACGTCGATTTGTGAGCTGGCTGTACGTCCTGTATAGTTGGCTGGCGGCCAACGGCTCATGCTACCCTGCAGGCTAGAAGGCCACGTTTTATCTATTCAGAATTGAAAGCAGTAATAATAAAATTGTCTGGCCACCTTTCTACTCCGCCCGCGGAGCTAGTACCTACTTATAACTTAAATTGAAATTTCGGGATTGACTGCAAACATTTTGATGGATACGTTTATGGACTTTGACGGAGGTGAAGCTATTGTAGCGGAATGAAATAATATAAATAATGGTTGGTAATTAAACTTCATGATGTTTTACTTAAGGACGGGTGGATAAGAAATATTTGACCCTAGATAATACAAAACCCGCATTACGTTGAAACCCGCACGGTTTCTGCGGCTAAGGCTTAAAACCTGCAAAACTAAACCTGATATGTTTTAGGACTTCGTTTCAGATTGCTTATCCAACTTCAACTAATGGTTTTATGTTTTAATCTTGTTTTATCTAGCTTTCCCCCCACTTAGATTACATAAAAACTTTCAATGCAAGGTTGTATTTTCTATTTAGTTTTCATGAAATGCATTATAATATGTCAAATTGTAGGACTTGTAAGCTTTGTGGTACCAACAGGGGCGAGGTGGTCCACTTGGTTGTTTGCCTTCCTATTTCCTGATAAAAAACATACCAACTTCAACCACCTTAAAGGTGGAATTCCTGGTTTTCGTCTAAATGGGTATAACATCAACGTCGCCCATATATACAAATAGTTGACTCCGCATTTTGATTTATGTACTTTATTCATCGCCTCATTATTCCAAATTAATCCGTCACAACAAGAAATGAATCATAATAAAACAAAAAGCGGAAATTAAATTTCGTAAGCATGTTTCATGAATTAAAATGCATAGCACGTTACGCACCCTTCACTGGGGTGCATTATAACAAGAGCGCTCGGAGCCGCTGGCTGTACGGAGGAACGACCCTATATCGTGTCATGGGCACTTAATGGTTAATAATGGAACGCACGTCGATCAGCGAGGTGCAATTTGTGGCGGACTTCGTTTATGAAATTAACCTAACCACCACGTTGTTAATGGCACGTGAGTAACATAGGGATTTAGCTTTCGAAGGAAATTACAGTCTATAGGTACAGCTAGGGTAATCAAGTGCAATAGCATGGCATGGAAAAGTCGGCAACTCTTTAAAGGACGGAAAATAGGTCTTGTTCTAAAGAATCATGTCATCGATTTAAGAGACAAAATACGTAGTATTTCTCAATAAAAAACGGAAAATAGTTCATTCTGTCGAAGTAATGCGTATCAACGCATGCAAGCAGTTGTTTTAAACCAAGAACCCCGAGCAGGCAATCAATTGTCGTATTGATTGAATTTGCGCCGTCCCGCTAGAAGCTGCTGATAACTGGATTAGGGAGCCGCTGTCACTCTAATGGCTGGATATCGGCATAAGATAGCTCTGCGGCTAGTTTACGGTTAGCTGGGGACGAAAGGGCAGTTTTATTGTTGTCAAATGGTACTACAGAACATCGAAGGCTTAAAAAGTCTGTGAATCTAACAGCTAAAATTAAAATATAGCCTATTTTAACCATTAAAATTGACAGTAACTATCGTAATAGGGTTAGTAAGGGATAGTGAAAACAACTTTTTTACGTTATACGCATAACATTATTAAGTTAAAAGCAGCTACTGTTTTCCACACGCGGCGTTACACGCTATTTTCTCTCTTTAGTTCTCTAATGTCTTATGTTGAGCCAAATCATTGAACAGATAATTGATAACTATAGCTTAGGCACGAGCGGAAGGCTCGCTATTACAATAAGTTTGAATTTGGTTTGACACAAAGAGGCGCTCTCATTCTTAGATTACACTGTACCTACAAATCCGATGCTTTTGAGACAATGAAATATAAAAGCGCTTACAAATTAGGCAGTGCAGTAGCCTTCACATTTTTGCGGTTGCAGTGCTACTTTGCCGTGAAGCCTGCAACTGTGCCCGCACTGCCCGCAGTGGCGTGACTAGGTGCTGCTGTATCGCGCAACTGCAGCGTGACAGCCGCACGACTGCTACTCTGCTAATGTTTACATGGTCAATGGTCTAGCGACTAACCAGAGCTACAGTTCCCGGCAAACTTCTTGAGTACTGACCTTCAGTGCGCATTACCGGTTTCTAGTACAAATGTGTATGCGTAAACATATTTATCCCCTATACTCGATTTATGTTCAAGATGTTTGCGTGCAACGGCCAACTTATGTATAGGTACAATCGGGTTAGAAAGGGAGAATTATGCTTTATGCCCGCGACAAGTGCTTAGGGCTTTTGGTAGGGTTATATCTCCACATATAATACTAATACTGAAATTAATCTCCATTTCTTTCAGTATTTTCTGCCAGTGGAAGCACATGGTATCTCTATTTTCTCTTTGGAGACTGTATGCACTACACGGAGTAAACAAAAAAATGGGGTAAAGACTTTCAATGCATTCTTCAGACGAGAGTAAACTTTGAGCAAGCCCTGCCTTAGTTTATATCCTCAAATACATTTACTTGATGGGTGCTAAGCGCTGCAGGCGATACAAAGCCTTCCGTCTCACGTAAAATTTATCTTAAATGGAATTTATTATGCTAAGTTCCTTTCCTTTGCGACCGTAGAAAAGGTGCTAAGGCGAGAATAAACTCGGATCAGCTTAATGTATAAGATTTAGCACGCCCTGGCGCACGTCTTAGCACCAAGAAATAAAGTCCAGTTGACGTAAATTGGGACCATTTTCGAGTGTCAGTCAGTAATTTGTTCCTTTACTGAGACTTTTAATCAATGCAATAAATGTTAGTTACACGTATCGTAAATCTAATAACAATACGGAAACAAAAGCAGAATGAGACACAAACAAACTGAGGACTAACCTATGGGGTTATATCCTATAAGATTACCGACGTGACTCATCAATCATCATCATACACGACGACGTTAACATTCACTTTATGCGACAATTGTACTGTTTATCTGGAATGGATCTTTAAAGATTTTAACACAACAAAAGCTATTAGTATAATATGATATACTCGTACTTTGTGCTTATACGCAAAATAAGCGCTATCGAGTCATCGAGTAGCAGACAAATTTCAATAAAATATGCAGTACAAATTGTGACGTAATATTTAATTTGCTTCTTGCCATTAGTAGCTTACTTGAACTTGTTACAAATTCAGTTGATTCACGTTTTTCAGAAGACTTTAAGAAAAGTTAATAAAAGTGGTAGGTACTACGAGGCGAATAAAATCTTTATTGCTCAACGAAAAGGGAAACAAACCCGAAAATACATTACGCGAGATCTTACGTTCGGTTCCGGGACAGGCCACAATAATGCACCCCCCATTTGTCAGGATAAACCAGGGGGAAAAACTAGGATAGTGTTGCCGAAAATATTTTGCTAAGCTTGTTTACTTCACTGAGAAAGTTTAGTGATTGATAAATAAAACACGATTTTGTGAAGATTTTTCATACAGTATTATGGTTTTGTTGAAACATGTACCATTAGCAGAAAACTTAATTCGATTACCAACAGAAAACGCTTTTTTCAAGCAGCCTTGCCATTACTAAGACGAATTGGTATTTTAACCGATTTTTTGACGATCTTTATCTTTCACAATCCAGAAAAAATCCTCACATCTCCAAGAAATAAAGATAAACATGAAATGCGATGACTTTACATTAATTTACTTAAAATGAAAACCCGATCTTAACTTAAACACTGAATCAAAAATTGCAATTTTTACACCGCATGAGAGTTATTTATTTTACATAGAATAAGCCCATTGCTTCAGCTAAGCTATGAATAGTTATACATTTAACCTAAATCGACAAAAAGGGGGAAAGTGAAGATGCGATAAAAGTGGAGATGATTGATGAAAAGCCAAAAATTAAGAATTAAAAATAAACTGTAACTGAATTATTATACAGTCGTTGGAAGTTGAATAAGAAAATACTTTTAACAACTACCACACTATTTATGGAGAGTACTTCAGAAAACACGATAAAACCACGCTACTTCTCAGACCCGCATGCAGTGAGTCACAATAATAAATGGATTCTGTGAAACTAATATCAATCGGCACTCTACTTCTGCGAAAGATATCGAGAAACGTATGCCTTCAGTTTGTGAACAAAATTATAGTTTATGGAGTTTTCAAGGAATTATTTCTTAGAATAAAATTTATGTCGAAGCGTTACTCACGAAGGTATGCATTTATGGGGTACTTTTAAAAACCTGGAAATGATGTTAAAAATGGGGTTATCTCGCTGGCCAATTGGCCATATCTGTCCTATACACACAGACGAGTAAGTATTCTGAATGTATGCCAGAAGATAACTGTCGTCGGCGCTGACGGCGATGGCTTAATTACCAGGACGCATTATCAAGAAGTAGCCAAGATGGTTACGGTGATAAGAAATCAAATTTTAAGGTGAAGAGGACAGGAAAAACAATATAATAAAGTCGTCAGTACAGACTCATTCCGGCAGACCCCTTTGTGAAGTCAAAGCCTGATTGTTACAAACTTAATGAATTCAGGTTAACTTAGTAGGTATTGTTGTAAATGTGGTACGCTAGTCTCTAATCGAAACTGTATGTAACGAAAATTAGTAAGCGGGAAAACCAATTTTATTTGAATTTTTCGATATAAACCGGTTAATGTATTCACGCTCG
Organism: Ditula angustiorana; assembly: GCA_963691745.1. Classification (NCBI taxonomy): domain Eukaryota; kingdom Metazoa; phylum Arthropoda; class Insecta; order Lepidoptera; family Tortricidae; genus Ditula; species Ditula angustiorana. The sequence continues at coordinate 9,033,557 of OY829487.1, forward strand.
TATCTCACATGTTATGGCGGGCCACGAATTTTCGAGGGCAGCCAATTTGCCACTACGTGATGAGAATATCATGAAATTACCCGCTAATGTAGACTGCATGGCAACCCTGGCTCTCTACAATATTTCTTCATCGATTTATTTTTAATTACGTGCGATGTACAAGGGCTGTGCCAAAGGGTTTTATTCTGGCTTTTTTTCACTATCAATCAAGCCAGCTTTTTTGGCTTGCTGGTCCTATCCTTCTTTCCTCTGGAACGAATCTGTTTAAAAAACTTACTATTGTAATGAACATTTCTTTGTGCAATGGGCTATTTTTATGTAATTGCGAATGCATAGTAGGTCAACCCTACCTTCTTATATTTGATCTCTAACCCAAAGGTATACTAAAAAGGTAACTTTAGTAATATTTTCTCACTGTTCAAATTAAGAACAGTACAAACACTTTCCAATAAATCAGCTGTTACGTTGCAATCATAATAATAGACTCCGTTATTAGGTTTGTTTGCAACAAAGTTTGAAGCGCTTAATCTTTTTCTAATCCTCTAAGCCCCTGATCGATTAGGCAGACGGTAGAATAATTCTTAATTTTCTTGACTCTCAATTAATTGGTTTTAGCAGTGTTGCCAAAGGTCTTTTAATTTAACTGTTCCTCAAATTTATTTTCGTAATAATCCGCTCTTGAGCTAATGATTACGTTGTTAAATGCCTTTAAATAAAGTAGACACCTATTGAATGTAATGGAATCCAACCTGATTAATTAGTAAACTAAGAAAAGAACTTAACTGACTTCGATAGCTTTTAAAATTTGCTACAGAGTTTATTCATTGCATCTAGACTTGCAATCATTATGATGGATCTCGAACCCTCTTACTTTATAAACTTAACACGTCGGTTACATAAAGACAAATAAGGCCGACACAGTGAATTTAATTAAAAGAAATATACGCAATACAATCCCACGGCAGCTCAAGGGCGCAAGATTAGCCTACTTTTTTCTTAGAGTATTAGTACGGCCTTGCCGCAACACGCGTTCATCCTGACAAATGTGCTGTATTATGCCCCGCCTTATATTTGTTAGGTAATTTATTGCAGCTTTATTTGCTTTTGTCCGCGGAATGTGATGAACTCGCACCAATGTTTTTTTTCCCTCCACAACTGATTTCTAGATTGTTTATTTTCCTTATTAATTATGGGGATGTACGCGCGAATAATCGTATTTCTTCTCGGCTGGATGTGTTTCGTCTTTCGATGTTGTAAGGATTATTCTGTGGACGATTTCTTTATTTTCTTATTCTTTCTTGTTTTCTAAGAATATTTCATTCAAATGTGTAAAGGTTCAACGGTCAATTATGATTGATATCTATCGCCTCATTCTTATTGTGTAGATGTAATCGGAGATTCAGTGGCTATAGTTACAAATATTATCATGAATCGTAATTGGATTAACAATCTGGCAGACAGCTATGGTATTAGAAATTATTTCTTTCATTTACTAGAGTTAAGCCAAATTGCGCAGACGGTTCGATGCAAATCTGTATTTTTTTGCAAGAATTGCAAAACTTACGTCATTCATTCAAGTTAATCTATTTTTCAACCTCAACCCTGCTACCCAATACTTTTCACAAAAAACCATTTAAGTAATTATTCAAAATACTAGAAGTCTGATATAGCTATTGCTAATTGTTACCCAGCTTTCATGTCACTTCCACCAATGGTAAGGTTTTATAAGTGAATTATTAGCGTGTTTACAAACACGACCAATTCAAAAAGCCATCGATTCTTTCTCGTCGCGCGCGCACGCATGGGTTATAAGTGGATTTAGTTAAATTACAGGAGTGTTATTTAGATGAAGGCGCGATAATTCTCTTTGCCTGTGCCAACGAGACGAGCATTATTTATTCAAATCAAGTTAGAACGTGAGTGTCTGTGGTCCCGCAAACGACACCGGTGAAGGAGGTTTTAATTCTACACGAACATATTAATTTTGCTAACTGCGTTTGCGTGCGTACGATAGCGGTTAAGGATGCGCGATGGGAGTTACGGCGTTTTGTTAGTATGAGACGGTAAATAAAGCATTAATATTAAGGCCAGGTGGGGTAAGAGGAACACCGGGGAAAGAGGGACTAATTATTACTTACATACGTAATCAGACGCGTAATTTTGCTACTTTTTTTTTAATTAAAATTATCTTGTTCACCTATTAACTGCTGAGCAAAGTTACGCATCTGATTACGAGTATGTGTGTGTCTTAGTGACTACCTCCTTTTTTCCCGGTGCTCATCTAACCTCACTTGACCTTAAGTATTTTGACTTCTTTTTGGAAAGGTAGGAAAATGAGCGTGCCTGTCTACTGAGTTGTCACTGCCGTCCAAGAGAACCACCTACTCCAAGTCGCTAATACGTTGCCGGCCTTCTGACCCTCAAGAGACTACGCCGTTCGAAATGCAATAACAAGCTACTACTTCCCACCAGTATTTTGTAAGATTGTGGTTGTAGTCGAGCCGACCCAGTCGTAGGGCAACCAGCAATTGACTACAACGTGGCAATTCTAGATTTGCGTAGTTATAGTTAGAAGCGTAGAAATATAAATAGAGACATATTTTTTTATAATTTTGCCAGTACTGTACAGTGTTGACATTGATTTATGTATATACACGAGCGAAAGACAGGTACAGTCGGCCTCAGAAGTAGCTAAACACTCAAGAACCTGGCCCTCAATTCTTGCGCCAATCGAGTTTCATTTGACGTTCGCGATGTGACAAAAAATTACAGATTTTGAAGGGATTTGACAGCTCTTCTTGGCTTATCTTGAGTGTGACTTTATCTCTACTGACGCGAGAATTGCCCTGATGGTCGTAGTAACGTATGAAATGAGAGTTGCTCGAATTTGTCACATTATTGACAGCGACAAGGTACTAAAATAAAGGTACTACATACATACACACGGCTCTATTGACATGTAAGAGAGTAAGAGCTTTACACCTAGTATGAAACTTCGCAACTTGCGTTAATTCGGTACGTAACTCAATACGTCTCGCTCTAACTAATCCAGTAAGAGAGAGACGCACTGAGTTACGTAGCGATTCGAGTTAAGGCGTGTCAAAAGGATTTGTGCTAGGTGCACTTGTATCCTACTGCCTACATTTATGCTTATATTCTATACCAACCTAGTATATTATGACAAGTAAGTATTTGGCATTGTTTTAGGTCTGACTGAATATTTTGATTAGAAAATCTAAGCATGTTATGTGTAACTTAGCAAATAGTGACCTGTGAAAGGAACATTATTATCGTCAGTCATTTAATTGGTAGAAATACATCACGCAATATTCCATTGGTCGGCGTTATATCGATGAAACGCCAATCCCAAACGGGCGGCATAATCCTTTACCGACGTCAAAGAATAAATTAATACAAAGGCGTCAACCCGGTCAAATGGATATAACCGGCAAAGGACACGGCGAGCCAAATTAAATGAAACGGAAAAGTGAATAAAACGGTAAAAAGGAGACAAAAGGTGTGCCTGACCCATCAAATACCCCGAGGGGAATTGTTAAAGTTATTTTTCTTTAATTACTGATCCCTTTCACAGGCCAGGTATGGGGTATTGAGTATCGACAATTACTTCGGCGAAGTCTTTAATCATTTGCAGCGTTATTTTTCCCAATTAAAATTCTGTTTAAACTGGAACCTAATTAATGTTTTTAGGTCGTATTACGGAAGATTGCGAATGCTTTTAATGAACTAAAAAGGGTATTTTCAGCCAGTATGTGATCGGATTTTGTTTCAAAACCTGCCGATTTAGTAGACTGCATGATTAATTTACCTAGACGTTTTAGATAAAATATTAGCATGCTGATATTGTAAAACAGGTCCAAAACTTTTCAGTCACATATTTTCCTTTCTATGTACAATATGTTGATCCTTTTTATGCAACGGATCATTTAGACACACAAAAAATAAAGCCATTTTTGAAGTTTAAGTCGACGCACTAAACTTCTATCTAAGTCATAGGTGTAAATCGTGATATAACTTCGGTACAGCTGTATGGGAACATTCTCTTATCACTGTTCTTCGTGTTTTTGCTTATCTTGACAAATGGTCCACATTACGCACCCGCATACGCAGAATAAGACGTTCTGTTTCCCTAACGCGTGTATTTGTTCTTTTATTTTTATGTGAAATGAAACGATCAGTTGTACCTATGATTCTGGAGCTTGTACAGTCAGCGTCAAATATACCAGAGCGGGCAAGGTGTCAAAAATATCTGAACTCGACTCTATTATCAAATACGCTCGGGCGTGTTCAGATATTTTTGACCACCTTGCCCGCTCTGGTATATTTGAGGCTGACTGTACAATAAGCAGCAGATATATCTACACAGTCGAAGCTGTCAAAAGATTGCACACGACTCTAATGACAAGACTTTGACTTTGATTTGTTTTGCTGCTGACTGTATAAAAAAAATCAAATTCTGAAATTGCATTTACCACACGTTTCATTCGACCTTTTTTTTAATTGCTAACTATAGGTATGGGATTTTTCAAACACCTTGTCATTACAACAGCAAAACAGCAAAGCAGCAGTAACAATGAAAACAGCATTTGTCCGTTTGGCAAAAAATATTAAACATCAGGTACCTACCTAGTATGTCAACATTGTTTTTTTTTAACCAAAAAAAGACGTAGTATTTCCTTAGGCAGTATCTCCTATAGTTTCCGATATTACCATACTGGCCCAGTAAAAAAAACACACACTGTTAAGTAATAGCCGAACTATGTAAATTGTACGACCTTTAACGATATATCAATAGTGTTTGAATCCAATTTAGTGAACAAAAGTTTCGTTATTAAAGTTTTGGAAAACGTTAGCGTATGTATCGCTTTAGACTGGGACATGGTACGATCAGACTTGCCTGCGCAAATGCCTGGCAATAAGTAAGTAAGTAAGTAAGTAATAACTTTATTGCACAGAACAGTAGAATTATAAATAACAATGTTGGTGATACAAATTAAAAATATTGTGCACACGTTATGGTAAAAAAATTAACAGAGATCCCAGAGGCAAAGCCTGTATCTTGGGCGATCACTTTGTATTTAAAAATTAAGAGTGCTTATATTAATAAGTGCTTATATTTCATTTGCGTCGTAACTGTTTGCTTCAAAAAATTGTGGGCAGGTAACTAATAATCGTAAATGATACAATTAGATTCGTACAAAGAACATTTTTTCTTAGCTGTCTTAGAAAAGCTCGAAATGCCCAAATAAGCTGTTGTTGAAATTTTGTTGGGTATGATCGAAAACAATGGTAATAAAATATATGCCTGTATTGAATTAACAGTATGTACTTAAGAAAACTGTACTAGCAAGTTTGACGCATATTCTGCAAAGTAAGACCCGACCTCCTGTGCTAGTCTTGCTGGCAATTTTCACCGTTATTTTTGGCACAAAATAGGTATTAACCTAATTGGCGCAGGCCAGTATTTCCAGGCCTTGGTCTGGAATATGTTGTTTCGGCCTTCCCAACGATTTACGAGGGTCGACCGATGTGGTAACTTATAGGGTCACTACACAATCTTGTCTTTAGAACCGTTTATAGCAACCTGAACCTTAAGCTCTAAATATTAAGGAGAGTTTTACTGTGGTGATTGTTTGCCAAAATAATTGCTTATAGAGACAAGCTTACGAAATGTAAAGCTTCAACTATGTACGAAATGGAAGCCAATAAATAATTTGTAAATTGTGTGTTGAACCATTTTGAACTGAGATTTACGATTAAATGGTAGAATGGGTGATTGTAATATCTGTATTTACCTAGTACCGCTAAAACTAACTTAATCTTTATTAGGCACTTAAATAATTCAGGATTTTTTTACCAAACAAAGCATTTTAACAACAGTTAAATATTTGATTGTTTTACTTGGATATGTACTCATCATAATCAATCTATTAATTTTACTTTTTAAAGGTTTCACACATTTTGCATTTTCACACAAAATTTCAAGCCCATTTTCTACCACTTCAAGATCAGTTTTACATTTCTAGTGAATGTAGAGCCGATAAAACATGAAGTAATTAATGAACTATCATCACAAACGTTTGGATTAAAAATGAATTTTGTAAGAAAAACGTATTATTACCTACTTTATTTACTTAGGGGCTCCTACGCAAGTATGTCACTTAAGCCTAGGTAATTACGTCCACCTACGTTATACTAAAAACCTCACTAACTAGACAAATTGACTTGTATAATTAGTTCGTAAATTGTTTATGTGACAAACATCAAAATCCCCTTTTTTTCCTAGCCTATGTTTCTACTTAGGTTAGAAAAAATTGGGGTTTTTCCACAGCTGCGCAAAGATCCCTGGTGAGAGCAAAGTGGATCTCGTTTAAGTCAACTAGCAACCTTCTCTTTGGTTTGCCTCTGTTTCTCTGGCAATCTTGGTTCCTAATATTTATCTTTAAAACAAACAAAACTTTTTTTGCGGGTGGTAGGACCATGTGTAAGGTCTGTCAAGATCGCTACTACCACCTTACTCGCCAATTCAGCCTAGTTTGGTAACGCTACTGCAATCTCTTTAGTGTTGCAGATGTCTATAATAATAATGTAATAAATCGTTTATTGTTGAAGATCATCCATATAGTGTTAGTAAAAAAAATAGTAAAAATAACAAAATATTTGCAACGATGATTATTTTCCATCAGGTGACCCACTGGGTCCTTTAACTTTATATTTTATAAAAAAAACTCCCAACTCAATTAAGTCATTCGGCGTATAGTTACACGCTTCCGTCCCAGTAAATTACACTTTATAAAACAGAAGTTTCGCAGTAATTCAGATATGCAACTCGAACCGTTTCGCCCGTATCTAGCACGACAGGGTACATGTACCAATTCGCTTTGCAAGGACGGCTATGAATAATTTTGGTGTAACCATGTCGCCGTACCAGCTAGTGACAGCCCTACTGTAGCCGTCTAAGTATAGACTATAAGACTACGTGTAAGGTTTTCTGGAGATAACGAGCTGGGGACATGCTAGAGTAGAGAAAGGGTTGCCAAAAATGTGTATGACTGGAAAAGTTTGCGAGATTTTTATAAGGGGTTCTTAAAAGGATACTTCTTATTTTGTGATGTTTAGATTAGATTTTTGTTTTAATTGAAAGGAAATGAGTTATATATAAGACCTATTTACGTCCAATTACCAGGTAACACAACTTATTAATCTTGGAATTTTTTGCCCCAATATTTTGTGCGCTGTTTAACTTCAATAAATTGAACAAGATGCCTACGGTGAATTTGCTAGTCTTTTAATTTTCACAATTTTAAATATTTAACTAAATTGTGTTATTTTATTTCCAAATATCATTTCATTTAGCATCAGAGGTTCTAAAAAGTTACCTAAAAATATTGGGTACAATATTATTATTTAATAAGTGCCTTTAATTTAAAATAACACGTACGTTGCGATTATACATCAATATCCTATTAATATGTTACTAAATAATATAATAAATGCGAAATTGAATAATGGTGTTAGGATATTTAGATGTTTGTTTCTCAATCACTCATTTTGCAGCTGGGTGGATATAGATCCCCCGTGGCGTTATTAGTCATCGGCCAATGATATCCCACCATATAGGCGAATCATTGACCGGTGCCCGGATTGCACCAGCCCAAGCGGGAGGAGCCCATAAGGGAACCACAGCACTTGGGCACACGAGGAGAAAACCCGACACGCACACCGGTTTAATATTTATCAAGTTCAAAAGTTTAGAACTGTCATAATTCATTAACGTCAAAACCCAGTGCGCTGATTGGTCGCGCGCAAGACAGACACTACGCGCCAATCACAAAGGTCAGGCGTAGCGTGAATAACTAGGAATAACGTCAGGGATTAACCCGCTCTTTATTACTTGAAATAACTCAAAATTTTCGTATAACCATGACGAAATCCCGTTAGGCCGTCATTTCAGTTAGATCGAGCCGAAAGAGCCGGCCATTAAAGCCGGGCCGACTAAGGGTGGGCGCACACGATCGAAACCATGAATACAATTACATACCCGGCTAGTACCTACGACCGCTTCAGGATTAAATTCTCTGGCCCAATGAATCTCAAGTTCCACTGTTCAAATTGCTATTGGACTTAATGATATCAGTGATATATGTTTTAGGGCCTGTTTGGTTTCGTGTTACGTACAAGGGAGATAGAAATCCTGATTAGAAACCGGGAGAAAGCTGGTATCTTACTAAGCTTAATAAAAACTCCACCCCCAACTTTTCGAATAATGTTAGGATATTTAATACAGTAATCCACTCACAAACTACATGATTAAAAATGTGAAATTGTTGTAGATTATTATTAAAAACATGATTCATTCAAAATAAGAAGATAAAAAAATGATATATAAAAAGAAACGACACTAAACTACAAAAAATACAGAAAAAATATTTCGAAGCATACTCTACACTATAATACTATAACTATGATGATGTTTCTGTGACATCATTGGTTAGATTTACGCTGAGCAGCGTATATAATGATGTCATTTTTATGTTAAGACCCTGAATATAAGCAGTTTTTAATCCTTTATTCATTAATTTTAAGTTTTTATGAAACCACTTACTTAATAAAATAATACATAAACTAGTAAAAACTTTTTTTCTTCTTCTAAATAAAACTAAATATACTCCATTATATTTTATGAATGTAGTAAAGTTTTCTCATCGTTACAAGTTAAATTTAAACAAAGCCAATATTGGCTCGTTTTCTAATAAAATGTATTAAACCGTTGTTTGTCAACAATATACGGGTTGGAACGTGTAATTTACAAAATAATTATGTTTGACATCGCTAACTCGCGTAATCAAAACTGCTACTTAATATTTCACACCCAGTAAAATAAGGGTTGGGATTTTTTCATATTTAGCGGTGAGTTTAATGGGGTTAATAGCTTCATTAATACAGAGTGTATATCCCTTCGCCTGAATAGGTTTTGTAAGGGTTGCGCAGTGTCAACCGTAAGCACATAATTTGAAATTCTTCGTTGTAGGCAAAAAATAAATATGCGAGAAATCGGGCTCGATCTAGACAGAGTTTGTAATATGCACACCAGAGGCATCTACTTATTTATTGAAAGTCTTGACACTGACTGACAGCCAACGGGCAGCATAAACCGTAGGTCTTAAAATATGTTTTTTTATAAATCTATAACGTAGGTGAGCGGTTAAGGAATTAAACTTAAAAGTTTATATGAAAATTTGTAATTTTGTGGTTAGCAATCTGTGAATTGGTGTCAATGGCTTTGTTTATAAAAGCAAAGTCAAGAAAGAGCACATAGGCCAAGCAGTTTGTCCAAAATCTAACAATTAAGAGAACTCGGGTGGTTCCTGTAATGCTGTGGATAAATATCTAAGGACAATTTACAATAATTAACCTAGTCCAAAACTAAGCAAAGCTTATTCTAACTAGACAACGGATATAATTTATAAAGATAAATAAATACATATACATTCTCGACTCAGGTACAAACATCCATATACATTGAACAACCATTTGTTCTCACGGGAATCAAACCCGGAACTTCTAGTTCCGTAGTAGAGTCACTATTAGTACACTTCTAGTTTATCCGCTTCTAGTCTCTATACCACAAAAATTACAATTGAGTACTATAATTTGACATAATTGCAAAGTTTTCCGTACAAACATTTGACAAAATCAAAGTCAAAGTCAAAATATTTTATTCAGATTAGGCTTACAAGTAGCACTTATGAATGTCAAAAAATTTACCACCGGTTCGGAAAAACCTCTGATGAGAAGATACCGGCAAGAAACTCAACGACAAATTTAATACCTACTATGTTAAATTGTAGCACTTGTAAGTTTTGTAGTAGAGATCCCTCGTCGTATATCAAATACGAAATACAGAGTAATCATTTGAGTCCTTGAAGCTGGGCATCATTCTGTCTGAAGCGATACTTTTTAACCCGTAGAGACACGACACGACACATATTAAAAACAAATGAAACCTGAATTCCTTTTCTAAAACAAATGTCAAGCTTTATAATTGTTTCTAAAAAGTGTCAATCATCTCGGTCCGGTATTATACGGCAACACTATTCAGCCAGCAAGAGTTGCGTGTTATGTGACTGCTAGTTTTACGAATAAAGCATTCGCCAGCCCATTGTGTCTGCCCCTTTGTTCCCAGAAATCAAACATGGCGCTGCATTGTTGGCGTCCCCTAGCGGTTCTTAAAGAGAAACTTTAGCATTTCGGCTATGTACTTTAATTCTTTGTTTTTCTTGTTTTCTGTGCGCGCATAAAATTATTCCGTAACTAAACTGTAATCTATTGATGACTTAAACTGGTGAATATAAGGTCAGAAAGATCATGTAGTATGCAAGCTTGTCACCTGATAGATCTCTCGGACAATCCCGATCACATCAGGCATCAGATAATATCATCTGTGAACCTGAACTTTTGGGATCGGATTTCATTTCAGAGTATAAAATTGTGCATTTCTAAGAACATTGTTTTCGAATACGATTATTTAGCTTGTAGTAATGTTTGCATTGAATATCCAAGCGGAAAAACTGTTTTCGTTTGGTACCACGTCGGTCGGCACAGTGGTCTTGTTAGTTCTGTTTGGGGAAACAAAGGGACGCATTTCCAAGTTCGCCTGCGAAATACAGGCACATGTGCACTTTACCGTGGCAGTTGGGTGTCGCCGTTTCGCTTGATTAGAACGAACGATATATCCGCTTTTATTTGAATCCAATGTTTGAAAAGGGGATGGATGCTTTTTAAAGCATGCAACATATGAATGCTGCTTAGGTAGACCAACGTTTTTTACCATTCAATTTTTATAAAATTTACGGCATTTACCGGATAGCCTAGTGGTTAGTGACCCTGACTATGAAGCTTGAGGTACCGGTTTCGATTCCCGGGAGGGGCAAATGTTTGTATGATGAATACGAATGTTTGTGCCCGAGTCGTGGATGTTCTATGTATTTAAGTATATATTTATCTATATAAGTATGTATATCCGTTGTCTAGTACCCATAACACAAGCAGCTTCAGTTGCTTACTTTGGGACTAGGTCAGTTGGTGTTAATTGTCCCAAGATATTTATTTATTTATTTATTTATTTAAACGTGTCCAGATGGGGCTCGGAGTAAGCTGTGTCATAAAAAAACGACACACTGAAATTAAACTTGGGTGGTTACGTTAGCATCACTGACGTTAGCTGTGGGTAGAAAATGATAATGGGAGACCGGAAGAAAATAAGTGTCATAGAAAAAATGGATTGCGTTAATTAGGGAGATTTGGATTTAGGGTAAATAAATGCCATCAGTGTGAATGAAGAAAAGTATATTTCTGCAACGTTATATTTCCCCATAGCATTATTACGATGCGTATCACATGATTAACCATGTAGAGCGTAACAGATTCGGCGCTTCCTTCCCTCCACCCTCATTATAGCTTCTACATAACCGTATCTTACTGTAATAATAAGTAAAACAAAAGCTACCATTGTTTGTAGTTACAGCGGCTCAATCCCATTAGAAACCAGTAAGTGTAGCTAAGCTATTACCATTATCATTCCCAAGAAATTCACACGGGACGACGGGAATCTCTGCGGAGAGCGCAAACGGGCTCTCTCTCTCATTTACAGCGGTATACTAATTCGGGATACGCAATTTTTCGCCCGTTATCCCCTCCCCCTGTTTACCGCCCCCACCCCGCCGGGACGTGATTCGAAAACAAACGCGTACACTTTTGGAATACTGTATTTGTTCCCGCTAACTCGACCGTTGTTCCGAATGGATGCGATGGACAATGTTGTTCTCTGAGAATCTAGTTACAATATAATAAATGCCGGGGTCTATACAACGTTATTTTGTGGGAGGTGTGATTGTGAATTATTTTGTGCGTGGGTAACGGTTATTACAAATTGTGTGAAGACAACAACCGTTTCACTGATTGTTCGCGTGTGCAAACGTAACACACATGTAAAATGAAAACAAACAACATACATGACCCAGTTTCTCAAAATATTGGATCATATATTTCCGCCAATTATATTGGCACGCTCATTATATCTACTCATTATTGCTAATAATTAGAACCGGACACAAATGATAAATACGAAAGGGACACCTATAAACAACTCCGTCCCTACTCGCCAAATATGCTCCAGCATGTTTATATTACCTTTCGTATCAGTTTCCAATCTCATATAAATTTACCAAATTTACTGCCCCACACCCTCTCGGCCCAATATAATCCAATTACTAAACAAGTTGTTTAGAAACGTCTTCGCCATTTTCCTTCGGACCCCATTTCATATCTGTATGGAGTAATTATTATCCTGCCCATTGTTTAGTTGGAAATTAGAAACAGTACGGGGGAGTGAAATATGCGTTTACTGCCCATGCGTGGCTTAACGGCCAATCACAAAGCAATAAACACTTTATTGCTAACGGGCTAAGAGTGTTAATTGCCTGTCACATTACGAAGCTTCCCGCTAGGGTTGTCAGCCGGTTGAATAGTATTTAGAAGAAAAAACTGTATTTTATCTTTTTTTGGAGCTATAACTACACTTAATTTCGCAGAAGTTACTAAATTCATATCAATTGTATAATCCCAGTTTTTTACATTCGAACTGGACAATAAAATAAGTAAGGAGGTACTTTAAGGTACTCATCGTTTTACAAATTATCCAAATAATTATTTTGCATTTCTTTTAATGAACAGTCAACAGTATGCTAAAGCAAAATACGGTTATAATTCTGTTTTAGTAGAATAGTTGGTAGCCCTGCTTCCTGCTGGGCCGTTAAATTTCCCTCTTAAGGTGAAAGGAATAAGATGCATAATTAAATGGGAACAAAAGACGAACGCGTAATGAATGTGAATGGGATTTCTAAGACACGTATCAATTAAGTGAAATTGCGTCACCGTTGGATTGTTCGAAAAGTGATTTATTACGCACTCTTAATATTCAGGACGTCTTTTGGAATATAAATAAGTAGGCAGTGTCTACGCTATTTTTCGCTTTCTTCAGAATATAAAATTTTAGATTTTTTATTGTACAATCGAAGTTACCGAATAGACCATTGGGCGAGTTCACTAAATTCAAACAATCGAATACAAAAAACAAATTACAGTGCATAAAAATCTCCTAGAAAAATTAACAATCTTGTTTACAACAAACTTATCAACAAGTAGGTACCTACTATAACGTAACCTACTGCAACTTTGAGTGTAAGTACCTATCTGAGTGACATAGAATTATAAATAACAATACCTCGCATAATAAACTATTGTTTAGAAACAAATGAGAATGCAACACAGTTTAACTTAACTACTCATGTATGCATCGAATTGTGTAGCAAGCATGCCTTTCTTAGGGTTTACTCAAACAAGGATTGTAGTAAGCTTGTAGATTTTGCTTTTGAGTTTCATTTGTGTACCCTTACCCACAATTTCCGTAGCTAGAATACCTAATGACGGCGTCTAAAGATAACTACCCCGAGTCTTAGCCAATGGAATAACGAACGGAGCCGAATAGGTCCGAATAGGACGTTATTTATTGGTTGTAATTCAAAGTGCAAAGACCATTTGTCAGCGGTCCCCTTAGGGCGAGATGGTAACTGAATACCTGGAGGCTTGCGTTTACAAGGAATTATTGCAACTTGGAATGCCTTGGGTCCTTGTTGTCTTGGTAGGAAACGGTGTACATATTTAATTGAAATCTACGTACCTGCCGTGCCGATACTAGAAATGAATTGAACTGTCAAAATATGTTTGAATAAACGCCATGGCACGTTAATAAAACGACGGTTGCTTGACGAATGACAATTTATTTGGAATTTTCTACCTATATATACAACGCAACAAAAATCTTAACAGCGCGATTCAGGATTCGTTCCTAACCTAAAAAGCGATATCTACCGGTCTTTTTGACAGACATACAATACTATTTACACACAGATAACAACCTTATTCAGATTTAAATTAGGCTTACAGTGGCTAACATGACCGGCTAAGTTTAGTTCATCTGACTTTATCTCTATGGGCGTCCCTTTCTTATGACACTAATAGTTCGACAGTGACACAGGGAGGGGTAAATTAAACCTTCTTTAGCATTTCTTTTGCACTTTCCTATGGTCCTTGCCATGGTGACGTATGCACATGAGACAAGAATAGCAACATAATCCATACATCACAGTAGTGTCACTTAAACCTTGAATGTGGTAACTTTTTATCCACTGGTTCAGAAAATAATCAAAATCCAAAAAAACGGAACGTGAAGTATCAATCATACTGAATTTTCAACTGTTATAAAACCTTTTCACAATAATTATCATGGGTTGCATTGCACTACTCGCTGCAATAAGGTTGTATAGTGGCTTAGAATTCCGTTTGGTTGTCTGTTCGTTAAACTCGCTTGCACCTCTTTAAAACAAGTGAAAGTTGTAAGTGTAACTTAATAACACTCAATACATGATTATCGCGGTAACAATAAAATAAAATGGAAAATAATTTAATGATCCCAGTCTTTGACAGTAACCCAACAATTGTCAAAAAGATACCAAAGCACATTGAGCGGGGAATGTTTGTTTGTTGCTCCTGATTGTTGCACTGATTGAATAAATCCACTTGATTTTATAAAGTTTCTATTTTTACACTGATATTAGCACAAGGTTGAAGATGGAGGGAAAAGTGTTGCCATGTGGCCACATACATATTAAAAAACTAAAAACTTGGTTGGATGTTGCCAACATCCATAGGCCACTGGTTCATATCCAGTTCGAAGGACCACATGAGCCGTCCCATGTTTGTTGCTCCTGATTGTTGCACTGGTTGTTGAATAAATCCACTTAATTTTTATATAACATTTATTACACACCATAGGATTAGAGCACAGTTGAAGAAGAAGGGAAAAAGTGTTGCCATGTGGCCACATACATATAAAAAAACTAAAAACTTGGTTGGATGTTGCCAACACATACGAGTAACAAAAGACAATGTCAACTACTGGTAAAAACAATTGCCTACGCATGTCTTGACATGCGTTTCAGTGCTTGCACTGAAACGGTTACCTTATATGTTACCCATGAAATAATAAATGTTTACCCTCATCCGACCGCTATCTCCCGATTAGCCTCACAACACATCGCCCGAGTCCACACCTATTTTAACTTCCACAAAGACCCATCCAAACTATGGCATTTGTTAACTAACACAGAATTAAAGTTGCGGGTAGTACCGTAAACTGTCTGGCAAGTTTATACGCTGACAACAAGTACCGGCATTAAGATTATATCAATGATTATTTTGTGGGGACAAACATGTTTGCGTACACGGCCGAGGCTGTTCAGTGGATGGAACAGACACGAAATACTATGCTTTGAAAATCGGACTCTTTCTTCTGTTTTTGAGATTTAACAAAAAGATAAAGATACGTGGCTGTACAATCGACAAAATGAATACCTTTGTACCTAGCACGAACCTTCTGGATATGCGTTAACTCGCTACGTAACTCAATGCGTCCTTCTTCTACTGAGTGGTTAGAGCGAGGCACACTGAGTTACGTAGCGAGTAAACGTGTGTCGAGAAAATTCGTGCTAGGTGCACTGATTTACCATAGATCTATGTCAAAGTGATGTTACAAAACACATCATTATAATTCTCATACTATTTTAGTTATTATGTGAATTGGACACGGTTCTATGGTGGGTCAGGGTACCATTTTGTTGATTGTACACGGAAGTAGAGTCAGCAGCAGAAGTAACTAAATACTCAAAGAAGTGAAAAATGTTTACACACTCTTATTTCCTTGGCAATAGAGTTGTGTGTAGACATTTTGGACCTCTTGAGTAGATACTATATTTAATAGAGTAGATACTGTATAGATGTATTCATATTCATAACTAAGACGTACTATACCCTAGTAACAAAACAGAGCAACAGTTAGCATGTTGGACCATGATTAGTGTAAGGTTCCGTAGTCCTTACTTAATACAAGTATTTATTACTCCGAAGGCTAGACGAAAGTAAAACTAGAACAACCTTGCCAAAATGTTGTATAAAAACTTTGCATTATAACTAGCCTAATTTTTAAAATCTTATTAGATCTCTGGAGCACTTCCAGTCTTTTTTCCATTCCAGGTAGTAACGGTATAAATTGTACGCACAACCAACTAATAAAACTTGTCAACCCTTCCTGTCCGAGATAACGAAAATAATAACTACTCTACTAATTTGCATTATAAAACAGCTTTAGATCCGGGGGATTAAGGAAAAATGTTATTTTATAGCGCGGAATATCTTTTCAGATAACAATGAAGTTAATTTTATTTGACAAGCCTTTTTTAGTGCGCCTTTTTTAGAAATGTTTATTACATAAAATGTGTAATGAGTGTACTGAGTTGTCATTAGAGACCTTGGACACTTAGTAAAGTGTCCACAGCTACCCGTTAGTATCATAAAAATAACAATAGAATCACCCTTAGCATGATGTCCAAACTCATACAAAATGTTTGTATAATGAGTACTAAATAAAGTATCATGATGGCATCATAGGTAGTATCTCCAGATTTTGTATAAAACAACATCCTATCGGTCTGATTTCCCTGTAACAGGGGTGAGGGTACAGATGTCAGATTGTCAAAACGTACCCCGTACTAAGAAACGGAGAAAAGCGCTAAGAGAATTATTATTATTATAACTACTACCTCGGGTTCCTTTATAATATTTCTGCTTTGGTTAATGAGATTGAGATTGTTAAATAAACTTTGTATAATTTATGTTGTCATTGTTTCAGGTAAATATCTACAGAAAATCGGGACATCGGCTACGGCGTAGAGCGTCTACAAACGTAGCAAGTGCTACGACACAAACTATCTCGACGAACTTGGACGGAATTAATTCAAACACCCTGTTCTCAAGCTCATTCTTTTTGATTCCTTGAATCCTCATGGATTCAAATGCTCGCCTGTTCTGACATACACGTAGCGATTCTCTAGATAGTTACGTGCACCTAGCACGAAACTTCTCGATCCGCGTTAACTGGCTATGCAACTCAGTGCATCTCTCTTCTACTGCTCCTGTTAGAACGAAACACACTGAGTAACAGAGCGAGTAAACACGTATCGAGAAGGTTCGTTGTAAATGCACTGGAGTCAAAACTTCTCATTACTTTTGGGGGCTTTTAATACAGAGAATTACTTCCACAAATTATCTGTAAATAATGAGACATCAGGAATACGAGTATAATATGCTTTGTGTATTTAACACAACAATTCAGCTATTTTATTTGAAGTCAACCGTATCTTTTTAGTAAAGTAAAACACCATAAGGTCCTCACGGGTCCTTACAGGTTTCTCGCGGTTTTTAAGGTTTTGAAGGTTATCAGACGCGAATCAATTTAATGGTGTGTGAAGTTCCTAACCCACACTGGGCCCGCATGGGAACTCAGTCCAAAGTCTGCCTTCTCATAGTAAGAGGCCTGTGCTCCAAAATGGGACGCAAATAGGCTAGGGATAATGATGATTCAAGCAGGTTATTTCTTTCACAAACGCCTTGTCTTACGCATCGTAAAATTAAATCTTTTGTTTTAAAATTATTTTATTGATTTTTTTTTGGAGCTAGGGTAGTGGCTCTAAGTTTCCATACTATTTTGCATCTCACAACCCATCTGATCATAGTCTGATGACTTACAGCAGATTAAACTAAAAATACATTACGTAAATAAGATACCCCTAATTAAACTGTTCTAACTAAATATGAATATATTTTTATTTCACCATTTAAAACACATTAATTAAAAGATAATGAAAACAACACATGCTTAAATCAGCAACGAAAAGTAATTTTGACCTGTATGGGCGCGGGACCACGGTGCAATGGGTACCAATTTAGTACGAAATTTTAGATTACACTATAAAATTGACACTCAACGTCAGACACTAAGCAAAGACTCACTAATTAAGGAAGCCTACAATTAGGGCCCCACTTGACAAAGCCTTCTCTTTAATATTTAACGACGTCTTAATGAAATTTATTTTTGATATTGTCTACTAGTGTATACATTCTTTATTATAATTGAGATGATTAACTTTCGTGTCCAATATTTGAAAGGTTAAAGTAAAACAAATATTCGTCCAAAACTTTTTTTTTAATAATTTATAGATTTAGGCGTCACTTTTGGGAGGTATAATAATGTTACTCAAGACAGTGACTAAACTCACATTCTACTTTGCACTATACTGATACGAGTATGTGTTTGTTTTTATTTATATGTGTGCGTTTATGATAGTATGTGCTACTACGTATATTTGTCTGTTTTTCTAGATCGCTTTGATACCATGTTCTACACCATCTGCTCTTATCAGCTCTTAACTTCATCTCTCTACATTTGAAAGCGATAAGATCTATTTATTGTGTGCCTTGTATTTTCTCCAAATTTTACCATGTCATGTTTTTTTGTGATGATCAGTAAAGAATTATTGTATTGTATGACTCGCCTGGCTTTCCTTGGTGCCCTGGGTAGGTAGCTAGCTAAAGTCACATCCGTTTTAACTATTATTACTTTGGAGACTTGCATGTGTACGCGCGGTCTTATAATAATCTTATCGCGCGCATTTTCCTTTTCATTCCGACTCATTTTGTATACAACTTCCTACGAACAAGTATACAAAGTTATAAACGCCAGTCCAAGGTCTTTCAAGAATCTGATACTTACAGCTATGCTCATCTATATAAAGCGGGAAGTTGCCGAGCAAATGCCATTACTTGTGAGTTTTTTCCACGACGGAGGAAATCGTTTAAGTTAACTCGTTTACTTGTGAAACTTGCCTTGCGGCCGGACTACAGAGATAAAACTTAGTTGGAGCTGCGCACTAATATCGAGGTTTTTATAGAAGCTTTCATTTGCATGGCGAGAGCAGTGAGACTGAAAGAAGTTTGTTCGACAATTCGTAGGTACATAGTTTTCAACTGTTAAATGAATATTTGTTTGATGACATGCTTATTACGCGCTTTCACAATTCTTTTAAGTTTTGTATAGGCTAAGCGTTTTGATAGCTACTTACCCTCGTTCATAAACACTTGATAAACCTCCATTTGTTAACACAAGAAACTCTGCTAAAAAATCTAAAGTTATGTAAAATCCAATTCAAAACCCCCTGAACTCCTATAAAAAAAGTTGATAACACCATCTCAATAGCCTTTTAGAATAAATCAGTTCTGAATGTGATGGGAGTGACGAGCGTCGTTTATATTCAGGGCAATTTGCGCCGCTTTTTACGGCTCCCTGCAGCTGTGCCAACTGCACGCCCGAATATTACGTGGGATTGTATGATAATCGATATCCTGTTTCCCTCGGAATAGATTCATAATATGCAAACAAAACTTACTGCACAAAGTATAAAAACTAAATTATCCCCGCCTTCGAGTTACTTAAGCACCATAAGAATAGTACTTACTCCGTCTACTGCAGTGCACCATAGCACGAACCTTCTCGATACGCGTTAACTCGCTACGTAACTCAGTGCGTCTCTCTCCTACTGGGATAGAACGAGACGCGTTGAGTTATATTAACGCGTGTCGAGAAGAGTTGTGCTGGTGCTTTGATCGTATATCAAATCGGACGCAAGTAAACACTTAAATCGCTCTTAGGATAAGGCTATATCGTAAGAGCGTTTCCACACGGCGGCCGATTCGAATTCGCTCCATCATTGTTTGAACTGACATTGACAACATACAAATTAAAGTCGTCGACTTCGTATCGGACGCAGTGAGGAAAAGCCTTTACACATTCAATGCCACGAACCCCCTAATAGGTGGGTTCTCTATTCATAGATGAGCTACTTGCTACGAGCTACGAGTGTTTCACGTTTGTACGTGGCAGTTAATGTGTTAATGGCAGTAAGAAGTAAGATAATGCTAACACGGCGTAACATTAGGCGGCAGCCAAGCATTCATAGGGTTAACATGGTTTTTATATTTCTTCTTTTTCATTCGTTTTGATCCATACTTCCAGGGACACCCTGTATATGTAAACCTAAGCATTAAATAGAATTCGATACGTTCAATGCCAAAGAAGATAATGAGCATTTGGTATCACCATAGTTTATGATTAAACAAGTCATTTATTAAACCTCATTAAAACTAAATTAGAATTAAAATCGGCTAGTAATATTACATAGAGTATACACATTCATAATGTGCATAAATAATAGTACCTGATAACAAACTGTTGGAACGAAGACCCAATTTGCATAAATCAATGCATTGCAGAATGTCAAAAACATCTTAACCGACAATCAAATGTCTATTTATAAAAGAGTTCCGTTAATGATAATGACTAAATAATAACAAACGACACACAGCCTTAAGTGCTGAAGGTAGAAACATGAAATTTGGAACGCATGTTTCTTAGGGCGCGTAGAAGTTTACTAACAAAGGGTTTTTGGATTTTTGGACATTCCACCATTAAGAGTAGGTACATTACATTTTCTTTTACATGTATGTAAAGTAAAGTCGCTACTCATTCCTATCTCTTCTAAATTCTCATAGTGTATGTTCGGCCGCCTTCTTCTAAACCACGCAACGGATTTTGGATACGGTTTTCACTGTCATTTAGAGATTTTTTTAAGGAAGGTTTTTATGTACATTAAATCCCGATTTTATCCGTGCGAAGCAGGGTGGGTCGCTAGTTTATCATATTCGCTATGGAAAGTGCCACGTTTTCTCTGCTTTCCCCCTTATTCATAAACGCTTCGTAAACGTTTGTTAGTTAACATGTTTTTTGTCTTTATCTGTCATTATGACGTTTGGCTTAAAAAGATTGTTAACTTTTTATGAATGAGGGGATAAGTCTTTAAATATCATTAAAATATTATGTACTGTGCCCAGGACATTGTGAGTTATTATATCTAATTAAATTAAAATCCATTATAAACTCCCCTCTGTGCCTTACGTTAATACTCGTATTTCAAACAATCTAACGCTATCGCAATAACGAAATGGTACGAACCTAATTAGTGAATTCACGAGCATTGTGATAAAGATTTCCTTGGTATAATTATCTACTTTTGACCGCAGCTGCTAGTTCGGTAAGCCATTCGCAAATATGATAATTAAAGGTAAACACCGACTCTCTGTACCGGTTCTCGATACCGCATCATGGTCAGTACAAGCGTCAAGCGGAAAGCGGTAAACACATTAAACCAACGCACCAAGCATAATTAACACTATTACGTATGTTAAGGTCATACACACACCGTAAACTTTTATGGCTGATTCCTATATTGAATCGTTTTTGATATTTTTGCGGGTGGTAGGACCTTGTGCAAGGTCCGTCCGGATCGCTACCACCATCTTGCTCGCTAATCCTGCCGCTAAGCAGCAGTGCTTTCACTGTTGTGTTCCGGCGTGGAGAGCAAGACAGCCAGTGTAATTACTGGCACAAGAGGTATTCCATCTTAACCCTCTGGGTTGACAACGCATCTGCACTCTCTTTGTTGTTGCAGGTGTCTATAGGCGGTGGTGATCACTTACCATCAGGTGACCCACTTGCTTGTTTGCCTTCCTATGTTGTATATAAAAAAAAATGCAGGTGGCATCTAAACTGAGACACACGTTACAGTAATTGCAGATAAAAAAGTATTTTATTAACAAGAGTCACATTTTGGGAAAAAAAATCATTTTTTTTACTAATTTTCAACAAGTGACATGATACGACAGTTCTCCTTTAAAAAAATACATATACATATAGACAATAGTGTCAGTCTATTTGTATAGCCAACCTTATTCCTAACAGACAAGTTTTGACTTATTTACGCTTGACAGTCATACAACATTGTAATCCTATTCGGGTTTTTTTAGAGATACGGACCCCTAAGAACAAGTCCATATTGCTGTCACTGTTCAGGATATCGTTTCAGAAGGTCAGCGCTCGGTGCAGTAGCGAGTGTGACAACGCCCTACTTCGCACCATCGGGACAGTTCACAGTATAGCTAGTAAGACACACCGTGACTTGCCTAGTCGCTCATTGCGACTCTTTCTAACTAGCCCAGTAGGAAATAGATACACTGAGCGACAAAATGTACAAGTACACGCTTTTTTTTTATAAAATAGGTAGGCAAATAAGCAAATGTGTCACCTGATGGTAAGGATCACCAACACCAAGGAGATTGCAGATGCGTTGCCAACCTAGAAGGCTAAGATGGAATACCTCTTGAGCTAGTTATTGCACCGACTGTCTTGCTTTCTACGCCGGAACACAACAGTGCAAGCACTGCTGCTTAACAGCAGGAGTAACGAGCAAGATGGTGGTAGCTATCCGGACGGACCTTGCACAAGGTCCTGGCACTCGCAAAAACGTTAACGTACGTACGTTAACGTTAACGTAACGTAAACGTATGTAAACGTTTTAAATTCCCTAATGGCTTACTCGCTATTCGCTTTTGCCTCATAGCCCGCCGCTACCACGAGTCTCGATACCGCGTTATTTTTCACTAATTACCTTGTGGCCGGCAGTGCAGTTAATTTCAGTTTCTGTTCAATTATCATTATATGCTTACCTGCTTCCATGTTCGCTAGGCAAATGTTTACGTACAGATCAACTGGCTGTCTAACGTTCATTAGAATAATGAAACAGGTATGCAATTATTATGTATATTTTAAGTAGGTACAAATAAATTGTTCCGTTACTGACTGAATAACTGATTGTTGTGGGAGCTGACTTATTTGACGTTATTGAGCTTGACGCTGTGCTTAGACATTCACCAGCTGCAGTAAGACCTTCTACAGCTAAAATCGTATATAAACAATAGTAGTAAATAATAACGTTAATTACAGTTATTTATAAAGTGTAAAATTTAAGCACAGTATAAAGCATGTTGTAGTGTAAACGCGTTCTACTACTCCTCTTAATACGATTCTTGGGGTCGCTGGTTCCCCAGAGTAGCGGTGATCACTTACCATTAGGTGACCCGTATGCCTATATGCCTCCCTTTTCCATAAAAAAGTTTGACTGTAACTAAGGTAGACCAATCAACAGCGCAGCAAAAAAAAACGTTTAGCTGTGTAATATTGTATGAATTTATTCTTCTAGCGCTTTTTCTCGTTTCTTTACTCTGGGCACACTTTGACCGTAGGAATGTAACCAAATAATTGAAACTGTTGACTTGCCATTGGTCAGGGTTTGCTCTAATTGCCACGCTGAGCAGGCGGGTTGGCAATCGCAGTATATTCACACCGGTATCGCTGCTGCCCAACACCGGTGGGACCGATGTGTACGTGGTCATAAGTCTCACTGAACCGTTGGGGTAGACGATTTCTTGAGTGGAGACCACGGATCGGCAAACGTAGCGTGGGACGTCCTCAGACTCGGTGGAGCGATGATCTTCGCAAGGCGGCTGGCAAGAGCTGGATGAGAGTGGCCGAGGATCGTGCTCAGTGGCGTGCCATAGGAGAGGCCTATGTCTGGACATAGGCCTCTCCTAGTGGACGAATATAGGCTGATGATGATGATGATGAATTGAAACTGAGCGAATATTTGGTAAACTCAGACGAAATTAAAATACTTCAAAAATAATGTGGTATTCTATAAAGCATAGCTTATAACTCTTAGAGTGTGTATGTTTGTAATTGTAATGTATGTAGTTGCTGTAATTGTATTTTTTTGTGTTATTTTCACTTTCGTTCGTGTCGTCACTGATTTAGGTTAGTTAAGTATTAAGAATCTCAAGGGTCCCACTGAAAATCAGCATCTCGGTTTTACCGAGGCAGTATGCTGAGTGGGGCCCTTTTTGTTTGTATCCAACACAAACGTTACTGTATTTGTTACATTCGTACTCTGTGTGATGTGTGTATGTGTGTGTTGAATAGTCTTAAATAAATGTTTTATTTTCTTTCTTTCTTTCTGTATTGTATTGTATTGTCCTTCTGGAAGATTTCGTCTTATGTAATGGCATCTTTCCTTTCCACCTGACTAGGACCCGAATAATTTATATGCATATGCATATTCCTCTAGTTGTGTTGTACACGTGCCCTTAATCTTAATCCACGCAAAACGTTCGATATTTGAAATGAAGGGCTTCGCTTTTCGCGCAATTAACCGCGGAGTTGGTCCCTCGACTTCCGGTCGGGTTCGCCCCCTCATTGATTACTGACATGTACTTATAGATTCACAGGAAAAGGTTTTATGTTTTTTACGATCCGCAAAATACTGAAATGTGCACTTATTTTCTGTTCTGTGGATTTTCTCCAGTCGAGTTTATTTTCTACTGAAATCGATGAGTGTAGGTAGTGTAGGTATTATATTACGGGAGGTCACGACAAATTTGGCAACGATCACCAATATGGCTGATCGGAAGCTCACAAGATAAAGGGCAACTCCGTGATGCCAAATATGTCGGTCTGCCTGCGCTAAGTGGTTGCGTAATCGAAATATGGCGCCTGCAAAACCAGTTATTGTTCCCAAAAAAAACGATAAGTAAAATGGCTGAATAAAGTACAGAAAGGAAGTACCGGTTGCACTCATGTGAATTCTGCTAAAACTGAACAAATATTTGGTCGCGTTTCGAAGTTCAGCTCGTTTAAAGACCCTTGATCGTTGCCAAAAAAAAACGATAACGGAAATGGCTGAATATGACGTGGTATAAAGTATCAGTATGTACGAGCTTAATGCACCAAAACTGAAAAAATCTTTGGTCGCGTTTCGTAGTTATGAAGCGGTCTAGGTTACAATATCTCATACATTGTTGGAGTATTTTTTCAAAAGCATTGGATAAATCAAGTTCAAACATATTTTTGGGGAATAAGCACAGTGTCAAAAACATCCTCCTACACTTCTTTAGCAAACCTATCCTCCTCCGGTTAGGGGTAAGTAAGATCTGGTATCCAAATAGAAGACAAGTCCTTCCTCATCTACCGAAGCTTTTCCTTTTTGAAATGTCACCTCTAGTCTTGCTTTGATGTTCAGTGCCGTTCACGGAATTTTTAGACAGGGTAGACGTTTAAGTGACGGTTTAACTTGCGTTTGGTTTTCATTAATTTCAAATCAGGTGTACAAAAGCCATTTACTATCAAGCTAACTGTTCGGAAAATTTCGGTAATTGTTGACGCTCAAGCTGAGAAAGACACTTGTTTACTCTGTGCTATTGTATGCGTTATTTATATCATTGTGTGCTACTTATCTATAGGAATGCACACTAATCTGTATCCGCATGGTTGCGCGGCACGCATGTATACATTTTACCGGAATAGTTTGTGTCTTTCCCGTTAAGCGCACAGTGGCGCTTTTGCAACGCGATGCGAAGTGGCGTCGTTGAGCGGCAGGTAAGATACCGATGATACGCCAACAAATGGAGCTTGTTTATACTTTTAGAAGTTTATTTATTGATAACAGGAATATTAGACGTAAGGATCAAATAAAATCAGTTTATATTTAGCAGATTGGCAGGGTGTTTTTATGTCTATTATTGAATTTAAGCTGTAGTATGTATTTTTTTAATGTTTCGTCATACTCGTACATAGGCTATTATTATATCAGTCTGCCACTAAACACGAGATCTGAAAAGGGCTCAAAGCTTTGGGGATGAAACTAATTGCAAATCCATCATCATCATCATAAATGAAAAGAAACGCAAATTTGAAAAATAAACTCACTTTAGAACTATAAACGAAGCCTTTTTATAATTATTATCATCAAACCTCGATTTGACGGTAGCAATTATGTAATGATGTCGTTACGTTCATTAGAACGTAACTACAACTGTTAAGTTTAAGGGTTGTTTTTCGTTAAATGTCGATGTGGATGAAAAAGAAATGAATAGGATCCAGCCCCTCTAGCACACTAGCGTTTATCGCTGACATAAAACATTCGTCCCTTTTGCACACGCATACTGCTTAGAACGGGATAAATGCTTTATGTCATCGATAAAAGCTAGCGTGCTAGGCCCCCAGAAACTGATAAGATTCAGCAGGTGAGAAAGAATTTGTCTTCCATTTGGATACCAGATCTTACTTACCCCTAACCGGAGGAGGATAGGTTTGCTAAAGAAGTGTAGGAGGATGTTTTTGACACTGTGCTTATTCCCCAAAAATATGGTTGAACTTGATTTATCCAATGCTTTTGAAAAAATACTCCAACAATGTATGAGATATTGTAACCTAGACCGCTTCATAACTACGAAACGCGACCAAAGATTTTTTCAGTTTTGGTGCATTAAGCTCGTACATACTGATACTTTATACCACGTCATATTCAGCCATTTCCGTTATCGTTTTTTTTTGGCAACGATCAAGGGTCTTTAAACGAGCTGAACTTCGAAACGCGACCAAATATTTGTTCAGTTTTAGCAGAATTCACATGAGTGCAACCGGTACTTCCTTTCTGTACTTTATTCAGCCATTTTACTTATCGTTTTTTTTTGGGAACAATAACTGGTTTTGCAGGCGCCATATTTCGATAACGCAACCACTTAGCGCAGGCAGACCGACATATTTGGCATCACGGAGTTGCCCTTTATCTTGTGAACTTCCGATCAGCCATATTGGTGATCGTTGCCAAATTTGTCGTGACCTCCTAGTCTATTAGCTTTTATTTCATTAGTCATGTATTAGTATCTTTGAAATTTCACGCTACTACAAAATAACTAACTCTAACTCCACTTAACTATTGTGTACGGAATTTCTTTAAATCTAAGTCATTTGAGCTCGCTCGGCTTTCTTACTTTTCGATCTTAAATCTAAAATAGTTTAAACAAATAACAATAATTTAATAAAATTTGCCTTTATTCAGTATTCGCCTTCCGCTGTGTAAAGACCTCTCTTTTATATGTACAATATTAAAAGCCACGTGTGTCACATTTTGCCACTGATCGTGGAATATTGTCATCTTTCACGCTTATCATTTTTTAAATAGTTTTGTTTATCATATTTGCTTCTAAGTAGAAGTAAATTTAAGAACTGCAACAAAAGCGGGCGGTATTGTTGTCATAACGCCCAAGGGTGGTAAGTCCTCTACGCTTCCGCCTTACGGTAGGAGTGCGGACGTCGCGCCCCGCGCCTGCCACTGTAGAGTAACAAATTGGCGCCGTGTCCTCATAAAACAGTAGCCATTTTTTTTTGTTAAATTACTTGCACATGAGGTATTCCGTCTTAGCACATAACGCATCTTCAATCCCCTTATGTTGCGAATGTATATGGGCGGTGATGAATATTTACTATCTGGTGACCCACTTGCTCGTTTGCCTTTCTATTTTATTAAGAAAAAACTTCGTAAGGGTGATAACCTGATTAAAAACGTTGTATGTTTCACGAGTGGCGCAGCAATTACAAAAATATGGGCCATCAAAACCGCCTAAGACTAATGCTCTGAATGTCTCTCCCTTTGTTTCTTATTGCTTATCTACTGCCCTAGTGACACAAACAACTATTACAATTCACTACGGCTAGATAATGCATTTTTTGTAGTATCAATGTTACGTCGAGCGTGACTAAATTAAGGAATTGTAGGCGGAATCATTGAAACTTATAAAATACACATCAAATTAAGAAATAAATATACGATATTCAGTTCGGGGCGGCATTGTTTTCCAACACTTGAGACTGCGTGGTCCGGAAAACGATAATGAGCGCCCGCTTTTCCGCTTCCAGAACGGGGTCGAATTACGTATTGTTCTGTTTTTCTTTCATATTTCTACCCTTCAGTTTAAGCAAATACCTACGTAGATTTCGCGAGTGCACGGGCGTGTTTTGCGGTAGGAATACAGCAGTGTTTTGCTGAGCTAGTGTCGCGCGACTCTGCTTGGGGATGTGTTTTGACGATTCAAAATTTAAAATGGCATTAAGAAAATAATAAATGTATAAAAAAAATACACACCAATTGACCATTATTCCAAAACTAACCAATGCTTATACTATGGGTACTAAACAACGGATATATATACTTATATAGATAAATAAATACTAAAATACATATAACATCCAAGATTCGGGTACAAACACTCATATTCACCCTACAAACATTTTCCCCTCCCGGGAATCGAACCTGGAATCTCTAGATTCATAGTCAGGGTCACTAACCACTAGGCTATCCGGTCCTCGACGTGTTTATCGAGGTATGTTTATGTATTAACAGTACCAGAACCTTGATTTCGTTAAAAGCTTTGTGGTTCTCTTTCTCGAAGTATTAACTTGAACACTACTTAGCGCTTTGGTTTCAAACCAGAAACCACCAGTGGTTTTGTTTAAAAAAGTCTATTTTTAGATTAACATAAAACTGATTCGCGCTTGTCAGTTTAATAATTCGAGACTCTGGCATTCACATTAGCCAGGCAAATACTGAAAATATTTTTGAATAAAATTACTTTGTAATGTATGAATAGGTATCGTTGGCAAATGAAACTATAATGTCATCACCCGACTCTACCCGAACTCTCAGCTTCCCGAACTACCTTTCAACTAACCTATCTAAAGATACCCCTCGGTGTGGGTAAAATTACCCTTACCCTTAAACCTACTTAATTAACTTGACACAATACCTTCGTCACGATCATGGCGAAAACGAGCGTTTTAATTGCCGACTTATAAAGCGCCAGCAATTAACAATTACACTAAGCGTCTTGTAACCACATGTTTCATATCAGATATCAAGACCGTATCATAATTACCTACACACAATTACAAATTCGCACCTACCCCCCCGGCATAAGGACCACTTTTAATTAAGCTGAACACAGCCACCGTGTTTATTACACGTAAAACAACCAAACCAGTCTTTATTAGAAAGCGATGATGTCCAAAATCCCATGGCAATTATTTAGAACGTGAATGAAATTAATACTGTTGATTGCGCGCAACATTTCGCATTATTTTAAAGTAGACAAGGTTCGAAATGGCATTTTGGAGATGAGGAAGTCAAGAATGAGGTATAATGAATTCGCTCCCACTTAATGCGTGTTAATTTAGCAAAACGTGCACTTGAAGACGAACAAATGTGAGATAATTGCGTCATCGAAGATGTTTCCAACTAATGAGATCGTATTCTACAGCCATGTTATTTTACGCACAATACTTAATTATGTTTGATACGACTATTTTAAATAAGTAAAAAAAAAAATACGCTTTCGTTGAAAATATGATATGGAAAACCATTTCGTATATGTATAACTACGTAAAAGTCTTAGAGTTCGAGCATATGACAAACTCTCAATGCCCTATTAAAAAAACCTGGTATTTTGGATTGTAAAGTATAAAAAAAACAATGAAAATAGCTCCTTTAGAGATTTTTACGTTTAAAAATCTAAGTCAGTCAGTTTTCCTCTAAAAAAGCAAATCTCAATGCTCAAGAATAACAAAAGCCTCCCCTAAATCGGCTGACTTGCACCTTGCACCCCACTTGTGAATTTTTTAGCAAATTTTCGACACCATGAAAAAATAATCAGTAGCCGATTCACCTTCGAAGTGAACCTTCTATAGATTTGCGTTCTCGTCCCTTGGCCCTACTTCCATTTTGCAACCATATAAGAGCGAAGCGAAAGGATCAGAGCTGACGCTTTATGGGACCATAAAAAAAATTATGGAGGTCCCTGCAAACGCCAAATTGAATACCGAATCTGCGCGATCAACTTTTGGGCTTTTAATGAAGTACCCGTGAGGTTAGCAATGCCTTGTCCGAGTGTTGTGAGCATAATATATCGACTTTTTATTTCAGTTTCTTCCGAAACGCGTCTTACTAAAGTTTGAATAAAACTTTTCATTATTTATACCTTCTTAAGATCCCGGGTTTTTGCTAAGTTTGATCAATTGATATTTTGATACCCAATGACTGATTCACCTGTGCAGATTTGCCACAATGGTCCCATCCTTAAACGTCGGCAATGTAAAAATGCCTCATTTAAAAAAAAGTTTCACTTAAAACGTGGACTTGCCTTATCGCCCTAGTATTCCCGAGTTATGTCTTCATTTATAAGTTTATATCTAATTCAGTCACATTAAGAAGTTTGGACTGATAGAACAAGTTTCAGAACAACCCGCCAGAGAGTCTGAAGATAAAAAATGGTGAAGCACGAATCTCTCGCCATTTCTCATAACGGGGTACATACAAATATAGGATAAAAAGGACCCACAAATAAATTCGAATAATGTTTACTTGCAATAAAATGAAACTAATGAGTTTCTTAAAATTTATAATCGGGATCCACCGAAGCATGCATAAATATATTAGCGCGTTAAATAGACGCAATGACCATAAAAACGAAGCATATTGAAAAATTCACATGGTCTGACAGGACATCTATGGCTTAATTGGAAAGAGCATGGCATGGAATACGGAGGTTGTAGGTTCGAGTCTGGCAGAAAACCAAGATTTTTCTTTGCACCTATCATTTAAAAATATACTATTATAATAATGCTTCAAAGTTATCGGAACTTGCACTAGTGAATACAACAGCACTGTTATTCTCCAAGCGCATCAGCGTTAAACTCGACGTCGAGACATTGTATGTATGTATGTATGTATGTATGACTCTTTATTGTACTAAACACATAAAATAACAGATAACAGGATAAAACAGATGTACAAAGGCGAACTTATCCCTTTAAGGCTGAAGATAAAAGTGTGAGTCTTGTCTCGCTCACGCCAGCTAGCGCGCTAGAGCAAGACAGGGCAGGGCGCTGCCAGCGTCGAGTTCATCGCTAAGAGAACCATTCCCCAGCTCTGCGTATCCTTTAATTCGCAGTAGTCGGCCTCTCACCCTCTGTAACGAGGAACCCTAAAAACCTCAAACTTAAGAGCATGTTTAATGAATCTTAATATCTGCGGGAATATTCCAAGATGTTAGAGCTTTCGTAGTTAATGTACCGTTGTAAGATAAACGGCGTGATTATGGAGAGATCGCGAGATAGGCTCTTATTTATGGCCTTTTAACCCTTCAAAAGTAATGTGCACAATTTCATATTTTTAACGCGATAAGCAGAGTTTTTGCGGTTAATTTTCAGATCGGTTTTTCGGATTAACCAGATTTAAGAGTTTTTGCGCAGTCGTACCACTTTCCATGCTAAATAGGCAAATTTGTTTATCTATTCCTTTCTTAAAGGCCGTGTGCTTGCGAGTCTTCATATTGCAGATGTCTATGGCGGAAGTGATTGCTTACCATCACGTAACTCATTTGCTCGTTTACCCCCTCGCATACAAAAAAAAAATCAATTTTTACCTGAGTACGGCGAAACAAACAGGAGGTTTATAACTTTTCAAACATGGCTTTTTTATATTCCGACTCCTATACTTCAAATTACTTTATAATTATTATTAACTATATATAGGACACAAACGATTACATTGGAGCAAAATAACAGTTATTTCAATAGCTTACTACCAACACAAGAAATCGTAAATATGTTTTTATATTTAACTGGTGTTTAAGTACTTTAAAACTTAATAATAAAACTCGTGCTTTTTACATTAATATTCCAATTCCCTGATGTCTAGAAACGAATGCAACTTTGTGCTTAGAACAAGAAGTGAAACACCAATATAAACACGTGCCAGCGTTCCAGAATGGCGGTGCACTTTATCTACAGCTCCCATTCGTATTACTGCATAATCCTTTATTGTCCTAGTTCAGAAAATACCTGTTATTTTTATCCTAAGCAGAAAATATGGAAGCTTGGGAGAGCAAACAGCTTCTCTTATTTAAAGTACGACGTATAATAATGTGATACTTAATTTTCACCAAACTGTTCTCTATGGGTTACCTTATAAGATAATTACGGTTTTTATGGTGCTATCCCGTTACATAATAAAGGATTAAATATAATTCTCAGACTACTAAAATGGTCCATAGAAAGCATAAACAAGTATACTTGTACTAAATCATGATTAAATTACCGTAGCCAAGGTCTAATCTAGTTGTACTTTTTAACATAAAACTACCGTGAGACTCAGACATATTAATAAAACGGACTTACTTAGTTGTACTTTGTTTATGAATAGTTTAAGGAATTTAATCGCCATTTAACTTAATTGTCAGTAAGTTTAATTACTTTCGACGCAGTTTTAGGAAAGTTCGTAAAATTAAATATCAGAGCAAGTTTCAGTAAATTTTTCTTTTCATTAGGTACTAACCGCAATTTGATTGGCCGGATAAAATCCTAAGGAAATTAAAACATTTTGTTTTCAGAATATTTATACAGGATGAGAAATCCAAATGGGAAATCCGAAACTATAAGAGATAGGAGTTCTAAAGAACTACGTCTATTTAATAGCTAAAAGAACTACATTCGAATATTTTTAAACTCATGCATCGCCCGGAAGCTGTATCTGACCATTTTCCTTAGATCAGTCAGAAGTTGATTTATTGCGGTACGAATGGTCTAAAACGTCAGGTACAAAGTTTGCTAAGAAACCCCATGTCGAAAATAAGAAGACAATTATAGATTTCCCATTTGCAATGGCCCAAGACATCGCATCCCGTCATTGGACTCCCGGATTTTCTATTTTTTTGATCAACTTTTAATGCAGTTTACTTAACTTTAAAATCAACGACTTCGTATCTTAAAACACAATACCTGGTCTCTAATAGTTTCTAACTTCCCCTATCTTCATTGACCTCACCCTGTACTATAAACTAATTACTACACTTATTGTTAAGTTGAATAATCCAGCTAATCATTCGATTCGATAACCATAACTGAAATGTATCAATACCCATACATCAACTAAGGTTTCTTGCTAAAGTAAACTTAATTTAATACCGTTAATAACTACTAGGAATTGTTCACGTGTTCATAGAAACCTA
Organism: Ditula angustiorana; assembly: GCA_963691745.1. NCBI lineage: Eukaryota > Metazoa > Arthropoda > Insecta > Lepidoptera > Tortricidae > Ditula > Ditula angustiorana. The sequence continues at coordinate 9,066,374 of OY829487.1, forward strand.
AGAACTTCAGTTACCAACAGTGTTAATGGTAAGAACCTACTTACTACTACAACTAAGAACTAGTAGGTACACTCAGCCTCAGGAGTAGCTTAACACTTGAGAACCTTGCACCCTCACACTGCTGACAGCGACAAGGTACTAAAATGTTGAGTTACTTCTGAGGCTGACCGTACATAATATCAACAATCTATTTACAATGAACACTATTTGCAGGGCATTATTTTCACTTTCACTAGTGGTTGGCATCATGTCTTGGCTCTGGTTGATACTCGAAAGATTCAGCATTTTCTGGTCAATTATTGGGTGACTGTCACTGACTTGGTTCCATTACATTAAGTTACTTTTTGTTATTTTAATAAATGAGTCTTTTTCATTCAAAAAGAAAAGTTACCTACTAAATATTAATAATTGTTATGTCATGTATGTGACCAAAAAAGTGTTATGTAATTTTTGCTAAAAACGCTTAAAATTAGTAGCTTTTTAAACCTTATCCCCTTGTAATACGGTTTAAAACGGGTAACGGCGCAAAAATAAGTCTACTAAATGTTCATAAGAGAGTACCATAGTGACAATGTTAATGTTGAAAGGAGACTGAGGCCTTAGGTTATTTGATGTCAAAATGTAATTTCACGTCAAGAAGTTCTTGATCGACTATGCATAGCGAGAAAGTGCAACAACCTTTCTTGACACGGGTTTCTATAGAGAAAAAGTGTGATGTCTCCAACTCCTTTAAGAGTCCGTTGTTTCTTCAACAGAGACCGTCGATATCATAGAACCACGCTGCACCCTACAGACAGCGTCACACTAAACTGTTATTGAAAATCACGAATAGAACACCTCGCCGGGTTCAATCCAAACAAAATGTTCTTACAACCTGTGCCCGTTGCCGGCGCCGCGGGCCTCGGGCGTGCCAACACTCACACTTGTGTCGCCTGCCACTTGACCCACATCCTCTATACGTGTCTCCTGTAACAGGAAGCGGTTGCTAACACCCCTTCCCTCCCCCCACCGTCACACACAGAAACACACTCTCACAACCCCGGCACAGAGATCAAACTCCCATGCCCTATCAACTAACTCAAAGGCGACTCCCCACGCAATTTAACACTTTGTTTTTCCTTCAAACATGGCAGAATATTCAATGCCAGCGGAAAATGAGTTGGATGTTACTATTAAGCGATTTGCCACTTTCTTGCTCAAGTAATAAGTTTCATGTTGTAACGCCGCCGCTCCGGCTTGTAATGAATTTTTTATACAGTTTCAGCCTATACTAGCTGCAATAATACGTGTAATCTAAGCCGAATCCGCGACTCGATCTGTGTATTCACAGAAGGAATATTTTAAAAATTTATATAACAGTTACAGATATAGCTAGTTGTTATGGATATTCTAGAGGGTTCGTGAAGAAAATTCTTGTGGATTCTGAACAAGAACAATGTGCTTAAATGGACCGGTTTATGACGAAATTCCGTCATGAGTTTATGGTCGGAGCGAAGGTCGGATATTCCAGGCAGCATGTGGTGAAAAGGGCACGATATCAAATGAAATCTGGGAGAAAGGGCGGCAACTCCCCGGGAAATTTGTTGTGCGTTGATTCAGTTAATGTTGCCAACTTTTAATTGGTTTAATAATTCGCGTTTTCTGATCGCGATGTAGGTAGGCATAAAGTCTTAACTTTTTCAATTATCGTCAGTGAACTTTTCTATTGTGACCATGACTGACGGATTTTCTTAAGGAAACTGATTTTTAATAAATCTTACTCACTCAAAATAAACTTAAGTAGGGTCTATGATGTTAAAAAGCACTGCTTAGCTGCTTATCTTATGGGGCTGTTTCAAAGGATTATACGAAACATACACAATCATGTATAGATAACCAAGTAATTACCTTACCATTACCACGCGGTAATTCATAACTATGAACCTTATCTTCTTGTACTAAGGTCGAAAAAATTAAAGTTCTATTTCTTGGTCGACTATATTTAACCAATTTCTCTAGGCTAATGCTACTCTTACGTCAACTGATTTACTTAGAAGCAGCACTCAGAAGCAGCTTAACACTTAAGAACCTTATCGTGGTAACGAATGAAATGAGAGTGGCTTGAATTTGTCACAATACTGACAGCGACAAGGTACTAAAATGTTCAGTTACTTCTGAGGCTGACCGTACTGTGTTTAGCCAATCGCTTAGCCAAAAATATGTATATTTTTAAATTCATTTGCGCCCTTCTTATTTTCGACTGAAACCTTTAAATATACAGTTTAAATTATTCCCCAAACGGTAGGGCTAGGTTTGATTTATGACAACCCCGAAAAGTTAAACTTCAGCCGGAAATAAGAAGTTTGCCAAATGGACGTTAGTAAAATAATACATTTACGAAACATCGAGTTTCAAATCATTAATGAACCGAAAAAAAAAACATATTTTAATTTGCGTTTTTTTGTGTTGTTTGCGGGTTTAGGAAAATGAAAAAAATGAAAATGAAAAATTTATTAATAACAGTCGTTACAAGTCAAGTACATAAATAATTGTTACATTCACATTGCATAATTAGTTCCGATACACTAAAACACATTACACTATAATTATAATTTAGTTAACCGTTTCTCTTAAAGTAAAATCGGCATCTCCATAAACTCGCCAATACTATAGAAAATGTTTTCGGATAGCCATCCAAAAACAGCCAGCGGCTTATCCATTTTTAGTCGTGCCAATGCTTTTTCTCAAAAAAAAAAAACTCCTTTGACTTTTTTAGTTTACAAATGTTACCGCTTACATTTGAAAAGAAATTGAAGTCCACATCAATGCTTTCCCACTGATCCTTTTTCTCAGCTCAGCGCATCTGTGTTATATGTTGTGTGCGCTATTAGAAACTTACGTTAAAAGCAACAAAGCGAGTCACGGTCTCTCAGGCTAACTTTTATATAAATGTATGGTGACATTTCCCAAAATTAAACCCTATGTCTTTTAGTTAAGGTGATATTTTGGGACGTGTATAATTCAGAAATGGGTCGCTTTAATTCTAAACGTGCGAAGTGCGCCTTTTTCAAAAGGTACAGTCTTCCTGTTGAACTATTGTGTTACTTACTGTATGGCGTAACTGATCCGTAGTTACATTAAATTGCCACACCGGTTTGCCGCGAATAATTTTATTTATAATTTTTTTTATGAAATAGGAAGGCAAACAAGCATGTGGGTCACCCGATGGTAAGTGATCACCACCGCTTATAGACATCCGCAACACCAAAGAGATTGCAGATGCGTTGCCAACCCAGAGGGCTAAGATGGAATACCTCTTGTGCCAGTAATTAAACCGGCTGTCTTGCTCTCCACGCCGGAACACAACAGTGCAAGCATTGCTGCTTAGCGGCAGGATTAGCGAGCAAGTTGGTGGCAGCGATACGGACGGACCTTGCACAAGGTCCTACCACCCGCAAAATCAAATCAAATCATTGTCACATTATAAGCTCTTTTAGTGTCACTAAGCATAAATAAAATGATTCGTAGTCACAGCGGTGTGGCAATTTGGTATGACCATGGACCAGTTGGGATTTAATGTAACAATTTTAACACATACGCGAATCAGTCAGAATGCGCGACACATTTTTGCTAACGCAACGCACGTTGCAAATTTATGTAGCAACTTTTTCTCTCGTTCTCTGGCCACTTCTTTGTAGTAAATTAAATCGTAATTAGTCGGGGCAGGTGGTCGGCTGATTTATGCCTGTTTTCATGAACTAATGCCACGGGCCACGCGACCTCGCTGTAATAACTTCGATTAGGACTAAAATATAACACATGGGTGTGGAAATATAATGAGCGCCTAAATAGAGTTGGAATAATTTTAGACCGCGTTATCGGTCATTGGAATTGTTTGGCGACCGTTGTTGTCGTATTTCTTTTTATTCTCTCTGGAAAAATGTTTTTAAAGGTGAAGGTATGAATTCAAATCATATTCAGAAATTGTTGCTCATAGTTGCTCTGTTAGTCTGATTTCTTATAACATGGCGTAAAATGCTTATTGTATTTATTTTTATTAAGGCCTACCGCGAACATTCGCAAAAATAAAGCGAAATTTGATCATTACAGCGGTAATTGAATAGCGGTACGTAGAATAGCCCGAACGCCAGTACAAACAACCCCTTTCTGGAGGCAGTCGGTTAAAAATATAACAGTAATGTGACAATTTCGTTTTTTTTCCTGCGTCTTGACCAGTGCAGTGTATTGTATTGTATTTCATGTAACTTGGATTCAGTTTTTTTGATGGTTTAATAAACATGCAAACTTGTCCTTTAAGTTCTTGAATTGACCTTCCGCCAAAGTGTCAAATTATCATCCAAAGTTCAATAAGGTTATGTTTCGGCCAGCAACTGTTATCCTTTGGGACAAATGGGCACTATTGATAGCGCGGCTGTCAAGTTACAAAGGTTTTTGTCCAGCGCTTTATCTCGGACTGCTCTGGAAAGGTTCCCGATAGCAGATATTTTGTAAGCTACCTTAGAATAGATGAATCGGTATGTACAGTACGCAAAATATTTGACCATTTAGTAGTTTGAATTAAAACGCTATCAATAATCATCGGAGGCCTGTTAGTCCGCGTAATATCGATTTTAGTTAACTACGACATGATCCGTAACTGCTCAACATTTTTGTAAGCCCACTGTACACGTAAAACCAGCACAAATCTTCCGAACTCACTACGTAACTCAGTGCGTCTCTTTTCGACTAGCCCAGTAGGAGAGAGACGCACGAAGCGTAGCGAACTACGGCGTGTCGAGAGGATTCGTACTAGGTATGCTGTACGTAGCAGCGCTACGCGGCATGGCACAGCGCTTTGAAGTGCTACGAACAATAGGCTACAAATGCTGCAATAAGCATTCTTGTTTAAGTCTAAAGCGCGGTCATTAAGCAGAAAGAGATTCGTGTAATGACCTATAACTACTTATCTCTGTCATTTGCGCTCAAAATGTACAGCTTCGCTGTTTTGCATGCGACAGCATCATATTTGTGCGCGTGTGACAGAGACAAGTAGTAAAAGGCATTGTACGATTTTTCCTGCCCGTCATTCTGTATTTTGGGGTCAATTATTGAGCTATTGCAACAACTTAGACCGTTATGTTTACGATACAAAATCAATGTCACGTGTGCGTTTATCACTGAACGTTACATAACGTAGGTACCTACTAAGCGTTTGTTTATTCGTAACGAACACGATAAATCCACTTTTCCGTACAAAATTTCCGCGTCCATAAAATTTAAAATAGCATATGTTTTGTCGCATTGGACATAGTGTGACAATTTTGCATCGTTACCGTTGCAATTGTGAAATTGCCTCCACTCTGCAGTAGCGCAGCGTTGTATCTGCACTATGGAAGTAGGGCGCGCGGGTAGCTGGCGTTTTGTCTCGCTCGCACAAAAGCCAATGACCGTTTGTTAGACGACTAAGAAACTGCTTGGATTTGGGTTGTGAAAAAAGAACTTGAAATGCAGGATTTTAACGGTCCACTTGTGGAAATACGAATTTTGATACAGAAATGTTTTGTACAATACTTTTTTTCCTTGATAAACGCACACTTAGACCGAAAGAGTGGTAAATTAAAATGAAAGCCTATTCAATAAACTAACTTGTTTCGTCACTTTATGGTTGAAAATGGAACTAATTTCCGTTATGAGTTATAACTCTTTTGGTCTAGCAGTGCTTAATAATCATAAAATGTGTAAATAAGGTATTTGGACTCACATCTGAATTCAATGTAAAATAACTCATCCATTTATTTAAATAAAACATGACAGCAAAGAAATAAATTGATAATTGATTACTTATCATTAATGGAAGATAACAATGGACGCTTAAAATAAATTGTAGTCTTATAAAAAATGCTTTACAACAAATTTATATAAAAACAGCAAAGAAAACAAACATTTATTCGTATTCTTCTTAATGATCATATTTTTATGCAAATAGCTAAGCAAGATGACAGTTCCAATGTCAGCTTAACAACGACTTGTCAAGTTGGTTCAGAGCACCTAGCATTAATCTGAACGACGCAGGTAGCACAGTGCGTCTCCCTCTAACTAGCCCTGTAGGAAAGAGATCGACGAAGTTACGTAGCGAGTTGCATTGTTTACTCCACAAAGATTGCATCCACTTTTGCACGTTATTGCCTTAAAATAAAGTACAAAATGGATACAATTTTTTGTAGTTGACTATCCAACGCAACTTAGTACATAAAGGATCTTCCACAGACTTCACAGTTCATAGTGCAACGGAAAAAATATATGAAGCGTAACCATGAAAATAAAGTTCTTTCTCAAAGATATCATTTGCAAAATAAACTTTATGTCACTGGAAGTGGATTAAAATTCTTTTACAAGATTTCACACGAACGTACAAATGTAAGTAACAATTTAACACTAAGTTACACTCTTTATTATCAAATTATAAAAAAAGGTTTTTTCGGCGCCTAAAAGAACGTAAAGTAAACTTACAACTGAAACGCCGAAAATATCCACTCAGCATAATGCCGGGGACACGGGTAAGGGGGGATCCAGCCTTCAAGTCAGGGGGGGTCACATAGTGGCGGTCCTGTCAGCACTGTTATTTTATAAGCGCATCAGCGTCGGACTCGACGTCGAGCCATCGCTGTGCCTCGCTCAATCGAGCTAGCGCTAGAGCAAGGCAGGGCCTTGAGCTCGTCGCTGTTTTGCTTAGAGAATCACTCTCCACGACAGTCTCGTCAACGGAGTAGAAAATGCATACTTGATTGACCTAGACCCAGCCCAGGAGCGGACTGGATCCGCTGATGGACATGAGTAAGTACCGCAAACCTTTTCTCCCATAGGCAATTATAGCAAATTATTGTCTAACTGTTTTAAACTTCCGCGACTTTCACACATATTTATAACATTATCGCGCTGAAGTGGAGGTTATTACAGAAGTAATTCAAAATTCAAATTTAAAATTCAAAATCATTTATTATCAGGCAACAAAGGCCCATAGATAAATACCTTACAAACTAACATACATAAAAATATATAGACTAAAATAACTTAATTACTAGCACGTGAAGTCTGTAACACTCTCATACTCTCCACTTCAGTCTACTCGTGACCACGGCCATTGAAACATGCCCGAAACGTCGAGGTAAATCAACAATATATTTTTGTCGCGCTAAAGTCCCGATAATGTTATAAATATGGTCTAACTGTTTGCCAGACTTTATTTGCTTGGCCCCTGAGATGTATAAACAAGAAAAGACACAAGTAATATTATATTATTATAGCAGCCCTTTCCTTTTATTCGCCATGGGTTAAAAACTCGTAATATTTCATAACGAAGAGCTATCAAGAAAGATAGGAACCAACTAGTAGCCAACACTGGAGCGCCGCTTTTTACGCAACCGAGCAGAGCGAGGCAATGTTTTACAGTTTTTACTCGTCGCTAACGTCCTGTTTTTCTAAGTTGTTTGCTCTTGTCGTCGGACGGCGATTTCTCTTACTTCTGTGCCCGGTTCAGATACGACACAACTGGGAATTTGTCCAAAGAAAACCGGTTTAGTTTAACACAATATCTACTTATGTTTTAGGAAATGCATTTTATACAATTTTTTTATTTTTTATACAACATAGGAAGGCAAACAAGCAGGTGGGTCACCTGATGGTAAGTGATCACCACCGCCTATCACCTGCAACAACAAAGAGAGTGCAGATGCGTTGCCAACCCAGAGGGCTAAGATGGAATACCTCTTGTGCCAGTAATTACACCGGCTGTCTTGCTCTCCACGCCGGAACACAACAGTGCAAGCACTGCTGCTTAGCGGCAGGATTAGCGAGCAAGATGGTGGTAGCGATCCGGACGGACCTTGCACAAGGACCTACCACCCGTAATATGCATTGGAAATAGTACATAGATTTTATGTTAGTGCAGTTGGCAATGCCTAAAAAGGCAAAAGAAAAATATTGTTGTGCTAATTCGTACTGCGCTTGTAAGTAAAGTCGCCATCAGAAATATGCTGCTCTTCCCCCGGTATACTATCACCAACTTTTTTATTGCCATTTCAAAATTTTACGCCAATTTTTTCACGTAATAGGAAGGCAAACAAGCAAGTGGGTCACCTGATGGTAAGTGATCACCACCGCCTAAAGACACCCGCAACACTAAAAAGATTATAGATGAGTTGCCTGCGTTGACGATGTAGTGTACGCGAGAAGTGAGACATTTACTTGGAATGGAAAAAAATGTATCTTTCTAGTACTAACTAGAAAGATACATTTTTTCGAGCACAATCCCACTGAGCACATAAAAGCGGGAGTGTCATGACGCAAGGACCACAATATGCCTTATTAATAAGCCCATGTCATATATTCACGTGGGCAATTTGGGCATAATAATGTCCACGTCATTAGGGGCACGTGAGCGGGCAGAGTACAGGAGTACAGGGTGTTTATTAAGCGATACTATCTCCGGCGCGCTATGAATATTCATGTGCACCCTGTGTCGTACAGTTTTTATAATAACTTTTGTTGTTATGGTGTATCGTGGTTGCGTAATGATACTGTAGCAACAATTATCTGAAATAGTTGTGTGGCAATATTTTTTTGAAAGCCATTTTTTGACTATTTTTATCGTACCCATTCGCATACTAATGTATTTATTAAGTATAGGATTGTTTATTGTGTACATACAATTATGACACATAACAAGTTACACTTAATTAAACAGTCAAGTTAATGGAATAAAAATTGAACAAAAGTTTCTCGAAATGATACCACGAACGGTTGGCAGCAGATATCTGCACAGACGAAGAGGTAAAAAAATCTACTTACAACTCTATTTTCAATAGCGTATGAGCTTTGGTAGACCGTTTTCACACGAGTGTTCTGTTACTTTTGTTGCTGACTGTACAGGTTGTCGCTGGTGTTGTGAGGTGACATTTATTTAACGATCTTTCACTAGTGATGAGATGACAATAGTATCACTATCGATGGGTACCTTAAAAATCGGTTTTGATACCTCGTTGAGTTTCTTGCCGGTATCTTCTCATCAGAGGTTTTTCCGAACCGGTGGTAAATTTTTTGACATTCATAAGTGCTACCTGTAAGCCTAATCTGAATAAAATATTTTGACTTTGACTTTGACTTTGACTTTGACAATGTCAATGCCAATGACGACGCTTCCGTTTGGAGTTTTTATACTAGCAATACCGAACTATGGAAAGTAGAACCTGAAAATAAGATAACATCGCTAGCGCTTTTGCTATCCTAACTGATTTTTAAGGTGAGAATTTGCTAATCTATCAATATCGGTAGCGGAAATATCGATAGTTTGACGTCACTAGTGGAAACACTCCAGATAAAAGCACCATTCGTTTTGAGCTTAAAAATTGAAAAAAAATTATAATAACAGAGCGCCGATATCATTTTATTTGCTAGTTAATAATTTGAAATGTCACAGAAATCATCGCGTATTACAACATGTATAATCCTCCTCTCTGGCATCAATTGGGTAATAAGTTAAATTATGCTTTCTTAAATAAGTTGGAAAACCATATTAGCAGTATCATTATGAGAACAATATTCAAGTAGCAAAAACACTGTAAGTAATTACTTCTTTTATGTCATTAAGACGTAACATCATTTTTATTTCATTATTTTCTCGACAAACAACTGTTTCATTGCTCTCACGACTAGTGTTGCTCTTAATAGAAGCTATTCGTTTTATTAACAGCGGCATTTATTCGAGATGACAAATAGCATCTCTCTTTGTCTGGTTTATATAACATTATTGAATATAGTGGCGTTTAATTCATTTATACCGTCATAATTAGTATACATATACTTACACCCTGTATATGCAAGTATGGCAGAAATCTATCATGACAGTTACACAAGTAAATAACCCTCCTTTCTGACAGCAGTCCGGTAAAAGGAGAAGACTAAACCAAAACTGTATTAATCAATTCGTCAGTATTAGTTTTATTCCTATTCGCGTTTTTCTCCATTTTCTTTGTTTCTCATACCCTTATACGTTATTATGGCTAATAGTTTATTAATCTACACGTTTTAATTTCTACTCCATATCAATCAATCAATGCCAAACAGTTACAAGTCAATAACCTAAACTAGAAAATGAAATCCTAGATCCAAATTAAGGGTCTACAGTGACCCTAACATGTCCAGCCAGGATTAGTTTATCTGAGTTTCACTCCATATTTGTCCCTTACTTATGACACTAGTTTGACAGAGACGCAGAGAAGGATAAATTAAACATGGGCCGATGATGATTGGCCACAGATGACATGATCTGATAAATATATGGTCAGATCTGGAGCTATTATAATGAGGTGTGGAGGCTTGTCTCCTGATAAATTTTTCGGGGAAGACAGATCAAGGCTTAGCCACATCAAGCATCATCCGCAAACCTTAATTTTTGATCTCTGATTTCAATTGTGTGTATGAGTACAGCGTTTTGGAATACAATTAATTTAGTTTTGTTCGTTATGTTTGTAAAGAATCTGCGGACGGAAAAAATGATTTCATTTGGTATTACGGACGCAGTTTGGCTCAGAGTGGTCTTGTGAGTTCAGTTTGGCGAAACAAAGGGATAAATTTCCAAGTTCGCCTGCGAAATACACACACAGGCATAGTGTTTTTGGAAATATTAGACAATAATAGTGACATTACACGACCGGCCCAGGTTTAACTTATCTCTCCCTGTGATTCTGTCATACAGTCATAAGAAAGTGATGCACATAGAGATGAACTTAGATAAACTAAACCCCGCCAGCCTTAGCGGCCACAACGGTTAAGATTGGCCACAAAATGTTTCGTGTTTCGTGCTCTTGACGCATACGAAACCCTATAAAACTGAAACTACAAGAGCTCTAAGACCCGCGGTCAGTAAATAACCGATACGCTGTTATCAGGGCGGCCCAGGGACGAACGCTTCAAGCCGTTTAAAATATGGCCGCCGCGGGCACGTAGGAATAACCTGCCTCATGTACTGTGAAGATAACGGTGGCGTAAACATTTTAAAAACTCGTGAAATACGATGAGTAATGGAGCGGTTAATAATAACTGAGATTTTTAAACGGGTTTTTTGGATACTATTTGCTTACAATGTAAAGTATAAATCAGTTGATATAACCAATGTTTACTTTTTTATTATCCGTTTTTTATTACCCTTACGGCCTAAAGTATTCTGTAGTACTAATTGTTACTTTAAAATAATTTAAGTAGTAAGGGATACTAACGGTAATTTATAATTCCATGATAAGTAGTTTAAGATAAGCAATAGTAAGTGAGTGCTTTATATATATCGTGGTATTTTCGTTCGGCGCAGCATCCTGTTCCGAATTGCAGTAATTGAATCTGCATTCCCAAGTACTGGCTCGCCAGCTTTAATTTATCTAAGTGTTGCGGTACTGTCCGCAAAAAAATCCACGCTTAGGGTCTCTGGTTGAGCCGAATGGATTCCCTCGAGTATTTGGTATAAAAGCTTTCTTTGTTCGAGTGTCAGAGTAAGCCGGAATCATTATTTAAGCGCGCTGTCGGTTAAAACGGAACACTGTATGCAAACATTCTTATAGGTATATTATAGGTTGCATTCTGAGAGTTAAGGCCGTTAAGGAGGAAGGAATGACTATGAAGCTAGAGGTAACGGGTTCGATTCCCGCAATGGACAAATGTTTGATTAACGAATATGAGATGATGAAACATTCAAAATGCCGGAGTTATGGCTGTTACTTATTTATGTTCAAGTATGTTAGTTATATTCATTATTTAGAACATATAATACAACTTTTGCTTAATTTGGAACTGGTTCTATGGGTGACATACGGATAGTCTCAAAATTAAGGCTCCTTTTTACCATTTTTGCACGGAACTCTAAATATGGACCTTATTTGGGTAAATGTATGTACTTACTAAATGTTTCTATGTATGACTAGCCTTTTGAGAAAAAAAATTGTTATGATCGCAATTATCACAAAACAGAGTCCATTGTAGGATTTCGCTCAATTCTAGCATTTTAGCATTTCAAATAACAGAAATCGGAATGATCTCTGTGTCGCCAAATCGATTCTTGTTTTTGCTTACTGTACAATTATTTCGAAGTCGCGGCACGTCCGTCCTAGACCGTACTTCGGATGGATTATACTCCCTTTGTCGTAAATTTTACGACTTCAAAAATTAGGCGCCGTGAGCAGACTGGGCGGCCAGACACGTAGCGCCGGCAAATTGTTTTAACGGGTTTGTGGCCACCCTCAATTGTCTAATTTGTTGATTTTAAAATGGAATTCTACGGGTAACAGGGCAGTTAAGACCATGGGATGTGTCCTTTTCACTGTGCATTTAGTGTACGAAACGGGCACGATCTTAATAAGTGCCTCGTTGAAAGGGCAAACGAAACGAGCCCAAACATCCGCGGCACAGCATGTTACTCTAAAACTTAAACTTAACTGAAAATAATATACATATAGAGACTATTCCCCTGATTCATAAAAAAATAACAATCTTTTCAAACTAACAAATGTTTTATCCCTTTCATTTGAAGGTAAACGTCACAAAGACAAATAAATACAACACATCTTACCTAACATAGGTTTAGGCAACGTTAATTAATAGGGGGGGTAGGTGTATGTATGAAATAGTAGATTTCAACGCGGACTCTTTAAGTCATCCCTTAACATAATTATCGGCACAAGGACTAAATTCAAGGGCCGTGGGGTCGACACCCCAAAAGTCTAGACATCACACACAAATCCAATTACGTTAGCCATAAAAACTGATTATATTCTATGTTTACGACGCATCACAATGGCCTTTTAAAGGTCACAATACCTTTCAGCGTATTGCGAAGCGCTCTTTTATATTTCTACTAATTTTGGTCATAACTTAAAATGCAGCAGTAAATTAAAGTTGTATTATGAAAAGCCGACGCAGCGGACTGCTGGCGTAGCCTTAAGGGCTTGGTCCAAGGCACATGCGCCAGCGAACATGAATTATCATCTCTGCTATTGATCAGAAAAAACTGCACGTAATTTTCGAAAAAATCAGTGGCTCTAACATGACTGGCTAAGTTTGGTTTATCTCTACGTGTGTCTCTTTCTTATGACACTGGTTTGACAGAGACACAATTATAAAGAAATATCTTTGAACTGCTTCACACGATGCTTTCTTTCGCCGCTCACTCATGGTGAATTTTAAATTAAATCAAGGTTAGGGTCACTGTTTATTTTATGTATAACGAACCGCAGGTACGGGTCGCTAGCTTTACATGACCTTTCTCATTTGTCGCTCAACGCTCACTATCTCTTTGGTATTGCTTGTATGCTAACTACGTATGTGTACACAGTTTATCTCATTAGCGCTTAGTGTGCTAATTTGGCATATTCTTGTTTCTCATTCGGTATGGATCTACTAAAAAAACCCTAATTCATAAAAGATTACCAATCTCTTTTAACTAGCAAATCTTTTGTTCCTTTCTTTCGGGGGCAAACGTCACAATGACAGATAAAGATAAAAGACATGTTAACTAACATAGGTTTAAGCAGGGTGTAAGAGGGTAAGAAATCCAAGTGTCAGGTCTGACCGCTCACGCTGGCCAATCCGCTTCCCGCTCTTGCCTCGGAACAGTGTGTTAAACGTCACTTTGCTGCGTGATTTATCACTCGCCACGCCGCGCTAACTTATTACCAGCGTTTATGTTGAACGAATACGGCGAGATCATGTGTATATACGGTTTAGAATATTGTACAACCGCCAGAATATAAATCACAACAGTTAGATTGGACAGGGCTAACCGAAAAGCTATAGCAATGGATCGATAGTTGAATTTCTGCTACGATTTTTGGGTTACCTGATGGTAAGTTATTACCACCGCCTATAGACACCCGCAATATCAAGGAGACTGCAGATGCGTTGCCAACCCAGGAGGCTGAGATGGAGTACCTCTTGTGGCAGTAATTTCACTGACTGTCTTACTCTGTACTAGTCTCTACGCCGGAACACAACAGTGCAAGCACTGCTGCTTAGCGGCTGGATTAGCGAGCAAGATGGTGGTAGCGATCCGGACGGACCTTGCACAAGGCCCGACCACCCACAAAATGTACAGAATCACTTGTGCTTTTACTCATACTCATTTATTCATAGTAAATTATGATTACATGTCATGTTATGTTTAATTATTATAATATTTTACATTTATTGTTATTGTTACATATATATTGATACTGAGTTTTTAATTTAGTTTAGCTTAAGATTTATGGCGCATTGGTCACTGACTGTAATGCTGTAGATTGTATTTATAAATAAAATAAAATAAATAAATAAATAAATTTATTTTACAATCAAGGTAAAAGAAAATGTAGTTGACCCATCTACAGAACAGAATACACAAATACGTACAAAACATATAATTACATACATATATTATATAGTTCAGGAAATATGAATTGGCAAACTATTATCTGGGTGCCTATTGTCGGGTTATTGTTAACACAAAACAAAAGACCGTATAGCAGATTAGCAATCGCTCAATTCATACTTGATGAATTTTATGAAAATCTGCTGCCATCAATGCCAATGATGAGCATGATTATCACTCCATATAGTTAGAATATTTGAGTTCTATACATATAAAAGAGATCCTGACTGACTGATACATTAGCTAGGAGTGCGGTTTCTTAATAAGTTTTTAAGGTTCGGTACCCAAATGGTCCAAATGGAGAACTCGCCCATCCATCCGTCCGTCTGTTTCTCCCTTTGTAAAAGAGGGAGACGGCTTTTAAATTGTAAAAGGTAGATACTTGTAAATTTTTATCAGAGAAAGTGGGTCACCTGATGGTAAGTGATCACCACTAATATATAACAGAACAGTACAGCCGTAATAATAAAAGACATGTGTTTCTAGACGTTTTTGTAAGGAACCCTACATGTGCGAGACCGACTCACACTTAGCCAGTTTTTTCATAAATATCCGCACCTAAAGAACAATTTTTCCTCTATATCCCTAAACTTTAAAAGGGTTCCATATTTACATCAAAGCTTCGTAACATAACTACACATTTTTATCAATATTTTCGCAGTAAAATAAATGAAAAGGCTGTGCAATATATTATGTACAGGTTGTACATTTACTATTCTCTTTCGTATTTGCGGGCAAGGGGTCCGTCAGAAGCATTTTGTTTAGATATTTATGAAGTTATCTTCTCACTTATATTCAGTATAAATAAAAAGGATACATCTGAGATTTCGCGACCGTTTCTTGGATATTATAGCATTATTATTGGATTCTGTTTTGGATTTCATTATGTTTCACCGGAGTGATGTAGTTCACGTATTATTTACGATATATTGGGTTAGGACCTTTTTTGAAATATGGACTTTCGTGTTTTGCGATGTATGCTGTTTTAACCTTTCAACCAAAATTCTGAATTAGGAAACAAAATATCTGGCTCTTTAGTTATTTTACCTATAGAATTAGTGACGACACGGGCATGTCAGATAAAAATTGTATCGGCAGTTTAAAGGGTTACTTCTTCATAGTCCTTAAATATTTCTTACTAATTATTATTATTTATTATTATTTAATTTATGTATATTTATTTATAATCTTAGGTTGGGTTTTTACAATATTTCTATAAAAAGTAATAAAACAATATCAATACAAAATATACAAACATTATAAAAACCTAACCTAGAGTGCCGCCGGCAGCGGGGCAGGGCTCAAGCTACCGGTGGTTAGGGCCGCAGAGTGAGGAATCTCCTGACTATTCGTGCCGTGTCCAGGAGTACCGCCTTTTGTATCTGACCCTTGATCCAGCCTTCTAGCGAGAGTCTCTTGAGGTGTTGGTCGAGACTCTTCGCTATAAGACCGTTCACTGAGACGACTATCGGAACAATGATTGTCGAGTCAACATCCCACATAGCGGTTACCTCGTGAGCCAAGTCAAGGTACTTGCTGAGTTTGTCCTTCTCGGCCTTCACGAGGTTCTCGTCATGCGGGATGGTGACGTCGACCAGCACTGCTCGGCGTTGTGATCGATCTGTTAGCACGATATCAGGCTTATTGGCCGCAATAGTCCTGTCCGTGATAACAGATCGATCCCAATAGAGCGTAGCACGACCATTTTCGAGAACAGGCGCCGGTGTGTACTTATAGTACGGCACTTCAGTCTCAACAAGGCCGTACCGAAGAGCAAGTTGCTGGTGAATAATCCTGGCTACTAGGTTATGTCTGTGCAAGTACTCGCCGTTAGCAAGATGAGAACAACCGGAAATGATATGCCTGAGTGACTCACCGGGACGGCGGCATGCTCGACAAATGTCGACCGTACCGTCCTTCAGGATATATTTCCGGTAGTTATTCGTCATGATATTATTATCTGTTATTATTATTATTATTACATTTTGAAATAACAAGATCTCATTATTGTTAGTAAAAAATTCATTAAATCTTAAAAGCTAATGTTAGTACTTAAAATTTAAATTAGATTTAACAATTTTAACAAGGTGTACCATTATTGGGCAACACACGTGGTCAGCAATCATCCTCAGAATGTTAGCAGCGACGCTGATTTTTTGCGCACAATCGCAGCAAATCCGTATTATAGTTAATTGGGATCCCATGCTTTTGTTTTAACGAGGAAACTCAATCTTGGCCCTAATTTATTACGCTCTACTTCTCCTAGCGCTTTTACCTGATTCTTTGTTTCACGTTTTCACGCTTCGACAATAATCCTAGATTTCGTAGAGCAGGTTATTAAATCGGAGCGACTGCCATCTGACCTCCATAACCCCTTTTGCACGGAAACCAGACCAATAGGATCATAGTTACACGTTCATTTTACACGAATGTGCAGGTTCATGGCAATGATTTCGCTCACTGTAAGAACATGGGTTATCTATTACTACTGTGCTTAGGTACTGTACATATGTAAGTTAGAAAATGTCTTCGGTACATGGCAACTGGGATCGAACTGGGTACCTCACGATCACAAGTCCACCCCCTAACCACTTGATCATTTCCAAACATACCTGTCCAAGATATAGTCGTTGATTTTATAATACGCCCGAGAAATTAATGTATCTTCACAATAGATTTGAATTTTGTTTCATTTTGTTCAGTAATGTTTTCTTTTGTGTAAATATTAAGTAGCTTATCTTCCGCCTCTTAATGCTAAGATTTTTATGTACATTACATTCGATTTGTACCCGGACGATGCCGGGGCAGGTCGCTAGTCTGTAATAATTGTTATTGTATTCAACATACTCACTATATACTTTGATTGTTTCAGGTAATGTTCTCACCCGTGATCCTCGCCTTACCGATAGCTGAAGTTTCGTTCAGTCTACGAGAGAAGCAACAAATTACAAAAATTAATACCTTTTTAATAAATTGAAAAAGTTTCATTCTTAAATACATGTCATACAAGCTTTCTATATTTATAAGTATTCCTGTTCTACTAACACAAATTATATGAGTCAAAGTTACTTGAAATACATGGTTTAATAATAATAATATATCATATCATGTCGTACTGGATATTATCATATTGGAAATTACAGTAAGTATGTACATACTGTTGTCTCTATAAGTCCAACTATAACACAAAAGGCTTTAGGAGCCTGAGTAAAATTATCTTGAATATTAATTTATCTTTATCTACACATATATCATAAATGCTCTATAATGCGTTCAGAATCCGTAGGCAATGACCAGCATTATGACAACCAATATTATTATGAGAATTTTTCTAATTTGTTTCTATATTTGTTCAAATTCATTTTTTATTACATTATTTTAATGTGTACAGTCTATAGATATTCAATAGGTACCTAGCACTAGTAGCTAGTAGCAATGCAAGTCATTGCCCTATGGCATCTGAACCCATCATAGAGTACTTATGATATGTGTGTAGATAAAGTAATGTATGCAACTGTACATAATTAGGTCTTCAAACACTCGTGTGATCCTATTATGAAACTCGCTGACGCTCGTTTCATAAAACCACACTCGTGTTTTAAGACCCCTCATTATGCAACAGTTGCATAATAGTATTTTATAGTCTTAAAACACGAGTGTGGTTTTATGAAACGAGCGTCAGCGAGTTTCATAATATGATCACACGAGTGTTTTAAGACCTAATTATGTACAGTTGGATACATTACTTTATCTACGCACATATCATAAGTACTCTATGATGGGTTCAGAAGCCATAGGGCAATGACCTGCATTGCTGCTAGCTACTAGTGCTAGGTACCTATTAAATATCTATAGACTGTACAAATTAAAACAATGTAATAAAAAATGAATTTGAACAAATATAGAAACAAATTATAAAAAATCTCATAATAATATTGGTTGTTATAATGCTGGTCATTGCCTACGGTTTCTGAACGCATTATAGAGCATTTATGATATATGTGTAGATAAAATACTATTATCTATAGGACAATGGCTGCGCTTTTCAAATTGACTAGACAGAATGAATTTAATGTTGGCAAAGCTGCATTTACATCATCATAAATTTATGCGTCAGTTACTTGAGGTGACTAAAACAATATCAATAAAAGGAGCAGCAAAATTTAATAAAATTACTTTTGAAATAGCGGACGGTAGTGTAAGCCACCGACTATAAATCTTTCGACGTTCGTACAGTCCGTTTGACGGGCACAACCCCTAAATAATGGGCGGAATTTCGCGCCATAGACCAGAACATAAACTATTAAAGAGACGGCAACAACCGACGATGGTGCAATTTTATGACCCGCTTTTGCATACTGAATGGGCACGCGGCCACTTTAAACTGGCAAATCGCTGTTTTTTACCATTTATTGGGGACAAACGAATTATTGCCACTAATAAAAGCGTTAGCATTAGGGCGAAACACCACTGCGGCGCACGCTTCATATAAATACGTAGCTGGCGTGGATTGGTTTGTATGCAGCGTGCGTAGCGTGTGCCGCAGTGGGGTTTCGCCCTTAGATAGTCAGCGGCAACATCGTATTAGTATCGCGGCCGTTGTACGACTGTATCGCAACTGCATATCTGTAAAGAGTCGTTCTGGACGCTTGCTTGTTTGTAAAATATAAACTTGCATTTGTATGATATATTGATATAATATAATATGAACTTGAAAACAGACTACAAATAACCTGTACGAACAACAAAAATAAAATAAAACTATATAACAAAGTTATTTTTCGCTTATTCTGCTGGCGGAGCTTCCTCAGCAGCTGGTTCTTCTGCTGGCGGCTCGGCTGGTGGCTCCGAAGACTCTGCTGGTGCTTCCGTGGGAGCCTCTTGTGCAGGTTCCTGTATAGGTTCTTCCACAGGCTCAGCAGTTTCTGCAGGAGCGTCTGCTGCTTCGCTTTCCGCTGGAGTAACCTCTTTATTTTCCGGTGCCTCGATCGGTTCTGATTTAGCTTCTACTGGGGATGAGGCCGGCTCCTGTTTTGGTTGCTCAGCCTCTGGCTCAGGCGCCGGGGGCGGCACTTCTCCTTCTGCCAATGGCGGCGGAGCGGCCACATCAACTTTGGCAGCGGGAGCCGCCGCCGGCGCCGCTTCTTTCTTCTCTTCTTTACCTTTCTTGGCTTTCTTCTCAAAAGGCAAGTAAAGTTTATAATCTTGCGGCAATTCATCTTCTGCGTACAAGCGATCGCTAAAATAAATTCTACGCAACCGAGCGTTGGCATGGATTTGAACACGAAGCGTTTCAATGAACTGCGTTCCGTACGCCCTCCTTGTAAAATCCGCAAGATTAAACTGTATTTGATTCCAACCACCCGACAGCCCGATCGGCATGCTCGTACAGAACGGCTTTATCTTAGTAGTAGATTGAAAATTCGAAATTCTAAATCGCCGCCGCAGGTTTTTATCGTCGAGCACAGTTATTTCGAATGTAAAGTACCGTTTCAGATTTTTTACTATTATGATTAGAAATGGCAGCGTTATTCCTAAAACTTGATTATTTTTCGGGCATGTGATGTAAGTGGTGGTAACGTTGGTGCTTACGATCTCAAGGACGATGGAGTTAACCTCGCTATCAGTCAGACGCTTTATATGACCGTTGTTGACTTCGCTCTCCCAAATTCCCAAAGGATTAGAACCGCAGCTGTAAAATATTGACAGTAATCCTTTTTGATACGTGTTTTTAAACATTGTTTATTATTAAAAGCCCTTTCGATTTGTTGGAATACCAAAAACATTGACAACGTCACATTCCAATGACATTATTTATTTTACTTAGCCGGCGTACAAGCCAGTATTTATTTATTTTAAAAATAAAAATTACTTAGTAAAGGTTGAACTACTTAGGTACTGCTCATTTTTAAGTTTATACATTGAATAGTTTTCGCATTGTTGTTCAAACATCCATACTTCTATATTCATTATTATGTAGAGTAAAAGTTAAATTAATTTCACGGCGTACCCGCTAAATCGATCTTGATAAAATTAAAAAAATGATTTTTGCTTTTCACTGTGAGAATGGCGTGAAGATGGCCGTATGCTTATGTACCAGAAAAAATACAATTCCCTCGAGCCAGCGACAAAAGGATTCTTCACAGATAAGGCCACAAGCTACACCTATTATTAAGAATTTGTATTTCAAACGGAAACTTATTAAAAACATTTTAAAAATCAGATCGCGAATGGATACTTATGGGTCGTAAATCCGACGACGCATTTCTCTAAATCAGTTTGACGTAGAGCATTTTTAGCATTAGTGATTAAATCTTTTGGGACAACTATTGTCCTAGCACAGATTAAATTATAGTACTAACGTACAGAAACTTCTCTTTTTCAACCGCGATTAAACGAACTCCAACTTTATTGACACGCACAAAAAGTTCGTATTACTTCATACACATTCGCCAGACGGCTCGCGTTAAAAGGAACGCGCCGACTGCGTCCGACTCCCCCCCCCGCAACTCCCTGGCGACACGTTAGGGTTGTGTTGCATTCGTTTTCAATTACACTAACACAGCGAGAGCGAGTGATCAAGCGCGCGGCAAGCCGCCAACCTACTGCGATTTGCCTACTCTGTAGGCAAGGCGGCCGAGCGTACCTACAGCGCGTAGTGGAACCCCCCTTGTCCTAGTCTCAAATTAAGCATTTAAAATCTGCTGCTGTGCAGTGGACTCTGAATAATAGATATAAATATATTCAACTTAAATACATACATGTATATCACATAACACTTCTGATGATGCGCACGATTCCTCTTGCATTGCAAACGTCTTTAGGCGGCGGTTTTTGCTTCCCACAAGGCAAGCCGCATACCTCTTTTGCACCTACGTGAAATACTGTATATGCCAGGTATATAACATTCATGATTCGAGTACAAACATTCGTATACAGTATTCATCATACAAAATATGTTCGTAGTAAGGTTCGAACCCGCAACTCTTAGTATGCCCTACTAGAAACTCTAATAAATCTATCCCAATCAGGGACTCCTTCAAACACGAATTTTATTTTGTCGTAGTCTTCTTTAAAAAATAACTTACTAGACTAATGAAATAAAGAATATAGTTTTTTTCTTATTTATTTAATGGAACAGCAATCAGAAAGCATAATGCCATTTATACATTAACTAATATAATAATGATACACGAGAGGCCAGATTCAGCTTCAATTACACATTATAAATATTAAATCAAAACGTTATTGCAGTAACTAAAAATAAAGTAATTACGTATCTAAAGTTTCCCTTGGATTGACAGGCGCATGTTGTTAATAAAACTATTAGAATAAATTAATAATCTGCTTAATAAAATGCAAAATCTTCCTATTCTTTTCTTCTTATATTGTTTCGTTCCTTCTATGTCATTCAGCTGGAGCAGCGGCTTCTTCGGCTGGTAGCTCTACCTCTTCTGGTGGTGGTGCTTCACCCTCAGCGGCTGCAGGTCCTTCAGCTTCTGGTTGCTCGACAGGTGGTTGTTCTACAGGTGTTTGCTCGACTGGTGTTTCACCCTCAGCAGCACTTTCACCAGCAACTTCTTCCACAACTGGTGTGGCTTCGCCAGCTGCTGGCGTTTCTCCACCTGTAGGCTCTCTCGCTGCCTCAACCGGTGTCGCTTCACCGACAGGAGTTGCCTCGCTCTCCGCTCCTCCTTGCGCCTCCACAACCTTGGCCTTAGATCCTACTTGGGATTGAGACTTCTTTAAAGAATGAATCGATGCCTTTGAAGGAGGTTTACCAACGTCAGCTTTACTGAGAATTTTCTCAACTGGGGGAGCAACTGCCTGCGATGTCGATAGCCTTTTAACCTCTTTTTCATCTTTCTTGCCTTTGGCTCCTTTACTAGGCAAAGGAAAGAAAAGCTTGTACTCAGGCGGCAATTCATCTTCTGGAATTAATCTTTCCGTAAAATATATCCGTCTCAATCGTATATTAGCATTTATCTTTAGCTTTTGCACTTCAACGAATTGCTTTTTGTATGCGCGTCGAGTGAATTCAGCTAGATTGAATTGGATTTGATTCCAGCCGTCTGAAAGGCCTATAGGCATAGCTGTGCACATAGGGAGTATCTGCGTACTGCTCTGGAAGTTAGACACTCGAAATCTTCGTCTAGTGCTAGTCTCGTCCAGTATAGTGACTTCGAACGAGAAATACTTTTTCAGGTTCTTAACTATCATTACAAGGAACGGCATCGATATACCAAGTGTTCTGTTTTTATTCGGACAAGTCATATACGTTGTACTTACGTTATTTCCTCTTATTTCTAACACCATGGATTTAATATCTTGGTCCAAGAACCTGGAAATGTAGCCGTCCTTAGCATAGACATCCCATATTTCCAGGGGTTTGGAGCCAACGCTGAAGAATATTGTCAGCATACCACGCTGATACGCGGTGCGGTACATTTTGAACTCCAATAATAATTGACTACCTACCAATTTCTATTTTTTATGACCTATTTTAAGATAGTTTTTTTTGCTATTTTTGTGTTGGAGTAACGTTTGGCTTGTCATCTGGGGCAGAGACAAAACAGTTCGCGGAGTTTCAGCGTATTGTCACAAAAAAATAAAGAGGTTGCAAGTTTTTGAGACTGTGTCTTCGTCTTATACGTCTTCGTGAATGAAACAGTTTGAAATTTAGAACAACACAATTTAACGAATGTCTGCCGGTACTCAAAATAAACTTCTGTACCTAAAAAGGTATATGCAATCAACACTGAATATTCGTGGCACTGTATAAATGAATTATAAATTTAATACATACTATCATATAGACGACCAAATGAGTTAATTGACGTGTAACCATTTTTGAAATAGAATGAAATGAAAGAGCTGCAATAACTCCTACTAATCGAAATTATAATTGTAATTATCGTGTTTTGATGTGTGATGGATGTTTGTATATTAGAATGTTTGTTCCTCAATCACACAATAACGGCTGCACAGATTTAGGTGAACCTTTGTAGACAGATAAATCATGTCCTGGACTATAAAAAGAATACTTTTATCCTGTAAAAATTAAAGTATGGTAGAACAATCCGCTATGCCATTTAAATATGAACTTTTAAATGAAAGCGTTGTGTTGGACTGTCTAGGGTGCAGGATTTAGGTACCGCCAGTCCGGGTAGATTCGTCGCCGGCGGAAATTAGTATTTTTGTCGCGCCCTCTCTTGTGTGCTCGCTTCTATTTACTTGTCGATTTCATAGGTCAGAGATCAGACGCTCCGAGATGTGTAAGTGAAAAGAAAAGCAAAAACTAGTTGGGCGCAGGCTGTACCTTTGTGTAACCATAACAATTGTCACTCACATCCGTTGTGATTTTGATACGCTTGGTTTTTTAACGTGGTGAATTTTGAAGGTCAATGGCTTGTGCCGTGTAGATAGGCTTTTTTTGCGTAATGAAATATTTTATCTAATTTCAAAAAGAAGCTGAATTTTTCGACCGTTTTATCTATCTAATTATATTTTAGTTTATTTATTCAGTCAATTTAAAATTACATAATATAAATTGCATAGAAATGTCAAATTACACGGTTTTATACCGAGATCGTCAAAATTACATATAAAGCATTAAGTAAACAATGAAACTAAAACAAAATTAAGATTGGAATGTCAGCATTATAAAAAATTAAAATTATTTAAAACTAAAACTAAACAGAATTAATATTGGTATGTCAACATAATAAAAAATAAAAAGCCACAAAAAAAAGCTAAAATATCTAAATGCTCTTTAACGGAATATAATGAATATTTTATTCATATTTTATATTGCTCGCTTTTATGTAGTTACTACAACATTGTAGTAAAACAGTACGTCGCCGCCTTTTGAATTATCAAGGCGGTGACTTAGGCACTTTTTCCAGGAAGCAATAAGATATCTGTATTTATGATTTATGTAGCTAGTATGGATTTTTTTACAAACACAAAGAAAAATAAAATCAAAAAGTGTCCCACTCGAAATTATCAGCAAGATCGCACTCAATTTTGCTTTTTAGCTAAAATAATCATAAGCGAAATACTCTACTTTTTTGGTATTAACTTTTATCATACTCCAAACGGAACTAACTGGAGCAATGTTTATACACGACACAATACCTAACCTAAGAAACGCCTTGTAACAAATGAGGCAGTCGGGCATAAACAGAAAAACTTCCCAACGAATACGTAGAATAAAAACTTTTAAAAGAAAAGCTCGTTTCCCTGTGATTTATCATCCTATTTGTCATCCTCGACACTAGGAAAATATGTCACGCAAACCCACAAGTAACGTTCACACACGGTCCGTAACGAAAATAACATTTTT
Source organism: Ditula angustiorana (assembly GCA_963691745.1). Lineage (NCBI taxonomy): Eukaryota > Metazoa > Arthropoda > Insecta > Lepidoptera > Tortricidae > Ditula > Ditula angustiorana. The sequence goes on from OY829487.1 coordinate 9,091,144, forward strand.
GTCGTCTCTAAATCACGTGACTTTTCCACTATGTTGGGTGCCCTCAGAGACGCGCGCACTGGCAAAACCTCGGCGGCCGGAACAAAGGGAAAATGAAAGAGAGCCTTTTGTCTGTCACGATAAGGAGTGCATGCGAGTGTGCTTTACGTGCCGAGCCGCCTACTTACGCCTCGCCATGGCCGTCACCGCTCCTACATATCAACATTAGCCACCTTTTTACAGAGATAAGATTTTTTCGAACGTTTTTTTGAACTTAGGGGAATCCCCCACGTAGTTAAGATATCATTGCAATTTTTCGGGATTAATGGCGTAGAAAACATGTAGCCCGATAGCACTAACGGCTGCCGGAAGAGAACAATATTAGTTATTGCTCGCACACGATATTGTCCTCGCGAATAAAGAAATCGAATTCCAAAAAAACACGTCGCTAACATATTTTTGTGACGTTCAGTAACAATTTTTTTTCGCAGCGACAAGTTTTGAAATGGATCTAAAAGTCAGAGACAAGAAGACTCGTTAAAAAACAGAAAGAGCGGCGTTACAGATGTGCTTGGTATATTTACAAAGCTCATTGCTCGGCGCAACGAAGCGTGGTGTGCATAATGTATCGAGCGGAGAGACTCGGGCGAGCTTTGTCTGCGTTATTTACAACCGGCCCGTGTATTCACGCGGAAATTGGATTTGTAAAATAAGACACTGTATAAATAATCTTTATCTAAAACATATCTCGTGCCGTTTGCTGGGCGCGAACCGCGCAACATCTCCATGATTTGCTCCGAGAATACGCCCAGCATTAATTCAGAAGTAATAAACACTTGTTTGTGTAGAGGAATCTTATTTCTATGCTAAAGTCGAGCGCGATATTTTATGGTGATATTCCGGTGATATTGCTGGGTCGGGCCGGTTGGAAATAATCGTCTCTTCAGAGCCGGGCAGAGACAATGTATCGAAATTAATATCCGGGTGGAGAGCAGCGAACAATTTGTCCACCCGGAATGCGGATAATTAAACGGACCGGCGACCGTTCTTAGCTCGCGTCCGCTAAAAATATAAAAGCTATAGTTCTCTAATAAATCTGTTGTAGAAAACAGGTCAAGTGTTGTGTTCGTGTAACCTGCTACGGACGTTGATGGAATTGTGACTGTAACTTGATTCGCATCTTACTTATTAATGCTACGATTCAGCAGTTTCTGTCTCATTGTTTTAGCTTGAATGCCTGCAAATTAAAGCAGTGAATTAATTTAATGTTGTTTCACGTAATACTTCATTATCTTTTAAAATTAGAATGTTACGTTCGTACAATTCGAGAAGGCTTTAAACTCGAACGACCGTATGGACGAAACCGTTTTCTTCGTCCAATACTTCCCGCTAGATAAGGACAGACATATTACCCCGTCGGATCGGGTGAATGGCTATTATAAGCCCGGGATTCCAGTTCATTTTTCGCTTCCACATTCATGGCGCAACGCATCGAAATGAAGACATATATTTCTCTCTTGTTGTCCTTTTTAATCCGTCGTTTCGCAGCGGAACTCGTAAATCTGAAATGTCGATTAGGAGGACACTGTTTGTCCCTGTTGACATCAAATAAATTGCAATAAGCGGCGCTGCGGCATCGAATGCTGGGGGTACGTGGGAAAGCAAAATCATCTATCGCAATATGAGAACTCTTGGGTTACTTATGGCACAATTACGATACTTAAGTGGTTTCATGGTTTGTGCTAATTACAGTTGTATAAGTTACATTGTACTTATTTTATTTTTTAGGTTTCTGATACTTATACTAAAATGATAAGAAATGATACCTTATGATGCGACTATATCAGTCCGTCTGTGTCATAACGTCATACTTTAGCAGCTCCTAATGGTATCGACTTGAAATTTGGAATATATGTATGAAATATTGTAGTACAGTATTGCAAATATAAAGTAAAGAAAATATTTTTACATTATTTGCGAATGGAATCTAAACGGGTTTCAAAATTTTAAAGTATGTACCTATATTTGAGAGCCTACCAACTTAACGTTAACAGTAACGTACCTAATCAATCTAAAAACTCACTCGTAGGTATATATGTAGTACAGTTTGCAGCAAAAGTAGCTGAATACTCAAAGAGATCAAAAATATGTACACAAGCTCTTGCTCTTTTGACAATACTGTAGTGTTTGTATCTTTTTGACCTTCGACTGTGTAGACATATCTGCTGTCGACTGTACAGTCAAGTGTAAAACGTATGTTTATGTTTAAACGACTCGGCAATACCGCCGCAACCTCATTATCCCGGCACCAGTTTTTGGAAATGTATGTACCTACTTATATATTTTATACTTGGCTTTATAACTCTACTTTTCTATCTTGTAGAACGACTTATCTAGTAAAGTAAGTTAGTTATGCTAAAACCCGTACATTTTTTTAATACAATTGGAATGCAAACAAGCGAGTGGGTCACCTGACGGCAAGTGATCACCACCGACCATAGACACTAAGGAGATCACAGATGCGTTGCCAACCCAGAGGGCTAAGATGGAATACCTCTTGTGCCAGTAATTGCACCGGCTATCTTGCTCTCCACGCTGGAACACAACAATGTGCAGTGCAATGAAGGATTAGCGAACAAGATGATGACTATTGCGCGAATAATCTCGGTTTATTAGGTTTTTCCTTTATCAAGTGCTAATGGCTCTTATTACACCCAAATTATCATCACCTATCATCATAAAAAAAACTTCAATAAGCAAACTTAGAGGAAGTGAAACAATGTCTTGACAAGCGTTATGTATTAATCGGGTTATCCAAGCACACAAACAAATTGGTCTACTGTATTAAAAATTCTATACATAACAAGATCGTGCCAAGAAATCCTGCCAAGATTCCCTGAGTGCCTCTCGGTCCATGCCAATAATAATTATAAAGATACTGAGTTTTTCTTTCTCTTTTTGTAACATGACTGGCCAAGTTTAGTTTATCTGAGTGGATCTCTATATGCATCACTCTCTTATGACATTAGTTTGACAGAGACGCAGTGAGGAATAAGTTAAAACTAATGTTACAACCACTGATTTAGAGAACATGCAGGGTTGGTTATCGATTGTATGTTTAAAACAAATAAAGTATTGTATAAAAACGCTGCGTAAGACGACCAGCCACAAGATGGTCCGATGACCTCATACAGGTGGCAGGAAAGCGCTGGTTGCATGCCGTTTCCGCAACAAACCGGTCACTTTGGAAATCCATGGAGGAGACCTATGTGCAACAGTGGACTTCTTGTAGCTGAGATGATGATGATTATGATGATTGTATAAAAGACACACACATAGAGGCATTAAGTGAAGAGGAAGGAAAAGAAATGCTTAAGACAAAGTTAATCTAGTGAAGAAGCATTCAGTTGGTTGGAGTGATTCAGGGCAAAAACGCGGCATCGCGCGGCAAGAAACCATTGGCAATGTATGTCAGTTGCCCGCCCCACCTAGGGCTACCAGACGAAAAATAAAAAGTGCTGACAAAAGAATCTCGTCTTTCTAATAAAAAATCTGAATATCGACTGTATTTTATTGAAAAAACGAAAAATCCTAATAGTTTCAAAACCCGGCCGCAATCCTGTCAGGAGGTAAAAACATCCTGAAGTGTCAGGACAAATTCGGAGATATGGTAAACCTCTCACCTACCTATGTGGGACAGTAGCCCTAACATGGTAAGGGGTCTCTCATTAATGATAATTATTTAATAGCTTGTGAAAGTATCTTGTCAGCATGAAGAGTAAAAAATGGGACAAAACACACTCAGTTGCTGACTGAACGATTACAAAAAAACAAAGACTGGTAATGTACAGACTATTGAATTTAGACTGCCGGGGATAAGTACAAATATGTCTATATATACGTATATCTACTAGATAGATTATTACCATAAACGCTCATCTAAAACACTCATGTAAATTGAACAAAAAGAACTTTCATCCTAACACTAAACGAAACCCAAGGCACCCTTGGACGTCGGCCAGTTTTAAAAGGAATTTGTCAGGGACGCGTTTCTGTGTAAAAAGTTAATGATATGTGAAGATCCCTCGGATATCCTTGGTCTAATTGTAAGTGAATTTAATGGCTCGTATAAGGGGTAAGCTGTGAAATTAGGTAGGACAAATTTTGGTGACGGCCGGCTTAGTCCTCTCCGGTCAGTTACGCTACGATGCGCCGGCACAATTGATGGCGAGGTGTTTTACTAATAAGCATTTGTTAAAATAATGAAAATTTAACGAATTCGCCGCCGATAAACGGCTTTACATATAGCCTATTGTGTCTTGAAGACCGCTCGGAAAATCTAAACATGTTTCTTACCCATTCAATTGTAACAACAAATAGACCACGCAACTGGTGAAAATACGTCGTTACGAGGTGGGGTTATGTCAATCTATCAACTACTTTATAGGCCAAGAAACGAACGGTTACCTTAGTCCACGTTTAACATAGCTTAATACTAATTTTGATTCAAAAACAGCCACTAAGTTCGCAGGTGTTTAAAAGTTTTGAGAACCATCAACCAGATTTTGTAAGATTACTTTTGCAATGTTAAATCGCATCGTATTGGCATCTGAATCAGATTGTGGCTCTGCAAATATTATTGAAAGCCAATAATGCCGAATGTTGCAACATATCATTACTGGGATACCTACTGGAATTTTCACAATTTACCCCGGGGTGCGACACATATAAAAGAAAGAGATGGAAGCAAACTTGTCTTCAACATCAATGTAGAAATTTAGTTGAAAGAAATGAATAAGTTTTATAAAATAATTTATTAAGTAATACAGTAGCTAAGGTAAAGGAAATTATAATTTATGTTTAAGCAGCATTTGATGATCGTTGGATAACTCTTACAACAATACAATGCACAAACACCTTGGACCGCTCGAACCCAAGCCGGCTCATAAAACAAAGTGCGGAAGAATTTTATCTGGCAAATGCAATTTTCGACAATAAAGTGCACATGATCCATTAGAGGTAGTAAGTGGAGGCAGTAAACGCCCTCTGGGAGCTATTATACGACTTTTATATTCACACTTAAGGTTTATTGGAAGAGTTCAACCTGCAGTCTTTGTTTCAGTGGCCTGTTTTTAATGCACTTTGTATTTTTTGTTTCGAACCGTTTAGTGGCCACTTTGTTTGCTATGCTTATCTTAGCAGTTTAGATCTTGACACTTTGTAAGAGGAAATTGTTGTAAGCACGAATAGGTTTACAGTTTTGTTAAATGATTTTGTCACTACGATATCTCGGAAAAATAATTTTATAAGGTCTTCTTTTTGTAGTTTGTTAACGTGGAAAAAACAGAGGCTTATAAAAGTATGATTTTATTGTTAAGTTTTACTTGACAGAAAAAATCCAGTCAGAGCAGTGACGCGGCGACGCAGCTCGAAAAGAAAAGTATTTTTATTTTCAGGCTACTTTAGACTGAACAATCTTGACACGAAAAACTTTATTTCTTGTGGTAAAATATGGCTGCAAAATAACTGTACCATATAAAATTTTGTTAAACTCAGTATAAGTTACTTCTTAAATAAATCTCACTCAAAGTCACATGTACAAACTTGGTAGAAACTACGTTTCGTTCAGGAAAATAGCGCCTGCCTTCTGCCTCTTTATTCTCCCTTCTCATACATCTCGAACATTAAGTTCGAGATCAACAAACTATAGGAACTAACGACGTCTCTGTAGTTTATCCCACGCATCTTCAATAGAAGCAGTTAAGCGAAAACCCGGCGCGGAGAAACCATCCATTTCATTTTATCACAGCTCAAGGGAAAATATCGAAAGCATTTTGATACCTATATATTTTGAGGCCCAAAGTGGTAGCTATCAGATTGCCTAAAGACACCCTCGGTTTTACTCGCACTTATCCCGGATTATCCTCAGTAATGACCGGCTCGTGTATTTTACTTACTTTAACGAATCTTTTAACCGTGCATTCGCACAGAAATGGCACGCTCGGATATGGGTTGGGATTAACAAAATTTATCCAAATATTTCGGTAGAAACGGTATGTCTGATTACGCAACGCTTGCCGGTGTCTTTGCGGCTTCCACTCGCTTCGTCATTATTATTTTAAGACAAAACAACATACCCGAGTGCTAAAATACACGAGCGAGACTTCATTTGTGCGCTATTGTGGAAGAAATATACGAAAGAGAAAAAGAAAATTAATTTCATTCACAAGGAATGATGATAAAGAGAGCAGAAGAAACGGCACGCCGCTCATGAGTGACACCAAGAGGACAACGACCGCGGCGCGATGAAAAATCGACAATTTCCTTGTAAAAAGTTAGGAGTCAGGAAAAATCTTCACGCTCTATCAGCACTAATGGCTTGCAAATAGCTCCACCAATCGTCTTACACTCTTATATCATTCGCGAGCCTCTCGCTGCATTATTCAGTATTTTGCTTTTTAATATTCCGACGACATATTTGAGTCTCCTTTCAATTTTTTTCCGTGCCTCTCGTGTACCGGTGTGCGCGGAATTTTAAAAGCTCCTTATCGATGTTCGCCTCTTAATCCCAACATATCACGTCGACTGTTGGGTGTTCCATTTATATTTTATCGATACCGCTGAGGGGCGCTTGTTCTCTTGTTCGCATTATTTTTATAATCTGTAGATACGGCGTTGGATTGCGGTTGATTTTCATCATCCAATCCGGCCCGAACGTCGGCGATGCTTGCAATTTATTCGGGAAAGGAATAGATTCATAGCCGGTCGGATTAAAAGGAAAATGAAAGCAAAATATATGGGTCTGTTGAACGAGCGGGCCTCTGAAATAGCTGGCTACAGGTTCGTTTAATTATCGACATTCCTGCAACGAGGTCCGACAAATTGTTTTTGTCGGATGGCGCACGGACCATCGGCGATATTTCATTATTATAACCACGATATTGAAGCTATGTACGATATGACGACACGTATTTACGGGCCTATTTATGACCGTGAATAAATTACGTTTCACGGTTATTGTGAAAGTTTAATTTGTGTTTTATTTATTGATCATTAGCGGGGTTAATTAACGGCGTAACTAATTTCGTGGGTCGACTTTTAAAGTATGTAATAAGTCACAATTGATTTATGGTCGAGAGTATATTCTGACCGGTCGTTATTAGATGGTCGACGTCTTTGGGCCAATATATCCGAATGCAGCGCCGGTTGGAATATTGCCTACGTAGTCGTAGCCGCGTTCCAAGGACTGCAGAATATCCTCGTTGGCATACAACCACTGGATAAGACATTATTTGCCAAGCCACAGACCGTCTTAATAGCGTCTAGTCGTGTGTAGTGTTAACTTACTCAGTTGAATTACATTAGGAACGCTGAGTGGAAAATTACACCCATAGCAATTTAAGAAAAGAGAGGAAGGGGCAGACCTAGAGGGAGTTGTGTTGATCAAGTGAAGGAGAAGGTTCTTGTAATATCGTACAGAAAAGTCATAGAGCTGGTAATCGCTAGGGAAGCTTGAAAAGCACTACAACAATAAGACCAAGAAGAGTCTGAAATTTGAGACGAAGTAATAAAAGCTCACGCTTGTTTCCGTTTACGGTGTATAAAGAATATAAATTATGCTATACGTTAAGTTGTAAGACTCTGACATGCTTTCCTAGCTCCATCCACATTCATTTCTTATTTCATACCTTTCCTATGGCAGTCGATTTTAAAAGCTTCAGAAGTTCATAAACTTTTTCTGGGTGGTTTTTGGTGGTACTGGTTTGGACCTGCAGGGATGGCCACTGGGAAGTGTCACTCCATGGGTTCACCCCAAAATCTTTGTTACTCCAAATAGTCGATTAAAATCTTCAACCAATCATAACTACCAGCTACCCGTACCCCTCGTAAAGATCTTCAACATCCAAGTCATGTAAAAAACGTATGAGACGCATGCTTCATATAGTTCAGTTCACGATGACGCGCCCCACTCCTTCTGTTTACCAAGTATTTCCACTTTACATTATACTATTTCATAAAATAGTGGCACTTCTTAGTTGCTACTATACTCGCACAAACCGATTCATTACGTGGGTGAAAGAGACTGTGGGCATTTGACTCCTCATATGTGGTGCCATTTCATATACCTAACAGACTTATCCTTAAAGTCCATTATTTGTCACATCCAGCATTCCCATGATCCTCATAAATCAGTGGATAGCGGTCCATTCCGGCAGATTGCCTGCAGTTACCCTTGCACTTATTGCCGATTCCGCTCCTCCAATCTCGGCCCCTTACCCCCCCCCCCCCCTCAAATGCTCCCCCACTTCCCTCGTTAACACGACCGCTTCATCTGTTTGGATTTACCGTAGGTAGTTGGCCATTGAATCTTGCATAGGGACATATTGTCATATATTGCGGAAGTACCCCAGTATCCCCTGCTTTGTCTGTGTGTATTTTTATGACATCGCTTGTTTTTATACTGTTTAATGTAGTTTATTTTTACTACGCACAAAGCACATGAGGATTTTTGTATTAATTAAAAAATATATCGTTCGTTTTATAAGGACTTCATCTAAAATGATGCATTTTAAAACCTTTACACGGGTGGTCATCGCACATTAAACTTAAAACATTATTTGTTCTCAATTTTAACCGGGACCAAAATTGTGCTTCAACTGAACTAGGTACTAAAGTAAAACCTGGGCCGGTCATGTTAGAGCTACTGTATAGTCGACCAAGAAATCGATTGACCACTTTGTGACCGTGGACAATGGGATAAGGTTCGAAAGTGGTCAAGCTATTACTTGGTCGATTACACATACATTATATACATATCTACGACTTGCATGTAATGTAACGTCACCTACGAAATGCTGCTTGGATTGTCCCGCTATCTCCCCTACTGCATTGTTTATTTGCTTATGAAAATGAGGCTCATTAACCATCGGCTAATGACTTGACACGACAATCATGTCATGATTTATAATTGTAAATACATTGAGAACGTAGTTATTAGCTAGTATTATAATTGTAATATATCTAAACTAATCGTGTGCTAAATTAAAACTAAACTGGGCAGAAATCAGTGGACTATGGGTATTTTGTTATAAACTTTTGTTACCATCTTCCTAATGTTGAATAAGAGCTTTCTTTTAAATATTTATTTTAGAGTTGAGTTATGTCGATAACCAGAATAGTATGTTTGTGTCAGACGTTTGATAATGCCATAGTATAATTACCAATTAAAACAACAAATCAAGCACAACAACAAACAACAAATACCTATTGTTTATTATTCCACACATGAAAAAAGGAAAAAGTACAGATAAGAATTTTACAAGATACTAAACGGGCGCAATCTTCTTGCTGAACATCAATCTCTTTGAGAACACCTTCGGAAAGAGATAATGTAAAAATAGGCAATGTAAAGTAGACAGTGCAAATATACGTATAAACTAAGATAAGAGCATTAAATTTGAATACCCTTACAACCACGAACACAAAGTTAAAGTGACATAATTTGGTTTGATTGTGCTTTTCTCTAGACCAGCTGCTGGAATTCAAGAGAAATAATCCACCTGTGGACAATTGACAAGTATTAAACAGAAAAAAAATCGTATTTCTAGATTTAAAAATACCTCTAACCTACTTTTCCATTAATGCCAAGTACCTACACTAAGTGGAATAGGTCAGCTCGGGCTTACGCAGCTCCTTGCCTGATTATACTTCCACGTAATTTTTCCGCGAGTAATTGGCCAATTTTTCCCACTCCACGAGCGCCTATAACGCAATTACAACCGCTATTTCACGCTTATTACGCTTACATTCGGTTGTCACTTTAAGGTGGATCGCTTCGCATGAGGCGGGAGTTTTGAAAATGTAGTTTTTAATTCATTGTAGCTAAAAAGTGTGACTTTTTATCAATTCAAATAGATTCCCGGTAACAAAACACTGTTTTTTAAGCGATTGTGTTATGATTTTGGAAAATCTGGTTATTAGTTTTAAATAATGATATGATATGAATATGAATATGATACTTTATGTTTCAACCGACTTTTACGGACTTAATTCACAATTATTTAAAATCAACAGCTTGAGCTTCCAAAAACAAAACACAGTGCCTTGAGAAATAGTGTTTTACTACCGGGAAACTATTTGAATTGATATAAAATCACACCATTTAGCCACAGTAAATTAAAAACTGTGAAAATGTCGAAATTCCCGCCTCATACGCAGCGTTCCACCTTACCTAATGTGTAAGCTACCTTAAATGGAATCTCATTCTTAGTACAAATTTATGAAATAAATCGAAGGCGAAGAAGTGGCATTTGTTAGTGGTATTGCCAGTTTATATAACGTATAGACTGGGCTGGGAGCTGTATTGTTATCAGTTGCTACTTTACACACTTTCTTTGTGCTATTGTTTTAACTCCAAAAAAGATTAAGGTGGATAATAGATCTTTATAAAATCACCCAACGGAAATTGATTTGAACATTTCATCAAGTTTATCGGGTATAGATTAAATAAGTACATGCCTGTCACTGTTCTAAGACTGTTACTTATTGCCAAGAAACCGTATTCTGTTCATTTAAATATATCATTACCTTTAACTACGAAATATTCAGTAGCAGTGTGAGCGAGGCTAGTGGCATGAATAAGAACGTAAATTACGGAACCCTAACAAAAGTAACCTTTACGCGTTACATTCATTTTTTTAATCTCCGTGATCCTTATTATTTGCTGAAATGATTTCGTAAGTTTCCCTTCGAAATGAATAATTTATTTCATTTTGAACGTAACCCCGCATTGATAAAAAGATTGCTCAACGCCGGAGTAAATACGTAAACCAAAGATAAAACAAAATTCCCGTTCACTATTGTTTGAATATAACGAGATTCTTCTGCAGGCATGTAAAAACCAATCCGGTGCGAGCAGCAATTTCCTTGCCCAATCGAGTGTGAACGAGCGACCGCCATTTTTAAAGCCGCCGCTGTTTTCTAATACAGACTAGTTGTTTATGGCTAGAGGGTAGAGGGGCGACACGACGATTGTGGAATTGAAAGCAGAGACACGATCTAATGCACCGCCTGTGGTCAGGTTTTGCCAATTGTTTTGCACATGAAAATTCGGGAGCGTTTTTCAAAGACTATATGTATACTGATCATATGTACATATTTTTTCATTTTAATTTTGCAAAAGCAGGTAGATATACTTTCAAGGGTCGCGTTCATTTCAGTAATGAACGTTTTGTCATTCATTGGTCAGCAAAGAAACCTTGATAAATAATTACGAATCGTAAAAAATCAAAGGAGCCAGCTAGAAGGGGGAGCTTCCGAAAATCTTCGCGTGTGACTGAGGTTAAAAGGCAAGTAGGTCGAAGACACGATAAGGCCGGGGGCAGAGAATCTAATTTGCAAATGCATTTCCTACCTTCGCTCGCTGTCGTGAACCCCGCTTTAAACGACGTGGATTCATTCGTCTGTTTTCGGCTTAAAACTGCGAAGAGGCTTTATCGATGTGATAGATTTGGGAAGGGGACGTGGATCGGGTTTGTTTATTTAAACACTGGCGAATATAAGAAAAGGTTCTTTGAACTTAGATATTCCTTCAATACTTTAATAGGAAAGTAGTACTGGGTTTGGGTACATATTTTAATCGAGCTTTACGCGTATTCCTCATAAATTAAGCTACTGTTACAAAAAAGTGGCAACCGCATATATACCAATTGGCCCCTACATGGCGCTGTAACAACGTACGCATTATTGTGTTTTTTTTTTATAGCGCAACGTCCAAGTCTGGCACAAAAAGGCTGGGACGCAAAGCAACGCAATTTCCGTCAGCAATGGAGCGTGTATCTGCAAAAGGCCGAGCCTCGATCGCGTTTATTAAGCGGACCGCGAAAGGCACGTTTGTTGCATGATGTATAGGCCTGAGGAGGTTGGAATTAGGCGGTGAAGGATCGATGGGGGATCCTGTTTGACTTCGTGATTTAAGGTTCTGTGCACGCTGACTTTACAAAGAACATTTTCAACGTAACCCTTATTTATCTATTACGCACGAAAAATGGATTATCAACAATATACGTAATCTGCATAAATGCATTACTTTCGCCTAAGAAGTTCATTCGACGCCGCCTATCTAAGTAATTAGCGCCTAATGCGAGTCTTGGATATATTCGAAGGCATATTCAACCCATCAAATCCACTAAGGCGGGGAATTCACCTTGATTATGTTGTTATTATCTAACCTGCGTTAAAGCTCAACTTAAGAACCTTTATAGTTTTTCAATTGTTCTGAATTATTTTTATAATATTTGCAAATCAACGCAACGCCATAAATATTTCATATATTGAGTTCCCCGAATGATGAGTAGGCGTATTTATAAAGGTAAGAAATTTTAACAAATCTTACCTAACAAAAGTAATGCGTAAAGCTGTTAAATTCGAAGATACCCTAAAATAGAACAATCCTATAATATTACGAATAAAATAAACAAAAACTCAACACAACGTCGGGATACAATAGATTCCTAGAAGGAAGGTAATTTTTCGTCTATTTATAGTTATGCAAAGGTTTAAATATTACAAAGCCCAACCTGGTCTAGGGATTATACCGCGTTGGGTTTCTTGCCGGTATCTTTTCATCAGAGGTTTCTTACAAATCGATGCTAATTTTTTGACTTTCAGTGGAGCTTCTTGTAAGCCTAATATTCCCAATAAAGATGGGTTGACTTTGAGTTGACTATCTTTTAAGTAAATCTGCAAAAAAGACAAGAAACACGTACCAGAGATCAACGACAATCAGAGATGTGTGTATACAACAAGTGTCCACTGCAAATTTGACGACCTGTATGGCACAGTGGCACATGTGTCTGCCTACTGTGCAAGAGGTCCAGGGTTCAAATCCTGGTATGGGCAAATATTTGTGTGGCGAATACGAATGTTTGTACCTGAGTCATGGATGTTATTTGTATTTAAGTATGTATTTATCTATATATGTATGTTTATCCGTTGTCTAGTATCCATAGTACAAGCTTTGCTTAGTTTGGGACTAGGTCAATTGGTGTAAATTGTCCCGAGATATTTATTTATTTATTTAAATATTCACTCAAGTGTTGAAAAACGAACATATCTGCTGCTGTGAGTTTGTCTGTTATCTGTTTGGGTTAACTTAGCGTAATATAAATAAGGTCCAGGTTAGACTATGAGTTAAATAAGTGTAATATACGTACGAGTGTGACTGAAACGATTGCGTTTGTTATTGACCAATGCTGATGGAAATACTATAGTGCTTGCTATACTAGTACTACTTTGTTCTTCACATAAGTTCTGTACTTACAGAAAAAACTTTATTCTGAAGTTTTCATATTATGTTCGCTACCAAAATTATTGTTCAAACCCTAATTAACAACATATTTCTAACCATAAGTCTCGGCCAGTTAACAATATTAATTAGCTGAAATAGCACAGAGTTATTCCTGTGTTTTTCAACGCTTACTTAATTGTCGGTTGTGCACTGACTGCATTTCAATTTTTTACTGCTTTGAAATAGCATCTCTTAATCGTTCTATCATGGCGTCAAAATCGAATCGACTTTTTCGTAGTCCTAAAATCTGTTGGATTCGAACAAAACTTGAAATAAAAGTTCTTGCTTTAGACCGCTTCGTACTAAACCGACCGTCTGTATCTACGCAGAAACTGAGAAAAGGGGACTTATTCTTTTTATTACTTGCCCAAGGCTTAATGGGTTTAACGTGTTTAGATCTCGATCCAACAAAAATACTTCTTGTGTCATCAAATATGAGGGTCAGAGGGGGATAATAACAACCAGCCTATTTTCTTCCCACTACTGGGCTACAGGCTTAAAGATTTGGCTGTTGCCCCCACGCATAATCAAATCTTATAAGTTATATTTGAGCAATTTCTCCTTCTTCAATTGAGCAAAATTTTATTGGATATACATACATACATATACATATATACTAATATGAGACAATGCAATGTTACGGAGTTACCGAATTTATGGTTAAGTAGGAAGGTGGTCTTAAAAAATCCGTAGTACATAAAATAATGTAACCCCAATCAGTTTAGGCTCATTTTATTTGTCTCTATAATTAATCTGTAAAAAGTACCATCAGCAAAAAATCGTGTATTAAAAACGAAATTCTTAATTATATCAAAACTGAGAGAGGTAGATGTTCTTACCATAAAGTCTAAATAATGAAATTACTATTCATTTGAAATTTATAAAGTATTTGATTATCAATTTATGTAACGTTTCATTAAAATATCAACATTCTTATAGCAAGGCAACTTTAAGTTCCATCTAATTGAGTGTATCCAGAACCACAGATACTACAAAAAGATGTCTAGACTGAAATTACAAATAAAATTATGTTCTCTATAATTCAAAAGAAAACTTTACTTTTATGTATCGTCCTAAAAGCAGAAAAAGGCTACAAGTACACTTCTGTGTGGAGTTCACGGTTTATTTTCCCTCACGTTTTTCGTATTATTTTACGTAACAAAACCAGCTGGGTTTGTATTCTTATGACACCGAATAGCAGCGTATTATGTCCCACAGGTGTGTTTGTCCCTCGCCTAAATGGGACCTAGACCCTTAAATGTCACATCTAATTGAGAGTGGCTTTATAAAAATATAATTTATTTCTTAGATTTTGTAACTGTTCTGCGCCTTTGACGTTATTTTGGTTGCGTTAACGGTATACAATGTACAAACGTTAATAAATACTCTTTAAAGTTTAGTTCCAAAGACTTCTTTGGATCGTATTGTGTAACTATTATTTAAAAAAAGAATACTTTTAAAAGCAAAACTAACAGCTGGAATGTATGTAGGGGTAGTGTATGAAGCAACAAAAACAATCCGTTATTATCAATGGTCCCGCCAGAATGGCTAAGTTGTGATCTTATGCTCGCTGCACACGTCACTAAGTCAGCCCCCTGACATGTCCCGAACTCGCAAACAAACTTGTACATTAGAGATGAGACTTAGCAGCGAGTAATGAGTGAAACAGAATCTTCTGAAAGAAACTAAACAGTGTTGTATTTCTTGACGTGAAGTTGTGCGCTTCGGACTTTGGTAGCGACTTAGTAATATTCATAACATAATGTGTATTTCATGGTATGGTGAGATACATTAAAAGTAAGGTAAGGTAAAATAATTGCGTTACACTTTAACAAGCATTTAAATTGAATAGCAATCGTAGTTTATATTATTTTTATTTCTATTAGCCAATGTAAGATGTAACGCCGCCAGCCTTTTGGGCACTTTGCCCAGAGACACCGGCTCTGGAGACGTGTTTCAGTTCAAAAATAATATAATTTTAATTTAATTCCAGCTAGTTTTAGAACACACATACACACTACACGCACGCACACACACACTCACTCACTTCTAATGATTGGATTGACTTTAAACTAACTTGGTATGTGTTTGTAATTCCGACGACATTGCAACTACGCACGTGCCCTTTTGGCAGTGACGACGACTGGTTAGGATACTGAAATCAGCCGGCATCCATCGGATGCCAAAACACCAGATGGAATACAATTGTTTCCATGGAACCTTCAACAAAACAGGCGCAGTAGCTAAAACTAAAATATACCTGTACGAAGTTAATGGCTCAAACCATCTTGTTGAGTTTCTTGCCGGTATCTTCGCGTTAGAGGTTTTTCCGAACCGGTGGTAAATTTTCTGAAATACATTATTGCTTTCTGAAAGCTTAATCTGAATAAAGACATTTTGATTCTGACTTTACTTCGATTTTGATACGAAGAAAGGCCAAGAAAGGAATTAATAAAACTTTCCAAAAGAACCTATCATCTCTATAAATAATAAATAAAGCAGAATATGGAAATCCACTCAGAGTTGTGTAAAAGCCTAAACAAGAACATCATGAGATCAGGATATATTATATAAATTAATTTTTGATTCATGACAACGAGGGAGAGATGATGCGGCCTTACTCGCTATTTTGTACGTATTCCGAAAACGGAACGTTAACAGTATCTAACACAATCTACGAACTCAACTGTCTAGCTCACCGTTTTCAATACATGCAGTCCCTCTTCTCGTAATGGGTTTTGTAAAAAAAACGCATGTAGCCACCAAGTTGGTTGTGAAACCCGTACTGACTTTACTGAACTAAACGAAATAAGCATTGTTCGATTTTGAATTTTACAGCTTAAGGGGCTTCGGGTTCGTAAAACGTTATCTAAATAGCTAGCTAGCTAGCTAGCTAAATAGCACGAAGTACTCATAATATTGTTATATTTTAAGAAGTTTAGATTTAAAGTTATTTTGAGGAGTGCCAGGGTCGAAGGACTAGAACCTCTGGTCATTTATTTTTCTAGGTATACAATTTTGTACCTTAATAGAAGAGACGAGGGCAGATTTTAATAGAAAGATAAAGTAGTCTTGATTAAAATCTAGTTACGAAATCTAAATTGGATTTGCTTTTTTGCCTGTTCTCATTTTTATTTATGTTTTAGATTCTTTTTACACAAGTAGTCCTTTAAACAGCTCACAAATAAACGACAATACAGTCAATAAATGTTGAAAAATCCTGCACAACTTGTATTGTTTTACCATAATTATTCAAGTACTTGACACAATTTCTTCAGTCGTTGCAATAACGTTCAAGTTCCGTCAAAGTTCACTCCCAGGATACGACCACAAGAATGTTTTTGTCGCAAATTCACAATACGATGGAATGTGCTATTGTGATTTCACTTTGCAATGTGTATAAGTGTGCTCTTTGTTCCCCATTTGATTTATCTTATTTATTCATCGTGCTCTTACTGTCTACGACATGTCGTCAGCTACTTATCCTAGTTATAATAAACAACATGACAGACGTAAGCGAAGTCAGTGATAAAAATATTTTTTTCCCGAAGCGAAAGCGAAAGTAACCCATCACTCTGTTGTTTGCGTTTTTAGGATGGGATTATTTAGGTTCACATATAAAAGAATGCTTTTATATTTTAAGAGATCTTTTTTGCTCTAAATAAATTGAATTCGTTGGGTTACAATCATAAAATATTTACTCATATTATTTAGTTACCTACTCGTTCTTGATGACTTTTTACAGGCTTTTATTAAACTTGTTTGCCATGTCAGTTTGTATCTCAAGTTTTATAGGTTTGTTTTTATACGTGGTTCAGTTCAGGTGCATCTTGAAAGGGAATTTGACCCAATAATCAAGTAGGGTTAACAAAAAACTCATAGAAAATGTTGTTTTAACAATAACTTATTAAACATACTAATAAGACTCTGTGTTTTTTTTCAGGTACGTATGTGTAACTATTCAAGGCTGTAGTGTAAGTTAAAACCTTATAGTAAGAACTTACTCACATATAAAGTATCATGGGATAATTTAAAACTGATTTTCCGTTTAACGATGTCAATAATGACTTTGCTTCAATAATAAAATTTATGTTTTCGAACATCACATTTTCAGTTTTAATAGCGTACAACTACGGATGGGAAATATGTTCACAAAAAGGACTGTTTTCATAAATTTCTGAGAATTTCTTAGATTGCAATTTTACAATTTGTAATTTTCCCTTCTGCACACCACTAGACGCAACGTTTTACAACGTTGCATATAGCATCAAGACATATAAATCGGTTTTATCGGCACAATAAAATATCCTCAGCACTAATATGTACGGGGCGAGTACAAGTTATGTATTATGTATAGCCGTTCCCCTACTGATCAGGATCACTGGTTGATGGATTCCACGATCCGTCTCAAGGTTGGCAAGTTAAATATCGTTTTTACGAGACTTTAAAATAATTGCAATAAAAAACTTGGCGGTTGTTTCAATGAAATTTCTACTTTTCTTATTACATTAATTAACTTTACCGTAGTATTTTACTTTTTAATTTTATATAATACATATTTTTAATGGTATCTAACTGCTTTTCGAATACATAGCAGGCCGCAGGTTAAAGGGCTTTATTACTGTCAAACATTTGTATTTTTGCGGTGCAATAATATAATAATTAACACATGGAATTTAAAAAGGCAACTTTCCTTCGTCCTAGTCTTAAAGGCCTTTAATTGTTTCTGATTTTAAATACGACACCCGACTTAATACGTTACAAAGCATCAACCCTAGCAGCTGTCACTTAGCTCGTGAGGCACACCCCTGCGGCTCTGGCAATAAATGTAATGGCATCCACGCTTCTTATCGGTCAAGATTAAGTCTATGCGTATACCCATAATACCCAACCCCTCTAATGTGGTTTGATATATTACTTTATTTGTCAAATATCAATAATGTCGGATCGAGCCACTTCGGGTAAGTCGATGGCATTGAATATCGGATGGAATGCCCGCGGGAAAGTGGTCGCCGCTCTTAGCATCGGAATTGGCTAATTTCTCCACGGAGCAAATGTATAATAATGATAAATAGGGTGTCGGCACTTTATTACTTTGGAAGAGATCAGATTAGTAAGCATTATCTTTTGGGTATACAGTACAGAGGCTGTGTTTAAACGGCTTACCGTTACTCGCAGAAACTTCTTTCATCTTTTTTTATCGTTTTGCGGGGCATTCCTTCGAGTTCATTTCATTAGGTGTTACTTCGACTCCGACTGACGACTTCTATAGTTGATAGCTTGGTTAATGGTTACCATTTTTAACATTCACTGTTTATGTCAACAAATCGAAAAGGGCACGCAATCGGTTGCCGATGACGGTTCGAAGTATAAACTTATCCTAATAAGGTCCCTATACCTAAACTAGCAGGTAGACAAACAAAGAGCCATTGTCGGGTAACCAAAATGTGTATGTATGTATGTATGTATGTATGTATGTAAATTCTTAATTGTACAAAAAAAAAACAAAAATATGTGTACTATAAAGTAAAAAAAAGAGTTATACTAAAGACGGGTTACTTGTGGTGTCTTGCAAAAGCAAAACAGGCTATAAAATGACGTTGTGCTTGTTTTGTAACTGCAAATAATAGTAAATTACTTTCTCACATGCACTATGAAAGAATCTGAGCACCTAGCACAAATCTTCTCGATTCGCATTAACTCGCTACGAAACTCAGTGCGTGTCTTTCCTACTGTGCACCTAGCACGAATCTTCTCGACACGCGTTAACTCGCTACGTAACTCAGTGGGTTTCTCTCCTACCGGGCTAGTTAGAACGAGACCCACTGAACGTAGCGAGTAAGCGCGAATCGAGGAGAATCGTGCTAGGTCCACTGGTTCTCTGTGCTTGCACTATTCTACGTTTTATAGTTCAGGCATCATACTAGCACTAATATATTAAGATTAAATAAGATCATAATATTATAAAGCCAAGTAGGTACATAACATTACTCATTTTGATAAAGGTATAATGCATATTACATGAGTCCCTGAAAAATACGTTGTTTCCTAGTCAGTTGAGATTGCGTGGAATGGACTTATAGCCCAGAGTTTAGGGCTTTGGAAAAAAGTTTTGAGACTTGAAGTGTTTTTGTTACATTTTTAAAGTGCTTCTAAAATTGGAGTTTGCTTTCGTCGTCGATAAACAGGGCGTCTGCATTGGAAGTTTTAAATTACGAGTCTTATATTCAGTTATTCATTGAGTTTAATTAGAATGCCAAAAGTGTAAGTTTTTTCTCAAGTCACAACAAATGTCACGTACGTGTCTCAATTACTGTGGACACTTTCGCGGATACCCCTTAGAGGCGCTGCTTATATTTCCATAGTAAGTGAGAAGTTAACGCTAATACGCGATAGAGACGATTATTGTAATAAAAACTTACATTAAAGGTTTAGATTTAAGTTATTCACACACACTAACGATCGTCTGTCGTTAGATCAAGTTCTAATTAATTAAAATATTTTCTTAAGTTTTTGGGATTGTAATTAAACTATATCTTATCTAGAAAGAGGATTGGAATAAGAGGAAGAAACACTTGCGTAACCTTAAATTCGTTTTTAATTATATGACGAGCGCAGGCCATCTAACCCTACATCTTTAAATTCACAATGTAAAGTGTAAGTGCAAAGCGATCTGAAAAAATAGATTGATTTAAATATATTTCATTTCTCACAAGAAACACATTTCACTTAAAATGAGAATTTTTACAAACTAGGTCGGTAGTTTTAAATCGTGTTTAGTTTGCAGAGAGGATACAAATATGGTTGCAATACCACAAATACAGGTAAGGACGGATACAGTTTCAAGTATATCTAGGAACACGTTCAAGTGTGGGCAACAGTTAAAAAGTTAACGTTATGTAGGTTATGTACATAACACACTCTATCAAATTATTGTAATTCAATATTCAGGCAGATAGTTAAATATTCTTAAGTATTACATAAATACTACGAACATTTCATAATGAACACATAAACTTATTTACTATCGAACTGCTAAACACATCCAATTCATTTCTCCCAATCAATTTATAGCTCTCATCTTCAGTTGTAAAGCTAGTCATTATACATATACAGTTGTCATGTGAAAATGCGTGCTTTATAATTCATTTCAAATTCAATAATAACAGAAGCCATTACGGTCTTCTATATCAAACGGCACTGCTTTGAGTTAGGTCACTTTAATATTGCATGGTAAGCCACAATAGTTCGAAAAGAGTATATGTCTCTTAAAAGTTGCAAAGTTTTGTGACAGTTTAGAACTGTGGTATGGATGAGTAAGCATGCTAATGGTGTCACTTGGTGGTGTTAATTGAATTCGGGGCTTCGATATCCTATCCCTTCCGGCTGCGTTTTTACCCGGTTGGCGCGAGATGAGAAGGTTATGTTTTTCGAATATGTATCAACTTGTATATCAGTCAACTTATTCTTTATATGTGCTTCTGTTTTTCTGCCCTTTTGATCAATCTGTTTGGTAGGTATTAGCGGCTAAAGAGCTGATCTAGTTTTTAAAAGCATGGTTTACAAATAAAGCAAAAACAAGCGAAGGCCAGTTTTTAAACTACAAAAGGCATTTCGTGTTTTTACTAAAAATACAATGAATGAATACCAATATACAAACCAGTATTGTTATGCTTTTATTATAAAAAAATTGATCTTCTACATTTTTTGTCTGGATTCTACTTACTTAACTCGTTCTGAAACAAACAGAAATAACTTCCTTTTTTCTTCATCATTTTGCAACTTTGTGTTGCTATTATTCTAAAATGGCGTTTTTTCTGCTTTCAGTATAAATGTATGCGGACGTACCGCGACATTTCTACACTTTTATTTTTAGTGTGAGTGAAATGCTGCAGTACGTTGACGTTAACGCCATATTACCGTATGCACGATTACATTACAAAGGTCCAGTTATAATGAATTTCCAAAATGTGCAACCTGTCTGTCGGCATTAGCATAATATCGCATGTGCGACTAATCTAGCAAACTCAATAACCGTGCGACACCTGTGGCCGATAAATATGTATGTGTCGCGTCGCATATATGGATGATATACTTGCCAATTTGCATACTTCTAGAGTCGGAGTGAAACTAGACTCTACCTACACAAATATAAAGCCCGGCACGTAACTAGGTCTTTATGGTAATTTTTTTTTAACAGCTGTATTTATAATATCTTTTGGAACTTAAACGCGGTAATAAACTGTTTATTTACCTCGACGATTCGACCGTATTGCAAAGGCCGTGGTCTACTCATACTAGTGAACATATGTGTAAACACGTGTATGTGGGAAAATGGCGGAATGTAATAACATAACATGTGTAGAACCAGACTAGTAACAAAAAATTGCTGTTATCAGAGCTGCGCTACATGTTATGTATGTCTGTGAATATGTTTATGTTTGCAAGAGAAAGTAAACGTGAGCATATCAATTAAACCTATAACATATTATTTACTCAGCTATCTTATCCTCAGAAAATAAACTAACTACCTACCAAGCACCATTTTATTACCAACGAGGCATCATCCTGGTAACATCAAGCCGCGCCAGCACTTCTGGCTGAAAATCGACAAATCGCAAGGTTGCAACCTAAAATAATCCAATTCGCGCGGTGTCATCCGGACTGGAGCACCTAACAAACTAGAAATTTTCAAGTCGATATTTCCGACCTGATTCTCGGCGCCGGGGAAGAGGAGAGAATTTTCCGACTTGTTACTCTATCTGTGGTTCTCTTATTGTGGAAACTTTCCCCGCTCGAGGTCAGCAGCGAGGGACACTTAAAGGTTCTTTCCGTTTCTTGTTTAGCCTCTGCTTGTTAGTGACGTTGTTATGAAAGTTTAACTATCGGCAGCATAGATTTATTGGATACCTTGTTGTCGTCAAACAAAAATCACGGGATTGCATAAAGTTCACGGACTTAAGATAAACTCACTAAGTTGGTGACAGAACGACATACGGCCGTACTTAACTCATATAATTCGTTCCATTTTATTAATTTTTAACTTTTCAAGGTTACTTTATAACCTGATATCGGGTTCATTGTTCGTAGTATCCAAGCGAAAAATGCTGCAACTGCGCTTACGATTATCGTGAAAGTGTTTAAATATTTATTTGGATATGAAAGTTTTTAACAACATTGACACAAAAAAGCCTCGCCATACTGACGAGAAATGCACTCAATGTTCTTAAGTCCAAGCCGCGCTATATCTTAAGACCATGTGCTCATTTTGTAATTTTTTTTTAATAATTGTAATCGTAGTCAGATATTTCAAATATATGTATATAAAATAAATGTATATACTTTTATAAATTACTGTTATGTCTGTTTTCTGTCAGAGTTTTATGAATCTGCACTTAACATTTTGCTATTGTCTTCAACTACTTAAAATATCGCTCCCGTTTATTTGAGAGGTAAAACACTGAGTTTAATATTTAATTTAACCAAACATATTCTTGTCAAAACAGAAAATGATGTCGCAAAATTCAGAAATTTGTCCGCCTCCTAACTGGCTTTTATATTTTTAGTCGGTGGAAACGGGACTTTATCTAAAGGTATTACGAGCCTTTTAATCCCCTAACATTCCGAGGTTTTATTGTAGCATTTAAATATCTACATCTTTCCTTATAATTCGGTAAATCGCCTCATTATTTTGGGGCCAGTAAATCCTGGGCTTACATTTCGCTTTTTAATTGTGCCTCCGTCTGACCCTCATCGGAATGACTTGTTTTCAGAATTTTCTGTCATGTTAACCCCTGCCTTAGTTGTGATTTGGTCTAATATCAGAAGTTATTGTTAACATTTTAAAACATCTTATACTCTGTTAAACTAGATACAAGTCACACCACATGTTTGTATCTCTTATAGTTTTGGTCATACAGCAACACAGGTAACCCAGGTGAAGTAAGTAATGCTTACACGATCGAGTCTCATTTTGTAGGGTAAGATGAGCGAAAATGACAAAGTCCAAGATAATATATGACTCGAGTCACTTTCGAGACGTGTTTACATGCCTGCAGCCAATGTAATCTTTATTCATTTTTCTACCCTCTTCTATGACCCTCGTGTATTTATCGGGTGTAAACCAAACGTTCTTAGGTAATAATTAACGCTTAGCTCTTTTAAATGCCTTATCACTAACATGCATTCACCGCAAAGCCCTTTCTTTACATAATTTAAAGGATCACGACTCGGGATAATCGGGGTAACGTCATTTTAGACTGTCATCTCTTCTATGTTTAAAACATTATCTTTACTTGGGTATATTTAATTGTGTTTCTCTTCAATCAAAACAATCTTTTCGTTATAACTAAAACAATTTTAGCTTTAACGAGAAGATTGTTTTTAGATCCGAGACATTTCAGTTACTAAGGAAAAAACAAAAACTAACATCAACGCGATGTTTCAAACTGTAATCTCAATAACAATAGCGTCCTATCTTGTTTATCTGCTATTGTTAATAACATACTTCTAATTTTAGTTGGTATGTCTATGATCCCTGGTCACATCAAAAAAATAACGTAATCAGAATAAAGATGGTGAGTGAGAAATAAAGAAGGATGATGAGTGGATAGGAAAGTCTGTCAGAAAAGTGTATCAACCGATGTCTATTTATTTAATGTTGTTCCTAACTTATAAAAATGGAACTTAATTATCTAACTACAACCTGTCTAGTCTGCAATTATTGTAACCATTTCTCTCTACGTCTGCCATATTTGTAGTTCCTGCTGCAATGATTGCACAATTTTATACTAAGAACTTTTCCAATGCCATCATTTAATCGGGATACGATTATAACTCACAGTCGAAAGGACGATTCACACAGACGTGAAATACCATATATCTAATCCGAATTAGGGTCAAATGAGTAGACATGTCGGGGCATAATCCCTGCTTAATTAGAACCGAAGTTGACCGGTTTTGGCCTCCTGTTTATGCTTTTAAGTTGAAATAATTAACGCTTTTGACAAAATGTTGCTCGATTTTCTGAGCACCTCATTAGCATGTCACTGATAAGCTTAGAATCAAGGCCACAAGGTACAATGCCGTTTAGATTACGCACTCTTTGCTTATTTAGTAGGTAAATGACCTCTACTTATGAACGTCCTGAAGAGATATGCTAAGGATTTCTTTCGATTTTGTTTCTGGACTATAACGTAAGTATTACAGATGATACTTACGTAAGAGAAAGAAACGTCATTGCAAGTAATATCGTTTAAATATCACTTTAGCATGCCTCCAATAGAGATCTCGTCACTTTCCAAAATGTTTCGGGTTGGATAAATATCTTAAGATATCTTAAGAATTCCCAATTGATGTACATATTGATAGCACAAAGAAAATTAATGCTTAGGCTGTTTAAGCACACAACCGTCGTAGGAACAGGCCAAAATAATTATGATCGGGTTAGGCGACAATCGAATAGCCTAGTGGTTAGTGACACTGACAACGAAAGTTCCGGTTTCGATTCCCGTGATAGGCAAATATTTGTATAATGAATACTGAATTTATGTTCCCGGGTCTTGTATGTTAAAATATACGTTTTTATGTAGATATAAGTAGTTCGGTTGTGGATGAGTTATGGCAAACAGATAGAAAATGTCTTGGATTAAATTATAAGATTCTTTAAATCCCGAGAAAATGCATAATTCCACGATGACGATAAACTAATTCTACGTCATCGAACTCGCAGACACAGTTATTAAACGAATAAGTAATTTCAAACTTCTATCAGATCTAAATTCATCTATTTCACGCGCGCGCTTACCCAACAACAACACAAGAGCTCCAAACTAATATAGTGCTAGCAGTTCTAGAGAAGCGCAATGCAGTCCGCGTACATTTTCAAGTGGCAAAGTTTGCCAAATGTATTACTTTGCAGCTTTGTGACGCGTCCCTAATAGTTGCCGAATGGTACTTACGCTCTGGGAATTGGTTATTGGCTGCCAATGTTTGATCAAACTTGTGGGGTAATTAGATTTATTTGTGGTTGTCTATTTTAATGGAGGACGATAGTCCACGGCATACGGGACGTTATGTTTGGCGGTTACACAGTTTTCGTATTTTATATTTATTTTCTTTATAAGTACGGTCAAGAAATTTTAGTTCTGTGCCATTCTTTATTACTTGCTCGTATAGTGCTTTCCGAAATTGAGTATTTTACAACTTACTAAATTTATGATTTTTAAGCCAAACTTTTTATACAACATAGGAAGGCAAACAAGCAAGTGGGTCACCTGATGGTAAGTGATCACCACCGCCTATAGACACCTGCAACATCAAAGAGAGTGCAGATGCGTTGCCAACCCAGAGAACTAAGATGGAATACCTCTTGTGCCAGTAATTACACCGGCTGTCTTGCTCTCCACGCCGGAACACAACAGTGCAAGCACTGCTGCTTAGCGGCAGGATTAGCGAGCAAGATGGTGGTAGCGATCCGGACGGACCTTGCACAAGGTCCTACCACCCGCAAGGTTACCCGCAAAACTACTACCTATTGTGACTTTTTGTGGAGAAGATAATTTAAATTAGGTGTTTGTTATTTTATCACAGCTGACCAATGCACACTGGAACCAAGCAACATATCACATATAAATATATCATATGATGGTCATTTTTGGTTTATTCGTATTAAGAGATATTTAAGAGACGATTTTAAAAATACAAACAAGTAACTTCGGACTAGATATTCTTGAAACTGAAAACTGATTTACGAAATAAGAGTTGTAACAAACCGGTCTGAAACCTTTCCGTGGAGCGCCGGCATTATCAACATTAACCCAGTTCCTTTTATTGACAATGAACTCGCACAAATATGACGATTAAAGATCATTTCGAAAAGTCGGTTAAGAGTAATGTATGCGCATAAAAATAACTAGGGGTATATCGTAAACCGTCGCCGACGCGTCACCCTTTAATCCCATCAAATTTACGGTCGCTCTCCGTACGATGAAAACGCATTATTATTTTAAGGGTGATCTATTTATTAGGCAGCGAAAGGGCCCCCTGTGAGGCCATGAACAATCTATTAATAAATTAAGGCCTCCTCCGGGGCCAGCGACGGACGCCAGAAATATGAAGCGAACTATTCACTAAAGTGATGGGTTAAGGAAGGTTGTGCTGCGCCAAACAACTCGTGTTAAATGTCTAATTTGCTTACCCTACGCGAATGCAAACTTTACGGGAATACGAATTTGTTGCAACGCAACACAGAATTATCGAAACATGGACACACCGATTTTTAATCCCAATTTGCGGTGACCAGTATTACAGCTCTGCTGGATAAGTGTGGCAAGGACTTACTCTATTCCATACACTTAGGACTTACTCTATACCATTTGATCATAACGTTACGTAGCAGAGCGTGCAGTATCTGTCGGCGTACGCTCCGTAGCCGCCACATCAGCCCCGACGCTTCGTCGAGGTGTAAACTGAGAAATTCGTGTATCGATGAAACTCTATCGAATAAATGGCTCAGAAGCGAACGCTGCATTGTTAGGTTATCTCAAACGACGTTTCGAAGCTCCGCTTAGTGATAGGCGATAGCTACTGTAAAATGATCCCTTTCGCCCCGAGTGCTCCCTTGTCGCAAAGCAGGTAAAGGGAAATATTGTGGCTCCTGTTATACTGGATGGGACCGATCCTGTTTCTAGAGATACAGCTAGTGTTTAGGCTGTTTGCGGAAGACGCATAGTGCCTGGGTATTATCTCCTAATTAAGTAGGTCGTAGAGAATCATGACGGTTCGCTGTCTCAAATATTACTGATATAGTAAAGCACCTACCTATAATTACTTAAAACATTTTCAGATTTGAACTGTATGAATGAGTAAGCAAAGCTAATGCATTAAATTAAATCAGATTAGATTATTAAATAATTATCACATTAAATCAGGCTACTACACACCTAAATCACCCTTTTGTCTGAGAAATAAAATTGTTTACAGAAATTCAACTTAAAAATAACTTTTTATGTCTATAGTACAAAATGAGCTCAACAGCTCAATATCAAACATTTTTATAAAGCCGCACGTCAAGTGGCAACAGGGGAACATGTACTTGGTATTGAGCCGTAGTGCGACGCGACTGAGTCCCCGTAAATACTTCACACTGGCCTTACAAAATATCAGTTCCCGCATTCACAGACTGCATCTTAATGCAAAGGCAACAGTGGCTCAATCAGCGGCGGGTGCGCTTGATGCGCTTAACGCTTAGCGGGCTAGCTACCGATTAGTGATGTATCGAATATTCGCATTACAAAAAATGTTTATTCACACATATTTGGGTAAATTTTCCAACTCTTGAACTTTGATGTATTTTTATAGTACTCTTTAAAAACAAATTTAAGCGGTCATAATTTTAGAGTGTCGGTACACAATAACCGTAATATGGATGATAAATAATACAAAATATGATTAAAATCTAATAGGGCTCCAAATAAAGTTTTTTTTTGTGTTTTTTATATGTAACCCTTTTTATGCGAGTCTAACTCGCACGTGTGTTGTGATCCAATACTATGTGCATTCATGAAAGCATCACATTGTAGCGAATGTTTTTCATGGAAAAGCCGGGGAAATTGGACATTCCGATACTCATGAATATGACGTACGGATATTGCCACCCGCAATGTTAATTGAATTATCGAAATTTTGGTAACGTAAATTTGTTACGTAACAAGTATTAACAGTATACCGATTTGGTGTCAGAACTTTACTTAAACTGAACTAATTAATAAATTAACCACCACATCTAACCGTACCAGTCCTTGACACGCGTAGGACATTGTTATTACCAGTAGTTGAGACCATTATCTATCCTTTTTTACTCATATAATTCTTTATCTTCTCGTCAATGATTGGGACCGTTACCTTAGTCATTAAATCATCATCATCTCGTCTCCAGTCTACATAGATAGGACCTTGAAGCAGGACATGTTACTTTTAGTCGCAAAAACAAAACTTGAAGGGGGTAAAGTGGGGATGAAACTTTGTATGGAATGTTAAACTACCGAGTTTTTGGGACGAAAGAAGTTGCAGCAACAGAGAATCTTGATGAGGCGTAGAGATGTTCGCAAATCAAGAATAGCCATAGGCTACTTTTTATCCCGCAAAAGCTATAAGATTCTCACGAAATATCGATAAAGGAATTCTACTCAGACGAAGTCGCGGGCAACAGCTAGCTGTTCAAAGAAAAAGATAATTGGCCGGATCTGGGCGAATATTTCATTTTATTTCATTACGAATAACGTTCATTGGTAACATCACTACTACCGATCCCCCGTAGCGATCCCCCGAGCGGGATCGGCGGTAACCGGCGCGATCGGGCAACGTATCGGTTTTGAGATCCGATCCTACATCCTAATGCATGTACGGTGGGCAAAATAATGTAGAAAAATAGTTCCATTCATTAACCTTGTTGGTCTAAGGCTTGTTGAGTTTTAAGAAGTCTGCATAGCTAACGACGTAGGACGACCTTACTTTAGAATGAGAAATTTGACTTTATGGTTTACGGGTGGTAGGGCCTTGTGCAAGGGCCGCCCGGATCGCTACCACCATCTTGCTCGCTAATCCTGCCGCTAAGCAGCAGTGCTTGCATTGTTGTGTTCCGGCGTGAAGAGCAAGACAGCCGGTGCAA
The DNA here is from genome assembly GCA_963691745.1 of Ditula angustiorana. NCBI lineage: Eukaryota > Metazoa > Arthropoda > Insecta > Lepidoptera > Tortricidae > Ditula > Ditula angustiorana. The sequence continues at coordinate 9,120,141 of OY829487.1, forward strand.
TTACTGGCACAAGAGGTATTCCATCTTAGCCCTCTGGGTTGGCAACGCATCTGCAATCTCTTTGGTGTTGCGGGTGTATATAGGCGGTGGTCATCACTTACCATCAGGTGACCCACTTGCTTGTTTACCTTCCTATTTCATAAAAAAAAAAAAAAAAAAAGTACATGTTTCAATTAAGTCAAAAAGGTCGACAGCCTTACGCTTCCCGTTTTACCCAACGGCGCCGACGCCTGAAAGGAGGGTTTAAAATAAAATGTTTTTTTTTTATAAATAGTACACCTTATACGAAATATTTTAATATCATTTTATAAACTCGTTGTTAATATTTAAACTCCCCTAAATACTGTATAGCATGTTAATAAGTTTTTATCTACACATATATCATAAATGCTCTATAATGCGTTCAAAAACAGTAGGCAATGACCAGCATTATAACAACCAACATTATTATGAGAATTTTTCTAATTTGTTTCTATATTTGTTTAAATTATTTTTTTATTATATTATTTTAATGTGTACAGTCTATAGATATTTAATAGGTACCTAGCACTAGTAGTAGCAATGCAGGTCATTGCCCTATGGCTTCTGAACCCATCATAGAGTACTTATGATATGTGTGTAGATAAAGTAATGTATGCAACTGTACATAATTAGGTCTTAAAACACTCGTGTGATCCTATTATGAAACTCGCTGACGCTCGTTTCATAAAACCACACTCGTGTTTTAAGATCCCTCATTATGCAACAGTTGCATAAAATACTATTAATTCACATTCACGCGCACGATTTTAATCCACGTTTATTATTCAACCATTCATTTTGCTGAACACATTCCAAAGTTTAATTGGAATCTGGGAATGTACTTACACTATTTACATAATTTCAATGGATGAATAGCATTAATTAGTAATGGTTAAGACTCGGTGTAACGTCAAAAAGTCAACTGTTAATATTGGAGGAATCATTTCCTTTGCTGAATACTCGTATTTATCTTGATGATAAAACATTTCACATTAGTAAGAGAGGTTGATTAACTATCAAAATTGTTGGATCGCCAATCCAACAAATGCTATCGGAGATTTAATAAGAAAAACCGAAACAATTATATTAAATGCTATTAAATTATGGAACTGTTCGGGTTTAAGCTTGAGCTATATTTTTTACTATTATTATTAATTTAAAGGCATGAAGCAATCAAATTAAAATTTACAAAATGCACATACATTTTAAGTTTCGTCGACTTTTTTGCATACCTTACCAAAATGCAGAAGCCATTGTGCCATCATTAAACGACACCCCGAAGCGACAGACGAACGGTTAAATATTCATGAGAATAATTCAACGGATTCTCTTAACGGTAGCTCGCCAAAAAGCGGGCGACACCGCGCGCCGCCACTAGCTACGTAATCCGATTATAGTGGAATATTACACGAACCTATCGTTTATTAAATTCACTTAGTTATAATATTCTTTCTATTAACAGAGTTTTTTCGTCTATGCCAAGTAGGCATGCAACTCACTTCGGGCCTGTACTACAAAAATGACATGTGCCGTTTTAATATGAAAAACTGAAATAAATTGTCATTTGTTAAGCGATCGTAGCCGCCCGTACCCTTCGCGAGGACTACGATCAGCAAAAATAAAGGTCAATAAAAAAAAGTATGAAAAACTTAACAGTTATATCAAATTGTATGTTTTGCGGTATAGGGAGCTGATGTCGAGCAGTTACTGCAGCTGAGCCGACGGTTGCAATACCAGGAAGTACCTAATCCTCCCGCGTTGTCGACCCTGCCGGGCGGGGTCTTTTACAGTCCATGGAAGAAACAATAGTCCATTTACTTTGTTTTATCATGCTATCTCCTTTTTATAACAAGTGCCAGAAAAGGTTAATCTAATATTTATCTAGCTAATTACTACCCCTAATAAACCCTAAAGGGCGTAACGTTATTATGCTGAGGTTATTGTAACACAGAGGTATATGGGCAATTTAAATTCGAACTTCTACTGTCACCTTACTTCTATGAAACCTTACCCCCTTATTCATTAAAGTTAACAATCTTTTTAAGCTAAAAAATGTTTTGTCCCTTTTAATAATTAAGTATCATTGAAAGAAACACCAAACGGTTTGAATGCTGACCAAAGAGTGAGTTTATTGAACGAATCAATTATAAAGATCATTCAGTACATTCATTCAATCAAAACAGTATCTAATACAGAGGTTCATACCAATTCATTTTGATATCATAACAACACCTTTCATTCGAGGGTAAACGTCTCAATGACAGATAAAAACATAAAACATGTTAACTAACAAACGTTTACGAATCGTTTATGAATAAGTGGGTTAGTGTCTAATGTAACTGCAAGCGTAAGCTATCCCTATGTACATCCATTTTCAAGGCACCTATAAAAGTCATGTGACCTGCCGACGGGTAGGTATCATATGATGAATAGTAAGGCTGACACGACATTTCACGTCTCTTTCTAACTAGCCCAGTAGAAGGGGACAAACTACACACGCAGTACGCGAGATAGTTAGCATGCGTGCCAGCCATTTAAGAGCGTACAGACAGAGATTTGGCAACGTCGCCTATAGCTGCCAAATATTTAGCTGTTTTCATTGATTTATCGAAATTAATGAGCTAAAATACGGAATATAGCAACGGTATGTACTAGAACTTGTGTTTTTACATTTGTTGGTAAGTAGTAAACCTTATATACTTATACCGAAATGTACACATTTACAAATGGAAAGTTTCCAAATGCTTGTTTTGCACTTCATTATAACTATATAGTATAACTGTATTAACTATTGCAATGCATTATCAATATTTTAATACATACTGTTGCTATATTCCGTATTTTAATTCATTAATTTTAATAAATCAATGAAAACATCCCAATATTTGGCAGCCATAGGCGACGTTGCCAAATCTCTGTTTGCGCGCTCTTAAGTCCAAGAAGGAGTGCACTCACCCAGAAACCCAATCTTTATGGTACACGACAAAGCCGCGTTGTCACTATACTTTATTCGAACGCAACTGGTATTGCTCGGACCAAATAGGACCCAGTCCGATTCAATACGGTTTGGTTAATGTCATCCGAATGCACTCGTGTCGCCGATTACCACGATAAGAGTAGCGCCCAAGTACGAGTATGTATCCGAGTTACGGTCCGAGAATAATTATTGTGGTACCGAGGGTAATGTGCGCTCTTTTGGAAAATTCTCTAGTTCTACTATTGTGTCTCAAGCATCAGACCTTCAAGCCGCAACAGGACTAAACAGACAGGGCTTTATGATATCAAAAGCATTATTTTTAATAACATTTTTAATGGGTTTTTGACTGAATTACGCGCCCGCTACATAAATGTCATTGTCAACAAACCAATCTCGCCCTCGACATCAAATAGAGAAACATCAAAAAACATAAACCACAATGAGAAGATGTACGACGTAGTACATGTAATCAAAGTGGCTGTCTGAAAGACATTAATCTCCTTGTACTTATTGCGATTTCCGCCCAAATAAAATGTAGCAAAAAACCACCCGACAAAATCATCTACGGCTTTTTCGCGAGCTTGACAAGGAAAAAGGAAAAAACGCTGATTGCCCGCGTGAAAAATTACACATCATCGCATGCGGCTGAAAGCGTATACGTATATCACGCGTATGTATTACGCACATATTTTGATTGGAGCAAATCTTAAGCGGGGCGGTGATGATACAGATACTCTATGGAAAGCTTGAGCAATACTAGCATATATGCGCGCCGTCGCGACATTTTACAGTACAATAAAAATGTATAAAGATATTATATTTTTACTAGAGGTGGGGTTCATGAGTTTGACCGAAAAACCGGCTAGCCGACTAGCTGGCTGAAAAAAGCCGACTAATCGGCTGAAGCGATCATAGCATTACGCGGTGTTCGGGTGGAATCGGTAATGTTCGTCGTGTCTAAATTCCTACATTATATTGCCAATTGTAAGTATTGATAAAGAAAATAAAAAAAAGAAGCAAATTAATTTTATTAACCCTATTTTAAAACTGCGAAGCCTGTATTGCGGCTAGTTGCCGACTAGTCGCCGACTATAAATGTACCCGGTTAGTTTGCTTTCCCGACTAGTCGGCGACTAATCGGTACTTTTCTAATTTTTACATAAACTTTACCAAACTGCAAGACAGTTACTATACTACTGTAGTATAACACTCCTAAGTATTAAAATTGCTTTTATAAGTCATTGTATCAGGCGACATAGTAATACATAATAACTATGTCTCCTGATTGCTAAGCGATTCGATGAAGCCAACTAACTCAGGTTGAATCTGTCATTGTTTGGAATTTGATGTTCTGCATATTTGTAACATTTATTGTTTAAGTACAAGTGGCCGCGACTGAAAACCTTATAGAAAATCAACTTTAGGCGATTGAAAACATAAGATTAATATTTATTTTCTTATCCGTTATGCCAGATGATCTTCTGAACGACTTTTGGCCTTACTAGAAACTCTAAAGTTTAATAGTTTCGGTGCTTCTTGGTAACCAATAAGAGCATTATTGGAAGTCAACGTTTGGCTTTTGTTTAGGTTTACTTGTATAGAAAACGTAAAAGCTCATTTACTTTATAATAAATCATATCATACTCGTGTATAATTTATTCCATGGTCCTCTCTACTAATGGTAAGTATTTGTCTCGTTTCAAACCATAGGGAGAACGCCGCCTCTCTTTACTTATACCAAGAGTCTATTTCGTATTTAGCAGAGAATTGCGGTGCAGAATGGGTGAAGCCGGGGCTTTTTGTGTGAAAAAAGGAAGCATTTTTAGCTTAATGTAAAATGTAAATAGTCACGCTAAAGTCGATGGTACAAGATCTGGTGGTGATAACCACGAAGCAGGTTCAGTTGAATATAAAAACAAGTTTGACTTACTTCCTGAACAACTGGAGGCAATGAGAGTAACAGATGGTCCTGACTGCCGAGAAACTAGGACAAAGGATGAAATGAGCGAACTAGCAAAGAAAGATTAAATATTTTCTCGTTACTACCGTAATATACCTGACTTTGTTACTGGGAAAATGAAAAGAACACAAAAACTGCAATAAGAAACACAGCTAGATAATGAAGCAAACACCTGACACTGCTGTTATAAAGTTAAGGAAGGTGACTCGGCTGGAATACAATAACAGTTTAATTTATTAATGAACAAAGGATCGGCAAGACTATTCCGGAGAACAGGGCTTCACAAAGGACTACAATTTCTGCCTAATGTTCATTATAACGTTTCTAATTGTACTGAAAACTAACTTGATATCCTTCGTGTTTTGTGCATCGTGCCACGTACAGAGTAATTCTTGTTGAAGAATAAGACGTGCAAATAGTAAATACGGGCCATTAGGGGCGCTTGGCACGAATTTGCATTAAGATTAACGACCGTGCACAGTTGGGGTGTTGCGCACACTGCAATGCCGTTGCCTCGGGCGACATCGGGCGACATCGGGTGACATTGGGGTGCTTCGGGTGAAATTGGACGGACTTGCGACTGCGATTAACTTTTTTTTTCATATAGAGGTAGATAACATGACCATACCCTATCCAACGAGTAGATGTAAACTATTAATATATGCATTCACGTCATTTATGGTTTATAGACTTGATAATAAAGTAAAGAAAAAGCTAAAAGTTACAAAAGCCTTCAGGTGAAGATATGACAATGAACTTGGGCGCACTTTATATGGAGAACACTGAGCACGTCTGCCTTTACACGCGCTAAGGCCAAGACTGAAATATCAAAAGTAATGGCACTAATGGCAAAACCAGAAATAATTAGAAATTTCGAATTTGGAATTTCGAACTGAAATGTTAAAAAAAGGTTAATAAAACTAGTTTTCAGACGAGGATTGCTGCCTCCTTGTCTTTGTTCCAAACTGGCGCATTGTGGGTACATAAGCAGTGCAAGCGTATCGTTATGCAGCCTGCAGTTGCTACGCTATGCACTGTATATAGAGATGTAGTCGCCACGTAGCAATATTACCTTGTCAAGCAATATCCCTTTGTACTTTTATGATGTAATTGAAAAAGGCGCCACAGCTGGACGAAGTAATAAAAAACGAGTAGTGTTAAATACCAATAACTGTATACCTACTATGGGTAAGAAAAATTATAAATACTTAAAAGAAGTTTGTGCTGAAGTAATTTGTACACATGGCGATGCATGCTACTATGGTCTTTTTTTTTATTCTCCATTGGAATACTAATAAAATCTGTGAACGGCTATAGCGACTGCTCAAACACTTCTTTACTTCATCTCTATTTATTGAACGTAGATACAATTATATTTTTGCTGTACATTGTTTAATACATTTGCGATTTTCGCTTATTATTATATAGTATTTTAAACTCTCCTTAGGGCAATAAGGTCCTATATAGCTAGCAGGCGTGCTCATCTTCCCGCTTGTCGCTCAGTGCATCTCTCTTCTATTCGACTAGTTAGAAAGAGACGCCGTGAGTGATAAAGCGAGTCGCGGTGTGTCGTGCTAGCCACCCTGTTATGTTACATATTTTTTCTTTTTAAGTAAACTCCAAGCGGGTCCAGTTTTTTGTGTTTTGAGTGCATTGATTTTGTATCGTTGTTGGAATCCCTTCTTCCGCAGGCCGACCGTAGGTTGCTATTTTTCCTCTAAAAAGAGGGAGCAAATAAAAATATTGCCGCAAGAACTTTGACCTTCGACCCAATCTCGACATATACTCATAAATTCTCCAATTTTCCATAGAATAAATAAATACTTTCTCACATAGCGTACATAAACTAGCCCAGCGGGAGGCTGGCGCGCGGCCAATTCTTCTAATGCCTAGTTATACCCCATTTGCCGTCCCACACGGCCTCAGTCAAGTAATTCATTAATGGCATTACCGCAGAAGGGTTTTATGGACTCTTCTTCGCCACACAAAAGTTATTCTACTTGACCATAGCTTCTGCTTACTTAATATTTCATTATTATAAAAACTAAATCATTGAAGACTAGTTAATACAAGCTTGTTTTTAAGATACCATTAGGTATAAGCAAATTGAAACAAATTACCTTGACACTACTTTTGTTTTCGGGGAACAAGGTATTTCATTTGTTCCATTAACGCAGATGGATCTCTGCATAGTACCGCCTCAACCTATTAATTATTTAATATGACAAAACATATCTAGAACTACCTACAACTAGCCAGTTTTTTGGTTCAAGGAAACTAAATACATACACTTAAAAAATATACTCCTTGGATTCTGGCAGCGTCGAGTAAAAAGGCCTTTTAAAGGAATTACTTAATATAAAATGGCTGTTTATGTTATCCCAATTTAAAAGCCTAAGATGTTTTTGGATTAGTGATTTACAATAAGTTTATTTTTAATTATTGTTTTTTAACATCGCAGCATAATTCATCGCTTTGCGATACAGTATACGAAACCCATTAAAAACCCGACAGCCTGGACATGAAAACATATTAAATGTCATGTTTTATACGCCTGTGATGGCAGTGCCGTACCTACAAATAAGCAATGTTAACATTTAATTTACCCCAGAGGTATAAATCAATAGAAATGGCCATATAGATTTATAAAAAAACAGCGTTTATTTTATATTATCCAGCCATCTTTGCACTTACTGTCCACTTATTCTGTGGTAATATTTTGTTACTTCTTAATAATTTAGGCTTGTGTAACAAATGATTGATAAAATAAATATAAATGCTGTCTTCATTGCTCTACATTGGCAATTTATATTGATTTTCTTTGCATTTGAGGCACGCTAGACTTTCTTATATACCATTTTTATAAACATTTACTAATAACAGTAGTGTTTAGTCTTAATATTTAACAAGGCCGCAAAAAAATACCTTATTCGAGTCAAGCCTAACAAACTTAAATTGATGTTAAATAAAACTAATTATAACTTCAGCGACAAAGATTTTAAACTTAAGAACTTGACGTAGGCCTTAAAGGGTAAATGTAGGAAGAGTAGGTATTAAAATTATATAATGATAACACATTAAGGCCTACTATTTATAGACATACATACATACCTACACTCAGACGGCCCGTGACGCTATTTTGCTCGAATGCTCGATCTTAATACAATAATATTAGTCCATTAGAGGCATTTACTTAGTGAAGATAACGCTATTTACCTGATATTTCGCGGAAATTACTTGGAGTTAAATAAACTGATAAATATATTTTCTTACTTCCAGCATAATTCTCATAAAACTACGACCTTTGTATAACAGGTGAAAATCTTGAAATTTTTATTTGGATATTGTACATTAATTTTTATTTTAATATACAGGATAACTTGACTTTAGGTACGTACCTTAGGTCAAGTTATCCGACTACTGGAAGTAAGTCAAATTTGTTTTGCAAGATTTAACCGAAACGTACACGCCAGGAAACAAAATTTTATAAAAATGTCTTAAAAGTTGGTGTATCTAATTATTATTAAAACGTAATGTACTCGTAGTTTCCACATTGACAAAAACCTTTAATACCTATACAATCAGTTTTAAATATACGTCATTAATTAAAACGTCATGATTGAAAATTCCAGGCTGCCATGAAACTAATTTTCACATCAATCCTTTTAAACACACAAATTTCAACATCACAAAGAGCTAATCGCATAAAACAAGATGGCGGATGGTATCATCAGTTAATTGCATCAGTGTGAGAGTCTAAAAATCATGAAAATACTGAAAACAGTGTTTTAGAAGCGTACAGGGACGTGCGGTAGAATTATTGAATTAGTGACTACAGTCTGCGCAATGCAGGCTTTTCCATGAACCGCCAGGAGTGCGGAATAAAATGGAGATGGTAGAGTTATTCAACAGCTCTACTGAAAGTGAGCACAGCGGATCGCCAAAGTGTCGTATCTTATTAGGAACTGTTTAGCAATATTTATTTATGTTTTTGTAATAACGGTGTAGTTTTGATTTTTTGTTGAATCGGTGTTAAGTAAATTTGTTTTTGCTTGTAGTAATTGTCAAAATGCTTATAAAAGGGTAAAGCATGCCATTTGAGTGTACGCGTGTTTGCATTTTATTTCCGCCCACAGTTTTCAAGAATAAGCCCATGGAAATAAATTAAGTATGAGAATTGTAAGCGTTTAGGGTACGTCTGTCGCAACAATAGGGTATTTTAAATTTTGATTTATTTTGAACCCTTTTACGCTTGTTACTTAATACACACTATAACTTAATATTTGTAAAGACACCTTAAATACTGAATCTACTACTTTTTCGAATTGGCGCTTACCCAAAACGGATTATCTAATAAAATAAATCACAGATTGCCTGTAAACTGTTCCCGTTCCGCCATCTTCTTAACTCCGTGGACTTTGGGAGCCTGGGATAGCATAAATTGAACAAATTCAATGTTTGCTCTTTATGAGAATTACTTTCGGACATTTTAAATTAATTCTTCACAAATGCACTAAGAGGAAATGGAGAATAAAATTGAATTAGTCATATTTTTTTGAGTCATTATTTAGTATCATGTAATTGAAGTGAAATATTTGAGAAAAAGGTATTGTGTTATTATTTAATTTTGTCAGAACTTTTAGTAGAATTAGGGCCTGTTTCACCACTCTATGGTAAGTTCCTGGTATTATATCCAAATGATATCTGTGATGCCGTCTCTGTTTATTATATGGACACAAACAGAGACTGTATAACATATATCAGAGTGTGCTGAAACAGGGACTTATGGTTTTTAAGGGAATATACGTCATCTCAGTTAATGAATGCTGAAGAAACTTTAAGTATATGTATAACAAGACCCACGAGTGAAGGTTAAAGGCCGACAACGGCCCAGCGATTTTTGGGGTTGCCGTGTTTTCATGGGCGACGCTCATTACTTATAAGGCGATCTGCTACTAGTTTACTTCTATTCCAAAAAAGCAATAAACTGTTTTGGCCTTTATCCTACTCCTTCGGTAAGTCGTAGATAGTAGAAGTGTAATATGTCCATGTAGGCATTAAGTCCGCCTTTTGTACATTTTGTATTTTTTGTGCAATAAAGTTTAAATAAATAAATAATAGGTCAGAAAATTTTGCAAATATGGAAAGAAAAGTACTGAAATACGAACAATCGCATTATATTTACACCAATACCCCTTACCAAAAAGTTCGTACTGTAATAACTGATGATATTCATGATTTATTGTCAAAATGATAGTTTAATGCGACAGATTGACGTGCCGCTAATGAATGCGATGCGAACTGGTAATAACTAGTAATAACCAGTTTTACCCGGATGTGACGGCTCGCGATTGGCTGTTCGATTCGCTAATGTGGACGTGCCTCTTCGATGAAATAAGTAGATAAATTTAAACTGTAAATCTATAAATTTTTGCCCGACTGCATGAAGCAAAGGAGGATCATTTATTACGAACGTTTTGATCCTAAGTACTTTTTTTCTCAACTATAAAGTCATTGCGGTTAAACATACTTGTTCTTTGTATATTATCACATTGAAAACTTTCATTTATTCATCCAAAGTCGAAAGCTTGGGGCGTGGAAAAGTTTCCTCTACACATTTAAAGATCGCAACATATTTTTTTAAGTCTGCTATGGAAGTTTCTTTGTTTCAGTCATTTGGAGGTAACTGTCCGAATTAGTTTGAAAAACACTACTCTTGAGCCATCTTTCGTTTCATAATTCAAATATTTGAACCGTCATTATTATTCAATCAAGTTTAAACTCATCACATCCAAACTACAAAATTCACCGCACGTAGCGCAGCGACAATACAATTTGAGCCAATGTTTATTTTATTGCCGGTTTACACGACTCTAGCACAATTTACATCAAGAATGCGTTTTGAAATAACCATTACATTTGCTATAAATTACTTAAACGTCCGGCCTTAACACGGCTGTTCACGATCATCCCCCGCTGACCTTATTAGGGGTTAATAACCCCAACTTATTCCCATTCAAAAGCCAACAAGTGCGACAGATGTGAGAATTAAAAACACTCCCCCCTTAATTTATTTACATCACGACATTCAGCTATTAATCCCCCTGTATAAGGTTTTTAATCTGCTAATGCTCATTTTATTTGAATACTAAGTCAAATGTCCACACTAGCGTTATGCTAGCTATTTTAAACCTTGTCGCGTTCTGTTGAAGTTTTGTTTACGCTGGCTTTGAATAATCGACAGCTGATACGGAAAATAATTTTCAGTTCAACCCTGTTGGTACTTTTGACGTCGAAATAAAATTCAGTTTTGTACAGAGGGAGTACAAATTGTTTTACTAAGCTGATTGCGAGGGTGTGTATGTAATAAAGGAAACATAGTAAAGGCGTAAATTGAAGTTGAAAAATTACTACCGCAAATGTTCTTATATGCACGTTTTCTTTATTGTTTTAATATAAAAGTTACTTATGTAACGGGTACTTTAGCAACTGCAGTTTCCAGTTCATAAAGAATTTTAATAAAGTACTGTTCAATATTCCTTTATGATTCACATTAAGAGTAAGAGCAACGTATGAGGTTTCTTTGTCTTACATACAATGGAGCCAGATGTGTCCTAACAAAACGTAGTATTCGGCTGATAAAGCTGAAATATAGAGCCTTAGATGGCAGAAATTGGAGTACCCAATTACAATTTCAAGTTACTAACGACCGAAAGAGAATCTGATACTTTTTGAAAATTATTAATTAATACGAGTGCATTGAACAGTGTGTATGTATAATTATACAACGCACCGTACAATACACAATCCATATACAAGCAAAACCGGGCAAGTGCTTGTCAGACGCGCATATTAAGCCCGAAGTTCCGGTGAATACCAGTTTCCACCCATATGGTACTAAGTTATAGCTCAATTTAGGAAGCGCAAGTTTAAACTGAAAACACTGAACATCTTTATGTAAGGATTTTTTTGAGTTCAAAACCAATATTTGTTTTATTTGTAGTCTAGGTTAAGAAAATTATTTATTTTGTCCGATCTGTAATGTGATGTACTTGCATGCCAATCTAAGCAGAGTGTGGTGGTGTATCTGATTATTTTGTAACCAAGATATTGTAAGCCATTCCTAACAAATAAAGGTTTCCTTCTTTCTTTCTATAACGCAATTACAAGTGTCGCTAACAAATTAAACAGCATGAATTTGCAAGGACTCTTATTCAACTCATCTCAACTACTGACATACATCAATTATAAAAGAACATCTTCAAAAATATTAAAAAAAATAATCAAAAAGTATAATTTATCTGCCAGCGTTGCCGACAACAAGACACACACAATTTTCACTACTTTTTAATGTCATACCCTTATTTGAAAAGTTGGAGCCTCCCCCCCCCCCCTTTAACTTTTTAACTACACCCATATACAACACCAGACCGAATACCAGTCCCAGCTGTGGGACGTGCATAAGCTACGCCACTTTATCCGTATTCTGATATACCGCTCTACCTACTACCACATATTTTCCTCTTCACGTACCTACATGTTAGTCGGCATTACATACATTTCAAATTAAAACAATATTTCAGCTTTGTTTTAGCCAAGTATAGCTCCCATCATTTGTTATAGTCCAAATGACGTCTCACTACTATACAAAGGTTCCCCATCATAACTATGATAAATACATATGTCTTACTTTAATGTTTATTTATTATGTCTCTAAAAGCTTTTTGAGTTTAACAATTAATATTGTTGAGATATAACTAACCCTGATAGGGGCACGGATCCGAATTAACATATATGATGTGGGCGCAAAAGTCACGTTCAATCAAAGTAGTATTATGCTTGTCTCTTCCCAATAACTTTCTATAAAAACTAGCTTCGTCGCTATTTGCGTTCTTTTCTTACTTAACCATGTAGGGGAAAGATACTCTTGAGCGTCCAACAAAAAAATATTTCAATTCCATTTACCAAGAAGGTAGTAGGGGATCTTCAACTGAATATACGCATTCCCTCCTTTTATTTTTAATGCATTAGGTTAAAGCTAAAAGGGGAAGGCTGGAGTAATTCCACGTATCAAGTTACTCAGCACTTTAGCTCGAGGTGACAACACCTCGATAAAAGTAACGGTGACTAAAAGGTGCTACATTCAGAGCATGCCATTTATTTGTTTATCAGGTTTGTATGAAAAATGTTTATATTTACCTTTTGGATGTAATCATTGTTAAGCTACTAGAAATCCCAAACTTTAAAAATGCTAAAATATCTCAAGTTATGAATTAACTGACGATGTGAACAACATTTTGACAGCGGCCAGACACAAATCTATTTTTTTATCATTAAATAGGAGGACAAACGAACAAGTGGGTCACATGGTGATAAGTAATCACCACTGTTCAGAAACACACACAACACCAAGGGGTTAGCAGATGCGTTGCCAACCCAGAGGGCTAAGATTAGGCTAAGATGTAATTTCACTGGCTGTCCTTGCACTCCACGCCGGAACACAACAGTGTTAGCACTCTGCTTAGCGGTTAGATTAGCGAGCAAGATAGTGGCGGTAGGTTCTACCATCCGCTTATGAAACACATTTCAGATGCATAACTAACACAAAAATTCAATACCAATGTCTAGAATTTTTCAATGATAGGCGTATACAATATTATTAATATTTATTCTAAAATGGCCCAGTGACTTACCTTCAAAATCGCTAAGATGACATAATCGGCATCTTCTACTTCAATCTTGGCAAACTCAAATATACTAACAAATCGAACACCGTGAAAGATCAACTTGACTTCAAAATAAGGCATCGGTTTTTAAAAACCAGATAAAAATCAAAGGCATAATCATTTTCAGGTAGAATATCAACGAAAATAATCAGAAGTCGAAGCGGACCCTTCAGGCTTTATTCGCTAAATTGATTTGATAATGTTCGCAAATTGGGCCCGACGAATGCGTACTAAAGTCTCAAATTAAATTGAGATTTATACCTAAGACTTCATATTATTAAATGACTTTTTAGGGTTTCGGTAAAGCCCCTATCAAATTGTTGGTCCTATGAACAGGGTTCTTTGTAACTATTGAATTGAAAGCAAATGATTACGTCTACTTATCAAAAAGCAATTTTATCGTTTAGTTATTAAAAAGCTAGACAGAAAAATGTTTAGGGTAAATGTAGCAAATGTACTACTCTAAACTAATGGCTACTCTAAATAATTTACCTAAAATATTTAGAAAGGCTGATATTTAAGTTAGCTTTTCTTTGAAATCTGTGTAGGCAGGTTGCTTGACCTTCCTTTGTTTAAGTTTTTTGGAAACATTGTCGACAAGGTGACGATTAGAAGCAACGATTACGGAACCATGCCATTTGCCACTGCTCGCGGAATACGAGTTCAACATAGCGAAAAACTCATTTCGTAGGATTTAATCTTTCGAGCGAAATTACATAAAATGCGAATTTACGGTCGTGGGAATGTGTACTTTTACCTTTTGGATGCTTCCTTAATACGTACTTAACGCTAGCAAGTTTCAGAAAATAAAAAACACTATGTAATTTCCGTAAAACGAGGTTTAACTAGCACAAAGTTCCAAAGGGAACAAAGTGTTCAAAAGATCTCGATTGTATTAAAAACATCCCTCAGAAAAAAGTGAAAGGCAGTGACGGATTACACTTTGAATTTACTCTGAAAATGTACTGAAACTTTGAGCTAAATTTTACCGTATCGTAAGTTAAATGTTCTCCTTACTTGTTTACTCATGATACAAGAGGGACGTAATAAACAAAGAGATTTAGGCAAAATGAAATTGACTAGATTGAGACGGTAAAGTGTAACACAATGATACTCAACGACGAACATACAGCGATGAAGTAGCCGTGTTCGTAATATTCATGTACTCCCAAAAGAAATGCCTTTTAAAAATACACGGCCACTTCATTCAGCACAAGAGATCATTGTTTGCAAAATATTCGCTGATAAAGTCGCCCATAGAGAAGGGACCGAGTTTTTTTCAATCGTGAATTTTCCACGGGTGGAAATATTCATTCCCCTCTCAATCTGGTCCTTCGAAAGCCTTGTTTTCCTCCGTTCGCCGAGGCGACGGCCAACGTTATGAGAAATATGTGGATCGGTTTGCGGAGCAAAAAATGTCAACTCCACCGTATTTGTTCTTCGATAGGATTTCTCGGCAGGTTGTTTTTGCGGACGAGATTTGTTGACTGTGCAAGTTTCTTGAAACTATTTCTTTACTCCCATCTTATTTGATTATAATGTTTTTTTTGGCCTTTTCTTTCATTCGTTTTATTAAAAATTCTTAATATTTTAACTAATTTGTTTTATCTTCTATTTCAGGTACTCATCTACGTCTCTTCATAATTCAAGCAGATATCGGATGTAGCGAGCTCTTAATAAACTAAAAAACAACGTTCGCGTTGAAGACAATGACCAGCTCCAAACACTGTAAAGTAAAAATAAATATAATTAAGCAAGGGGTTTTTAAAATTTAAACAAAAAAATTACAATCATCCCCGTTACAGTCACGTTCCGAGTAATTCATTTTTAAACTTTGTGAAATTTCTCATTCTTTACGACGCCAGAGTTTTATGTTATCTTATTCGCCAGTTGGTTTATGTTTACTTTTCTCTACTCCTTAATTTTTCGCTTCGTAATTTTTTCCCGTCGCTAACGACGGTGAATTCCGAATTGCAAATGTCGTTAATTGCCCGATGGAAATTAGTGTTCGCACTTTGCAGTACACGACGCGACTGATTGTTGAAATATTTAACATCGCAGCCGGTTGAATAATTCACTGAAATTCCTTTGCGTACAAATAATCACTTCTGTCCCTGTCACTGGATTAATTTAAATACTAATTACTACCCTTGAAAGCTGTTAAGTACTCGAGTTTGAATCAAGACGCACTGGCAGCAGGCAGCTTGAACTCGTTAAGAATCATCGCCTAATATGGATTCGCTCTGTTCGAGTCCTCGGCGATCGACGTCTCCATAGAACACTGTACTCTACGACGGCTCCAAAGTATTCCTGAACGTTCTCAACTTACTCTGAGAGCTCGACTGAATTCATCAGTATTATTTGTACTGAAACACTGCCAAATTGGGTGCCCTCTCGTATTGAGAGTTTTACTTCAACTTTCTAGCATAATATTGAGCCCGAAATTCATGAAATAAAGCCCCGTCGAATTTAGAGAAACCAATATTGAGCTAAGGCAAATTTTGATTATTCTATTCTCTTATTGGGGGCTTATTATATGAATTCGAAATATTGTTGTTTTTGAATTCGATGTATAATAAATATTTGAGGACAGTTTAAAATGATCTGCTCTCGGCTGCTCTGAAAGAAGCCTGAAAAATAATATGTAATAAAATTGGCAGAGATTCCGTGACACAGACACAGTTCGTCAATAAGCCTTAAAATATGGCAAAGAAGTCATATTATACAAAAATAATGACATACATAATAATTATATTAAGGAGGCATTATATACACAGGTTACCAAACACTTTATAGTTACATTCAGCGGCGTCATCCATGTTTTTTTTACCGTTATAAATACAGCAAGCCACCACCAGCGCCGATCAGATAAATACAATTATTTTACGAAAATGATATGTTAGGGTTGTTCCAGATTGGGCCCGCGATACGCCCTCCGCCGAACTATGCTGACCGGCCCACCACATTGTTTCTAGATTTATAGCACACTAACCAGTGCGAGGTTCTTTTCAAATTTCCCTCACAATACCCGTATGGGCTTTAAATGTTTCTTATCTTAATGTATGCCTTTTTACCAATGGCCTAGTTTCCATTCCCAGTGAGATTGCAACTTTTAAACCGTATCCTGTTATTTACTTACTAGGGTTAGATACTTACTTTAAGGTAGATACTTATTTAAATACTTTATTCTTAACTCATTAGGAAACTGATTTCTTTCAAAATGAATACTAAAGTGTATATGCTGCCTGATGCAACGGGACGTGAGCACAAACAGCTTATCAACAAAATGAAAATAGCACTGTAACTGATTTAAAGCTTAATCCAGCTTTTTCCATTTCCTAGTTCTTGCTGCAATCATCGCCCTAAACCCGTTTAATCCGGTTTGATTTATATCTTAGCCGCCATGACGGCTCCGTCGACTGATTACTTCCAATGCATTAACACTGATGAATGTATTTGCATTAGAAATCCAAGGCTTAACTACAGATCTGAGTGAATGCTTGGCTCAAACGTGTTCGCTGTGAGGAGGGAAAGTGCGGAATTTCATACGCCCTTGTAATGAGGTGGTATGTCAATTATACTGACAAAATTCTTTTTTCCTCTTAATATCATTTTTAAACGCCTTCTTAACTTATTTAGCTGAAGTAGGTATCGTTCTATCTAGGCGTTTCATTTTAAAATAAATAGACAGCGCTTTTTTTATAACTAACATAGCGTTCCTGACTTAACCATAGATTGTCTCTTATCCCTCAATTCTCGCGTTCAATGGGATTCAGCTCACATTCGAGACATAAATAGCGAAATATCTTGGGAAAATTTACTCCCATTGGCCTAAACTAGGCAAAGCATGTACAATACACATTATACAATACATAGACATATAAAATATATTTCTGGAATGTGACTTCATCTCTACCGACGCAAGTATCGCCCCGCAGAAATACTTATTGACAAGTCTCTCATCGCATGAATTTTATTATCATCGCTCTTAAAACCCTTTTAATTGTCATTTTTATAACTGGCACACGAGAAACATGTGGCAGTTCGAAAACAAATACCATAGACAAGTTAAACGCAAGGTCATCAAAGTCACGCAACAATGGCGGACGACAGATGGCGCGGCAGTGTTGCCAACTTAATCAATTGTTATTGGCAGTTGACACACATGACCCAATCATGTGGAACGAATTGAATGCCTACTTCAGTGGTTTCTGGTAATGACTTTCGATTGTCCTGCAAAATTCGACAGGTCCTCTCGATGAAGCGATTCATTGTGGTTTTTGTAGCTAAGTATTGGAGAATTTAATTGGTTTTCATGGGCTTTTGTACAGACTCCTAGTAAAAAAATTAAATTTCTAAAATGGTTTACTGCTGAAGTATAAAATCAATTGTTTTATTTCAGTTAAATTAAAACAAGTCGCCAAAACAGTAGAAATTATTACTTCATAAATAAGGTTTTTAAGATTTTTTTCATATACAAGCTTGTTCTCGTCTGCACACATCGAGTATATCAAAATTGTAGTCAATTCAAATGTTGCAAGTAAGTTAAATTGTTTTGCAAGATTTTACCCGAACGTACTTACTGAGAAACAAATAAACGATCAACGTAACACAGCAAGTTAAATTCATATAGGCTTGTAAAACTGCACTGCAAATCACAATGCGCAATCGGCTCCGCGATGCAGAGATCGCCTACCTGCGAAGATTAATCTGGAATCAATAATGACGATTAATTCGGTGCCGGTTGATTACGCCACCACTGCTTGGTCAGCGCTACCGCAGCTAGTTACATCTACATGCCGTTGTGATTAGGGTTACCAGATCAATAAAATATTGTAGAGGCAGTCTAAGAGTTATACCGTGGTTTGAAATTAAACAGAACCAACAATGTCGTCTACGTGAGCAGCACAATGCGAGGTTCAAATGACATTAAACTGATTAGCCTTTTCAGAAAAGTCTTGAGTTAAATGTTTTTAAAAGCATTTAAACCGATTCTGATTGAATAATGCTAAAATGTGACTCCGAAATGACAGCATAAGAAATAAAAAGGCCAATTGAATTGGACTATGTTTTTGGGCCCTACAATACATAGGCAGAGAGATATACTCGTAACGGCTTTCAACTTGTAACAGTGGTCTTTTTTTGTCGGGGGTTATAAAGCACCAATATCGCAAGAACTTCCTACCAGCACTTCACTTCGAAAAAAACATTAATTTCGACACATCAGTAAACTCAGCGCCCTCGCAATATCCATCACGAGGACTATTTGCATAGGGGGTGATAAATCTGGGGAAGAAATCTCATATGGAGCGATATTGGCGTAGAAGCCAGCAATGTATCATAACGGATTCATTTGCTGACTTATTGCCCTATATTCCGCTGTCGTACGTTTGAATCCTTCAATTTTACTCTAAGGAATAAGCGGGATACGCCGCAGGAGCGGTTTGTAATCGAGACTCTGAAGGTTATTTCCTCCTGATGGTTTACCCGGAGTAAGTTTATGTTGTAAAATATTTTTTGCTGACACTATTTCGTATCGTCCATTGAATTGATTAAAATGCTTAAACAAGCTTATTTACGCTGAAAATTAATGCAGTTATTTTATTATGAATGACTCTCCTAACTTCAAACGTTTACATAACTTTGTGATATTTTAAACATAAGCATACAAGCTACGTATCAAATTTTATGAAAGTAGGATCAGTGTTTTTGACAAAAACAACACAAACTAAAAACACATTTCGTATTTATAACAGCAGGTGTTTATATTCTACTATACGTACCTACTATTACACTATTTGTGGTCGCTGGATCATTGCAATTATTTTGCTAAGCACACTATTCCGGCATAATAACGAATAATCTCTGCCTCTATTGAATAGTTAAAACACTTCAAAATATATATCCCGGTCCGACGCACGTCGACAATAACTCCCGTCGCACGCAAAACTGCTAAAAGTCTGAATCGTTCATTAAACTGAATCAAAAATTCCGCTGCGAATCGAAAAATGCCTGCGACCTGACGAGCCGAAATTTCAAATACGTAAAAACTAAATTTTAATGGCATCCAATTGCAATATTTCAGTACAGTCAGCTTAAAATTAATTGGCGGGGATCACGATGCTCAATATTTGACCGCTTTAAATAATTAACAATTGAGTATTTAACAAATAACCGACCGTTGTTTTTCTTTTGAAGAGAATATTTGTAATTATTTTTAAGGTACCTTACGTAAAATAAAACAAACAGATCTAATTAAGACTAAATAATCACAAATGAAAACTGTTTATGTGTGGGTACACTACACTAACGTCATTTAAAAATACTTGCAACACACACGGATGAGTACAAAATACTCAATAAAAAAAATTAAAAGGGTTTATTACAATAAAACTTCACAGAAAATTTTCAACCAAGGGTTCTATGCTAGGATACCCTGTGTTATAGGGTTGTTATAATAATATGTGCAAAAGTTCTAACTCTCTTATTTTAGTAGTAAAAATTTGAGCACCTTTTCAACTCCTATGTATTTACTCAGGGACTAATAAACTGCATCAACTTTCATACTTTAAAGTGTATGAAACTGAAAAATGCAAAGTGCATTGCCAGATATGCATGTTGAGTCTAATTTAGCCACAGGCTTTAAATATAGTCCCTATCTAAAGTTAGAGCACATGCTTTTGTCGGTAGGGTAGCCTTTTTTTACTTTTGAAGTGAGACAAAAAGGTACCTCAGAAATTGCTCCAACAAGAAGATCGTAGCTCAAACTTTAATTTAGAATGTCTATAAATTAACTACTCTATTGGCACTTCACTCGCCCCTGAAGCAAAAGTATTGAATTATTTTCATTAAGATATTATTGTGCCCACATAGTTAAGAATTGTTGATTTTAAAGCAGCCGTGTTTAAAACTAGTATTTTTTTCAGTTTCAGGTGAGTCTTGCCTCTTGGCGAAGGACTCTTAAGGTACTCAAGTATCAGAATTATCGAATGTTTGTTGTCGTATTTACTTTCAGTTCTCAATTGGCTGAAAACTGATGCGTGTAAGTAATTGGGTTGGAGTTCATTTATTACACGACGCGTTCATGACATGTTCAATTTAATAATGGAATTAAAAGGGTATAACGTTGTAGTGTTTAGTGAAAATCAAACGAAGGTAGTTTAAAAGAAACTTCACTGTTTTGGCTAATATACTAATCCTATGCTTACTTATTGTGTTTAAACAAACTAATAATTTTCTGAACATCTTTACTTTCAAAGTTCCCGTGTTTCTATGTCAACAAAGGTCTGCTATTTATCTGCACTCACTAATAACATATTTTTCTTAATAATTTCGAGAAACTATTTGTCACGTGTCGTGTTCATAAATGAAATCCGGCCACGTAAAGAAACAAATCTGGATTCAAGGAGCATTGCTCATTCCTCCGAAAACATTACGAGTCATCGAAATTCAATTCACTTTGTTTTTATTTACTCTGTCTTTTATTTAGCTGTGGTCATTTTTATTTGGACTGAGGCAAATTACGGCACCGTTTCCTTGGTCTATTTTGTTCGCCTTAAATGTTTCGAATTCTGTCTGGACTCTTCTTTCCTTTCATTGTTAAATATGTTTTGCTCTGACTGCTATTCTTGTGTGTGTGTATCGTGGTCTAAGCCATTGCCTGCTTTTTTTTTGCTTGTTTTTTGAAATGCAAGTGTTTGCATCTAAGTGTTCATGTAGTTATCAATCGATTTAGATAAATGTTTACATTTAATTAGTACATGGAATTTTGCTTAGAACTTTTAATATTGTACTATTATAATTATTAAAATTTAGAAAATTTCATCTTATATGTCCTTTCCAGAATATAATTGTGTACAACAAACTGCATAGGTACATACATAGTCTGTATTTAATTTCTAACATACTTTTGTGGATAATGCAGTTTTTGGCATCTTTTTGTATGTTTCAATCACAAATATTCATTTTTTTAACTTGCACAGTTTTGCCGTAAAACTCTCTTTAAAAGCACCAATCAACTTCAACCATTGTCTTGATCATTCCTTCTATTTCAAAGACTTTCATATGCAAAATTCTCTTTTACTTCTTTATCATTTTTCATCGACTGTAGGTGCTACACATAAACTCATATAATAAACCGTAAACCCAATGGTTTTGAAGTCAAAGTGCATACCGTGACAAGATTTAATTAGAAGACAAAAGCAAAGCGTTATGAAACTACTAAAAATTTCATGAGCCGCGCTTGCAGTCGGACCCCAAAATATTGATCGTGGCTCTCTCTCATTCATGCCGGCGCGTGACAAAGCCCGCTTTGCTCGCTGTGGGAGAGCCGCACACACACAGCTCGCACATGTGTGCGTCAGCTGATGGGACATTAAGAACGCCGCATGCGCCCTGATGCCTTCGCAACTCCAGCGCTTTATTCTAAAGCCAAGTGCTAGACTAACAAGTTGCGGTGAGCGCTTACTACGCTACCGAGCGTTAAATCGACGCCCATTCAGAAAGCAAACTACATGAAAGGCAAATCGTTATGTTTTTCTGACCATAGTTTTATTTAGTCATATATTAGGTATAAATATAAAACTGATATCGTGTGATGTAGTATAAAAAGCGGTGCCCTGTTTTTGCCGGTCTTAACCAATTATTTTTGAAATGTCTTGCACTCAAAACTTGCTAATACTATGCTGCTGCACCTCTAGATTAAGTATGCATATTATGCATACCCACGTCTTATGGAACAGCCACAGCAAAGCAGATATGCTGTTTCACATTACTGTAGAGGTGCAATTTTAGTTTAAAGGTATGCATGTCGTATTAATTAATTTTCTAGATCATTTAAAACTAAAAATTAGAGCTTTGTACAGAGTGATAATCGCCTTATGAAAGTCAAATCTTGGAGCAACTACGTGTTTCTTGATACGCGTTTACTCGCTACGTAACTCAGTGCGTCCCTTTCTAACTACCCCAGTAGAACGAGAGAGAGTAACACAAAAACCTTTTGTAAAAATCTCTAAATGGCAATGAAAACCGTGTCAAAAACCGCTACGTGGTTTAGAAAGCGTAATCGGCGGAAGATACGATGAAGACAGACGGAAACGGATAGCGACTTTGTTTTTTACTATGTACAAATAAAGATATCATATTTTATGGAAAAGTGTATATCCTAATTTATATAAATAAATAAATTTCGCAAGGGATTAAAATGGCTTATACGCGTACGCGTTGACTTTCGGGATGTGATACCGCATTTTCAGTTGTATTCAGCACTTGATTGATAATGCAAAAGCGGGATTCCCGGCACGTTCAGGCTGTAAACAATTTATTAATGCGTGGCACTGCACTGCCGACGCGTGTGAACGGGTTCGAGAGTTTTTAAGAGTTCGTTAATTTGAAGTGGGCGTCCGGACGAAACGGTCCGATTCACAGTTTTTTTATTTTTAACTGACTTTAAAATGGTGGGGCGTGAAACAAGCTTCCCTATTTTACTCCTGCATTAGGATTAATTTAATTTGTGATAATCCAAACTATTAGGGAGTAATTTTAGTTTAAAAAAACGGTTTTTAATTGATTCTATAAATTAGTCATGAGGCCGTGCTTGAAATGCGTAGTGCATTGTTTTTGCCAGTGATTGACATCATTGTTTCGTTTTTATTCGTATGTTTCCGTATCTTCTTGCCAATTACTGAGTCACTGTCAATGACTGGGACTGTAACCTTAACTATCCGTTATCTAACTGTTGTCAATACACGTTAATTATTTAACAGTACGTTAATAAATTGTAATTAAACTGACATGACACGGCGGAGTCACACTAAAATATTAACCGGCTAATGAAAATGCCTCAAACTCCGTCCCTGCGGATAAATATAGCAGCGTAACCTACATAAGTTTTGGTATTATTCAGTATAACTTGAATACAAAAATAAAACAATAAATTTACCCCCGACATTTTTCAAAAGTTATAGCCGCTTTCATACACATACACAATCATACAATAAAAACAAAAACTTAACTAAAACACAGTTCAAGCATTTTGGACTTATGATAAGTGACTGTCTCATGAGATTGTACCAGAATAGTAGATGTTAAATATAACTGCTTCATCATAGTTCTATATCCGAGATACGTCTTTTTATAACATCACAACTTAAAAAACAATACATTTAAGCACATACAAACTACATATCACCTATAGCTTGTCCTTTACGCAAATTTACCCTCCGCAGCCCAAACTGAGGGACAAGTTAGAGCGGAAAACGTAACGAACCTTAGCGAATCACGGTAGAACTTTGCTGTACTATCCTGGTAACTTATTCCTTCTACAATACCATCTACTTTCATGTTGTAAGACATCAGCAGTTAAGTGTTTTTCATAAAAAGTTTCATCTCCTATTACACGCTCTTATGTTTTTTTTTTAAAGTAACTTATGTCCGTCCCCGGATGTCTAACTATCCTTGTACCAAATTTCATCCATATCGCTTCTGGCGTTTAGGCGTGAAAGCCAGACAGACAGATTAGTTGGGAAAATGGAATTTAAAAATAAAGAAAAAAGACGTTACATAGTACTTACATACAAAAAGACAACAGTAATGTATCTAATATTATCTAAGTTTCGCAAAAGGTAATATAAATAAATTTAAAAACACCTTTATGCTGTAAAATTTCGGATAAATGCCGACATATGTAAAATGTGATTCTAAAATGTCAGTTATTTATGCAAAGAAGTTTAAAATTATCGTCATCTGCAAATGCCGACCTATGTGGTTGGTTAGCGTGTCATAAAATGCCAGTGGTTATAGCAGTTTGACAAAACAATAGTATAAAAATAAACTGGATGTAATAATGCGTTTTGGTGGCACCGAAGTAGGTATTACTGGAGCTGCCAATTCACGCGACCGCAACCATCCATCAGAACAAAAAGCTTTCAGAATTCAGGCATCACTTAAAAAAAAAGCTTAAAACTAATTGGGTGTATAAAAAATGAATAAAAGAGAAAATGTAGGTAGTAACAATGCGATTGGATATTTCTAAAGTGAGGTATTTTACATCAAAACCTAAACTGCTTTAAATTTGCCTTGTAACTGCCGTTAATGCGGTTGTTTAGCAGCGATGCGTTTTGCGAAACTGCCACTGCGTCGAAACATCGGATTTTGAAAGCTAATGCACGACTAAGTAGATGGATAGATATGTTTTTCCTATTGGAAATTACAATGCATTGGATGTGTCAATTTTGACATTAAAAGAACAATCTTGACCATCTTTTTGTAAATTCCTTATATTTATAAGGAATTTATAAAAAGATGTTCAAGATTGTTCTTTTAATTAAAACAAACAAAAAATATATCTCAATCGACAACTGCTATAAAGTAAAGATAAAGAAAAGAACATACCACCAAGTGGTGCCATTACATGGCAACATAGCGATTTAGAAAACAGACACATAATAACACATACCTACTATTATTATAAGCATACACAGATAAATAAAAGCACATATTACATTCAAAACACACACATATACAATAATTACCGCAACAACCTCTAACAATTCGCCTAGTCTGTTCAATCGTTGAAAATCCGATATCCCGGTCGTAGAATATTTTCACCGTTAACGCAGCTGTAAAAATGTCAATCGGTATTAGGGTGCGCAGGTCCACAGTACTCAGTGAATCCTTTAAGATTTGTTTGACTTAAATAAAAGTCACTTATCTCGAAGATGGCCTTAGTCATGATAAAAGGGCAATAGGCGTTAAAGTAATAGTACGCCTTTTGTATTTCCTTTAACCTGTACCTTTTTATGGTGTCTTGTGGTGATCAATATAGAGTTATTGTATTGTATAGCTACATTTTTTTAAAAGTAATTTCTGATTATGAAAACGGTGGACAGTTTAGTGCGTTTTGTACTGTGAGTACTGAGATTCAGAAGTCCAGAGGGGTGGGGCACCTGAAGGCTGGCCACAGACCAGTGACTTTCTCGGAGTTTATGGCTTCCACGGGTAGCAGTGACCCGACATGTACCTACAATCATTCGTTACTTTTACAGAGTATATTTTTCCCCAAGTCTGTCGCCCGGTCGTAAGCCGTCACCGCCGAGGCACACCAGAATCAAAATTTTAATTTTTAATAGTTAACGTTTTAAAGGATCACCAGTTTTCTAAAACTTGCTCGCCCAAGTCTCATCCTTGTAGTTCTACTATATAATATATAAAAGAGGTTGAACATTATACCATGTAATTTATATACAGTGGATAAATGCAATTTTCAAATCAGCACACCTTGTGCGATTGTACAGTCAAGGAATTTAATTCCCTACCCATTTCGTTGAAATGTCGTCTGACATTCGCAATGCATTAAGGTCGATATGTCAAACTAACGTCTTGCTCTATAGCTCTTATGGTGACAGTTTGCTATATGCTATTGAACCTTAGGTGGGTTGGAAATTAAATTCCTTGACTGTACTATACTATATTTACCAAGGCAATGTGATCCTTGAAACGTTTAACTGCAATCAGTTTACGAAAAGTTTAATCGAAGCTCTGTGCTATGCTTTGATAAAAAAAAGCGAGTCCCATCACTGTCTAACCCAGTCTATCGTGACGGACGCGAAAATGGAGAATAGCTAAAAGCACAAAAAAGCTGGCCATTGAACCCTATGAACCGTGTTGAGCTTTAAGCACTCGTTTGATTAAAAAGGCCGTGATTTAATTGGAAAAGTATTCATTTACTCTTTTGTTTCGTTGTGATTTATCTATTTCGTGGGGGAGGGATTTGCACGCCTGAATTCGCGATTGGTGGCGATGTTTTTATGGCGGCGTTTGCGTCGATTTTAGGATGAATGATGGCCGGAAACGTAGGGCAATTAAAACAAGTTCATACGCGACGAGGCCGGAATTTATTTCGTGCTCTCCGTTCAGCTTGTGGTTCAGTTAAATCGCCTGGGGATTTACCAGCCATGTCAACCCCAAGGCTAAACAAAGATGTGTCTGTTCTCTTGTTCTGATCCGGTTTAACAAAGTTATAGTAACAATCTTGATTTTTTAAATTTTAATAAGCGTCAATGCGAGTTTGGCATAGTAGTACTAACGTGAAACTAAAAATAAGTTAATCGAATAAAAAGCTTAGTAACTTTTATTATCTTCGAGGAGAAGTATTTTTTTATGAAATAGGAAGGCAAACATGCAAGTGGGTCACCTGATGACAAGTGATCTCCACCGCCTATAGACACCCGCAACGCCAAAGAGATTGCAGGTGCGTTGCCAACCCAGAGGGCTAAGATGGAATACCTCTTATGCCAGTAATTACACCGGCTGTCTTGCTCTCCACGCCAGAACACAACAGTGCAAGCACTGCTGCTTTGCGGCAGGATTAGCGAGCAAAAAATTGTGCCATATTACAGATAGACAGACGGACATGGTAAACCTATACTAAACCCCTTACTACAAGTAAAAACAATTGTTTGTATGTTAATGCTGATACTGTTTACAGTTTACCGTACGTTTTAAAGTACTTTCGCAGAATTGTTACGAAGATTATGCTTTCGACGCCAAAATAGAAAAGTTTGACGTCACAGTTTTGACCTCCCGCCATAAATAAACACTGCTTTTTATTCGGAGCAGCTAAATTTAACTAAAGATTTTTTTCACTGTGACAAACACCTGAACAGCTTGAAGTTATAAATAAGAGCCCGTCGTCCATATTTCAGAAGTTCCCCGATCTGCAAGTCTAATAGTCTGAAGTTGCAGCAGATAAGGTTGTGCATTACGAATACGGAACTCAGACGCATGCCATTACCGCGAAGCCATGGAATATTTTAGACGTATAGTAGAAGCATTGTCGAAATTAGTGATGGTAGTTTACTAGTACAACATAAAGATAAGATATGATAAGATAATGTTGATTTTAGAAAAAGGGTTAGTTATGTACATACCTAGCGTTCATTCATATTCCTCAACGTACAATAATTCTAACTACATTGCAAAATTATTAAGCTAAGTTTCAAAAAGATTTTCAAGCAAAGTCTAAGGGCATCGGAATAAACCTATTTATAATACTATTTTTCGTACTGGCTATTTAGCGGGCTAACCGCTCTAATGCTCAAATTTGAGTTATTACAATACATACACTAATGCTTGCGGTGGATAACCGGCCTTATAGAAATGTTGGGTAATGTTTTGTTTTTGTATTATTTCTTATTTTGACATAGTCATTAATGTGACAACCGGATAGTAGAGTTCCATGACCCACCTCGAAACTAAAGGTCGATTCCCACGAGGGTCATTTATTGTATCATAAATATGAATGTATATACCCGGGTCATAGATATTATATTTATCTGTACATAAAATAATTATTTAATGAGCTAGTTTTTGAATATATTTTTATTAACAATCACCAGCAATCAGTTGTTTAAATAAAATAGTGTGTTATTCATTTTTGGTCTACCGCGGCGCCAAAAAGATGGATTATTATGTTATACCTACTTATTACCTAAGAAATACTAGTTAATAAAATTATGTATTGTTATTTTTCCATCTGGGTCTACCTAACCTAGTCTAAGTATCGGGCTTCAATCAAGGTATCTAATACGAATCTTCTCGACACGCGTTATCTCGCTACGTAACTCAGTGCGTCTCGCTCTAACTAGTTCAGTATGAGCGAGACGCACTGAGTTACGTAGCTAGTAAACGCGTATCGAGAAGATTTGTGCTAGGTGCACTAAAACTGACTTAGTACTCACACATAATCAAAATAATTATCTCTCGCTACGCGTATCACCGTCCGTAGATACAGCTACGCCGTAGACCCTGCTACGCCGTAGGCCTAGCTCGTAGCTGCTATGCTACGTGTTTGTTTGCAAGAACCACATCAATTGCCACAACCTTTAATAAGGCTGCGGCGAGTGCGGTGACTGTGGTACGGATCACGCCATAATTATTAGGGTAGTTCATAATAAAATATGGCAAATTTTCAACTTGCTTTTATCTACACTAATATAATAAAGAGGTAAACATTGTTTGTTTTTTTGTTTCTATGTAGGGGGCAATCTCTGGAACTACCGAACCGAGCTCAGTAAATCTCCATTCCTTAATATGTGTTTCGTATTTCTGTGTCATTTTGTTGTACGTTTGCCTTTAAATGAAAGAAACCAAACATATTTAAGTTAAAATTGATTAGTAAACCTTCACGAACAAGCCTGCAAATGAATATGATAAAATTAAGTTGTACACAAGTGAAATATTAATACATTAAAAGTGAAACTCTATCATCATAACAATTCTATACAATTAAGCAATCGAGCTTGTTCAGACGTTAATTCGGTTAAATACTGTATTCAAAAGGTATTCAACAGTATCTACTTGTTTATGAAACAATTTTGTTAAATTACGAATCCTTTTAAAATTTAATCAACGATCAATTATTTACTTTCAATTATTTGTTGAACGACTTATATAAAGAACAGGTACTCCATGTACCAATCAGTTTTTCTAACAACAACGACAACAAATACTCTTCATTGATTCACACTAGTAAACAAAAATAAAGGAAGTATACAGGGAAATTGTGAAATGGGATTCAACAGGCGGTCTTATCGCTAAGCAGCAATCTCTTCCAGACAACCTAACTTATGTACATTAACTAATACTTACCTACCTACTTTCATAACCAACCTTCTTACGTAAGGAAAAACATCGTGAGGAAATCTGCACGTTCGTGTAAATGAATATGTACCCATAATTCTGTCGGTCCGGTTTAATTTTCACAAGTGTTACAGAGACCAGTGGCCCTAACCTGACTGGCCAAGTTTAGTTTATCTCTATCTGCGTCCCTTTCATTTGACACTAGTTAGACAGAGACGCATGGAGGGGTTAAACTAAACGACGACGAAGCATTTAGTCACCGACTGAAGAACCTTTTGTTGGATCATCCATTATACTCAGTAAAAGAGTATTTAGACATTTTTATTTAGTTTTTATAAGTGTAATTTGTCATTTTTTATCTTATTTCTTTCTTTTTTTTTATTTATTATTGACTCCTGTTAGAGACAAATTTTTCATGTTGACATTCCAATTTTAATTTTGACTTAGTTTTAGTGTATAATGCTTAATATTTATTATTATTTTGACATACCAATATTAGTTTTGATTAGTTTTAGTATTTAACAGTTTTTTTTATTTGTTTAATTATGCTGACATTCGAGTATTAATTTTGTTTTAGTTTTATTAATTATTGCTTTTTATGAAATTTGACGATCTCAATATGAAAACGTGTAATTTGACATCTTGTGCAATTTATAATGTAATTATATTCACTGAATTAATAAACTAAACTAAACTAACCTGGGCTGTCATGTTAGGGCCGCAGATGGCAGTTATTGATTTATTTATTTATTTTATTTTATGAAATAGGAAGGAAAACAAGCAAGTGGGTCACCTGATGGTAAGTGATCACCACCGCCTATAGACACCCGCAACACCAAAGGGATTGCAGATGGGTTGCCAACCCAGAGGGCCTAGATGGAATACCTCTTGTGCCAGTAATTACACCGGCAGTCTTGCTCTCCACGCCGGAACACAACAGTGCAAGCACTGCTGCTTAGCGGCAGGTTTAGCGAGCAAGATGGTGGTAGCGATCCGGACGGACCTTGCACAAGGTCCTACCACCCGCAAAAGCAAAGTTGCTCTAATGCAATAACTAGTGCAACTAGCACGAATCTACTTGATACGCGTTAACTCGCTACGTAGCGAGTTAACGCGTATCAATCTCTTTGTAGAGACGCACTGAGTTACGTAAAGAGTTAACGCGTTTCGAGAAGATTCGTTCTAGGTGCATTGATTTACCAAATCTGGGATGATGGTCAAAAGCGGACCTGCGAAGAAAGATAAATGATAAATGTGTAACTACAGATAGCCAAGAAATGTTTCCACGACAACTCCTAAAATAATTACAATATTAAACATGCATAAACAAACTTCCGGCTTGTTGTTGTGTTTCAAACTTAGCTCATTATTATTCAAATCAAAATATGTATTGAATTATATTAATGCGTTTGGATGTGTGTCGGTATTTTTGGGATATTAAACCTGTCATGAAACTTATTTAATTAGTTGAGTACAGTATAAACACAGCCATAACGCGGGTGCGCAGCATTTAAGGGTGGTAGAACCTTATACAAGGTCCGTCCGGATCGCTACCACCATCTTGCTCGCTAATCCTGCCGCTAAGCAGCAATGCTTGCGCTGTTGTGTTCCGGCGTGGAGAGCAAGACAGCCGGTGTAATTACTGGCACAAGAGGTATTCCATCTTAGCACTCAGGATTGGCAACGCATCTGCAATCTCTTCGATGTTGCGGGTGTCTTTAGACGGTGGTTTACACTTACCATCAGGTGACCACTTGCTTGTTTGCCTTCCTGTTTCATAAAAAAAATCGTCTACGTTAAGACTATGGTGTACCCAGCGGTTTCCATACAAATGGCGATAACGGTTTCCACTCCCTAAACCTTAACCTATACCGATTGCTCAGAGTCTGCGTAAGCATCCCAAAAAGTAATAGCAAGGAATTTTAACGATGATATTCGCCTGTAGAATCCAAAACCTAAAGCCGGTCGATCGGCTAGTCTTAAGGTCCCTGGTTCGTATGGACGGCAGTGATCACTTCCCATCAGTAAATCAGCATGCCCATTTGCCTCCCTTTTATATATAAGTATATACTTCTGGCGGGCTTGGGTGCTTGATATTTATCACTAAGATCACAGTGACCGTTTTTATTCTTCATGTGTACCTATTTAATCACCATTTAGATATATGTACCCTATTACTTTAAAAATAACCAGACAATAGCGCATACATACATATAACATAGTACATTAACAATCTGTTAAATAAGTATATGGTGTTTGCATTCTGTTATAAAAAAAATCCTAATTGAGGGAGATGCAGCTATAAGAGAACCTACGTTTATTAAACATGTTTAAACCAATGATATAAACAATATAACTATGAAAATATTTGCATAGGATAACCTAGGATGCGCCCATGAACCTAAGCCATGAACGTACAGCAAACCTACTTTAGATTCTGCGTAAGCGCCCTAAAAATTAGTAGCAAAGAATCTTGACGGTTTTCGCTTAGCAATGAATTAGGAACGCGGCGACAATAGAGGAGTCCGACGGAGATTGATACACAGCTCCCACCATCCATCAAAGCACCGCCAACTCGCGCCAAACAATGACTGGAACAAGCTAATCATTTCTTTCATTAATCCTTGCAAGTTGAGACAATTATTCAAAAATCAAAAAAGCATTGCAATCGAACTTTTACTTGTCGCCAATATCTAAGTAAAAAAGGAAAAACTATTTTTTTTATCATTAAATCAACTGGGCAGAAGTGCATAAATGCCAGCTCTCAGAAATCAGTCCATATTTTAGGCAACATTGCATAAGCACAACACAGCAAAACTTGCACATGTCACTTTATCCAGCGGTGGAGAAATAAAGTTAAATTTTTATTAAATAATAGAAAGGGTCCTGACGAAGTGAGAACATCCTCCTTTTTTGAAGTCGCTTAAAAACGGCCTTAATTCGAGGTGATTAAATTTATGTGGGAACAAAATCATTTACTTCAAAAAAAATGTTTTTGTCCAACATTAGCGCTGAATATAGTTGATACAACCAAATTAAGAACAACAACAACAACAAATATTCTTTAAAAAAAAACGAACGAACGAAGAACGTTCGTTTTATAAAATTAATCTTTACATGGTATATGGTATGAAACAAAGTTCGGCCACTTACTCTTTCCAAACCACGCAACGGATTTTAATACAGTTTTCACTGTCATTTAAAGATTTTTTTACGGAATTTTTTTACGTACATAACATCCAAATGGTATCCGTGCGAAGTCCGGCCGGGTCGATAGCAAATAACAAAAATGAAAATCATAGTTCTGGTAGTACCTATGCCTACCTCTGTTAGTACCTTTGTTTTGGTAATTGGTACTGAGAGCGACCGTACCGAGTACCTACCAAAGTTGTTATGAAGTTGATTAAAAATCATCTCAGTGCACGCATGATCTTTGCGCTTAGAATCGATTGCAAAAAAGGCGTAGGCGGAGACATAAGGCCGCGTGCAGACGGCAGGCCATGCCCGCGGTCGTAATCAGCGGGGCTTTGTACCACGAGATGGGAATTACAGATACGCCCCGGGCGCAGCACAACCGGGAGTGGTTTAGTGCTGGAGCGAGTACGAATCGAACGCCATAAACTTCACACTATTGTTTCATTTGCACGCTCTGATTAAAGTTCTTTTATTTCCGTTTCAAGACTAGAAAATAATGATAAGTACCTACGCCTTATACAAAACCCTCGCAGATTACAAGGCCCTATTTCATCAACGAGACAGGCGCCAGGTGACAGTGATAATTCTATATACATTGCTTGTCCACTATGATGTTAAGTCTGTAAGTCCCTAGCGTCATTTGTCGACACAGTAATGTACGGAGAATTGTCACTGTCATCTGTCGCATGTCGCGCTTATGAAATAGGGGCCAGGTTGTAAAAGGCTCTGCTCAAGTTAGGGTACACTTTTTTTATGAAATAGGAAGGCAAACAAGCAAGTCAGGTCACCTGATGGTAAGTGATCACCATCACCTATAGACACGAGCAACACCAAAGAGATTGCAGATGCGTTGCCAACCCAGAGGACTAGAATACCTCTTGTGCCAGTAATTGCACCGGCTGCCTTGCTCTCCACGCCGGAACACAACAGTGCAAGCACAGTTGCTTAACGGCAGGATTAGCGAGCAAGATGGTGGTAGCGATCCGGACGGACCTTGCACAAGGTCCTACCACCCGCAAACCATAAAGTCCAAAAAACCAAAACGTTTACTCACACTGAAACTATTCTGGTTTTTTGGACCCACCGTTCTTACTTGTACGACATAGTAGGAATGAGTCAGATCACTCTCCACTCCAAGTAATGTATTGCTGGACTACATTGACTTCCTGAATTCGTAATACGTCGAGAAAAATGGCTACACTCCAAATATGGAAATGAAAGAGTATGGCGTATAGTTGAGTTACTGAAAATATATTTGACTGATGTTTTCTATCGGGCGTTGAACTTTGCCATAACAGACAGAACGACGGGGCTTGATGTATTCTGCATTTATGTTAGTGATATACGAACTAGCTAAACTTAGCGATAGTGCCCAATATAAATTTGGTAACAATCTATATTCTCAAGAGGCCCAGCAATGGAATGTTTAACTAACGAAGGATAGTTTTATGATCTGTGATTTTTCCACGTAAAAAATACTAGAGATCACGAAATAGCCAATTATTATATTAATTAAATAACTCATACTATAACAAAAAAAACTAAAACTATATCTGGTTTCCCAGGTCATATCCTTATATTGTTTAATATATTACATTTACTAGACTATCCTATCATTAATAGGAAATGGAAAACTCCACTCCACAGAATTTAGTGCAATCCTCATTTAATTGTAGAGACAAAATTAAAAATGAGTCTCTACAAAAAACCATTCATGTTTTCGGGGCTATGTTGCCAGGCGTAGTTGAAGCGTTTGTAAAAAACAAATATACACGACGATTTTCTGAAGTCGTTTAAATAATTAAGGGTTCGCCTTAAAAATCTGTTTTATGCTTAAAAACATTTGTAATTCGCTTAGCTATCGTTTTAATGATAGAAAACTTTTTAAATTATTGGTCTCCTCGCTACCAGTATTACAGTCTTCGTCTATGATTATAGTAGTATGGTGTAAACGGGTCACGAAGGGTCACACATGTTTAGGCACATTCCGTTCGCACGCCTTCGGTCGACACGCTTTCAAAAAGCTTTTTGTTCTTTCCATTAGTCCTAAACTACCGACGGCAATCGGAGTTTTTGTCCCGACTTCCTACACATTAATTCAAACGATACCTACGATGACAACGAAAAGGCAGATCGTAAAAGACTCGACTGTATATTCAACGCGAGAAATATATACTAGGGCTGCTGAAAGTCCTAAGCCTTAAGTAGAAAAAAAAATCAGTTAAAAGAGGTTTTTTTTAAGTTAGCTCCAATAAAACACGTTTATCACGATTTTATTCATGTCATGAAACCTTACATGCCCTTAAAAGTAAAGAGTTACACGAGGATTAAAACTTTTCAGACGTCCCTCGTATCTTATGCCTATATCCTTTATCGTATCGGATGACACTTGAAAGACAACAACGTTAATTTACAGTACTAAAATTTGGGGTTCCATATAAGTTGGCAGAGATCCTTTTTGATTTTCGTTGCTTCTTTTGGCCAATACGTGGCACTTGATATTATTATGACTACCTAAAGGCAACAAGCAATGAAGTTTACGTACATTTTTTACTGTAGATACTATAGCAAGTCCGATTACGACCGAAATCTCTTCTCCAAGTAATTGTACTGTACTAACACCACATTCATTCATTAACTTATGGTATATTACAGTACTCCTAATTTCTCAATAACTATCGATAATCGTGTTTGTAAGTGCTAGTGATAAATATTCTGTCAGATGCAAGAGCGAGTGTGGTAGAATGAAGATAAAACTGAAAGCGACCATGCCACGAGTAATACTTACGTAGTTCTGTAGTATATCATAGCACACATCACTGACAGCTAATTTATCGTTAATAAGGGTTAAAATATAAGTAGAATAAAATCTTATAGCAAACAATACACTATCAAAAAACTATTTTCAAAGGTGGACTTAGTTGATTAACATTTTTTTGCTTAGCTAATCAATTGTTTTCATCATTATTTTATCTCTAAATAGGGTAAACTAAAGTAAGTTTTACTAATTAGGTATTATTTTTCTACACCTCCCAAGCAGAAGGTCGTAGGATCGGACCCTGACT
The DNA here is from genome assembly GCA_963691745.1 of Ditula angustiorana. NCBI lineage: Eukaryota > Metazoa > Arthropoda > Insecta > Lepidoptera > Tortricidae > Ditula > Ditula angustiorana. The sequence goes on from OY829487.1 coordinate 9,155,724, forward strand.
TGCACAGTTGAATTTTACGTCATTTAGAGATATGTGCAAACTTTTGTCGTGTTAATAAATAAATTTGAACTTATTGATGAAACAGACCACCAGGAGTAGCTGAGGAGCTGAGTAATTTATGGTGTCTATAAATATGGGTTGAATATGGAACGTGCCCAACTCTGTGATATATAGTTTTGGACTAAAGATGAAACGTTCATTCAATTTACTTATCCACGGTATAGTTGAACAGGATATACTTGGACCCTATGTGTCGTACAAAAACTGTGTCAGATTGTATCATGTAGACAGTAACTATTGTATATCAAACAATGCCGATACGTGATAAAGACCTACAGTAACTGAACTAGAAGACTTCGCACAGTCTATACTCTCGCAGCTATTTATATAATGTCAAGATACATTGACACTTATTGGTATTGTCAAGTGGAAAGGCTGTTTACGGAGCCAGTGATGGATGACGCAGCATCGGGACGGAATCAATCTTCGTCGCGCCAATGTTATCAAACGCAGAACAAAGTTTAGGGGGGACATTAAAAGTGCACCCGACACGACGTGGGAATTTGGGGGATGCCCTAATTTTGTGAGGTTTAGGATGTGATGAGGTGGTTCACGAAGTATTCAGTATATCGCTCTATAAAGTATTTATCTTACTGAAAGGGAATTTTCTGCTAAAGTATTTTTATAGCATATTATGTATCATAATGCCTACGTTAAAACTTTTTTTTTAATGAAATAGTAAGGTAAACAAGCAAGTGGGTCACCTTTTTGTAAGTGTACACCACCGCCTATAACCACCCGCAACATCGACAACTACTATTATACCCGCTTGTATGAAAAGAAAAAAAAACCAACAGTACTACAATATTATAGATTATGGAAGTTTGTGGAAATTCTTTACACATAGTATAAGCTTTATTGTTCTCTAATGGGATCTCTATTCTTTTGAAACAGGCTAAATAGCGCCTTAGTAATCAATGAATCACTCTGTCTTCATGCAAAAACGTGCCGTTCGTTGTTTACCACTGGCACACAGAGCCACCACTTTATCGACTCTCGACAAACAACGCGATAAAAGTGAACGGCACAAACTGTTTGACGACCGACATATTACTTTTAACGACTCTCAACCTACGTACAGCGCATAATCTGCGATCGGTTTTCCTGTCTCTTTCATTATTGAGGAAAATGAATGGGTTAAGTTTCTATAGGTTACTTTGAAGGGGCCTAAAACTGCTATCGCGTTACCTTTTGTCTACAGAACTTTGACAGGTAAATTTATTTTAAGACATTCATTTTGTTTTATTTTTTTGGTGCATCAACGGCAATACAGTTTTGACATAAATTGTCTATAAAATAGCCAATGAGGGATGTCCACAGAAATACATATTATTTACATATTTTAATATCTTTTCAATGAGCAGCAATTGCTATTAGGACAATAAAAATATCATTTAATAATGGTGAGTTTATAATAGTATTTTATGCAACTGCTATATAATGAGAGGCCTTAAAACACGAGTGTGGTTTTATGAAACGAGCGTCAGCGAGTTTCATAATAGGATCACACGAGTGTTTTAAGGTCTAATTATATACAGTTGCATACATTACTTTATCTACACACATATCATAACTGCAAAAAACTGTAACAGCAAAAAACCAAAAACGAATGACAACTAATGGCCGCCTTGTATATTAAAAAGGTACTCTGTGATTCGATCTATCCGTCAAGACGAACGTTTTTTTTAAACCATAGACGAACAAATATAGTCCCTATTGTCATATCACTCGAGATCAACTGTCGTGCGTTTAAATTAAAAAAACATACTGAGTTGACGTTTCGTATCGATAACTGTTTTAATATCTGTGGATACTAGAATAGAGACCAACTTGAATTTTGACAGCTGTTCCAAATTTAAATTCATAACGTCACGAGCAGTCACGAGATATCGGTAATGTGATGACCAATAAAGAACAGATTTACCTACTACCACAGACAAGAAAATTCTTATAATAACATTGGTTGTAATAATGCTGGTCATTTCCTAGGGTTTTTGAACGCGTTATTTAGCCTTTATGATATGTGTGTAGATAAAGAGTTTTTATATTTTCATGAAGACCAGGTAACTAAATAACTAAAAATAAAACAAAGGTTTAGAAGCCTCCTCAATAACACCACATACAATTGATAAAATCCCATAGTAAACAAATAAAATAAATATTGGGTGTGCATGTTTTTGACCTATTTTTATATGATTGGTACCTATTTAGTGATATTCATTTTATAAAGCTTCATTTCATAACAATTGCCGGTGCAATTACTGGCACAATCTGCAATCCCTTTGGTGTTGCGGGTGTCTATAGGCGGTGGTGTTCACCATCAAGTGACCCACTTGTTTGTTTGCCTTCCTATTTTATAAAAAAAATACAATACATAAATATACAAATGGCGAACTTAATAACCATCAAATTAATAGAAACAATAAATTGGTGCAAGATCGTTTATATGTATACGAGGCAAGGCAAGGCAGCTAGGCTCGCAGGAATATAGGCACTGAATATAGCGTATAAATATTTCGTAGGTACACAACTCAAATCTTAATTTTTTTACCGAACTTAGTTTAGATCTTTAAATGTGGAAGCGTCAAACAAGGCCACACTTTCCTGTAACCCCAACACACTGACCTAAAGTAATATCATAGAAAAAAAAATATTCTATGAGTAATATGGACTTCTAGTCAGTGTTTAAAAAATGGCGTATCAAAGGAGGCTAAAAAGAAGACTAAATCGATAATCGCTCGCGCTGTCAGTCTGTCGGACCGACGGCGCTGCTGTCAATACTATTATTTTGTAAAATAAACCTATTTGCAACGAAACTCAATAAATTATTATTTTATGCAGTTAGACGTAAAGTTGTAAATCCGATTACTATAAATGGTAAACTAATAATTTGCATTTGTAACATTGGCGTCAACCTGTATTCTTATGTCGTGCCGTTTTTCTGCTGTCGTTTAGTATGAAACTGTACATCCATGCATTACAATATCATTGCCCCAACATGACCGGCCCAGGTTTAAATTAACCCTCCCTGCATCTCTATCAAACAAGAGTCACAAGAAAGTGACGCAGATAGAGATAAACTCAGATAAACTAAACTTGGCCGGTCATGTTAAGGCCACAGTGTTATTACTGTGCCGCTTTTATTTACCGCGTCCGAACTCAATGAAACTCACACAAACACAGCCAACACAAATAGTGGCCACGCAAACTCTATGGAGTTTTATGTATCACGATATTGGGCGCAGTTCCGGAAACTGGACCTGCATGGATTTATGGCCCCGCTTCCGTTTCCCTTTGCATACGCATCATATTGATTTTCCGCATTTTTCTGTACAGTCTCTAGCAGAAATATCTATACAGTCAAAGAGCCCAAGAATATGTATATACGACTCTATTTTAAAAAAAGTAAGAGGTTGCATCTATCTTTTGATCTCTTCGATTGGTTAGCTACTTATACTTACTTACATACTTATTATTATAATAATAATAATAAACAATACTGCTCACTGTTCCATACACGCTATCAGCTGAGTGATGTGTGACTGTTGAAATGTGCTGAACTTGAAATGGCATACTCGCACTGAGAAAAACGGACAAACGATCTAGTTTAGTAACTCATGATTTTGGTTAATGGTAATCAAAGTTCTTTTAAATTAGCAAAACCATTTTCTACTGATAATCATTTGATGAGTAATTTACAAAGCAAGAGTTAGGTAAGGTGTAACAAATAGTTCGGTAGTCACTTTTTTTGTGTAATAGATAACGAAACTTTGGTTAAGTGTAACAAAACTTTTTTTTCGGTGCGGAGAGCACTAGCACGAATCTGTACGACGAACCGTAACTAGCTACGCAACTGAGTGCTTCTCTATCAAACGAGCGCAGTAGACAGAGAAGGACTGAGTTACATAGCGAGGTAGATTAGATTGTAACTAGAATGTTGAAACCGGTTTTCTTTACTTTTGACAATGCATTAACTTCACCACATTCCATGATGATTACGTTATTTCACAATCTAGTCGCAAAGTCTCCTAGCTCACTATAAAATAAATATTTTGGGACAGTTATCTACATTTCACCAATTGACCTAGTCTCAAAGTAAGCAACTAAAGCTGCTTGTGTTATGGGTACTAGACAACTGATATAAATACTTATATAGACAATTATATACTTAAAAACATAACATCTACGACTCACGTACAGACATTCGTACTCATCATACAAATATTTGCCCCTCCCGGGAATCGAACCCGTAGCCCCAAGTTTTGTAGTCAGGGCCACTAACCACTAGGTTATCCGTCGTACTGTGGTCACAAAGTGTGTTCAAATGTTTAGTCCACCATGGAATTGCTTAACCACTTTTCGATCGTATTACAAGGAATTAAAGTTCAAAAGTGCCTAAGCAATTACTTAATCGAGAATTCATACAGCACAACGCTCTCTGACACCTTTTTATTTGAAATTTTTCTTTTTATTACACGTACCGTTTTTAACAAAAACATACATTTATCAAGAAAATCGCAATCATTCGTACGGCGCGGCAAAACAAGCCTTTGGTATAACTCCATGGGAGTCGTTTAAAAGTAAATTGTAGCGATATTTTCAATGTAATGGCCACCTGAAGGCTGTAAAAACGTTTCGGACGAGCCTGCCATGGTTTTGCAGTTAAAAATATAATTTTCGGATTTATAGCCACTTGGAAAAAATATTTGCGCGTTCTCGTCGAGTTAATAAAAGTGAAGATTTTATGATTCACTTGTTTATTGCTATGAAGTAGGTTATACATAAGAAGCCGATGCCAAGTTTTTTTCATACTAAGCTATACATATTTAGTATAAAGTTTGCTTCATACTTACCGTGAAGAATATCTCAAAAAAAATCTGTTACAATGTTACACGTTCAAAAACCACAAAACTCACGCCCGCGCAAAGTTATCCGATCTTTCAAATCACATTAAATTATAAGTTTTGAGTATACCAGTTAAGTAGTGTAATATACGTGTCAATTTAAACTTAGACTGGGTCACGTACGCCTCTTTTAGCTACATAAAACCCAAATAATAGCCAATACTAACCCTCACACTCATTATTAGTCTTACAAACAACGGAATGAAATAAATTCTAAAGGTCCTACTATTAACAAACTGAACGTTTTACCCGCATAATCCAGAACAACTAGCTAGAGGTGGTACACCTAGCATCGATCCGTGACCCCAACCCAACTAGCGCCGCCTCGACTCAAGTTCATGACTATTGAGTGCTCGGTTTTCAACCCAACCTGGCCGTTTAATTGCGTTTACTTTACGATAGTTTTTTTAGTCGCTTTATTCTCTTCCGTCTGGTTCATCACTCTTTTGGCCTAGGTTGTGAGTTAAACTCTAAATAAAGACTGCCCAACAGTGCCAAATAGGATCCCACTCGGGGTGGTACTGTGGCAAACCGCAGCACTGATTTACTGTGGGCGTGGGGAAATAAAACTAAACACAACTTTGACTGGGGTTTGTGTTCTGCCAACACGTGCCCCGCAAAATGCAATCATTCGAATGTGTTTTCTAAATTTTGAGGTGCAATATAATGAAAATAAAAGGATGCTTTAGTATGTTGATAAGGATTTAAATATTATGTTGAGAAGTCCGTATAACCACTCATAATTTTATTTGACTTTTGACGATAATTTTGGTTAAAAACGGTACCTACATCTGTTGATAGATAACAATAGTACACACAAAATTTTATCCGTATTAAAATTATAACTCAGTGTCCTACAGGGTGATTTAATTTTATTTAAAACTCGGTAAACTTAAAGATAACTGCTACAAATGTTAGCAAATATTAGCAAATCCGGCCAAGTCCTAGAACTTTCACTCTTTTGTATGATAAGTATTGCGCATGTTATCAAGGCAGGGGCCGCGATACGATCGACCGCATTGACCCGAATGAGCGAGCATTTGGCGAACCGCCCGCGACACGTTACGCCAAAATCGCGACAGCGAGATATTCCATAGGTACAGCACTAGTTTGGTATAAGGCTAGAAAAATATGAATTGATCTCTGGTCGCGATGGATTTAACTTGTCAAAGAACTTCAATACCACAGAAGGGACTTGATTATTTTTAGCGCGGAAGACCTTTATTTTCGGTTAGGATTCCAAAATTAGCAGTACAAACAAAAACGTAGTAAAACATTGCATACTTTTACACGTAGTTATATTTTCAGAAACAGACCTATGTTTATGAAAAAAAAAAGAGCTAATTTAGTAACAACTGTGAATCATTTAATAGAGTTGGTAATTTACGTGACAGCGCTTGGAATAAAACATGAGGTATAATAACTTTTGTTAAATAGTCTAAACTCTATCAACCGCTCAAACTTTCAAAAGAACAGGCCTAAACGTTCCCGAACTATTGTTACGAAGTTTTAATATCATTAGACATTCCTACATAACTGTCTCGCTGTGTTATGAGCATAAATTAAATTACAAAACTTTATAATTGTCTCGGCCGCTAACAAAACTCATTACACGCGTCTGTAACACCCTGTATTAGGTTCCAAGAGGGTAACTAAGACATGAGTTCGTGGGTTAAGTTCACGCTCCACTTAAAGGATATTGAACGTCAATTGTTTTTTAGTTTTTTTTAGATTATACGATTGATTTATTTTATATTTGATGGCCTTTTTGCTTTTAGAGCTGTGTATGCTGTAAAAAGTTGGATATTTAATCCTCAATTACGCATTAACGACTGGACTGACTTAGATGAAACTTGGCAAACAGATCATGTCCTGGATTAAGACATATGATATTTTTATTCCCAAAAATGCATAGAAAAGAATACCATGCGAACGAAACTGCAGGTAAAGGTTGTAATGTACAAGTCAAACAAAAAAATTGTGTACCCAGTTTCAAAATGGCGCTAACAAATGTAGAAGCCACTGGTGCTGCCATTTTTTAACACAACTTTTCTTTTACACCGCCATCTGTTGGCATTCGATGCAAATGCCCGCAAAGCAACTAACAAAATGAGTTCGGCCCGCGGGGAAATTAAAAATAGTTTCTCAATTTTCCCACGAATCAAAAGCACTTGGCCAACTTTCGCCGATATTGAAATAAACTTCGCGGCTTTGAAACTTGTTTTAATAACAAGAATAATTAATATTCCTACTTAAGTTTCCAACGGAAATAGTTTCAGTTGCTGATAGCGGTGCCGAAATTTTGTGGCCTATTTATTACATGCCAGCGAATCATCTTAGATTGCCGAATTTTAGAAGCAGTGTAAAAAAAAATAATAGAGGCCCTCGTGAAGGTCAACCTATTGTAACGGTTTAACTTCTGTTCCTGCAAATAGTTTCCTACAACGTTTTTCAGCTTTAATAGTCCGTGACAAATTGAACGAAGCGACCAAGTTAGCCAAACACGCGAACTATTGTTAAGTAGGTATTTCCAATAATAATATTTTTGAATACAAAACACTTAAAAAACCATCAAAGAACATCGGAAAGCTATCAAGACACCATCTTTCTAGCGCATAGAGGACGTCTTGGTCTTATGTACTATTGGGGTTTTTTTGGCTATTTCTTTTGACAATCCTTGTAAATACGGGGCATTGTATCGTAATGGACAAAAGATAGTGCTTTATACTAGTTATAATAACAATCTAAAGCTTTACTAGAGATGATACTAGCGAAACTAGACCTTCATATTATCGAACCGATTGGGAGTAAAGCAATTTCGTGGTAGACAATTAATATTTCGCGCCGTATGATAAAACAATGCAGATATCGCACAAAATCGCTAATAACGCCAAAATGACCCGCGCCACTCATTACGAGCGATAATTACGGAATCGACCCCGCCATCTACATGATAGTCCAAATTAATATTCCAATTTCAGACGCCAAACAGCAGGTTTGATCACCGCTGTCTGAATAGGCCTCAAGCTTAATGAAACCTTACGAAAATACGCTTTATAATCACATTAATTAAGCAATCGTTGAATAAATATTCATATTTTGCGAGCGACAGATCGATATCTATATTTGGGAAAGCCCCGATAACGTCGGCCGACGTCTTCGCGCTGCTTCCTATGAAATTTACCTGAAAATCAAACACCGGCTGTGCTTTTATCGAGATAAAAATAAAATGAGCGTTGGAATGTCACTTTTTTAGGAATATTTGCTTTGCAACCTTTCTTTTTTTGTTATCGGGTTAAAATTAGCCCAATGTAACTTTCCCGCTCTTTAACTGTTTCTATGCAAAAAAAGTTGTTTTATTTCTACTTTTAAGAAGGGCAAACAAACACACACATGGTAATCATACAACCCCAACCATTCGTTCGTCATTAAGTCGTTTCAAAATAATTTACAAATGATGTTTTCAGACCTACTTTTGCTCTATTACCTCTCAATAATAAAGCACTAAATTCAGTGAAAAACCGTTTCAAAAACATCGTAATCCGGCTAATACCAGCTTGCTATAAATTTTCCACTTTACAGACCATAACATAGGACCGTAATAGTATTTACCCGACGGGTATAAAAGCTTCCCATAAAGAGTCAAGTTTTAATTCAATAAAATAAGTATAAGAAGTCGTAAAGTTTACGCGTAAACGTCGAATACAGGTTTGCCATTAGCGAATGCATGTTATTTGGCTTATGACAGCATAGCAGCCAAGGTAGACAGTTCGCCACAACGACCATTGCGTCCAGTTGGTTCCCGCAACCATCACCAGATCGTCTGTCCACTTTGTGGCGGGTCTGCCACTCTGCGTATTCCAGTACACGGTCGCTGAAGAACCTGCGAGCAAAATGCCCCGCCCACTACCACTTAAGTTTTACAATTCTTAGAGCTATGTCGGTTATTTGGGTCTTGTGCGGATCTCCTCGTTTCTGATTCCATCACATAGTGAAACTCTGGGCACAGGCCTCTCCATGGCTTTTTGAGTTACCTTTAGCCGCACTGGGGATAGTTAACCCTGTGATATTTAAATATAAAAATTGGTGTAAAGTCCATACAATTTTATTTCCATACAGACAGCCAAAACATTTGAACTTTAATTTCACAAGAAACATTTTGCAGGTAGGGGTACCTACAGCGAGGAATCTCATTATTCCCAGCTGCCACTGATTTTAATTTCCTGGCAGTGCAGGCGGTATGAAGACGGGATTTATTTGCGTAAATAAATATTGCCATGTCTGTTTACCCCCTTTAGTCGGCGTATAGGGACGGTGGTAGATTAATAAGGCACTGTACTAACTCTGAGTTGTGTTTTCGAGTTATAAACTGTTTAGGCACTTGTAATAAGCAAAGAGAATTTGCCAGTGTTTTGTTCGACAGAGTATGTTGGTATGTAAAACAAAGAAGATATATCTCACTGACTGATAAGATCCTCGAAACATGCGTATTAATGAGCTCAATGGAGTTTTAAAAGCAAGAAAGAAAGGATGCAATTTTATAAAATTATATCATCTCTTTAATCATCGATGGAAAAGATAAATATTTATTTACGCTTATTTGAAGCATTAAGAATCGACAATGAGTAAAATACACTATCATCAGGGATAATGATGAAAGAAACGCTGGTGTTGTGTTAAATGTTTCCAAAAAATAAAGACAATTATCCATTCCACTCGTACTTAAATATGCAAAAAATCCATCCGTACCTGCTTTCCGAATGGGTTGACCAGCTCCATACTCCAGCAGGTGTTCTAAAAACTATAGCAACAACTGGCACAGTTCGGCAAACGTTACAAACATTGCCGCAAACATTGAACCAAGTGCTGCCGCACGACAAGTATTCTAACACTCATGCCGTGTAATACTTATGAGCTAGACGTAAGCGTTGAAACATCGTTGAAACCTCATGGATTATGCAGCTGCGGTCTTAATACCGCTACTAAGAAGATGAAAAGGTTCTAAATAAGCAACGCTGTTGCTAACTAGGTGGAGCTTTAGCTTTATTAGAATTTCAAGCTGTTTGTTTCGCTTTACAGTGGCCCATGAAAAAGGTAATCAGAGTTAGAACTTTGTCATTGTAGACGCGTATGAGTGAAGGCTTACCAGTTTGTGTTTGTTAGTTAACAATTTTCGCCGACGGTACACGGCTATATTATAACAATAGAACAACCTATTGTGTCTAGGTCACCGCCGGCGAAGGCTTTAACTATGACAAGAACCGAAGCTACTCAGTTCAACATTTTTGTTAGCACACTGTACACCTGTGTGTTTTGGTTTCAATCGTTTAGTTATTTTTTCTTCACTTGAACTCGAGTGTTTAACGGTATACCGTTCAGACGCAAAACAAGTCTTTTTATGACACTGTGGATACTATTATCTAAGCTTCATAGCAATAAAAACACAGACAGCCTAGAACACAACATTTAGAAAAATAACATGCAATCAGGTTCTTCACCTGTCTTGACATATAATACAAGTAACAATGTCCACTTTTGTAGCGCACTACGAAAACTGTTTTGTAGTTACCCAAATTGAATGCGCTTTTTGATTACGTTATTAAAAAAAGCAGAAGCCCAAAGATGTTTTCCGAAAACAATTGTCTTTGTAACTACCATTTGGTGTTCGAACATTGATCAAAGTTGAACTGCGGCGAGCAAGTAAACTTTAGAGTTGTCCAGCGCAATGAATCACCGCTTTATTCGCAAAGATAGGAAATCGCAAAGCAACAATCAGGGGGAACAAAAAGGAAACATCCAAATGCAGGGCCCCGGGCATCAGACGTCCTATTACGAAACCTGGGACGGCTGTACAAGCAATATGCAATTTAGAAGAGAGAATGAAACTTAGTTACTTTTAGTAATAATAAAACCACTTTTTAGTTAAAAACAAAGATATCATAGTCATCATCATCATTGCTTTGCTTTGTTACGATTAATATCATTTATGATGATTTATGACCACAAAGATCGGACTCCATACAAATTAAGTGCCAAACGGATAACTATAACTCTGATGTGATGTCACACGAATCGATATTTTCAATAAATCTTTTTGGATCTAAATGTTAAGCAGGCATAATAATTAAACAGAGTTATTTTTTTTTTATTAATAGACTTTCATTTTCTAACACACATTTCAAAGGTCTTTGTTTATTGATTGTAATGTATGAGAAACACATAGTAAACAAAAATAATAACACTATATTAACTTAGCATTGTGTTTGCTTTAACATTAAAATGTATCAAGATACATCTCGTCTTTTTCAATAGCCTTGTAAAGGTTGTGTCACTAGTAGAGATAATATTCCATACCAAAACCACCCTCAGATTTCCACAGAATCGCTCGATCGTAATTCGTCGTCCAACTTGCCCCGTAATCAGACTGCGGAACTCCGCTCCCAACAAAATAAGTACCTACGTACACAAGATTAATTGTACCCCGGACAACGCTGCACCGGAAGCGCATCCATGTCGGCCACTCGCCGCCATTTTGTACTTCCGGTCCAAGATAAGATAGGGTCAGAATCTGCGATCCAGTATCGCTCGATTATCTCTTTTGTGTGGGTTGTATGGTCATCTTTTGTCGGCTGTGGGTTGTGTCGAAAGTGATGGAACGATTTCGCGTTAGTTGTAAACTTTGCGATTCTTAGTTGTTGGAGAGAAATGGGTTCGGATATCACTAAATATCATCTTGATTTAACTTAAAGCATTGCGATTGATTATTCTTGCTATTACAATAGAACATTACAAACAATCGCGACGAAATTAGGCACATAAATAGTTTGTGTTTAAAATAGAATTCCAGTTGTCGTCATGTTTTTCAAAGATATCTCCGGTTTTGAAAAATAAGTAAAATTAGCCTTAATAAAGTCGAAAGTGCACTCATATGTACATATAATGGTCAAAGATTATTCATTAATGTCACACCGAACCTCAGAGCAATGTTAGGAATGAATTGCTTGCATTGTTCTACATTACTGCATCCTTGCATATAATTCACTAAGGCTAAGGACAGTAAGGACACAACGAAAGTGCTCTATGAGCGCCAAGCGGTTTGTAAGTTGCTTATGCGTATTCTAGTGAATGAACATACGATTTACTAAGCGTCACTTAAAAAAAGCGCCGATTGTGGAATTTATGGATCTGCGCATGGTTCGACATCCCCTATCCAAGCGCTATGCAGAGCGAACTGAACACAGCCTGAAGATTTGGCCAACCAAATCCTTGAGTCCATGCCTATCCGGCCGCCACTCCACATGTACTAAGCATTAACCTAAATGGGTCAGATAAATCAAAGCAGCTGACACCACTAACATCATCCAATAACATTCGCTTAGCTAAGTTGGCAACATTTGACCTTTCATGACATAAGATTAATTATAAGGAAATGTACGTTAAGCCGATGACCGATACAGCGATGGTTCACTGCGACTAGCTTCAACAGTGGTCTTTGATTTGAATTGATTGACTATAATCACTATCAAGTCTCTTAAGAGTTTGTCGACGCGTGACGTGAGATACGCCTTGTTGCAGCCTGTTGTAAAAATCGGAGATAAATACAGGACGGCGACCTAAAGAGTGACTATATTTAGCGAGGTGAATAACTAAGTACTTAATAGACATTACAACGGAATAAAAAAGAACATGTTATTTTACACGAAAAACCTACATTTCCATGAATTGTAAACACTGTACGCCTTACGCGGCGACGGCCAGTTCAATGATATGCAAAACAAGGAGCCTTTATTACTTTATTGCACCCGGGTTCTACAAAACCCTACCCATCTTTTCACTCGCCTCCTCACTCTCCTTTCAGAGTAAGTACTAGGCTAATTTAATCCAATAGTTTAGCTTACGCGAAACACGCTTCGATAATGCATCTATAGATATAACATTTACTTTGGTTATTATTTTGACCGATGTCTATTTACATTTATTATTCAAACTTGTGAATTTTTCGGAACTAAGCCCGAAAAGTATGAAGGAAATATAGGAACCCATTTTTTAACAGCTAAAATTACTTGATAAGTACCTAAGAAACGCTACGTATACCTACAATCGCATTCTATGACAACGCTCAATGAATATTCTTCGAATGAGGCCTGACGCTAATCAAAATGCTCTCTTACTCTTGGCTCCGCAAAAGAAGCGCAAGATGATCGCTAACACAAGATAAAGGCTGGTGACAACTTGTGTTACTCGACAACTCAGCCTCAGAAGTTTCTGCAAATGACAGCCCCCCCTCCACCTCCTTGAAACCCCCTACCGTCTCCGCAAACCACTTTGCACCATCCGATACTATCTCTTACAATGCATTTTCCTTACAAAATAAGTTAGTTCGCCCACTCTTCGATAGATATCGAGAAGTCTCCAACTTTTAAATCCGTCCGATTCGAAAGTTTGCCCTGCGAAGTCGGTGCGATTTGATAAATTATTTTATAGAGAAACTTACGGGAAAGTGCATTAATTTTTATTACGTACTCTATATGGAACACTAAATTAAGAAGTTGGTTCGCAAATCGCAATCGTGACAAATCGATTGGTAATATAGTATTTTGCATACACCGGCTTTAAAAAGAGAAATGTTCAAAAAAGTCTGGTTAGCATTAGGTAGGTAGTTGCTAAGATTTATTAAAGAAATAACATGCGTAGCATTTTTCACAAAATGTTGAAGTTTCACTACATACTTCAATACATATTTATACATCAAGAGCGTCTCAAAGTTCTGAGGATAGTGCTCCTTAATCTCTGTCAAGCCATATCACGAGGTCGTAAATCACTCGCGATACTGAGATAGATTAAAGACTTAAAATGACAAACACATACGCCATTTAATTATAAACTCTTGTTCATTAGTACGGTAATAGACGCGATCATAACACTTGCTCTGAAGACTGTCTCAATTTATACAGAGTTAGAACTATCTTAGTTAATAATGCTTACGAGTAGGTGTAAGTGTGAACACAATTAAAATACTATAGACATTCTGATTACTAAGTACAGGTTACAATTTAATAATAATTGTTTGTTTCAAATAACGATTATGATTCTTGAGTACGGTGTTACACTTTATCCTGACACATAATGCGTTCAATTATATAGATAGGATTTGTTTAGAAACATATTCAAATTCCCTAATTTGTAAGTGTATAAAAGTCAATGTGACGTGACCTTTAGGATTGAGTAATAAAATTAGATAGTTATCTCAAACTGACCTGTAGACACTAATGCGCCCTAGCGATATACTCGTATGGACTATTAGGCAACCCATAATAATAATTAAACTGTGCTAGTGAGTCAAATACTTTTTTAGTAAAAGTTTTGACATTTGTTCTAAGAACTCCATCTCTTAATGAGAGAGGACCAGTAACTCACCGTGGAACTATTCATTGGCTGGTTCCAACGGTCTAACTGGCATTAATTAAACTTTCCCGAAAGATCTTTTCGACATACGAAGACAGTATCATTCGAACATTCTCAGTGATTGTGTGCAAATTTTAGACTCGGGGTACTTACTATACATATCTCTGCTTTTAGCCAGTATATCCTATAACATTCTTCTACCTGCTCTAACTGAATCATACTAATACAATAACCGGAACAACATAAACGATAGATATAAAGGTAGGTGCAAGATTAATCGACCGACTCGCCCCCTAGTGGCGGAAACGCATCCATATCTGTCCACTGCGGACCATTCTGCCTTTCCGTTTGCCTTTAAATATGTATGTTGTTGTGTGCCAAGCTCTTCAGGCATTCTTAGATGCAACTTCAAGGATGAGTGGCGGTTTGTAGAGTTAGCTTTTGGATTGTGAAGATGCACTTTCGACTTAACTTGCAAGATACTGGTTGGCTTTAAAACCTGACTGCCTACTTACATTTTTAATGAGGGCCAACTTATTATACGTACGTTTATTAGTTTTATTTATTTCATTAATCCCATCCTACTAATATGATGAACTAGCGACTCGAGCGAGTATGTAATGTACATAAAACCTTTCCTTAAAATATGATCTACATGCCAGTGAAAACCATATCAATATGACCGACAGGAACAGATAGCCACTTTGTTTTATACTACGTAAAGATAAACCCCCTTATTCATAAAAACTTAACAATATATTTAAGCTAACCAATTTTTGTCCCTTTCATTTGAGGGCACGCGTCACAATGACAGATAAAGACATAAAACATGTTAACTAACAAACGTTTACGAAGCGTTTATGAATAAGGGGGAAAGATAATATAGTTAATAGTTAACAAGTAACAGTAAGCGTCAGTGCACCAATCGAATTGAGCTTAGATACCCGAAACGTAATACTTTACTTAACAAAAACACAAGAAAACATTTCAATAGCAACAGGGCCCCAAATAATACATAGTCACAAATATATAGTCACACAAAATCTGTTGCCTTTATCACTCCTTAGTGGCAAATTCTAATCAATTTCACTTTCTTCCCGGTTTTAAAACAAGAGGATATTTTAAGATTCCTTCTAATGTAAATACAAAATTTCACCTTTAAATTTTGACTTTCCCGTTTGGAAGTCTAAACAAATTCCCATTTTCCTCAATTTGATTTGAGCGAATATTTATATTTCCATGCTTACTTGCAAAGGCAAGGAAAGCTCGGTATAATAGTCCTTTACTGCACCTGCACAGGAAATTAAATCGGTGGCACCTAACTTGAAACTTACTTAACCCATTTCAACCGAACCAAATTTATGTTTAAAATTTACTTTGTTACGTGTTTTGTTTTTCCTTTAAACATAAATACGTTGAAAACTTGTTACTGCTTTTTTTTAAGTTGGTGATTAAGGTATGTACAGTCAAGGAACTTAATTCCCTACCCATTTCGTTGAAATGTCGTCTGACATTCGCAATGCATTAAGGTCGATATGTCAAACTAACGTCTTGCTCTATAGCTCTTATGGTGACAGTTTGCTATATGCTATTGAACCTTAGGTGGGTTGGAAATTAAATTTCTTGACTGTACTTGTGTCTGTGTTACATGTAAAAATGTTACGGTCATATACATAGAGGACTTTAAACATTTTCGTTGTTATATGTTTATTGTGGCTAAGTGGTTTGATTTTTTATCAATTCGAGTGGTTTTGCTTAAGTAAAACACTGAGGGTGCTAGTTTTTTTATAATTGTACATTCAATGCGTAAACGTCGATTGAAACAGAAAGTGTCAAAAATCCAAACACAATCGCGTAAGAAACAGTCCTTTATAGGACGGGCAATTATTTAAAAGCCATTTAATTTAGCTACAATAAATAAGTGCTGCGAAACTTTTTAAATTCCCTTCTCATCGAAGCGATCCCTCTTACAAGAAATAGAGATGTCTTGAGCCAATTTGAAACAATTGATTTAGTCCCAAAACCTAGTAAGCAAAGCTTTTACATTAGTAATACCTATTACTAATGTAAAAGCTTTGCTTACTAGGTTTTGGTTACCTAACGGAGAGTTCTGACATATTAATTCTTTTTTTTATTCATTATAATCACTCAAGAACAAACTTTCATATTCATCATACAAATGATTGCCTAAAGAGAGGCTCGAACCCCTAACCTCTAGCTTCATAGTCAGTAACCACTAATATAATAATTGAATCTCGAAGAAAAAAAAATGTTTTAAAAATGTGATCGTTATCGAAACTTAGTAGCCATTAGTTACTATATTTTAATATGTAACATGATTAAATTAAATTTCAAATGTACGTTCAGGTAGGCTGAGGCTGTCAAAGACCAATTTCTGAGCGTCTATTTTCATCAAATCGCTTTTACGAGATCGAAATCCACGAAGGTGACAGTAATTAAATTTGATAAAGCTGAAAGCCGATTATTTAAGTGGTAACCAAAGAGCTACCTCTAATTTTGCTTAATATCGATAAAATGTCTAAGATGCTGGGCTCTTGTAACGCAAACCACGGCCGACGGCGAGTGGTTTGCGTTTTTAGTTTGGGAGTAGGATTGGCGCATAAACGAAATGGTATCCAAGCAACTAAACTAACTCCTGAGCACCTAGCACGAATCTATGCGACGCTGTGCAACTCTATACGTAACTCAGTGAGTCTCGTTCTAACCAGCCCAGTAAGAGAGAGACGGACTGAGTTACGTAGCGAGGTAACGCGTGTCGAGAAGGTTCGTGCGATGTGCACTGAAAATGCACGCCAGTGTTGCCAATGCTACGGCAATTGCCGTGTTCTACGGCTTTCAGGCCAAAAAATCACAAAATCCACTGCCTACGGCTGCAACCCTGTGGCCGTAGTAGATTCTACGGCTTTTCGCGAATTCTACAGTAATTAATTAATTTATTCATAACAAATTCATTTTTAGAGTATTCGACTGTTATTTTAAGTATGGTTTGACTGTGTACTGTATCCGATTCCGAATCCGAATGGCAACTTTGCAGAGTTGTCTAGGGTATGTGCGCTAGGCTTAATATTAAAAACCTTAAAACATTGGCTAATGCTGAAAAGTGTTTCTTTTTTTAAGTAGTGACACGGCCCACCGTTTGGTCTTTTTCCATAAAACACGGCTTTTTTTAACTCATATACACGGCCGCCTAACAAATTGCATTGGCAACACTGATGCACGCCGCCCGCCGTCGAACGCTGACAGCGTTTTTAAACAGGCCTAAGATTATGAAATTTATTTAAAAGAAATGCAAAGTGAAATAACGTAGCAATAAACTTTACCCTATTGTGTCACACTTATTTTTTATGGCAAGCGGATGAATTTGTCATAATGACAACAAGATGCATCCTCGTTTCTACTATACGAGACGAATCGAATTTAATTTATCTCTAACCGTGTCGTTTTCTTTTGACACCGTTAGACAAAGCCGCATGGAAAGATAAATTCAACATGAGTGACCATCTTAGGACTGCCGCCGCAGTACTCTTTTAAAGTACCAACATCATTACAAACAACCGCTAAAACATTCCAAAAATATGCTTCATTTCGGTAAACGTAAAATATACACGGGGAAATCCTGCCGCCACGCTATTGCGAGCCATAACTTTATATCGCACGGTTTATAATGTCACATCAAAATCTCATTACAGTTGTGTTCCTGTAATGTAATGCTGCGCTATATCTATATTTAGCCGGCAGGTTTCCTGAACATTATACGTCTTCATAACATACAATATGTTATTTACCCGACTTGCTCACTTTTTATAGCAAGCGGGGCCACAAAGAGTCCTATACATAATAAGTACAACGGCGTGATGTCACAGAATAAATAATAGTATTAAACTTACAGAAACTTTTCATTTACGACCGCGATTAAACGAATTCCAACTTTAATAACACGCTCAAAAAGTTCATATGATTTCATACACATTAAGCCAGGCGGCGCGAGTCAAAAGGAACGCGCCGCCTGCGCCCGCCTTTCCCCCGCAGCTCCCGGCGACACGTTAGGGTTGTGCGCATTCGTTTTCAATTACACTGACACGGCTAGATCGCGAGAGTGGGCGCGCGGAAAGCCGACAACCTACTGCGATTTACCTATGCCATAGGCAAAGCGGTAAAGCGTACCTACAGTGCGGAGTGGAACCCCCCTGTTGATGTCCAGTAAGTTTGATAACAGTGATGTTAATGCGGTTATAAAGTACTAGCGACCATCCCTGACATCGCACGGATACAATTAGGATGTAATTAATGTAAAAAGAAGCCTTTCGTAAAAATCTTCCAAATGAAATGAAACCGTATCAAAATCTCTTGTGTGGTTTAAAAGAACTACGTGGCCGATGATACAATGACAGGAACGAATAGCGACTTTGTGTTATACCAAGTAAAAAAGATGTAAGACTGTAATAGAATTTTAAACTGACCCATAAAAAAGTGGTTAAAAGTAAAGCAATTATTTTCCTTACTTGAGAATTTTGGAAAACGACTGTTCTTGACCCAACATGTTTAAAAAACGGTCTCAAAACACTAATTTTAACAAAAGATTTGCTTTGGTGCTTAGTGTTTATGAGTAAGGCGGAACATCGGCAAAATATTTAAGGCAAAGGCATTTCTAAAAAGTTTTTCTCCGCTGCACCAAATCAAGTGACCCGTTTTTTCGTTTATTCCTTATGGCACCTTCGATCTTTCAGTCCAAGCCGTCCAACATAAAGCAGCATTACGTATCGACAGTTCTGAGCTAGGCCGCCGATCGGACGTAGATAAATTATGCTTATATCTGCTCCTGATAGTTCTACTACTAACGATATTTCTTCCTAACTTTCAATGATTTATTTATGAAGACGAAAATATCCGGTGTTTTGAAAGTAAACTCGTTTCGAACATAAAAATATTGGCCTGTAGCTGTATTTATTTATCAGATAAAATATTTGAGTTTAGGCTCTCTGTTTTTCAATAAACTTTGGCAAAATAAGTCGCGATTTTAGTTCATACGAAAAGCAAAACATTAATAACGACCGTCCACTTATGATTTACAATTTAAAGTATGCCTCTAATATTCATAAAAGTTCATTAAACCTACTTTAGTTAAAACGTTTATCTGTTTCTCGAAAAAAACAGTTGAGACTGGTTGAGAATGTCTTATGGCATTAAGTCCGCCATTTGTACACTATTGTTTGTATTGTGGAATAAAGTTTAAATAAATTACCTAAATCCAATCAAGCAAGTAACAATTCCTTATAAGAAATATCAATAAGGAATAGCAGAGAAACTTGGACTAGTGATTAATTCTCAATACTTAACAATGGCATTTGAAACTACCTCCTTATTCTGCCAGGCTCTAAACACGGATTTAGCCCAGATCTTGGAAGTTATTATGCGGCATGGAAACTGGCGGCTTTCCCACAGCACCTACTGTCTAACTCCGGCCAACAGTGCAGGTGGCTAAGACAGGCGAGGCCGAGATATTTAACTTAGCCTAACTCTAACATACAATTATAAGGACTATAAATTCCAAGATGCAAGAATAGTTCCATGATGCATGATAATATATCCAAAGGTTCGCTCGGAAAAGTGATACAAAAGCAAAATGGAAAAAATAAGTAACAAAAATTACAATGTATTGACACATTATTAAAGTTTTACGGAATTATTAACAATTATTCGACTTTAATATCACGTACATTAATACTGGAAATGTACAAAATTTTTGTGAAATATATTTGGGTTTATTGTTAAATTTAGGGATAAAAATATGATCTAAGCGTTTGGAAGTTATAAGTGACGACTAACCTTATGAAAATTCGACGATTTTACATAGTATAAAAAATCACTATCCGCGTCAATCTGGGATGCAATTTTTGAATCTCAGCAGGTGCCTAAAGCTCACCAAAATGGCCGAATCTCTATGAAAAACGGGCATTTTAGTGAGCTTTAGTCACCCGGTGAGGTTCAATAATCGCACTCCTGTTTTCATCGTATTTTCGGCCGTTTCCTCCTTCTAAACCACAAAAGGGATTTGGATAAAGTTCTCGCTGTAATTTAAAGATTTCTTTACGAAAGGCTTTTATGTACAAAACATTTACTAATCAAGTTTTTGTTAGTAAATGGCACGTGTGAGTAGCTAGAGTGAGTCGCTATTTGTATTAAGAAATGGACCCCCAGAAGTAATCTGTGATTAGAATAATTTATATGTATAGTAAATACAATTTCGAATAGAAATCCAAGTCAACATCATCATCATCATCATCTCAGCCACAAGAAGTCCACTGTTGAACATAGGCCTCCTCCATGGATTTCCAAAGTGACCGGTTGAAAGCGGCATGCAACCAGCGCCTTCCTGCATGAGGTCATCGGACCATCTGGAAACCCAAGTGGAGCTTCTAAAATGAACAATGATTCATGTCACGTGCGTTTTCAAACATAATCCTCTCTCCTAGCAGCAGTCGGGTAAAAAAACAGCTTTTTTATGTTATTTACTTAACATACACTAATTAAAAAATGTGAAAAATAATACACCTCCTAACAAAAACATAACCAAGAGTATAAAAACTTCAAAATACTTGGAAAAGTTTGTCACAGCGACATCGTAAAATATTATGTTATTGGTAGTGGAGATGCTCGACTACGGTCGCCGTCGTAACATAACATCCTATCAAATCGGGTTTGGCCGCCATATTGTATTTTACAAGTTGGCTAATGGTGGACTTACGGAGATAGTAGTTCGCGCAGAAATCACTGCCATTAAAATTTATATCAGCTGTTATGTTTTGATTTATTGATCCTTTATTAATGTCTCTGTAGTCTGTTATGATAGACTGGCGACCCGCCCCGGCTTCGCTCCGGTACTATGTATTAGGATGAAATGTACATAAAAACCTTCCTAAAAAAATCTCTACATGAAAATGAAAACCGTATCAAAATCCGTTGCGTGGTTAAGAAGGAGTCAGCGGCCGAAGCCATGAGGACAGACAAAAGCGGATAGCGACTTTATTTTATCTATGTAAAGATAAACTATTATGTAAAGATATTTTGGTTTCGTAGTGTGTTTTTTTTACAAATAACCAAAAAAATTACTAATTACTATCCGACGTCATCTTTATTTTACAAAATTCTACCATCCTACCAATGTTATGAACGCGAAAGTTTGTGAGGACGGATGAATGTTCGTTACTCTTTTACCCAAAAAGTACTCAACGGATACGTCAGTACCTTCCAGCAATATAGCTTATACATAATACAAAAAGCGAACTTAGTGCCTTAAGGCAAAATTTACAAATATTTCAAAATTACTATTATATAAATATCAGCCAATAACTGACAATATGTGCGCTTCTCAAGTTGTAAAAAGTGTGTCCCACTTTCCCTGTAACTTTCAAGTAAATGTATATACTTACTACAAGCACAGTGACCCAAAGTAGGTCTTGCCCTCCGAATCCCGATTCCGCCTGAACTATAGGATGGGAAAAATCTAGAAAAATATTACAATATAGTAGGTAGATCGTTACGAACAAATTCAACGAAAAATATTTTGAACAAGATAATTAGATAGGAGAGCGCGACTCTTCGTCCGCGTGAAATTAGTAGCCTATGTCCGTCAGGGATAGTGTAGCATTCTATTTGTGAAAGATTTTTTGGAATCGCTTCAGTAGATCCAGAGATTATCCCCCATACATACAAACAAACAAACAAAGTTTACCTCTTTACTATATTATATTAGTGTCGATGTAGATTTGATACTTTTAGTTACCAACAAACTTCTCTACGCTTCCTGAAATAAGTTGACTCAATATCATAAGGTAACAACCGATATTTTACTGAACTCAGATATTACTACAGTTGCATGAGCTTTTTTATCAATATTGTGAAACTAATCACTTACTGAGTTGAGTGATTCTAGACAAAACCGTTAAAGTAATTTAATTTTAATGTGACACAATTGCAAAAACTGTGTGATTCCATTGAGTACATATTGCCCGTATTTAGCATGAATTCGCGAATCCACTGCATAAACAAAATGAGTCCAGTTAAACGTACCGTTTAAATTACACACTACAAGTACGGAAACACTGGCCAGATAGTAA
Organism: Ditula angustiorana; assembly: GCA_963691745.1. Classification (NCBI taxonomy): domain Eukaryota; kingdom Metazoa; phylum Arthropoda; class Insecta; order Lepidoptera; family Tortricidae; genus Ditula; species Ditula angustiorana. Next base: position 9,178,231 of record OY829487.1, read on the forward strand.
ACACGTACGTGAATACAACAAAAAACTACGTCCGAAATCGGGTGAAAAAAAGAAGGTGATAACGTACGAGTGTCGTTCAGTTTGGAATAGCCGTGGCCATTAAAGCTAACGAGCCGGGACGAGGACAAAATGTCCTGCCGTGCCAACAATAGGTACCTTTACCTTACACTGTACCTGAATATACTCAACGTATTATCGCATATTGTGTTGGTACACCTCCGCTCGGTTTGTGCTTTCGTGACTTCGGATATTTCACGGACAATTTTTTACACTATTTTTAAAACTAAGCTTACTTTAAGTGTCTTTGAATCCATTCGTTTTTTAGTGACTATCGCGTTCACATGGAAGAGACTCTACATGCCTACGTTAACCATTACATGTACATACTGAACCTAAAGGTCATACAAACATCTGCTTTTAGAATTTATTTGTTTATTCAAATTCAAATAAAGATAGCAATGTGGTCCAGTAATGTGTTGGTAAGAAAACTTAGACTTTGTTAGTATTTAATTGTAAACACTGTTTTAGTCCTTAGCGCAAGTTTGTACATCAAAGGACAGTCAAATTTATTTGGATTTCCGGGTTACGTATTTAAGCAAAACTTTGATGTCAAATTTCAAGGTACTAGCTCAACGTTAAATACCCTTTAAGTTTTCAACCTACGTGAGTCAGTCAGTCGGTATTAAAACCAGCAACTTTTGGGAATTATATACTAATTTATAGTACAAGCTTGTCCTTTTTTTATAGCGCCATGTGTAAACCTCGGCATAATGACAATAATTAAAAGCGCTTGAGTGATTTAATGTAAATACGAGTATATTATTTACATAACGAGTGTCGTAGGCAAATGGAAATTTCTTAGTGCTTTAGCCTGACATACGTTCGTGTTAGGATTTTGAAAAACAAGCGTCTACTCACAACATTTCCTGACCTCGTTACATAATATATTAAAAAGCTTGTTACATAAGGCGAACAATGTGGATCAAAGGAAGCTTAGCACTTCTTTACTCATTAAAAATGTCTTTGAAACACGTTGTGCCATAGAAAATAAAACATTTTCTACGTTCAACTTTTTAATATTAAACCGCTTAGTGAGGAAATACGTTTTAAAGATAGTAGATGTATTATTATCGTAGTAGTATTGTCATGTCGACGCTTTGTTCGATAAAGGATGAGAATGATGACGTAAATAATTTAAAAGAGGATGTATATACATATAGAATTTCATTATTTAACTTAATACTTCGCACTATCTTAAAGCGTTGCTTTACACTATTATCGCGTTATAATCTGACGTTAAAAATGGAGAAATATCACATTAATACAAGATTAATACCGTTGACCACCAGGCTGTCAACTTTGTCTTTGTAAAAAGCGACAAATATTTAAAATTATCTGATTCTGTATCTGACCTGTAATGATTCAATAATGGTGGCTTAAAATTAAGATCGTACTGTAGGTACAACTTGAAAATAATTAGAAGTACATTGAATACAACGTGTTACTGAAATGTAGAACATCTACATATACATGTTATACTACAAAATATTATGTAAGATACGTGCTAAATTATTTCCGAACTAAGAATGCTTTCGGCAGCTGAGTGACACTTGTCAAGAGTCTGTCACTCCACAAATTGAAATTGACGCGGCCTCGGCGCGAGCACTTGTTACTGATTCCACTATCCCCTTACTTTGTTTTGTTTACGATATATTATAGTGTAACGTGCAAGTTGAGATGTCTAAATAACTGTTGTCTAGCTAATAATACGCTATTCACAACAACACACACAAACCAAATGAGAACACAGTGTTAAATTGTCGTAGACCATTATTAAAAATATATGTATTTATCGCACGCTTAGTATTAAAGAGACTCAATTCTGAATATGACATTTCCCAAAATTAAACCCTATGTCTTTTAGTTAAGGTGATATTTTGGGACGTGTATAATTCAGAAATGGGTCGCTTTAATTCTAAACGTGCGTTATGTCTAAAAAATTCGACAAAACACTATATTTTAGAAGTTATAGCGATATAAAGTTACAAAAATAACAAAGAAATAAGTTCTTTGGCTCATTCAAATACAAAAAAATTGGTTTTTTTTTTGTATGAGAATAATTAGTTAAAACCTGACAGTAGTAAAGTAGTGTTGACTCCATACATCATCGCGCTAGTGATGTCCTTGGCGCTGTATGCCGCGCGATGGAGCGTTTTTGCGACTCTTGTTCGCTGCCATTTCATACTCGTACGCATGTGTAATTTCGATGACAACGCGATACTAAAGTCAGCAAAACAGCCAAACAATACAACAACAACCGAAAAGGGACAATAAAAAACAACAAACGAAGATAGAAAAAAGCAGGTACACCTCGCTTCAAAACAGTCTCTTTCACATTATCTCTGACTAAGAAAACATTAACTTTTTGACTTAAGTGTACTCGTACTTTGGCTTGTCGTTTGCAGTCCAGTTCCACTTGTAGTCGCGACTGTAACAGAGGTCTGTTCCTAATGAAGACAGATAACCGCTCGTTTCTCTTCCGCGGATTTTTTTATTGTTTTCTTGAACTGGATAAAATATGTCTGTTCCTTTTCTATCTAACTGCACGTGGTACTAAAGCGATTGTAATTTTGCTTGAGAAAGCAACTCAGGCTGTCCGAACGGTAAACTGTAATGTTTAGAATTATCTACGTAGCATCCAATAGCGCATTATTATAAATTAGTAATCGGAATATACGATTGGCTACTACGACTAGTCAAAAACATCAATAAGTATCTTACTAGAAACTTGTACAAATATTATTTAATGCTTCCATGTGACTATCTTAAACGAGGAGCCCTAAGACTACTTGCTACTCAACGCTGATTTGCATCTAGTACGAATCTTCTCGATACGCGTTAACTCAGTACGTCTCTCTGCTACCTAGCTAGTACGAAAGAGACGCACTGAGCTACGTAGCGAGTTAACGCGTATCGGGAAGATAAGTGCTCGGTGCACTGCTTAACATTTTAAAGGAAACTAATTGATTGTGCATAGGTGATGCAACAAAAGTTGAGTTGAACAATAACACTCATGGTCCAGCAGCCCCGCCTGTTTTTTTAAGTGATTAATAACAGACTGAATCTTCGTGAGTTCGTTCGGTTCCACGAGACGCCCAAGTTTTTCCTATTTGCATATTCTCAAAGAGGTAGGTAATGTAGTGCCGTGGAATCGAAAACTTCCAAGCGTAGGACTAGGAAAATGTAGCACTACATTTGTAGGACTTTGTGGCCATTCAATTATACTAATATTTACTAAGCTGCACACAAAAAATCAGCTAGTTATTAATGATTTTTATGACCTCATTATTTCGACATTTTCAGCGTGGAAGACGCTCCAACTCAAACCATCGATTTTGTAGGACAATTGTTTTTCCGAGTTTATTGTCATATTATTATTGAATGGCCACAAAGTCCTACAAATGTAGTGCTACGTTTTCCTAGTCCTACGCTTACATTACCTACCTCTTTGGGAATATGCAAATAGGAAAAACTTGGGCATCTCGTGGAACCGAACGAACTCACGAAGATTCAGCCTGTTATCAATCACTTAAAAAAACAGGCGGGGGCTGCTGGACCATTACAACTATACAATGCCATAAAAACAAAACAATAATTTTGAAATTGGAATGAAACTCTCCGGTACACACGTGATATACTGCAGTGTGAGTGACCTCAGCTCTGATGCCCATACGACTTTTACCAGTACACACAAATGATTCCCAAAAATAGCTCTACATCAAGTAAACAAATTGCTTAACCGCTGGACCCCTATCTCGCCTTCAATTTGAACATCGCTCTTTATTGTGAAATTAAAAGCACCCGGTTTTTTTTTTTCGGTATTTTCCATCATAGACTCATATTAAAGAGGCATTCAAACCTTTCGGGTTTTCCAAGGCTACCTTTACCTTTTTTTGCCATCTGCGTAAAAGCTTCTCAAAGGGATTTTTTTCCAGGAAAATTGAGAACGTTTACAGTACACCCGGATAATGATGATTCCTCGTGATTGGAAACGTATTCTGGTGCCGGATTGCGAGCAATTAGACATAGGTTGTGTATGTTACTTCCACATAAATTGTTATTTACTTCCACATAAATTGTTATTTAGTACAATGTATTTCTTTCCGCGACAATAAAATACGTGTTCAGTAGTTCTTTGATCTTTTTAAGTAGGTGATCATTATTTCCCAAAAGGTTTTTGCTTTTTATCATACATGTCCCTGAACACATTTTATTGGAAATATCTCAAGACTAACATTAAATGCCTGTTATAAAAGGTGATAAAACTCGATATTTTCTACCTACATTTTTTTATTATTTTGTCTGAGGATAGAGACATTATGTATAATATGACATTATTTAAAATTGCAAAAAAAAACTGTTTTGTATCACCGATTTTTTTATAAAAAAATCTACGTTAATACATAAATACTTAGTACAATGGCTCAGCAACCCAAATAGGATCTTGACCTCTGTTACAAGGAACGCCGTTCTTTTCAATAAAAGTTTCTAACGATGAAGAAAATTCCCAAAAAAATTCAGCATTGAAAAGCTTAAAGGTCAAGAAAAATTATCAATCTCACCTAAAAGCTAGTACAATTTACAAATAACTTTTACGTAAACGTCATTTTCCCGAAAACCGAACTAAGAGGCGAGACATCGGATGTCATTCTCGTAAAGAGCGTTATCTTGGTCGTTTCGGAGAAAAAATCTCATTGGTCGCTACTCGAGAGCCATAAAAAGTCGCAAGTATGAATAAGAAGTTGTAAAGATGGTCGCGATAGACTTGATGCGTGTTCTTCGAGTTTCGACGATAAAAAGTTGAGTTTAACGCGTTTGATCGGATATAGCCGTTGTGGCCGGCGATCCGGCGGGTGCTCAGTCGTTCAACTAAAGATAATTAGATACGGTTAGTGAAGTTAGTCCTCGTTTTGGGCACTAATTTTGGTTAAGCTTTAATGACCCGGGAAATGCGACCACATGGGTAAATGCATCTTTGGGACGGCACACGCTTTAACTTAGTAACTGAAATTAATTAAATACTATCCAATTTAGATAATTGACTTTAATGAATGTATTGAAATCGTTATAATTATCTAGTTTCTTACTGTAATTTAACTCAATTGCTCTTGTTGTTTTTAGTTTTACGTTAATAACATGTCCAAATTGAAACAGTTTTTTTTGTTGTTAAATATCTTGTCTTCGGCATCCCATCAGTAAAGGTCCTTTCTTTCTGTCGTAAAAACTACAATAATTGTTTTCAAAAGAAAAACAACCGTATGCAAAGTTTGTACATGTGAAATCATCCATCCAATTCAGTATCCAATGACATAATAAACTCAAAGATTTCATTAGCTCTGAGATTACGCTATCGAGTCGGGACAGAAAGTTGGTCCGCGAGTTTTACAAAGGCAAGGGTTTATCTAATAAGTTTTCGTTGACAGATTATGTCGTCCTGTCAGTTTAAGACTGGTTAAATAGGTTAAACGTGGTAAATTCAACCAATTAAATCTCAACTCTTGTACTTCAATAGATTATCCTAAAAAAACACACATATTTATACCAAAAAAACTCAGAGGCGCAAGCTAGGCGGTACATTCACACCATTAAGCTGCCATGGGTTTTTTTAGTTCAAATTATATACGTAACTAAATGACACGTATTTCGTGAAGGCAAAATATATGTAAACTGTATGTGTAAGATAATCTTAGTCGTGTTAGATTTATAGAAGTCGTTCAAATTGATTGAAGCTCCGCCAAAGGTAGATAAAAGAACAAGCTGCTACATTTCAACATACCTCAAACCCCGCGGTCCAACCTCAAATTACCGCAACAAACTATATGCAAAACATAAAACCAGCATCGTTGTTAAGCTATTAACATCTGCAAAACCTTCAAACCCGGTTGCACAACTTGCCAACTATCACAACACCAGAACAAAACGCCCCCGAATTAAATTTGCAACGAAAATTTCAAAGCAGCATTTTCTAATTAGCATTTAAGTAGATTTATGAAATTGTAAAGCGGGGTGCACAATACAGGGGAATAACGACCACGTGCTAGCGCTGACCAAACGGCTCCTCTGGGATGGTGTGGCCACGGCTTAAGTGCGAGTTGGTGGAGAGGGTCGAGCGTTAATCAGAGGTAAATACAATTAATATGGAGAAGAGTGTAACCGTCTTTTTCATGCTGGTATGGTTTTTCATGTTGTAAATAAAATACTGGGAATAGGATACTGGTGTTTTCGGAAATTTCCTGCGCCATTTTTTTTTATAGCGGCCACGAGGCTTGTGTCAAAGTCAGTAGTACTAATATTGTACGGTAGTAGCGTCGTAACTGGTGTTCCCAGGGTTTGTGGGGATATTTTTTAGCTCATTGGCTTCTATTTCACGGGTTGAATTGATAAATACATAATACAAATAAAGGTGGTGATACGGAACCCTGGACCCCGGATCCGACTTGCTCTTAACCGTGGTGGGTTTTTTAACATCAGCACAATGCCGCCACCCTAAAGCATAGAGGCCAGTATTAATCTGCCACGAATCACACCATACATTTTAATGACATCGCCGTAATTAGTTTTTTTTAACGTCCCCTCTGAGTACGATTAGGGTGAGACCACTTAACTTTAATATTTCATCAATCATACTCCTTTGTTATGCGACAAAGCATTTAATTTGCCTTCTAAAATTATACCAGAATAATATTAACAGGTAAGCACATATTTTAATCACATTCGTCGTTATATTAGCCTGTAGATTACACCCATTAATTATGTATATATTTTTTTTACCTTGGTATCAGGAATGTGTTTTGTTTATGTGAAACCTTCTTATTTGAATAACGTGATACTGTTGTGTCAGAAAAATAACATCGAACGCATCGAATACTCGTAGTAAAACGAGTTTCGAACGATGTTGTTCGAAATTTAAAACCGCTTGTCACTGAAAGGATCAAGTGGACAAAAGGCTGAGTTTTGATCTGTATCTAGAAACGGATTTTGTTGGCTGACCCGGTACTGCTGCTGCTTGATAATGTTTTTTTTTTAATTCAACATAGGAAAACGAGCAAGTGGGTTACTTGATGGTAAGTGGTCACCACCACTATGTTTTAATTATTTAGAAATTAATTAACACAAAAAATCACAGGCAGAGTACAAATATAACAAACATTGTGTTGAATACAATCAAAAAGGACCCCATTTAGCATATTGCCTCGGTAAACCGAGACGCTGATTTTCAGCGGGACCCTTGAGATATCTCAATACTACACTAAAAACTTGGGAACAATGGCGAAGTTTATATTAGTTATATTTATTTTATGAATATTCATCGATCGTTCATTCCTATTAAGACAACTTCAATAAAATTAAAACAATGGTCGTAATGAACAATCACAGACCAACCTGTGTCCACGATTATAACATATTTTCCATTACCGTATTTACATTCAGCCTAATGAAATTGTAACATAGTAAGAATTGGGTCTAAAATACAAAAGAGGCACAGATCAAAGACACTACATTCGTCATGCCTGAATGCCATGCTGCCGAGTGTCAGCCAATATTCTTAACAGCATTCGCTTTTACACACCTTTAGACACATTTTTCACCTCGAATGCGACGCGCAGATTTAGCTTTACTCGTCGTGGCGCTATATCAAAGAGGCTACAGATATTATGATCGGGGGTCTGAGACCCTCGAAGAGCTATCAATGTGTCAAAAAGGAATAAACTCGCGAATCTGTCGTCATAAAAAAGGGCCTTTTTAGTAATCTTTGATTTTATCGCACGTGCCATCGAAGCGTTTTACTTGTCGTCTTATTCACAGAGTTTTTATGCTTCACAAATAGGAAACGTTTCGTTTTATGAATATTGTTTTACGCATAACTGAGCCCGTTCAGCGTTGAGCGAGACTCTTGACGCCTTTATATCATATTAGTCTCTTGCGGATCCAAATCAAAGTTGAAAATTTTAACTGGCAGGGGCGCCGCTTCGACTACTCTTATTTACCCACTAAACTATTTATATTTTTTTTCTGTTCACTTTCATTTTTTCTTGCAACCTCCTGCCCGCGCCCATGTTAACTGCTGTCTACTAATTTGTCACTAAGGGGATTATCTGGCGCTTTGATGCAAATTTGGCACCTGCTGGGGCAGTGTGCCAAAGTTGAGAGAGTGGATCGTCTCATTCATTTGCTCATTATGTGTGCAGCACGATGAACGCTCTCTCACTCACTGTCTTTGCAGGTTTAAACTTATCGTCAGTTTCCAACACAAAAAACCGTAGCCACCAAAAAAAATCTCACCACGGTAAATGAAACTTAAACTCGCTCTACCGAGTTCTTTATTTTGGTCGCGTCGGTTTTCTTTTGCCCGTTGGTACCCTTTGTTTTACAGTGCGGCGACTTTCCTGTAACCGGCCTTTTTGTTCCAGGAGTGGACGACACACACAAATTCCTGGGGAACGAAACGCACACAGACTACTTCAGATTATTATTAAGAGACGGCAACTACTTGCTTGTTGGCGGCAGGTGAGTTATCTTTGAGTATTTAAAAAAAACTTAAGTATCAACACAATAATGAATTGATTGATGATATGAGTATCTATATATGTATGTTTATCCGTTGTCTAGTATCCATAGTACAAGCTTTGCTTAGTTTGGGACTAGGTCAATTGGTGTAAATTGTCCCGAGATATTTATTTTATTTTATTTTATAATAAATCAATAAATGTCCATAAAACTAAACTACGATCTAAATAAGGACGCCGAGGCATGTGCCAAATAGGCTGGCCGCTTACCCGTGATAGTGATCGTTGCAAAAGCAATTTTTCCACAAAACTTGTAAATCGCAGATTGGAAGTCACTTACCCCTTCCTTATTCATAAACTCTCAGAAAACCTACATTTGCTAACTAACACATATCGTCTTTATCTGTCATTGTGAAGTTTGCTTTCGGGTGAGGTGAACAAAACGTATTTTAGTTAAGACAGCTTGGTAAACTTTTATGATAAAGGGGACTAATTAGACTTACACAAAATCTTAGTTTTCATTAACTTCTTGTTAGAGATTGCGGCAAATCGATCCACTTTATTGCCGGACTGAAATACCAGTAGTTTAAATTCAATTCTAATTTTATGTAAACAGCCTTGCTTGATTGTTTGAGAACTTAATATAAGTCAACCCTTTTGTGAGTCTCAATGGAAAGTTGTCTGAAGTTCATCCGCAAGTAACTTTGAAACTGCCGATTAAGATCTAGACCAATTACAAATACGAAGTCAAAATTCCGAATTATTTTACGGAACTAAAGCCTTTATCCTAAAGGCGAGCATTGTTGCATATATTTGCTAAAATAAAGTTTACATTCAAATAAGCTACGTACTTACTTTATTTCTCCACTCCACTCCAATTCGTAGAAAAGTTAGGCTACCCTTAAACCACAGGGTAAAAACGTGCTGTATCTCTCTGTGACCGCAGCTTTAAAACTTGAACGCATCTATCCGTCTCTTTTTTATTCGCTGCGGGGGAATAGTGCCTTCTCGTTTGCATTTATAAAGAATTTTGGCTTGTGTTTGGAGGAGGCAAGACGACTTAAAACACCCCTTGCGCCCGACGGCCTACAGTCGCCATTTTATTACGGGTTTTGGGCGGGAGTGGTGTCGATATCGATCTATCGATAAATTATCTCAGATGTGAAATAATACTTACGGCCATTTGACGAAATATGACCCAAAGTCAAAATCAAAATGTAATTATTCAACAAACTGGAACAAATTACCTTGCAGTTTGTTGATATGGACCTCCGCAAAGTAACGCCTGAATCTATTAAGTAATTATTCAGGTTAGGCTTACAGGTAGAACTTATGAATATCAGTTTATCACCGGCTACCGCTCGCCATAGGCATCAGCAAAGCCCAAGAGAGTCTCTGATCTGTTACCGGCCTATAAATACTCTAGTAAACCTCCGAATCTCTACACTTACGGTACAAAACGCAATAGCAAACTACTACTTCACATAAGGGCGGGTCTTGCTTTCGAGTCGGGGGGCACGTAGTCGAAGTGCAGTCAGGACAGAGTCACAAAAGAGATGAGAAAACTTACCAGTGGTCGATTTGGACCCAAAGGGAGGTCATGACCCCCATGAGCCCCTGGATCCGCCTTTGACTTTACACCTGTATTCTAATGTGAGATTGTGCAGTGTGTTGATATTAATTTAATTCCTTTGCTACTTCAAGTTTTATAGTTAGTATAGGCTGTCCGGTCGTCAAATTCGTGGTATGCTTGCTAGGTACGGCTAAGGTACCAGACCTAACAAGGCAGGGCGGGTACGAAAAATATTTATCGATAGCCTATAAGCCACATCACTGCAAAATACATTTCGATACCCGCGTAGTAAGTAGGGTTCCCGAACCGAAACTGTTTTGAGTCTGACTAAAACCGGACTTTCTATTTAAAATCGAAAGTATAAAAGTTTGTGTTCTTTTCACTTAAAATTCATGTTTTCTAGTTACCGGAATTATTCGATAAACAATTCAAACAAGATATCTTTTCTGTTTCTTTCTGTTTTATGATTTCTGATGATGATGAAAAGTTTTACGGAGCGTCTATTTAATTCTGAAATGTATTCCTGTATCTCAATGCTCATTCATACATCATGGACCTATTGCAGTCCACTGCTGGACATAGGCCTCATCAATGGGTTGATCTAAATCTTCGTGAGCAGATTTCCAATTGACCAGAACCACCTACCCATAGTGGTTACCGAGGCTGATAAACGACTTGTGGCTACCTCTTAGATTTAATTAGGTTCTGAAATCTATCAGAATTTAGAGACATGCTAAAAGGACTTCAAGTGGATAAGCTGGACAACAAACGTCGTATTTGCGTACGACAATATTTGGAAAATCGGCACCACCATCGTTTTTCTCCACCACTTGTAAAAGTTCAGCCCAGTCGATCACTATTGCACAGTCGAAAATGCATCCTAGACAAAATTGCACCGAAGGTGTTTACCTGAAAAATAAGACTCTATTTTTGCGTCAACCTTGCTCAATGCAAAATTCGCCGAGGTCGGGTCGCCCTCGGCATTTGGTGACCTCAGCGCCACCTAGCTTTTCTGAACAATGTTTTTCGCTACTAAACACAAGGCATTTACGAATTTAAACTTTAATGCCGTTGTAATACGTACGTTGACAGGTGCCTTCGCACGAACTATACGGATGCCGTCGCGTCGCATAATTTGAAATATTCATCCGTCCGTGCTAAGTTTGCATTTCTTTCCAAATCAGATTTACATGACAATGGTCACGTCGTCCGATGAAATTCTCATTGCTGGAAGTTCGCAACGAACGGTTTTATTACAGTGAAAGGTTACAATAAAACCAATATGGTCTCGACGTTTACATGACAGGCGGACAAAGAACAAACGTACGTTAATATTTTATTTTTGTCGTGGTTTGCGATGGTACGTTAATTACGAAATATATTTATATTTAAGCACATCGTTGCAAAATAAAGTCTTCATTTTAATCCATTTAATAAGTGTCAAGTGTTCATTGACGGTAATTACGTTTGACTATATTAGCTTAAATGAAACTTTCTGGCTAATGAAGATATAAATTCTTAATTTGAAAATGCTAACAGAAACTACGTAATCGTATAGGCGAACATTGTTCCGAGGCCACGAAATAAGGAAAGGGATAAGTTGATTAGGTTACTTTAAGAAAGTAATACGGGTTGAAAATAGCAGCCCGAGATAATCTTTCAGAACAGATACAGCATTCAGGGAGACATAAACAGGGAACTGGTCACAGAATACATAATCGTTTAATGATTTAGTGTACCATTTAATTTCAAGCATCTGCTTAGCGAATAACTTCGAGTGTTATTTTAAACTTTTGTGTATACGTTCTGCACAGTACAAATAGCTTTTTATACTTTTTCCATCTAAAACTCTAATTACAGTCCGACAAGCAGGAATAAAAATTAAATAAAATGGAGTATAAAGCTATAATAGTTTTCTTACAAAATTATTGCCATATTTAAGTATTTTACGTTAAAACTATGACAGTTACAATGAATGTAGCACCTTTATTTATTTATTTTCTTTATTGTAGGACTGTAAGGTTGTAAAAAAACGCATACTTATACTTATGTATATTGTATAAGTAAACGAATATATCCAGTTAGGTATGTAATCGGTTCTTTATTACCATTCGTGGTAGAAAGTCTACTTTACAAAACTACAAATTATAATTCCATAAGCCTTAAATCATGCAATGATTTGAAAATACCAATATCATTTTTATCTTGCGGTAATGATTCCTGAGTTCCAGGTTTTTCGTGCCTTGCTCTCCCATCCGAGCACGAAATGACTGCTGGAGAGTATTACGGTTATATTTTTAAAACGTATTCGACTTTATTAACCATATTAGCTTCGTGTTTCTAGACTCTTCTCTGTATTCCAGGCTGCACGGTTAATTTGGGGAGGTATCCGCGCTAAAACATTATTCCGCTCTAGTCCCGTGTAATATTATTCTACAGTAGAGGGTGTGAGCCTCTTTTGTGCCCTTTTAACTAAATTAACGTTGTCCCAACCAGACCATCCGAAGTGATGCAACTACCATTCCAACGAGAGCCCTGCGAAAGAATAAGTTCTCCTACGAGAGGTGTCATTTTTGAATAGACGTGTCGCGTAGGTGATAGCAATTTCTACGGTCTCGCTTACTCCTGTTTGTATGGTTTCCTTAATAAAAGGGTAACATATTAAATAGATCGTTTGATATTGGAGTGCGTGTTTAACTTTTATGGTTGCCGACCAAATTGTCGCTGTTTTCAGCACACAACCTAAAAGAATGATTTGAAAGTAAATTCCGAGCTACATTTTTAGCTAAGTATAGTTAGGAATATCTATAAAAAATAGTTATCATCACAAGAATCGGGTAAGTAAATGTAATACTTGGATAGATTTACAACATCTTAAAGCGGAAAAAGACAACGATGTTCGTCGACGAGGGTTTATAATCTCACAGATTGTAATTTCATAAATGATAGTCGACCATCAGTTTAGCAGCAGTGGCTACAATTTCAAGAAGATTAAACCTGTGAAATTCTACAAGAAATATGTGTTCATAGCACTTTGTGTGGTTTACAACCTTTTTTAGCTAAAAAACGTATAATAAGTAGTTACGCTTGCCTCTGTTGATTAAATATAATAATCTAATCCTACAGTTTAGCTAACACATACTCTTAAAAGCCAGAATATGGCAAGCAAAGCCTATGCAAATAACAATAAAGCCGGATTCACATGAAAACCTGAATAAACAAACTGTTGTTGATTAATTGTGTTCACATGGGGCTCTGTTTGAAATCAATTTCGGGGCACGAAAATCAATTTGGTGAACAAAAATACCATACGTATTAAATAAAGTATGAAGTCTATGGATGAATATTCGACCAGTAGGTACAGTTTTAATTTTGAATCGAAAATACTTCATTGTTTCGCGAACCACAGCTTTTTATCATATAGCTTCAATCATTTGTCATACAGGCTCTCTCTCACAGCGGTTTAAGCCTTAGTAACAAAAACTGCTTAATTATTTTCAAACCATTTGTGAGAGTAAATAAAGAATCTATATCTATCTATACATATGTTTGTACGCGCATCACGTAAAAACCGCTGAACGGATTTGGATGGAATTTTCACAAATCTACTTAAATATGTCCACAATAGGACTTAGGCTATAAAAAATGGAAAAAGGGGGAGAAGGGGGAAAAATAGGGAGGGTGCAGTTTGTATGGAAAAAAATAAGATTGTTCTAAAATCATGTAACTCAGAATTCATACTTATTATTAATAATTTACTAGAGGTAAACTTTGTTTGTTTGTTTGTTTGTATGTGTATGTAATCTTTGGAACTAGGGACTATACCGAAAAATTCTTTTGCCAATAGAAAGCTACACTATGCCTGACGGATATAGGCTACTATTTCTACGCGAACGAAACCGCGGACGTCCGCTAGTATACATATTAGATACTAGTGACCACCCCCCTCCCCCTGCTTCACACGACTGCAATGGGGATGTAATGTATAGTCGACCAAGAAATTCCTTGACCACTTTTGCACCTTATCCCTTTGTAATACGATCTTAACTGGTCAAGCAATTTCTTGGTCGACTATACATAAAAACCTTCCGAAAAAAATTATCTAAATGCCAGTGAAAAACGCATCAAAATCCGTTGCTTGGTTTAGAAGAAGGCGGTTGAATGAATGAATGAATGAAATCTTTTATTTTCAGGCAACAAGGCCCATAGATCCAAACAAGATAGATAGACCTTACAAACTAACATACACTACAATAATTTAAGACAAACAGGAACGGATAGCGAATTTACTTTATACAGTCAAGGAACTTAATTCCCTACCCATTTCGTTGAAATGTCGTCTGACATTCCCAAAGCATTAAGGTCGATATGTCAAACTAACGTCTTGCTCTATAGCTCTTATGGTGACAGTTTGCTATATGCTATTGAATCTAGGTGGGTTGGAAATTTAATTCCTTGACTGTACCATGTTAAGATTTGTGTACGAACACGGACGGAAAGAATAACAAATGAAGAAGTGTTGAACAGGATAAAGGAAAAGATTATGTTACTGACGTCCATAGAGAACAGAAGAGGGGCTATGATGGAGCCACTGCTGCGACACGACCTCTTTCTTAAGAACATTATAGAGGAAAAGATAGAAGACAAGAGAGGTATCGGAAGACCAAGAAGGGACTCCTTCACACAAATAGAGAAAAACGTTAAAAGGTCATGTCGCACCAGCGGCCCTAACATGACAGCCCAGGTTTAGTTTAACCCCTCCCTGCGTCTCTGTCTAACTAGTGTCATAACGCGATGTCTGTCCGAATCTACAACAAACTACCTCAGCATATATCTCAGGAGGAAAACTATGACCTACCTTATAAATAAATATCCATATTCTCTCCAGGAGCACATGGAATAGTCAAATAAAATGTTCCAAAATAAAATGTTCCTAAAATAGTATGCTAGAATAGTAGTTAAATAAATAGTTAGAAAATATCTAGTTTATTGAAAAATAAAGTGTATTAGGTTTATGTTTATATGTATGTAAGGTAGTACGGTAATGTTTAAGGTATTAGGTATATAGTTGCTATGCCCTAGTAGGGTCCATGTCAGTACTGGTTAATTTTAAGAACATCTTTGTAAATACCATGGTTGCAATAAATAAATGAATATGAATATGAATATAAGAAAGGGACGCGGATAGAGATAAACTAAACTTGGCCAGGCATGTTAGGGCCACAGGGAGTGAAGTAGTTGTCGAAGGACAGTAACGGCTTGCGACTTCTTCACTGACAAGAGCATGGCTGTTACGTGACGACAGACAGATTTATAACACAAGTTTTTACTGACATGACTTGGTCTGCGTGGATCCAAGAACTTGCCAAGGTTTCATCGCAATACACTGGAACAAATTACCTTGCTACTCCGCGAAACCAGTGCCAATGCAAAAACATGAACATATATGTGTCGCACAGACGCAGCTATTTTGCACGAGCCCGGCACTGGTTTCGCGGAGTAGCAAGGTAATTTGTTCCAGTTTGTTGATATGGACCTCCGCAAAGTAACGCCTGAATCTATTAATTATTTCATCGCAATGGCATGAATGGTTTGGATCCTGATATCTCGTTGACGAATATCAATGAATGATCAACATAAAAGAAAAATAGTAAATGGCTAGAATTTCCTTTTACGTAGTGATACTATGAAAAAAGGGGTGTTATACGTTTAAAGCATCTGTCTGACTGTAGCCTCATAGCTCGAGATGCAATTCGAACTGAATTAATTATGCTAGATGGTACTTAGCCATGTTTGATGGCAAACGGATGAGCGCCTATTAGGATATTTAATTTTTAAAATTTGTCGCGGGTGTATTCAAAGTCTACATTTTGTGTCGCATCTTAATCCTTTTTAGGGTTCTATAGCCGCGAATTGCAAAAAATTAACCCTTATAACCTCCTCCTGTCTGTGTGCCCTTATAGATGTGGAAAGTAGGTGTCTTCTCTGAGGCGCTATACAATGGCTATTACTCTCATAAAATCCTTCGGTTTCGACAAACATTGGAAATGGATACGCTACGCTATAAGTAGAAGTGAGATAAAAATGATTTTCAAGAAAACCTAATGGTTTTTTAAGACTCTCTGTAGTAAAATTACGTTTTTTTTTATTAAAGTTCGCACTCCGTATATATAATTGATGGATGAAAAACAAAAACTCTGCTTACCTACGTAGGCATGTAGGCATGTGCGGTATCTTTGGATAGGTAGGTCAGTCTTCAAAACGATGAAAGGGTTCTAAATGAGTTTTTAGTTTACTCAGTAATGTGCGCTATGGATTTATAAAATCTTAACAACTGCTAACTTTTCAACTATTGAGTGAAATATTTTGAATTTTTTAAAATGAAACCGAAAAAATTCATTAAATTTAGGTAGTTAATGTAAATTTTAAGAAGATGGAAAGGTTTACTGGCGGTGATTCCGTCTCCTTAAAAAGTGCGGATCCTATGCGCGATTTAAACTTTGGCAATAAAACGTTGACCTTTTAAGCGTATACATGCCTATAAAGGAGCGCGTTATACAAAAAAACAGCCATGCTACATATTTATTTATCTATTTATGCATAACGCGGTCAAATTAGCATTTAATTCTACTTGTAGTCTTAATTCCGTTTATATGAATCAAATCGCACACAAATCCTAACCAGGGCTTTCCTCAGACATCCTAATAAAAACAAAGAGACAAGAAGATTTCTTGTGGCAAAAAAGGAATTAAGGTAATCATCGCATCCATCACTGGTGTGGGCAACACCCAGAACTGCCCCCGCGGGACTCTCTCAGCTTTGTTCGCTGATTGAGACGCATTCGTCGGCCCGCCACTCTTGACAATCAAGCGATCCTGACGGGACTATAAAAAGTCTGCCCTGTATTGGCGGATTGAAAATGTTTAACAAAAAAGTTGCCTGACGGCGAAGCTTCAAATGAGTGTGAGAAATGTAAAGCGTCACTTTTAGCTTACGCGATCATGGTCAAACTAATTCAGAATAGTCAGATAAACTGCAAAAGGATCAATACGTAAGTCCAGCCATAAATTAGTAGCAATAAAACCAAACTTCTCAAACAGAAGCGTTTACCAATTAATAACAAAATGGTGATATGCAAACAAGTAGGTATTGAATGCGACCTGTCTAAAACACGTTTATCCACAATATACATATTTAATTTCCACAACACAATGCAGTAACTACGACGTAATTTCTTTACATTTCAATTCAACATGTCTACCCATAACGGCAAATAACATTTCCTTTAAGTAAAGCCCGAGTCAATAAAGCAATCGAAATTCTAAAACACGGTACGGAAACAGCTAATTTAGTATATTGTGCAAACAACGTTGGAGAAGGGCTAAAGTTCCCTGCAGGGGCAAGGGCTCCCTTCAATTAGAATTAACTAAATGCGGAGGGTGTATGCAACCTCCTGCCAATGCACAGAATAACGTAATTTAACCCTGTAACTAGTATTCACCAGGGCGATAACGCAAATCCGACAAGCAGCTAGCTCACACAATATCACAGAAGCGTAACATTTACATAGATATCTACCTACCTACTCGCGAAAGAATTGCAATAGACACAAAACAATGTTCCAAAAATAACGTACTTATAAGTAAGTAGAAATAAAGTAAGCACATTCATATTCTCAAGGCTGACAGCCAAAGTAAACTCCAAGAAGCGTGTAAGTAAAACATCATTATTATTTCGTTCATACCCCAACGTTCTTTCGGTAAAACAATACACGAGTCGTAGACGCAATTTGAACCGATCCCTGGAAAAGTTTATACGTAGTGCCTATTTGTTTTCTGGCCTAAACAAATAAAGTAGTTTAGGGGGAAACAGATCAGTTAACTTGTTAAGTGTGTAAGGACGCCACCTCCGTGCGCCTGGATTTGTTGCGAATTGCTCTGGCTGTTTACTGCCAGACCAAAGCCCAGGCGCCGAAAAGTTCTTACAGGGTGGCTGGCACTGTACACTATTTCTCGCTTGGCGCAGAGAGACCCATTCTTACTGCTAGTTCAAAAAGTACTCTACCACTTGTGTCAGGAAGGCAGGAATTACATTCGGCGAATAAGATTCGGAAAAACATATACATATATGAATGTCTACTAAAGCTTGACTAGTCTTTTTTTTTTGGAAATATATCCAGCATTCTAGGTTCAAGCTCCGCTCGCCCGTCTGTCATAGCGGCATATTTCAGCAACTATTAATGCTATCGATTTTATAGGAATGGTTTTAAATACTACCAACAACATTGCCAATAAAAAAAAATTTAAAAAATATTTTTGAAATGCGAACATACGCAAGTCGACTCGCACTTGACCGGTTTTCTTTGTGTCAATACTATAAAAAACTACAAAGGATTTCCAGTAGAGGTTTACATTCTCACAATCTTTGTAAACTTTCGAAGTTTATAAACCTGCTCTTGTGCTCTGCTCAGTGCTTTTTCACTGTTTTCATACAAAAGTAATCATGTCATCTTTTCTTTATACTAGTTAGGTGACGTTTCTGTTCCAAACTCGCTGATTGGGCAAAATGCGATTTCATACTCGTAACTTAATGTATATACAGAGAAGTAGGTAAACCATTTAATAACTTTCACAGAGATTGTGAAAATGTAAAGAACCTCTGAAACTAAACCGTGTGTTCGTCAAGTCACGATCGCGGGCGCTCATGATTAAGAAACACGAACTGCTCCGAAACGTGTCGTTCCGCAGCAGCATATGCTGCTGGTTGCAGCAGCGCTGCTTTTCAATGTGGCCCTACACTTAAAACTAAAAAACTTTAAATTTAAACCTACACCTAAAACCTAAACCTATATATGGGGTGATGTCACACCCGTCACATTGAACTAACACGCGTTATGGCCGTATAGGCATGAATCCCTTCGCCTTTTGGATATACGCATAAATAATAATATCTTGGAGCAATTTACACCAATTGACCTAGTTCGAAACTAAGCATCGCTTGTACTACGTGTACTAGACAACGAAATGCGTAAACCGTTGAAAATTTTCTGATTTTACATGACCTAAATGACAAAATTTTAGACTACAATTATCAATATCTTGGATACATAATAATTTTAGGATAGGGTACTTTCACTTTTTTTTTACGAAATAGGAAGGAAAACAAGCAAGTAGGTCACCTGATGGTAAGTGATCACCACCGCCTATAGACATCCGCAACACCAAAGAGATTGCAGATGCGTTGCCAACTCAGAGGGCTAAGATGGAATACCGAATAACCGTGACGACCGAATAGCCTAGTGGTTAGTGGCCCTGACTACAAAGCTTGAGGTTCCGGGTTCGGATACCGGGAGGGGCAAATGTTTGTATGATGAATATGAATGTTTGTACCCGAGTCGTGGATATATATGTATTTATCTATATAAGTATTGATATCCGTTGTCTAGTACCCATAACACAAGCAGCTTTAGTTGCTTACTTTGGAACTAGGTCAATTGGTGTTAACTGTCCCAAGATATTTATTTATTTATTATTTATTATTTAATACCTCTTGTGCCAGTAATTACACCGGCTGTCTTGCTCTCCACGCCGGAACACAACAGTGCAAGCACTGCTGCTTAGCGGCAGGATTAGTGAGCAAGATGGCGGTAGCGATCCGGACGGACATGACCGTTTGAGCACAAATGCGGTACTATAATCCCCTTAATAAGGTCGAAATACCAATCGCCCTATACATACCAGGTACTGAGGCCTAAATTACATTAAAGGATGGCGGTGCTTATCTCCGATATTTGGGGTAATTCGGTAAGTGATTGACGTGTTTATCGTTAAATATTGAGCCCGTCTGAGAGGCGAATTACTAAATCCAACGCCTCAAATGACGGCAGTGAGGACGTAATCTAATATGGGTTCTCGCCTGAATGTAGACAGATAATTATATTTTCGTTGACGGGTTTGTGGGTCATTTCCATTCAGTTGCTTGTTTTGACCGTGTTCGGGGCATTATGAATATTGTGAAGGAGTTTAAGCATAGCAATGATGTAAATGTATTTAGAACCTATTTGGATAATACCTAGATATACTCTAACCTTTATTCATAAAAGTTTGCCAACCTCTTTTAGCTACAACATGCTTTGTTCCTTTCATTCGAAGGCTAAATATAAAGTACAGTGACATATAACGACGAAACGTGTGTTAACAAATGAAGGTTTACTGAGCGTTTGTAAATAAGCGGGTACACGGAAATTTCCGGTAAAAATACGTGTTAATTTGCTTAAAAATGTTGGTTGTATCGCAACGCACAAGCTTTTGATTCGAGCTGAAAAAATCTAATCACTGACATCAGCCCCTTTGTAAGATACTACAGTTCAATGCTTTCATATTACACCTGTGCACAATTTCATCAACGCGACAGGTGACAGGTGACAGTGTCAATTCGCCGTACATTACTGCGTCGGCAAGTAACTCTACAGACTTACAGACTTAACATCATAGTAGGCAAGCAATGTATACCGAATTGTCACTGTCATCCTATCGCCTGTTGCAGTTATGAAATTGGGCCCAGATAAACCACAAAAGTGTCTACTAAATAAAATAATGATAGACATATCTGTCTGAGTTACGAGTATAGTTCTATAACAAAACATATTAAACTAGTGCAGCAAAAAACAACTCGTATACAATAGCATACCCCATTACAGAATCTACACGATCTCAGAATCGTAGCCATGATTTAGTAATCGTTATCACGGGGAAGCTTTACTAGGGGGCCATATCAGCGTAAGGAGGAAACAGATAATTCACACGCAGACTTTTCCGAGTTTTATCTCATTTCTGTGCTCTGGCTGTCGTATTTGCTATAGTAATCTGTGTTATTTATCTGCTAAGGGAGAATCGGATTAGATTAAAAGTAAATAAGAACAAATAGTTATCTAGCCCGTGTGCGCCCGTCCCAGCTGTGGGCCATAGGTCTTTTGATGCAAGGGATTTATGCAAGATTATGTTTATCCATGTAGAACTCCGTAATATACAAGAAACCCTTACAGTTTCGCCATGTCCGTCCGTACGTTTGTATGTCACTGGTATTTTACTCTGAGAGAAATTCCGCTTATTAATTATTTATACAACGACTATACATATCGTAATGATATAATGTTTTTCATCCTCCTACATGAGAGGTGATCTCTTTTGTTCGCGTACCGCTACGAACGAAGTAACGTTGAATACGTCTTGCACAAATATGGTGGATGGTCTACATATTTTTTTTGGTAAAATGAACCCTTTACAAAATATTAAGATTTAAAAGAAAGGTTATTGTTAAGGCTACATTTTCATCGATTTTAAATTGTAAATCCATTTGGATAAATCAACCTATGAATAAATCGTATTCTAAGAAGAATGATACAAGCAACACACGAATGGACGATACTTACATGTAATAGGTAAACATGTTAGTTTATCGATTCACTATCATCATCATTATCAGATTCAAGAGTCTCAATTTGGCACTGATTTAGCACGGCTTCGGTAGCTATATGGCCGTTAGTGTAAACTGTAATAGCATGTCTATCTTGTACGATGGATTGACAAATTAGGATCCCATTGGACTTAATTAATGTACTTATACTTACGTCCTTGTACGTGTAGTACTAGTTACTGTGTTAGTAACTGCAACTCTAGTTGATTATACAGTCACTTTACTTGAAGTTGGGCATTAAACTTATGATAACCCAATATCAACAGGTAAACTTTTATTAAAATACTTAACAAAACTTGTAATTTCTCGCTACCTGGTCTGTGCGTCTCTTTATTGACGTACTGCTTGGCAAAAAAACTGATGTTATTTTTTTCTATTTCTTTATTTTTAGAAGCATTTATTTTCCTGAAAAAAAGATACAAACACCCGCATTGATAAAGAATCTCATCAGTCTCATTGTATCTAACACTCAAAATGAGGCCAAACATAAAGCGAAATACGCAGCGTTCTTTAATAAAATACCCTTTGGTGTGTCACTGAAATGACACTTTTCATTTGGTACAATTTCAACAAAAAAATTGCCAGCCATCCCATTCATACACCATAAATCATGACGCCGTCAGAGCGAGACGACAATCGAGCCTCGAGGCTTTGTGCGGTCGGCATTTTGAGCGCTTTTAATTAAAATGTTAAGAATTTTGTATTTTGTATGCGAGCGTCGGCGGACCCACCAGTATAATGAGACTTGCATTCTCTTCTTCTTCGCACATTTCACTGGTTAAATCGACGAATTTAAAGGGTTCCCAGAGTTCTTATAAACTGGTCGTCATAACTCTGAAAGGAGGACTGTGACAAAGAGGGAATTTCATATGAATTCTCGTTTTTATAAAGAAAACGTTGTTTTAAAGTTGATCGAGCTCCAGCGAGCTATCTATGTGATACAATGTGATTTGCATATTAGTAAAATACTGCAGTTTTTGAGTGAATATAAACTGCTGTGTTATATTTGTATTCTTTTCAGTTCGTTAGGTAAATATGCATCAGTGTGAATGCGACTATTTTACGTGTTCCGGGTTTATATAATTTTTATGTTTTATTTTATCTTCTGGATAACGTTGACTAACATTGACCACGGCTGTTGCAATACGGTCGACACTTCGAGGTAAATAAACAATTCATTATTGCGATCAAGTCCCGATTGGCATTACAAATGTGCGTGAAAATCGCAAAAGTTTAATACAATATAACATTGGCTAAATTCAAAAAAGGCAAGACCATAATTTAACTATAAATGTGTACAATAACATACCTTTTGCCTTCCTAGACGTAGGCTATTAAGTAAGTACTTACTACGCATTAAAGTTACTGTTTCATTAAGTTTTAAACTTGCATATTGACAGAATTAATTTCTTTCCAAAATGCAAAGTGTTAGCCTGAATAGATCAGAAAAGTACCACAAAACGCAAAAACATTTTATCGTCAAAAAACTTTTCCAACCAATCACAGCGGTGCCCCGAAACGGAAAGTTAAACCGTCGCGAAAAACATCCAAACGCTTACGGAATAAACAAACATTGTCTCAAGGTAACATCATAAATTCGATGAAATAAACGATGAATGTTGTTGGGAAACAATTGCAATAAATCTCGTCGCATGTGAAGCACAATTTCTCAGTCGGAGGCCGGTGGCGCGCCGAACTTTTCCAATATTGACGCCAGCCGTTCGCCATGTAAAAACGTACCAAGACGCCCGCGTATATCAGCCAATCCACGTGAGTGCCCATTTGACAGTCAAATGCTGATGACAAACATCGGGAACTTGCCGCCACCCAACTTTATTGCTAGCGTTTAAGCCTGCCACGAGTTTAGAAGTCTTTATTTATAAAGAAACGTTATTAAAACCGTGTGCGAATTGGCCAGGTGTTATCCAACCCAATTGGTTTTTGTATCAAACACACCCGTTCCATGTAAGAGTCATCCTTAAAACTAGTTCCCCGTAACTACTACGGTAACCTTCGAGTATTTCATAGATTTAATCGAACATGCAATATTTTATAGTTAACGACGTGTAGGTACTCGTCGAATGACGCGATGGGAAGTTTGCTAACGACCGAGTGACCGGATGCGACTAACTAGCCTCATGTCTTGGCTAGTCAACGTTGTCGACCTAATTAATACTATGCGAATCGTTAACTGCTGTTGCCAAGTAACATTACTACAGAAATACGTTCCAATATTTAGGCAGTGCATTTGTAATTAACGTCAAAATATAAATATTAATGTTTAGGCTTGTGATAAGCACTTGGAGCTTACTTGTTAAGGGAATAGAAAGTACCATGCATTGGTGTTGAAAAAAATGTGCAAACTTCACCCTCCTAGCGCAGATCGAGACATTTGAAGCGACCACCATTCTGACCTCTGTAATCCTTATGACAGGGTAACCAGGCCGATAGGATCTGCAATGCAAATCTGAAATATTTCCAGCAGCTTATGTTGAGTATTTGTAACAGCACTAATCTCCAAAATATTCCAACGCTGGCTGTAGGCTGTATATCCTATATGTTTGGAGTCCTTTGCTGTCTACTTTCAATACGAAAAGATGCACATGACCAACAGTCGAACGAATATAAGCTGAATTACGCTGGCTTGATTATAATGCCCATCTCTAAACTCACTAAGCCAATATGCAGCTTCTGTAAATTTAGTTCATTAAGTATCCTTAATCGACAAATTATTTTATTTTGTGTTCGTGATTTTTGTGCTAAGAGGATTAAATATTACTGTACTAATTATATTTGAAGGACGACGCAGCGTACTTGCCGCCTACCCTTCTGTAATCCTGCTTTTATTATTGCTAGGGTATTTTGGATTTATGTATTATGTACATAGGGCCAAATGGTGTTTAAGTCTTTGCCTACCCCAAATGGAAATAGGCAAAAGCTTTGTATATGCTATGTAAATGAGTTCCCAAACGTCTCAGGTGCACAGTTTCACTACATACTCTCCCTTGTTTGCGGCCTGCAGTCGACACAAGCACGTAGCCCAATGTCCTATTGATATTGTTCTAAACGGAACTCGTAAAGTTTTCCAATATCGAACCGTGTCGAGTGCATGCAAACAAATTGCATCTGTCGCTGGGTGAATTCGACTGCGTTCAAATTTGAATTCTTTGAGAGGTACTCACAAAAGTGTACGTTACTTTTACTTTATATGTGGGCTACAGCTGCCTAATGGTTCAATAGTTTAATATTGATCCTTTCTAGTATTGAAAGATACGAGTTTAGGAAGAGAGGGTTTCGGAGGGGAGTTTCTATGAGCTCTTGCGGACTTATTGAAATCTTTTTTTGTCCTTTTCCTCTGTCCTATTTAATTATGCCATGTGCATGGTTTTCATTTTATTAGGGAACACTTTAAAAAAACTCTTTTTTTTACGATATTTTTGTTGCCTATTCCGTTAACTGAATGTGTCTGTAAGAAATTTAACAAGTTTAATTTGTGTAACACTAAGTATATCTTCAATGCTCAATCGACTGATTTTATGCAATTACCTCGTAAATACGTATGAGAGTCGGATGACAATGCAACACGGCGACCTTCCGACTTCATCCTTCGGTGTCATAGCGCTGGTGGCTGATGTAATGCTTAAGCCGGAGGGTGCCCATTAGAATTCCGGTAAAACATCGACTTTGGACTCATTCATTTTGTCCTGAGAAAATATGTATACCTATATGTATACTGTGCGCGCTCTGATCATACTTTTAATGAAATATTTAACAAAACCTTATCTTCTTTCATTGTCGCTTTACAGTGGCTATAAAACATGCCACACAAAACTGTTATTTTCCTCTGGACATGACTTGACTTTACATCGAACATGGCCGTAAATATTGACTGAAAAAAGGTAAATGACGTTTAATTCATGGACGCATGAAATCATCGAACCGTTCGCTCTCCATCCGACATTGGGTAGAGGAGACGCATCAATCAATGGGGATGGATTGCCCACTGCAGTTCGAATGCGGAAGTTCGGTATGTTTGTGAACGTTTTAAACTCGTCTGTCGGCTGTTGTAAACTATTATAAAATATATTCATTTCTATAAAACTACCAAAGTATGCAGTAATACAATCTAATAAGATGCATTAAGTTTCGTTTATCATGAGTTCACCTTTCGCACAATATTTATCCATCAGGAACATCTCAGAGTGACTGCTACATATTAGAAGATGAAGAACGTTTATTTTGGGCCATTTCTTGACACGATCACGATTGACATACATATAAAGACTGAATGACAATTCAATACTAGTACAATAAAACAAGACAAGCAAGACAAGAGCAAGCGCATGCAAGCAAGGCAAGAGCATGTCGGACTATGCTCAGTAAGGTTTCGTAGCCATAACAACAACCGACCAAAACGATTTTCTCAAGCTTATTTTAAGATATAGCTACATTTTCTATTAAATTTATTTTAGTATGAATATGTTAGCCGCCTAGAACTGAAGAACCAATGAAGCCATGTTATTCATTATACTTAGTTAAAATTTCATTTTTCGGTTTCAGAGTATGAATTACGAGGCATGGTGAAAATTTATTGGAAACAGTATTTTCATCGCCTAGTCATGGCCTGTTGGAATTCCGAATGATGAATGCCACGGCCCAACTATGACATTTTACAATCCACCTTTGATTGGACACGCAATGTTATAGCACTGCTATTGTGACGAAAATAACTGTTGGAAATTTTCGATTTTAAAAAGAATTCATTTTTTAAACATTTATACAAAAATGTGGATGTTCTCGGTTGTCTTTATCTTACGCTGGTGGTTTACAATATCATAGGGTCTAGACGACTACAGTCATATCACTGCTTAATCATATTTTATGAAAATCAGTCCGGCTAATTCCAAGACCAAGATATTTACAATTTCCAATTCTTAAAAGAAAACGTTTTTTTTTATTGTATTGAGCAGCTATGATACCTCAAAATGTATCTTAAGCTGGGATTACGTAACAAAAACTTTTGTATGTCTTATTTATATGCATATTCATTCCCTAATCTAACCTTATCGGCTTTCAAATCGTGGACGCTGCCAAATAATGTTTTCCTTTCTATTTTTACGGAACCCCAAAACTAGGGGACTTTATCTCGATAAAGTCAGTTTGTTAGACGGCACAAATTAGATACACCAATAATATATTCTTTCGACGACAAGGCCTTTGTCTCCCCTTGTGTTTTCGTTGCGTTTTACTGCACATTGTTAAGGGATGTTTTATGGACCCTTAGTAATCCGAAAGACTTAGATCCACATCCTAATACAGAAATTCTTTACTTAAGGTTGACAAATACGATTGTATATAATAAAAATAATAATGCAGGACTTCGTGGCGAGACGTGAATTTGAGCTGCAGCTGCATTTTTTATTGTATCAGGACGATTTTAATTGTATTAAAAACAATATCAAATGTCTACGATACCGTAAACTTTGCAATAACGAAGTATAAAACTGAGTAGACAAATAATAAAGAATGGCAACAACCAAATGATGTTAATATAAATGTGACATATCTCGTGGCGTCCTTAAAAACAGACAATCGAATTAAGGCAATAATATTATTTATTATGTAAATCTTGTTTTAAAAGCGCCACCATGTTTGATGTTTTCATTTCGTTTCGATCATCGGGCGTGAGTCCGTCATGTTTATTGATGAGTGCGACTCTGATTGGCAGCTGCGCCGCTTTCATTCGACAAAATAATTTATTAACACAAATAAAACAATAAATTGACTTAAATCCGACTACAACAAATCTCGGCCGCAAAAATAGAAATGTATTCCAGTGACAAAGAAAAGACGCGGTCACGGGATAGACACGAAAATAATTGTAACTTCAGACCATCAATCAAATGGCGAGGCGACGCGGAATGGACAAGAGAACACAAAAACATGGGCAAGTGTCCGAACAATAGATGGCGCTGACGATCCGTCGCACAGCGGCCCAAGATGGCCGTCGCCTTTTGGCGGGAGTCACTGAAGCGTGAAATTGACAAAGGATGTGTCTTTGTGTTGGCCCTTGGGCTAACCCGGCTTGCTGCCAAAATATTTTACAAGAATATCTGAAAATATTCGAGTGACGGAACGTCGTGTACTACATAGTTTGATGAAGGCACGATTTGGCTACGAATTATTTAACCCGTCCAAAAACATAAATCGTCTTGTGTTGGTACATGAGCACGAGGTCTGTTATTTTTTTTTATGTTCATGAAGGGATCTTCCAACTTTTTGGTAGACTACATTAAATAAATGTACACATTATTATGAATAACTATTTCATTAAGTTATTTTTGCAATTATTGACTGAGCCGAGTCAAATGAGACTACACACAAAATGGCTAAATTGAACCAGCCTCCATCAGGATTCGACACCAGATACATCATGAGGTATTCTTAGCAACTGCTCACTAAGCCAAGTCAAAGGAGCCCAAACAGGATGTGCCTGTGTTAAATTATCTCTGAACTCTCACGCCCAAGATAACAGGCTCAGCCTAGTTTGGAGTCTGACAGATATAGCAAAATGTTTAACTGTTACTAAATAAGCTATTTGTATTTGTATTCCAGTATAGTCAGTGGTAGGACAGTGCATGTATAGTGGACTAAGTAAGCAATTACTTTTGAACCTTATCTCTTGGTAATACTATCGAAAAGTGGTCAAGCAATTTCTTGGTCGACTATACCTAAAAGTCATACTTTAAGTTAAAAACTTCTAATATTAGGCTATTTCTGATTGCTTGTAAAGTAATTCCTACCTAGATGTCAAATAACAAGATTCTAGCTCAACAGGAACTACTCTTTAGCTTTGCAGGCATTCGTTAATCAGCGAGTGAGTGGGTATCAAACAAACAACTTCTCCGCGTTCTTTTCTTACTATGGAGTTTAATTAGAAGCTTGATTTTGAATCCAGCATACGATATCCATTTCAGATCTCTAGATTTACCGTGATAAATAATGTGAGAATAGAAAAAAGTGGTTCAGTGGGCTTGTGTAGATTTGTGATATATAGGTACACATGGCGAGTGTCGTCAGGTCAGGCTGTTCTTAGTAATTGACCTACCACACTGCCGTTTGTTTAGACAGCAATATCCTTCCCCATCAGCACAATATTATTGCAATCCATTTGTTTATTGCACTCACACTCTATATAACCTAGTGAAAACCAACTGTCAGTGCTCGAATCGTGAGTGCCATACACAGTGAGCTTGATTGCGTCGTGCCACTTCGTTGCACAACAAAAAACGGTTAGCGCATAAAATATGAGCAGGGTCCTACTCTCCTACTGCCCACAAATTGGCTGCCTACTCGTTATTGTCGGCAAATTAGAGACATTTCCTGCTTTCCTTCGAACAACCCCTGGTATTAGATGACAAAGAAATGCATTATTCGCACACGAGACGCCGAACGAACGTTGTTATGTTCCTGGCGGCATCGTTATGGTATTATCGCTTTGGTTCAGCAATCATGGCTTTTGTTTTTAAGTTATACTAATAGTTGTGTCTGTATAATGCAATTTGATGTGTTTTGTTTTATGCTTATCTTCTATTACTTCAATTAACTACGAGTGACGCACACGTGTAAAAATATTATCAACTTTGAAAACTCCATTTTTATTCAATAACCGCTCCTTTTATTTGATAGCATTTCATTTTCTAAATTACAATATATATGCTTTTAAAGATAAAGACGAAGTGTTCTAGGCGTTTTGTTTATTCGATATCTCAATAACAAGACTGTTTTTGGAACTGTAAAGCTAAAACAAAAACACAAATATCTTGAGGTATTTTTACCCATAACTTACAGTATAAATTATTTTTGTGAGGTCGTTTCGTCAAATTGAACAAGGAAAAAAAAATATTAGAAATCATTATTAGTAAGAAAACAACTGATGCGTGAAAATTCAAATGATTACATCTAGTTTTTAAGTGAAAGCGCTAAAAGTATCTTTATGGATTGATTTGCATAGGTTTTGTTTTAGTCGAGCGAAACGACTTCACACTTAAGACACTGAACGCCAGAGTAATAAAATTATTCCATAAGTTGATTAAATTTTAGCGAATGTTAAGCCATCAAAAGTTGAAACGATAATTTTACAACCCAATCGCAATATCAAGTGTTCGCGACCGATGAAGCTGTGTCTGCTAAATCTCAAAAACATAATGTAGGTAAGCACCGGCTATTCTTAGAGTTATAATTGAGAAAGTTTACCCCATAATTTCTTTAAATTATCAAATTTCCGTGCCAAATATCTTAAT
Source organism: Ditula angustiorana (assembly GCA_963691745.1). NCBI lineage: Eukaryota > Metazoa > Arthropoda > Insecta > Lepidoptera > Tortricidae > Ditula > Ditula angustiorana. Next base: position 9,208,149 of record OY829487.1, read on the forward strand.
TAAGGGGTGAGAAGAGTTTTGTAATTATGTCAGGACGCAGGTACCAGGTATGCTTTGGTAAACTTCATAAATTTCGTCAACTTGACTCACAAATCCCTTGAAAATCCCATATACCAGTCGCTTCTTACCTATACCTAATTGATTAAGTAAAAATTGCTGATTCAATTATTTGCATAACAGCACAGCGTTTAAGCTAAGTTAGGATTCCATAAACTGCATTAAATGCAGCTTTAATCGCAAAATCTAACGTAGCGAGTAGTTACGGTAATTCAGCTTCAACATCGAGTTTCAACCTTACTCCAACAACCGAAGCATTGTGGCACGGAACTGCACGGAATATATTGCGACTATAGAGCACTCCCGAAACCACTGAAAGCAACAATCGTTCCAACAAACTTCACCTGAAATCTCCAACTCCAAGTTGTTCGATTAAAACCACGAACAAACATTATGCTTATAACTTTGAGGCCACATGTTTCCATCTTAAAATGGACTACCTTGATCCCCGAAATAAACATGGGTCGGTGATAACAAGGGCCTTCTGTTGTTTCGCGAGGGGTCCGGGAAATGTGGTCGAGGCCTGGGCGAGCCTATTAGATGGAGAGTGGCCACGGTAACAAGTCCGTAACGATTGTTTGAAGAAGCCTTTTTAGAACTCAAGAGACGCAGTAAAGAAAATCCTTTTCGACTTTTGCTTGATTTTATTGTTTTAGGCCGTTGCCAAACAAACCTCTGTATTGTTATTTAATTTATTTTTAGAACTGACTTTAGAATGTGATTGTTGTTCGTAGCCGGTCACGATTGGTTCAATTGTTCTCGGCAAAATATGGGTGGCTTGAATGTTCTGTAACCAAGAAGTCTCTGACTACCTACCACAAACTGAATATAATAATGTGTGTGAATATTATCGCACACATAAATAACTATTAATAAATATTATACGTAATATTACTTCTAACAGCATATTTGTATTTGTTTCAGAAATGTGGTGTACAACCTCAGTTTGACAGATTTGACGGAACAGCGACGGCTGGTTTGGTACTCACCGGAAAATGACGTCAAAATGTGCGTCGTCAAGGGGAAAGATGAGGTCAGTGCACACGTGCAATATGTCGTATTTAGTTTAAACTTTCAAAAGTGACATAGTTAATGTAGTGCGCGTGACCTTCAGTTATGGGTTGATCGTAACATACACGTTGCGTTAGAGCACTATTGCACGAGGGACACCTCGATCTCGCGCTGCCAACAAAATGTATACAGGTCTATAAAAGGTACCCTCCACGTCCACGTACATCCTGTTGGTGTCCCAAGTGCAAGAGAGCCTTAGTGTGCAAGTCTATCGATACTACCATGCGCACACATACTTCTAGACAACTAAATAATAATAATACTTGTGATCAGGTCATTTTACAATAAACAAACTGGAACAAATTACCTTGCTACTCCGCGAAACCAGTGCCGTGCTCGTGCAAGTAAGCTGCGTCTGTGCAACATATATGTATATGTTCATGCAAAAACCCACCCTCCTCCGCTTCCACACGAAACGACATATATGACACAGACTCAACTACACACCACCACCACTAAACACTAAACAACACGATCGACGCCCGTTTTGCCTCTGTACGAGGCATCATCGGGATCTCGCACAGACGCAGCTAACTTGCACGAGCACGGCACCGGTTTCGCGGAGTAGCAAGGTAATTTGTTCCAGTTTGTGGAAATGGACCTCCGCAAAGTAACGCCGGAATCTATTAATTACATTTTACAATGTCATGTTAAAAATGTCATTTTTAAAACAAGCTTTTTTGTTGACGGTAAGGTTTTTGTATCGTTGCAAGATGGAGATTGAAGGTTATGTAACATTTTCGTATTTTTGTTTATTTGGATATTTAAAGTGTAAATTTGGTAGTGTTCTATGAGGCGAATAAACTTAACAGTGAATATTGATAAGGAAATGCCATATATATAGGATATATGCTCTACAAGCCGCCATTTAAGAGAAAAAGGAAAAGTTGACGATACTTGCTTTATATTGTCATCAGGTCTACATAGACATACCATTTAATTCGACCAATGAAATCGAAGTGAAAATTGGAAAAAATAGTCTTGCAAGACAGGAATTTTAAACGTAAAAGACAGACAGAACGATAAACATACAAACAAAGCCAAGTTAAATAAAGGCTTGTCATAATGTGTTAAGGCGAAGATTAGCTCAAGCGGAGTACAAGTAGTCAGAATGATATCTAACATCTTCGCCTACAGAACGTTGCTACAACGGCGTAGCAAGTGCTACTGAAATCTCGTAGCGGTATCATAACATTACTTTATTGGTATAAATAAAATCAACGTCATCTTTTTCAATATTGAAGCTATGCCAACTAATTTTATTTGGAGTTTGTTCTAACGTCCAACAACAGATTCCTGTAAAGGTTTCAAATAAAGAACAAAGGTGCACCTCGAGTACAATATCGCTAGCAGGCGGCGCCATCTTGCGGGGAATAATTGAATTTAAAACGAGTCAGCTCGGGTTAAGCGCCGTATCGCGAAATGATTTCGACGTGTAATGGACGAATTAAAACACTAATATAGGCAGCGTCGACTGACGGACGCGTTCGATAATGTGTTCCTAGCTTAAGGCAGTAGCAGGCTAGCAGGCCCGTATCGAAACGCCGTCGGCCGCTCTTTGCGTCGCTCGCCGTCGCCGCTAGCAGCTGATTGCTTAGTGCTCGTGGGACGATCGGAAATTCACGCTTCAATTGCACACGACCGAGGACATAGGAGCTATTTTCCTCCGCTCTAACCACCCGTCAGACGTGCGAAGACTCCCGTCGATCTTTAACCAGATTTAGACGGTACACAGCGCCCCGACCGCTGCCTGCCTAGTCTTACAGGTTTCGATTATAGACCAAGTTTGCCAAACACAATCTTCAACAATTTGACCGAGTCGGACCAACTTCGAATTAGGTTCTAAACACAAACGTTCTAAAATTCAATCGTCGTTCGAAATGCGGGTTCTTGTTTCGAATTCCTCGTTCAGTATTCACAGAGTGTTCTGAATTCGAAAGTTGTATGTAACACACTGGCCGAGGAACACGGTTCAGCGAGTGGTCGATGCAGACTGAGGGATTGCGAGGAGTGAAATGGAAACAGTTTCAAGGACCGGAACATTCGGAGCGATGTAGATAACAAGCATATAGAATAGGACGAATCACTGCGGGGATGCGTTCAACTGATGGGCTTGCGTAATGGACGCAGCTGACGCTAGTTGAATGCGAACATTGAATCACTGTTAAGGCTTTTGAAGACTCACCACTACATTTATACGTTATCGAGGGTGAACATTTCTAAAGAAAAATCCATTAAAATAGAACGTTATTCGTTCTTCTAGTCTTTGAACAAAACAATAGAGCCAATATTGTAAAGCTTTGAGGTATACCGTTTACAAAAATCGCTTCAGTAAATTCATTGCAGCTCCTTTGTGTGAAGCGTTTGATAAACTTTATACAAAAATGTGCACAGTAATCTATTGTGGTACCCAAACTGTATTCGAATAAGACAATGGAGGCATCATGTAGCCAGTCAGACAAGTCAATAAGTTCTTAACTAGAATAAGTCAACTGAATAGCCATTGTTCGCAAACACATGTTTGCAGCGGGCTGCGCCAACCGTCATAATCTCTATTATCTCAATTTAATACACCGTGGATGTCTTCATTGTCAAGGATTATATCTCCAAAGCTGTCAGCTTCGACGGAATAATCTCACACAACACCTTGCATTGCCTACACGGAGTGTAGGGCCGAAGTTAATGTAATTATGGGTAGGTAACTAAAAAAGAAAATCTGTATCATATTAATACAAACGGATCACTCATGTATTTTAAAGTCGACATCGAGTTCAGTCTAGTTGAGTCGGGATTTTAAAGTCAAGTTTCATGTTAAAACTGTGTCATTTAAAAAGCAGAAATTTTAAAGGGGAAAATAAGCCATTAACGGCCTCATAATAACTCGAAATAAGGCACAAAAGTAACGCAAAAGTAGTCTTACCTGTGTCTTACTTGGTAAAAACACATAGACAAAAAAAACCTACTCCGTGAATTCTAGTTTATATGTAAAATTGACACTACAGAATCTAATTTGAATACGTTTAAAACTTCTAAGTTTCGCATAATAGCTGTTTAAACTAATTTTGATGAGGTTTTTGCCATTTACTTCGTCTTTTAGCAAAGTTATTTTCGGACTAATTTCAATAAAGCACACGTAAAAAATATTATGTTATGTTCTAAAAAAATTAACGACATATTTAGAATATTTTCTTTTAAATAAGCTTAGAGCACTTTAAAGCAATATTATAAGTTTAAATTAGGTTTGCACATCTACATTTTTCGAAAGACATTGACTTTGGAATTCACAGCTATTGATTCAACGACGTATTTCGAGTCCCCAATTCGCCTTAGGCACTCACCGAGACTATGACCCACTTCCTCTTAGCGTATGGGAACCACTATTGAGTGCAGTGGGTTTACGAGCTGGATTGTTCATAATTATTCTATAAATTGCTTGTTTTTTAACTGAACACAGTAATTTCATATTAGTCATGCTCCCAATGTCAAAAATGGCGCTGCTTTTACAACAAATAATTTTACAGTATCAACACGACTATTATGGTTGTGTAGCCTAATTAGATAACTAAAAAGAAATACCAAGGTTTAAAACAAATCAAAGTAAAATACATTTATTCTGATGAGGGTGACCAAAAGTATTCACGACTTTGAATTATGAATGTCAAAAAACCTACAACTGCTGGTTCGGAAAAAATCTATCTTGAAAGTTGAGAAAAAGACAAAGAATCAACAAGTGATATACATAGAAGGCAAGTAAAGCTCTGTGTTTACATTACTAAGACCAATATTGAAGAGGCCATAGTGTATCACCACAGGTGTAGAAATCCATAAAAGCATGGCTACCGTTCCATTTTGTAACTAACTATTCAGTCATTGATTGATAACGTCTATTTAGGACGGCGGCGTGAATAGCAGGCTCTGCCAGACACGAGGTGGCTCCACGCCCGGCTATGACGAAGGTCATGTGCTATGAGATGAAGCGGATCAGTTCTTTAATAAAGAAATGGCAATATACATTTTTGTTTACTAAGTTTAAACGGAAAAAATGGTGGAGAGAAACATTACTAACCCAAGTCCCAACCTAGACACCAAAGTGTAAAAGATGTATGAAAAAAAAACAGCTTACATGACTATTCTAACGATGGGCCACAAGTACATTAGAATCTTGTTACTTTAATAATTGAGTAATTTGGTAACTTTGTTCACTAGGACACACATCTGAGGCAAATTAGATTTTAAGGAAAAAAAATGGTTATTGGGGCTCAAAGAGAAGCCAATCGCCCTCTTTCAGCGCCTTTTCCATTTGGGTAACTGTCTGCCTAACACTTTGTATATTGGAACACGCAAAAAGTAACCGAAATAATAAGATTCGAAATGGGATTAGTTCACATACATGCTGCAGGTTTTAGACAATTTTTGTCGGTTAAACTGCATATTTTCCTTTGGTAAATAATAAATAACTGAAAATGAAGTAATCGCAAACGAAGCAACAGATAGTTTAATAGCGACAATATAGCTAGTATCCAACCTGGATTTGATTACCGAAGAGCTAATGAACAAATGAATAAACACATTGAACTTGTTAAATAAAATCAGAATATGGGCAACTGAATTTTGTTTTGCATACATTATTAAAGCCTGTGCTATCCCACTACTAGGCAAAAGGGTCGCTCCCCTTCTTCCACGCATCCCTGTCCTGAGTTTCCTCCGAAAAAGCATTCAATTCAACACTACATAGTTTTTAAAATTCATTATCGCAGCTATACATTGCACTCAGTATTATGACCCATTTAAAGAAGTTGAAAACTCCTGAAATTTTACATAACTACTGTTCATTAATAGATTCAAGCGTTAGTTTGTAGAGGTCCATGTCAGCAAATTGGAACAAAATAGGTGCCTTGGTTCGGTTACGCGGAGTCGCATGGTATTTTGTTTCAATTTGATAACTATTGTTTATTTTAACATACACAACAGTTGATGAACCCTTCGCATGAAAGTTGAATAGTATCCGGCTTTTTTCAACGCATTATATTTCTATAATTGTTTTAGTCCTTTACCGTTTGAGGTCTTTATTACTTAACAACGCTGTTTGCTATCATCGAGACCGAACCCCAAAATCTGTTAATCTGTCAGTCCCCACGTATGAGAGTTATCCGAACAGGATTTCGACGCAGACATCTAAAGGATCAAGGAAATGCAAATGCAATCAAATCATGTACGTGCCGGCCTATCCGTCAGGCCTAACGGCCTAAGCTTAGCTTTGAATTATCTATCGATAAATGACAATTGGATGTAAGAGTTTAAAAATAACATACCTAAATGATAAATGAGAAATAATTAACACTCGCAATCATATTATTTCTTTTCATTTAATCAATAGCAGAGACATTATTATCAAATATTATATTATTTATCTATTTGGCAACTATAATCTTGTAAGTCAATGTTAAGTTAAATTGCGTTAAATTAAAACGTTCTAAATTATACAAAAACCGACGTAAAATTACGAAATAACATTTAGAATCAATTATAAACAGTATTTCTGATTTCCAAATCAAAAATATTGTTTATTTGTTTGTACTAAGTTTGTTCTAATTTGTTCTTAATGTTGTTTCTTAATTGATGACTTTTTTGTTCTCCTAATTGATCTTCTATGCTCTTAGTCCGATGTCTATGTCCATGCCTGACATTTATAAAAGAGATGATGATGGAGCACAACAATATTTTGCAGGCCCCTGGTTTAAACTACCCGTTACGATTTTTTTTTAAATTAGTTACAATTAAAAACAAGTAACGGTAGCCAATCTAAAGTTAAATTCAGTTAAATTTGAATTAAGGGTACAAGTCAAAGAAATTACACACTTATTTATCTATATAAATACACTCGTACTTAAATGGTACATATAAATATCCACGATTCGGGTACAAACATATTCATCATACATTTTTTTCCTTGCGGGAATTAACCCAATAACCTCTTGCTTTGTAGTCAGGGATACTGACCACTAGACTATCCGCTCGTCAAAATTATCTGTGTTTTTGTCATCGTATGATTTTTATTAACAATCCCTTTTTGTCACTTTCAGGAGAGTTGTCAGAACTACATCCGAGTGATGGTATCCCTCGGAACTGGCAGGTTGCTGATCTGCGGAACCAACAGCTTCCGGCCCTTCTGCCGGGAATACGGCGTCCAACGGGACTCCTACCATATGGAGCGTGAGAAGTCAGGCCAGGCCGTCTGCCCGTACGACCCTGAACACAACTCCACAGCCGTTTATGCTGGTAAGTCGATGACGAATTTAGAAAATAAGTAAAACCTAGGTAAAAAGCTGTTCGTTAACCCTAAAAAAAGAGAAATTCTAACTCCTGGTACCTTAATAAAATCATTGTACTTACGTTAGTAAAATAATATTTATCAGTTTTGTAACGATTTAAGTAGATACTAAACTGATGTAGATCGTTACAAGACTGATAATAACTATAAACTAGCGGTAGCTACAATGTTCTTGATTTTGACCGACTTGTGTTCTCATTGAATCTTGCATTGCTTCTATATCACTTATATTAACTAGGGTGCGCTTGGGACAATTTCCGACAAAGGACCAAAATTAAATAGATAGATCCCTATCAGTTTGAGCAATATATTAATTACTTCTTCACTTTTACATGTCAATTGGCAAATAAACGTTCATTTTGTTTACATTAAGTGACGGACACAAGTTCTTGTCTTATTATAACACTAGTTAGATAAATATTTATTATTTATTTATTTATATTTTTGGGACAATTAACACCAATTGACTTAGTCCCAAAGTAAGCAACTAAAGCTAGATAGAGCCAATGAGGAATAAGCAATTCTTGTGTCGGTCATGTTACGTCGCTGTTGTCAAATTTAGCAAAATGTGTTGAGGCTAGAATTTTATCTAAAAACTGTGCTTTTATTTCCAATATAAATGTCGCAATGTAATGTTCGCAGCCATCGATGATATACATCCGACTTGTGCAGCTAGTTTAAAATTCCGTGTAGCATTCATAGCGGTTCCCACGTTCCAGTGCTAATGGGGGATGACGCGCGTCCGTGTTACACTAAGCGCTCATACCAATTAGGCACATGTTCTCGACAAATCCAACTACAGGCACGTTTAGATACTGCCACAGTGCCAGTAAAGCGAACGATCTAGCAAGATACCCCACGTGATATGTATTTACGGTTTCTTGTAACCGACATTCGTTTTACCGATCAATGTGCGTTTAATACTTTAATTGGGGCGGTTTGGTAGTTAGGTAAAGCTATTTCTTAGAAGCAAATTTTATCAATATTCACATGAAATTTTGAATGTGTAAAGGGAGCCCCAGCGGGCTCTCAGGGACACATATGCGTTAAGGATCTATATAGAATTCCATTGTTAGAAAATTAGGAAAAGGAAAATCTTTTTTCATATCAATTGAACCCACTTTCACAGTCTAGTGGCGCACAATAGGTGTTCATTGTTGCATTGTCAAGAACCCGGCATTGAATAGGAATGCTCCTACGCTTTCCAACGTGACTTCACTATCATATGTTATAGCTGAGAATTTCCCGGGAACTGGGAATTTTTAAAACTAGAAGCTTACATAAAGCCCTGACGGACATCTGCAAGGGATGGCCAAGATATTTCCATGTAAAATTTTCACGTGAAATGTTGAAAGATTTAAACTCGTCTTTTATAAGATCGCCCTCAACGCAGAATTTTGTATTTTATCACTGACGTTCCATACTTTGTAGTAAACCTTGTTGATTTAATAAAATAGATGGCCGATATAAAATCGAATAGGATTAAAAATTGTTCCGAGCTACATTTCGCGGCAACGATAAAATCGTATTGTGTATTTTCTGCAGATTGCTTCTTTGTTTGAAACTTTTCCTTGTCAATAAACGGAGTGTAATTTTGGCATAGGATTGTAGTACGTTTTACTGTAGTAATAAGAGTTGTATTAGTGGTAGTAAACCAATTTAGATACTAGTAGTAGCGAACCACTTCGACGCCATTTTGCAATTCGCTTGAGTATTGCGTGCCTACCGCTTGAGACGCTGCGCCGAGCGGACCGTATAATGGGTAGGCTGACTCGGCAAGTTGGGCAGATAGGAGAAAAGTACATTTTATTAATTCTACAGACCGACCGTGAACATGAGGTGACACGAGTAAAGTTGGATTAAGTAAAATTGCGTTATTAGACTCATAGTGAAATAGTTGTTAAATACAGAATAAGTTTGCTCCTATTAGTTACATACTTGTAACTTTAATAGCAATAATCGTATGATTGCGATCTTAAGTAAGGCACAATACATGCTAACTGTATCCATGCGAAGCCGGAGCGGATCGCTGTTTAGTATAAACTAAGTTTAAATGACTGTGATATATTATGATTGCTATTTATGTGTCGCACGCAACATATAACCTTTTATCCTAGCTAATCTCATACCACAAACAAATCCGTTAGGAAAACCTTTCACAAATAAACAGCTACATTTCACCTAATACAAAATACACAGTGGAAACACCATCAATTACTGCCGATCTGTCCCTTTGTAGAATCTTCCGTGCATTAACGATCCCCCAGTAAAATTCGCACCCATTTATCACGGGAATCTGTTTAGAAACGACGTATCGAGTTTAATAATACTAAGTAATCGGCTATTGATAAAATAAATAAATCTCCTTAATAGACGAAGCGTTCATGCGGTGTCGTTCGATTGTTAAATCAACAACTAGCGATTTTGAAAACGGTAGTTACGACTTAAATTTAATAACATCTTTAAATTTAATTTAATGCAAAAGAAACTTGTTTTAGAAGGTCCTTAAAACCATGTCATTAGCTGTTAAAGATGGGGGTCTACGCTTTTGCTCCCTAAGTTAGGTACCATAAAATACGTAATCGCAATGCTGAAATAATATTGTAATTGCCATAACAAAAGATATAATAACGTATCTTACACTGATATTCATTAACGGTTATTAAATTGTTGCCGTCAAGTTTCTTATATTTTTCTACACATAACTTTAAAAGGAGAGACGCGTTTGTTTAACGTCTGCCACTGTTCCGGACTCCCCGTTTCCTGTTCAACTCCAATTAATTTTATTTTTCCTCACAAAAGCTTACGTTCTCGTCTACGTAAACTAACTAGAACAATGTCAAAGACGATTTTAATTTTATTTCCAACGAGATAGGTATCTAATATTAATAAAAAAAGTTCAGCTATACAAATGAAACAAACGGTTTGCCTGCAGCCATTACCGCCAACCCGTGCCATTACATTTTGGGCTTTTCAGTAAATTGCTTAACTTTTAACCGCACTACAAAAAAAAGGTTCCCGTCGCCGCTCTCCAGAACTTTATTATTTACACACTAAAGTTCCTCGTGGGCCGTAACTGTGTGCACACATGTGTGTTTTTCCACACACGGGCACGCCCACGCACACTCCACGGGCGTCCATTACCGTGGACACGGTTAGTTATCTCCTATTGATCTGGTCCAATTAAGCGCGGCGACTCTCCGGGGACGTTCGAACTAGGGCCACGATCTGCAGTTGCTCATATGCGGCCAACGTAATTTAGTGATATGTCGCCGTGACACAATACAACTTTAGGATATTACGTGGGAGTTTGTAAATAATCTTGGCATTCGTTACCATGTTTGGCGCTCGCTCGTTTGACAATGTTCGGTTTATGACGCGTTCGGTTTAGGCACATATCATGTTTTATGATAAAAGTTGGATAGAATGAACTTTGCTTTGTTTTTCCGTTCGAACCTTTCTTCGGCCATGGCATCTTAGCGGTCCAATCATGACTGGTGATTTTTACTTTTGTCTTTTTAAGGTATATTGAGGTGTGTTTCATAAATTTATTTCTCATTTGTGTCAAAAAAATTCTCGAGACTCTAGTTTTCGTGAAAAACGAAATGGTGCATATCTTTTTATTTCGTGATTATTGAACGCGTTGGCGCCAGCTCGAGTCGGAGGCCAAGATTCACTTCGAGTCGCTGTGCCAGCTACATGAAATAGTATTTTATGCAACTGTTGCATAATGAGGGGTCTTAAAACACGAGTGTGGTTTTATGAAACGAGCGTCAGCGAGTTTCATAATAGGATCACACGAGTGTTTTAAGACCTAATTATGTACAGTTGCATACATTACTTTATCTACACACATATCATAAGTACTCTATGATGGGTTCAGAAGCCATAGGGCAATGACCTGCATTGCTACTAGCTACTAGTGCTAGGTACCTATTAAATATCTATAAACTGTACACATTAAAACAATGTAATAATAAATGAATTTGAACAAATATACAAACAAATTAGAAAAAATCTCATAATAATATTGGTTTTTATAATGCTGGTCATTGCCTACGGTTTCTGAACGCATTATAGAGCATTTATGATATATGTGTAGATAAACAAATTTTAAATAAGTCTTTTGTTAAAAATAATATTTTTAATACAAGCTTTTTCGGTGACGAAACTTTATAAACTACCATTGTCATTGTTAGCATCGTCATCGTATGTACACACACATACCACAATTCAAGCCAATGCAACCACAAAATTCAAATTTGACTTACAAGATTAAACTAAATAATAAACATACACATAATCGTAAATGTGAAGTTCAATAAAACTTGTAACAACACTTTACGCTTGCAAACGCAGCGCAACAACAAAATTATTTAAGAAAATGGCCACTAATTCAGTTACAGTGCACAGCCATGTACAGCCTAGCTTCGAGCCATTCCCTATTACGTCATTGATTGGCTAATTAACTCAGCGAGCATATTCAAGTCACGTAAATCTGATGTTCTATTACGCACCAGTGCCCTGGTACTGCATTAGTGTTCGTGCGTATAGAATTATTGGTTTTCATTGGAAGGCTTTAGTGGAATTAAATCTGACTGTAATGGCGTGTTTACAGCACTAATAGCTTTCCTGCGAATGAACGGCTGTAGTGCCGTAGTCGTATTAAAATATATGAAATATTCCGTTTGAGGCACTAGGAACATAATACTGAAATCATGATACCCTGCATTTGGTGGCTCATAGTTTTATGTTCATATATTGTATATATGACCAGACACAACATTTCCACCCACCCAGTAAAATGCCTTTCTTAACAGTAACTAATACGGTAACTCAGGAAACGTACGGAGTTAATATCTAAAGACACAAAGGTCGTCATGCAAATTACTAAAAAACATAGAAAACTTGAAGACGTCGATAACGATTATGATGAGATGCCGATAACCATGTCGTATAATATCGGTACAAAATCAATAATATACGTACTAATCAGGGCTTCCAATACCGGAAATATCGGTATTATGCATACTTAAAATACCGGTATCTTAAACCGTAGTACTAATACTGGACTTGAAATAAGAAATGATACTAGCCAGTGGCCAGTGAGGTAGTAATGATTTCCGTCATATTTTCCTTAAACAATGTTTATCAATTTCAGACGGCGAATTGTACTCCGGCACCGTAGCAGACTTCAGTGGCATGGAGCCGATAATTTATCGGGAGCCTCTACAAACAGAATCATACGACTCAATGACTTTAAATGGTACGTATCTTTTACTTCAAATCATTATCCACATTGCATTGGTGCTCTATTTAAACTACGTACACTACGTATCAACTGCACGCTCCTGCGAGTCAACTCCCGATTTTATGTAACAATCAGCCCTAAAATTCTCAAGTGATTTGGGCCTTGGTGTAATTTGCCTTGGTTGGAGGACAATGTTATTATCCTGCCACAGCGTTGAATATGTATGAAGACCTGCGCCAAACACGGAACAGTGGAACATTAGTTACGAGCAATATTAAATGATAATCTGGACAGCGGATTGTAATTCCGTTTTAAGATGAAAACTTTAATGGGTCAATTTCAGATTTACAGGCAAGTTTTTCTAACGTAGCAATCTCTTAAAATGCTGTTGTTTTTCTCAAAGCCATTACATGGATGACTTAATAACTCGAAAACAACGTGCGTAGGCTATAGCAACGTGTAGATAGGGTTTGTTTTCACATTAGGGAGCTGACCTATTTCAAACGGGCAGTGTAGCACCGGACACACATAAAATCAACGACCGTCAAGTCCTTATCTATTCAGGACCTTTCCCGAGACAGGTGCATAAACAAACCGCGCCAAATGGCTCGTCAAAATGTCAGTGTTCCGGTTGTTTACATCACCCGGTTTATCTAGACTCGAGACCCGTTCCGCAAAGCTGCAAATTACAATTGTACTGTACTCTCTTGGCAGCAGGTCGTGGTCCAATATGCCGCATAAAAATTACTTTATTTCAGTAGTATTTTAACCTATGACTTCCTAAAATTAGTCGGCGTAGTTCCAAGTTTACTTAGACTTGTACAAATCGAAAGTAGTTACAGTTGTATAATTGTAGCTTTGTGAATGGACCCCTGTTTACGTCCGGCACCGATGGCTTTCTAGTGTGACTATTAAATTATACGTCCCGTTAAATTGATAGAATTTAGAACGGGGTTTGAAGGGAACTCGCAGTCAGTGAGTAGAGTTTGACGTGTCAACAATCGCTTAATCGAATTAAGGAACGTTATTTCGTTTATTATCGACAGCGGCGCTAAAATAGACTTATACTGTAACATACCTATTCAGACAAAGGCTGGTAAGCACATGAGGGGAAGAATTAATTATAAAGTTTATAAATATTTTTCTGTAGAAAAAATGACCTGCTTTGTGTGATGTTTTATTTTTAAAGCTTGAAGCAGCCTAATGTAAAAAATAGGAGCTACATGAAAGAGTTAACATTCAACGATGCTTCAATCCTAAATTCTGGTTCGTTATTATCTCGCAAGCCATCACGGTTGTGGGACACACATGCCTGTAAAATGTAGTTTTATTCGTGTCAATGACACCTAGTTATGTCCTAATGAAATAATGACGATTTTTTTTGTTCCCAGCTCCCGACTTCGTGAATTCATTAGTACATGGAAATTTCGTGTACTTCTTCTTCAGAGAAACAGCTGTTGAATATATTAATTGTGGAAAGGTACATAACTAGTTTTAAAGTATTGGTATAAACGATAAGAAATTCGCATGGCAAAACTTGAACGTAATTCTTTTTATCTCAAGGCTTTTTTCGGCGACGCCGACAGCCCCGAGCGTCGTTTGCGTTTGTACTGAACTTGGTCCCGTTTTTTTATTTAAAATTTTTGGTGGTATTTTTGATTACTACTTTACCCAGTTCACTCAGTCATAAAATTGACGACTGTTAGGGTAAAAAAGTTCTTAAATTCCTACTATGTATCAGAAATTGAATCGTGAACAGGTCCTCCATTAGATGAATCATCGATCTTGTAAAGGTGCCCCTAGGTACAAGCAGCGTGGGAGCGCTAGTTTCGGAAGCCTACTTCTTTCAACAGATATGACAACGATAACATTACTTTGTTCTAAATCACTTGGTCATGATTCCTAAGCTTAGTTTAACCTCATACATATCTTCCAGTCGGTGTTTTCTCGGGTGGCCCGCGTTTGTCGGGATGACCGCGGAGGCCCGCACCGGTTCAAGCAGCGGTGGACATCTTTCCTTAAATCCAGACTCAACTGTTCCGTCGCAGGCGACTTCCCCTTCTACTTTAATGAGATTCGTAAGTAGCACTGTCGTTTTCATATTCAATACGGGCTTGCGGTTGGTCACAATCACACCTACTGGTAAATGTAAATGTGATATAGGCCACATTCATTTCAAAATAAGGGACGCTTGCTTAGCAAATGATAAACGGACTAAATGTTGAAGGCGACGAAGGGAGACTTCAAGAAGCTCCTTTCATTGAGAGGAGAAAAGTGACCTGCTAATCTAGTAACAATAATTTGGTTTCTACTAATAAATTGTAGTCTTCCTGGTCTAAGCCAAGCTACTTACCAACACTCTTTCATTGCAGAATCTACGACAGAGTTAATAGAAGGTGTGTACGGTGGCTTGAATGCTCAGCTGATCTACGGGACCTTCACTACCCCACCTAACAGCATATCAGGGAGTGCAGTCTGCGCTTTCAGCATGCAGGACATCGCTGATACATTCGAAGGCACCTTCAAGGAACAGAGCGCTATCAACTCCAACTGGCTGCCTGTTAACAGCGCTAAGGTAAGGGCCAGTGTCATGTATTTTAAAAATAACAAGAATTGTTTAAACTACATATGGTCGGTTTTTTATGAATTTGCTTTTATGCCACTAGTCATTCAAAAATCCCTAACCTTTCTAAAATTTTCATCAGGTGCCTGAGCCTCGACCAGGCACATGCCACAACGATTCGAGACAATTGCCGGACCAGACATTAAACTTTATAAAGACACATGCTCTGATGGACGAATCAGTGCCAGCGTTCTTTGGCGAACCCATCGTTATAAGGACTAGCTTCCAGTAAGTACTTGGACTTCTGCTGCAACAGATTGTTGTTAAATAAGAAAGAGATTGTTAACTGTTATGCTTCTTTTACATTTACAGCTATCGGTTTACGCAAATTGCAGTAGACCCTCAAGTGAAAACTCCTGGTGGCAAAGCTTATGATGTACTTTTCATTGGAACAGGTAAGCAATCCACATAACACATTATACATATAGTATTTGAATCTAACAAAGTCGAAAATAACAATAAGCGCGAAGTCTCCTTTTCATTACCATTAGAAAATACAGACCAATAATGTGATAATATACGCGTATATCTTTAACAGACAATGGCAAAATCATTAAAGCCATCAACGCGGCGTCCTATGACTCCAACAAACGGGCAGTGCCCGTGGTTATTGAGGAGCTCCAGGCCTTCGCAGCTGGTTCTCCCGTACGGGCCCTGAGAGTAGCCCGCGCAGGGCGAGACGCAACGAGACTTATCGCCGTGTCCGATAGAGAAGTCCTAAGTTTACGGCTGCATAGGTGTTCCAGTGAAAAGATCAGCTCATGCTCGTAAGTTTCACCCCAAAAAGCCGTCAAGTACCTTCGAAACAGTAATGAAACACACAGATTTTAAATAATCGTTTCTTTTTAGTGAATGCGTGGCACTTCAAGATCCATATTGTGCTTGGGACAAACAAGCTGGTCGATGCCGTGCCTATTCACATGGCGTTAGTAGATGGCTGGACGAGAACTCCTTCTACCAAAGCGTCAGTACCGGAAGTCACGCGGCTTGCCCCCACAGTAAGTTGAGACGGTTTAAATTCTATCTTTGGTGACTTTACAGCTTAGCGAATATAGGTTAATTGTAATTGCCACTTTACAGGTAAAGACGCTGGAGCATTAGGAGGACTAAGTTCAGGTCTCTACGATGACGCAAGAGGGGATACAAAAGGTGAAGTCATCAGTATTGTACAAGACAAAGACGGAAAAGGCGGCAATAACAATAATGAAGGTGAGTACATTTTATAAATTGGAACAAATTGCCTTGCTACCCCGCGTGCGAAATCTAGCCCAAATCAAACGCTAACAGAGTCTTTAGAAGAATTTTCTTCCAAACTACCAAATCGTTCCTTCAGGTCCTGAAGTTCTTGCAGCGGACCCACCTCCTGCCGCCTACTCCGTAGAGACTTTGGCTCTCGCGGTGGCTGCTGGAGCGCTAGCAGCCCTGGGTGCAGGCTTCGCGGCCGGTTACGTCTGCGGCCGAAGATGCAAGAAGGACGAAGACGACAACATGCCATATCCCGACACCGAGTACGAATATTTCGAGCAAAGGCAGAATATTAATAGGTAGGTGACCCGAACCCTGAAGCTTCACTTCAGTCCAGTCTGGTCATACGACATTAGGTGTTTCATCATTTCATTTTATGCTCTGTCGATATTTGATATCATTCATTTCGCGCGTTGTTCAGGTTCTAACGGGTCATCACTATTATTGCTCTATTTGCCATTTGTATCATCATTATATGCCACCATTGGCGTGACTAAAAGGCAGTGATTGGCAATTTGGCATACCCCAGAAAGTCACATATTCATTTATCTATAGACATTAAAAGTAAGCTTTAATTAATATATATCTAATGTTGGCCGTACTCTACCACCCCTAAATTTATAAAGCCTAGCCACAAGGATGAAACCACAGCAACATGGCCGATCGTAAAGCCTATTGTGAAACTATGGTATCATCCTAAAGCCTAGTTACGCCAATGGTTGTCACAGGTTCTTTATCATGACCAACCACTTACTTCTTCACAGGATCCAAGCGGAGCCGAAGCTCCTCCAACAAGTTGAAGAAGTGACGTACGCGGAGCCGGTGCTGGCGCCACAGCCGAAGCCAGCCTCCCCCCGCGCCACGCTGCGCAAGCACCCACCGTACCACCCGCACCACGAGACGCTGTTCCAGTTCCAGCCAGACGCCTACCGCCGCGACAACTTCGGGACCCTACGCTCGCACCAGGTCAATGTCAGTTGTGCTCCTTTCTTTCTATCGCATGGCTTTTAGTAGAGCAGCACCTTTGAATCTAACTTTAATTAAACTCCTGATATTAATATTCATGTTTCTGAAACATTATACTGTTGCATACGAATCGTAATCTATATGTATAGTTCGATTCGTGGTTTTAAAATTATCAAGGGAAATACATAATGACTGTGTCAAATCTATCACAATCACCAATCATATAGGCTTGCTTTCAATTTGCATGCGAAATCTAAATGTTAACAATAAACCGTTTAATATCATAATTTATCTAATCATTGATCATTGCTTGCTTGGAATATTCATAAGTTAAACATCTAAACATACGACCCAATCTATCATATCGGGCATTTAAAAACCTTTTCAACAAATATTGCTGATCACAGCCATCACAGTTTAACCAAAAACAGTTTAAGCTTTTTTCCTCGGCTCAGAATTCGTACATTATAACAATATTAAACAATCCCAATAAATGTGTGGTCCGAGTTTTCGAAGATTTAACTCCGAATATTCCGCTTTTTCGTGAAACGTCTCGGGGGTCAACATTTCCTTCTGATAGCTGCCGCCTTAACTCTTCTTTTATTTCGAACAAAGAAGAGGTTTAGGTGCAAAAGCTAATTTGGGTAGATCATACACACAGACGTTTCACGAACCTGGCATCACCGATGCTACTGACCTGTTTCTAGCTCACTCATCAACTAACATTAACCCATCACCGCGTCACGTCAGTTAACGCAGGCATGTGACCGCAGGGCGACGGCTACCGGCGCGGCAACGACAACGGTTTCTCGACCACGCGCTCAGTGAAGAAGGTGTACCTCTGAGAAACGAGCGGGGCGGACTCGCGCGACCAAATGCATCATCACAAGCATAATACGCACCACCACCATACGTTGGGTAAGTAACGCTGTTTTGCGAATGTACCTACGCTGTAAGCGTCAAACGGTTTTCACGTTAATATCGAAGACGAGCGGCGTGAAGGGCGTTCAGCAAAAGTAGGTTTATTTTAAAAAGCATGCCAAATTGTGCCGACGTCGTACTTTGAGCCCTAAAATATGAAATCAATCGGATTTTAAATGTAACCGACGTTTCGAAAAGACTTCGTTAAGGCTAATTGAGAAGACGAAAAAAGGCATGGGGCATAAATTGGGCATAACTTTACAAAAAAACTAAGAATGGGTCGTGTTTACTAGGTTTAAAGTAGCGTGAGTACCCCTAATGTCTACCAAAGATGTCCAAAGAAGCCGAAAGAATTTAGACATTCACTGCCAGACAATCTTTACACAAGCGATTAGTCCCTAATCACTGACTAATAGTAATCACTGACGTAGCACTGGAATCACTGACAAGTCAGTGATTCCCAAAGTGCTCTACATATATCGAATCCAGGGGTCGAGTAACTTCCAAGGGGTCCATGTCATCAATACAAAATTGGCGGCTCATGAAATGTAAGCGGGATTTACACACTTTGTTCCGACGAAACCATACATCAGTGACTCGTGATATACTCATATCCAAGTCCTTGAAAGCAATTTATAAAATATTCACAGTATTATCTAAAGAACATTACGTATTTTTTCGGAAAATAATATGATGATGAAAGCAAAAAATCCAGATTCGTAAAAATCGTTATGAAAGTCAAAGGGCTCCAAGGAACACGAAAAATTAAAAGTGGTCTGCGATATCAAAAAGTCTAGGGACCTGGAGTGCGATTTTTGAATCTCACCGGGTGACTAAAGCTCGCCAAAATGGCCGTTTTTCATAGAGATTCGGCCATTTTGGTGAGCTCTAGTCACCTGGTGAGATTCAAAAATTGCACCCCTGTGCTAAATGCCAAGCGGTGGCGTGTTGTTGCAGTGTCGCAGCGCAGCAGCGGCTCCGGGTCGGGGTCGGCGACCGGCGGCGGGTCCTCGTCGTCGCCGTCGCCGCCGTCGTCGTCGCCGTCGCCGTCGGGCGAGCGGCCGCCCACGCCGCCGCCGCCCGCGCCGCAGCCCTGCGCCTACATCTACCGCAACTAGCGCGCCGCCCCGCCCTCGCCCAGCTGGCGATACTCCATCACCACCTCACCCTCCGTGTGAGCGGACCGGTCCGACGCCGCGTGCGTTATCGCTGTGCACGGACACGCAGATACGGACGTGCCGCTCCGGATCGCCGTTGTGTTGGTGGCAAACTTTTCTTCCAGAATAAAATATACGTACTGGTGATTATCCACATTCTAAAATTGCGACCTCAGGGTCGGAAGTGTGACAAAAATAATGTATTTTTTTTAAACGGGATTATCGATTGGACGTAATTTAAGGAATAATGTAACAAATTGTAGATTCTCTAGCATAGTTTACTGATAATTTAGGCGGAGTTATAAGTTTTTGTTGATAATGTTGATGAATAGTTAATGTGAAATTGTGGGTATCATTGCAGGTTTTTTGTTGCCGGTTAACTGACTTTGACGATTGCACTTACATGAATCATTAATGAATGAAGTGCTCGTATCTACCTATGTACCTTCAAATAAAAGAAGCCTGCAATGATCCCTCAAGACGCTTTTTACATAACGTATGGTAGCGTTACGTCATTAAGAATAGGGGAGGGGGTTGTCTCATTCTGGAGTTCTAGCGATACTACTAGAGTAAACGACGATTATAACGTATAGTTGAAACACAAAATAAGATATAAATTATATTACCGTGTATAAACGATATGTAAAGTTCTGAAACTTATTCATTCATTAAAAAGTGCTTCTTATGGGTGTATTTAGATGATTATTGGATCGTTTTGATAATTAAATATTCGATAATGTTATAGATTTAGTGAGTATGTATACATAGGTACCTACATAGCGTGTAAGCGGGCACTGTGCTGCCACAATGCCAATTTAGATTGTTGGTGCGCCACTGTAAGTTACAGCCTGTAACTGTGATCATTCTGTACATACATTCTGTTACATTAACGACTTCTCCTCTTTAGTCTACGGGTCGTTTCTAAATTTAAATTTCCAGAAAAGTGGGCCAAACTGTTATAAATTCTTAACAATTTCTTGCATAAACTAAATTTAAACTGCAAACGCGCGTACCTCCCTCGGTACCTACATTGTTTGAAGACGCTTTAACGACGTTACGTTCCTAGTCTAGTACTTGTTTGGAACCCGCGAAACACTGTTCACTGTTCAGATCATCTTCGCTCATTGTTGACAATTGAATGTATGTAAAAAAATGTCAATTCTATTTGTAATGACTAGTGCCTAAGTACGTGGCAGGATTGTAATTGATATTACATGACTCGGATTTTTCTTTGAACTGATGTTAGTACGAGAGTTAGACGCCATTAGAGTAGCGGTTACCATAGAAGTCGGATGTTGGAGGTGTTCGAATAACGCAATGTTACGTAGATATTTTTATACGCCATAAATAATTATAAAGGCATTCTCAAGACGGCCTTGTTCATAACTACTCATTAATATCCGCAGTTCAGTCTTACCTGTTTATTTTAATTTATGAATATGTTTTTTTACATTGTTTGTAGATTCCACTTGGCACTTGAAACGACATTTCATTCGCACAACTTTCTAGGTGGTCATTTGGAGGAATTATCGTTACAAGAAACAAGCAGAATATACCTTAATACCAAAGAAACCATGAGTTGTATTATACATAGAATAGTCGTTTATTTATATTAATATAATATATCTAACCCGCAAAACGTTGTTGATAAAGTGCAAGACTTTTTTATATTTCTTAAATGTACTGCCGATAATTACTACATACAAATAAGTAATGTTATTTTAAGTTTAGTTTACCAAAGTCAGCGCACAGTTAGAATTATTTTTAATTACTGTCAAACATGCGTTAAGTGTATAATAGATGCTTACACTGCCAGTCTTATTTCTTTCAAAAAAATTACGGACTTTGGAAATGGTAACCCTTCGGGAAAAATAACCTATAGATTTAATGACAAATAGCATAGCGCTTCTGGTTTTAATATTAATAGAATGTGACCATGCGTTCGGCATTCCGATTGGAACTTGGCTATCATTTTGACAGTCCGTAAGGTTATCTCGGAAATCATACGTAAGCGAGGCTAGCACGTTGTATAATGTATATAGCAAGTTCTGTAATTTAAAATTAGTTTCGTCAAGTAAAATTAAACTAAGCGTTACCGTTTAAGTGCAAGAGAAATTTTTGATGGCGAATTGTTAAGAATTGTTTTTTGTATACCTAACTTAAAAAAATATTGATGAAATGTACAATAACCATTTCTACGTTTAAATTACTGAACCACCTTTTTATACTCGTAAAATTAATTGTAATCATAAACATGCCTAGAAAGTCTTTTGTAATAAGCGTAAAATTATTGATTTATAATATATTGAGAATTATATTAGAGCGTATGATATCGTAGGTTATATAGACCGCTTAATTCTGTTCGAGACTCGAAGCCTTAGTGTTAGAAATTGAAGACTTTTATTAAGATAATGGACTAACTGTAATTACAGATGAATTGAAAGGATATCCACAACTTTTATTAAAGTATAATGTTAAGGTATAGTGCGTTATGTCACGTTCACGTTACTCCGCTCTCCATCACATAGCTACCTAAGCGTAGTTTGTAAATATCTACATTATGCGTGGCGGGTTTGGTTACTCCATCTACCGGAGACGATACGAATCGCGTTAAATATTCTATTTCGTGTACAGTCAGCACTCAGCAGGAGTAGCTGAGCACTCAAAGCGGTCAAAATCATCTGCACAAGCTCGTACTGTCTTAACAATTGAGGCATGTATTCTGTATAGATCATTTTGACCTCTTCGACTGTGTAGATATATCTACTGCTAACTGTACTACCAGTTCATTGGCTTTCGGCAATCCTCGTACATCTCGCTCGCTCTCGTGTCTGAAAGTATATCTGTCACTTGTGTTTTTAAATAATATGAAGATAGCCAACAGCTATTAGGAAAATGAGATTACTTTTACCGTGACATTTTTGAAGACATAAAAATCAAATCAGGCTAGGCGTTGACTAGCAAAAGCGAAGTTTTATACACATATACTTAAGTAATATCTGTTTAAATTAATTTCGGGACATTTTCAGCTACGGACGTTTAGCGTTTAATATAACGCAGCTCGGTAACCAAAGTTAGGTATAACTTCTGCAAGTAAAAAATCACCTTTTTTTTTGTTTAGTAACTTACTCAGAATTCTGCGTGGCTCTTCAATAATGATAATGGTAATGACTTGATCTGATGATACATTGTTGGCGCTATTATTTAACTTACTGTTGAAAATGTCACGGGGTATTCGATTCATTATTTGAAAAAAGAAACCGACTTTTTCGAAATATGGACAGACTAGACCGACCGTTTTCGTCTCTCTATTTAGTCTCTTTTCGTTAGAAATTCAAGGACCATGACGTAATAAAACGATGGAAGGACAGTAAATGGGAAGTGCCTATTTAATTCACTTGAAACTATGTACTGTGTAGTTACTATGACGTACTCTACTACTCCCGTGAACCCGGCCCCGTACGCTTCTTTAGCGTGCCTTTAGTACCTAGTTACCGGCCATTAGATTGATACTAATGTTTGAAATTGGAACATTCGTACAACAACAATATTAAAAAAAAATGGCGCCAAAATAACATTGTTGCCAATATCTCGGCGCGTTTTATAGACGTAAATGGCTGTTCCATTTCACTCAACCGTACTGATAGCTCCGTTTCTGATACTAATAGTTTGGAGACATAATTACTACCTAATTCAACATTCAATAAGTTACCTTCTCATCAACTTTTATATAAAATCTCAAATTGTTAACCGCATTAATTTGCTTTTTAGACACTCCATAGGTTTAAGTAGGAGTTTTGTAATATAATGATAATGCAAAAACGCAAATGCAGTGATATTAAGAAAATGTTACACCGTATTCGCTGCCCGTATTTATAGAGTGCAATTTTTTTATAACTAGAAACAAATAGATTGTGGAACAATGACTTGTAAAATATGAAATGGCGGAGGTACATGAAATGCGTAATGTTGTATATTTTACAAGTCATTTTTTGAAATGTTATGATCATTTTCTCATTAAAATATTATTAATATGCTAAATATTTTAGCAAAGAATAAAATGTATTCCTTTTCTTTAGTAAATAAAATATTGAAACTTGAACGTGTGTTTGTTTACACCGAATACCTACACTCAACCTTAGGTACAGTCAGCATCAGAGCAGAGAGTAGCTGAACGCTCGAAGAGGCCTAAAATATTAAATACAAGCTCGTAGGTATTCTCTTGACAATAGTTGTGTAGCTGTTTTTGACCTATTTGTTTATGTCTATTCACAACAGCTGCGGCCAAATTTCTATGAATGAAATTGAATATCTACCCACGTTCGATTCATAATAATTATACCTATGCAAAGATCTTTAATCTGTTTCGGAGCAGCAGTTAATATTGTTAAGTCTGTTCACTCGTTCAATTATAATCATTGCTTTTCTACGACTTGGCTAGCCCGTTTCAAAGGCGTCTCTAGCCTGTGAGCGGGAGGGGTAAGGTTATGGGTGAAATATGAATTGTAGGTAGGTAACTAATTGCGTTCATATCTTTACGACGAAGCTTTAGGGGGATTGCCCCGCTCGGTGACGCCCATGCCCCATTCCTAGCTCGATCATGAGCTATTAATTCATTTCATTTCATTCATTTATTTCGAACAACAAATAATATAGTACGACCCACAGTTAGCTACAGTGACTTTTCAAAGTGTTGTGTAGTAGGGTAGGCTCAGAACTTTATTGTTGGCTTGATATGGACGATAGGTACCCACAGTAAGCAGCACATATCAGACGAAGAGGTCAGAAAGATTTACACTCCACTGACCCTACTCTGTTGTCAAGAAAATAGGAGTTTGTGTTGGTTTTTTTTTACTTCTACATAAACATTGGTAAATGGGGAATTTCACAAAAGTTATTCAAATCCAAATTTGGTAGGGTAAAAGCCGAATACGGATACATGTCCCGGTTTTTAATACACTATGTTAGGAATATAATTTGTATTGGCGCTTTACTACGATAAGTAACACCTCTGGGTAACACATCTGCAATCCCTTTGCTGTTGCGGGTGTCTATGGGCGGTGGTAATCACTTACCATGTGATCCACTTGCTCGTTTGCCTTCCTACGTCGTATAAAAAAAATGTGTAATATCAGTTAGAGTTCTAGTGTCTTTATTAATCATTATCAATTATATACATTATATCACGTAGCATAGTACTAAAAAATATGGTTCAGTTCAGCCGTTAAGCATCAGACTTGGCTGTATGGATATAGACACCCTTGCCTTTCACAGGGAGAATTGCTCGAAAAAGACATGTTACTACTGTCAGTGTCACATGTGTCTGTTCTGTCGCTTGTTACAAATTCTCGCAATGCGTGTTGTTTTTACATTATAAAACATTACCAATATGGGTAATAATTTACTCAACAGTCTAACATTTAACTTTAAACAAATTTTAATTGAAGAAATAGCCCTTGATGGGTTGACGGGTATTGGTCTTGATTTATTATGGAAGCGCGTCGAAAAACGGATCTCTGCGCCTGTTACGGATAAAATGAAGAGAAGGTTCTGGGGATTCCTTCACAATTGTAATTCTGTTACATTCTACCAAGTCCCACAGCCTCTGCCTCCGTGCACAGAAATATTAGATAGATTTATGTTAGTAGAAGAGTTTTCAGGACATTTATTGGACCCTGTAAGTTTGTAACTTTTTCTATTAAAACTTACTTCAAATTGTGGAGTTCCAAATAAATAAGGTTCCATATTATAAGGGGACCCAATTACTAGCTAATGATGCATTTTATAAAGGGCTCTTCTCAGCTGTAATAGGTAACTAGTTGAAATATATACAGAATGTGTATTATTATGACAGATATCTTTACAAACAATAAAAATTATATAAGTAAAAAGTTAGAGAGTTTATACAATTTTTTTATTAACAAATAATAATAACTACCAAGTAGGTACTCATGCTGAAGATACTAAAACTAAATAAAAGAAAACACTTTTTTCTTGTTAACATGAACTACAGATTGATTCACAAGAATGGATAGAACAAAAGTAATGTCACTTGTCACTGCCCTGGCAGTGTGAGTGCCGTTCTTAAACAGGGGCCTCCTATTTTTTTTGTAAAACAAGTACATAATGCATTTTTATTATAACTATACTCTGAACATTTATTTTTCTGACATTTAAAAAAATCATTACACTGCATTTGGGCGGTTATACATCTAGATTGTCTTATAACACGATTATCAGTACCACTTTTTGGATCAACCTGTGTTCAATCATTTTGTGATGCACACATAGATATTATCATTCAATCAATCTATTCATGCCAGCTCTTCTGAATCAACCTGTAATTGTGAGGAATACAAAAACCTCAGAGTGCTTTCACAATTATATACATTAAGAAGCATATTAATAACTAACAAACACAATCTTTATTACAGCCTGATTTTTTAGATGGCCACTATGAATACTGCCCTGTTGAGAATGAATATGGATCTTGCAGTAATTATAATATAAGAAAAGAAGTTAGTAAAACAAGACTTGCCAAGCTGGCATCTTACGAAAATGTGTTGGCAGAATATGATAATACCCTTGTCATGGTAGCGAGTGTGGAAGAGAGATGGAGAGCTTTAGTGCCTCACATGCCTGTCTCAGTCATGTCACAGTTAACTCCAATACATTATTGTATCTTGGAATTGGTTGGAAAAGCTAGAGAAAATGTAAGTAACAGTGCATATAGCAGGGCTGCCTATGCTGCAGCCAGCAAATCGCATTTGGTAGGCCCTTGACAAATTAGGTAACTAAAAAAGAAATAATTACTTCTTTTGTGGCATTGCATTCTTTATTTATCATCATCATCATTTTCCTTTCGCCCTTCAGCAGGGGCATAGGGCTCTTTGCAGACATTTCCATTGATCCTGCGCAGCAGAATCCAAATTGCTCCAGGTTAATCCGGCTGCTATGGCTTCCAGCTCTGTTGAAGGACGCCATGGGTATTATTACGGGCTGCCTCTTTTGCATCCCCCAGGTGGCATTCTTTATTACCTTTTCTCACATGATTTTTTGCATTACTACACATCTAGACTATAGTCTAATATAAAGTGATGGCTGTTTAAGTAAAGAAATAATTTAAAACTTATATTATCAACAGAAGACAACTCCAGTGATCTGAAATATTATTATAATAAACAATCAGCTGAAATATGTTCACTCTTTCCAGGGACAAATGACAGTGGGCAAGACCAACATAACAAAAATAATAAAAGAACCAAAATTTCTTTTCTACAACCGTAAACATTTACAGAACTTAGATATGATTAGAGTACTTTGTGTAACTATAAAACAGGAAGGCAAAGGAGTTAAAGGTTTACTGCTGAGATTAAAGAGATTTCATAAACCAACTATATTGTCTATGCCCAAAGTGGGGAAATTGCACAATGTTAAGGAATATTTGCTGAAGCAGCCAAATTATTGCGAGAAAACAGATGTTATTATATCAAAAGGACTAATCAACCAGCACAACAGCAGAAGGCTGCAGAAGACTATTAACGTTTTTAGTTTTGTAAGTACTCGCTATAATTACGTTGGCAGACTACTAATGCAATGGTAGTTAAATATATTGCTATAAGAATGCATGGGAGTCTAATGAATTATGACAGTTTTCTATTTATAATTATTTACTTTATTGTAAGTATTATAATTTCTTATGTTTTCACAATTCATAAACATCAAAATACGTAAACATTTTAAATGGTTTATATTGTGTATGTTGGAATTAATTTATTCTCGACATTTTGAGCCTTTTCAGATCTCATTTTACAAGCAAACAATACATGTGACATGACCGGTTCAAATAGACTTCATATTAACTGTTTTAATTATTTTATCTCAATCACATTATTGTAAATATTTGTAAACAGTTGTTTTTTATAATTTGGCAGGATGAAAAACTTGTACAGACTGAATCAACCAATAAAAAAGGCACAAAGACGAGTGTTGCTGTTAAGAGACGGTTTATTTCCCTCAATGCTAAAAGTGATGAGTCATCTCAATCCGAGGATGAGGACAATGAAGCTCCCCTCAAATGCCAATACAAAGTTGGTGTTGATTTGCTACGACAGGCTTATGAGAGGTTTTTAGATGCTGGCTTAAAAGGCTTGACTCAAATTGAAATATCCCAACTGTTAGGTGTTGAGTTCTACACAAGTCGCACAATTTGCAGGATATTTAAAGGAAAACACATTATCAGAGAATACCTTGAAGACAGAGGAAAACAGAGAACAGCAAGGTAGTTTACCTACTTGTTTAACTTCGGTTCTATATTTATTAATGTTAAAACATTCAACTTAACATTTTGTTTACATTGATATTTTCAGGTACTTTGCTATTGCAGCTGCTACTGGAGAAGTGGACCACAAATACGAAGAGGAAAAAAAGAAACTATTGGAGTATGTCAATAATACTAAAATTGGACAACTTCCAGAGTATATTGCTGAAGATGAGGATGACATTCCCTTGAAAAAAATTAAACTCGATAAACTTGTCGAAAATCAAGAATCATCGAAATTAGCTGAGAATGAAGTTACAGAAATCAAAGTGTTAGATGGATTGGAGAATTTTAACAATGAGTCACTGTTGTTTTCTAGAAAGAACCCAACATTAAGGCAATTACGATTTGCTAATGGAGTTCTTAAAATTACTAGAGAGAAGCTAGCAATTTCAGGATACCAAAACTTAAATTCCCTTGTTTCAAAAGAAACTGGAGAGCCTCCAATGGACACGAAAGCACTGAAAATCTTTGTACAGAAATTGGTGACTGATGAACAATTAAAGTTAATGAAAATTAAATGGCCAGGGTTTCCCCAAAAGTATTCCATACTTATTTGCTCTCCACAAGTTAAATGCACGGATCCAATCGTTAAATCAAAGCAGAAGGAGATCAGTATCAGGGCATTTACTAATAAAAAAGTAAAAAGAGAAAGAAACCTAGATCTCATGCACAGGCCACCATCACAATATGCTTATCCCCGGTATATGAAAATTCAATTGCTGCATGAAGTTCTTATGCAGCTTATTTACTTTGACACCATGAATGTGAAAATTGAATATAACCTACCACATGGCTTTGCTTCTCTAGTCAATATTATTCCTGAAATAACTGTACAATTTGCTATTGGCAATATAAGCAATATGGCAGTATCTGATATTGCTCACCTGAAAATAGATCAAAATATTCTTGGCTTAAAATTACGCGATGCACCAGAAGAGCTTTACCGAATGTTGCTGCAGTCAAAAAGCCTACAGACTTCCATCAGGATAAATTTGAAAGTGCTAGCCATGCTTGGGCTAATCCAATTAGTAAATCAACCAACTGCGCACACTGCCGATCACAACAGCAGTCTGTCGAGCTATGTCTTTTATGTTAACAAACAGGCAAAAATATTAGACACAACAGGTACTTGGCCGAGAAAAAATGCAAATGTTAAGAATTTAGAGAAGACATTCTACTTCGATAGTTTCAATGATGTGAAGAGTTATTGGACTGAAGTTTATGAAATAAGCACTCATACGACCATAGAATGTCCTTATCGGGGTCGAAAGAAACTAGTCCCTCCCGTGCGTCAGATGCACGAAGTTAAAGAATATGACAACGGAGAGCGATTTGGAGACGGAGCGGGCCCCTGCGGTTTTGATTCTTGTTTCTACATGGAATTATCTCGCTTTTGGAGAGTATTCTACATCCGAATTATTAAAAACAAACCAATAAAGAAAACAACACGAAAGAGGAAACTTGTGATGGAAAAGAAGCCGAAAAAGAGCAAGCTAAAGAAAATAAAAGCTAAACCACCCCAAGAACAGGTTCCTGTGAGCAAAATACCAACAAAAAAGCTCTCTTACAGCACAATCAAATGGAATAGTTGGGAGGATACTATATTAATGATGTGTAAAGTCGCAATAACAATAATGAGTCCCATTTCACAGCCAGGATGCCTGAAGGTACGGAATAATACTGCTAAAGATCTCCTGTCTATCTTTGACCCAAACAAAATTGGTAGTGTTTGCCACAGAAGAGCAGAGGCTCTTGAATTAAATTTGACTTTACAACATGAGAAAGAATGCATAATAAACACACTGCGACGTCGAAGAGACCTAATACTGAAATATGAGGGCTTATTGAAGAAACTTAAAGTTCGGCATGTCGCGAACATGACAAGGTTCGTACAAGAAGCGCGAATCCCTATGCTAGAATTAGTATGGCTCATAAACCAGCTGGTCACACATAGGTCATTGGCTCCTGCTGTGCCATGCGTAGCTATGGACATCGAAGATTTCCACGGAAAGTTCTCAGTGTCAACTGCAACCGCAAACAAGCCATGCAATAGCTATAAGGGAGACGCTGATTCTGAGCTTGTAGTTGCCAAAGTAAAAGAGACCATTGTAATGTGTGTAATGTCAAGCTTATTTACTTTGCCAGCTGCCGCTGATGCATTAAAGATCTTCTCTACTTTGAAAGAATTTTCCGAGCACACTTTGAGAACTGGATTAGAACAGTTACGAAAGTGTGGGGCAGTCGCTTGCAAAGATAAAATGTTGAATTACCATCTGCATAGATTTAATATTCAGGACACAGTACAAACATCGTACAAGATGTCAGCAGCGTATCGCCGCAAGTGGATCAACAGACTAAACACCGAATTCCCTGATCAGGTGGCTGAGGTAATCGAAACTGAAGTGTCACAGACCAGTGTTAAAGCATCACCAGAAGTAAACTGCGTGCTCTGCGAATTACAAACTTGTGGATTGTTGGAAATAATATCTGTCACTGTTCCCGTCATTACGGGATCTTCAGGGTCTATCATACAAGAGCAGCAGCTAAATGTAATTGACATAGAAGTGAAATTCAAATTAAAATCTGGAATATTGGGATGGAAGAAAACATCTGATGTCACAAAATTTACTAATCATTTTGACAACATCAACTTCGAGGAGATCCATAATACTCTGCAAAGGTAATGACTAATGAATATGAAATTAGTTTTGCATTGCTTGTTATAAACTATGTAAGCAAGCAGAGTTCATGCTTAAATTAGCTGAGTTCATTAGATTAAGAATCCTTCACACAACTTGTTGCTTTTTAGTGTCAGATTGCTTTTATGACATTTTAAGACGACGTTTCTGCTAAACTCAATTGTAACATTTCTAGAAATTCCATTGTACCGATGCCGCCCACAAACGAGCCAGAGATGGAGGATGTGATTGTACGGCATTTGAAAAAACAAGGCGAAAGTGGAGCCCTTTACAGTGACCTAATAGTATGTATTACGCAATTGCCTTTAGTTCAGTAACTGAGAAGACTCCGCACATTTCAAATTATCAAACAGTGGGTGGAGAAAGAGCGATGTCATTATTTGAATATCAGTAATTTACCAAACTAAGTATCTTTAAATCGAAGATTTGTACAAGACGTACATGCCTTATGAAAATCGTAAGCATGTTTATGCCTATAGTCTGTTTCTTAATCCGGAGACTGAATTGACAAGTTACTAGTATAGGAAACGTTGAAAAGTCATTATTCACCAGATCATGGCATCTGTAGACCCTTACTTTTGATCTCGGATTCGATTTCCGAGGTTAGATTTGGTAAATAACAGATTTTAAATCAAGTTGAACTAGATGGCACCATAAAGTGAGCCACGAGGTATTCGCTTTCAGTCTATTTTCAAAAATTTAATGCAAATATAGATGAATCTGGCTTTTTCAAACGTTATTATGGCAATAACTCGCTTTTATAGCAAAAAACCATGATCGTAATGTAGGAAAAATCCAATAGATGCGTTTTTAGAGTTACACTTCAATGTATAGAGATATATATATTATAGATATCGGTCTTTTACAAGTTTAACAGCAATATTATAAGCGCACTACTTAACTTCTTCTTCCAGGACCTATTTGGCAACAACTGCGCCTTAATCCAAAAACTTGAAGAGCTGGAATCCAAGGATATCATCAAACGAGTGGGATATTACGAGAACAGACTCGTTCTCACTGAATTCGCGAAACCGTGGGCTATAAAATTAGAGGACAAACTTATCATACCAACACCCTGGTTGTCATTTAATGCTAAAGTTCGAGATGACATCTTTTTGAAATGGAGTGGCGTGATTATGAATAAAGTTTATGAACAGCCAGGCTGCTCAGTGGCGTACCTGTCCAACACGTACGAGTTCCTCACAACACGAGCTGTTCAAGAGTTATGTTTGTTCCTAGAAAAGTGTCAATGTATAAAATTACAGGTGTTGAGAACACCTGAAATTGATTTGTTCTCTAATGACGAGCCACCAGATTTCAGTGAATTTAACCAGTATGAAGCGCCCGAAAATATGTATGTTTTTCCTTTGAAAGACTCGTTTACCAAATACTCGTATGTAAGGAAGAAAATGTTGTCTAAGTATAAGAAAGCAGTATAAGATGAAGAAAATGAGTATATAGTTTTCATCTATACAAAATAAAAGTAATGAAGCTCTACCCTTTTATTAAGTTCCTCGTACTCACTCTGCTTTATCCTGCAATTTTCCAGATAGTTTCATCTACCCTAACGCCCTCTAGAGGTGATATTTGTATTTATACTGATGAAACTAATTTATTCCTCCTATAAAAAGATGTCGGTAGTAGCATGAAAACTTGTAAAATCAACCAGCTTTTTTCCAAGTGGAACTGTCCTTACTTAGTCCCATGAATATAAATATTTTATCCACTAAGTAATCGTTTACACGTCGCTTTCAAGCGATAAGTCCGCCTATTGTCCACCTTACTAATTTGTTTCTTTGTTTTTTATGTACAATGTTCAATAAAGAATATTTGTTGTATGTACAGTGTATGCATATACATTGTATTCATACAATAAAAGGTTTATAATCCCTATCACATATTGGTAGTATTGTCTGTTTTCCCTTGCTGAGCGCCCTTAGTCGCTCGCCCTCTCTACGGTAAGCTATACAATTCATATATATAATATATGTACGAAAAAAATATTTACGGAAACGGCATAGATAGAGTAAAGAATGTACAGCCTTATTTTGAAAGCCGTCCCATGACGACCTTGTTTTAGTTTTTACCAGCAAACGGTTGCTAAATACATAGCTATCAGTATTTATAGACGTTAAATAAAATTAAAGACATTATTTGCAAATTGTCATCATCCGAATTTTGTTCTTCGAAATGTAGCTTTAATAAAAAAGCGCGAGAATCTCCGATCGATTGTCTTTTATTTTGTTTATGGCCGAGTATTTTTTTGATATAGCAAGAGCAAAATATCAATGGAACAGTTCAAAGTATGGCAATCCAGTATTCGCCATTTTTACTTTAGTGAAGGGACTGTGGATTTTTAATTGTCAGGCTGGAGGACGAAGAATATTTTGAAAAAAGTGTGTCATTTCATTTCATTTACAGTAGCTGTGACTATTATTTGGAAGAGTCTTAGTATAATAGTGTGGTTTTATTTATTACTAACGTTTGTATGTAGTGCTATTTCCCCATCGTAAGATTGCTCGTTGGTGTGTCGCTTTAGCTAATTCGATGGCTATGATATTGAAGTGTTAATCTAACGAGTCGCTTTGACGTTCTCCGAACGGGATACTATCGAGAAAGCGAGGCGACGCCGTTAGAAATGAGCAGGCCTCAAGGCGGACGCATACAAGTCCCAGATGACCTTAGAGAAATCCTCCTGGAGTTTACCATAAGCTATCTGCTGGAGCAGCCAGGCGACGTGATCAACTACGCGGTGGAATTCTTCACGAGGTTACAAAACAATAGGACCACGACCATAGTGCGGGCCCCCGCCGCCGGCACGCCTGATGAATCTATAATATCAGATGAAGAAGGTACTCATTCACTGATTCTTTTACTCGGTACTGTCCAAGACCTTTCTCGGAACTGCGTAAAGGTAGGTCGAACAGGGCCGCGCGAAAGTAGCCATAGGATCATGCTATTTCCATATGAATGAACTGAATAACTAATTATACCTATCTACCAACTCTAACATACCACATTTACTATGAACATACTCTAGACAAGTAGATTTTTTAAAGTAATCGTCACACTCTTCTGATTCCTATTTATAATTGAGCTCCTAACAAATTTTTAGATGTTTACAGTGACCTAGTTTTGGATACAAAATGATGTCATTGACTTACACACTTTGATCCTTTGGGACTTACTAATGATGAGGTACACCTTTGAGTTATTGTTATTCAGATAGGTACAATTTACATCACACTCACCATCCAATGCAAGTGTAGAAACATGCCCGCCTGGTTCTTTTTGTAGATTTCGCTAATTTAGGCTTTTTGTAGATATTTATAGTCTGCTACTAGAGTATTCTTAAAATACTTTGAACAAAGCTTAAAATTTAAAATAATTACCTACCAATGCTCTTATCTAAGAGTAGGAGTAATCATTACATTCAGTGTTTGGCCGTGTGCCATTACAGTTTCAAAATAAAACTTTATTTACGATTGAAACTAAATTTTAGAAAATATTATCATCTGTTGCCAAGTGATAAATAAACGCCAGTGGACATTAATATCAAAATTTGTGCTTTGATTTTTTCTGTTTGGTTCATAATGGATGATTAGTTAATTAAAATATTCTTGGGAAAAACATTGCACTTCAATATTCTTGGCTGTAAAAGTCATAATTTTATAGTTACATGCTGCGAAACCTATCACACAGCACATGCAAATAACATAAAATAAATGATAATAGGAACACGATACCGATATTGAAGATGCCCACTAACACGCTTCTTAGAACCCAACAAACTAATACAAGCTGGTTTTAATTGAAAATGTTTACTGGAGCATAAATTTCCAGTGTTTACTACACGCTCTTCCCATTTGTGTGTTTGTTTTTTAACGCTTTGAAGTTGTGTGATGACGAGATTGGCTTATTTATCTCGCGGCTGACTTTTACATCTAGAACGGTACCAGATGTTCGTACATGCGCGTGTTACATAGAATTAGCTGACTATATGTAATGACAGGTAACATAACTTTACACAATGGACTGTACAGGTGCTAACCAGGCCTTGACTTGTGTTTGCGTAACAGACATACTCTGCGTTATTGTCACACTGAAAATATAACTACCAGTAACCAGTAAGTGACTTGATCATTATAACTGAATATTTGCTATTTATCTAGGTAATGGCTCATCTTAAAAATTGTCTTTTTAAACGGAATATTCAAATATCTTAGTATTATTAACTAAATTTGTATGCTGAAAATTTACCCACTTGTTTACTTCAGCAGCCTGTACTTTTGATTAATGAATGATGTCATTGCCTTTGTTGATGACATATGAGGTTATTAACATACTTAAGTAGCAAGGCTCACTAGATTATCCCCTAAATTTAGTCTAATCATTAAAAGCCTTCTCAACTATGTCAAGTCTAAATATGTCATTGACCACAAACCGACCCAAGATGGAAGACAGCTACGGAAACCTCAGTGGTATGTGTCCTGTCCATGTCAATGAACACAGTCGACTTCATACTGAACAAGAAATAATACATCGCGATTTCATTTACTATATCTGTAACGAACTGTACTAATCTAATAGAGGGGGCCGTCAGCACTATACACATCAAAAATTAAGGTAATAAACTTTAAACTTTTTACCACATAATGCTAAAACAACACATTAAACAGCAGCATGTAGGTTTTGGCCTGTCTCCAATCTCTAGATGCGTCGCTGTGACGATGTGCGTGACGTAAGGTACTTATTGTGTTCACACTTGAAACTGTGACCTGCGGGTTCTTGCGATTCCTCACGCGTGCGTGCCGTTTACCTACGGACGCAAACGCTATGAGGTTAGGGTTTCGATATTGCGTAACTAGGGTACAGCATACCTGAAAAGGGGCCGTAGTTATTTGTTTCTATAATCCGCATAACAATTTAGTGAGGTAAATATTTTTATTCAGTGCCAGTTTCCCTGGATAGCACCTGTTCGTTTTGTCGCCGCCCTTTGGATTAGTCCCGGCGGCTGCTGCCGCCTGTAATCTAAAGCCTAACGTGGCATAATAAGTTGATTCGTGTCATCACGTCCACATGGCCACTTGCGCAATCTCTGGCCCTTTGCCCAAGTTCCGTCGAGGCTTGCCTCAATAACAAAGCCGTTAGTCCGAAGCAGACGATTAACAATTCCAGTCATTTGAATGCTAAAAATGCGATTTTAAATAAACTTTCCGGTCTAGCCGTTTGGCGGTCAAAAGGTGGGTCCTAAATGAATTTATCTCTTGCCGTCGACACAGGTAAATTCTGTTAAACGACGTGTTAGAGGCTTAGGTTTACCTGGCTCAAATTGAGCAAGCACTCGAGGCAAGGTAACACTTCCTCTTACTACGTCTTTATCCATTTGAACGCCAGAAACAAACGCCTACCCGGCGTCTGCGGTTCGCAAATGCGTTCTCAACTGTCGCGGTCAAATTCGATGCGATGAGAGCTAGTAAGCCATAAATGACTAGTGTCGCTTAAATGTGTAAACCACTGCTAAGCTTAGATTAATTAACGTATGTTTGATCGTGCTAACAGAGCCGCCGCCGGCGCGCTTCAACAACCGTCGCAAGTCGGTGTTTGCGGAGACGTATGACCCGGAAGAGGATGACTCGGACGAGGGTGCTCCGGTGGTGTTCCCGAAGTCGGACGCGCAGCGGCAGCGTCTCGCGGAGGCGGTGCGCGGCATCCTGCTCTTCCGCTCGCTCGACGCGCAACAGATGCAACAGGTCGGTTGCCCCGATACACTCGTTTACTACCTACCTATAGCTTTATTTTTGTACTAATTGACTGAAAAGTCATGACAGCTTGGTTTAATGAAAGCGGACATTAATATTAGCAATAGCTTGCACACTAGCGTTCTGTGCACCTAGCACGAATCTTCTTGATACGCATTAACTTGCTACGTAAGTCTGCACGTCTCTCTTCTACTGGGCTAGTTAGAAAGAGACGTACTGAGTTATCGAGAAGATTCGTGCTAGGTATACTGTAGTCTATTTAAACGACGTCGAAAAAGGAGGAGGTTCTGAATTCGATGGTTTTTTGTGTATGTTCCGTGATATATCTGCTAATTGTAAACCGATAAAAAACATAGTATTGAATTGATTACATTCTAGGTTGGTTCCATATAAATTTGGAGAACATATTCCACCTCATAGGGAGGTAAATTAAGGGATGAATCGATGTCTACATATGAATACAATGCTCATCAAAAACTTGCGTATTAAGTCGGTTTTTAATTTACCATCGTCATTTTGTGCAAGCTAGGTTAAATCACCGGTTTTTCAAGATTTCAGTTATATTGTTGTTAAATAACAGAATAAATAAAATCAATACCTGATATAGATATGAGAATAAGGAACTGGACAAAAAGGCTGGCTACCCCACCAGGTCCAGCGCGTTGCGGGAAGCGACTAGTACATCGGCGCCCCTTCTACGGGACCACCGCAATTGAATTTCCGCACTTGCAAATGAACACGAGTTAAATGATAGAGAGATTATACAATAGGACGCTTCTTAACCTAAACGCCGTTTTTGCTCAAAGAGAAACTCGGTACATGTACCATTATTTATTCTATGACCCTTACGTACATATTTTTGAATACTGACCGCTGCGCTATTTGTGATTACTCAATTACCCCAGATTACAGTTAACAGCGTCGCAGTACGAGTGGTACAGTAGTCTGGCGTGCCGTACCGTTCGCAATGATAAATAATCGGCTTCCTCC
Organism: Ditula angustiorana; assembly: GCA_963691745.1. NCBI lineage: Eukaryota > Metazoa > Arthropoda > Insecta > Lepidoptera > Tortricidae > Ditula > Ditula angustiorana. The sequence continues at coordinate 9,245,545 of OY829487.1, forward strand.
TCGCAATAACACAAACTTATGCCTTACTCTTCCCGCGCGAGCGTATACGCGCTCGTATCTAGATACGTGAACTTGGAACAATTCCAACTACTATATCTCCGCAAACTGTCGATGTTATTGGGTGGGCAGCGTTGTCATTAATTGCTCGTTCGATTTGATGTTTCCCATAAAACGTTCCATGTTACAGCGAAGATAATGTTGTCTAGTTTATCAGATTGAATTGAATTAACTACTTTCTATTAAATGGTGACTCAGTTTCATGCGAAATTGGGGCTCTTGATTGACTTTGTGGTTTTAACAACGTAACTAAAGTAAACATGAGTTTAACGGAACTTCGCGGCTTACGTCAACGCTGTTTATAGCTGTACGTAAGTGCCCGTGGGGATAACATAGTTGTAGTTTAAGACCAATGTCTTCATCAAAGCGAGCTACACTTAATCTATGGATAGGTACTTTGTTTTACAATTTTCTTGTTTTTTTGCCGGAACGACGCTGATCCTCTGATATTCATAATAATAACAGCACTCTCAACTATCTAAAAATAGATTTCCCTGTTCCTTGGATCCGTTACACAGCTCCAAAAAGCGATTACACTTGACGCCGCTCTTTGGGTATCATTTTCTCCATAGCGATATCGGGTATTATGGATAATTGTATTTTTGGTCACTGTGAACTTAGCATATCAACTATTAGCATCTCAACAAATAACTTCAGTATTGCTTGCATCCAGCATAGTTCCACAGTTCCTGATAGATTAAAACAATAGTTCAGCTCAATTGCCCTGAAAAATAAAATTTTGAAAATGAGATGCCAACTTCACACCGACATCTTAGCATCTCACAGTATTAAGCGTAATTCAGCATCGAGGAGCTGTTTTAAACATAGTTCTATGCCTCCTGATTGATTTTAACAATAGTTCCGCTGATTTGCCCTGAAAAATAAAATTTTGAAAATGAGATGCCAACTTCACACTCGACATCTTAGCATCTCACAGTATTAAGCGTAATTCAGCATCGAGGAGCTGTTTTAAACATAGTTCTATGCCTCCTGATTGATTTTAACAATAGTTCCGTTGATTTGCCCTGAAAAATAAAATTTTGAAAATGAGATGCCAACTTCACATACGACATCTTAGCATCTCACAGTATTAAGCGTAAATCAGCACCGAGGAGCTGTTTTAAACATAGTTCTATGCCTCCTGATTGATTTTAACAATAGTTCCGTTGATTTGCCCTGAAAAATAAAATTTTGAAAATGAGATGCCAACTTCACATACGACATCTTAGCATCTCACAGTATTAAGCGTAATTCAGCACCGAGGAGCTGTTTTAAACATAGTTCTATACCTCCTGATTGATTTTAACAACAGTTCCGGCCACTGGCCTTTAAAATGCCGTCTTTAAAAAGATTTAAAAATGAGATGCTAATTTTACATGGGACGTCATGGCATCTCATACTATTTCGTATATTTCGGCAACGAAAAGTTATGTTAAGCATAGTTCTATATCGCCTGAACGATTTCAAGAATAGTTTTGGCCATTTACCTTTAAAATCTTGTTTTTATAAATATTTTAAAAATGAGATACTTCACGTAAGACGTTATGGCACCTGAAACTATTTCATGTATTTTTCAGCAACGAAAAGTAGTGTTAAGCATAGTTCTATACGTCCTGAGTCATTTAAAGAATAGTTTCTGCCACGGGCCTTAAAAATCCCGACTTTATAAAAGTTTTAAAAATAAGACGCTAACTCACTCCTGAGCGATTTATAAGAATGGTTTCGGCCTTTTGCCTATAAATCTTGTCTTTAAAAAGCATACTTAACTGAATATGTATTATATTTTCACAAAAACTATTGGTGTGTTCGATTCCGAAATTAAAACTCTGCAGTTTAAGCGAAAAACAGAACTAGCTTCAACGCGAAACAACAACAACAACTTTATATGTTTTTTCACACACAATTTAAAAGTAAATCTTTTGGTGAAAAAAAGAAACATAAAAGTTATACGTTGTGCGTTGGGAGAGAGTTCTGCTCGGCGTCTCAGTTGTTTTCGTTAGCAATACTATGTACAAGACTGGAACTGTAGAGTTCTACTCTCGAAAGCGGACACACTCCCAGTTTTGGCGAAAAAACGAAAAAACATATAAAATTATATGTTGCGCGTTGGGAGAGAGTTCTGGTCAGCGTCTCAGCTGTTTTCGTTGGCAATACTATATACGCAACCGGAACTGCAGAGTTCTATTCTTAAAAGTGGACAAACCCACAGTTTTGCGAAAAAAAAGGAAAAAACATATAAAATTATATGTTTCGCGTTGGGACAGAGTTTTCCTTGGCATCTCAGCTGTTTTCGTTACCGACATTATGCATGCATCTGGATCTGTTGAGTTCTACTCTCAAAAGTTGACACACTTCCAGTTTTGGCGAAAAAACGAAAAAACATATTTTATATATTGCGCGTTGGGAGAGAGTTCTGGTCAGCGTCTCAGCTGTTTTCGTTGGCAATACTATATACGCAACTGGATCTGTAGAGTTCTACTCCCAAAAGTGGACACACTTCCAGTTTTGAAGAAAAAACGAAAAAACATAAAATTATATATTGCGCGTAGGGAGAGAGTTTTGCTTAGCATCTCAGCTGTTTTCGTTAGCGATACTATGCATGCAACCGGAACTGCAGAGTTCTATTCTCAAAAGTGGAGACACCCACAGTTTTGGCGAAAAAACGGAAAAACATATAAAATTATATGTTTCGCGTTGGGAAAGAGTTTTGTTCGGCATCTCAGCTGTTTTCGGTAGCGACACTATGCATGCAACTGGAACTGCAGAGTTCTACTCTCAAAAGTAGACACACTTCTAGTTTTGGCGAAAAAACGAAAAAACATATTAAAATATATGTTGCGCGTTGGGAGAGAGTTTTGCTTAGCATCTCAGCTGATCTCGTTAGCGACACTATGCATGCAACTGGAATTGCAGAGTTCTACTCTCAAAAGTAGACACACTTCCAGTTTTGGCGAAAAAACGAAAAAACATATAAAATTATATATTGCGCGTTGGGAGAGAGTTTTGCTTAGCATCTCAGCTGGTTTCGTTGGCAATACTATATATGCAACTGGATCTGTAGAGTTCTACTCTCAAAAGTGGACACACTTCCAGTTTTGGCGAAAAAACGAAAAAACATATAAAATTATTTGTTGCGCGTTGGGAGAGAGTTTTGCTTGGCATCTCAGCTGTTTTCGTTAGCGACACTATGCATGCAACTGGAACTGCAGAGTTCGACTCTCAAAAGTGGACACACTTCCAGTTTTGAAGAAAAAACGAAAAAATATAAAATTATAAATGGCGCGTTGGGAGAGAGTTTTGCTTAGCATCTCAGCTGTTTTCGTTAGCGATACTATGCATGCAACCGGAACTGCAGAGTTCTATTCTCAAAAGTGGACACACCCAAAGTTTTGGCGAAAAAACGGAAAAACATATAAAATTATATGTTTCGCGTTGGGAAAGAGTTTTGTTCGGCATCTCAGCTGTTTTCGGTAGCGACACTATGCATGCAACTGGAACTGCAGAGTTCTATTCTCAAAAGCAGACACATCCACAGTTTTGGCGAAAAAACGAAAAAACATACATAATTATATGTTGCGCGTTGGGAGAGAGTTTTGCTTGGCATCTCAGCTGTTTTCGTTAGCAACACTATGCATGCAACTGGAACTGCAGAGTTCTAATCTCATAAGTGGACACACTTCCAGTTTTGGCGAAAAAACGAAAAATCATAAAAAAAAAATATGTCGCTCGTTGGGAGAGAGTTTTGCTTAGCATCTCAGCTGTTTTCGTTAGCGACACTACGCATGCAACTGGAACGGCAGAGTTCTACTCTCAAAAGTAGACACACTTCTAGTTTTGGTGAAAAAACGAAAAAAACATAAAAAAAAATATGTTGCGCGTTGGGAGAGAGTTTTGCTTAGCATCTCAGCTGTTTTCGGTAGCGATACTGTGCATGCAACCGGAACTGCAGAGTTCTACTCTGAAAAGTGGACACACTTCCAGTTTTGGCGAAAAAACGAAAAAACATATAAAATTATATATTGCGCGTTGGGAGAGAGTTTTGGTTAGCATCTCAGCTGTTTTCGTTGGCAATACTATATACGCTAATGGATCTGTAGAGTTCTACTCTCAAAAGTGGACACACTTCCAGTTTTGGCGAAAAAACGAAAAAACATATAAAATTATATGTTGCGCGTTGGGAGAGAGTTTTGCTTGGCATCTCAGCTGTTTTCGTTAGCGAAACTATGCATGCAACTGGAACTGCAGAGTTCTACTCTCAAAAGTAGACACACTTCCAGTTTTGGCGAAAAAACGAAAAAACATATAAAATTATACATTGCGCGTTGGGAGAGAGTTTTGCTTAGCATCTCAGCTGATCTCGTTAGCGACACTATGCATGCAACTGGAATTGCAGAGTTCTACTCTCAAAAGTAGACACACTTCCAGTTTTGGCGAAAAAACGAAAAAACATATAAAATTATATATTGCGCGTTGGGAGAGAGTTTTGCTTAGCATCTCAGCTGGTTTCGTTGGCAATACTATATATGCAACTGGATCTGTAGAGTTCTACTCTCAAAAGTGGACACACTTCCAGTTTTGGCGAAAAAACGAAAAAACATATAAAATTATTTGTTGCGCGTTGGGAGAGAGTTTTGCTTGGCATCTCAGCTGTTTTCGTTAGCGACACTATGCATGCAACTGGAACTGCAGAGTTCGACTCTCAAAAGTGGACACACTTCCAGTTTTGAAGAAAAAACGAAAAAATATAAAATTATAAATGGCGCGTTGGGAGAGAGTTTTGCTTAGCATCTCAGCTGTTTTCGTTAGCGATACTATGCATGCAACCGGAACTGCAGAGTTCTATTCTCAAAAGTGGACACACCCAAAGTTTTGGCGAAAAAACGGAAAAACATATAAAATTATATGTTTCGCGTTGGGAAAGAGTTTTGTTCGGCATCTCAGCTGTTTTCGGTAGCGACACTATGCATGCAACTGGAACTGCAGAGTTCTATTCTCAAAAGCAGACACATCCACAGTTTTGGCGAAAAAACGAAAAAACATATAAAATTATTTGTTGCGCGTTGGGAGAGAGTTTTGCTTGGCATCTCAGCTGTTTTCGTTAGCGACACTATGCATGCAACTGGAACTGCAGAGTTCGACTCTCAAAAGTGGACACACTTCCAGTTTTGAAGAAAAAACGAAAAAATATAAAATTATAAATGGCGCGTTGGGAGAGAGTTTTGCTTAGCATCTCAGCTGTTTTCGTTAGCGATACTATGCATGCAACCGGAACTGCAGAGTTCTATTCTCAAAAGTGGACACACCCAAAGTTTTGGCGAAAAAACGGAAAAACATATAAAATTATATGTTTCGCGTTGGGAAAGAGTTTTGTTCGGCATCTCAGCTGTTTTCGGTAGCGACACTATGCATGCAACTGGAACTGCAGAGTTCTATTCTCAAAAGCAGACACATCCACAGTTTTGGCGAAAAAACGAAAAAACATACATAATTATATGTTGCGCGTTGGGAGAGAGTTTTGCTTGGCATCTCAGCTGTTTTCGTTAGCAACACTATGCATGCAACTGGAACTGCAGAGTTCTAATCTCATAAGTGGACACACTTCCAGTTTTGGCGAAAAAACGAAAAATCATAAAAAAAAAATATGTCGCTCGTTGGGAGAGAGTTTTGCTTAGCATCTCAGCTGTTTTCGTTAGCGACACTACGCATGCAACTGGAACGGCAGAGTTCTACTCTCAAAAGTAGACACACTTCTAGTTTTGGTGAAAAAACGAAAAAAACATAAAAAAAAATATGTTGCGCGTTGGGAGAGAGTTTTGCTTAGCATCTCAGCTGTTTTCGGTAGCGATACTGTGCATGCAACCGGAACTGCAGAGTTCTACTCTGAAAAGTGGACACACTTCCAGTTTTGGCGAAAAAACGAAAAAACATATAAAATTATATATTGCGCGTTGGGAGAGAGTTTTGGTTAGCATCTCAGCTGTTTTCGTTGGCAATACTATATACGCTAATGGATCTGTAGAGTTCTACTCTCAAAAGTGGACACACTTCCAGTTTTGGCGAAAAAACGAAAAAACATATAAAATTATATGTTGCGCGTTGGGAGAGAGTTTTGCTTGGCATCTCAGCTGTTTTCGTTAGCGAAACTATGCATGCAACTGGAACTGCAGAGTTCTACTCTCAAAAGTAGACACACTTCCAGTTTTGGCGAAAAAACGAAAAAACATATAAAATTATACATTGCGCGTTGGGAGAGAGTTTTGCTTAGCATCTCAGCTGATCTCGTTAGCGACACTATGCATGCAACTGGAATTGCAGAGTTCTACTCTCAAAAGTAGACACACTTCCAGTTTTGGCGAAAAAACGAAAAAACATATAAAATTATATATTGCGCGTTGGGAGAGAGTTTTGCTTAGCATCTCAGCTGGTTTCGTTGGCAATACTATATATGCAACTGGATCTGTAGAGTTCTACTCTCAAAAGTGGACACACTTCCAGTTTTGGCGAAAAAACGAAAAAACATATAAAATTATTTGTTGCGCGTTGGGAGAGAGTTTTGCTTGGCATCTCAGCTGTTTTCGTTAGCGACACTATGCATGCAACTGGAACTGCAGAGTTCGACTCTCAAAAGTGGACACACTTCCAGTTTTGAAGAAAAAACGAAAAAATATAAAATTATAAATGGCGCGTTGGGAGAGAGTTTTGCTTAGCATCTCAGCTGTTTTCGTTAGCGATACTATGCATGCAACCGGAACTGCAGAGTTCTATTCTCAAAAGTGGACACACCCAAAGTTTTGGCGAAAAAAACGGAAAAACATATAAAATTATATGTTTCGCGTTGGGAAAGAGTTTTGTTCGGCATCTCAGCTGTTTTCGGTAGCGACACTATGCATGCAACTGGAACTGCAGAGTTCTATTCTCAAAAGCAGACACATCCACAGTTTTGGCGAAAAAACGAAAAAACATACATAATTATATGTTGCGCGTTGGGAGAGAGTTTTGCTTGGCATCTCAGCTGTTTTCGTTAGCAACACTATGCATGCAACTGGAACTGCAGAGTTCTAATCTCATAAGTGGACACACTTCCAGTTTTGGCGAAAAAACGAAAAATCATAAAAAAAAAATATGTCGCTCGTTGGGAGAGAGTTTTGCTTAGCATCTCAGCTGTTTTCGTTAGCGACACTACGCATGCAACTGGAACGGCAGAGTTCTACTCTCAAAAGTAGACACACTTCTAGTTTTGGTGAAAAAACGAAAAAAACATAAAAAAAAATATGTTGCGCGTTGGGAGAGAGTTTTGCTTAGCATCTCAGCTGTTTTCGGTAGCGATACTGTGCATGCAACCGGAACTGCAGAGTTCTACTCTGAAAAGTGGACACACTTCCAGTTTTGGCGAAAAAACGAAAAAACATATAAAATTATATATTGCGCGTTGGGAGAGAGTTTTGGTTAGCATCTCAGCTGTTTTCGTTGGCAATACTATATACGCTAATGGATCTGTAGAGTTCTACTCTCAAAAGTGGACACACTTCCAGTTTTGGCGAAAAAACGAAAAAACATATAAAATTATATGTTGCGCGTTGGGAGAGAGTTTTGCTTGGCATCTCAGCTGTTTTCGTTAGCGAAACTATGCATGCAACTGGAACTGCAGAGTTCTACTCTCAAAAGTAGACACACTTCCAGTTTTGGCGAAAAAACGAAAAAACATATAAAATTATACATTGCGCGTTGGGAGAGAGTTTTGCTTAGCATCTCAGCTGATCTCGTTAGCGACACTATGCATGCAACTGGAATTGCAGAGTTCTACTCTCAAAAGTAGACACACTTCCAGTTTTGGCGAAAAAACGAAAAAACATATAAAATTATATATTGCGCGTTGGGAGAGAGTTTTGCTTAGCATCTCAGCTGGTTTCGTTGGCAATACTATATATGCAACTGGATCTGTAGAGTTCTACTCTCAAAAGTGGACACACTTCCAGTTTTGGCGAAAAAACGAAAAAACATATAAAATTATTTGTTGCGCGTTGGGAGAGAGTTTTGCTTGGCATCTCAGCTGTTTTCGTTAGCGACACTATGCATGCAACTGGAACTGCAGAGTTCGACTCTCAAAAGTGGACACACTTCCAGTTTTGAAGAAAAAACGAAAAAATATAAAATTATAAATGGCGCGTTGGGAGAGAGTTTTGCTTAGCATCTCAGCTGTTTTCGTTAGCGATACTATGCATGCAACCGGAACTGCAGAGTTCTATTCTCAAAAGTGGACACACCCAAAGTTTTGGCGAAAAAACGGAAAAACATATAAAATTATATGTTTCGCGTTGGGAAAGAGTTTTGTTCGGCATCTCAGCTGTTTTCGGTAGCGACACTATGCATGCAACTGGAACTGCAGAGTTCTATTCTCAAAAGCAGACACATCCACAGTTTTGGCGAAAAAACGAAAAAACATACATAATTATATGTTGCGCGTTGGGAGAGAGTTTTGCTTGGCATCTCAGCTGTTTTCGTTAGCAACACTATGCATGCAACTGGAACTGCAGAGTTCTAATCTCATAAGTGGACACACTTCCAGTTTTGGCGAAAAAACGAAAAATCATAAAAAAAAAATATGTCGCTCGTTGGGAGAGAGTTTTGCTTAGCATCTCAGCTGTTTTCGTTAGCGACACTACGCATGCAACTGGAACGGCAGAGTTCTACTCTCAAAAGTAGACACACTTCTAGTTTTGGTGAAAAAACGAAAAAAACATAAAAAAAAATATGTTGCGCGTTGGGAGAGAGTTTTGCTTAGCATCTCAGCTGTTTTCGGTAGCGATACTGTGCATGCAACCGGAACTGCAGAGTTCTACTCTGAAAAGTGGACACACTTCCAGTTTTGGCGAAAAAACGAAAAAACATATAAAATTATATATTGCGCGTTGGGAGAGAGTTTTGGTTAGCATCTCAGCTGTTTTCGTTGGCAATACTATATACGCTAATGGATCTGTAGAGTTCTACTCTCAAAAGTGGACACACTTCCAGTTTTGGCGAAAAAACGAAAAAACATATAAAATTATATGTTGCGCGTTGGGAGAGAGTTTTGCTTGGCATCTCAGCTGTTTTCGTTAGCGAAACTATGCATGCAACTGGAACTGCAGAGTTCTACTCTCAAAAGTGGACACACTTCCAGTTTTGGCGAAAAAACGAAAAAACATATAAAATTATATATTGCGCGTTGGGAGAGAGTTTTGCTTAGCATCTCAGCTGGTTTCGTTGGCAATACTATATATGCAACTGGATCTGTAGAGTTCTACTCTCAAAAGTGGACACACTTCCAGTTTTGGCGAAAAAACGAAAAAACATATAAAATTATTTGTTGCGCGTTGGGAGAGAGTTTTGCTTGGCATCTCAGCTGTTTTCGTTAGCGACACTATGCATGCAACTGGAACTGCAGAGTTCGACTCTCAAAAGTGGACACACTTCCAGTTTTGAAGAAAAAACGAAAAAATATAAAATTATAAATGGCGCGTTGGGAGAGAGTTTTGCTTAGCATCTCAGCTGTTTTCGTTAGCGATACTATGCATGCAACCGGAACTGCAGAGTTCTATTCTCAAAAGTGGACACACCCAAAGTTTTGGCGAAAAAACGGAAAAACATATAAAATTATATGTTTCGCGTTGGGAAAGAGTTTTGTTCGGCATCTCAGCTGTTTTCGGTAGCGACACTATGCATGCAACTGGAACTGCAGAGTTCTATTCTCAAAAGCAGACACATCCACAGTTTTGGCGAAAAAACGAAAAAACATACATAATTATATGTTGCGCGTTGGGAGAGAGTTTTGCTTGGCATCTCAGCTGTTTTCGTTAGCAACACTATGCATGCAACTGGAACTGCAGAGTTCTAATCTCATAAGTGGACACACTTCCAGTTTTGGCGAAAAAACGAAAAATCATAAAAAAAAAATATGTCGCTCGTTGGGAGAGAGTTTTGCTTAGCATCTCAGCTGTTTTCGTTAGCGACACTACGCATGCAACTGGAACGGCAGAGTTCTACTCTCAAAAGTAGACACACTTCTAGTTTTGGTGAAAAAACGAAAAAAACATAAAAAAAAATATGTTGCGCGTTGGGAGAGAGTTTTGCTTAGCATCTCAGCTGTTTTCGGTAGCGATACTGTGCATGCAACCGGAACTGCAGAGTTCTACTCTGAAAAGTGGACACACTTCCAGTTTTGGCGAAAAAACGAAAAAACATATAAAATTATATATTGCGCGTTGGGAGAGAGTTTTGGTTAGCATCTCAGCTGTTTTCGTTGGCAATACTATATACGCTAATGGATCTGTAGAGTTCTACTCTCAAAAGTGGACACACTTCCAGTTTTGGCGAAAAAACGAAAAAACATATAAAATTATATGTTGCGCGTTGGGAGAGAGTTTTGCTTGGCATCTCAGCTGTTTTCGTTAGCGAAACTATGCATGCAACTGGAACTGCAGAGTTCTACTCTCAAAAGTGGACACACTTCCAGTTTTGGCGAAAAAACGAAAAAACATATAAAATTATTTGTTGCGCGTTGGGAGAGAGTTTTGCTTGGCATCTCAGCTGTTTTCGTTAGCGACACTATGCATGCAACTGGAACTGCAGAGTTCGACTCTCAAAAGTGGACACACTTCCAGTTTTGAAGAAAAAACGAAAAAATATAAAATTATAAATGGCGCGTTGGGAGAGAGTTTTGCTTAGCATCTCAGCTGTTTTCGTTAGCGATACTATGCATGCAACCGGAACTGCAGAGTTCTATTCTCAAAAGTGGACACACCCAAAGTTTTGGCGAAAAAACGGAAAAACATATAAAATTATATGTTTCGCGTTGGGAAAGAGTTTTGTTCGGCATCTCAGCTGTTTTCGGTAGCGACACTATGCATGCAACTGGAACTGCAGAGTTCTATTCTCAAAAGCAGACACATCCACAGTTTTGGCGAAAAAACGAAAAAACATACATAATTATATGTTGCGCGTTGGGAGAGAGTTTTGCTTGGCATCTCAGCTGTTTTCGTTAGCAACACTATGCATGCAACTGGAACTGCAGAGTTCTAATCTCATAAGTGGACACACTTCCAGTTTTGGCGAAAAAACGAAAAATCATAAAAAAAAAATATGTCGCTCGTTGGGAGAGAGTTTTGCTTAGCATCTCAGCTGTTTTCGTTAGCGACACTACGCATGCAACTGGAACGGCAGAGTTCTACTCTCAAAAGTAGACACACTTCTAGTTTTGGTGAAAAAACGAAAAAAACATTAAAAAAAATATGTTGCGCGTTGGGAGAGAGTTTTGCTTAGCATCTCAGCTGTTTTCGGTAGCGATACTGTGCATGCAACCGGAACTGCAGAGTTCTACTCTGAAAAGTGGACACACTTCCAGTTTTGGCGAAAAAACGAAAAAACATATAAAATTATATATTGCGCGTTGGGAGAGAGTTTTGGTTAGCATCTCAGCTGTTTTCGTTGGCAATACTATATACGCAACTGGATCTGTAGAGTTCTACTCTCAAAAGTGGACACACTTCCAGTTATGGCGAAAAAAAGAAAAAACAAATAAAATTATATGTTGCGCGTTGGGAGAGAGTTTTGCTTGGCATCTCAGCTGTTTTCGCTAGCGAAACTATGCATGCAACTGCAACTGCAGAGTTCTACTCTCAAAAGTGGACACACTTCCAGTTTTGAAGAAAAAACGAAAAAACATAAAAAAAATTATGTTGCTCTTTGCGAGAGAGTTTTGCTTAGCATCTCAGCTGTTTTCGTTAGCGATACTTCGCATGCAACTGGAACTGCAGAGTTTTACTCTCAAAAGTAGACACACTTCCAGTTTTGGCGAAAAAACGAAAAAACATATAAAAAATTATGTTTCGCGTTGGGAGAGAGTTTTGCTCGGCATCTTAGCTGTTATCGTTAGCGACACTATGCATGCAACTGGAACTGCAGAGTTCTATTCTCAAAAGCAGACACCCACAGTTTTGGCGAAAAAACGAAAAAATATAGAAAATTATATGTTTCGCATTGGGAGAGAGTTCTGCTCAGCATCTCAGCTATTTTCGTTAGCGATACTATGCATGCAACCGGAACTGCAGAGTTCTACTCTCAAAAGTGGACACATCCACAGTTTTGGCAAAAAAAACGAAAAACATATAAAAATGTATGTTCCGCGTTAGGAGAGAGTTCTGCTCAGCGTCTCAGTTGTTTTTATTGGCGTCACTATAGATATAACTGGTTTTGTACAGTTCTACTGTCAAAAGCGAACACACTTACAGTTTTGGCGAAAAAACGAAAAATATCCTAGAGTAAAGCGTAAACATTATTTTATATTTGGTTAAGTCATCAACAGGAGCGCCTAATGAAACAAGTTTTTTTTTGTTATTTAATTAATGAGTACCTTTTGTCGACAAAATGTTACTTTGGTATCCCATCAGCCAATCACTAGGGGGCGGTGCCAATCAAGTACGACCTTGAAACAGCCTATCGCGTCGCTGTTACTTCCGTCCCAACAACCCGCAACTCTTGAGGGGGTATGTACTCTATGCAATGCAACATTATGGCACTCGGGCGTAGGGACTGAAACTCCCTGATGGTGAATATAGGCTAGTTTGTTTTGTTGCCATGATCACGCCTATATTATGACGATCACTTACGCGAGAAGTACAACATTTTTTCTAAAATATACATGTGGGATCGTAGAAGGAAAAACTCAAATAAAAATGTAAAAAAGTTTAATTTAAATAAAAACTTGGAAATAACAGAAAATACAACTAGCAGCTAATCAATCACCAAACGCACTCCCAGTCACTCTGTCATACCCATTCGTTCACAAAATCTCTTCCAGTAATTCGCTCGTTTACATCAGTTGTTCATTCTGTGTTGCAAACATTCTCACATACATTTATTTAAACTAATGACGATTTCTTGTTACTGAGTAAAAATGCAATTATAGATATCACAGCAATTTATTTACGATCACAGGGTTACCTTTTAATTCCACTGAATCCAGAAGACGACTGAGCTCTGTCAAGATGGCCAACTGTATTTTATACTTCGGGTATGAGTGTTAAAACCTTTCATTTATTTTATCGTATTTAAATCAAAAGCTTACATTTATGATTTAAACAATATTTATTTTCTACTTTTAGGTTTTGTTTGTGTGTTTAAAACCCAATATTTGAGTAAACTATATAAACGCTAAAACTAAACTAGATACATAGAATTAACTAGAAGGAGTGTTCAACTAAAACGTCATACCCAGCGCTGTGTCCAAAAACAATGCGCACGTCCCGCGCAAGCCCCGCCCCCCTCCCTTGTAATGTTGCCAGCTCGGGAGCAGTTCCACACTTTTTGTGGAAACATTGCACCCACCCAGGACACTTGTTAAAAATATTTAACAAATATAATTATTACGGCATAGGGTACTAACTAACGTTGTACACAACTAGTTTTCAATAATTTTACCCAGTTGCTTTAATATTATCGTTTAGTTAGTCATACAAATAATAAAACATGGATTCAAAGTCTAAGTCTAAATCTTTTTAATTATTCTTTCCAAAAATATATTTTTTTTATTTTTTATCTGCCACTTTAAAAGCTCCGTGAGAAGAAGTGGCAAGAATTCTACGGCATTTTTAAAGAAAAATCGGTATTATTAATAACAAAATAAACAAACTGGAACAAATTACCTTGCTACTCAAGACTTTGAAATAACTTGTGGAACTTTGAGATAGGCATATCAGCAATGATGCTGCTCGCCTATAATATAATAATAATAATACTCCGCGAAACCAGTGCCGGACTCGTGCAAAATAGCAGCGTCTGTGCGACATATATATATATATATATATATATATGTTCATGCGAAAACCCACCCTCTCGCTTCCACACGAAACAACATATATCACACAGACTCAACTACACACCACCACCACTAAACACTAAAATTACACGATCGACGCGCGTTTCGCCTCTATACGAGGCATCATCATCAAGAACAAACTAAAACATTTTTCTTTAATCCCGCCTACCGCCAACATTTTTGCAAAAAAACAAAAGCACCCAAGCAAAATTTTTTTTTTGGTCTCGATGATGCCTCGTATAGAGGCGAAACGCGCGTCGATCGTGTAGTTTTAGTGTTTAGTGGTGGTGGTGTGTAGTTGAGTCTGTGTGATATATGTTGTTTCGCGTGGAAGAGGAGGAGGGTGGGTTTTTGCATGAACATATATGTGTCGCACAGACGCAGCTATTTTGCACGAGCCCGGCACTGGTTTCGCGGAGTAGCAAGGTAATTTATTCCAGTTTGTTAAACCTAAGTTACTTACATATTCTATCCAAGTTTCATAAAAATCGGTTCTGTAGTTTAGATAAAATAAAATAAAAATATTTTTTTTCCTCGTATACCTGTGGCATTTTAGGGTTAATATTTGGTGAATCAGCATCTTATATCTGGGTCAATAAATCTGGGCAATCAATTGACGTCTGGGGCCGATTCCCCATACTTACACGGTTGATCCCATTTTTGACTACACTGGCAACACTTAAAAAATGGACGCCCTCTTCTCCAAGTCAATCACAATAAGTAAAATAAATGAAATAATTAAATAAATTCACTTTTAAAAGAGCTACTAGCAGATGAAATGTGGTCCTATCCTGTTTTTTTGTATGTCCAGCAGCATTTTTGCTTGAAGGAACGACACAAGACGGCATTTTACAATTAAAATTGGCATTAGTACAATACGTCATGACGCGCTACTTGCAAAGGACCGACTAAGCGCAATAAAGCGCAACCACTCCATTTAAGAGTGGTTTTAGTTGCCTCAGTTTTAGGCGCGCTGGCGGTTTCTGGTTAATTCTATGACTAGATATAAGGAGCATGTTTCATCTTTTAGGCATAAGCACGCAGAGAAGTCCAATTTTGCAAAACATTTGATAGACACAGATCATACATTATCAGATGCTCATTCTTATGAAATATTACACTTTTGCAAAAAGGGATTTCGTCTGAATGTTTTGGAGCATTTGGAAATAGTTAGGTACAACAACGCGGGATCCATTGTCAATGAACAGGTTAATTTTCCTTCTTCTCCTTTATTGCGGGTATGCTTAAATTCTGTCTTTAACAATGGGGGTAGCTGAGATTGAGATAAATTATGTGGGTAGTTTGTGATAATATACGGGGGTACTTTTGTTTTATTTTTAAATTTTGAGGGTAGGCTTTGAGAAAAATAATAAGGGTAGTTGTGCAAAAATGTTGGCGGTAGGCGGGATTAAAGAAAAAAGTTTTAGTTTGTCAGTACGCCATTCGTTCAAGTAGCGAACGGTCGTACTGTTTCTTTGATCTTGATGATGCCTCGTATAGAGGCGAAACGCGCGTCGATCGTGTAGTTTTAGTGTTTAGTGGTGGTGGTGTGTAGTTGAGTCTGTGTGATATATGTTGTTTCGTGTGGAAGCGGAGGAGGGTGGGTTTTTGCATGAACATATATGTGTCGCACAGACGCAGCTATTTTGCACGAGCCCGGCACTGGTTTCGCGGAGTAGCAAGGTAATTTGTTCCAGTTTGTTAACTAAAATATATCAAAAAAAGAAGGCCATATCTTGGACAAGGATGTTTGGAAATGATCCCGATCTGTATTGGCGATCCCTGGCTCCAAAGATTGTACACCTGCTGTGTTAAATTGTAAAAATTTTGAATATTTGAGATGTAAAATAACATTGTAATTTTGATTTATTTAAAAAATTACACCTCGTTGAGTTTCTTGCCGGTATCTTCTCAGCAGAGGTTTTTCCGAACCGGTGGTAAATTTTTTGACATTCATAAGTGCTACCTGTAAGCCTAATCTGAATAAAATATTTTGACTTTGACTTTGACTTGACCATACTCTGCGAATTTTTACCCGACTACGGCAAAGCCAAAAGGAAGGGTTATGTTTTTAGCAACCTATGTATGTATGTTTGTATTGACGTATGTTCCACAGTAGTACATATTTATAACATTATCGAGACTTAAGCGCGATAGATATATATTGTTGATTTACCTCGACGTTTCGGCCATGTTCCAATGGCCGTGGTCACGAGGTCTGCTCGTGACCACGAATCAACAATATATTTCTATCGCGCTTAAGTCCTGATAATGTCATAAATATGTGTGAAAGTCGCGAAAGTTTAAAACAATTTTCCACTGTAGTGCCTAAACGACTGAGCCGATTTTGATGAATGAGGTATCAATCGGTTCGTAATTGTAGTCTAGGTGACATAGGCCATATTTTATGTGAACAAAATGAAAATGACTAATGTTATATCCAAAAAAGAGGGGGTCTAAAAATTTTTTTTGGCTATTATGTCGTCATGGATATCAAATGAAAGAAGAGTAAATTCTGAGTTCAAAAACATAAATATATTTCAATATTAGAGTATTATACCAAGCTACAGAAAATCAATTTACCCATGTTTCGTTATCAATAACGCCATCTATTGTCTAGTAGCTATATTAAATAAATATAAACTACCGTTTAATTATTTATAGAGAATTATAGACGTTGTCGTTTATGAGGCATTTCATTATGTAAACTGTAGGTGTTACCCGCGACTTCGTTAGCGCAGACTATTGTAATGAGACCACAAAATGTGTAACAGTAATCCTGATGGCACTCACGCCAATGTAATAACTCGGCCTGCCAAATATGAGATCATGGCCAAAGCGTACCTAGCCTACCCCTAATGAAAAACCGGCCAAGTGCGAATCGGACTTGCGCACCAAGAGTTCCGTACAAACTTAACACCTATTTTTTTTAAATTAGGAAGGCAAACAAGCAAGTGGGTCACCTGATGGAAAGTGATCACCACCGCCTTTAGACACCCGCAACACCAAGAAGATTTTAGATGCGTTGCCAACCCAGAAAGCTAAGATGGAATACCTCTCGCGTCTGTAATGTCACCGGCTGTCTTGCTCTCCACGCCGGAACACAACAGTGCAAGCGTTGAGCACTGCTTAGCATGGTGCTAGCGATCCGGACGGACCTTGCACAAGGTCCTATCACCCGCAAAATAATTGCCAAATATTGCACTAACGAAAAGATAAACCGAAATAAGGGACAAACTTAATTTTGCTACTGGAAAATTGTTCGCAGGTCGCTGTCAGTGCACCTAGCACGAATCTTCTCGATACGCGTTAACTCGCTACGTAACTCAGTGCGTCTCATTCTAACTAGCCCCGTAAAAGAGAGACGCACTGACTGACGTAGCGAGTAAACGCGTATCGAGAAGATTCGTGCTAGGTGCACAGTTTACAATGTGTAATATAAGTTAGTAATCGAAAAAAAAACATTTTGAGATGTGGTAACTACAAAATTACATTTTTTGTACAATTTCCTTTACTTGGGATATAAGACATTACTTCTTACTAAATTACAGGATTCTACGTCATCGGAAAGTAGTACCGTATAGTAAAGATTTTTGATTTACTTGCGAATGTCTAATATGTGGCATAAACGGTCATATTTTTTGATTGCGTTGACTTGATAGTTTGATTTTTCACAGCTCCAAGAGATTACAGACCTGAAAATTTGATATTAAAATCAATTTGCTCTATTCGTTTCTGATCAAAACGGTCTTGACAAACAGACTATCCTGTAAGGGTTCCTTTGGTAGTGATGATGAGTTACTTAGTTAAAACTGAAAATGTAAAAATAAAAGTTTAAAAACTGTTACCCGACTACGGAAAAAACTAAAAAGTAAAAAATAAGTTATGATTAACTACTATCATTGTCCTATAGAGTAAGGCATGTCTTTTGATGTCTTAGATATTACTGTTAATTTACTTCTGTTTAAGTATTCTGGCCGTGTCCCATTAATACTGTAATAATACAAATCAAATGCCGTGGTCGTGCGTATTGTTATACTTGATAGTTGTAGTTGACGCACGACCAAGGCATTTGATTTGTATTATTACAGTATTAATGGGACACTGCCAGAAGACTTAAACAGAAGTAAATTAACAGTAATATCTAACACATCAAAAGACATGCCTTACTTATTGTCCTATAGGACAATGATAGTAACTACTCATAACTTATTTTTTACTTTTTAGTTTTTTCCGTAGTCGGGTAGCAGTTTCTAAACTTTTATTTTTGTTAGGATAACTACCCGCGGTGTCATCTATGCGAAACTTAATCAAGTTATTTCATTCAACTTGGTCATTTATGAATGCCCGTTAGCTGACGAGAGATGATTTCGCCATCTGTTGTTAAATTTTTGTAATCGAAATTTACTTTAGATTTTTTTCAAACATTCAAATAAATTTAAATGCTATATAATAACAACAAAAGAAAAATTAGGGTAATGGCAGGACTCGAACCTGCAACAACAGCATTCTGAAAAACGAGTGTTTCAAGGTTTATCGATTTACATATTTTCAGGGGGGAGACTGGGAGTGAAAGTCTGTATCGATGCATCGGTTATTTTAAAGATACCTATTTAGAAACATTAATATTAGAATTCCTGCTTCTCATCATGATAAATGAACAATGACGTGTTTCAGGTGTTTTAGATTTAAGGGGGGAAAACGGGGAAGAAAGTTCATATGGTTAGCGGTTTTTTAATAATGAGAATTTGGAAATTGGAATTGTTGCTATTCATAATAAATAAATAATGACGCGTTTCACCAACTTTTGATGTCAATGTT
Organism: Ditula angustiorana; assembly: GCA_963691745.1. Taxonomy (NCBI): domain Eukaryota; kingdom Metazoa; phylum Arthropoda; class Insecta; order Lepidoptera; family Tortricidae; genus Ditula; species Ditula angustiorana. Next base: position 9,264,275 of record OY829487.1, read on the forward strand.
AATACTTCGATTCTTTTGAAGGCCTGTGTAGATTTAGATACCCTACAGTACAAAATTATGTGCTCTGGAATTCGGTGCATGAGCTCTTACCAAAAAAATATTATAAAAAGAATTAAAGAAGAAAAAATCCTACACATTAAGCTATACATATACAGTTTAAATCTTTTTTATGGAATAGGGAGAAAAACGAGCTTGTGAATTGAGTACCTAATAGGAAGGCCGCCCTCGGTAACTAACGTTCTCAGAAATTCGCTGTTACGTTGCCCACCTCTAGGTCCTCCCCTCCCTGTAGGCCTCCTGGATTGAGGAGTGAGGTACTATCCAGGTCGGACCAGCACCTTCCTACTGGAGCCGTAACTGGCTGCAGAGTGGCTCTAACACTACAAATTAGCTGCCTTGGTCTTAAGGGGGGTTCGAACTTTGCATGAAAGTTTTTTTGTTTAAAGTTAAAAACACGAAAATTTGAATTACAACTTGTTTCAGCGTTTTAGGATCTTTACGTTGAAGGTTTGTGTAGGAGTATCACTTTTATAGATAGAAACTTAAGAATTTGAATTGTAGCTACACTCTCATAAATAAATAAGGACGTAATTCAAGCTTTTTGAATTTTCAAATTTGAAGGGGGTGTAATGGGGTGTAAAACTAAAATTTAAAAGTAAAAAATTACAGATTAAGGAATGAAACGGGGGATGAGAATTTGAGAGAGGGTGAAAGCGCTTATTATAATGTTTGATTCTAAAGACAAAATATGTCATTTGATTCCTGTAGGACACGCGGGCGAAGCCGCGGCCATAAGGTAGTCATAAATAAATAACGATGGTTCAGTGTTTTCAGATTTAGATGTCATTTGTTTCATGTAGGTCACGCGGGCGAAGCCGCGGGCAGAAGCTACTTTATTTTATAAAAACGCCAACCATGCGATGTTACATGTTCAAAGCAAGGACATTTATGTTTCACTATGGTTTCACTAGATAAGGTCCTCAGTATAAAATACGTCACCTTTCGGGATTGCGCCAGATACAGTGACGGGGACAGCCGACACGGTGTAAGCGATGCTCGGATAGACGCGATACGCGGTTTAATCTTTGTTTACCCGACTGCTGCCAGAAGGGATGGTTATATTTTGCAAGTGCATGTATGTTCGTATGTATGTCTATTTCTTTGGTAGGTACACGCTGCAGCCCAAACGGCATAATGAATTTTGACGTGTGAGGTGTCTTTGGTTTCCCCTTGATTAGGGAAGTGACATAGGCTATATATTTTCAATGTGGCGTCTGCAGATTGCGAATCAAAAAAGGGGAGTAGGTACTTTTTTTGCTATTGCAACACTATGGGTATCAAATAAAAGCTAGCAAAAAGCTAATTCTTAATATATAAGTAGTACTGACCTAAAAGTAATGGACTTCTAGTCAGTGTTTAAAAGATGGCCGCATCAAAAGTAGGAGAAAAGTAAGAAAAGTACACTAAATTGACGATCGCTCGCGCTGTCGTCAGCCTGTCGGACGGACGGCACTGCTGTCAATGTTATTATTTTGTAAAAAAATATTATTTTATTCAGTTAGACGTAAAGTCGTAAATCCAATGACTATAAATGGTAAACTAATAATTTGCATTTGAGACATTGGCGCCAACCTATATTCTTATGGCGGGCCGTTTTTCTGTTGTCATTTAATATGACACTGTACATCCATGAATTATAATATCATTGTACGTATAAAAGCATAAACTAAAAAAAACCGGCCAAGTGGAGGTCGAAATCGCGCAGTGTAGGGTTCCGTAGCTGCCTGATTACTCGTAAACTTGTAAAGCTTATTTAGCTGTGATTGTTTCCTTTTTTATTTCGTTATATTTAAAAAGTGATTTTTTTCACATTTCCCAAAACAACTATGTAGCCGGCCGAAGAGGGATACACTTGACCCTAACAAAAGTAAGCATGTATGTGTCACTGTCAATCATATAACTTGTATTCTTTCGCACGCGCGGCAACTCAATTGCTTCGGCCCCAGGGCAGGGGTGCACCGACATTCTCGTAGCTCAGCGGAGCGAAGGAAGCCGCGCTCCTGGCCTAATATTTCACAATCGTATCCCTAAGTATTTTTTTAACAAACCCGCAATATTTTTAAACAACCTACTCAAAGACGCCCCGCATCATGGGGTAAACAAGAAACGAAACCTAAAAAAAAAATTGCCAAAACCGTTGGTGTCTGGCTTTGAACATAGAATTCTACAGTTCCAGTTCCATATATATAGTGTCGCCAACGAAAACAGCTGCGACGCTGACCAGAACTCTCTCCCAACGCGCAACATGTAATTTTATGTTTTTTAGTTTTTTAGCCAAAACTGGAAGTGTGTCCACTTTTGAGAGTAGAACTCTGCAGTTCCAGTTGCATGCATAGTGTCGCTAACGAAAACAGCTGAGATGCCAAGCAAAACTCTCTCCTAACGCGAAACATATAATTTTGTATGTTTTTTCGTTTTTTCGCCAAAACTGGAAGTGTGTCCGCTTTTGAGAGTAGAACTCTGCGGTTCCAGTTGCATGCATAGTGTCGCTACCGAAAACAGCTGAGATGCTAAGCAAAACTCTCTCCCAACGCGCAACATATATTTTAATATGTTTTTTCGTTTTTTCGCCAAAACTGGAAGTGTGTCCACTTTTGAGAGTAGAACTCTACAGGTCCAGTTGCGTATATAGTATTGCCAACGAAAACAGCTGAAACGCTGACCAGAACTCTCTCCCAACGCTCAATATATAATTTTATATGTTTTGTCGTTTTTTCGCCAAAACTGGAAGTGTGTCCATTTTTGAGAGTAGAACTCTGCAGTTTCAGTTGCATGCATAGTGTCGCTAACGAAAACAGCTGAGATGCCAAGCAAAACTCTCTCCCAACGAGCAACATATTTTTTTTTATGTTTTTTCGTTTTTTTGCCAAAACTGGAAGTGTGTCCACTTATGAGATTAGAACTCTGCAGTTCCGGTTGCATGCATAGTATCGCTAACGAAAACAGCTGAGATGCTAAGCAAAACTCTCTCCCAACGCGCAACATATAATTTTATATGTGTTTTCGTTTTTTCGCCAAAACTGTGGGTGTGTCCGCTTTTGAGAATAGAACTCTGCAGTTCCAGTTGCATGCATAGTGTCGCTAACGAAAACAGCTGAGATGCCAAGCAAAACTCTCTCCTAACGCGAAACATATAATTTTATATGTTTTTTCGTTTTTTCGCCAAAACTGTGGGTGTGTCTGCTTTTGAGAATAGAACTCTGCAGTTCCAGTTGCATGCATAGTGTCGCTAACGAAAACAGCTGAGATGCCAAGCAAAACTCTCTCCTAACGCGAAACATATAATTTTATATGTTTTTTCGTTTTTTCGCCAAAACTGTGGGTGTGTCTGCTTTTGAGAATAGAACTCTGCAGTTCCAGTTGCATGCATAGTGTCGCTAACGAAAACAGCTGAGATGCCAAGCAAAACTCTCTCCTAACGCGAAACATTTAATTTTATTTGCTTTTTCGTTTTTTCGCCAAAACTGGAAGTGTGTCCACTTTTGAGAGTAGAACTCTACAGATCCAGTTGCGTATATAGTATTGCCAACGAAAACAGCTCAGACGCTGACCAGAACTCTCTCCCAACGCGCAATATATAATTTTATATGTGTTTTCGTTTTTTCGCCAAAACTGTGGGTGTGTCCGCTTTTGAGAATAGAACTCTGCAGTTCCAGTTGCATGCATAGTGTCGCTAACGAAAACAGCTGAGATGCCAAGCAAAACTCTCTCCTAACGCGAAACATATAATTTTGTATGTTTTTTCGTTTTTTCGCCAAAACTGGAAGTGTGTCCGCTTTTGAGAGTAGAACTCTGCGGTTCCAGTTGCATGCATAGTGTCGCTACCGAAAACAGCTGAGATGCTAAGCAAAACTCTCTCCCAACGCGCAACATATATTTTAATATGTTTTTTCGTTTTTTCGCCAAAACTGGAAGTGTGTCCACTTTTGAGAGTAGAACTCTACAGATCCAGTTGCGTATATAGTATTGCCAACGAAAACAGCTGAGACGCTGACCAGAACTCTCTCCCAACGCTCAATATATAATTTTATATGTTTTTTCGTTTTTTCGCCAAAACTGGAAGTGTGTCCATTTTTGAGAGTAGAACTCTGCAGTTTCAGTTGCATGCATAGTGTCGCTAACGAAAACAGCTGAGATGCCAAGCAAAACTCTCTCCCAACGCGCAACATATAATTTTATATGTGTTTTCGTTTTTTCGCCAAAACTGTGGGTGTGTCCGCTTTTGAGAATAGAACTCTGCAGTTCCAGTTGCATGCATAGTGTCGCTAACGAAAACAGCTGAGATGCCAAGCAAAACTCTCTCCTAACGCGAAACATATTTTTTTTTATGTTTTTTCGTTTTTTTGCCAAAACTGGAAGTGTGTCCACTTATGAGATTAGAACTCTGCAGTTCCGGTTGCATGCATAGTATCGCTAACGAAAACAGCTGAGATGCTAAGCAAAACTCTCTCCCAACGCGCAACATATAATTTTATATGTGTTTTCGTTTTTTCGCCAAAACTGGAAGTGTGTCCACTTTTGAGAGTAGAACTCTACAGATCCAGTTGCGTATATAGTATTGCCAACGAAAACAGCTGAGACGCTGACCAGAACTCTCTCCCAACGCTCAATATATAATTTTATATGTTTTTTCGTTTTTTCGCCAAAACTGGAAGTGTGTCCATTTTTGAGAGTAGAACTCTGCAGTTTCAGTTGCATGCATAGTGTCGCTAACGAAAACAGCTGAGATGCCAAGCAAAACTCTCTCCCAACGCGCAACATATAATTTTATATGTGTTTTCGTTTTTTCGCCAAAACTGTGGGTGTGTCCGCTTTTGAGAATAGAACTCTGCAGTTCCAGTTGCATGCATAGTGTCGCTAACGAAAACAGCTGAGATGCCAAGCAAAACTCTCTCCCAACGCGCAACATATAATTTTATATGTGTTTTCGTTTTTTCGCCAAAACTGTGGGTGTGTCCGCTTTTGAGAATAGAACTCTGCAGTTCCAGTTGCATGCATAGTGTCGCTAACGAAAACAGCTGAGATGCCAAGCAAAACTCTCTCCTAACGCGAAACATATAATTTTATATGTTTTTTCGTTTTTTCGCCAAAACTGTGGGTGTGTCTGCTTTTGAGAATAGAACTCTGCAGTTCCAGTTGCATGCATAGTGTCGCTAACGAAAACAGCTGAGATGCCAAGCAAAACTCTCTCCTAACGCGAAACATTTAATTTTATTTGCTTTTTCGTTTTTTCGCCAAAACTGGAAGTGTGTCCACTTTTGAGAGTAGAACTCTACAGATCCAGTTGCGTATATAGTATTGCCAACGAAAACAGCTCAGACGCTGACCAGAACTCTCTCCCAACGCGCAATATATAATTTTATATGTTTTTTCGTTTTTTCGCCAAAACTGGAAGTGTGTCCACTTTTGAGAGTAGAACTCTGCAGTTCCAGTTGCATGCATAGTGTCGCTAACGAAAACAGCTGAGATGCCAAGCAAAACTCTCTCCTAACGCGAAACATATAATTTTGTATGTTTTTTCGTGTTTTCGCCAAAACTGGAAGTGTGTCCGCTTTTGAGAGTAGAACTCTGCGGTTCCAGTTGCATGCATAGTGTCGCTACCGAAAACAGCTGAGATGCTAAGCAAAACTCTCTCCCAACGCGCAACATATATTTTAATATGTTTTTTCGTTTTTTCGCCAAAACTGGAAGTGTGTCCACTTTTGAGAGTAGAACTCTACAGATCCAGTTGCGTATATAGTATTGCCAACGAAAACAGCTGAGACGCTGACCAGAACTCTCTCCCAACGCTCAATATATAATTTTATATGTTTTTTCGTTTTTTCGCCAAAACTGGAAGTGTGTCCATTTTTGAGAGTAGAACTCTGCAGTTTCAGTTGCATGCATAGTGTCGCTAACGAAAACAGCTGAGATGCCAAGCAAAACTCTCTCCCAACGCGCAACATATAATTTTATATGTGTTTTCGTTTTTTCGCCAAAACTGTGGGTGTGTCCGCTTTTGAGAATAGAACTCTGCAGTTCCAGTTGCATGCATAGTGTCGCTAACGAAAACAGCTGAGATGCCAAGCAAAACTCTCTCCTAACGCGAAACATATAATTTTATATGTTTTTTAGTTTTTTAGCCAAAACTGGAAGTGTGTCCACTTTTGAGAGTAGAACTCTGCGGTTCCAGTTGCATGCATAGTGTCGCTACCGAAAACAGCTGAAATGCTAAGCAAAACTCTCTCCCAACGCGCAACATATATTTTTATATGTTTTTCGTTTTTTCGCCAAAACTGGAAGTGTGTCCACTTTTGAGAGTAGAACTCTACAGATCCAGTTGCGTATATAGTATTGCCAACGAAAACAGCTGAGATGCTAACCAAAACTCTCTCCCAACGCGCAATATATAATTTTATATGTTTTTTCGTTTTTTCGCCAAAACTGGAAGTGTGTCCACTTTTCAGAGTAGAACTCTGCAGTTCCGGTTGCATGCATAGTGTCGCTAACGAAAACAGCTGAGATGCCAAGCAAAACTCTCTCCTAACGCGAAACATTTAATTTTATTTGCTTTTTCGTTTTTTCGCTAAAACTGGAAGTGTGTCCACTTTTGAGAGTAGAACTCTACAGATCCAGTTGCGTATATAGTATTGCCAACGAAAACAGCTCAGACGCTGACCAGAACTCTCTCCCAACGCTCAATATATAATTTTATATGTTTTTTCGTTTTTTCGCCAAAACTGGAAGTGTGTCCATTTTTGAGAGTAGAACTCTACAGTTTCAGTTGCATGCATAGTGTCGCTAACGAAAACAGCTGAGATGCCAAGCAAAACTCTCTCCCAACGAGCAACATATTTTTTTTTATGTTTTTTCGTTTTTTCGCCAAAACTGGAAGTGTGTCCACTTATGAGATTAGAACTCTGCAGTTCCGGTTGCATGCATAGTATCGCTAACGAAAACAGCTGAGATGCTAAGCAAAACTCTCTCCCAACGCGCAACATATAATTTTATATGTGTTTTCGTTTTTTCGCCAAAACTGTGGGTGTGTCCGCTTTTGAGAATAGAACTCTGCAGTTGCAGTTGCATGCATAGTGTCGATAACGAAATAAGCTGAGATGCCAAGCTAAACTCTCTCCCAACGCGCAACATATAATTTTATATGCGTTTTCGTTTTTTCGCCAAAACTGTGGGTGTGTCCGCTTTTGAGAATAGAACTCTGCAGTTCCAGTTGCATGCATAGTGTCGCTAACGAAAACAGCTGAGATGCCAAGAAAAACTCTCTCCTAACGCGAAACATTTAATTTTATTTGTTTTTTCGTTTTTTCGCCAAAACTGGAAGTGTGTCCACTTTTGAGAGTAGAACTCTACAGATCCAGTTGCGTATATAGTATTGCCAACGAAAACAGCTGAGACGCTGACCAGAACTCTCTCCCAACGCGCAATATATAATTTTATATGTTTTTTCGTTTTTTCGCCAAAACTGGAAGTGTGTCCACTTTTGAGAGTAGAACTCTGCAGTTCTGGTTGCATGCATAGTATCCCTAACGAAAATAGCTGAGATGCTAAGCAAAACTCTCTCTCAACGCGCAACATATATTTTAATATGTTTTTTCGTTTTTTCGCCAAAACTAGAAGTGTGTCCTTTTTTGAGAGTAGAACTCTGCAGTTCCAGTTGCATGCATAGTGTCGCTAACGAAAACAGCTGAGATGCCAAGCAAAACTCTCTCCTAACGCGAAACATTTAATTTTATATGTTTTTTCGTTTTTTCGCCAAAACTGGAAGTGTGCCCACTTTTTGGAGTAGAACTCTACAGATCCAGTTGCGTATATAGTATTGCCAACGAAAACAGCTGAGACGCTGACCAGAACTCTCTCCCAACGCGCAATATATAAATTAATATGTTTTTTCGTTTTTTCGCCAAAACTGGAAGTGTGTCAACTTTTGAGAGTAGAACTCAACAGATCCAGATGCATGCATAATGTCGCTAACGAAAACAGCTGAGATGCCAAGGAAAACTCTCTCCCAACGCGAAACATATAATTTTATATGTTTTTTCCTTTTTTTTTTCGCAAAACTGTGGGTTTGTCCACTTTTGAGAATAGAACTCTGCAGTTCCGGTTGCGTATATAGTATTGCCAACGAAAACAGCTGAGACGCTGACCAGAACTCTCTCCCAACGCTCAACATATAATTTTATATGTTTTTTCGTTTTTTCGCCAAAACTGGGAGTGTGTCCGCTTTCGAGAGTAGAACTCTACAGTTCCAGTCTTGTACATAGTATTGCTAACAAAAACAACTGAGACGCTGAGCAGAACTCTCTCCCAACGCACAACGTATAAATTTTATGTTTCTTTTTTTCACCAAAAGATTTACTTTTAAATTGTGTGTGAAAAAACATATAAAGTTATATGTTTCGCGTTGAAGCTAGTTCTGTTTTTCGCTTAAACTGCAGAGTTTTAATTTCGGAATCGAACACACCAATAGTTTTTGTGAAAATTAAAATACATATTTAGTTAAGTATGCTTTTTAAAGACAAGATTTATAGGCAAAAGGCCGAAACTATTCTTATAATCGCTCAGGAGTGAGTTAGCGTCTTATTTTTAAAACTTTTATAAAGTCGGGATTTTTAAGGCCCGTGGCAGAAACTATTCTTTAAATGACTCAGGACGTATAGAACTATGCTTAACACTACTTTCCGTTGCTGAAAAATACATGAAATAGTTTCAGGTGCCATAACGTCTTACGTGAAGTATCTCATTTTTAAAATATTTATAAAAACAAGATTTTAAAGGTAAATGGCCGAAACTATTCTTGAAATCGTTCAGGCGATATAGAACTATGCTTAACATAACTTTTCGTTGCCGAAATATACGAAATAGTATGAGATGCCATGACGTCCCATGTGAAATTAGCATCTTATTTTTAAATCTTTTTAAAGACGGCATTTTAAAGGCCAGTGGCCGGAACTGTTGTTAAAATCAATCAGGAGGTATAGAACTATGTTTAAAACAGCTCCTCGGTGCTAATTTACGCTTAATACTGTGAGATGCTAAGATGTCGAGTGTGAAGTTGGCATCTCATTTTCAGAATTTAAATTTTCAGGGCAAATCAACGGAACTATTGTTAAAATCAATCAGGAGGCATAGAACTATGTTTAAAACAGCTCCTCGGTGCTGATTTACGCTTAATACTGTGAGATGCTAAAATGTCGTATGTGAAGTTGGCATCTCATTTTCAAAACTTTAATTTTCAGGGCAAATCAACGGAACTATTGTTAAAATCAATCAGGAGGCATAGAACTATGTTTAAAACAGCTCCTCGGTGCTGAATTACGCTTAATACTGTGAGATGCTAAGATGTCGTATGTGAAGTTGGCATCTCATTTTCAAAATTTTATTTTTCAGGGTAAATCAACGGAACTATTGTTAAAATCAATCAGGAGGCATAGAACTATGTTTAAAACAGCTCCTCGATGCTGAATTACGCTTAATACTGTGAGATGCTAAGATGTCGAGTGTGAAGTTGGCATCTCATTTTCAAAATTTTATTTTTCAGGGCAATTGAGCTGAACTATTGTTTTAATCTATCAGGAACTGTGGAACTATGCTGGATGCAAGCAATACTGAAGTTATTTGTTGAGATGCTAATAGTTGATATGCTAAGTTCACAGTGACGTATTTTTGTAGATGGTCCTTATAATAAATATATTGTAGTCTTAAATAGGAAAAACAAGTTTATAGAAAGAAAGTGTACGGAACCCTGGTGAGCAGTACGATCGCCGTAAGCGTTTCCAGAGCTGACGCTCTGTAAAAACGTGCAATGAAAAAGCCCAAAACGTATTGACTATGTTACTTGCAAGTATTTTAGTCTGTTTTTCAACTACTGTAGTCAAAGTGTAACAAAACCCTTGTCGTAGTCTTCCCAATGGCGCAACGGCTCAGTTTCTTATCAAGCGTGATGTTTACTACCCATTCTATCTTAGGTTCTGGATGCCATGTTCGAGAAACGAGCAGAACCTGGCGAGTACGTGATTCGGCAGGGCGACGATGGCGACAACTTTTATGTGATCGAAAACGGCATGTTTGATGTGCTGGTCACAGGAGAAGATGGCGTTGAGAAGGTATGTCAAGTTAAAAATGAAAATGTAATATATATCTTGAGAAACCTTTACTCAGCCTTACATTCTTTTAGCTCAACTTTATTTTTAGCGATTTTCGAAGATGCGTGGGACTGCTAAATCGCTATCGCGGCGTGATTTTAAGTTAAACGTATGATCATCTGTTTATCAAATTGCTATTTTAATCTGATCATATTCTAATTTTGCTCCTCCTGTAATATATAGGCCGGTACTGCTACGACATGACCGACTGCCAAAGATGCTATCTATTTTATGGTAGACTTAAAGCATATTTATCTTAATAGCTTTCTTTATAGGAATAGCACTCGCTCCCTATCATGTTATTTATTCCTGATTCGACATGTAACGCTAATCGGAATCGCTTTATTCAAGCTTGTTCACATTGCATAGAAATACCGCGACATTGTTAAATATGGTCCTGTACTTTTGTATTGTTTCATTATATTTAAAGTCTTTACATTATTGACAATGGCTTGACCACTCGGAAAGAATGTTACAATATGTGTATGTATATGTGTGTTATATTACTGGCACGAGAGGTATTCCATCTTAGCCCTCTGGGTTGGCAACGCATCTGCACTCTCTTTGTTGTTGCAGGTGTCTATAGGCGGTGGTGATCACTTACCATCAGGTGACCCACTTGCTTGTTTTCCGTCCTATGTTGTATAAAATAATAAAAAATGTTGGAAGTATTTTTTTTTAGTTATTGTTTTATTTTAATCGAATTCTTAGTAGGTACTAGTTTGTCTAAATAATTTGATCTGAATACAAAATATGACTTACCTACAACATTGTTTCCGTGTGGTCTTCAGATTCAAGAAATCTCATAGATTATAATTCCCCTCCTTTGCGGGCTTCAGATTCTAGCTCAGAGTATGAAAACACGCGCACATACTCATCCCTCTGTTTTAGAAATTAAGTCATTAACATTTGCCAATTGTTTCCATCGAGTATTATAACCTAACACATTACTGCCGTCCTTACACAAAACGACGTAACTGCCGTGAGTTTCCTATGAAGACACGCTCTTTTCTTTTAAACAGGGCTGATTTGCATAAGCAAATCTAGCCACACGTTTGCGTGATATGTATTACTTACTTCTGACCGTTTGCGGGTTATAAATGGCTTTCTTCCTCTATAGTTACAGACCGGATTAGACCTCTTCTGGCTCGGACTTTGCTCAGACTCTTCTCATTTAAGCAGTAATCTTCATTTTTATCATCATTCAGCCTAGTAAACCTTTTTATTTTAAATATAAATAATCATCAATTCCAATTATTTAAAAAACTTAGTACTAAATTATATACTAACCTAAAAGGATCCATAGAAAAAACTTAAAATCTAAATAAGTAGTAATTGATCTGCCCTCACACCGACCGCTACCGACGACCCTTGTTGTCTGTTTAGGCGCCAACTGCCATACAGTAGAATGGATACAAAATACGCTCAGTTGCTACTACATAAGCAAGGTCATTATTACGCGTGTGTACACCCCATAGTATTTAAAAGCCGCCAGTCTTTCGTCACTCTAGGGGGCGGGGCCGAAATCTGAATTCATCTGACATATTCTCTAACATGCATATATTCTGTGCCCATACTAAAATGTATGAGATGTCGCACCCGGTACGCCTTCAGCCACCGATAGGGTACGAATGTTGCAGATGTTTGTATCTGCAATTGCGGAACTACCACACTATATTCGTCTTGATCCGCATCCGCAGACATTATTAAAGAACTTTTGCAAATGCGGATGAAATGCAATAAGAAGTTGTGAGGTGGACTAGCGAGTGGTTCGTGGTGCGTACGCGTGACTTTTATTCTTTGAGTGTTTCTTCGCGGATAATGTATATGACCAGTGAATGCACAATAGCACTGGCGCACCATGACCTTATATCTCGTATTAGCGTTCAAACCTGGTTTAGATATAATATGAGTCAACTAAGTTCATCCTAATGAATTGGATAAAACTTTTTGGTGCAAGCTCACCCTTACTAAAAACCTTGACATCCGCATCTGCGGATGTGGAAAATCCGCAACATCTCCGCTCCTAAGTATAATTTCCTCGCAGGTGGTCCACACGTACGAGGGCTCGGGATCGTTCGGCGAGCTGGCCCTCATGTACAACATGCCGCGCGCCGCGTCGGTGCGCGCGCAGACGCCCGGCGCGCTCTGGGCCATGGACCGCCACACCTTCCGTCGCATCCTGCTCAAGAGCGCCTTCAAAAAGCGCAAGCTGTACGAGGAGCTCCTTGACAAAGTGCCCATGCTGAAGGCTCTACAGGTAAAATCTACTACAGTTATGCAGCCTCTAAGACCTAGAACTAGGTATATATACCTATGAAATCGCATTTTACGTCAGGATTTCAAGGGTTAAATGTAGGTACCTACTTTTAAAAGGAGCCACTTGGTGTTGCGAGTGTCTATGATGTGATCACTTACCATCAGGTGAACCCACTTGCTTGTTTGCCTTCCTTTTTAATAACAATGAAAAGTTAACAGAAAATCTCGAAGAAATACTTATATATTTAACATTGAAATGTTGTCTTCATGCGTTTACGTTGAAAATAAGCCCTTTTAAACATTAAAATCGTTAAGTTCTCTGAACTGCAAGAGACTTGTGCACCATTCTTTCAGGAAAAAAGGAGTCGTTTCATTTATCTAATAATAAAAAAAGCATATTTGTATTAATTTAATACGTAATTAAAAAGCATGCATAAGATGTATAAGCGCTGAGTTCAATTTAACTCAATTTATATTAGGCGCAGCGGAAATTACATTATCATAGTCATTTTTAACTACCAAATTCACTCCAATGAGGAAAAAACTAGGGAACTCATGATAAGTAAGTAGGTAGGTAGGCGTAATGTTTTGTTTTTAAAATGCATGAATTCCAAATGCACCTGATGGAAGTACTCCAACGAGATAAGAACCCCGGCAAGGTTGTTAAGTGTCTAACTTGAGGCGCCTTTAAGTTTTTTTTTCGTTTTAAATGTCGTGAAAGATTTTACCTCCTATTTATGAATAATGCAGTTTCAAGCCGAGGTAGGTACGATATTTTATATTACTAAAATGGATTTTATGGTTGATTCCATGAATAATTAAAACTTTTTTATATTTAAGAACCATATTGAAAAAGATATGTTTGATACCCGCAATAATTGAGATATTCAAATCACTATAATTGTGCATTTACGCAATTCCACAAACTGTTATTTTTTGTTTGGTGCCATTTGGTCCAATAATGATTTATTATGATTCTCAATACAACCATGTTTCTACTTCTTTATGTAGTTTTTATTATTATTTAGTAAAAACAAAGTCGCTAATTCCTTTCTGTCTGTCCTAAAACCACGCAACGGATTTTGACGGTTTTCACTGTCATTTAGAGATTTTTAAAGGAAGGGTTTTTGTACATTACACCTGTACCCGTGCGAAAGCGGGGCGGGTCGCTTGTAATAGTACATTACACCCTGAGGGTGGTAAAATAAAGAATGTCTCAGATCGCAGGAACTTGTCGCACGAGCTAAAGGCGAGTGCGATAAACAAGCGACCTGAGGCTTTCTTTATGACCGCCCGAGGTGTGTACACAATTTTACGTCTTCCTCTGGCCAGGAAGTGGAAATTTCTGCTCGCGTAGCGGGCGGTAAATTGCTACTTACGGCCCGGGGTGACGTAAAAAATGAAGTCGTCATCTGTTCCTCACTGTCCACGTATCTTCGGCCGCCTACACCTAAACCTATATTTTTGTGTATGTTAATTTGTAAGGTATTTATCTATGGGCCCTTGTTGCCTGATAATAAATGATTTTGATTTTTTTTTAATTTTAAACCGCGCAACGGATTTTGATACGGTGTTCATTGTCATTTAGAGATTTTTTACGGAATATTTTTATGTACATCTTAAATGTATGCGAAGCCGCGGTGGGTCGCCAGTTACAAATGAATAAGTTTCCAAGCCATGTTCCGAGGGGAAAAAATGCCGTCAGCATTGGCAAACAGGCGGTCTAACTTACACAAACTGTATAATTGATCGGACCGCGCGCTCAACCAAAGCGACGGGTTTCGTATTTCAACAATTTCAAGTACAACCAGCCCGCCGCTAGAAGGAAATTATATTGTTTTTGTTTCATTGACATAATCTATTATAGGTAATCATGTTAACGCGGTGACGTCACATGATTGTGTCGTGACGTGACGCGCTCCGGTGAAATGATAAATAGATTGGCATCGTAGAGTACATTAAGCCCCGTATTTGTGGAGTCTATTTTTGTCTAATAAAATGAGCATCAGTCATGCATGAGCTATCTCTAAATAGTGTACTATAATTATGTACGTACTTTTAGTTGTACAGCTATGGTTTACACACTAAATAGAGTAAATAGGTTATACTCTGGAATGAAGCCTGAGATCAAAAGTTCGTGTTTACAGATGACATTATCTGATGCCTGAAGCCGGCGGGCCTTGATCTGTCTTGACCCATGTCCTAGGGATTTTTAGGTTTTCGCCTCTATACCCATAAAATTGCTCCTGATTTGACCATAACATGGTTATGGGCTCCTTTTTCTGCACTTGGCCCTTTCAATCAGGCCACTGTGCGTAGCATTGCTGGCTAGTAGTCCAGCCAGCCAAGCTCCGTCCAGAAGCGCAGGATCTTCCTGGTATCTCCACAGGCTTCACGAGCTTCCGAGGATTTCAGCCCGTTGTGCGGCCACACCCTCGCATTCCAGGATGACGTGGGGGGCTGTTTCCTCCGTCTTAAGACACCCTCTACAGAGGGGGCTCTTACCATAACATTCACCAGATCATGTAGACCCTTACTTTTGATATCATTTTTTTTTTCAGAGTTTAGTTTAGTTTTTTTTTTTGCCAAAGTGGGCGATAACGGCCCCTTGTGTGTGCTAGAGGCCTATAGGGAGGCGGTAAGGGGAAGAGAGAAAACTGGGGGGGGGGGGGGGGGGGTGTTATAATATGAAGCAATTATTGCGATTGTGATTTTAAAGATATGGTAAAAATAAACTGGAACAAATTACCTTGCTACTCCGCGAATCCAGTGCCGTACTCGTGCAAGTTAACTGCGTCTGTGCGACATTTAAATGTTATTGCAATTTTTTTTTAAGGAGCGTGGGAAAATAATTCTCAAAGTTGGCGGTGCATCAAATAAGTTTAAGAACCCCTGGTACTTACGATATAGTGCATGCTCTCACGGACATAAGAATGTTGAAGACAAGGATGCTATCACCTACATTTATTGTCGTTAAACCTCTTGGCTTTGAAGATGTTTAGGTTTTCATGAACTGGTAATAAAACTTGCAAAGACGCCGTCTTTATACCAAAATTTACTCAACTTCACGTTCTACGAGAGTCGTAAACATAACTCGTTAGAACCCTAATTATTTCTTCGACCACTATCTCTCACAAGTTTAGCCATAACTGTAAAGGAGATTAGTATATACGGGGCACTAGCTTCGCGCCAGAGTGGACACCAAAAAAATCATTCATGTATGAAGATTCCCTCTGAGGGGTTGTTGGAACCCCATGCTCACTATTCACCTTTACCGAACAAACGTTATACTTGAATAGTAACGTGTTTGAATTATTATTGACGTTATACGCGTTTTTAAGTCCCAACGGGAGCTAACTTATGACCTATGACCTAATTATAACTATATTCATGCTACATATTAACTCTAGTATCATTTTGAAAATAAAAACACCATTATTTGCTCAAAAACATAATACAACTTACGAATATATACATTGTGTAAGACAGGAGGAAGCTAACACTACATGACAATAATAGCGTACCTATACCGACTTCAACAGAGCAACGTTTGGTTGAAATTTGAAAGGGAGGAGCGGAACACTTTTTTAGGTACGGTAAGGCAAACGAGCAATTGGGTCACCTCATGCTAAGCGATCACTACCGCCCATAGACACCCACAACACCAAGTAGACTGCAGATGCGTTGGGCTAAGATGGAATACCTCTTGTGCCAGTAATTTCACAGACTGTCTTGCTCTCCATACCGGGCCACAACAGTGCAAAACACTGCTACTTAACGGCTGGATTAGCTACCAAGATGACCTTGCATAAGGTCCTACTACCCGCAAAACGCCTTGTATGTTTTGTGACAAGCGTTGCGTTCTTTTCGGCTTTCGCCAGCTTTCGGCGTTATGCGTGGCATAGTAAACTACTAACTACAACACTACCAATAGACTAATATTTATTTATTACACTATCACAATACCACGTGTTGGTCTAGTGACGTAATGCGTATGTTACAGATTCAGAAAAATAGTGACCCTGCTGTGCGTACTGTAAATTAAATATTACGAAACAAGAAGTAATCTTTTATTTTGTACTTCCCACGAGGCGGTGGTTCATTGATAAGAATTATAAAATAAAAGACATTTCCAAGCTGACCGATGGTTTATCACGTCACCACGTTATCAGTTGATTCTGATTTACGCTAAGATTACATCAAATTTGATAAGACGGATATGCAACTGTTACGCCTGTTACCAAGTTATAAATGCTGCTAAATTCTGATTAAATTATTCTTTAAATCTATTGTCATTGTCATTTACTAACTTGTTTTGCACATTTGAAAATATTATTATTCATGTATATTTATTTACTAATCTTGGAACAGGTTTTTACCATGTTCATTTAAAAACCTAACCTAGGGTGCCACCGACAGCGGAACATGCCACAGGATTTACAAAGTTCTTTGAAAATTGTACCTATTCACTCCTGTTAAATTATTACAGATAAACAAATATGTAGTCTTTTATGTTGGTTTAAAAGCAAGCTATGTTGACAACCTATTTTAAAATGTGTATGCTTTAGTTTAGACCAGGACTGTACCTGCTCGCGTTTGGTATGTTATACCTCAGGGTAAAATAAAAAGCATCAAACGGTTAGACTTAATATCTCCTGTCCAAATTATTTTCACCAATTGACCTAGTCCCAAACTAAGCTAAGCTTGTACTATGGAGACAACGGATATACAAACTTATATAGATAAATACATACTTACATACATATAAAATCCAAGACTCAGGTACAAACATTCATATTCATCATACAAACATTTACCCCTCCCGGGAATCGAACACAGAACCCCTAGCTTTATAGTCAGGGTTACTAATCAATAGGCTATCCGGTCGTCGAAACAGGTTATTCGTTGCATATTTGCCAATTGTGATACAAATAAACGAAGCAATATTTGTCGTAACACAAATTATTAGCCATGATTATATTATCACTAGCTGTATAGTAACAGGAAAATAAAAGGATTATGAAACTGTGGCTAATGACGACATTATGGGTTTTCGAATCGATTTATTACAAATCGTTATTCGAATAATCAACAATAACAAGTTTTGAAATCCATTATTATTTTCAATTCGTTATTTTTTGTATTTAAATAAATCAAAATTAACATGCAATCATATTCACGATATAGGCCCGGTCGGGAAATAAGTAATGAAAGCACGTCTAAATACTTATGAATTATTATTATGACATCTACTATGCAAAGTCATAACAGTTATTGTGAAAAAATATGCTACAGTCGCCCGGGCTCCCAATTCTCGCGTTCCACAACATTCATCTTTCATTCGAGATATGTCAAAAATCGACAGATTTCTTAAGAATCTGATAACTTATTGTGACCGAAATTTCTTTCTATTTTTACTTTCAATAATTTAAACCAAGTAGGTACATTGAAAAATTCGCAGGATATGGTAGTAGATAATGTGACGAAATTGGCAAACGCAAGGCACGGAATGCTGAGGTTGCATTTCGAGTCCTGCCATTACCCTAGATTTTTCTTTGTGTCATGCATGACATAGCATTTAAATCTGATAACTTTTTTTGACATATCTCTACTGTGACTTCATTTCTACTGACTCGAGAATGCAGGTTGATTGACTATGTGAAATAAGTCTTGTTAAATTCATACATATTAGCCAGTCTCATTTTTCGTTGGAGACAACTGGAATTCCATGAGAAAGGTCTCTAACAAGTCGCAAGTAATTCATTATTTATAAATACTAGAATCTTACATCGCAAAACAGCATATGCCATATTGTGAGAAGATAACCTATAATAACAGATCAATAGCCAGCATACATATTCATACAGACAATTGGGGCACACGTGAACCAATTAGTTTTGATTGCTTATTCGATTCCATTCATTATTCCGCCTGAAGCTTTACATGCCTGCAAATATTTTGCTTAGAGTAAATTTACAATAGCTTTAACTATGATCAGGGAAGGCTGTTTGCAAGCGACATCGGAGACCCTAGCACACTAGTGCTCGTCGCGGACATCACTATACAGTATAAAGTCACTATTCATTCCTGTCTGTCCTTATATATTCGGCCGCCTACTCCTTCTAAACCACGCATCGGATTTTGATACAGTTTTCACTGCCATTTAGTTTTTTTTTTTCAAGAAAGCTTTTAAATAGGTACATTACATCTTTATTGTAGCCCGTGCGACGCCGGGGCGGGTTACTAGTAAAATATATATATATATTTCTAACCTGTAAGCGTGCACGAAAGAGATAAAAGAAATTGTGTATCTGTGTCAAAATGTGAATTGGGTTCGCAAATGTCATTCCTGTTGACGACAGTAAAGGGTCTATAGTCCAAAAATTTTTGAGCGGGTGGTGGGACATTGTGCAATACCACCCGCCACAAGAGGTATTCCATCTTAGACCTCTGGGTTGGCAACGCATCCGCAATATCCTTAGTGTTGCGAATAGGCGGTGGTGATCACCATGGCTTACCATCAGTGGCCTGTTTCACTAAGCTACAAGTTACAAAATTTACCGCCGGTTTAGACTAGTAAAATTGTAACTTGTAGCTTCGTGAAACGGGCCACAGGTGACCCACCTGCTTGCTTGCCTTCCTATGTGGTATAAAAAAAAAGTCATCATCAGGATACACGCCGGCTGCTGCCTGGCCTAGTTTTTGTATATTCAAAGAAAACTTAAATTGTGTTAACCCAATAAGTTGTTAGCTTTAGACCACAGGAGAGATAACTTTTGTTTTCACTATGATTTTGACCCGACTAGAAGATGAGATGTGTTCGTTGGTATGTTCAGGCGTACGAGCGCGCCAACCTCGCCGACGCGCTGCTCCCGCGCACGCTGATCGACGGCGAGCTGATCATCCGGCAGGGCGACACTGCAGACGGGATGTACTTCGTCGAGGACGGCTCCATCAGCATTCGCATCACCCGCGATGACGGCAACGAGCACGAGATCAAGCGCCTCGGTCAGTTATCTAAAACTAACATTTTGGGTCCTAAATTTTTGTACCCGAAATTTCTTTCGGTTTTAATTTTTTAATGTACGTTTAGAATTAAAGCGACCCATTTCTGAATTATACACGTCCCAAAATATCACCTTAACTAAAAGACATAGGGTTTAATTTTGGGAAATGTCATATTCAGAATTGAGTCTCTTTAATTCTAAACATGCGATTTGTTTAACAATTACAACTAAACCGCAGCGAAACTTGCAAACGTCAGGCATGGAATAGTGAGGTTGCAGGTTCAATTCTGCCATTACCCTGGTTTTTCTTTGTGTTGTCATTGCACATCATTTTAATGTTGGGCCCTGTCGATGCTCAAAAGTTAACTGGAAGAGATCCCTTAAAGGGATACGTTCGCCTTTGTCGCTGAGCTCTATACATGGACTGGGTGCTGTCAAATATTATTTGTCCATACTTGATTATCGCCATTTTGGCGCTGCACGCAAATTAATACGAGAGTACCGTGGAACTAAAATTTTGCATCATAATTTATGGTACACAAAATTAGTCGTCAAATGTAAGGGAGCAGAGCAGCCTATTCACTGAGATAATACAAATCAGTGGCATTTGTGCATCTGTAATCTGTTATTTTTGTGTTCTGTACAATAAAGAGTCGTACACACATTAGAAAGAAAGAAAATATTTATTCAGCAAACAGAAAAATAATAAAGGTACAAAATTACACTATTGATGCTGAAAGGGACCCCAATCAGCATATGCTGTTGCAAGGAGCAGCGCTGATTTTCAGTGGGGCCCTGAGCTTAAAAAAATGAAAACTAAAAAACATTACATACATATACTAAACTGATGAAATCCAAGATTGAAGAGTTGATTAAATATCAGCTTAATAATAATTGGAAAATACTTTTATTCGGTCCTCAGGCAAAGGTGGCTACTTCGGGGAGCTGGCATTGGTGACCCACAAACCGCGCGCCGCCTCCGCTTACGCCGTTGGCCCGGTTAAGCTTGCATGTAAGTTTATCCATTAAATCTATCGTACGCGAGGAAGATACTTCTGTCTGTATTTTTGAAATCAGAGCCAGCCAATAGGCCGGATGTCCAGTTGTTACCAAAATCACTTTTTTTTGTAAACATGCACACGTTTTTAGTTAATTTTTAATCTTTTCTAGTTAATCTAACTTGGTGAATAAAAGATATAGATACATAATGATTAGGTGGTCTGAAAGAGGACAAAAATTGAGTAAGTTTAAATGAAAAGTGATTTTGATAAAAAGTAGACATCAACCGTTTGGCTCTGATGGGTAAATTTTTGCTTAACACGCATACGATATACCTGCTAAACCAGTGTATTTCAATCTTTGTGAATACTTGACCGTTTTATAAGTGAAAAAAACTGGCGACCCTCTAGGAATGTAACAATGAGGTGAGCCGCTGGCCAACTCCGCTCTAACGATAAGTTTTTAACGATCGCAAGGCATCGAGACCATTAATAGAAAGACTACTAAACCTATACTTTAAAGTTATATAAATTAGCCTATTTTCGGAACCAAGCAATAAAAATTGGTCACTTTCGTCAAAACGTTGTAGAGGGAAAACCCATTTCAGGGAATGGTGTTTTACGAACAACGAAAATTCCCAATACTACGAAGTACGGCGGGAAAACAGAATGACTTTTATTTGAACTCTAAATGACATCATCAAAATCTGAATTGCCTATTAAGTTGGTGCCAAGAAATAGATTTGACAAATTGTCATGTCAACGTTTGAAAATTGTGAATTTGTAAAATATTTCTTTATATTTAAGACAAGTTTACAGGACAACTAGTATTGTTTAGCGAATATGGAAAATGACGAGTATTTCATTCAACCTTTACTGTTACGACAAACTTGAAACATTTTTTATAACAGTCTTAATTTAAATATGCTCATATCTGATTTAGCTGTCCAGATTCACCCATTTCCGACATCTCGTGACCAAATGTGATTTACCGTCATTGAGCAGAAACTCGATAGTGAGGAAACTTCACTTATTTTGTTTGTAACTGATTTCTGCGGCGATTGGTTCGCTCCGGTTAGCCTACCTAAAGGCACACATACGCGTCGCTAGGTTCATTTCAAATGACCCATTTAACTTGAGCCTTGATTATAAGTAGAAAAATTTAATATGTACTGTTACTTACCGATAAAATGTGATTTCATCTGTTTTATATAGTTCGACTTTTTGCTGTTTAACCCACACCAACGAATAATAGAACGGCACGCCATTATGAAAGTATATAGAACTAGCTTTTGCCCGCGACTTCGTCCGCGTAGACTTGTTTAATTGAATCAAGCAAACGTGCAATCTGCAATATTTCCTGCAACGGCGGATCCAGGGGGGGGTCATGGGGGTCATAACCCCCCCCCCCCTGAGCTGGCTCCAGGATTTAGGTTTACTTGTATCTATTGTTATCAAAATTAAATTATAAGTTCTTTACTTGACCACGACTATGTGACCCCCTCCTGGCGCCGAAGCTGGATCCGCCCTTGATTTCCTGGATAAATTAATGAGAATTAGTTGCTTTGCTGCTCATGACGTCACGGCGGCGAATAACTCACTTATCGCTATCCCGTGGGAACTATGCATTTTTACGGGATAAAAGTATCCTATATGTTAATCCAGGTTATAAACTATGTGTGTACCAAATTTCCTCCAAATCCATTCAGTAGTTTTTACGTGAAAGAGTAACAAACATCCATCCATACTTACAAACTTTTGCGTTTATAACATTAGTAGGATATTATGTACGGTTCGTAACACGTGTCAATTTTTGAGGCTATGATTTTTCTGTGCCCGTTTCGGAATTAAATAACCAGTAATAGTCCTCTATTGGTTACATGCTCGATGCTTCCCAATAAATAAGGTCACGTATTAAAGCCACATCACTCAACTTTTGTGTGATGCCTGCCATGATACAGGGTTGTGTGTAGGAACCTGAACGCATTTCCTCGACTCTAATAATGTTCAATAGATGCAATTAATTACGGAAAAGGTTGTATGTAAAGGGAATAATGTTTTTATGTTTACTTGGGCCCAAGCGGTGAATAATCCTTAAATAACATATGGGCGTCTTTAGGCTGATGATGATGATGATTACGTAAACCAGTATCACTGCCTCTGCTGACGTTAAATTTGTGAGCAAATACAGTAGTCGGGCCAAAATTCTTTTTGATGCCTATAAAAACGTCCCTTGTACATTTTAACGCATATTTTTTACTTATTCTGATATTCTTAAAAGAAAATTTTATTTTTAAATTCAGAATGACATACGCATGCCCGAATGATGACTGTTATAGAAATATTTGGGGTCAGAATAAGAAAAAAACTATTGTTTGGTAACGCATTGGACACTATTTCTGAGGAGTACTGGTAACGCAGTGGTAATTTGGGTACCAAATGAGAATTTTCTGTAATAAAAAACCTAGGATGGTGGAAAAAATTATAATAAAAATTGGGGCCCGGTTGAGAACTAACGTAATATTACTGGGAAAATATTTCGAGACGTCTACAATTTTGTAAAGTGTTTATACATTTTCATCTTTATTTTAGGCACTAAAAAGAATTTTGGCCCAGTCAATAAAATGCGTGATAAAAGTAGGTAACAAAGTAAAAAGGTGAAATGACAATTAATCATTTAGCATGAAACAAACAATTAAATATGTGTACTTCCATAATTTCTGTTGTAGCGAAAATTGGCATATCCATAAGGTCGGTATCATTGGCAAGCTGAACTTCTAATCAATTGTGAATTCAACGTAATAGCTATTATGCTGCAAAACGACGGTTTTATTTATACATGTTGATAGCCTGGTAATTTACATCGACACAATGGATAGTTACATGCCGTGAGAAATATTGAAGATCTATTGACTTCTAGTTTTAAACAGTTAAATATTAAGGTACGTCACGCAATTGTATTGCAATAGCTCAATAGATGCTTTAATAACACACTGACAAGCCAGACTACCATTTATATTTACTGGTAGGTAGTCATGTAATATTCCTTATATTATATTTTTTTACTTTTATTTTTGTGCACCCTTACTGGCATTAAGTCCGCCAATTGTATTTGTTTTGTAAACTGTGCAATGAAGCTTAAATAAATAAATAATGTAATAATCTAGCGCACTGACTATTCGACATATCTTAGTATCCAACAAAGTCGCTATCCGTTCTTGTCTGCCCTCTAAGTCTTCGGCCGCCTTCGACGTATTTTAATACGGTTTTTCACCGTCATTTAGAGAATTTTGTTGAAGGTTTTTATATACATTATATGCTAATTGTACCCGTGTGACGCCGAGCGGGTCACTAGTTTTATATATAATATATAGGAAGGCAAACAAGCAAATGGGTCACATGATGGTAAGTGATCACCACTGCCTACAGACACCCACAATACCAAGGAGGACTGATAATTCGAACCCGAGGTATAAAAATTGGCGCGAATACTCCCGGCGAGTACCAAGATTGGGGTACAATACCCCATGGTTCTCCATAAACCTTGTTCATTCTTAAGAGAATGACGGACCTTAAGCGTCATAATAGAGCTTGATTGTTTCTTCTTGCGCCTACCATCTTTAAGTGAATAAATTTTTTCATTTTATTTCGCGACCCGTTGTGCTCTCATTGCCTCTCTTTTACTCCCGTGCAAAACCATGCGGCAAATGCCCGCCCCCACCCACCTCTTCCCTTTTTGACTCCTTAGCAAATGTAATTTCTAAAGACTTTAAAATCTGCATTTACAAGATACGGTCGATTTGTTACCAATCTACTTCCGCTCAGTAATTTTTCACCTCATTTCCTTACGTCACATTTCGAAGACGTGTCTGACAGCTATCAATTATTTGCCTCGCTGACATTTGGCACGTAGCCCGCTGATGGCGGGTGGGCGGACGCGCGGTATGACATGACATGACCGACAACATATTACAGTTATACTATAGGCATTACCTGCGATGACAAAGTTCAAAGAAGCTGCTTTGATTACCTCGTACCTCGTTTTAACTATCAATACGCCAAAATACCATATGCAAGTCCGAAAGATTTAAAGTTCGAACAAATATTGTAGTTAGATAGAAAACAGTAAAATAGAAATACAATGCGGCAGCTTAGTTGGCGAGAAGAAAAGCAGAAGCAAATGTCTGTGTTGCAAACAGAACCTAATTTGTCCGAACTCGACCGTTTAGTCAGTTCTTGCAACTTGCACCTTGTATCCATAAACTATTCGGTATTCGTCTATTAAAATAAGCTTAATTCCTATTACCTCAATCGAACTTCGCTGTAAAACATACAAGCAACCCGCCCCGGCTGCGTATGGGTAAAATTAGGATGTATTGTACACAACAACGTTCCGTAAAAAAATCTCTAAATGACAGTGAAAACCGTATCAAATGCCGTTGTGTGGTTTAGAAGGAATGAGCGGCCGAAGATATGATGAGGGCAGACTGAGAGGAATAGGGGCTTTATACAAATAAGATGAAACACATTGGTAATTAAACGGTTCATATAATTAAGTAAACTTGTTCAGACCGACTGACTCGATCGCCTGGTACAATGGCATTGGGTTTTCTGGCGCTCATATTATCTCCCTTGTTTAATGTCTCACGTCTATTTTCAGTCCTTGACGTGGAGACGTTCGAGCGGCTGCTCGGGCCGTGCATGGAGATCATGAAGCGCAACATCGACGACTACGAGGAGCAGCTCGTCAAACTGTTCGGCGACAAGAGCAACCTGACCGACGTGCGATGAACGCCCCGCGCGCCCCTTCCACCGCACCGTAATCTTGCATCCGTTTACCCTCACGACGGCTCTTGTTTCGCCCGCTTCTACCGCCGTACGCCGCCCGCCCTACTGGCCCATCTTTCATCCTGAGAGAACGCGTGTCCAAGTCTAGCGACACGCTACCCCGGCGTTTTAAACCACTGGTAATGAGATACTACGCCGGGATTTTTTGCTGAAGGTTGTCCCGTTGAGCTGAACTTAAATTGTATTTGAGTTACAACTGCCAGTGTTATCGAATGCACGTTCATTTGACGTTAGCTTTTCGGCCACTAACCGCTCGCTAAGGTAACCATATAACTTTGAGCAAAATGCCCGGCTAACGTAATGAGTGATAAAGACAAATTGTATCAAGTTGACTGTTAAGAATCTGGTTTAAATACGCGCTAGTCGCTACTATTGCTTTGGTCAGTAACTAGTGTACGGCTACGACGACGGTTGAAACGCGCGAACAAGCGGCCGCTATCGAGATTATGCTGTTCTTTCGTCCCCTGCTGCTAGATGCAGCCAGGTCCGGAACCTCGGGATGAATCAAATTCCTTTGCATCAAACTATTAGCAATCAAGGTCGAGTCAACTGGGTCAGGAGTAGCGCTCTGACGACGTAGAAACCTTGATTTATAAATAAATTACTCGTGTTTTATATTTGTAAGCTCTACTTTCCTAGTTCATATATATACGTTGTACGAGTAAGTTTTGACTAGGGAAAGTGCCAACAGCATGATCTCGATCATTTTTGAAATCCATTTTGTGCTCATCGAGCGATCCGCTTATTAATTATAATACGCTTGTGTAATAATTTCTACGCTTAACCGCTACTAATGTTTGATGGGACGAAGTACAAAATTATACTATCGTAACGTAACTGGTTTCTCTATGAAAATACAGATGCCATGATTATTGCTTCTAATTTGTAACAATTATTGTATTATGGCATAGATTACGCGTTGAATGGAAGGGGAGACAACAAACTGACGAGCGCTCAACGATATTGCATTGATACAAAATACGCTTATTTTAGATAGAGAACTGCCTTAGTAGCTATGTATATTTAAGAAACAGTCGAGAGGCGCGGCAGGGCCAGGACGGTCGAAGAAAACAAAAACTCGTGGAAGCCGACGCCGAACTGTAACAAGCTTGTAAACAAGCAACATTTATTTATTTAAATCTCACAATTAACATTTCAGTTAATCAGACCCTGTTAAAATGTGATAAGGTTATGTAAGTTGTTATGACCAAATTCGCTTTAAGACTTTATTTGAAGTATGCTCACGATATGTGCCATAAAAATAAGTTATAGCAACGTTGATAACTTGCTGATTTATTTAACATTGTTTCGTAAGTTGATGGAGCGGCCATTACCGTTTTTGTTTTCTACGGCGGTCGATAAAATCGAAGACAACAGTCGCCGGTTGGTTTCCGGCGAGCGCTTCGGCGGGGCAAGGCAATAGTGCGAAATTGTATCGTAAAGATATCGGGGAGGAGAGGTGACGCTGGCAATGCAATACTTTTCGGCGCTCGGTCTAGTCTCTACTACACTTGCGGTTTACTCTACAGCTATCCCAACTTTCTATTAACATTTAAGATATTTTCACTGACATGGAATTTACTGGATGAATATTGACTATACCTAGTTGGTACAGTTACTAGTTTAATTTTACTTGTGGTTAGATAAAATCTATTCACAGTCTATATTTATTTGTGTTATTTCTGTTAAAGTATTCTACTACTTTTGTGTAGTTTTGTATAATGAGATCGGAATATCGTGCGGATTGGATATTGAATGCCAAATTTAATGATAGTGACATGTTTGTAATTGTTACAGGACATTGCGAATTTACAAGTATCACTTGGGCATATTCAATATTGTAAGTGAGAAGTCGAGAGTCGTTTGAAACCTGTAGCGATCGGGAAATTATTGTAACCCTGTCATAACTGTATTTATTTTACAAAGATGAACATATTTTTTTTGTAGTGAATTTGTTAAGATAATGAATTATTTTTGTGTTATCTTTTAGTGTTGAGAAGTTTTTTTTCTATTGTAGAGAGTTCCTATTTTGTTTTGCTCATTAACTATTGTACATGAAAGATCTGAGGTATGCCAACGTTGTACCGCAGCATAGTTACAAACGCAAGGGAGGGCACTGAGGCCCGGGTGACAAAGGTGTAATTGATGGATCAAATAAAATGAAGTAGGCATGAGCTGACCGACACACGCCGCGCGAGGCCCGGCGCTGCCGGGTCCGCTGCGAAACCCTCAGGTATAACTTTCCAGTATTATAATTAAATTTAGAAAATTCTACAACCTTATTTGTAATTCCAGCCAAAGTAGGTGAATGCATAAAGATCAATGTGTGTAGC
Source organism: Ditula angustiorana (assembly GCA_963691745.1). Lineage (NCBI taxonomy): Eukaryota > Metazoa > Arthropoda > Insecta > Lepidoptera > Tortricidae > Ditula > Ditula angustiorana. The sequence continues at coordinate 9,291,919 of OY829487.1, forward strand.
ACTAAATTTTAATATTTAAGTAAGTCTATGTTTACGTAGCTGTTAGTTTTCGTCACTTATTATTGTAATTTAAATATTGGTAGTCTAGGTAACTTAATGGAGCATAGTCGTTTAATCCTGAGGGGTGAGGATGTGCTGTTTTTGACGCCATGTGTATAATGTACAAATTTGTTTCTGCTGCCATAGAAGATTTTATTGTTTTATTTTATTGAAGAATTTACTAATTTTATTTTGATTGTTGGATAATTATATGAGACATCTTCAGAGCTTATGTGAGAAATGTTGTCGACCAGGTTTTAGATTGCAATGTTGTCCCTTGCTTTCCGGCTTCAATTAACTGACGTGAAACATTTTAAGCGTTTATTTCAGCGTAGCTTATACATTCCCGTGTTGCTATTCGACATAGTATAATTATAAATATATATATTATTTCGATTTTATTATTAAATAAATATTTTTTTCATCAATTATGATGGCAAGATTCTCACTTCAAGTGCCTATCTTCATACAAAAACACCTATTAGAAAACAATTAGCCTTTTTCACTAACAACTTTAATGTTAATCTCGTGTTTTAACTTCTTGAACTGCCTTTTTTCCATGTGAAATGTGTTGTGAGATATGTGTATCTAGTGCCATCAAATATAACTGACCAACTCTTTTAATAGGTAGTATCCTTTTTTTGTGATCTCGTTTGCAAATTAACATCATCATTAACTGAACGGCCAAGACCAAGCATTATTTCATCACTGTAAGCTTCACCATACTTTACAATTCGGTAAACACTGACGTTTAGTTGGAGGAGGTTCTGCCGCTGTATCTATTAAAAGTTTTCGGTCAAGTTCGTAGCTCCCGTGGTGAGGTTGCTGCTTTGTGTGCGAAGTGTGATGTCACTGAGGTTTACCTTCTACGATGCATTATAAAGTTTGATATTCCCGTGTATAACGTTGTGTTTGTTACCCTGTACAGGTGAGGTGCGTCACGTGTCCGTCACGGACATATATGTCTGTCTGTGTGTCCCCGGTGTATCAGACCCAGTAGCTGTTAATTAAATAGTATTGTGCAATAACTAATTACTGTCATTTATCTATGTCGTTTTACATCAATATCATGTGTTAAATTTTGTCTGTGTGGAATTTATTTATAGATTTTAATAAATCATAGTATAAGATATAGATCTTTCTCTTTATACTGATGTCTAAGAAAACGTGCGTTTATTGTGAGTGTCACATCAGTGTACTGGGGAAGGCTAAATTAGCTACGAGTGTATATTCGGTTCTCGGGGATTCGGTACAACTATGATCGTCCCGCAGTCTATTGATGAAATTGCACAAATAGTACATGAATAGGTGGAGAGATCTTTTAATTCTGTTGTCTTCCATGGGACGCACAGGATTTGGCGGCCGCTCGCGGTGCCTCGGAGCAGTGTTCGATCAATCTCTGGCATTCTAATGTAAAATTGGAATTAAATACGCTTAACCGTAGCGTAATTTTTATAAATTACTAGTCATTGGTGTCTAATGTAGATTTGTAACCTGACAGCACATTGAAATTTGGAATGTATTCCATGTCTTCACATTAGCTGTAAGTTGTCATACCTGTTCCATGAAAGTAAAGCATATCAGCGCGGCTTGCCGCCTCCCATGTTTAATATTAATGCACCACATACGGTAGCCAGTTGAAAACTAGTACCGCTTTTCCCACGTCATGAGCTTACCCTGTACATTTATAAAAATTATGTATCGTAAAATGTTAGAAAACTGGATTATATTTGTTTGTAGATCTAAAATGTTGTTTATTTTACAGTAGTCCTAGTAAAATATCCCTCTAGTATCCCGACGCTAACGCATCAAATCGCTATTAGACTTTTGTTAACCAGGCACGGAATGCACTCTCATAATTATATATCTAGTCAATGCTTTTTGTAGAGAAAAAAAATAGAGTGAGAAATTGCTGACCTACACTGATGGGACCTTTTTTAATTTTAGAGACATGCATTTTTTACATGAAGTGCTTACCCGTGAATAAGCTCAAAAATAAAATAAGTATATATCTATATAGAAACTCCATAGAAGCACAAAAGTAAAGGTGCCTTCCGTCCCGGCTTTACTTGTTATATTTCTGATGTTTGCCAGCCTTTCGTGTCCATTTAACCAACTGAATCTAATGTCAACTTTGAGGTAATACCAGTTTTGAAATAGATCTGGTAACAAAGTTCTAGTATAAACAGCAGCAACTTTGTATATTTAATACAATTCTGTAAAATTTTACCAAACCTGATAGCAACAGTAGAACTGAGAGATGCAAAGGAACAGAAGTTAATTTCATCAATTTTATTTTAAAATAAACTTAGGACTAAATTTTATTAATGACACACAAAATGTTTTAAATTGGTTCTGGTTCTCTGCTGTAAACTTGCATTATCTTCTCCATTATTTCCCAATTTTTTTCCTTTAGTAAGTCTTTTGTGAACACCTGCAATTATAAAATAAAGATGAAATCACGTTGCATTTCGAATACAGACAATACAAAATAGAAGAAAAAGATGGATACTAACAGAGTACCAAGCTGCATCGTCGTCTAATGTAGATGCTAGAGGCACCGATACACCCAAAACATGCAGTGCTAGTGTAAGACTGGCCACCGCAATATGAGGCGCTCGATAATCCAACACTGCCACAGAATGATGAAAGTCTTGAAGGAAAGCCATTGCCGTGCGCGCAATCGGAGCCGAACGCCACTGCGTCGCCGGGAACCACTCCTGCAGCGAGCGCAGGTAGTGAAGCAAATATCGGTGCGGCGACGGCGCATCCAGGTTGAAGCCTAGCACTCGTAGTACCAGCAGCTCCGCTTGTGCCACGGCACCCCGCCATGACCAGTACTCTTCACCCAATTCCAACGGCCCAGCACCGCGGTTGATAGAGTTATACGCCACATTCACGGCATCTCGAAGTTTGACTGGCTCGTCGCGCGACTTCCCAGCGGCGCAAAGACAGGCTGTACATATTACATAGCAGTCGTAATCATTTTTATCAGCATCCTTGAAGAATTTGTGATAAAATACAGCACCCGCAGCCACTGACGCCGGCTGCAATCCTAGCTTTATACCGCACTCGAATATAAAATTGGTAGCTAAACTATGACCCGGCGCACTTCGATAGTCAGGTAAACGTCTTTCACGTCTACTACTTTGCAATGCCATTACATCTATTACGTCTTTCATGATTATTAGCACAATTACAAACAATCAACTCGCAATCTCGCAAGGTTAGAATTTGTCGTAAAGCGAAGTGAGAGTTGTTGGTTTGGTTGGTTATGTGTGTAGTATTTCTGTATCTCGTTCTTTCCTTAGCTTACTAGTCTGTGACTTGCAAGAGAGTGAATGAAACAAATATATAGTCAACCAAATGAGAACCAAACAAATCAAACTACCACAGACTAATAAACGTCAAGTCAAACAACATTTTTTCCGGATGTCGTCAGGAAGAAGGATTAAGCTGGATTCACAATTAGTGGCCCGTTTCACTAAGTTACAATTTTACAAGTCTAAACCGGCAATTGCCATTGGTCAATAATGACCAATGGCAATGGGCATAATGACCAATGTTGCCGGTTTAGACTTGTAAAATTGTAACTTGTTGCTTCGTGAAACGGGCCATAGGAAGGTTACCCTTAGGATGGATCCACAATTCAAAATGTAAGCTCTAAAAACGCAGCGATCTTTTCACTTCAATCAATCAGAGATAGCGCGATATTTCGTCGTAAACGAGCGTTTATAAAAACGCTCGCTAAATATCTGTGATACGGAAATTTACATTGTGAATCCACCTTAATTGTTAAAACACTCATTGCTATAGCACGTAGAAAGAGAAAGCTATAGAATGATGGACGTCTTCCTTTTCATTTGCACAAGAATAAGATATAAATATGAATTTGCTTGTGAAAAAAAGAGACAGAGCTTGATATGTTTTGTCCCTCATCGCATGTTTAATTTTTTCAAGGTGAAGTTTGCTAGGCATACTTCTATGCTAAACAGACTTTGACGTTTTGTGACAAGCTCAATCCATGTCACCGGAAAAATTACAAAAAAATTCCGATTTATTTAAAATTACGTGGACTATTGTTTATACAGGCGTTAAGAACAATATAACGAGTCTGTAGAATGGTGCGATGTTCTGTTTTAGGCTGCAAAAGTGACAGTGAATCGAAAATTGATGAACTATCTTTTCACTCTGAAGTAAGTACTACTGGAATCTTCCAGAATGTGTTGTTAACACTTTGACCGAAATCTATTGTTACAGTGTGGGTTTCGTGACGTGTCCAGGAGTACCGCCTTCTGTATCTGACCCTTGATCCAACCTTCTAGCGAGAGTCTCTTGAGGTGTTGGTCGAGACTAACTAACCATTATTATTATTATTATTATTAAGAGTGCTTTTATAAATTCCTGTTAATTATTAAAAACATTTTCCAAAAGTAATTCTTCTTTTTTCAATTTATAAAAAGATTGTTTTTTTTATTGACATCGTAAATGACCCCAGGGAAAACTGCCTTAAAGATGGTAACCCTAAATATTCATGTGTGTGTATTTGCTGTCCCTTTCGGAGACACGCTCGGCGTTAGTCTTCTCAATAGTAAGTCAATGCTATAGCAACGCTCGTGCGCAACGCCATAATCGCGATCTTTGATTGATTGAAGCGAAAAGAACTGCGTTTTTGATTCGCTTGCAGCTTGAATTGTGAATCCAGCTTTATAACTCGTTTCTTCATAATATTGTAGTGTAGTGGCCGCAAATTATGAGGACAGATAGGAACGGATAGCGCTTTTGTTTTATACTATGTGAAGAAAAGAAGAAGATAAGGAAGATTTAAGGATTTTATCTCTTAGACTCCATAGTGATCAAATGCCAATACGTGATCGATAAAATACCAACATTTGAACGATGTCGTGTGCTATCAAATAAAGTTTTTCGCTTCAAGGTCAACTCCACGAGTGGGTATAGATCGATTCAGCCTTTTTCTGCACTAAACATAGTTTAATGGGCATAGATTCCTTTGTCTTTCCTGGAGAGGATAAACTAAAAAATCAGATTAGACATATGAAATGGCAGTTCTAAAAGTTTGAATTTATCACGGCAGTTAGCTTATAATTACTTTGTTTTCCTTTCAAAATAATAACATAAGTCACAAAAGTTTCCACCATGAGTCTACCACTTCATATCGAAGCTGTTCAATTAAGACAAAGTCGAGCATCGAAAGATTACATAAAAGATACAGTGCATGCTTTCTTGATGAAATTCACTAAACTGTCTCCCGGAGTCACAATCAGCAGCAGCTCGTACGACGATACGCCGGAGTTAAAAGAACACGTGCAAAGCATTACGCTATGCGACACGGAGCACGAGACAGATGTATCGCCGTGCGATGTCGAACTCGTGATTCATGTGTACACCCTGGACCAGTATGGCGTGGAGACCGACACTATGACTGACGGCACGTCCGGCGAAGAAGTGTCCGCCGCGGACGTGTGGGCTCTGCCTGCTGACGAGTTCCACGGGTTGTGGGAGAGTCTTATATACGACGGACGGCTCAAAGAAGATACGCTGCGTTATGTAGAGACTGCGTTGGAGCTCACAGACCGCGGCGTGAATCCGCTCGTTGTCGGCTGGAGCCGCGTCGTGCTGCTGCACGGCCCGCCCGGCACCGGTAAGACCAGTCTCTGCCGCGCGCTCGCCCAGAAGCTTGCAATCCGCCTCGGCGAGCGGTTCCCGCGTGCTCGCCTTCTAGAGATCAACGCTCATGGACTCTTCTCCAAGTGGTTCTCGGAAAGTGGCAAGCTGGTCGCAAAGCTGTTTGATCGAGTTCGTGAGATCGCGTCTGACCCGCGCATGCTGTGCGTGGTGCTGGTGGACGAGGTGGAGTCGCTAGCGCACGCGCGACGGGCCGCTATGGCAGGCCTGGAGCCGTCGGACGCGCTGCGAGCCGTCAATGCGCTGCTCACGCAACTGGACCGACTGCGCCGGCTCCCCAACGCTCTAGTGCTAGCAACTTCCAACTTGACGACTGCAGTGGACGTGGCGTTCGTGGATCGCGCGGACCTGAAGCGGCGCGTAGGCCCGCCGGCACCGCGGGCCGCATACGAGATCCTACGCGGATGCTGCGAGGAGTTGATGGTGCGCGGGGCAGTGGCGCCGCGTGAGATGCTGTTTGCGCTGCGTGTGCTTCAGCACGCGGGCTGGGCGGAGTCCGAGGGCGCCCGACCGAGCTTGCGCCTCTGGGAAGTGGCACTCGCGGCAGCTACGGCTGGACTATCGGGCCGCGCGCTGCGACGCCTACCTTTCCTAGCCCTCGCGTTGCACGCACCGCGCTCCGGCCGCGCTCCAACCACGCTTCTCACATTTATTGAAGCCTTAAGTGCAGCTCTGCAGCGCCACTTGGAAGATGAAGCTGCTCTGCTAGCAGATGAACCAGTGACTAAACCACAGTCTAAAACCGAGACAGTGCTTAATGGACACTGAATGTCAGCACCATTTAAGATACATTTCAAGTGAACATACCTGTTTAATATTTCAGTGCTGGTTCGCTACCTACAGCTTTATCTAAACGAGTATGTTCAGTTGTTATAAGTAGGTTCTATAAGAAATATTTTAGATCTAAGGATACATTAATTTTAAGAATTAAATTAAAAGCTGTGATAATTTCCATAACTCAATAGTAAACAAATTGTAATATGAGGTAGGCTTTTATCTTTAATTTAGCCTAAAAATGGCTAGGCTTTTGGCTATAAAATTTTGACCCAGGATGAGAAACCTCTGCTAGGACTGATAGCAAATAAATATAATTTTCAGTAACATTTCAGTTAACTTTCATTTAAAATATTTGTCAGCATCATTTCCCTCTCATCCCTCACAAGAGAAATGTCTCTTGCTTTTCCAACATTTTAAGTAAGCTGTTTATACATCATCCACAGTTATGTATCTCCCAAGAAGCCATATTCCTGACAGCCCTGTAGCATTACATCCATATCTGACGCATACAGGCTAACTAAGGTCCAGGTCACACCAGGCGTACTCATTGCGTATGCGACACGGCTCTAACTAGCTTCGTAGAGCTGCGTTATGCGCGTTACGCAGCGCTGCGAAGCTAGTTGGAGCCATACGGTTCAGCCTTAAGTGCAGGCATGAGTTTACCCAGCAAATATCAAACATTGGACAAGTGACAGAATATTAATGTTCTGCCCGAAATATACTTGTCCAACGAGATGGTTTGCGGGTAGTAGGACCTTGTGCAAGGTCCGTCCGGATCACTACCACCATCTTGCTCGCTAATCCTGCCGGTAAGCAGCAGTGCTTGCACTGTTGAGATCCGGCTTGGAGAGCAAGGTGGCCAGTGCAATTACTGGCCCAAGAGGTATTCCATCTTAGTCCTCTATGTTGGCAACGCATCTGCAATCCCTTTGGTGTGGCGGGTATCTATGGGCTATGGTGATCACTTACCATCAGGTGACCCACTTGCTCGTTTGCTTTCCTGTGTTGTATATAAAAAAAATGGTTACTCTTACATATACGTTTCAAGGATTTCACAATAGAATTTTAGGGCAAGCTGAACATTTAAGAGGAGTGTGAACCCACCGCTCTCCGTTCAAACGGCGATAACGTTTTCCACCCTCGAAACCTTAATATATAGCCATGATTTTTTTAAATGTTGTCATTATGGCCTAGAACTAGGTTTGTATGTTTTGATTTTTTAAATATTCTTAATAGTTTTAAAATATTGACGCTTTTTTGTGTTGTATGAAACTCCTAAAATGCAAATATTGTCAAATCTATGAAGAATATTTAAAAAATCAAAACATACAAACCTAGTCCTAGGGCATCATGACAACATACCCTAAAATCATTTCCATAGATTAAGGTTTAGAGGGTGGAAAACGTTATCTATCTATCTATGGGGAGCGCTTTCTGGGGCTAAACTACTCAAGATAAAACAGGGACCACTGGACCTTTCTCTGTAAAATTCAAACATAAAAATAAATATGAATAAATTCAAAAATAAATATGAATTTCTACTATAATATATGTTTTGAAAGAATTTTCTTTTGAGTTGTATATTTAAAATATATTCGTTATGGAAATGAGAACAAACAAGGCAGTGAAAATTTTGCAGCGTACTATATTGACAAGTCATGGACAGACACACGGCGCTAAATCAATGCCGTAAATACCACTTCTCAGAATGATCAGTTCCATAATGCCAAAAATGTAATTTTATTATTCTAAAACTCAACAAATTATTTTATTTACTTACGATTTTTTTTGCTGTCAACATCCGTTTTAGGTCTTAGTATTTTATATTTAAATGCAAATGTTATGTTATTGTTTCCCTTTATTCATGTCAAGTGGTTATACTGTCTTTGATTCACTGTAGAACCTTGTTGCAATGAGTAATACTTATAATATATCTGCTATAAAGTCAATTGATTTATTGTAAAAACGTTCTACAGTGGCCCAAAGTCAGGTGGTTGACTGTGCCCATATAAAGTAAGATGTGGTCATTTTAGGAAGTGGACAGGAGATAATGAGAAGTGGATGTTGGGTAATCACAATGGGAAATAGTCATTCTAGTGTAGATTTTGTTCTAATAATCATTCTAGGAAGTGGTTATTAAATTAAGCATCGAAATTGGTTTGTCACAATTAGGAAGAGGATATAATGAAAAGTAGCCGGTTTTGTAAAATGGTTATTCAGGAACTGCGGTCGATATGGAAAGTAATCGTTGTGGTGAATGGTAAACCTGACAAGCAATCATTATGGTTAGTAGAAGTAGTCGTTCAGGCAATTGTTCAATTTAGGAAGTGGACATTTTGGTCCTAAAGGAAGCAGAAGGTATCAGTTCGTCGTTATTGGCTGCACAATACTGTTACTATATACATAGTTAAGGAAAGTTTTCAAGGGGACAGCTTCTATTTTTTATTGCCACATGGGGGGTTTGCCTTGCGACATTGACCTCTCAGGATGTGTCCGAACAGGGATATAAATAAAACTATAATAATTATTTGAACATAAAAATTAGAATATAATCATTTTCAGTAATTTATTTAAAATTATACACTTAAAGTACATTTATAGTAAATTCAATAAAAAATACCAGTGCAGACGAGATACAAAAAAGAGAAAATATTACTTCATTACATCGTTGGTTAAATACATCGCTTTCAGTAAATGCATTACAAAATATAAGTCGGAACAAGAAACAAAAAGTTCGATATAGAAAAATAAAGATAAGATTGAATCACATTCAAAAATACCCACTAGTGACTAAAAATTTTACTTTCTTAAACGTTTGTTCATTAGACAAGTGTGCGCGGGCGCGGCGCGAGGCGCGCGGCGGCGGCACGGCCATTGCCGCCCGGCAGCCCAGCCGGCGCTACGCCCGGCAGCCCTGCCGGCGCACCGCCCGGCAGCCGGCCGGAAGGGGGCCTCCCGGCAGCTCGGCCGGACGCCGCTCCGCGCGCCCGCCCGCGCCCGCGACCTTCGCGCGCGCTACAAATTAATGTTTACATGTCATCAATTCTAAATAAGATATTTTTCAACATTGTACTCTGATCAGTACCCACGCGGCGCTCGGGGCGGCAGCGAGCGCGCCCCTTTGGCGCGTCTCAATTTTATCTTCAAAGAACATACAGTATGTAGGTATAAATAGTGAGGTTAGTATTAACTTTGGCAAATATGAATGAAGCATGGTGATATTGTTTTTAAATCGACAACATTGTGTTTTGTGAGCGTTTAATATTAAAAATTACAACTGAATGTCGCTCAATACTCGATGCGCTTTCGGTCGGTGATGGTACGCGCGAGTTCTCAGACCGCGTCGCGCCACTCCCCCGGGTCCGGCAAGACGCCTCGACCGATTCACTAAACGCTAACTCTCTTAAAAAAACTGCGATAGCCTCCCCTGGATCTATAAAGCGCGAGAATATCTTGAGCCGCAACATTTCAGTCTTCAAATAAGAAGCGTCGCACGGTCGCGCGTGCGCTGTACGTTGCTTTATTCGCGTTCATTTGTGCGCACGGTTTGTGCCCCAAAGTCGTTCTTATGTGGCGTGTGCGTTTTGGTTACTGTCACTTATAAACTAAATGTGATCCGAGCGAATAAACAATGCGCCAGTGTACAAAATTTACATCACATTCACTCGAAACATTAAAGCATACAAGTTAATGTTTAGCGGCGGAACGTCTTCAGGTAAATGCATGAGTGATGTTGCGTGCCGTGCGGCGGCTGTCGCTCGTCCGCCACTGCGAGTGGGCAAACGACAATTTGACTAAAACTGAGGTCACAGATAATGTTACCTTACCCAAGAGTAGACGCGAACTGCCGACAGCGACTTGCTCAAATCTGGCTAATGGCAGTCAGTTATTGTACGCGGCAGTGAGCTCCGCGGCCGCGAGCGAGCGCGCCGCACGGTGAGCCTTATACGATAACGAAGACATTGGAATTAAATTACATCCACCACCATCCATGCATTAAAAAACTTTTAATGTAGTGTGAAGCTTACTTAAATTTAGGTTTGGGTCAAATGTAGAACTGCGCTAATATTATTTTTATTAGTTTTACGTACACATATTGTTTACATAACAGTAAAAAACCTACCTAGCAACAAGCGAGCGGGCGCTCGGGCGCGGGCCGCGTGTTCTCGCCTCGCCTCGTGGATTTCCTTACAAAATATTGAACTCGCGTAAAATCTTTGGTTTGGGCGACCGGCGCGGCGGCGGCCCGCGCGTCACAGTGTAGGCGTCACATTTTCATTTATCCACTTTATACATACTCATAAACATAAAATGAAAAATCAATCACCTAACTATGACAATAGTAAAGGTTACCGTCTAATTGCATTATTAATTAATGTTTATTGATACAGTTACTGCCCTAACGCTTAAAAGTAAGATTTTATTTTAATATTAATAATAAATTATGTTATATAGTTATATATATGTATAGTGTTTGATTACGCCAATTCGCGAGTGTATACCAAGTTTATATACTCACATATCTTACAGCGAGCCGCGGCCCGGCTCCGCTCCATCAAACATGGCGGTTTACAAACAATGCCGTCTTTAACACAAGTACGTACGCTACAATAAATAAATACCATGATTGTTATGATTAAACAAAACTTTATTCTTACGGTCTACATTTTAAGGTTACAGTAAAATGATTTATAGAAATAATACAAACAGAATAACTATGCATTTAGAAAATATGGCATAACGAAGAAATGCTCTCGTAGGAATAATAAATTTGTGCGCTATACGACGCCACACGAGGCGGAAGCTAAGTCTACCAACTCCCGTACGTAAAATAACGATACATCTTAGTGTGATAGTGGCTACAGTTTTGCATTCAAAAGTTTATAAAAATAATTTGTCATCGTAAGTGATAATACTTAATAATGGAATGACGTTTTGTATCAGTTAAAGTAGGCCTGTGAACGTGCGCGCTCGTCCGTCCCACTACAGAGTTCAGTACTATTATATTGGTTCCTTTCTGTTTTGGTCCGTAAGAGAGTGAGTATATAAGCGTTTGCTTTCGCAGCTCCAAGCAGGTTACCACACGCGGCTATAGATACTCTTACACAAATACAACGTAAACATCGATGCCGCCTGCGGGCTGACCGGCGCCCGGCCGGACCGGCGAGTCCACTCTAGCACCAACATTTAGAATTGAACACTAGATCTCTAGCTCGCATCCGTTCATCTCGCAATCTAGATTGGCGTGCGAGTAATCCACAAAATGATCTCGACGAAACAGGTATCGGTTTATGTTACAAGGAAAAATAACGATCACATCACAACTCTGATCCGGCCGGGCGCTCCGCCGGCGCCGGCCGCGCCGCGGCTGCCCGCCGGGCCGGCGCTGATATGCTTACAGGGGTTATGACGCCGGGCCGATGTCGCATAGCAAACGTGCCGGTTCGAGACGAAACGCTCTAAGTAATAAAATTCCATACAATTCACTGGCTGTCGCTGCGCCGGGGCGGAGCAGGTCGCTCGGCGGCAGCCGGGCGGGCGCGGCGGTCCCCGGCGGAGGATTCTCCGTTCGCTACAAAGCGAAACGCTCTCGGATTCGACGAGTGAATTACAAGGGATAAAAGTTATCGTTACGGTTTAAAATCGCTAGCCAGTTACGATGGTATTGGTTGGTGTCGGTGGCGCGGGCTGCGCGGGCGGCTAGTAGAGGCCGCAGCCGCGCAGGTTGTTGGCTATGATGACGTCGGTGACGGCGTCGAACACGAACTGGATGTTGTTGGTGTCGGTGGCGCACGTCATGTGGCAGTAGATCTCCTTGGTGGTGGACTTGTTCTTCGCCTCGAACTGCGCCTGGATGTACGCCGCCGCCTCGCCATACTCTTGCGCGCCTGCGGGCCCGAATTGAATGCGTTAGAACGTATGTAGTGAAAGGTCTGGTCGACAATGTCTGGATGACTAACATTTGGAGCCGACGACGGCTGAAACTATGCCTGGCACCCTGCACGTGGGGGTAATTCAAACCGAAAAGTCTGGCTTAAGTTGTAGGTACATTTTCTTGTTTGAAAAACTGTCTTAGTGAGGAAATTGTGCACAGTAAAACTAGGTGTTCGATCACTTGTTCTGGGTTTTCATTCAACCCGTTGCTATCGCCTTTTGCTTTTCTGCGGTGAGAGTGTTTGGGGTAAGTGCAACAAACAAAACAACAGAAAGAATTAGAATTCAGTTATTAAACCTGTAGTAAATTATTTTGAAATATTCTGTATGATTGTCGATTGAATTCAGTGGAATTGGTCTGTAAATCATAACAAACGCGCATAACGCAGAGCTAAATCTGTAATCCTACAGATATAATCTAAGGGGTGAATTGCGTTTAGACCACTTGCATTAAACTACGGGTAAATGCACAACGACACAGTTCTTGCCTCCTTCAGACGGCAGAAAATAAACACTAGTTCGTGCCGGCGTTGCTGGTACTTTCACTTTGGCGCAAAAACCGCCTCAGAAGGCAGTGTAAGGCAGTAATAGTGACAAGCAGTGGGCAGTGCGAGTGTGTCTTTATACCACTTGCGCTGCCCATTTTCATGGTCACTTTCCAGCTCACACCCACAGAAATGGGCGGAACGTAAACTAGGTCTTATACTGCACAGTCTCCTTTAGATACATCGCAGGAGACAAGGTCTTCTATAAAAAATCTTGACATATCTTTGACCACGATCATCTCCAGCATAATCTGATGGCGAATTTAGACAACTAAGGTGAACCAGATGATGGTGGATGACCAAACGGATGTGACTCCTTAACAAAATATTTTAATGCCGTGGGCACTGACCGGTGTACTCTGGGAAGCAGATGGTGAGCGGCGACTTGCGTATCTTCTCCTCGAACAAATCTTTCTTGTTCAGGAAGAGAATGATGCTAGTATCCGTAAACCACTTGTTGTTGCAGATCGAGTCGAACAGCTTCAGCGACTCTTGCATGCGGTTCTGTAAACAGAAAACAGTACGGCATTAGTAACAAGGGTTACTAGAGACCATCGAATCAAATTTGCTAACAGAATACTCTGCAATTCCTGAGTTTAGGTAGTCCTCTCTTAATAAATTGTACATTACATTACGTAGTTTAAATTCACACATACATATAAAGGTTGATGACGATAACTAAGTAAATAAGCTAACATTAACAGTTATATAAGTATTTAATTCTAGAAGTGTCAAGCCTTTTTCAGGCCATACTGTTCTAGTTTAATTGATGCAATTGACAACGAAAAAAACTTAATATAATAAGTAGTCAATGCTACTTCTTAAATTCGCTATGGATGAACTCCAGCAAAGTGCTTGGATATTTTTTCATTAAACACATTACAACATTAAAATAAAAACGTGCAATCTCTTCCAAGGCATTTCAAAGTAACTTTTAATTCAGTTGGCTTTAAAAGGGTTGTTAGACGTTGTACACTAGGATTACTTATGTTGCGTTCCCATAATAAAATAACGGATCGTTTTACCTACCCTTTTTTTTGAGTCTTCGAGACTACATCTCTAAGTTATTTAGACTAAGAATTTGATTATTATTAAGTAGTTCAGGGACCATATACATCCCTACCTAATTCCTTAGACCTGGGGAGCCTTATGCATCTCATGATCAATCTTAAATAGTGCCAGTTCGTTCATTTGCAAAAAGAGAGCTATAGGAACTTTAGTTTAAGTTATATAATAACGGTTCCAAAACAAGATACTTAAAACCGTCACAAATTTTCCCTGGTTCATCAGGATGACGGAAGTGTATGACTATTTCAAAATGAATACAATCAAAGAAGAAATAGAGCAACGGACAACCACCTATGAAAACCGTATCCACACACACATCAATAGCCTGGCAACAGTCTTGGTGAACCATTATTACAAAGAAGGAGACTCAAACGCCACCATATATGGGACCAGACCTCATGAACATGTGGTAATCGAAAAGAGGAGATTCTTCACTGGAAGAACAGCCCTCCCAAGTCATGCTTCGTCATTCAAAAGATCTGCTTATGGCTTGTGAAGGCGACCGCATGATTAAAAAAAAAGTTAAATTAAAATAATATGACGAACTATAAAAGGGATGTTATCGTAAAACTTAAATACGAGCGAGGGACTAAGTAACAAGCCTATGCTTCAGTCTCAGCCTTATTAAGGTTCCATACCAAGCAGGAAAAAACGAACCAGCCACAGCTCCATATTAAAAAAAACTACTAATGTTATCATGTTATCAATTTGAAATTTTGAATTTTACTGACCCAACCAATAAAATAATGGCAATAATGCAATCTTTCTGCAAATGGAAAAGTGGAAAACTTGGCAAATAGGGTTGAAAGAGGGGTCAAATTTTTGATAGTGAAGCTACGGAGTCAAGTGGGGTATCATTATCATCATCATCATCATGTTGTAAAGTGAAAGATCTAAAATAATTCTTCTAAGTAACAGTTTTTTTAAGGAACCATCAATAACCCTTCACAAATAATCTAGTTCTGCGGTTCGACTTTTTTCACGAATTCTTTTGGCAAATTACATTTTATGGCGCTGCGATACTCTTAGTACACTATGCCGGTGTTTTAAAGGTTGGTATTGCATGCACGACTTCTCTGATATTTCGGGTGTCCATGTGCGGCTATGATAACTGACTATCATACGAACAGACGGCTCGTTTGTAATGAGAGCTGCACACGGTCACTTTTAACTGTCAGTTTACACTGAACAGTTTTAACTGACATGAATTATCCTAATTTCATCCTACATACGATCAGTTTTGACTGTCAGTAACAACTGACAGTCCAAAGTGATCGTGTGTAGCCACCATAATAAAAATTTAGTGACATTGGAGGACCTACCGTTGTCTCATCCTCATGGAGAACCTGGTCGTACTCGGACATGGCGACGCAGAATATGATCGCGGTCACGTCCTCGAAGCAGTGGATCCATTTCTTTCTCTCCGACCGCTGACCGCCTACATCGAACAATCTGGAAGTTCATCACCACTTATGTTAGACAGGATCGTCACATTAGGGTTGGGTAGTTAAATAACACTGAAATGTATGCAGAACTGGAAAAAAAATCTTTCTTTCTTTCATGGGTATTACTACCGCTAAACATTTTTTCACCAGGTTATTATTTGTACTGATTCCGTTTTGGACGTAATGCTTGCTTAGACAGATGGCTTTCTTGCAGTATTTAAAAATTGAACTATAACTAAGTATAATTTCCCTTAGGTCATTAAATATTTTTTTAATAATTTTATCTAACAAAATCAGAATCTGGTAGTATAGTACCTGTCCAAAACAGAATCTGTCGAAATAGGAGTCAACTGTACTGCCGTGTTGGGACAAATAAGGAACAGACCTCAGCGGGGTGTACCTGTGTCACTCTCACCCCGTACAGTCAACCAAATGCTGCAGCATCATTGCGCCTAAAATACTTTCATCCAAATATACAGGATGGAACAAGTATACCCCGATAAGATATAACTCTCTCTGTGCCCGTGAATTCGCTATAAGCTCCACAAGCTTTGGTAGTTTGAAGTAAAATTATAAACCAATCCCAAACACGACAGACATGTTAAACGGGCGTTTAATGTTATCTAGCGACATTTTGACTGCCTAAAAACCCTCATTATAGAACCCATTAGCTTAGCAAAGAACAGTTTATTCAACAAGTCAATGGAAACTATGCGTCAAAAAGTACTGTGCGAAAAAGATACCATGTGACTCAAAGCATTATAAATTAACAGAAAAAAATAACATTATATTATTTCTTAATAGAACAATGAGTAACAATGCTGGGACTCGAGCCAGTGAATCATGTGAGTTTTCTCTAAAGGTACTGTACCACAATATAATACGTTCCGCCGCATGAAGCTATGAGATAGTAAAAATACTATTTGAACGTTTTCAGCGTGCGAAACCGGCAATGGTGGCTTACAACATTACTCAGCCTCGCGTTCATCAAAAGAATTGAGGAAAACGTTAAAAAAATACGAGTCAGCAACGCACTCTGTTCTCTACCACTAGCATAACAACTACTGACCTGACATTGTCTAAAGTTTAGACTATAAAAGAAAAACAAAGATTAATTTTGTACAAGGCATTTGTGAGCTAAAAGGGCAAGACTGAATAGGTAAATTATTTTGTTGAAAGTCAAATCTTTAACACAAGCTCTTTTGCCGGCGCTGCATTATTGCGTTGTCATCGTATCTACATACAGTTAACAAATTTCAATTCAATTTAACCACTAGAAGTGGATAAAAAACGAACTGAACCAAAAAGACAGGCAGACATACAAAGGACTGAAGGATGTGAAATATAAAGCGTTGAAATATGATTACTTACTTGAAATTAAGGTTTTTGAAGGAGAAGTGCACTTCGACAATACCAGTGGTTTTGACTCTAGTTCTTAAAATATCTTGCTCGGTGGGCTGGTAGTCTCTAGCACCTAACCGGTCGAGGTCGTCCAAGAAACTGGAAAAAAACAGGAAGCGCCGGTTAGATTTGTATAGGCTTTGCGTAACTGTTGCGTACATCGGGTGTTAATTGATTCCATATATCACAGTTGAATTATACCTATAAAAAAAGGAATGCTTTGCTAAACGCGTCTGCTGTTTCAATAAATCATCATATAATATACCGGAGGGAACAAGGTGTCCAGGACAAGTGAACACTACTTAACTGCATTGTCAAAGGCGCTGGAGCATGTCCAGTTATATTAAGCACCTCGTCGGCGCCGATATATTTAACACTGATATAACATTAAGAGGAGTGTGAATCCAGCCCGAAAAAGCGCTCCCCATAGAAATGGCGATAACGTTTTCCACCCTCTAAACCTTAACCTATGGCAATGATTTTTTGGTATGTTGTCATTCTGCCTTGGAACTAGGTTTGTACGTTTTGGTTTTTTTAATATTTTTCATAGATTTGACAATATTTGCATTTTAGGAGTTTCATACAAAACAAAAATCGACAATATTTTTGAAACTATTAAGAATATTTAAAAAATCAAAACATACAAACCTAGTTCTAGGGCATAATAAAAAAAAAATATGGCTATAGGTTAAGGTTTAGGGAGTGGAAAACGTTATCGCCGTTTGTATGGAGAGCGCTGGGTTCGCACTCCTCTTAACAAGCTAAGTCAAAGGTCTTAAAGGTATATGATGAAATCGCCATCACGCCTGGGATTGGATTTGATCACCTGAACCTGCTAATCCTGATCTCCCTATCGAATCTCATTGTTAAAACTATCAGCTCCCAGCACAGACGCCGATTACAGCGCGTCACAGCGGCGTGAATAGGGATGTTGGTCGGTTCGTATGAAATCTTGCACGCTAATTCAATCTTCTTCTATATTGTCATCTCCTAAGTGAAGACAGCGATTAAACGAGCTATGTTGGCTCTAGAGACAGCTGCCCGAAATTGGGTTCTGGTACTCAGTCCAAATCAGTGATTCTTAAACCAGTGACCCCAACCTGGCCGGTCAAGCTTAGTTTATCTGAGTTTATTATCTGTATGCGCAAGCCTTTCTTATGACATTAGTTTGACAGAGATGCAGTGAGGGATAGTTAAACCTGGGCCGGTATGTCATGTGAGGGCCACAGATAATGCGTCTTAGGCTAGGTGGGTCTACCTACGACCTTTTATTTGACGCTGGATGATTACAGTACGTCGTATTTAATATTACAAATTATGTGCCCAAGGTATCGCATTTTCCGGACCTTTATTGTATTTATTAATTCAACACGAACAAAACAGAGAACCGGCCTCTGAGTGCTATGAGCTTTATTCGCTAACTCGTTTCTGGATATATTCCTTCTTTCAGTAACAACACCACACTTGACGTCGTTAATATGGATTAGCAATCAGCACCCGGCCACTGCTGCGGCACACCTCATGTCCCCGTTACCATTTAGCCCACAATAAGTTCTAACTAAAAGGTCCCATTGTATATAGCGACATCCGGTCAGCCACTAGTTGCAAGCAGACGCGGAGCACGGCACCGCATACATATTAACGAGTTCACGACGGGACAGCACGCGATTCTTTAATAACTCACGAGGCCTCCATATTGTTGTCTATACTAGGCTATGAATATTTGTAACGAATTTGCAAGTGACATGTTAGATTGAGGCTTTTATCGTACATTAGGCCTGATTGCTTGTAGTAAATTAGAGCTGATTTTAGATATACATAGTTGTTAGAGTCTGAAGCCATAATTTGACCTAACAAGCCACAGTCAAACTCCGTGAGCCATTCGTTCATATTTTTCGAGAGAATTAAATTTTCCGGGGACTTAAAACAAAGGTGCCAATGACCAGATACGAAGTGTGAAAACGTTGGAGTCTACGTATTATAAAAACTTTAGCAGTGTTCATGTAACCTAGTTGTAAGTGTCAAATTATTCACAGCGATAACTCTATTATTACCATTTGAGCGCATATCAACAAGTAACGTGCTCATTTAAATTAAAAATACAACATACGGTTTTACGTTCACTATCGTAAAATAACCATTAAAATTGGACAAATTAAAGAAGGGGCCTCTTTATACTTTGAAGTAGGCACCATAAAATTACGTTTTACTGGATGTCCAGTAGAAATGGCTTAATTAAATGAATTTATGAAAGCTTTATACCTCACATGAGAAAGGGCACTGAAATGCAGGCATGGCTCAGTAATGGCGTTAACTCCCAGCCTAATTGAACCGTCCGTCAGTCACGCGAGCTTTTGTTCGATAATGAAACTTTGCGCATTGCTAACCTAACTAGTCTGCCTATACCTACCCGCGTCGCCATTAAGATAGCTGACTCGCTCATTATTATTGTTCATTTACAGAATCGCGCAAAGTTTGAATTTAGCAATGGTTTTAGTATGAACGTATGAAATGAGAGTAGCTCAATTATTTCACTGACAGCGACTAGGTACTAAAATTTTCAGCTACTTCTGAAGC
This sequence comes from Ditula angustiorana, assembly GCA_963691745.1. Classification (NCBI taxonomy): domain Eukaryota; kingdom Metazoa; phylum Arthropoda; class Insecta; order Lepidoptera; family Tortricidae; genus Ditula; species Ditula angustiorana. The sequence goes on from OY829487.1 coordinate 9,311,411, forward strand.
TGACTGTACTTGCTTCGCTAAAATGCTAATTAGTTCTTTTGTATTAAGTATAAAGCGGTAATACGAGACTAAACTTCTAAACCTGTCCTAATGTTTGATTTGCCTGCCCGTTGTATTAAAAACATCGAGCAAAGTAGCCGCTGCACAATTTAATAGCGCCCATTGTTAATTGCGAAAAAAAAACAAGTGGCTCGTTACGAGGAATTGTAATAACGGAGTGGCGTGATTAGTGTCAGTAAGCGATCGCAAGTCAAGGGCAATCCCACTAGGAGTATGGATCTAGGCGGGCCAGGCGAACGGCACCGTTGGCACTCGGCCAGCACTCTCAGAGCTGGGCAAGTTCATAGCTGCGCGTATACAAACAATGAGACGAATGGAATGTGTCACACGCTGTACCCTATGCTATAAATCGAATCCTCTTTTGTAACCGTTAGCGGGCAACCTAAACGGATTCCTTGCAAGACACCAAACGCCCTGATACCAAGAAAGAAAACAAATTCCATAAAGTTTCTTTTATCAGGCGAAAAAAGATTCAGAATACAGCCATCTCAAATTGTGTAAAAAGTTATATTTAGATCATTATTCTATGGTTATATTTATCAGGTCAAGTCAATATTTGTTCGGACCGTCACAAAGAAACTTACGAATAAATACACGAAAACCAACTGAACGTATAAAATTAGATCCGTACAAGGAATTACGTAGGCAGTTTTTCCACTCCATATAGCCGTAGCTGAGGGCGCACAAAGGCTCTGCGTTCCAAGTTTGCTTTGGCAGCCGTCCAAACATCTAGCACCACCCCTATGACATTGAATCGGAGCCGCGACGACACTTGAGGCTCTCGCTTTCGATTCGAACTTGTGGATACAGACTAGGGTATTTTTAGGTCTGCGAAAGGTAGTTTCGTTGGGAGATGCGGTGGCTGTTGCCAAAGAGTTGGCGCTAGTGTATGGAGGGTCTGCAAAGGTTGTAGAGCCGCGTAGCGCGACGCGTACCCGGTGGGCGCTGTCTCGCGCCGCTTCTGACGTCAACGCTCTGTCAACACTAACTGGGTCACTAGACAAGGATAAATGCAAAATTGGATCAGTTGAAAATTACACTGATACTTCTTATGTTAAAATTTGTAGCAAAATCAAAAAATAATGCTTATATACTTCGTAGTAAAAAAAATAGACTTGAAGGCGTAACGCGTTTGACATTTTTGTGTTTGTGTTCGTCGTAGACGTGATTGTAAACTCAGCTTGTTATCATTCGCGTAGAGCTGAATATGAGCAAGTGCAAAAACGATTGCAATAGTGCGGACGCTGGGTGAGCACGGCCGCCCGGCAACAGGTCCGGCGCGATCAATACCGCACCGCGCCGCCGCGCCGAGCCTCGCCGATCCGGAGCCCTTTCACTGAACGACCCGCCCGACTACGGTTACCATATGTCGGGCCTCGGGATTGACACCGCCACTAACAATCGCCCCACTTTTATTGCCAGGGTTGCACTCCCACAGTCCAACTGATAGCTTCGTGCAGGAATCAAGTTCCAAAACGACAAGTTAATGGCATCCCGACAACACTAGTTTACATTTGGTCGGGGGCGATTGTGAGAGAGAATAATATAGTAAAGATAAACGTAGTAATCAACGATCCGACGTCAAGCTACACTATCATGTACTATCACGATTATAACTACTTTTGATTAAGCTCATTCAATTTGGAACAGCGAAGGGTTGAATAAAACGGAAGATGTAAAATAAAGATCAAAGTAAATATAAACAAATGCTCGCTAAAGAGCTTATACGAGGCATTCAAATACTATCTTAAAAAACCATCGCACGATATTGTGTATGAAAAAACACGCGAATTTCGGTTTCAGCAACTACGCGACAAGTTATGAAACCATAAATACTTTATAGTGACATTCTCAACCACACAATTAACGTCAAAATGGAAACCAGTATTCCTTAAAAGTTTCAACACGAAAGAGTCTAAGGGGATGTTACATAATCAATCAAACGATACTTCAGAACAGGCATGACAACTCGAATACGAGGAGCAGACTGCGGTAGGGCTAAATAAACAATAGTTTTGTTCTTTAAAGTTTAGAGGATAAGGTTTAGAAATGTTTGCATGTTTCAAGCCTTAATAGGCTGGGTCTGTGAAGTGCTTCCGGAATTAGCGCGGGCGTCATGCGATCGCCACATAAATCTGTCGCCACCCGCGCCCCTCCGCCCCCTGCGCCGTAGGCCGCTGCAGTCGCTTCACACCATCCCTACTAAGTATCTCAATTGCTCCAAACATGATCTGTGTGACTGTGTGCTGGTTAATACTTCTTTGTTTTTATCTTAAGGCATACGTTTCTTCATCAATCCGTTTGGAGAGATTGTTCGTCACCCGGAAAATCCGAGTAAATATTTTAATAATACTTGAAGACCGCCCAAATGAAACGGCCATAGCATTAAAGGTAGCGTTATTTTTAAGAGTACTGAAGAATCAATTCCTTACACCAGCAAGATTAATGAATCAATCAATCCAAAATATACATCTCACGCTTAACACAGCGTCCGCAAATGCCATTCTATTCAGCGAATACAGATAAAGAGCAAAAAACGCTGACATGTCCCGCTCCTATCAATACTAGAGCGGGGTTGAATAATTTGTCGTACAAAAAAGGTAGCAAGATAGAAAAGCAGTACAGAAAACCTTGGTCGGCAATCATTAACTTGCTTACAACCAATCGAGTGGCGACGGCACGAGACGGCTAATGACGTCGGCCGAGTGATCGTCGGATGAATAAAACATTTCAGCAAGGCTTTAACGAAATCCACCCCCTAATCGGCTGAGCCATGTATTTTTAACTAATGACTTCAAATAGAATGTAAGTATTAGTTACGACCATGTGTGATGTAGGTATTTTGACATGGCACAAAAAATAGCTTTAATCGATATACACGCGTGATATAAATCTTGTCAGCAGCAGTATAGCGATATGTAACATCTGTCAAAATTATACTTGTTACATCGGCATGCAGCGTAATGTCTGACAATCGTAGCAATTTTCCGTCCGCTTGAACAACGGCAATGCATTGCGCGGATGCACGAACATGAAGAACGCGTGCGTACGAGACCTATTCAAATATCTCATTATCCTATTACATGCGTATTCTTGCCACACGCCGATAGCGATGAGTTCTGCCAAGTCATTCGGTCTTGAGAAACTTGCAAATTAAATTGAGGCAGATTGCTTTTGCAAATAATGAAACTCTAGAATGCTTTTCAAAACGTGTTTACAGACGCTCAGACTTAACAAAGCGAGGAAAGTTAGAATGCGAGCTTGTCAAACTAGCGATGTCTGAGCTTAAGAGGCAGTTTCAGGCACGATTCGCGGCAGATTTGAGCGGAGCCGGGTGTAAACGATCTGCGAACAACGACCGCCTTGTCGCCGCCGCTTCCCGTCGTCGGCGTCGACCGCATTGCATCGCGCAAATCAAACAAAACACTATCCTCATCGTGTTACTGCACTGCGGGCCCGCGACGCGTGAAATAGTAGCGGTCTTTAATTTATGCATAGCCTGCTCTTATCAGCAACGAGTGAGTACCGAACAAGTAAATATTTCAGGACAAAGTTTAAATAAAAGTTCTACAATACGGTATTTCACTCACAAAACAAATAGCATAAAAGAATGAAATTGTTGTAGATCAGCGATGAGACTGCCGATTGTTTACCAAGTAAGTTATTTTTGACCGATTTAAAAAAAAGGATGATGTTGTTCTGTTTTTTCTGTGTATGTTACGCGATATATTTACCAATTCAAAACAGATTTCAATGATTATTTTGTTAATGCAATTGGTTATTCCCGAGCCTGATCACTTTTACATTTGGAGAAAATATTCCAGCTCTAAAGGCGCGCTCTAAACACGCATGTTTCGACGTCAAGATATAAAACAAGGCTTATATGAAACTTCATATGAGAAGTCTATTTTTAATTTATTACGTAGAGTATTTTGTCTTATCTTGCATCATAATTAAAAATATTTGTGTCGAAAAACTTAAATAATTTATAAATGATAGCGATACGAAAAGCTAGAAAAAGATCAACAAAAAAATATTTTTTTCAAAGTACGTTTCCAGATAAAAATGAAGAAAGTTTTATAATGAGACCAATCATTTAAAAGCTAACAGTACCTATTAAAATAAACTCTATTTAGTATTGCACTCTTGTCTGTTTGCATTTTACTACTCGCTATATAAAAAAAAACTAATAAAAAATAGAAGAAAAAACGTAGAAGACTAAGTTTTTCTTCATTTAACTAATTCTTTCAATTAAAATAATCATAAGAATACTGTATTATAGATTAAAGAAAGACAAGCTGTTTAAGTTAATCGACGATGCTAAGTACCTATTTACTCACAAGCAAAATGATGAGATCGGATGGGAGACCGTAAATATGTTTTTTCAAGAAACCTGACCCGTTACTTTTGATCGCGCGTGTAGACTAGATACTTAGTTCAAATAGACTTATGCATGACTGAACTGTAATAGAAATGACAGCAGTATCTCGCAGCGGCGTGATTGTGGAAGGTATGCCAGCAGGAATTATTGCAGGCCGGACGAATCAATCGGCGCTCCGCTCCCGGCTTCATTGAGGGAGTCCCACTAATTGAACGAGCGACTCGCTGTTCCGCAACCACCGCGCTGCTGCTCTAAGCTGGCGGATAAACGTTTAAGCGCTTGTTTAAAATGCAGTAAAACAAAAGCCGACCTACTCTAAAGTGGTTTACAAATATATATATATATATCTTCGCACGGGTAATGAATGCACATCAAAACATTCTGTAAAAAAAAATCTCTAAATGACAGTCAAAACGTATCAAAATCCATTGCGAGGTCAAGAAAGAACAAGCGGCCGAAGATGAGAACAGAGATCTGGATAGCGACTTCGTGTTATACTATGTAAAATATAAAAGGAGCAGTAAGTATATGTATGAAGCATTTCAAGATAAATTATTAAATCAATATTGTAATAAAGCAAAACATCTATGTTTTGCTTTAAAATAGCAATAAGGTATGATTTAAGGCTTTGTTGTGGATACGAAAAACAATTGAATAAGTATTCAAAATTTTCATTTTTTAGACAGGCTTTTTTACTACCCACATGTATTGCGATTAGGGTTGCCAGGTGAGTCGCGAAAAAATACCTGACAACCTCAAACAGAGGGGGGGGGGGGGGGTGTAAGCTTGATCTTGCGTAACGCAGATACAGACAGCGAGATTTCATATGCCTACTTTTGTAGGCGCTTGTGACCATTACTTAGTACCGACTTTCCTAAAAATACCGGGCATTGTTCTGTCCGGTATGACAATTTATTTTTTACCGGACAGGCCTCGAAAATACCGGACATCTGGCAACCCTAATTGCGATGTCACCCACTTGGTCACAATCAACTTGCAAGATAATTTAAAGCAAACAATTAAATATACAAAGCTAAACTAAATAAAAGCCTGTTAAACATACCAAAAATAGAGAAGAAAAAGTCATGCTTCCCATGCGGTTCCTTATATATCATTACTTGCATATTTCCATAGTTTAACATTTCTTTTATTAACACGAGTACGTTAAAGGATGTCACCATGTCGCATTGCAGGGGACGTAATTTGTAGTTTCAACTTGGACGCAAGCGTGCGGTGCGGTGCGGTGCGTCAAGGCATTCGGGTGGCACGGGTTACGACATCGATACTACTGAAAACGTAACCGCCGCCCCACTGCCTCCTTGCTACTTCTTCGGGGGCTGGCCAGCCCATTGATCCTCCGGTCGCGATGAACGCCGCGCGGTGCTACACGGTGATGCCGGGCCCCAGGCCTCTGCCACTATTCGGAAATTCCTGGCGCTTTGCCTTAGGACAAAAGCCATGGCAGACGAAAGCGTTAGACATCACTTTGTGGACATTAAGAGCGCTAGCTGGTGACGGAGGGGCTGCCAAAGTGGCCAAGCTGTTCGGCCATCCCGATTTGGTGTTCCCATTTTGCGCTGAGGAGACCGCACGAGTCTACAGGCGAGAAGATTCGATGCCCTATAGGTCTGTGGCGCCGTGCCTTAGCCATTACAAACATGACCTGAGGAAGGAGTTTTTTGGGGACGAGCCTGGACTGATAGGAGTGTAAGTAAATACAGTAAACCATCATATGCATAACATGGTGATACGAACAGATTTGTACGTTTCGTGTTGATTAGGCATGGCGAGCCGTGGTCTCGGTTCCGGTCGAAGGTTTCGAAGGCGCTGGCGGCCCCGGAGGCGGCTCGAGCCGTAGTGCCGGCTCTAGATCACGTCGCTGACGATTTCGTGAAAAGGTACGCATAATTTGTTCTTATTACAACTAAAACATTTCGTTTGCACAGAATACATTTAGAATCGATTAATAGGAAACTGGATCACGATTTAAATATTTACTGTTATACCTACTTGCTTAAATAAATCCAGACCCTATATACTTTAAACTCTCGCTCACAATCGAGGTAATTATATTTAAGGAATCGAAATCAAGCAAGTAAAACATTAGCACCGTTTTGAAATGTACGTCGTTATTCAATGTAGCACCTGCCGTAACTAAATTATTCTCAAATATGTAATTATTTTGACAGGTACCTGTCACAAACTGGAAGACAACTGCACTCATTTGCTCATTTACATATCAGGTTGCGTTATACATCAATGAGAAGCAGACCGCTGAAATATTTGGAGCATTTTTTACAATATCAACACCTTTAATACGGCGTTCTTAACGGTTCGGGTGATTCCATCAAAATTCAGTTACATAACTAAAAAAATAGCGAACGAGTTAATGAAACCTGTTCAAATGTTATGCGTTTTAGTCGCCTCATTTATTTAGTCAAACAATATCTAGTTCAATAGTTCCGTGGTATGCAAACATCTACTATATGGATTCTCATTACGTTTTGACGGAACAATGGACCTTAACCTAGTCTCACATAAGATATACTTTGAGACAAGTTAGACATGCAAGAATAGGTCAGGCTTGCCAGTCCGTTCTCGTTGTAGAATCTCGGTTTAATGACCATATCCCGTTCTTTAAACGGCGGCGTCTGAGCATTTGTTTTGAGCACTTTGTATATGACTCACTGCGGTTAACAACAAACTCATTCATTGAAAAGAAACGTTTCGTTTGAGTAACCTTTACGTACAACGCTATTTAACTTTAAATTTTCGCTGTTTACTGTTCTGATTTGTTTGAACGTCATACTTTAAAGGAAACATACTTGTACAAGATTTATTTTTTGTATGCATGCGATGTTCTGTAACATTTTTCTTATTTATTTTTAGAATGGAATGTATTTTGGATGGCAATCGGGAACTACCCAAAGATTTTCTCAGCGAATTGTACAAATGGGCTCTTGAGTGTATGTAGATGTGCTCAATTTATTGCAATACAGAGAAACAAGCAAAACAACTAATCTACTCATCTAATTATCTTTTGCAGCGGTTGGAGCTTGGGCCTTAGGCACCAGACTGGGATGTCTCAGTGACGACGACAAGGAAGCGAAAGAAATCATAAGATGTATCCACGGTTTTTTTCACAGCGTCCCCGTGCTGGAACTTTCAGCTCCTGTATGGAGAGTAATTTCCACTCCTGCTTACAAAACTTATGTTGAGGCGTTGGACGCCTTTAGGTCACTCTGCTTGAGAAGACTGACTGACAAAGGTGTATGTGCCCAGATAGCGGTGAAGTCCGGTGAGAAGGTAGCAACAATACTAGCTCTAGACTTGCTATTGGTCGGCGTGGACACGACCGCAGCCGCAGCGGCCAGCTCTATTTACCTATTGGCGAATAATGAGAGAGCACAAAAGAGCCTACAATGCGAATTAGACAACAATCTACCAACGGACCGAGTTCTCACGAGCAAAGACTTGGAAAGGTTACCATACTTGCGGGCTTGCATTAAAGAAGCACTACGGTGAGTTTTTACTTCTCTTTAATGTCTAATGAAAGTATGCCATAATTTGCTAGATTTAATCATTTGGAAACAAATAACTTACGTTCAATCCCTCTTGATTATGGCCGCGCACGAAAAACTTTTTTAGGAAAAACCCACTGGGGAATTCCCGCCCTAACGCGAGCTTATGAATTATCATAGCATATACCTACTCAGAGTTGAACACAAAGGGTTAAGTTTGTTCTGTCATTTCGATTTACAAGCGCCTCTTTACGGCACCCCTATGAGGTGGGTGATTATCTCAACAGACATACGGCAGCAGTTTGCATAATATTTACATTAACGAGTAATGCCAACGTAGAGGCGATGTCGCACGCAAACATCGGCCAGCCGCAATCGACCCTTACTAACCAATCTCTCGCTCTTACACGAAATATCGATACCAATCATTAAATTTTATGTACCATACCCCTTAACCCATTTAAAGCAGATTATTAAAACAAGCCAAAACCCAAGTGTATTTGTGAGGAAGTAGTGTAAAGGCGTGAAAATATAGGAGGTTGTAATGCAGTCTTATTATGCTAAGCAAAACGAATAAGGCAGACACATATTCATGTTTCCGGACGCGCTGCGGTCTTGTCGACCTACATTCGTGTCAGTTCTCCTAATACAACCGTAGGCATAAAACGGCAGATTAATACGAAAACCACATTAGACCTTTACGTCCTTTTAGTAGATCTGCGCCCTCAATGAACGGTATTTAAAGGGATCTTTTGGTCAGTACAATTACGTTATTTTATTATGAATGCAGAGCGCGAGTGTTCTAGGTTTTGTAACTTGACACGGCCGATGATGGCCAGTGTGGTTTTACATAGCACCTCTCCTGTTGCACGCATGATGCACGTGTTAAGTAAACTAAGCTTAGCACATTCAGACGACTCAAAACTTTAACGAACAGACATGAATGAAAGTGTCAAATAAATAATTTGCAAGGGCTTAAGCATGCAAGCAGTTTATGTGTTCAAATAACGACGTCCTTTCGACTGTTTCGAAACCAATTTTGCTAATTTTATTTAGCACCACACTGAGCCCTTATGTTTGAACTTGTAACTAGGCGAGTGAAAAAGTTATGCAACCACCAGTTGTTTATCATGGTGCTACGTCAAACGTTGAAAATAAGAAAAATAAATAAGGATTTACGAGCTGTCATCGTACTGTGTTACCAATTTAAAGACTCCTCTACAGGGCACGTGAACGTGATGAAGTAAAAAAACTGACTAAGCAGAGGCGACTTAATAGATAAAAACTAAAATAGCAACACTTTAAACTCTTCAATCAAGATTATGTTTTCGCATATCTGTGCGGCAAACCACCGGAAGCGAAACATAACTAGGATTCCTGGATGGAAATAAACATCTCGATTCGTTTCCATCGTCTTTGGTGATTTGATTAAAGGTCAAAATAGGAGAATCTCATTCATCTTCATCATTCAACATAGTGAGTGTACAGTCACTAGACTGAAACACACATTTTAATTAGATATTGAGATAACTGCCTAACTAACTAAATAACTGATCTGCCATAATGAATAATTAGCTGCCAGCTTCGAATGAACCACATGCTATTTCTTGTCCTATTAGGAGAGGAACTTATTTCACCGTAATGTGCGGTGGGTTCACGAAAATGTAGAGCAATTTCGTGCAGTTGACGTCAATAAGATGTTTACACTTTTTCACCTTATTCCATTGCAATAAGATGAAAAAGTGTAAACATCTCTTTGACATCGACGTTACCATGTCGTAGTGAAATAGTGACAGACTTTTACAATAAAAACGATTTAACTATTTTGCTTCATACTTTCATGAGCGCATTATGCATTATATATAATTATTTTTTGCTATAAGACTACTACTAATACAAATAGCTAAGATCAAAATAGTTTCTACAAGAACTCCTGGCCATCAACACGGCGTACGCATAACTAATTGAACGTGTATCTTACTTTCGATATAAGAGAATTATAATTAAAATAACAATCTATGCTTATCTATTACAGAATAAAACCAGTAATATTAGGAAACGGCCGATGCATTCAATCAGATGCCGTTATCTCGGGTTATGAAGTTCCTAAAGGGGTATGTTTTCCTTTTTTTTTCAATTTGCTATACCATACAAGTCCTTTGATATACAAGATGATGATGAATAGTACAGAAATTGCAAATGCGTAGTGTCGGATGTCTGAAATAATTGATTCCTTTTTACTAATAGTATTTAATCGCAAAAAACAACTAAATTAATTCACACCAAAAGCGTTTTTCTTGTTTTAGTATTTTTGATGCTCAGTTTATATTTTTCTGCGGTGCATTTAATTATTCCCCTTTTCAAGGTAAATAAAAGTTCTTTATATATTGTATAATTTAATAGTTGATTACTTGAACAGCTTCCAAAGACTAAATAAAACCTAATTCATGTTTATGGGGAACATTATGAAAAATTTAAAATGATGTGTACTCTCTTCTTTGTTAAAGTAATGAACATGAAAATGTTCTTAAAACAGACTAACTACTCAAGAAAAATGTGAAATTATTTTGTAACTACTTAAAAATGTCGTAATTTCCAGTGCCACGTTGTTTTTCCGCATTACATCCTCTCCAACGAAGAGCGATACTTCCCATCTCCTCAAGAATACGTTCCTGAAAGATGGCTGAGAGATCTGACGGACGAATACACTGAGCCCTCAAAAAATATCAGCTGGTGTCCCATAAATCATCCTCAGCCGCAAAAGCGAGATGCGAATGTGTGCCCTCACGCCCGGGCATTGGGAGTGTGGCGCAAGCAGAAGGAAGTAGGGATACACCCTTTCGCTTCTCTACCGTTCGGTTTCGGTCGGCGGATGTGTATCGGAAAAAGATTTGCTGAAGCAGAATTGCAGTTGTTATTAGCAAAGGTAAACAATCTACAAAATAAACGATGGAAATATCGTGCAGGAACACTTTTGAAGATTTCATTCTATCTCGTTTCAGACGTTTCATAGATACAACGTGTCATGGCGCCACGGAGAGTTGACGTACAGCGTGACACCAACTTATGTCCCTAATGAACCACTTCAGTTCACTCTTACACCAAGGAAATAACGTCTACAGGGCCAATGGGTATGGCATAGGCCAAGGACGGCTTGAATGATTCTTAAACCAAGACAACTGCAACACACCAGAGCTAAACGCGATAAGCCTACCGAAGTTACCTGAACTAGTTACCAAAAAGTAAATTGTGACTTGTTACTATAACTTATATTTAGTTGCAAGTATGTAAAATCTAGATTTAAGTATGTAACTATTTGGTAAATGTGAAATAGTATACCACCTTCATGATAGGATTTATTTAAATTCTAGGTAAAATACTGCTAAATAAGTAATACTAATAAGACCTTTACGATATAGAAATAGAATGTACGCTAGATGCTGAATAATAAAACACCTAATTAGTAAGGCCATTAATCTATCATGGTTGCAACAACCGTACAAATAAAATCGATATTTCCTACACGAGTTAGCTTGCACTTGTGTGTGTGATTGGGTTCAAACACAACGAAAGGATAGATGAGGCTAGATAGCCAACAGATATCGCGAATGTATGAGTAGAACTACATTAGTAAGTTTATCTAGATCGATGATTCACGCCTTCATTAAAAGCTGATAAGCCGTTGGGCGATACTCCCGCTCGTTTATCAACGTTATTGGATATGGGATATTTGTTGATTTATATATAACATTAACCATGTTAAAATTAAAATGCAACTTTAGCTCTTAAGCGCATTCCTGTACCAAATGCAAGAGTGCTACCAAAGCAAGGAAAATTTCATAATTACCAAATGCGTGCGACCCTTTAAAGTATTTAATATTGTACCAAAACAAACATGCGATAACGTTTCTGTAATCAGAAGCTTAAATATCCTGCAAAATCTATAATTGGCCGTTGAAATGTAGTCAATGACATTTAATCCAAATATTTAACGTAATAGACCTGATCGTTTGAAAAGGGCACAAAAGTGAATACAAAGCATCCACACACCGGGAACGTTAGCACTTGGTCAGTCTGTCTGACGAGCATACTCAAACAGATTCGACCGACTAATCTCGCGCTTATACTGATACTGCCGATATTAAAGGTTTGGCTGTATGACTTCATGGACGTGCGAGTATTTACATGGTCGTGTACGACCGACCGACATCGCCTTTGCTGTTACACGTTTTCCGTATACGATTAGATTACCTAGTCGCATTCGGCGAACTGAACAGTGGAATCCGCCTTATAAACTTTCGAACGCCAATGATCACTATATCGGTCGTGAACGACGTGCCTCGAACGCTCCATCGACCAGTACACTCCAACTGACCTGCAGTGGCACGCGTGCATTTACCTAAGGTAGAAGTTCGCGTTGGACGTTACGGCGACGTGGCGTGTGGGCGTGGCATGACGTCGTTGGCGTTCAACGGGTTGTTGATACGCGTTGTGCGATCCAGTATCAAGTAATTTTAGTTTACTATTACAATATCTACTTACTATTTGGCGGAATCGTTGAGCTGGTACTCGTTAGAGCGGCCGAAGCACTCCTGCACGCCGGCGTCCGCCCAGAGCCGCTTCATGGCCGCCAGCAGCTCCTCGCTGAACGGCTCCGTGTCCTCCATCCGCTGGATCACGTCGAACACCATCTTGCCGTCGCTCTGGAGGAAAGACACATTCCAATCATTGCTCTGAACACTCTAACAAGTAGTGGTGGACTCTCTATGGCAGACTAGGGCCGGAAATGTAGCCGCCGGCGGAAAAAAGCTAGGGCCGAAAAGGGCAGCTGGTATAGGTAACGCAACGAGAGTTGAGGTCACGCACACTGCTACATGTCCTGTGTGTGTACATATAAAGGCCTAAGGCGGCCGAGACTGCTAGCCCCCATATGCTAACAAGCTACCTTACGTCTTAGCCCGCTTGTGTGTGAGGAGATGTAGAGTCCGACTGAAGCAACATTTCTGCCGAAACAGAAGTTTCTGTTTTGATTCTGGTTTCAACCGAAACTAAAATGTATTCCGATTTGTTAAGGATGTTTAATAATTAGTAAATGAAAGTAAATATAAAAAAAAATATTCATAACAATTGTTACCAGTCTAGTAAAAATGTCATATGATATGATTGACATGAGTCCATGAGTCGTATTTGATGATGAAATCAAATACGACTTCATCAAAAGTAAATAACATAACTTGTCTTTCAGATGGCGGCCAAGTAAAAAGAAGTAAACACTTAGGTTCAGTCAAGATAAGCTAAAAAAAGATACAGTCAAGTTTGTAACATAAATATGCATATAGTTTCTTTACGCATTACAAAGGAGTGAAAAAAGTGATTATATCTTGATTATATTTTTGACCTTGTCTGTAGCGTTCAGACGTGTTCAATTGTTGTAGGTGAGGTATATCTTCATTAAAATACATGGTCGAAAAAAACGCTCAACCCAAGAGGCAATATCTAATTGCCCGACTTTGGTAAATTTGGTGAAGTCGCAAGTCAAAACGCACACACCTTACAATTCCAATATGTTCATTCCAATTTCACCATAAATTATATTTAAACGACAATGTAGTGGAATATAAACGAGATCTTAATTTAATACCGAATACTGCCAAAAATAGTAGAGAAATGTGGGTGGCATCGAAAACGATACTGTTTCCGTGGGACGCGCCATGCGTGGTCCGTTGATTGTCTTAGCTTAGCTTGTAGTACATGTTACAAGAAACTAGAGCAGGGATGGGCAAACTTTTTCCTACGTGGGCCAATATTTACAAACAGAATCTAGGGGGCTAAGTTTTTGACTGCTGAATAATTATTTCATGATTTAAGTCACGCTGTTATCTACTTATGACTCGAAGGTCGCTTGCAAACGATCGCGGGCCATAGTTTGCCGACTACATGACAGCAGTAGGTAGCAAGCCATTACCGCAGAACTTACGAGAAAACGTTGCTGCTATTTTTTATCCTGATTTGGAGGAATCCCTACTTTGTTTATGTAATCTGCACTAGTTACACTTAGACACCAATCTTTTGCTCTACTCCACACAACGTAAACGAAAAATATCGTTGCCAGTCAATTCAGTCTCCTGAATAAAAACATACTTAAGGCGGATCGCGTAAAGGCATGACACCCGATTAGAAAAAAAATGAAACCACGGAGAGGAAAATTCCATATAGCATTGTCGAAATTCCCATTGTACCAGACAGTAAATAGGTCTTAACAAGACATTTTTAAGTAACAAATAAGGCAAAGCGTTCGTGAAGAAATGCACATCTCTCTTGGAGTACGCTAATACGATTAGCATTTTAGTGAACACGCCTCGAACCGTCGCATTTCGTTGCGCAATTTCTCTCGTGGCTAAACGAAAGCAGGCAGATTGGGACACGACCAGGGGTCCTCGAATTTCTTTTTTTTTTGTAATCACGAAGTTCATCATCATAACAAATCAAGTTAATATTGCGGCAATGCGGCGTAAAATCCTATGCTGAAAAACAAATAATCCGTAGGCTACGAGAGTGTTCTCTGGTTGCAGAGGGATTTTGTGAGATATGTTTGTAATTATGACGGGTGGCTCCGACACACAGCGGAGCGCGGAGCAAGCGCGCATGCGCGGGCAGCCGAGCCGGCCGCGGCCCGCGCCTCATTCATAACCCTTCTCGACTCGATATCTCCATGATGCATCCCTATTTACACTCCCTGTTATACAACCTCAATCTAAACTCGAAAATGGAATCCAAGATCAAAAGTAAGGATCTACAGATAACCAGATTCGGTAAATATTAAGGTCGGATCAGGAGCAATATCACGTGGTGTGGAGGCTTGTCACCTGATAAATCTCTCGAAAAAGACAGATCAAGGCCTAACCACATTAGGCATCAGATAATGTCATCTGTAATCCCAATTTTTGATCACGGATTTCATTTTTAAGTATAGGCTATACTGTTATTGAAACAATGTTTATGTAGTACTTGTGATTCTACAATAACGTGAATAGCGACCTTGCTACATCATTAACGGAACGATATTACGATAGCCTTGATGACATGTTAACATAATAAATTTGAAAACTACTTCATTCACGATATACGTACGTACGTATAAGTTACTAGAACTTATTCTTATATCATCATAAAAATCTAACAACAGGCACAGATCCCGCCTGCGTCTCAAGACAATGTAAGTGTATTTAATGGTCAATCTTCTTGTACCTAGGTAATAAAAAAACACAATACTTGCAATTATAGATTTTTGCTCATTATACAAAAACGCTTTCAAGTGACGTCATACCTTTACAGTTCTTGGTACAACCAACCATGGGTGAGAGAAATCTGAGTCTTGCTGTGCTGTACTATCTTATCTTGTTTTATCTACTAGGGGTCCTTTCGGATACACTTCGACCCAATGGGATCTTTTGTGTATTTACCCCTCTGGGATGCATGTATAATTGTTTATTTCTAAACATACAAACGTTTGGTGTACTGTGACACTGTAAATGGCGATATACTCTAGGTTGTCATTAGAGAGCTATGTTTCAACACGGAGGACACAGCCGTCACTCGTGGCTATCGCAACTCACAGATAAGAGTAGGTTTGAAGGGTTAGATTGACATCGCCATTCATGAGAAGGAACAAAGGGGAGACAGGCTTTTAATAGGTGTTGTGTAGGCAAAAACTTAACGCCTAACGTTGGGTGTGTAATTATCGAACCCTTAGGGTCGGGGCTCGGGTGCGACGCGGAATCGGAATAAAGTGAGACGAGTTGATCATTAGGATTCTGCAGTGATCGCGACTAGCTTCACCGCGGAAATAAACCATTCGTCCCTTTCACACATGCTACATGGTTAGAAAGGGATATATGCTTTACGTTGACGACAAACGCCAGCGTGCTAGGGCAACTGGGTCTTTAGACAAAGTGACACTCTGTTAGCGGCAACGCTAGTAAAAACGTCCGAATGTATGATTTTGACATTGACTATCGACACATTTTGACGTTTGCTTTCGCTACCTCACGTCAAGTTCATACAAGTTGTCGTTAACGCTAACAGAATGTCACCTTGTGTAGATACCCTGGTGTTCCTAAGAAATGACACCATTGTATTCAAAAGGCAGCGTGTCGGCGGTGGCGTTGCGTAATACTGGTGACGCGGAGTGGCGCGCGTCACTCAAAACACGAACGACAGGGAGATAAGCTATCGCGAGCCATTCCGAGCTGGCTGATGTAAACGGGGCAGGTAAAGTGGGCATTCAAAGGGCAAATCGGCACATTCAACTAAACAATAGCAACTTTATGACAGCTTCTAGTCGGGATTTAAATAGTTTAGAACCGTCAATGTTCAAACACTAGAGGAGAGTTGTGCGCGATCAAGTGATCATTTAGTCTTGAATGAAATCAACAATTTCA
Source organism: Ditula angustiorana (assembly GCA_963691745.1). Classification (NCBI taxonomy): domain Eukaryota; kingdom Metazoa; phylum Arthropoda; class Insecta; order Lepidoptera; family Tortricidae; genus Ditula; species Ditula angustiorana. The sequence continues at coordinate 9,327,814 of OY829487.1, forward strand.
GATGCACGCAAAAGATTTTTGCATAAGCTCAGCAATGGGATCCTATATGCGGGTACGGATATGGGTGTCCAGGGCACACAAATTAAAATCAAGCGGTAGTTAGTTTAAAACCGTAATATTAAAGTTACAATTTAGCATACCTACTATACAATATACATACATTGTTTCACGCGTTTCCCGGAGGGGTAGGCAGAGACCACAGATATGTTAGCTTCAAATACAAGACAATCGTATGAATTTCGGAAAGTAAACAACGTTTTCAAAAAAAGGAGGAGGTTCACAATTTTCTCCAAGTCAGTATGAATCCTTATCCAGGTTAATACGTAACTTATTTTGAACATTTAATGTAGATCAAAACTATCCTTTAAATGATGTCATGTCATTTTTCATTTAAATAAATACTTTAGAAGATACCATACATTCAAATAATACATAATAATACAATATTGTGTATGCTTGCATTATGTCCCGTGTGCCACACTTAAAAGGTTCCGGTGATTAAAAAAGTCGCGACGTGAATGTTTTTGTCAATTGTTTTGGTGTACAGCCCATTCGGCTTCCTAGGGTTAGGATTGTTCTTACTAAATTGTTACTGGCATACTAAATAGGATGTCGTATGATTTATGTTCTATAAAAAAACAGATAAAATTAAAAAAAAAAAACATTTTTGAATCGTACTTTTATTTTTTACCCCTGGACAGTCAACTTTGACATTGACAGTTATGTTTTGCTCTCGGATTCTTTTTCCGAGTTTCGTGGTCTCTCCGTTCACGTAGACATCTACTATATCTTTTTTTGTCTTTACTATAAGCACTAATTTTACTCCAGCTTCTTTCGGGTTGGAAAGTTTTTTCCATGCGAAAGAAGAATATTACAAAGATCAAAACCGATAGATACTGTTCTGTAGATAGAGGCAGTAAATGACAAAAACACACAGATGCCAGTAAGATATGAACCCAAACACGGGGTAAAGACATTCTAAGGCGATACTGTACCTGTTCAACAGGCAGTTAAAGGGCAAGCTTGGATTATCTACTACAAAATGTTTACTTAAGTACTTTTTAATGTCACGCGGAAATGAGAAAACGATGCCACACTGTATACTTAAGAGATATGATAAGACAAGCTGTTGCACGCGACTACGTCTGCTTAGAGTTTGTTATAAGCTATCCTTAGGGAACTATGCATTTTTCCCAGATAAAAGCTAGCTTATATTCCATCCTCAACAAAAAGCTATCTTCTTGGCAAAAGACAATGCCAGGCAGGCGGCCATAGAAGCTTTGGCTCAAAATAATATCGTGTCGGATAATTGGACCGTTAACCAGAGAAGTGGCATAACTCTAAATTTAAGGCTTTTCTATTTTAAACTAAGAGAAAATAAAAATGCGTAGCCTTTTCATAAATTTCGCCTCGGTGGTTTGTCTTAAACAAAGACCTAACAAACGAACGAAATAAAAGAATTATTTTAACATTTAAAATACCTACTAGCACGAAGTAGGGATACGATGCATTCTATATTCCATCAATTTTATACGCTTGTAGAGATGGAAATTAAAGTCAATGTCCAACCAACAATGCATTGAGCTTCAGCTAGGTGCATTCGAGCTCGTAATATTCAGCGCCGCATCTATGAATAAAATATCTACTATTGATTATAGGTACACCGACCACTTCCTACAATTGAAATTGATTGCATAGGTAAAGCTGCCTTTATGGTAGTAGGGTTTTTTTTTAAACAAGATATACCCGAGAACCCTATCACATTATTTATGATTCATATCTCTATCAATATTGAATTGGGAACAGAAGATTAAAAAAAAAGGTGATAAATATGCAGTACCGTTAGAAGTGCACAATGTCCTGGACCCCAATTCTCGGTTTATACGAGATGCATCTCACGTGCGAGATACGTCTAAGAATGACAGATTCTAAGGGATTTGACAGTTGTTTCCGTGTAAGATGAATCTCGCATAAACCGAGAATAGCCCCGCAGAACAGATGCAGTGGATACGCGGCGCGGGGCCTATTTCGTTCCTAGCTGGCAAAGCGATCTCTATATGCCAATGTTCTTTAGATGTCGTCTTAGCATACCGTAATACGTGAAAGCGAGATACAACATAGAAAACAATATCACTAACATATATTATCGACCTAGCACATCTCAAATAGTACCTTAAAGCTTTACTCTCTCATCGTTGGCGTAACCAATATGCTTCTCTATTCCCAGCATTCTCTTTGACCTCCTGAAGGCAGGCAATAGAGAAACATGAGGATTGCTCGAACGATGAGAGAGCTGTCTACAGGTAAAGCAGTAGCCATAACAAACTTACTTTTCGCCCCGAAAAAGAACATACACTTCCTGAAATAATTATGGACAAGAATGGGGGCAAAGATAAATTTTCCGCAAATTGCATTCATTAAATAGACGACGAAATACCAAACTAACTAAAATAAAATCAAAATGAACACATGTATGATTCAATAGGTGCGATAGGCGCTAGTCAAATCACTTAGCAATCAACATGTGGCAAGCGGAAGCGGCGCAGTCTCGGCGAGCAAGTACTTAGATCGAGTCGTTTGCGATCCAGATTATTTTTTACTGTCGACCGATATTAATAGAATACCGCGTAATGTACGCAGTTAAACGTGCACGACTAACGCTTGTTGTGATGCGTCAGAGAAAGTGTTTAGCCGCATTTTTGTGGACAGGAAATGATCGGTGGCAATCAATGATGCGTGAACGGAAACGAAATGTGATTTTAATTATCAGTCAATTAGAATAATAGTTGGATGTTGATACATAGTGGCGTTAGGGAGCAATCAAAGAAATTAGTCTTAATTAGTACAAGTATTCGTCAAGTAATTTAATTTCATAGACCGGGTTCTGTTTGAATAATTATCTATTACTTGATAATCTGAACAATTTTGATTTGCAAGTTGGTCAAAAATTCTATATCATATTCTTGGTCATTGCAGTTACCTTATCATTGTCACCGGGCCCCAATTCTGGTGTTCATCGAGATTCATCTCGCATTCGAAATGTCAAAAAACGACATTTTGTGGAGGAATCTGACAGTCCCTATGATATAATCTCGAATGTGAATTAATCTCTATCTACTAACGCAAGAATTGCCCCACTGTCCATATTCAGATTTCGAAAATCTCACAATAATTGAATGTTGTCTTTAGTCATAAGAAAATTCCGACAAGTTTGCGATCAATAACCTGTCAGAAGTTTCGTATTTAATAGCAACAGAGTGGAGGCCTGCTCTCTGTACCACAAAAATTGCAAGTGCTACAATTTGACATAATTGTCCAGTTTTCACACAAAAATGTGACAAATATGTTAGATTGCACCACTTGTAACTTTTGTGGTTGGCATGATTTGGCGGCGACAGCGAAGGAAATTGGAGCCAAGATGACTTCAATTTATTTCTCAACAACTGACCGGGAATATAATTGTTTTGTTTCAGCTGATTGTTATTCCACGGGAGATGTTTTTATCTCAGCAATTGGACACAAGGCTAATGATTAATAACGTATAAATATAGTCGTGTTACCTCTCGATCCTTATTGCCATAGGTGATGCCCAGGTTTGGCATGGCACGCAAGATAGCGACCAGCGACTGGATTGTGTTGCTGTACACCACCGGCCGGTACTGTTTGAAGTCTTCATTCGTGAAGCCACTTTCGTGGATAATTCTGTTGGCAAAAGACGATAAATTAGGCTTGTTAGCCTCGATCAACTTGTTAGACAGAAACTCCTTCTGTTTCAGTGTTATTTTAATGTAAGTTATAGAGTCAACTTCGTTACAGATTTCGCCTAGGATTAAGAAAGCAAACGCTAGTTCTGGGCCTGCGCTACTTTCGCGACCTAAGTAAGTGGTTAAACTCGTCACAGCGACGGAACCAGATCAGATACAAGATGTCAGCCACGTGATCTATATTCAACAACAATATATACTTAATAACGGGCTTTAAAAAAGAAGCATGATCTCAATTCGATTTTTTTCCATACCTACAGCAGACCAGGCGAGTCCGCATATACTCATACCATTCCAAGTCATTATAAAAGAATGAAGAGGAAAACAATTTCTTCTAATAGGTACGTAACACAAATCTACATAATTTTACTTAAGTATTGTAAAAGTAAAATCCACATACACTATTACATTTATTTTACAATATAATCTGTAGTGAGTATTATCACGTCTGTCATTACGACAGAAAACTTATGAGAAAACCTTTGATGTAAAAAAACGCTGCTCACGAAAAGAGTGAGAACGTTTTTGTGCATCATTTAAGACGGTAATGAAAGCTCTGCCAAGTTTTTTCACGTCAGAGATTCGTCTGCCTGTCGTTCTAACGGAGATTTAATATGAGCTCGTTTTACGAACATTCTTTAAATTTCAATTCTAATCTTAACCAATTTCAACTGAGATATTGTTAGTTTTTCTTTCTTCGCAAAATTGGAAGCTGATTCAGGGTATCCTATAACGGGGATTATTTTGTGCCATACCCCATGGGAATGTACACTGTATTGTGTCAAGGTAACTTTTCCTTATGCAGTTAAAATGTGCATTTGAAACTTGAAGAGTAGGCGACCAGCGCAGTGAATCGATAACGATAAGAATTCTTGACATATCAGTAGATACCTCCTAGCTAGGCCTATGGAGCAGTGGGTATCCTTCTACCTACAATGGGCTGACGTCACGACGAGCGCCAGTCGGCAAGCGGCACCCGTCCTTAATAACCGTTTCTCACAAGCGATTGTTATTCGAACACGCTTCAAGAATACGAACAATGGAAACTCAAACTATGCGACGAATGTTCCATTCGAAAATATGCTGCCAACATGATAAAGTCGTATAAACACCTTACAAAAAGATTCCAAATTTGCCATAACATTTGTGTTCGTGTCACGGAAGGCGTATCGCCAAATTTATTCAAACGAAAACATATTTGATAAATACGATGTCATCGGATTAGAATCAAGTTCATTCAACTAGTCATAATATTCCTAATGACCTTATGACTTGGCAATTCGATTTAATGAGTTTATATCGAGAAAACACCCCTGAGTCAGAGTCACACATAACCGGGGCATTCGTCATAGTAATAATGATTCCGGTCGAACATATTTTTTTCTTTAGGCGACCAGAAGCATGATGTAGCTGTGTTCAATTTGACAATCGTTTGGACACGTCACCGGAGGGTGCTGCAGTGGACCACATCCGGGTCCGTGCCCAGCCAGCGCTGCGTCTGCGCAGGCCCATGACGTCAGCAACCGCGTCATTGTTAGAACAATAAGGTAGATACACACTACGATACCGTATAATATGATTAGTCTAAGGTGCTGACGTGTCTCCTTTCGTGTTCCAAAATCTTCCCATGCATGTTGTAGGTACAATGGTTTTGAGAGGCCTGTCCATCAATTTGGCAAATACTTTTCCGGAATTAATCTATTTAGATGCATGCATACGGTGGTGGTTGTAGTTCAGTTATATTAGTGTTGTTTCACCACGATAACAAAGGAGATTTATCAACCTTGAAATTGGCAAAATAAGCCGTAACGATCAATCTACCTTAAGAAACAATACAGATGTTATCGGAGGCGATAAACATTACAACTTGCTTTGATATCACCGATAAGGTCTTATCGGCGAAATGTTAAAAGGTTGTTGACAAGTCTTACATAAAGATAGTCAGTGATAGTGGGCAATCAATGATGTGTATATCAGTCTTTAGGCGATAATGATAATTTATACTTAAGTAATGTTCAGATCGTGCCCGTAATAACCCCTTTCGCTTCACCATCATGTTTGTCAGAGTGAAGACAGACACTCGAGAAGCCTAGGGCGATCAATAACGAGTCCTACGCACGTGTTAATCAGAACCAGAGTGGGCAGCGCAGCAGCGTTGAGTACACAATGTGGACCTACGCGTGTTTCCACCCGAGCTTAAATTGAGGAATTAGAAAACTCAATTCAGCAATACTGTGAGCAATAGAGCAAACAATATACCTAATTCATCATAAAATCTACGAACATTGCAACAAATGATACATAGAATCTTAATTTGTTTATGTCAAGTATGACAGTTGCTTGGTTTCATGGTCATTCATCAGCTTATAGGGTTAAAAATGCTGTACTTACTTCATTTGTTTGACTATAGTACTCTTGCCCGACTCGCCGGCCCCTGAAACAAGAAAAAAAATTAATAATCGTTGCTCGTGAAGTTATTAATTTAATAATACAAACAGATGTATCAGCTCAGCTGCTACATTCATATTTATATCAATTAATTATCTATTCAATTATTCATACGCCTACATTTGCATTTGTCAATATAAACAAATTAGGCAATAGTATCTTTAATTATCAATTAAACAAATAAACGACTACAAGTTCCTATTTTATTTAGAAACCTACAACTATTTGAGCATTCGACAGTAGTGGTAAATGGCGATATACACCTAAGTTTTTCTTTCGTTTGTTCCTGTTCCGAGTGAAACACTTTTAAACAGCCAGACACAGCGATTTTGATATTAATTTGGCAGGTAGATTTATATCCCAGGATATTAAGGTTATTAATATGCTATCGCAGTAGCGACAAAAACTAAGAAATTACTAGTATGCCGGATTTTAGGTGGTTTATTTTACCTAAGTTACCAAATCTTAGACGTAAAGTAATAGACAGATGATGGTTGTTATACTAAATGATAAAAGATTAGTCGAGAATCATGCGGAATTCTTGATAAAAGATAGTCTAATTATCAATTAATTGTCAGGATTTTTAAATAGATTATCGAATAGAACTCATTAGGTTAGGTTTGGTTTATAATATTTGGGATAAAAACTTCACCATTAGGACAAACGATGATTAGGACAAAGGTTATTAGAAATTCTGATATAGACCCAGGTTAAACATATTCTGAAACACTGCCACGGTTTACTGATATAATGGTTGAGGAACGCAGCCGATCAATAACATGAAATCTTCTTTACGTCATCCCCAGTGGTATAAATTAAATCTCAATGCAAGAGCCATAATTGTGCAAGAGGATTTTAAACAGATCCCATCAAACAACTTATGAAACGCCACTCATACAGATCGGGGCGCGGCGGGTTCAAGACGACCATTAGCCGCTGCAATAAACCCGCAACGATATAAAACTAGTTAATTACCGTACGAATGTAAACTGTAACAGTTCACATTATGCATGTCTCGGTGGTCGGTTAAAAATAGCAAGGGAATAAATAAATAAACGCGTTGCCCGAGATCCGCGACCCGAGGCCGAAGATTGAGAACATGCTCATTTCCAAATAACATTAAGTGCTCCTTTTTAAATGGACATGTAAATAAATCCCACTAATAATAATACGAATCCAAAAACATATTCGTTGCTAAATGGACTTGGCGCTAAAAACGAAAATAACACATGGAATTTTGAAATCTCTGAATTTTTTTAAAGTATGCGGTATTTTCTATCTTGCAAAAAGTTTGGCTCAAGCAGCGTTTGCGTTTCGTTAGTAGGTAAGTTTTTGGACCGCTTTTGTCAATCAATTTAGAAAATCACAATTTATTTATTCCCAACTAGCAACCCGCCGCCGGTATAATCGGGATGTAATGTACATTAAAACCTTCCGTAAAAAAATCTCTAAATGATAGTGAAAACCGTATCAAAGTCCGTTGATTGGCTTAGAAGGAAGAGGCGGCCGGGGATACACTATAAAAAATCAGGACAGACCGGAAACATAGCCACTTTACTTTATACTACGTAAAGATAAAGATAATTTTGGAAATAAGTCTATGACTTAATATACGTATTAATGATTATAATAAGCGACCTAATAAATACAATAGGTACATTTTCTAGGTAAATGTAAAGAGAGATTGACTAGAATTTGTTTGCAAAACAGACATAGCAAAAACCGAAAATAGCCTAACACAATGTGCTCAATTAAGCGCAAATCATAATTAAAGTGACAAAATTACGTGGGAGTCGCAAAATGAACCTCGTCGAATACAGGTCCAGGCATCGTGACCCTAGTTGTCGTCAATTGCCTCGGCAGTCGGCAGCGAACGGCCGATCTCTGACCCTCAGATACACATATCACCTACAACTTGCCTGATTTAATAACTCAAGTTAACAGAATAATTCTCGTTCATTCAGTACAGTGGAGTTTATTAGGTATTATGCACGCACGTGACGTCGATACGTCAAGAATTACAGTTCACAAGAGCGATATTTTTTGGACGCAATGCCGACAAATTTATGGCGACAAAACGAACGAGGTTTCGTGATTTCAGTGACAGGAGGTGTCGGCTCGACGTTAAAAGTTTCAACTAAAACACCTACTCGCGTACTTTTATTTACATTTATATATTGGTTCGTGTAAACTTTCACAATAAAAATTGGTGGAAATAGCGTGACTGCACACTATCCTGTTTTCATTGACGCCTCGCCTAAATGCTTAGGTACCTAACTGCTTATAAAAAAAAATGTTAAGTGTGTTTAAAAAGAAATGAAATGTTATATTTATTTCAATCCCGAAAGGTTTGGACTAGTTTTGATTAAGAAAAGAGTGATAGAGATACTTATACATATATCCTAGCACAGTATAAAAATACTTAATGCACATACTCATTAATCGGATGCAATAGAAAGTTGCTAGTTTTGTGACTTCTTGTCCATTTTGAAAATGCCCATCCTCATTTTGAATAGATTAATACCTATTCCCACAGCAGGCAAGTAAGTACAGACAGGACAATCACTCATAGTCATACCGAAAATTATAAAGTCGGCGCGTTAGTTTTGGAGACAATGACATGCTGTTCATAATCTCCATAATGAATCTGGAAAGTTTCCTTTTAGGCGTTTCCATTATTTGTGAGCGGTTCTCACGGCACGTTGCGATCGGGCGAGGCGACGAGCGGCGCTTCGTCAGCAACTCGAATAGTAGGATGCCGAAGCCGACGCCGACAGTTTCAAGCTATCATGCTATCACCGCGATAGCATCGTCCGCCGAGTCGCGTGCTCGAACACCCGCCGAGCCGACAGTCTGATAAAATACGTAGCTATACGAACCTACCTGAATACATGTCTGAAACGAATGCCGCTCCTACAATCCACGATACATCACTTAATTGTTATCGTAGGCAAAGCTACGGCCAACAGGTTAAAGGCTAAAGTGGATAAATTGTCGGTTTAAGCCAAATGAGCTTCGTGAATCTTGGTTGGATGTTTGTATGTATGTAACCCTCTTTCTATGAACAAATTCTTATGGACAAAGGGGGTTATTTGTCTCTGCAGTTGACCGTACTATCTTTAGTAACTACTTTTAATTCACGTAAACTAACTTTGTCAACCTGCACACATATCGTATGAAAAACAGACACATAATTAAACAAAAAACCTTCCGTTATTCTGGTCCAAAAAAAAATATAAACCCGACCAAGTGCAAGTCGGAATCGCGCACCGAGGGATCCGAATCCGTATCACCAAACAATATGCTTGTGTAATGTAAAGTGTAACAGAATGGAACGGGGTAAGGCTTATATTATTTCTAAATAAGTATTTTGCATTATTGATGTTTAGATTTTTTATCATTTTAAGACAGTACAGTAACATATTGTATCTGCGTATGTCAGTCTATAACTGATGTACCTATCCGTCAGATTTAGATTTAGACTAGATTACAGTTTTTACTCAAAGGATACAGAAGGAGGGGTATTTAAGCCAATAAAAACATAAGAAGAACACGCAAATATTGAAAATCTCTAACATATTCAAAAAACATTCGGTTAATGACACAGTTCAGAAAGCAAATGGGGGATAAAGAAACCTTGTTTGGAACTATTTTACCAAAATCCAACCTAACTATGAACCTCCAAACATCGGAAATCTCCAATATTTTATTCCTCGAAACGAAACAGAGAGATCTATTTGCTTTTTTTTCTGATTCTGAAAGAGTTATTACAAGTAGTTAAGTTCTGAAGCAGGAAAAAGAAAACAACGACACCTCGGTTGGAGCCAATTTACCAAAATAATTTACTAGTTTAGTGCAACTAATTTTCGTGCTTGTAGCCGATAGCTTCAGCTTCAGCAATCAGATGCAATGGCAAACAATTTAGTGGTCGGTAAGACCTTGGACTCCGGCTAAGCGCTGACGTCGATGTATCTTTTAGATGCTATAGTGGCTGAAAGAGACCACCATAGAGATTTACGCTGACGTTGTCGTCAGTGTTTAACCTAAGATCAAGGCTTAAAATGGGGATTCCTTGGCCGGTATTGTATTCTCTTAAAACAATTGCAATCTTTTGGCAGGTAAGGGCCACATCGTAGCAAAATGAGGTAAAGACCGACTGCACTTGTTCATAATTTTGATAAACGGTACCAATATCTATGATATTTTAGGTATAGTCTTTCGTTTCCCAAAACAGCCTCGCAAACAGGAGGGCCGCGGCCGCGGGTTGCCAACCGGTGACCAATAAAACAAATCCAACAAGGTTTACAAAGAGTATGTGTGCTACTTAGAGCTCATCAACTTCCATGAACCGATCGGTGCTATGGTCACGGGGACACGGCGTGACACATCAATTAACTTCCACCTAGCAAGATATAGCCTGACGCGTGTGTCACACCGCGTTTGTAATGGAACTAGTATGTACCTCACCTACGTATTTGGTCAAAATATGGCTGCTAAGTTACTTGACAATCGTAAATGGTCGATAACACTTTTTATGGCCCCTTTACCTTAATCGTAGTTGCACTAGCTAAATTAAATACATAGATACATAAATAAATACATGGATACAATACACGGATTTAAATTAGCTACCTAATATGTGTTATGTTTTCTTCCTGTACTTATTTTGTTACTCTCCCCTATCACTAATACATTGAATATACCAATCACGAGATAAGATTAGTAGCTAAGTGAATTCTCATACCTAAGTACATACATACTGACCTATACATACGTCTACCTACGCGCACAATATAAAATTGACCTGCGTGTATTCGCATAAGGTTCAATTTCGTAACTTACAAAAAAAAAAGCATGGCGTGTGAATCATGTCTTTTGTATTTGACATGTCGTTGAAAAGGTTACGCGCGTAATGCAGCTCTACGAAGCTAGTTGAAGTCGTGTCGCAGACGCATACAGTAGGGGAAGTATATTCACGTACCACCTTAGAACCCTATCGCAATGACGCGACTCGTTAATCGCCAGGCTATATCATACAAGTGTCATGCGTATGTCTCTTCGACTAGGTTCTACAGTGGTACGTGTGTCAATTTCCTTGACTGCATGTAACCAGCGTGGTGCGGCCTTCAGTCCGTTAATTCGTAAGTGTACTAAGTATGGACAGAATTACTAAATTATAAACGGGATGTTAATGTTAGTTTCGTAATCAGTCCAAAAAGCAGCATCTTTCGGCCATTTAAAATAAGGTTCAATATTAATTGCGCTTACAAAATTGCTTTGCCGCTGGTGAGCAAGGGCCATAAGCATAAGTTTAGTGCAAAGGTACATAATAGACGGATGCGATAAAAATACATTGATAATTTACCTCGACGTTTCGGTCATGTTTCAACGGCCGTGGTCACGAAGAACGACGAAATCTACTCGTGACCACGTCCGTTGAAACATTGCCGAAAAGTAGAGGTAAATTATCAAAATATTTTTATCGCGTTTAAGTCCCGATCACGTTATAAATGTGTGTGAAAAGCGCGAAAGTTTAAAACAATTTAGGCGGATGCGAGTGACAGATAGTGACTGAATCATCTTAATGAAATGATGTGAGGAGATAGTTTGGATATTCACCCTGAATATATGTATTAGGCTCTTCATTTTATTATTAACTAGCTTCTGCCTGCAACTTCGTCCGTATCGTGATGAAACGTTAAGTTAGACCTCTAGCAATACAACCCCGAAAACCGCATAAAATCTCGTGCAGTCATTTTTGCGTGATGTACATCACATACACAGCATAAAGACAGACAAACAGACCGAAATTCAAAAAATAATCATTTTGGCTTTTATTGCTAGCTCTAATAAAGACCCCTCGTATTATTCTTTCTCAAATAATGTACAAACAACGTACTGTGATGCCTAATACGAGTAATTTTATAGAAGCGGTTTTTATGATTCAAACATTTGAAGATTATATAAATTATAATTAGGTATGTATGTTAATTGTTTTATTCGATAACAGAAATTCCCTAAAAAATAACACTGGAGATACGCTTTACTTTTTACCCGACTGCGTGACGCAAAGGAGGGTACATGTGTTTATTCTCTTGGGTTCTGACAACAACGCAGTCTAAACCCCTGTAACTAGAGACTTGAAATATGACACATGTGTTCTTTAGAAGGTGTAGAACTGCACTAAGGGTCGTAGTTTTAAACCTAACTCCAGTTCCAGTTTAATATTAACGTAGAATGTAGCTCGGTCTAGTGCCACTCTAGAAGGAGTTTCTGGAAATTCCACCACCAAGGCGGGGTGAAACCGCGGATGAAGTCGCGGGGAAAGCTAGTATAAGATACTTCATAAAGCTTGCATACAAAAATATGCATGCCGGGACATACGAGATGCGTATGCAGCACGGTTCCGGAGACACGCGCGTACACTAGGGTTGCCAACATTTCTTCGGTTAAATGTAGTATTTTTGAGAATAAGCTTAAAAAATATATAGTACGCTTCAAAAAAATATAGTATTCTTTTGGAAAGATGATAAAAGGCAATGGTGTAAGTTTGTTGTCTATTTATCTGTTCTATCTATTTTAATATCGTGACAAGTGCTCGAAATGTAGTATATTTGCGTACTATATATTAGTTCAACAGTATAGTATAGTCATATAGTACGGAGAGCCGAAATATAGTACAATACTGTTTAATATAGTATGGTTGGCAACCCTAGCGTGCACAGGCCGGTTGTACTGTATGGAATTATATGTTGAGATGCCACATCACTTGCGTTGCGTGCCCGTACCGCAGCTCTACGAAGCGAGCTGCAACCGCCCTGCATGCGCATCCAATGTGACCCACCCCTAATGTTTACTTACAAGATCTTCCCAACCCGTAAATAAAAGTTTAAAGAGATTTTAGCCTCAAACTGGAACAAATTACCTTGCTACTCCGCGAAACTAGTGCCGAGCTCGTGCAAAATAGCTGCGTCCGTGCGACACATATATGTTCATGCAAAAACCCACCCTCCTCCGCTTCCACACGAAACAACATATATCACACAGACTCAACTACACACCACCACCACTAAACACTAAAACTACACGATCGACGCGCGTTTCGCCTCTATACGAGGCATCATCAAGATCTAACAGTACGACCGTTCGCTACTTGGAACGAATGGCGTACATGGCGCCTAGTTTCGCGGAGTAGCAAGGTAATTTGTTCCAGTTTGTTGATATGGACCTCCGCAAAGTAATGCCTGAATCTATTAATTAGATTTTAGCCTGTATGATGGTATTGTGTGGTAGCCAGCTTTACAGTGGCCCGTTTCACTAAGCTACAAGTTACAAATTTACAAGTCTAAACCGGCAACATTGGTCAATAATGACCAATGGCAGTGGGCATAATGACCAATGTTGCCGGTTTAGACTTGTAAAATTGTAACTTGTAGCTTAGTGAAACGGACCACAGGTAGTAGTTTCACATTTAACTTTAAGATTATACTGCGAGAACCAGCTAAGTGACATTTACAATTTCCAGGGTTTATCACTTGTTCTTATTTATCTCTTGGCACAAAAACAATACTGAACAATAATTCTACTAAAAAAAAAAGAAACCTCTGCAAAAATATGCTGTGCAAGTTTTTTTTAAATTTGTTACATTACATTATACCCTCAATTTATCAATTATATTATGTGTATTGGATATTATGTTTAGCCAGATAATACTAACAATGTATGATGAATGACCTCTGTTCATGATAACACAAATATAGCTTACAACTAAACAAATGATTATAGGAGGAAGGTATGGAGGGGAAAACCCATGAATGACTTTAACAGAAAATTATTAGGAATATTAAGGCCATAATAGCATCAATAGTGGTGACTTTTTAAAGCTAGTTTAAAAAGATTAGACAGGCGTGCGCGTGCGGCCTGCTAGTGAATGAATAGAAAAAACAAAAGCTAATCTTACATACAAGAAAGTTCCTAAAGGAATCCCTCGAAAACCATCAGACAGACGAAAAAAGCCTTAATTTTTGCATTAACTTTAAAGTTGTTTAAAATTTGTGTAACCTGCCTCTATCTTATCTGGCTTAGTGACCCCTGGCCCCAATAAACCTGTGCAACCCTAGCCAAGGCTAAAACACCTTGGTGCTATTCCAAATGCTAGTAACATATCTTGTTTGTTTGTGTGTAATAGTTCATATTTGGAAGATTCGGACGTCTTACATTCAAAATACTGTTTATTTTTAATACCTACAAGTTTTTTCGTTGTCTATGCTTTATAATCGCATTGTCATCGGATCTAAGAATAAAGTGGATCATTTATGATCCACTTATTTTTGTTTTTACATACAAACAAATTGACTAAAAGGCTATATTAAACCTTTTAATAATTATAAGACTAATGGAGGCTCTGATCTGATTTTTTTAAGAGTAATTTTAGCAACCAGACCAGATCATTTAGTAAAAAGATGTATCATCATTTTAACCATCATGCTCATAGTCGATGGATAACCTACACTGTATGCTCATGCATTTACAATACATGTGATCCAAAAATACTTAATTTAAGGAAAAATATGGAACAATGTTAGGATATGGTATGGCATGTATGGTCCTGTATTTTTCTTATTAAAATACAGAAGACGACCCAAATGATTGACAAGATCGAATTGATTGATTGAATGAAAAAGGTTAACCGGAAGAGATCCCTTAAATGGATAAGTTCGCATTTGTACATCACTGTATTACTTCTTGTCATTTATGTTCTTTTATACAATAAAGAATTTACATACATACATAACCGACAGGACAGTTGGCCACTCTAATCTAGTACTGAAGAGGTCCTGAGACTAGAAATAATATTGACAGGGATTAAGAGGAAACACAAGGGCCGTTTTTCCATACAAACGTCGTCCCCTGTTTCCTCTCTGGATAATGCCAGTAGAGCAATATTTTTTTTCCAAAAAATCGATGGCCACTATTATGCATGTCCCTATGTTTTCCTTTTTTTAATAAATTAATTATTAAAAGAGATATGGACATTCAAAAATCAAAAAAATTGGCCAGATTTTCGGCTGCGTTCATACATTCAGAAAACAAATTTTACTAGATTAAATAAAAAAAGAAAAACATAGGAACACTGCCAAAGCCCTTCTTTAATTTTTAATGAAAAAGTAGTAAAAATCGGATAAGTTTTGGAGAAGGAATCAGGGGTCTACGAATCGTTGATTTTGTGTACTTTTAATAGGTATTTTCAGTACAAGCTGCGGCTGTCTCTATTGCACTCTGCGGGGGGAGGCTTGATAGATGGAGGCAGCAATAGATTTTACAAATACCTATTTTTCAATTCTCTAGACCTTGGTGTTTCCTCTTAAAGGATTTGGACAGTAGTTCTCATGAAGGCAGATTCAGTGCAGATCATAAAGTTCATACACATCAATAAATTGATTCACAGGTGTGTGCAGGAATTCTAACTACGTTTTGATCACTAAAAAATTATTATTATTGCATTGTCATTGGATACATATACCAAATTGAAGTTAATCTGACCACTGAAAGTGAGTCAAAATAATGACTTGCATGATTTCAATTGAACATAAAAAAGTGACAAATAATTTGTTAGTTTGACAAGGCAGTTTAAACAAAACCTTTTTTAAATGGATGAATGTGGGGAAAGCTTGGAGCAAATGGTGTTTTTTGCATTCAGTGTAAATTGTGAGGTATCTATAAAATAACTTTTCCATTTGTGCAGATAGTTAGTGAGATATGAACTTCTGAAAACATATAATAAGTTCCCTTCCCATTTAGTTTGTCCTCCCCCCTCCTGTCTTTCAAGTATGGGGTGAAATTTTCTGAAAAAACTCAAGGTACCTAGCAGAAGTTTACAATATTATCCAACAAAAATTATTTTAACATAATGTGTCATCACTTTTATATTAGATTTTAATGTACAGACACAGAGTCTAAATTTTATTACATGTTCAGAATATTCGGAGTACTGATATCTTACTGGCCTGGTTCTTTCTTTTGGTATGTATACAATGTGTCCCTATCCAATCGACAAAAATTTTTACTAGACAGCATGGATTTGTAACATTGTTTTTTTGCCTCTAATTAAAAAAACAACTGTGTCATAGCATTCCTGAGAAGTAGTGTTACATGCATGTTCATTCTTTGTCCATAAGGTAGGCACATGTTGTATGTTTTTAAAATTCTGTCTACATTCAAATAAAGAGAGAAATATGAACTATTTAACAAGTGACTAGATAGTTATTGAATATGATGATGATGAGTAACTACACAACTGAGTCATTGGATTAGAATGAATGCTGTGAGCCAACTTAACATAATAATATTATGTAAATACAATCTGGCAAAGTTTATAAACTACACCTGAACTATGTATCATAATCTTGAATGCATTTGTTTTTATTCTCGGGACCTGTGCTAGCATTGAAAATGTAATTTTACTTTTCACTGTTTCAGCAAGAAAATATCTCAAAAAATAGAACAATTACTTCAAAACAGGTAGTGCTTTTTTGCATTTGGAAGATTTGAGTGAATAAAGCACCAAGTATTGAACATTACATGTGTACAGCAAAATTTTATTTAACCCCAAAGCCTGTGTGTTTGTGTGTATATTTGTTTGTGGTGTGTGAGTCATGGTAGATATTATTTTAAACCAGGTTATTTTGAGGTGGTTCTTTCCCATGTTTGGTGGCCAACAGGTTAAAGGTTGAAGTATGTTCAGTTTCTTAATCTTATCTGCTTTTAATTGCATATTGGGGTGGCACCTTAATATCATGAGTGTATAAGCTCTACAATATTAACTTGATTCATTTTGTAATAACATTAGACCAATTTGCTAATTGCTCCATTAAAAACAATTTCGTATTTCCCTACATTAAAATATTACCCTACATAATGTATATCTAATGGTGTCAGGGATGGTACTTTGAATAAATGATAATTTAATTCATGGATCTATAAAATTTCTTGACTTTATATTAACATTACATTAACTTTAAAATGTTTTCTACTTTGCCAGTGGTTATTTAAACAAAATCCTACATAATGGGATAACAGCAAGTTTCAGGCAATAGTCTAGGTAGTTAAATTAATGATTCAGGAAGATCCATTAGCTGAACCTTGCCTAAACATCAATTCAGAAGGCACTTTCATTTTATACGGAACAAACACACATGCATACCAGCATATTGATGAGTATCGAGAGAAAGCTGGCAAACTGTAGCACCATACCCTCAAATCAAAAGAACATCAACATCACTAAATCGGCAAGGGGTTGCGAACTTTTCGAGATTTAATTTACATAACGGACAGCCGATACGTAAATTATAACTCGGCGTCGAACCGCCGCAAGTTCATGGGTGCGGCCATGTGCCTTCAAATACAAACTAGCTTTATATACCTAACAAAAGCAGCTTGATATCCTTGGAAGCCTGGATGCCATCCTCTTTCAAATTCCTTTCAATTTGTCGACTGCGAGCGGCTGCCGCTCGTTCCTCGGCCGACTGGGCGCATCCCATGTCGGCAGCTGTTCCCGTGCCTTGGCGCCTGGCTGCCGGCCGCCCCGAGCCGGGCGCGCTCTCACCGCTCCCTCTGCATGCGCTCCGCACGCCGCCTGCCTCTCCGGCCCCACCGGAGACACCCTATGCGACGATAACTACCGTGTTCTACTCGACGATACTCAACACAGTAACCTAACTCAACACTTATCACTCCCAATTCTAATCGTACAACACTCAGAACCGGCGAACTGAACACCACCGCGATAGCTTTAGCCTGCGATACTATCGACACTAAAAACGCGTAACGGCAATCCGAACTTTAATTGAATACGAATCCGTTTAAAATATGAGATAATGGCGGCCGGATGACAAGCTAGCTCCGCTCCGTGACGGCGACCGCGCCCCGCTCGACTGACGTTCGGGTGCGTTCGGTTCTCTTCGTTTGGGCTCGCTCACACATGCGTGAAAGTAAATTCGACTTCAAATGAAATAGCATGACTCGAGTAAGAGCAATGCGCTATGCGCTTCTGAATGCGCTCCATGCTCTACTAAATATTAGAAAAAATAATTAAGTAATTAAAATATATGTTTAAAGTAATTTCGGTGCGGCTAATTAAATAAATTTAACACTAGTAAAGTAAACAATATGAATTCACCATTTAACTGAAACCTTGCATCGTTATTGTAACGTCCTACTTAGCTTATTTTACGTACGGAACATTACACAGGAAATTTGACCTATCTACTCGTACCTTCTTAATCATATAACAATAAGTACAATAACTATTGTGAAGTTATATCTATTGACCATCGGCTGACGATATAAAGAAGGACGGTGTAATAACCAAAAAGAGACCGCGTATTTAATTTATCTCTCGCTCTGACGCATAATAAACCGCATAGTATCCTGGGTAGGTAAGTCGTGTGGGTATACTTTTGCCGTTAAATTTGAAAATTATTAATTGCTACATAAGCATTAATGTAAATTTCGTTGTGGTAGAGCCACACTGTAGCCAGTCTGCTGGTTGCAGTGGGAACGAATGGGCCGGTTCGATCAGGATAGTAGCACAGAGAATACCAACGAGCTAGCCATGGCGTTTCGTGTACTAAGTAAAAAATACGAAGGCCCAAGTGATAAATGAAAAAAAATGGCCCTATCCCTTTCTAACCAGCTGGTGTGTATCTGCACGAGGAACAAATACTTAACGTCCGCGATAAACCTAGGTTTACATTTATAGATTTTTTTGAATGTTTTAAACAAAAATTTTAAAATAACAAGAATAGTTCTGCCATAATCGAGACTTTCAAACTTGCTTTTATTTCAGTTGTTTTCTACCGTGGTGTGTTGTGATGATCTGATAGTTAAAAAATCGTTAGGTATCTTAAAGTTTGAGTAAAGACCGGACCACTACGAATGCGTGTGCGGCACGGCTCGGGAGATGCGCGTGCACAAATAAAAATAAAAATTATTTATTTCAGGTCAATCGACCGATATACATTAACACAGCCCGGTTGTAATACATATATGGAATTATTTGTTGAGATACAACATTGTTTTGCTTGCGTTGCGTGCGCGTAATGCAGCTCAACGAAGCGAGATGGAGGGGTGTTGCATACGCACGGTGTGACCCGGCATTAAGTTAAAGAGACGTCGCATCGAAAACTGAATACTTTGGGTAGGGTAGACAACCCATGATTTAATGCAGTTTCTTTTTATTAAAAAGAGAAAACAACAAGCATATTTTTGATGGGAACTTCGAACTTTTGAAGTATTCACTTGAATATATGACCGTGGGAACCAACAACTCGAAGATTCGCTGATCTGTTGCTATCCTTTAAGGTCCTTCTGGCACCCAGCTACTACTTCACGCCGGTATTCTGCGAGAGTGTGGAATCCGATGTAGTTTTTTGCAAAAATATATAACCCTCCCTTATCTCACAGTAGTCGGCTAAAAAAGGTCATTAAGTGCACTTTTCAAGGAAATGTATCTTATGTATACCGTCGGTATAATGAAATAATCAAATATGTTCCTTATTAAAAAAAAGATTTGCAATTTTCCACTGATGTCAATAAGTCAAACACAACTAGAAATAAACACGGTAAGGTTTATTCCAATTTACATGATAAATTTCGTACTTACGATTTTACGCAAAATTTTAATGAACATTGCTTATCTAAAAGATTCAAAATTAAAATCTCGGCCATGTTAAATAAAAAATTATTTAACATGGCCGAGATTTTAATTTTGAATCTTTTAGATAATTATTGTTTGGTCTCGAGTCCGATTTTTACTGGCGATCTCTGGCCCAAATCTACACTAGGGTATTTGAAAATGAAAATGAAAAAATTTAGCAACTAGGCCATATAGGCTCTTTTACATATCTGAATCTACTAGCGCTTCGAAAAATGGAAGATACTACTGAGAAGAAACGCCGCAAGAAACTCAGCAGTTTATTATTTGTTTCTTCTTATTAACACTATCTACACTACTGTAATGCGACTCTCTAACTCAACTCTGCATAATGCAACTCACTGCGACTCTGTCTTACAACTGTACAGAAACGGAAGCACTGAGAAGTACAGAGAGATAAATTTAACTTGCGCGGTCACGTTCGAGCTACTTACTGAGGTTTTTATCTGAATCAGTGGCAAATTTTCTGAATTTGACTTTGCTTGAGTTCAGCACTATTGGTTTTGAACAAGTGCAATATATGACACATATATGGACAGTCAATATCCATATTTTGAACTAGCGGACGCCCGCGACTTCGTTAGCATAGAATTAGTAGCCTATGTCTGTCAGCGATAGTGTAGCTTTCTATCTGTGAAAGGATTTTTGAAATCGGATCAGTAGTTCTATAGATTACCTCTACGTACAAACAAAGTTTACCTCTTTATTAAGTGTAGATGTAGAAGTTTAGTGTAGATTGCAACTTAGAAGTCGCAATGCCACCTATTGCATTTTTTTCTGCATTATGGCTAATTTGTCTTTTCTATTGTCTAACTAGTGTTAAAAACAGGAACAGGCACCCAAATTTGATTCATAGGCCACTGAAGGACATTGTCGCAATATATCATCCATCGCTGAGATATTATGACATTTATTGAGAAGTCATGATATTTATTGTGAAAAGGTTCTACAGTGACCTATGAATCAAATTGGTAGACTGTACATAGAGTGCTAAAGAAATAACCCTTCCTTTTGGCTTTGTTGTAGTGGGGTAAAAGAGACGCACGTAAGATAAATTAAAGTTGGCTAGTGGCAGGTGACAGGGCCACTGTAGCTCCTCTTAATATTCAAAGTTCAAAGCACACAGCATGTACTAGTGGTCAAGTCAGCCTGTAGCCTATTATTGTTGGTTGCAGTACTTGCAGCGTGAATGGGACGGCTCGACCTAGCGGCGTTAAGCAGTAGCTTGCTACTGCCTTCAATACAGTTAGCGAGAGATCCGGCGGCCAACGGAGAGATGTAAAGGCCGCCAACGCATCAGCGATTCGCTTGGATTCACTAGTTCCCGTGGGCGGCGGAAATTACTTTCTGACAAGTGACCCGTATGGTCGTTTTCTTTCGTTTACCATAAAACAAAACTTTGTGCTTAGCTAGCTACCAACGCAAATTATTCCTGGAAGTCACTAAAACCGTGCCAATTGGTACCATGATACTATTCGACGCGTTGGGTCTAATAAACTTTATGTCTACATGACGTGGTATTCCGATTATGACGCACTATGCTTTACTGTTCTGTTGGTGCTGTGCTGATACTGCACAAAAGCTAACAAGTTCCAAGAATTGATAGAAAAAGACAATTAGATATAGGTAAGTATGTAAGCAAAAACATTTTTGTCGAAATATTGTCTACCATTATCACTTTTTACTAAGTCTCGTATTAGACTATCTTTTGAGGACGTATTAAGAGCATTCGTTAAACACAATTTTTTTGCCAATTTCTTTTATCATAATTGCCCATTAGCATCACATCACTAAGTGTAATCTGTACCTATCGCAATGGTTAAGGTCGACACCTGAGCTTCTCTTGGGGATCAATAAATTAATAACCTGTTGATGTGGTTAACTTGCCTTGAAGCTTCCTACTTGTGACTAGGTATACTTGAATCTCTTTATGTCAACCCTTGAGTCGTTAATTATACATATCACCGACCATACTATGGTGGAAGCGCTAGAGCCCAAGTATGTATAACCTAATACAAGTGTTGAGGATATGTAACTAAGTAAGTATTCCTAAATTCAATTTGTTTTTTAACCCAAGGTGGTAGACTGTATTAGCATATTGCTTAACTTACATCATCCTTAACAATGAATTTCGGCAACTGAAAATAATGCCCCAATGTAAATACAACGTCATCGTGCCTCCCTGACGAACCCGAGCATGCCGGCGGCCGGCGGCGCAGTCAATAGAGGTCGGAGCGTGCGCGCGCACGGCCAGCTAGAGAGGGACAGAGGAGAGGAGGACCAACCGAGGAGCAGCAGCTTGATGTCCTTCGCGGCCTGGACGCCATCTTCCTTGAGGTTCCTCTCGATGAGCTTGCTGCGCGCGATGGCAGCGCGCTCCTCGGCGGACGAGGCGCAGCCCATGGCGATGGCGCGCACGGCCTGGGTCGCTACGCGCGGCAGCGCCGTGCTCCTCGCATGCTCGCGGCCCGTCGTCGCGCGCAGGGGGCGCCGCGCCGCGCACGCGCTCGCTCGCGCACGCGTGCTCCGGCTGCGGTCAAGGATAGCGCAGCTGCGCCTCGCTTCTCTCGCACGTCGGCTATGCTCGTCGCGCGACCGAGGGGTACCGGCACTGGGCGCTGGCGACTCTGCGGACGGGGCGAGGGTTCGAGGTGGCGCCGCGGCGTGGGCCCGCGAACGAATGACGGACCGCGCACCCTGCCGCGCCGCCGGCACTGCGCACGCTCGCCGCCGCCTCCGCGCCGGCCGTGGCCACCCGGTGCCTCCCTGACACACTAATTACACTCTACGTCAACCTTGTAATACCTATCACTAGCTTCTCTCTCGCACATTTACAAAACAAAGGGCATGCAATTTGCTTCTATCGCGTGCACTTGATAAATTTAATCGTTAGGGTTAATAATACGTTTATTCTACCGTCAGTTCCTTTCAATTTGATAATTACTTAATCCTCTAAAAGAATCCTTCATAAACAAGAAAAAAATCTCACGTTCCAGCATTTACGACTCACGTCGGTAAGCTCTAAGGGATGTGATATAGCGTGTTTATAAAGAACAAAAATGTATTTGTCACACTTTAATATTCGCGCTTAACCCTTAAGGCCGGGCCACACCGGATGCGTATGCAGCACGGCTCCGGAGCCACGCGCGTGCACATGATGTATGGAATTATAAGTTGAGATAAGTACTTGAGATGGCACATCGCTTGCGTCCTACTAAGCGAGCAGGGGCCGTGTTGCAAACGCATCCTGCGTGACCCGGCCTTTTTAGATGTCCTCAGCAGACTTGATTATGTACATGGCTAATCTTAAGCACAGAGGCCAGAGATGGTAGATTATTAAAACCTACATAACACAAGCAAGCGTAGCGTAGCCAGATGCGCTGCACCTAAGTACCTTCTCAATATTTCCCGCTAATTTAAAGTTCTTAATAGAAAAGTGATAAACAACTTTTCTAATCTGGTCAAAATATAATTTATTTTTCATATTAAACGAAAAAATATCGTTATTATGACGAATCTATCATTAATTCAAATAAAACCGCAAATTGGGGACATAGTTAATAGAGCCGTATAGCAGTGATCAACGTTATTCGAGTCTTTGTCTAAAACGTTCGCTTTAAGGTTGATTCACAATACGGAGTATCTTTTCGCATCAAGTCGACCAATCCATCTGTGGTTAATCTGTGGTACAACTTGCAACTGTCAATATGACGTTCCGAAATCGAAACGAAACCGGTCGCTATTTATCTATGCTGTGACTCAGTATCAGTAAAAAGAAAACAACAATACCTACTAATATTTTTGTGTATCTTCGTATTAAGAGATTAACCATGGAATCTGATGAAGAAATGGAGAATATCTCTTCGTGGAAAGGTGTCCCAGCTTGCATAGTGCTTATAAATCTCCATGATCCTTTAAAATGCGGGACAGCAGAAGTCGCACTTGCAGCGACATGTCGTTTAGTTCGACAGAATCTGAGATCAGCAAACTCCAATCATGTAGGAGTCTGTTTATATGGTGTAGAAGATTCTGGAAAAGAAAGCTTCTACGATGTATGTCCGCTGAATACTTCTTCTTTAGAAGATTTCAAAAAACTTCGTAGTATGGATATCTCCAAGTTCAAACAAGCCAAGGAATTCAAAATGTCTGATGTGCTACCGCACTGCAGTAAAATGTTTTCAAACTGCAAGAAGCTGCTTTCTTCATCAACAGTTTTACTGCTTACAAGACTAGATAGTCCTCCAATAAAATCAGATCAGCAGCCCACAATTCAAACAGTTAGTGATTTAATTGATAACAATATTGAAGTAAAGTTTTTAAATATATCACAATCAGACTATGAAATTGATGAGTTCTATGAAAATTTTCTATCTGAAGCAAACAAGGGGAAGGGTGCTATTATTCCTAAAATTGTTTGGGATTGTAAGGAGATTGAACAGTTGATGCATCAGCAGACCGACAGGCATCTTGCTGTAGCCAAACTGAGTTTTGAGATTGGTGAAGGACTCTCTATTGGTGTTGGAGTATATAATTTAATAAAAAGTCAGGATCAGTATCAAAAGAAAACAAATTTGAATCGTGCGGACAATGCAATAGTTACAAGTGTTACCAAAGCTGTAAAGGTTTCTCACAGACCTGACGGTGGTGAAGCAATGGACATAGATGATGATGCAACAGCAGAAGTGCCATTACTGAAGTCAGAACTACTACACTACCAGGAGTATGGGGGAGAAAGAGTAGAATTCACAAATAATGAAATGAAATCATTAAAAAATCCCTTTGGCCCCCCAATGATGAAACTTCTTGGATTTAAACCTTTAAAAATGCTAAAAAAAGAGAAATGGTTCATGAAACCATGCCACTTCTTATTTCCAAATGAAAGTATTATAGAAGGCTCCACAGTAGCTTTCAGAGCTCTACATCAAGCTTGTATGGAGACATCAATGGTAGCCATTTGCGTATTATGCACAAGGGTGAATGCTAAACCTAAAATAGTAGCACTATCCCCATGTACATCTCCTTTAGGTCAAGATGTTGAAATGGGCTTTGATGTCATCCAGCTGCCGTTTATTGAAAATGTCAGAGAGGTTCCTGTTATGGAAGAAGAAGAGACCAAAATATCTAATGCTCACAAGTCTGTCATGCGAGACATTTTGGATACCCTTAAGTTTGATTATAACTCTAACTTGTTTGAAAACCCGAAAATGCAGTCTACTTACAGAGCCATTGAAGCTATTGCTCTTGACGAGGATGATGTTGAACCATTTGTGGATACAACTAAATGTAATCCCAAAATATTTGAGGATTTAAAAGATGACTTGTTTGAGGAAATATTTGGGCCATTTAGCTCAACTGCTCAAAAAAGGGCTGCTACATCAGGTTCAGGAGTTGGTAACAAAAAGCCAAGGGATGAGGAGCATGGCTTAGATGGTAAAGCTTTACTGAAGCACAGGCTTAATAATAAAGTTATAAATCGGTACACAACCAAAGAGTTACGAGATCTTTTGAAACCTACAAGTAATACTAAAGCTCTTACTGGATTGAAGAAACATGAGCTTGTAGATATGATATATCAACATTATGCTGATGATTGATTTGTCTAATTTTTCTTTTGTTAATAACAGATATATTTTGGTACAATAAATCTGATTCATTATCATATTCATATTATACTTATGTTACACTTTGCTAAAGGAGGATTGTTAAATAACAAGTTTGTATTGATAGCAATTTACTAGGAAGAAAATAGTAAAAGAACTGCTAATACTATCAGTCTATGCTAACCACTTATATGAGCTTAAACATACTTTACTTTTCAACTTATAATGAAAACTCCATACACTAACATACTTATCATTTAATAAATTAAGTTACACTGCTCAGATATTAGACAATTACTCTTACACAACTAAGTATTTTAAATATATACGGAACCATCTGCTGGGCCCAAATGATGAATACCAATAAGCAATGCATCCACAAGAGTCCAGACACCAAGACCTCCGAAACTAAACAGCTTTCCGATTCCTTCCTGCCAATGTCCTAAGTAGAATCGATCTGCGCCAAACCCACCAAGTGTCAAAGCAAGAATCAAGGCAGTGCCCCAACGGGTACCTCCTGTCCATGAACAGCGAATTTTCTTTAAAAATCTTCTCTTTCCAAGACAGATTATGTCATCTGAAACTGTGCAGTTTGTCCTGAAAGAAAATTGTTACCTATTGAGGCCAGGCTGCGCATAACTAAACCTAGTTTGGAAATGTATTAATTACATGTTATATTCACATCACATAAAAAAACCACACATTTATAGGTATAGTTGTTTATAGACCATCATCCCTCCTAGCATGTTTTCCGGTTTCTTTATTTGGGGTATGCTTTTGACTATGATCCTAGACAAGGCAGACCATTTTACAACATTAAAGCAACTGCCATTTGACTTTGTGGTAGGAGAATGCACCATCAAGATCACAGTTACACATCCAGTTACATGTCTTTCCTCAAGAGTGTTTTTCAAGGAAACACAACACAAATTCTATAATTTAGCTAAATTAATAAAATTAAATACTAACGCATAAAACTTTAATGGTGATGCCAGTGAGTTGCAGTTTGCCTTTTGCTCGCAACGATGTTCCCATTTTTCAGTCTGATAACAAAAGCGACACATGGCTGTCCTATTAAATGTCTTCAAACCCTAGAAGAAAGTAACCATTTATTTATCACCAAATAAATAAGTATATGATCCAATTTGAGCTCAACAATATAAAGCTGTTAAGGACTAGAATATTGATAAACTTTGATGTGTAGAACTTACATTACAAGATATTTTAGGCTTTACATTGCAAGAATAATTGTACAGGTCTCCATATCGGCAATCGATACTCCGATCACATTCGATGCAAGGGTACTGCAGCGTGGAACACTCCGAAATGTTCCCTTGCTCAGTGGCCGGACAGCTTTTCAAGTACTCTTCATTTGCGCTAAAACTTACACCTTTGTCGTTGGAGTCCTTCAATTTATTTTCTTTACTAGGAAATGGGTGCTCCATATTGTTGTTGTTAGCTGTAATTCCGCATAAAAATGTAAGATATTGACTGACCACATTAGGCATCAATAAATATACGATTATTTGAAACTTACCCATGTCTGTTATGTGAATAGTATTAAAAATCACTAACAAAACTAAAATAAAGCAATCCCGTACAGTTATCTTAATAGGTGTTATTCGTGGCATTATGGAGTAATTACATTTTAATTTTAGATGATAAAAATAACGAATTTTTACATTAGCACTTCAATAGAAAAATCCACTGTTGTTTAATGTTAAATATGTCAATGTCAGTTTCGACAATTGTATTTTTTTCAATTTATCCCTGCCCAGGAAAAGACAAAGGAGACCGAGCCCGTACAGCCAAGTTTTTGTTTTTCACCGAGACCGAAAATATATTCATAAAATTATTTAGTGAGAATATTTAAGAAAGAAATAAGGCCGAAGCGACGTTATACGTAAACGTAATTTAAATAAATAAATGCCAGTAAAGTCCATTAATTTTGTATTACTTGATGTCATGAGGTTGACACGTTAAGAATAATACCTACTTAAATATCAACTATACTGTAAATTCATATATTACAATGTAACATTTGGTAACATATCACTCTGATATTATCTTAGTTCCCTTCCCTACACCTTCGGATCTCATCACCCACCTTCGAAACGCAACAGCAAGTTACCACAAGCTACTACCGCTGTCGAGCAGGCCCATTCCAACTGCTTTCAACAACTGGGTGAAGTCAGTCTACCACGATTTATCTTTCAATGGGGGGTTATTTTAAGAGATCGAAAGAAAATTTGGAATGCAACCAATTGTAAAAAAAAAACTAAGATACTGGTCAAAAGTAGGACGATATGATTAAAGATAAGTATCCAATAACTTACAGGATAACCCCCGGAAATATAGGAGTCACAATAATTAGGTTCTTACGTCATTAAACTTTATTGCTTCTTAACTTTAAAAAAATAACAATACTCATTAACAATATAACAGGAAAATCAAAACATTATACTTCATATTCTAACTTAATAACAATCATAGATCAAATCAAGCCTAAAATATAATCAATTAATACTTTGAGAGTCAAAATCAATCAATGGGCTGTTATAATTTTTTTCGGACATTTCTGTGATAGTTGATAAATCGGGCACGGCACAAGTTATAGGAAACAGTTGTTGAAGGTTGGCCCCAAAACTAGGAACATCATTGCTGTTGTGTTGATATGCGTCGAAATAGTTCGTGTTTGTGGTCTCCTCTTCACTTAGGAGGTACCATTTAGTGGGTCGAGATTTGGGTGGTTTCACGCTTGGTACATCATCGGATAAGTCTTCAGTCAATATACTGCTGTTCAGGCACAAAGGGGTAAAAAACTGCGTGTTACCACTGTCGGCACTTCTCGTCTCTGTCACTTTAGCTGCAAAAGTAACATTAAAAAAAATAAGCTAGTACAGTCGTGGTAATAAAATAATAACAATAATACGGTCAGCATCATAAATATTTAAACGTTACCAAGACGTCAAAAATATCTGTACACCTTTATGCTACTAAGCTACGTAAGGTCGATGTATACATATTTTGACGCTATGGCTTTATCTTTTTACAGCTGACTGTACGTTGGGAATCCTCGCACGCACAGACACTATAGATATTATATCGTGATATCTAACATTCCGTGAATTTGGCATTTTGCATTTCTGGTATTATAGTGTCAAAGAGGTTTTCTGGCAACCATTCTGAAGAGAAAGTAGCAACATAATGTGTGTGTAAATTATTTGTGTAATAAAAAAATAATCGTCTGTCACGCGCTATCTGCGGCACGCGTGCCATAGGCTCGCCATGCCTGCACTTGTATTTTACAAAATTTACAGGATACCTCATTCTATCATTCTGTAACGTTTTGCCTCATATCTGAACATAGATCTGATTTTGGTTAAAGCCGTTAAAGTATTAGTTGTAAACCATAAAGTACACTTACCCTCCTGCAAATTGGCAGCACATTGCGCGTCCTCGCAAAACAGCTCAGGTGTTATTTTCCCATCCTCTATTATATTAACATTAATATTAAGATTCTCTTTGCTATATTCACGTGAGGCACTCGAATTCAAACTAATAATTGATTGGGATGTCGTCTCTATGAATTCCACGCTGTCTTTCATGCAGTCCTTGTTATGAAGACATGTTTCTGAGTGGTTGTGTATTAGGTCCGCTGTGTCGTCGAGACATTGAAGAAACACTCCGGATTCATTATCGCATTCATTATTACCCGAAGTCCGGGTTTTAGATGATTTGCTTTTATGTTCGGTTTTCTTTTTGGGCTTTAATATTTTGACTTTAATGACGTCCTTTTTAACACTTTTGCGCTTGGTTAACGTGGCCACGTCCAGCGTGCTCTGTTCGTGTATATTGATTTCCAGGTTGTCAGGCACATTATCTTCGTAATAGACAATATTGATCGAAGGGGGGCAAGACCTCCTCCCTGTGTGAGAGCATTGTGCCTTGCATTCCTCCTCCACTATGGAAACTTCGGGTATTTTAGTTTTCTTTTGTATGTTCTTCCTTTTATTCGGCGTCGAAGATCGTTTTCTGGATCTCGGATTTTTCTTTACTTGCGTATCGACTTCCATTTTCTCTTGGCTCTGAATCGCAGTGGACTTCTGAGCGCTTTCCAATAGCAGTTGTTCCAGCCTTCTGTCCAGCGAATCCGACAAAGATCCTTCTAAATTCATGGAGCAAATTTCGTCTAAAACTGACTCTGATATCGACATTTTTTGAGCATTTAAGTCGGGGGTTGGCAAATTCCGTCCCGCAGATTTTGGAGCACGTTTCAGGTCAGATAAGTCATAGAGTACGGACATAAGATTCTTTCGCAGACTACATTCTTGAGTCATCAGGGGCATGGAAACATCTACTTCTGATATGAGATACTCATTATCAATGTTCGAAACTATTGATTCGCTTTGAACTTTATTAATTATTGGATAATCATTTTTGGCGACTAACAAACTTTTGCTGATAGACAAATTTTCGACAATGGATAATTCGGGAGACGGCGGAAAAGAAAGATTACTGGAGCTCGCTACGTCATTATTGGTCGTTTGAACATTGTCTTCTGGTATTTCACATTCAATACTAATATTACTTTTTCTTTTGTTCGTGACGTTATGATTGGCTTCGCTTATGGTGGCCTCCTCTATCTTCGCCAATCTTTGCATGATTTTTTTGGTTCGCGGCATGAGAAGCTGATACGATTCCGATCTGTGTACCTCGGAATTGATAGTGGATTGCGTTACTGATTTTACGGATATACTGAATGATGAATTGCTCGATTCACTTGTTTCGTAATCGACTAAGTGCGGGTAAGATTTACTCCTATTTCGCCGCTGCATCTTCCTCCCTTTAAGAGATAGAGTAGATACGCTAAATCGTCGCTTCTTCCTAATGCCTACGTGAAAAGGGCTGGTGTCCGAGTCTTGGTAGCCTTGGTTGCTGTTTATCGAGTTATTTGACAGACAATCGGGTGATGTGATGTTTGATTTCGAGCTGTAGGGACAAAAGAGAACTTGCTTAAGACAAATAGCAGCCATGCGGTTAAGCAGAAGTTAAAGTGCAATGAATGGCGAGTGCAATGGAAATACAGCCTGCGTCAGATATAAAAACGGAGACGCTTAAATATATTTTAACACGACTATAATTCTTGAACCATGTTCTAGATATATTTGAGCGCTTCAATCGCCGTTATATTTGACGCTGACTGACGTTTGAATGGTAATGGAAGCAGGTTCGCAAACACATAACTCACCACAAAAGCGGTCACTATTTTTTCCCGGAATAAAACCCACGGTAACGAGACGCGTAGGAAACAAGCCATTACAACACTGCTTTTAAGAAAGGAACAAGAAACAAGAAAAGAACACAACTGAAGGACGTGTATAAACACGTCGTTCAGTTGTGTCGCATTACAAAATTTAAATCAAGGGTTCATCAGTTTAATGTATTAACCAGCTCTACACGTCTCGCTGACCACACTGATGGATGTCACCGAAAACTTGAAAAGTATATTTTATTTAATAGTTTGAAACCTTAAGCTATAATAAATGAGACACGGTTATGTTCGCAAGTGTTTATTGATTCGAAATATAACACCTGCTCCCATTCTTATACCTACTTAAAAATAACAATTGCGGATTTTCCACCACTGCTCAAATTATTTACAAAAATTGAGCCATTGACTTGTTTTTAAAGGTATAATATATAAGGGTCATTCAACTATTCTTTGTACATAGGTTTTTTGTAGGGTTGCAACGATAACGAAGCCGTGCATCGTTAACCGGCAGATTTTGAGATTATTAAAATTAATATTAATGTAATTCATTGCAGGAAAATAACGATTAACCCTGTGATTTTCTTTTCATCGAAAGTGGATCACTAGTGCCAATTAACTTGAATTCATTATTTAATAAAAATGAAAATGTGAACCAAAATAGAAATTAAATTTATTAAATTAAAAAAACGCAAGTTAGACCAAATTCCAGTACAGTCAACTTAAGACTGAAAACTTCGCATTGGTCCGAAGTGTCAATGATTTTGGGATCAGCTTCGTTACCACAATGATTAATGGTGTTAATAAGATAGCAGCTATAGCTATAGCTAGATAACAGCTGTGGCGCTACTGTCGCTCAATTAACTCCATTATACGAAAAACAATTTATTTTTAATAATGATGCGAATCGTATTCGTTATGGCCTAATTGATGCAGCCCTAGTTTTTTGCTGCTTGCATATACTTAAAAGTGAGATTAAAAAAAAATGCTTTATGTTATTCGATTAATAGGAGGACAGCTAATCGATCTAAATCGAATATAAGATATTCATTAACACCTTATTTATAGTAGGTAACTTAGGGGACAAGGCAAGGGTAAGGCAGAAAAAGTTTATTTTTCCACTTAGTTACCATGATTTTAATAACTTTGGTTTGATTAAAACAAGAATTAGCAAACATACAAAGAATAATCGATTGACTAATAAATTCTATTTTTTCATCATCTAACTAAGATTTGCTTTTGATTACGTCAAAAAAGTGACTTACATATTTATTACAAAAGTCGTAATAAAATTGACGTTTTATTTATAATTTGTATACAAGAAAATATTTGATTTGAAAATAGTTATATATCATGCAAGAACCCATAAAATCTATGTCAACTAGTAAATTATTGTTTTATCTTTTGACTCATGTAAAAGAGAGCAGAACCAAAAATCTCCTGACGAATAAATGCAATAATTTCAATATGTCGAACCTTAGCAAAAATGCAATAAAACCTACACAGTCCTAAAATACCAGTCTTATTCAATCATAGGTCGGTATGTACCATCAAATACGCAGTATCTATAAATTGTATATCAATAAATTACAAAGTAGTTCTGCATTGAATAATAAAAAGCCTATAAGTCAAGTTGGATCTCAAACAAAAATAATATTTCTCCAAATAAAATCTACTTACTGCTGCTTAGCGGTTTCTTTTGCGTTATTAGTTAAACTTGTCTTTAGTTTTCTGCCTCGCTTCGCCGGCGGGGAGGAGGGGAATTTATATAACACTTCTTCGTCTTCATTTACCGTTTCCTTGACTGAAGTTGATTTTCTAGTGTTGACTTTCTTTGTGGAGTTGTCAGCGGCCACTGGAAATAATTAAAAGAGAATAAGATCGCATGATCTTATGCGGGTCGCTAGTATGAAATATTGGCATTTTTACCTTACCTTCTAGAAATTTTCTCGGTGTCCTTGTTCTTCTATTCGTTGTGGTATTCGGTGTGGTGTTACTAATTTCCTGTTCCTTTTCTTCAACGTTGTTTAACTCAGTCTCGACCTCAACGGGCCTTTCAACGCTATTGGCAGGACTGCTTGTTAATGGCAAGGGATTTTTCTTGGCTCTACCTCGTCTCTTTCTAAAAAGTAGGCACTGTTAAGTTTCCACAACACATACATACATACAAGGACCAAAAGAGTATATTATGAAATTTGCTGGGATGTATAGTTGCGGTCGTTAATTGGTGAGCTAAAGAACGCTGTCTAATTAATATTGACAAATATTGCCAATGACGAGCAAAGGTATTACAAACAATTACAAGCTATTGCAGAAAAACTAGAAAATGTACTGCCTTTAACAATTCAGCATTGCCTAATGGTTAACTTGTAGTGAATGCCTTAAGGTTTTAAGTTCACCTTTCGTAATTTTGTTTTTATTGTGCATTAGAGATTAATTACATAAATAAAACTATTACATACAGTATACATAAAATAATACAATATTGTATAACACGCTATCGAAACTCCGCTAATTATTGAAGTATCACTATAAGAAAGTTCCATATTATACACTCAATAGTTGTCCGTGATGGTTTAGTCGACCCACTTCCCCATATCACTTTTGAAGCTTATCCGCTTGTAATACGATCGGAACGTGGTGAACCAGTTTCTTGGTTGACTATACATACAAGCTTGCAGATATATTATACCTTACGGTGACATTAGTGTCGTTTTTCACAGCGTTTTCAGTAAGGTCGTTAGTCTCCTCTTTATCCATAGGCTGGGCATCCTCTTGGTCCTTTTCTATAATTTCTTTAAATATTTCCGATTCCATTTTGTTTATTTTCTCTCGTACACCTGAAATAACACCCTGAAGTTTAAAGTCACTTTACAGCTGTGGTAGATACTCATACTAATCGTTTAGTGCTATGACATCATTAACACATTTTATTTTTGTTTCATTTTGTTTTGTTTGAAAGCAATTAAAAGGTAACTGACATGACTCGAATGAAAGTCTATACATTTCGTTCGCCTCCTTTGCTTGGCCGGGTTGTAGATAGAGCGGCGCGAGCCCGCTGCCTTTTCGTCTCGCGTTGAACTCGCTTGCAAGTCGCCAGTGTGATAACTGATAGCACACTAACTTGCTACGTAACTCAGTGCGTCGAATGTACAGTCAAGGAAATTAAAACACGTACCACCGTAGAACCTAGTCGAAGAGACATAGGCATGACATTTGTATGAAATAGCCTGGCGTTTAACGCGTCGCGTCATTGCGATAGGGTTCTAAGGTGGTACGTGAATATATTTCCACTACTGTACGCACTGCGTTAGCAGTGGCGTGGCGTCAGTGAGACCCGATTCCCACAAACTTATCAAAATGTTTTATCAAAACTGACAAGTAACCAGTCATACTAAAACGCACGGTCCTCGTCCTAGCTTTACTAAAGTAATATTAACCGCCACGCGACTGGTATCGAGTTACGGTGCGAGGTATAGATTCGTGCTAGGTCAGTGGCGTAACTATACCATCTGGGGCCCGTGGCAAATTCTTTTGATGGGTACTCAGGTAAAATGTAAAAAAAAAATTTTGAGCTCGCGGCCTCTTGGATCAGGGGCCCGTGGCATTTTGCCAGCCCTGCCACCCTATTGTTACGCCACTGTGCTAGGTGCTCGGCTCCCTAAACAAAACTTGAATACCTGTGTCTAACGGCAAGGGTCTAGGAGTGGTGGATCTACTGGACAGTTCCACGTAGCTACCACGATCTGACAGCTTGGCCGTAGCTGGCTCCTTCTGTAGCATTGAGACGACCTGCGCCAGAACTGGGTTTATGTGCTGCCAATGGCCTTCCAATTGTATTTCCTGAAATTATTAAAGCGCAAGTGTCAGTGGATTGTCTTCGCCATATTCGCTAATTTGTACAGTACTCGAGTTTATAGAAAGCGCGGTGTTCATTAATGGAACTAATTTTTCATACAAGCGTATCGCTTAACAAGCATATCATTTGTTAAGGCTTTCATCTTGTATTATTTTGTTAACTGTGTACGGGTGAAATCTTGCATGTCGATTGTTACCTATTCATTTCCAATTGTTGGACTAATTAAAAATGTTGTTTATGTATGTGTGTTGACAATGGAATAATAAAGTAACATAAACCAAAAACATTGTAGGCACTAAAAAATATTATTTTTTCTTCTTCATCACTGTTTATAAGTAGTGCAGCTTCAGTAAACTTAATAAATAAGTTGTATAATTGACAGGGTATACTAACTTGGTCATTTTTGGTGAATTTTATTTTGAGTGTTTTATCTTGGCCAGGCGAATTCTCAGGGGTCTCACTCTCTTTTCTTGTTACTAATTCATTGCCTGAAATATTAAGTTTAAAAATTAACACTTTATAGTGTAAGTGCGGGTTTTGTGGGTGGTAGGACCTTGTGCAAGGTCCGTCCAAATCGCTACCACCACCTTGCTCGCTAATCCTGCCGCTAAGCAGCAGTGCTTGCACTGTTGTGTTCCGGCGTGGAGAGCAAGACATGGTGTAATTACTGGCACAAGAGGTATTCCATCTAAGCCCTCTGGGTTGGCAACGCATCCGCACTCTCTTTGTTCTTGCAGGTGTCTATAGGCGGTGGTGATCACTTACCATCAGGTGACCCACTTGCTTGTTTCCCTTCCTATGTTGTATTAAAAAAAAGTGGTGTAGTAACTGATAGTTATAGCCTACGCAAAAACGGTAATATTACATACTGTGAGTAAAGTCATGTGCAAAAACTATTTACTTTTGCTCCCTCCCCCGTAAAGAAATGTATGAAAATTAAATTAGTATAAAAAAAACTTTACCATTAACACTTTCCTTTGCAGTCGACTGCCGCCGCTGCTGATCTTGTAATCTGAAAATGTATGCAATGTTTATATGTAATAAATCGAACGGTTTTCTTTCAACAATTTAATGCTATGTACAAGTACGCCTTCTACAAGATGAACCTACAACTCGGTAAGGTTGATAAATACTGGTGGATGCGGAAAGCTTACAACGAATAGGACCGTGCCTTGAGCTCTTTGGGGTAGATCTACAGATATTTAGCAATTTGTAAGTGTTAAAAAGAAATAGTATAGTGCCGTGTTGCTTTGGGCTTAGAGCGTATTCACATTATCCGATATGATATCGTTATTGGAAGCCGATACGATATCGAGGAAAATAAAATGTATGAAATATGTAGGGAAGGAAGGCAATTGTCGGTCAAATATAGATCAGTCAGCTAGTACAAACGGCGAGCAGCACTATTCTGCTTACCGCACTGTACTGACTGCCCTCGCGTTCACATGAGTGCATCCATAGTACAGTCGATTGAAAAAGATGGTGGGGGAAGCCAACTTCCCCGAAAAATAGATCAGCTGGCTATAACTGTCCTGCCTTGGTTGCTGTCTAACAGTACCGTTCTGTCTCGGCGTGCGCGTTCAAATTGTATTTATTAGTACTGTGCTGCCCATTCTACTGCTTCATTGTACTACCCTGTGTAAAGTCAGCATAAGGGCGATTGGGGGGTACCACGACGCGCGGGGGGAGTGTACGGGACCTGAATAAGTTTCCCCGCGGATGTGCTAACAAATAAGCGGTTGTTCTATATGAGTTCTAGTATGATAGTTTTTATGGTTTTTAATGAAGGGTACAAATTGAAATTCTTACAGAGGAGGAGGCGGTGAGACTTCGACGATACTTTCTTTTTCTTCTATCATTTGAACTTCTTTCTGTTTAGAATTTTGTAACATTCTGAAAAATAAAAATAAACTTAAGTTTTGAACTGATTGTAAATACTAATTTAATAATTTCACTTTCTTTTTAGTAAATAATGCTGGTATTAATTTTTATAAAACGGAGGTTAAAAAAAACATAAAACTTTACTTTTTTAACTCTGCAGTCCGTTTTCTCTCTTCAACATATTTATTTTTCCAGAACGAGTCATCTTCTTCAGGGTCACCTAATAAAAGTAACAAAAGCATTATAAATCAACTGTATTATTTCAACTCCATTTATTAAACCAGCCATCTATACAAATTGTATATGGACTGCAGTAAGGATTTACTTGAAATTTTTCGACTAAACTGTACAGTATCAGTGACAGTATGATACATTTTTTTTGTCACATTCTTTTCTATTATTATTCATGTCCATTTAGACATATGTAAGACTTATTGGACGAATATATTTCTCCCCTTTCAGATCAGGCCAATGCAATTTAAAATGAAAAATTTAATGTTGCAGAAGATTGACTAAAGCGTTCAATGAACTGTCAAAATTTGATAAATTTGCTGTGCATTAAAGTACTATTAATTACTTTTAAATTAATAAACGTAGTGCGCGTTTATTATACTATTTAAACATCATCGCCTGATTTACACCTCCAAAGGTTACTTTTGACTTCATATTCACATAAATATGTGAGTATGAAATCTGTGTCGACGGAAACTCCTACATATGCTTTAGTTATAGTTTTAGGTATGCATGACGGTACTAAGACCTTATTTGAAATGAAACTCGTTTTTATTTAGTCTACAAAATAGGTATCAAAATAAACTTACTCTCAGACAGGTACGTCAAATAGTTTTTCACTTTCTTCCCGTCCTTGACGAGGGGATATATCTTCTTCCCCAGCATCACAAACAGGCCACCTTCCTCCTCCAGAGACATGACTCTAGCTGAATGAGGTTTCCTGGAAGAATAACAAGGCGATTACAGAAGGAAACACGATTAAAGCCCAATCCACGCCGGTCGCGTCCACGTCGCGTATGCGACACGGCTCTAACTAGCTTCGTAAAGCCACGGAATAAATAAATAATAGTACTAACGTACAGAAACTTCTCTTTTTCGACTACCATTATACGAATTCCAACTTTATTATCAGGCACAAAAAGTCCGTATTACTTCATAAACATTCGCCAGGCGGCATGCGTCAAAAGGAAGGCGCCGCCCGCGCTCGCCTTCCACCCGTAACGCCCTGGCGCACCGCAGCGCTAGGGTTGGGCTGCTTACTATAATACTATCACAACGCGCGACACAGAGTGAGCGGGCGCGCGCGACTGCGGCGAAACGAGTTTGATATTACCGACTTTATTATGACTCTATACCTACTCTAAGTATCTGTTTCAAATTTTTACGTAGGTATACACGGTCTAATGCAAGTTTTAATTGGATGGGCGTTGAGGACAAAGTTGCTTGTAAAGGTGGATTCATAATCAGAAATTATGAGCAAAAAAATGGAAACATAGGCAGATAAACACATTACCCGCCTTTTTTGATTGCTCGATTGCTGCGTTTTTGCGTTTTATCGCTCGTAACTTCTGATTCGCTGATCGCTTGTGCACGGTACCTCACCAGACAGCGCTCGCGCAGAAAAACTCGCGTGTTGTCGAACTAACAACGTATTACGAGCATCTACCCACTAACATCAAAACAGAAACAAATGACGAAACATTTAGTCGTCAGTTTGGATAATGCATTTTACTCGATTCAATAATTTAATTATAAGTTCTAATAGTTTTTGACACATTTCGTTATTTAAATTTGTATTGATTTTTTATTATCGTGCCTTTTGTTTCATACTCTAGTTTTATTTTTGACATGCTCATATATTTTATTTGTTTTTCCCATTCACGGGACAATAGTGCCCCGGACCTTTAAGAGGCGTGCGCGGAGCCGAAGCCAACACGTCTACGTGTTGGCTTCGGCCGTTTAGACAATTTAATGGAATGTGATGGGTACAGCGGGCGGGTGCTGTTCCTGCCCGCGCCATAGGGACGCAAGCAGAGGCAGCCCCCGCCAGGCGTAAAGGCTATTGTGGAAAGATGGGAGCTAAACCGTACATGACTACAGGGGGAAAACGGTGGACTAACGAGTGGGCTATTGCGTGAGACATCCGGACGTCTGCCAAATTAAAATGTCTCATTATTTGTTTTATTATTATACTTATTTGACAATCACAACATTCATTCCTAAAAATTAAAATCGCTGTAGTTTACAATGCAATGTAATATTACCAAATAAATAAATCTAAATCTATTGTTCGTCTTGAAAATCAGACAATACTGGTTAAAAGGTCTAACCGGCGCACTTTATCACATCAACTCCCAATTGAGAGGCACTAATCTGTGGAGTGATTTTTAACTTTTAAGATAGCAAGATATTCACCGAAAGTGTAGAATTACCTGGGTGTGGTAAATTGCACGGGGCAGGTCGCAAGTATTGAAATAAATGGATCACTCACGTATTTAAAATCGAGGTATTGCCGGGTACGTTTCGGACTAGTCCGTGTCCTTACTCACGTGCGCTCGCCGCCGTGGTCCGTCGATGACTGCATGACGGCTCGGCCGCTCTGCGAGAGTGACCCGAACAACTACCCTCGTTTGCTTTTGCTCATCATTATCATCCAGACTGGTCCAAAAAATCAAAGTAATACCTCGATTTTAAATACGCGGCTGATCCGTTTATTTCAATACTAGCGACCAGCCCCGGTTTCGCATGGGTACGATGAGGATGTAACGTACATAAAAAACTTCCGCAAAAAAATATCAAATATATATGTATATTATTATGCTAGCCTGCAATCGTGTCCCACGCTGAGCAAAGGCTCTCCCTC
This sequence comes from Ditula angustiorana, assembly GCA_963691745.1. Classification (NCBI taxonomy): domain Eukaryota; kingdom Metazoa; phylum Arthropoda; class Insecta; order Lepidoptera; family Tortricidae; genus Ditula; species Ditula angustiorana. The sequence continues at coordinate 9,367,227 of OY829487.1, forward strand.
GGATTTCCAGCTCCCTCTATCTTTAGCAATCCGCAAAAAAAATATCTAAATGACAGTGAAAACCGGTTCAAAATCCGTTGCGTGATTTAGAAAGAGTAAACGGCCGGGGATACGATGAGGACAGACAGGAACGGAAAGCGATTTTGTTTTATACTAAAGATGGCCGAATCTCACGGTAGTTTTTTGTTTAAAACGTAATAGTGGCTGATTATTTATTTTGTCGTTAGGAAAACAATGAACATTTACTGTTTTGTAATTCATGGAATATTATTATGATCCTTTGGTGAGATCTGTGGCCCGTTTCACGAAGCTACAAGTTACAATTTTACAAGCCTAAACCGGCAACATTGGTCATTATGCCCATTGCCATTGGTCATTATTGCTCAATGTTGCCGGTTTAGACTTGTAAAATTGTAACTTATAGCTTAGTGAAACGAGCCACTGATAGTTTCCACGCGGCGCGGCTTTTGCTGTGTTCGGGTAACATGACCCTAAAGGGGTTTTATTTTTATGTAATGTTTCTAGGAGGTGGTTACAGTATCGCATAGGCGTCACAAGGGGCACTAATGAATCACGTAAGCCATATTAGAGCGAATTCGTTTTACGTAACGTAATCTACTAGTGTCATTATTTTTGGACACTACTCTTACCTGATATGGACCATATATTAAGAATAATAAAATTAAAATTATTGATTTTGGACAGAATCCATATGGCTGTAATGTACTCACAAATATTTCCTAGTGTATCTGTTTCGGCGGCCGCGGGGCGGTGAGACGTATTCGCTGTCACTCGCTGAAGTCCATTCGCTAGACTCCGAACTTATGTATCTAAAACAACAATTGTTCTTACATACTTTATGCTAAAACTACACGAATGGCATACAATGGTAGAATGGTGTATGCCATTTGTTCAAGTAGCGAATAGTCGTAGTATTTGATCCTGACGATGCTTCGTATAGAAGCGAAACAAGCGTAGATCGTGTGGTTTTACCCCCTTATTCATAAAAAAACTACAATCTTTATAAATAAACTAACGAATGTTTTGTCCCGTTAATTTTAAGGTAAACGTCACAATGACAGATAAAGACGTAGAACATGTTAACTAACATAGGTTTACACAACGTTTATGAATAAGGGGTGTAGGGTTTAGTGGTCGTGGTTAATAGTCGAGTCTCGTTTGAGTTTTAGTTAATTTGAGTCGAGTTTTTAACTTTTGCACAAAAGGTGTAATTGTCCATAACAAGAATAAATATAAATGTTATATTATATGCAATGACAACACAACGAAAAGTCTTGGTCATCTGGCAGGTCTTGTACCTGCAATGTCGGCCTATCGTGCCTTGCTATTACCAATTGGGCTAAAAATGGTCCCAACAGACGACGATTTTCCAATGTGTTTTTTTAGAATTAATGCATTTGTTTCGTCAAATCTGTCTGTGTCAGTGTCTGGCGAGACAATCGGTAGCTCATTTGATTGGTAAGAGCATAACTCAGAATGACTAGGTTGCATGTTCATACATAAAAAAAAAAGGTCCCGACGTATTTAAAACTTCTTCCTATCTTAAGTCGGTTAAAAAGAGATATTTTAAATATGTGTTTCTTAGATGTGATACATCCAGCAAAGAATTTTTGGAAATTCCACCATTAAGGTAGTAAAAAGGGGGAGTTAGTATGTCGTTCGAATCTACGCGAACAAAGTCACGGGCAAAAACTAGTGAAGATATAAACAAGTAGCTACTCAAACTTACTGCTGACTGCGACGCGAATTGGTGCGCTTGCGACCATTCATTCTCCTATTCTGCCCACCAACACCTGAAAAAAAAAGCAGAACTTGAGAGTAAAAGAACATTCTTAGGTTCATTTACAGATTAGCGGTTCAACTGCCATACTACAACATGGTCATTTGGTAATAAAATAACAATTGCTTATATTTCCACAACATGCATCCAATCTGATTCCCGTACAACAATAACCTAAGGCCATGCGACATTAACGAAGGACGCATGATTGAAAAAAATCGAACATGTATTAAATAATCACCTTTCAGCCTTTTTGTAACATTTAACTACCACTCCACTTTACTTACCATTAGTTAATCCAAACACTCTAGCTATTTTATCCCTTCTCTGTTTCAGAGCTGAACGACTAGGCACATGGTTGTTCAGAGATTCATTTTCACTTTCAGAGTTAGATCGTGACTTCAACAGAATGACATCGTCAACTTTGTTACCTACTGTAGCAACCTGTGGAGACTTTGGTTCTGCGTCTTTTTTGGAGTTTTGCTCTTTGCCATTGGCATCTACAACGTTTAAATCGCAATCGCTATATTTTGTTGAACTAAACTGTTCGGCATAAAGACTGACGCTTTTCAAGCAGGGGTTGACCACTTGTGATAGCGTTGGATTGTCAATTACTTCACTGCTGTCGGAATTTATATCATGAGTTATTGTTTCATTGGGGACTGATTGTTTTTTCTCCTTCGATTCTGCGTTAGGTTTTATATTATTGTTTAATTTTAAATTATGTTTCTTTTTTAGAGGTTCAATTTTATTTTTTTCACCCTCCAAATCTATTGTAATCGGAGCATCAGTATTGTCAAGATCCTTTTCCTTGTTTAAATCTGAAATTGATTGCTCTGCATCTGTTTGCTTTGTTGTTTCGTTAACTTCAATCAATTCTATGCTGTCAGACTGCTTCTGATCATTTAAAACTGATTTCTCAACATCATTTTGCTTTTTTGTTTTCTTAGATTCAATTATTTCTGCAGAGTTTGAACGTTTCCTTTTGTTTGAGGCTTGATCACCATTAACATGAGGTGTAGGAAGTATGGGTGAATTATTTTGGAAAGTACCACTGTTGACAGCTTCTTGGTTGTTTGGAATTAAAGTGTCGGTCATCACACTAGAAGTTTCATTGGAGTTTCGCACTTTTTCTTGGCTTTCACCTTTTTCTGGAAATACATGGCCAAGGTGATTTGCAAGAGCTTTGTCTACCAAAACCATTACCTCTTCAAATTGTGAAAGACTGTCAGTATTTTCAGTATTTTTTGCTGAATTTTCATGATTTTCTGCAACTTGTGTTTCAGTATCTTTTACTAATTCTGCATGATTCTCCTCGATAGCTTGTTCCTTACCGCCATTTTTACTTTTTTCTTCACTGTCTCCCACATCAGCAGTTGTAGTTTTTGCCTTGTCTGCTGCAACTTTTGGTTTTAATATACTTGGAGATACTAAAGTATTTTCAGGAGAATTGGTCTTTCTTTCAGAAGCTACATAATTTTCATCTATTAACATTCTGTCAGAACTTTCTTCATCTGTTGCAAAATCGTCAAGAACTTCCTGAAGCATTGGTGTCAAGGGTTCAGAATATACTATGAAATCCCTGACTGACTTCGCTGCAGATTTGGTTTCTGGAATCTGCTTTTCACTGTCTTGTTCTTCATCTGTGCTCTTTTCTAAATCCCTCTGGATATCCTCAGCTGTTTCATAGCAGTTTTCGAGTACAAGGGTCTCAGTGGATGCTCTATTGTGTGCTAGTTTTGAACATGTTGTATCCTCACCTGAAGCATTTTCTTCATTATTGTTACTAGTGCTTGGCTGCTCATTGTCACCTTTCACATCTAATAAACAGAAGAACTATAAGCGAGATAAAGTGGAACATGGTTTAATCACATGAACATTATGCGGGTGGTAGGACCTTGTGCAAGGTCCGTCCGGATCGCTACCACTATCGTGCTCGCTAATCCTGCCGCTAAGCAGCAGAGCTTGCATTGTTGTGTGCTGGCATGGAGAGCAAGACAGCTGGTGTAATTACTGGCACAAGAGGTATTCCATCTTAGCTCTCTGGGTTGGCAACACATCTGCAATCTCTTTGGTGTTGTGGGTGTCTATAGGTGGTGGTGATCACTTACCATCAGGTGACCCACTTGCTTGTCTGCCTTGCAATTTCATAAAAAAAAAATTACCAAGGCGATACCATGCAAGCAAAAATGTGGTCACCACTAGACTATCAGAGGTGACAGCTAGCTGGGCACAGTTCCTTTTAACAATTGGGAACACAACTTGGGAACTTCATACACATCATTAAAATTGGTTTACAAGTGTGTTCTAGTTTTTTTTGAATGCTTCTTTTACTAAAGAGCTCATGATAAATTTTAAACCATCAACTAGGAATTAGATTGGAAATGCAATAGATCATCAATAAAAACATCTTTGCTAACATGTATTAACATTTGCTATGAACCATAGCAAAACCATGGCTATGCATATACTGGTACACCCAAACTAACCAAACATTATAAATCAGAAACTTACCAATGTTATTAGATTTTTCACCCACAGGTTGAAATTCAAGTTTATTTTTGTCTGTCTCTGTAAGGTTAATCCTGAAAATATGAAAAGCGAAATATGTATTACCGAAATAGTTAAAATATTACTGTGAAATTTTTTTTTATGAATGAATGAATAAATTTTATGTTAGATAGTATTGACTGGTACCCTCGCTTGAAGCTGAGAATCTGGTTGACATTCAGTCTGTAGTAAGGATTTGATATATCTGGCAAGACGCGTTTTAGGAATGTCTCCTTGAGGCTCTGCCAAGTCCTATCTGTCAGCTGAAACAAAAAAATGATATTTGTTATACAAATTATCTGCTTAAAGATTTTTGGCACTACCAAAAGTTTGATTGTAAACTTTCAAAAGTGAACATAAAAAATAAGTTAGTATAATAATAAAGGATATGCAAAAAAGTGCAATCAAGTTTTTCAGTTTGAACATCTAGCCCGCTATTTATAACATTATCGGGACTTAAGCGCGATAGAAATATATTGTTGATATAAATATGTGTGAAAGTCGCGAAAGTTTAAAACAATTTATCTAGCCCGCTAATCTATACTTATAATAAAATTGTACCTGTAAAATTGTATCTGTATGTAAATTGGAGATATTTAAGAAAAAATATTATGAGGGGTCTTTATAAGACCAATAAAAGCCAAAACAATTATCTTTAAAATTTTTTGTGTCTGTCTGTATATTTGTATGCGCATCAGGCAAAAAGTATCATATGAAATTGGATGCGGTTTGCACATTTATATTGTTGAAGGTCTAAGTTGACATCTGGGGCAAGTTTCATTTTGATATGCAGCAGAGAAGCTGAGTTAGATACATACTTCCAAATTCCATGCCTACAAAGTTGCAGGCAGGATCTTGAACCTAATAAGTTTGTAAGATAGCTTACTATTTGCTTGTAAGCATTTTTGTCCACATAAGTTTTATATTTTAAATAAGATTCTAACTTCTATTTGTTCTAGCTTCCGCCCACAATATTGCCCATGCATGTGTAAATGTATCCTATGTTTTAATCCAGGACATGTATATATTTGCAAAATTTTAGCAAAATCCATCCAGCTGTTAATTAGTGATTGAAACATCCAAAAATCTTTACCTTCACATTTATTACATTAATTAATAGGATTATACTCATTATTGTGTACTGGTAAATTATGTATTCTTGCACTCCACTCTCGATATTATTTTGAAACATGCAATACACACTTTTTTTTCCTTTTTTACAATACACAATCAGTCTCTCAACTATAACTGGATTAGTTGAGTGACATATTACATTACAATACATACAGTTAACAGTAAAATGAATAGTATAATAATAAAATCCCTTTCTCTTAGTCTATCAACTTACCCGAGAACTAGCAAAGTCCATCCACATCTTTCTGCCTTTGATTTCACCGTAAGCATTGTGTTCTACTAAATAGTCCACAATCGTCTTCATTTCTCTTGTTGAATATGACTTCCTGAAATACATGAACAAAATACATACAATTGAAAAAATGCATTCATGTTACACCACAGTACTCTGCAATGCGGTGACATATCAACAAGTCTCACTCAATCTAAAGTGAAGTGGTCTATTATTGAGACAGTGATACTATGTGATATATGGATGCATTTCACCGACTGTAAACTTGAAATACACAAGCCTTCTGACAGTAGTCGAGAAAAAATCACTATTTGCTAAGCATGTAGACAGGGAATAGCCTTCAACAGACACAAGTGTGATCATATGAGGGATCAAAAATGTAGACCGTCTTAAATCTTCCCAATAATGGGTCCAGACTGTTGAAGTTCATGAAACTATGGCAATGGTGTAGGTATTCAACATTACTTAACAGAACTGCAGACTACTGGACTTGTTTTAGTCTTTTCAGTTTTACTTTTTACAGTTGGGTTTTTTGATTTTTAATTTTTGTTGAAGAGTAGGTAGGCTAAAATGTACTTTGTGCGCCAAATCAATGTAATAAAATTATTTAAACTCTGTTTAGCCACGTAGCGGAATTGAATCATGGGTTAATACGACCGGTAGACTGAATACAAACAAATAGCCAGTAAAATCTGCTTACCCTGACATTTTGATGACGCTAAACTGACGCCGCGCCGCTTTCCAATACGAGTCTAAATACGATTCAAAAGACTGAATTTCTTACTAAAGCTTACAGAGGCGATCAAAAATTTACGCATTTAGTCACAAAACAATGTAATTATTTAGTTTCATTTGTATTTCTTTTTCTTTCAATCAGGATCTCTTCGAACTCCCATCCGTTCGTTTTCGTGTCCACTTTGCTTTTTTTTGTTTTTTTGTTTGACACAAGTCACTCAAGTTCAGACAGGTCCTCGCTCAGTTATTTATAAGATCTACAGACGATATGATCCCATTGCCTCACATAATCAGAATGGAGCAAAATCATACCACACAAATATAACTGAAAATTAAAGCATGAATGCAGTATCAAAATCTTCGACTGCAAAAGATGCCAAAATATATTTAATTTTTACTTGGCATGAACTGTATTATATTCGCCGGGCGATGGGTGTGTGTGTCGTGTCTCTACCACTAAAGGCCTGACTGACTGCTGACTGTGCAGATGTCCGGTCATATCGTCTGTGTAGACCCTATCACACATTAAAATAGGATCTTTTTGAAGAAAGCAATGAAATTGAACTCTATACAGCCTTGACTTTTTTAGAAGGCCTAACCCAAGCCATGTCTGTTGTACATAATTGCACTGAAAAGTAGTACGGAATTATTTTAGTATCTCTTAAATATTGTTTGGATTGGAGAAACTCAGAGTCATAGAAATGTGTAGCAATCTAATTTTAAGCATACCAATCAAGTGAGTTGACATCAAACGTATCTAAATGGGCTCGGTACCTTTGCAGTTTCCGAAGATGATAAATTAAAAAAAAACCCTACATGTGCATGAGTGACGTTTTATTTGGCGGGAAATTGCCTTGACTTGCAACTTACTGTGTGTTTACTGCGCTGTGTTCAACAATACAAGAAAATTGATATAAACTTCTATTGTTCCATCCCTCTTATTGGAAGAAATCCGAAGAAATTACTCGTTAGTTATGGATAATTCATACCTGTCCATATCAGACATTTTAGTTACCAATGAACGAGTACCTTGTAAATTTTTACATGATCTGCCTAAAATGGGTTAGTTTATCATTTTTACTTAATCATTTTCTTTCACCGATATTTCGATGCTTAATGATTATGATTTATACAGGATTTTTGGATCCATCAGCTGCTGAAGATGACCTCAAAGCTGGTTCAAGCTTAGACGTTCCACTTTGGTTAGCAGATGCCCTTAACTCTAGAAGGGTACCATTGTTAACTATAGAATTGCCCAAAATATACAAGGATGCTTACAGAGAGATCCTAAACGCGGATGCATGTACAGTAGACATGCAGAAACTGGGGCAATACTTCTATGAACTAGGATGTTATGTTGCGAAACATGATATAAAGGGTGAAGTGAAATCCACTTTGATAAACGTAAGTAACATCATTTTAGATCTTTCTACTGGTGAATTAATGTGAGTTTTAGCAAGAAGAATTTAGGTACACAGTCAATGTATTCTAACAAAGTTTTAAGTTTACATGCCTGTCTATTGCCAATAATTACTGCATTTTGAAAATAGTGATGCCAACTATTTGGATCCACCTTAATACAGGAGGTATCCCTGGCCAGTACATGTTATGAATACTTTTTATTATTGACACTAATGCATTTCAGACTTTCAGACAACGGTTTCGAATGCTTATGTCAGCCAGTGTATCAAGTGACTCAATAGGTTCTATACAGCCTTTGTCAGCAAGTGAAAGGAGGAGAGCAGCGTCTGCTGCTGCCACTGAAAAGGCTCTTTCCGGCTGGCTCCAACGAGGGGACTGCCCACTCACCACTGCCAACATGGTTGCTAATCATAGGAAACGGAAAAGAGCAGAGATGGAAATGTTGTAAACCACTTGAAGTGTTTTAAAGGCCTGATACAGTTAATAAAATTTTATGCATAGTATTAGTGTTTGGACTTTGACTTTAACCTAATTTGAGTGTAATATGGATAAAATATAGCAGACGCCCGCGACTTTGTTAGGTATTATAGTAGCCTATGTTTGTCAGGGATAGTGTAGCTTTATATTAGTGAAAGAATCTTTGGAATTGGTTCAGTAGTTCCAGAGATTACTCCCTACATACAAACAAACAAAGTTTACCTCTTTATTATTTTCGTGTAGATAACTAAATCAGTTATATATCTGACTGTAGGGCCGAAGCCAGGGGGTAGCATAGTGGAGCAATGCTCTACCTTAAATACCATGTCCTACCTACTTTAGAAACCTGCCATATAGGAATCGGACTCATGTATTCTAGGGTTCTGTAGTTCTCTTCCGCCGTATTTGTAACCACTGCAGCCCTACCTTAAATTCAACTCCAGCTACGGCCCTGGTAGGTAGGTACACATTTAATGGGATTTGTTCTGCGATATATTTGAGCTCTCACACGTCACATTTGTAGGGTCTTCCTCCGTAGACCTATGTATCAATACCTATGCATTTTGTTTAGTAGCAAGTACCATAAAGTTAGGATGACCAACTCTGAGTGCTCATTTTACAGGACATATTATGATCTAAAATTACAGGATTTATGGAAAAAATACGGGACCAAGTTGTTTTTGGTATGGTATGGTCCTGTATTTTTCTTATCAAAATAATACGGCCAAAATTATAGGTAGCTGAATAACGGGACACCCTGCATAATACAGGACAGTTGGCCACCCTACATAGAGTACAGTCACTGCAATAAAATCTCATCCAATGTTGGGCTCGATAACGTCTGGCACTTTGCTATTAACAGGGGCGTCAGGGCGTATTATATATTTTACACTGGATTATATATTATTGTTAGTGACTACATGAAACAAGAGAAAGTGCTCACTATGTCGTTGTAGTTAACTACACTTAGTTTTTGGACCCTTAACTTCCGTCCCAGTCTCGATATTATTTACGGTTGAGTAATTCGATATTACGGTCACAGACCGAGTATTTAAAGCGTACGTTAATGTCACTGTTAAAATAGCTATCGGAAAGTGCAGTCGTCAATCACTATCGATGTATGTTAAGCAGGGTTGAACAATTAGGAATAGGGAGAGTTACTATGGAATTATTACAATTCATCTCCTTTGTTCCCATTTGTACTTGTACAGTCGTCATCAAATACATAGATCGGAACCCCTAAAACAATGCCCCCAAGCACTTGCTCAAAAAAATGTAAACTCGACTATTTTCAGGAACGTTAGTACGTGTTCAAATATTTATAAACTCTGGCCGCGCCGAAATATCTGATCCGCCGATCCGCGGTCTTTGCATATGCATCCATGTTAAACTTATTCCTATCTTATCTTATGACATTAAGAAGTTATAACCGCACTGAAGGATAATTCAAAGTATGGCAACCATTTTAGGGCCACTGTTAGTCTGTACCTATTTACTCAAAGTACTGTTACTGTAACAAAATACTATAAAGAATTAGGCGGCTAGCACGGTTTACTATTACACTGTGGATATAAACTGATTTACCATATTACAAGTAGTATCCAGGAGGTATAACGGGTTAGGTAGAGACGAGACATAGTTATCGACAAAGCTGGTTGCGATAACTTGTGCTACCAAGGAGATCTTTTCAGCTAGATAATTTCGGTAACCAACAACCTGCTTTGTTAAGGGAATAAGTTAGTTAGGAAGGCGAATAACGTGGAACGCGGAAGCTAAATATTTTGGCTCGTAAAGGCCTTTTGCCTCGTATGTACGAGTATATGGGTAGGGAAGGTACGGTCAGCCTCAAAAGTATTTGAACATTTTAGTGCCTTGTCGCTGTCAGTAACGTGACAAATTCGAGCAACTCTATTTCATACGTTACTACGACAAGGTTCTTAAGTGTTTAGCTACTTTTGCGGCTCACTGTACTCCACCTACCGGAAAACGCACCTGCTACAAACGTGCACGACCTGCGATGGTAGGTGACGCTGACGCCGGTGCAAAGGTATGTACGCAGCTACATCAAAGTTTTCATCTTTTGAAAAATATTGTATTCTAATTAACATGAGAGGCAACCATGGCCACAAGAAGAAAATAAATAGGTGCCAGATAAAAGCGCTTGGCACAATGCTTACTGTTCCAGTACTGTCCCAAGCCTCAGAGTGTACTGTTGTGTGCGTTGCATAATACGCGTAACAATCATGGCTTTTCCTCAATCGCTGTGGCCCGCCCGATTAATCGACCAAAACTTCGGCATGTGTATTACTCCGGGCGACTTCATTTTACCCTTCTACAATACTTACAATGCGAACTACTATAGACCGTGGAAATGGTGCACGCAGAACGTCATTAAGGACTTCGGTTCAACAGTAGATAATCAGAGAGATAGTTTCAATGTAACTTTGGATGTGCAACATTTTCGACCTAATGAAGTCAGCGTGAAAGTGGCAAACAATCAAATAGTTGTCGAAGGAAGACACGAGGAGAGGAAAGACGAACATGGATTCGTTGCGAGACATTTCACAAGGCGATATGCTTTACCAAACAACTGCATGCCGGAAGACGTTATATCAAACATGTCGTCAGATGGAATTCTTACCGTAACCGCCAAAAAGAAGTCGGAAGATCAATTAAAGGTAAATGAAAAAATTGTGCCTATCAAATTATGTAAACCTGGTCCCATAGTCGAACAGTCGGCCATCAGAAACGATACTCAAACGAATAAAAAGGGTAAAACGGATGAAATAAAAAAAACGGATGCTGCTAAAAAGAATACCCAAATTATTTTAAGGGAAGATCATTGCTGTTTGCTACTGAAACCAGAACTATTGCGAGAGGCTGCTTCAGATAGCTCTGAAATAAAAATTGAGAAGAAAAAAGACAAGGAAGAACATGAACAAGTGAAGGCTGTTGAACAAACTAGTAAAAATACTTCGGAAATGTTAGAAGAAACTTTCAACAAAACAAGCACAGTCACATCTGGATCAGCCAAAATATCAGAACAAATATGTGATAAGACAACCACATCCATTTCAACATCAGCAGAAATGTTGGAACAGTCAGCTGCCAAATCTAGTGCAGCTGTTGCAACATCATCCAAAGAAATAGCCCAATCTAGCATGGCCATGTCACAGCAGTCAGAGTTGGCTACATCTTCAAAAGCCTCAGCATGCATGGAGTCCTCAAGTTACAAGTCTTCTATGACCTCAAGCATAAAAGAAATTAGTGACGATTTAAGTGACTTCGTCAGTGATATCTTATGCTCAGAATTAGATGATACTGAAGATTTTAAAGAGTTTAAAAAGAAGTTATAGTTGTGTCATGTTACAAAATTTTATTGCACTATGTTATGCTTATTGTTATGACGACTCCCAATTTCTACATGTAAATATAATTAGATTACAAGAAATGTCAGTCAAGGTATGGTTAATACCTTATTGTTATGTACAGAAAGTTCGAAATATTTTAAGTTTCAAGACACTAATCTCATAACTGTAGTAGACTAGTAAAAAGAAGTTTACATACTACCATCAGTGGTGCTACAAATATAAATGCTTATTATACTTAAATTATATAAATCAATGACCCCACATCTTATTGGTATAGTATAATGCTTAACCTAACCTGAAGTATTGTATATTATTTTATTATAATTTAATTTACACCTGTTGAATACACCTAACCTACCATCGATTTCAACGAGATCAACACAGAGTCCTGAGTTTAATTTAACACTTAACTTGACCGTCTCACTAAAGACATGCCTTTTGGCATCACATAGATACTAGAGATCTAATAGCTACAGTCTGTTTAATTATTTGTTTCATCATCACAACACTCTTGTACCTCTGCATTTTCATTAGGAACTAATAATTCAGAGGTACATTTGTATGGATGTATTAATTGTTAACATCTGTCATTCTTCACTGATGGATTGAGGTCGTGGAAGTAGGCGTGGGCCATGGCATCATCAGCTGGCATTCTGAGGGCAGGGTTACAGGTGAGAAGGCGGGCGAGCAGGTCCCTGCCTCTGGCCGGCAGTCTTGGGACCACTTGGGCTAGCCCAAGGCTTGGCTGGTAAACTGGGAGGGGCTTGTAGTCAGGGAGCTGGGTAACCCCTGGCCATGTGTCTTCATTGGGAGTACCTTAAATTAAAAAAGTTTTATTGAAAAAAATATAGTATGAAACAATAAATAATTATTTTGTGAAATACAATTTTATAGCATTCCAGTAAAAATTAATGCACCATACAATTAAAAGTCATAAATACATCAGTAGTTAGGTAGGAGAACACATGTTGTGTATATTTTATGTTCATACATACAGTATGTGCAGTAGGTGTCTGTGGAAAGGAAGTTATAATTATATTTATTTGTATCAGAAATGAGCATCCACAATCAAGCCTAACACATCAATTTAAAATGCTTAAGAATAATTACTAAAATAGCAGAGATTGTACAAAATAATCAATATTAAACATGTTCAGGTTAACTAAATTACACTTACCAAGTAATTTGAAGATGCGCTTTAGTTGATCATCTACATCAGAGCCAGGGAACAGTGGCCTTCCAGAGTTAGCCAACTCTGCAAATATACAACCAGCAGACCACATATCTATACTAGTTGTATACAACTTGGCCCCAAATAACACATCAGGTGGCCTGTACCAGAGAGTAACCACCTCTGCAGAGTAACACTTCACAGGTATTCCAAAGGCCCTGGCTAAACCAAAGTCGGCTAGTTTTAACTCTCCATTTTTATTGATCAATAAATTCTGAGGCTTCAAGTCTCTATGCAGGACGTTGTGACTGTGACAGAACGCGAGTCCCCGCAGCAGCTGGTACATAAATGATTTTACTACGTCGAGATCTATCTCGCCGTTCAGACTGTCGAAATATTTCTTTAAATCCTGGTCACAGTGCTCAAATACTAGCGTCAATTTCTTCTCACTGTGAAGCACATCGTACAGTCTAACTATATTTTTGTGTTTCAGCTCCTTCAAAAGGCATATTTCCCGCAAAGCGGAGGACGGTACTCCTTCATCATCGTCGTCTAACCTCACCCGTTTCAGCGCAACTATTTCATGAGTTTCTTTGTTTTTTGCTTTGAATACGGTACCGTAGGTTCCCTCTCCTATTTTCTCTAGCTTCTCATATTTCTGCATAATTACAGGCAACTAGAATAAACTTGTCAGTATGTTATTCTTTTGAAAAACAAAAATCGATTGGAAAATTATTTTCCACTGATTTTGTAATGACTGACAGCACAGTGACAGTTGACTGAAGACAGGTGACACTGCTGATGATATTTTTCAATTTATGTCCCAAAAAAAAAGCGAAGAGATCTATGCTCATACAGCCAAATCCGATTTTAAAGTTAACTGTCTTTAATACCCCAGCATAAAAAGAAAGAGATACCTCATTGTATTGCATTACTTACTCATGCAATGCTATCACTGAAACCCCGCATTTTCCTCGCTTGAGGCAGCGTGCCCAAATGTTATGTTAATTTCTCATACATGCTTCATTCATACTTCAACTCCAAAAATATCACTGTTATCATACAATAAACAAATTGGACCACGATAGTCTGGCAATTAACGGCAAAACAGGATTAACTTTAGCGTTTTTATTAATAACTGCAACGAGGATACAGAGAACCACAATGCGGTTTTAAAAATATTTTTTCAATTTTTATGTCAGCATATTGGCTAACATGTATTTGGTACAAGTTTCACATGAAATTGTACACCTTAGCGGAAAAAAAAACAAATACAGATAAAAACATGAAAAGTCACTCAGTCGTCTGTCTCACTCACGTCACATCACAAAACGCAATCTCAGACAAGACAACATTCACTTCAAATTTGCGATTTTTTGTCCACAAAATCCAAAAAGTTGATTTGTCATATTTTGAAACGACATAGTTTTATTTATTCTTTCTTCTTTATTCGTACGAAAAGGTGAGTGCTCGTTAAACCCTATTGTTCTACTTAATTGAAATGATTTTCAAGATAATCGTAACTTTTGATGCGTATTGATAAACACTTTACGTATGCGAAGAAAAGAAGTGCGTAGATAAATTATTTTTAAGATGAGCGAAGAAGAAAATGCTCTGGTGAATCAGTCGGAGAGCAGTTCCTTTGAGGACTTGACGACCGCCGCAGCCCACGAGATCGAGGAGGCGAAGCTAGCGGAGGCGGCGGCTGCGGAGACCGAGAAGTCCGCGGAGAGTAAAGCAGACGAGTGGCAAGATGTGTTAGGATCAGGCGCCCTACTTAAAAAGGTTAGAATACGTCATTTAACCCTGAACTTATTTGCATTTGAAAAATTAATTACGTTCGATTCATGGTTTTCGCAATGCAGAGGTTACATGGTCTTGTAAGGTATCTACCCTATTTTAAAAAAATATTTTTTTTATTAACTTTGGGCGCAGATATTGAAGCCTGGAGATGAATCAGAAGGACTGAGGCCACACAGAAGCGATATCTGCCGGATAAGCTATGAGCTCAAAATCAGAGGCAGTGAAGACATATTTGAAAAAAGGGACAATGTTAAGATTTACTTGGGTGATAATGAGGTAAGATATGATTTATGCTTTTCTATTTATTTTTGTTTAACATTACAACTACAATTAGATTTGTTTGAATCTAAGCTTTACAAATTACTCAGTTTTTTTTAGACAACAAACAAAATCTGTTTTCAAACTACCCTCAAAATCAAAGTGCACAATCATAAATTTTTTGTAGCACTAATGTTTTTGTCCTTCCAGAGTTTAATTTATATTGATTTAATTTGAACAATTAAATTAATACCTTCTAAATTTGGTGAACCAGAGTAATAATATGTACAAGTAAAATGTTTATAATTCAATGTTTATTCAATACTGGTTGTCTAAAATGTACAATGTTTCCTGCATATGTAGAATCGATTTATTCCATATGAAGATTTAGAACTCTGAAGTTTATAAGAAATGCCGTGGGGTGGACTACAACATAAACACTCTTAAGTCACATATTTTGGGAATGTGGTGACGGGAATTCAGTTTTTGTAACCGAAATTTCTTTCGATTTTTATCATTTAATGTTACTCATTCAAATTATTAATGGATGGAATGCTGAGGTTGCAGGTTCGAGTCCTGTCATTACCCTAGATTTTTCTTTGTGTTTAGCATTTAAGTAGGAATTCAGTTTATTTAATTTTGTGGGACTTTGTCGGGTCTGATATTTCTGATACTAGAATGTGGTATTCCACTATTTATGAGCTGCTAGTTACAGGTAAGGGTGTTAGCTGAAAAAAGGCAGAGATCAAACTGCATCGAAACAATATGCAGTTGTATTGTTCTGTCATTTAATAACACCAAGTTAAAGAACAATGACTTTATTATCTTATCATTATCAGACATTTGATTATATCTTTAATTGTACCTGTATGTCTAGGTAGATACTGTTGCTATTAGCGATTCAATTATACTAACTCCTAATAATATTATGTTAATGCTTATTTTATGATCCTTATGTAAAAAAACATGAACGGTTATCTTCTAACAAATTTTTGAGTCAGCTGGCCTCAAGAATTTAAATATACTTGCGCAAAAGAATATTTTAAATTAGGTAGACCGCAATTCTAGGCGCAAGCCAAACAAGAGACAGGATGAGAACGCGTTGCGCATCGAAGCGACGCGCCCTCGCGCCATCTCTGTATGTTTTGCATCACAATGTTTCCATACATTTTGTGCGAGAGTTCATTACACGACATCCCCGACGCATCCTCGCCCTACATCTCTTCTTTGGCTTGCGCTGTAGACCATCCATATCACAATTAGCATAAGTCTATTTTTGGGGGGCTAGAAATACTCATCTTTCCAATGTTTACTGGTATTATCAATGTATTAATTTATTCTTAATTTACACATATTTAGTAAAAACAAATCCCACATATTGTTCTGCATAGCTAGTGGGTAAAAAAAAACGTTACTCATCATCATATAACTATTAATTAAGGAGAGTAGCTACATACATAACCCAACAACTAGTCACAAGTACCCTGCTTCTGGCTTACATAACAAACTGATAACTAGATTATAATATTGTAAAACAAGAAGCTTAATGACTTAATGTACTCAGAAATTAACCCACAAATTGCTCAATGCACAGTTTCGAATTTTGTACTTTGGAATATATCACTTTAAGTTATGAGATTAAGGTCTCATATTATTATTTGTCTCGATAAACATGAGACATTTATCACAGAGATATACATTCCAAAGTACAAATTTCAAGTTTGAAAAAAAAAAGAAGTTTAGTAATTATTAGTATTTTTTTTTACAATAAGTAAGTTTTCTCACTGCCTACATAAATAATGTAACTTCATTCATGACGTTAGGCATGGTTATAAATGCCTTGAGTTTTCACTCAAGTATTGATAAGTAAGGTATTACTTATTATACGATTTTAATTTTAATTTGACTTCTTTATTTCTAGATCCTGCAAGGATTGGACTTAGCACTAACTCTTATGTACCAGGGCGAAGAATGCTTGTTACAAATAGCACCTAGGTTTGCATATGGAGACACAGGCTTGAAGCCTGGGGAAAACCAGGGTCTAATAGGTGAAAATACTCCTGTGAACTATGATGGACCCGCGATAGGCCCTGAGACTTGGCTTGAGGCTCGCTTGGCACTCCATGACTGGTGTGAGGAACCAGAGCACGAAACATTACCAATTGCGGAAAGAATGGAAATTGGGTGAGCATTTTATCTGTTTATGTTTATTTTGGGAATGTGTTGAGAATATGGCATGATTCTTTATCTCTTAATATTTAGGGGTATGTACATTTTATAATAATGCCTAATAATCTAAATCACTGTATTTTTACGTCTACCAGCTGGACTTTGTTTATTTTCGTGTAAGCAAGTCAAGGCTAACAAAATGTTTTATTCACGACTTTAAATGTGTGAACTATATCGTCATAATGACCTCATTTTGATGTTACCAATGTCATAGTGTGAAAATAGTGTCGACGAGTTTATTTGATGATATTTGTAAGTGGCTCTAGCTAGTAATTTGCATGCTGCATACAAATATGATGTGCAGTGTTATCGCGTCGTTAAGATCCGGTTTGCTAGTTTTGGTACTTGTTTTTTAGGATTCTATACTTATTTTAAAAACATTCCATTGCATACAATAATATTATTTTATGACAACATCACGTTTCATCCTCTAAAATATTTGGCACGCTTTACTCTCACAACGGAAATATTGTCCTATAGTTTGATACCATTGTAGATCAAGGCTACTGTTATCTACGTTTATTTTAGCTAGTCACGATAAAACGTTAAATTTAATTCCATAACAAGTAATGAATATGTGGTCCTATCGTCTTATGTTGCATTCTGTATCATAATAATTGATATTGCACTCTGTTAGGCATAGATAACAGATCTATGTTGATGAAATCGCACCATGCGATTTTACGCGTCATTGGTGACAATGGGACATATTGAAATTTAGTTATAACTAGCCTTTGACTGCGACTACGTCCGCGTAGATTTTGGAATACAAACTAACCTCCACCTCAATTTGCTTAATTTCGGAAAATCCATTCTTACTGCACCTCTAAGCCTGCTAAGGAACATGAAATGATGTTCCAAATTTCAAGGTACAGGGGTGTAGGCTATGCGTCTATGCATTATCTGTCAGTCATAGAAGCCTTTTATTTGTAGGTACATATGTCGAAAATGTCAAGGATCTGTGTTTGCAAAGTTTTTATACTTAATTGCATTTATTTTCTTTACGTGTCCATAATATGTCGTCAGTCGCTAAAATGTACTTTGAACTTTTTGTTCAGAAACTAAATAGGGAAGTATTAAGAATAATATTTTTTAATTTATTTCGAAAGGAGTTCATGGGTTTTTTGACGCCCTTTATGACTAGTTCTATGTCAACTATGTTTGGAAATAAGATGTCCTTGGTCGCATTTGCGTCATTTTTTCACGCGGTAAAAATATACGTACTAATCGATGTTTACCTGGTTCATTTCGACGTATAAAACTTTCGTCGTTGTTATCCGCAAAAAATATAATAATCGTTTTTTTATAGAAGCAGTTTATTCTCGGAACGCAATTTCCGTTAGATTTCAGTTAGATGTTTCTGTCTGGCAGAACAAATCAACCACCATCACCAAAACAAGCACCATCTGAAGTGTAGTTTGTTCCTTATTATGGTAAATAATCTATTGACAGCATCACCCCCCCCAACATATGCTAATGATGCTGCTCTGATATGCTCAGAGTTTCGTCATCACCTACACTGCATTGTGTATGGCCTTAATGCTTACTGATGAAAAATCCTTACATTAACCTTATAACATTTCGTACAGGACCCGCAGACGTGCGCGCGGCAACTGGTGGTACGGGCGCGGCGAGGCCCAACTCGCTGTTCAGTTGTACCGACGCGCGTTGGATGTGCTGGACGAAACCGAGGGCGGTATATCCGACCCAACTCCGACGGGCGAACTCACGCCAACCACCGATGCCTTGCAGGCTTTATTGGAGGAGAGGCTGAGAGTGCATAACAATATGGCAGCTGCGCAGCTTAAAGCTGGTGTTTATGAGGCGGCGTTGCAGGTTAGAAAAATATATTTAAGGTTATTCTCAAAGTGACGCTAATAACTCTTCACTGTAGCTTCCCATATGCCATCCATATGAGGTACAAGACAAGACAAGACAAATACTCTTTATAGGAAACCACACGGAGAATAGTTAACAAACATTAATTAAAAACAATGACATACGCAGGTATATATTTCTACTAGAGATGGGCCGAGTACTCGGTTGATACTCGGTACTCGGCGTACTCGGCGGGTTTTTTGATACTCGTACTCGGCCAAATAACTCGGTTTGAATGCCGAGTATACTCGGTTTAAGAAAAGCAATATATTTAGGTAGATATAATTAAAGCAACAGTGTTAATCAAAATCAGGTCATCACTGATCAGGTACTACACACAGTCCATCGTTAATAAACAAACTTTTCCAATTATTTATCTACTATGACGCGCAACGTCAAGTATTTTTTTTTATACAACATAGGAAGGCAAACAAGCAAGTGGGTCACCTGATGGTAAGTGATCACCACCACCTATAGACAGCTGCAACAACAAAGAGAGTGCAGATGCGTTGCCAATCCAGAGGGCTAAGATGGAATACCTTTTGTGCCAGTAATTACACCGGCTGTCTTGCTCTCCACGCCGGAACACATCAGTGCAAGCACTGCTGCTTAGCGGCAGGATTAGCGAGCAAGATGGTGGTAGCGATCCGGACGGACCTTGCACAAGGTCCTACCACCCGCAAAAACTTGATAGTTTGTTTGCAAACTATCAAGTGACTGGTAGTTGAAAGGCGCGGGCGGGGTGAGGGTTGTATCAACGCGAACCTGTTTGTACTTGTTTATGCGCGCGAATTTGATTGAACCGAGTTACTCGGCCGAGTACTCGGTTGAAAAAAAATTGAACCGAGTAAAACTCGGTACTCGTGACTCGGCAAAAGTGTTACTCGGCGCATCTATAATTTCTACTACATCCGTTAGTTATGTTGTCATTTTACCTATTGGAAAGGTGTGGATGAGACAAACGGCACAATTTGCAGGCTCCTACATGAGCGATTAAGAGTTTACATTATAGCTCTCTAGCTATACTATGAACTCTTGATTGCTAACAGCCATTGTTTAAAACAGTATTCTTCATCCTTTTTCAGGCCGTAACACGCGTTCTTACCTGCCAGCCGGACAACGCTAAAGCACTTTACCGCAAATCTCGCATACTCTCCGCGATGGGGCGCAACTCCGAAGCCCTAGAAGCTGCCAGGGCTGCGGCGGCCGCGGCACCAGATGACTCCGGGGCCAGAAAGGAACTGCAGCGTTGCGAACAGCGTGCAACTAGGGAGCGCTCTGTGGAACGGCGGTTAGCCAAGCGCATGTTGGGCACGCAACCCACGCCGAAAGGCTCGGCACCTGACAAGAAACCCTCGAAAGCTAAGGTATGGCATACGGAGTGTTTGGAAGCCGGATACATTCCATTTAAGAGATTATAGCAGAGCTCATTTGCATGTCATGTGGGAAAAGGTTAGGTTAAAATTATTAGTTTTGCGAGACCACTATTAAATTAATTGGGACATTACCTGCTATAGAAAATCCAACACAACATATGTTTGAATTTCCAGATGCTGATGTGGGGTTCGCTGCTGTTGAGTCTGCTGGTGGGCGTGGCCAGTGTCCTGGTCTACCGGTACAAGATACAGGCGCATTGATGCTGCGCCCGCGCATCATGTGCTGTTAGTACATTTTGATACTAGACCACAGAATAACACAATGGCCTTGCATCGCCCCGTTCATGGGCATGGGTCTTTAGTCCAATATTTTTTGGTCAAGTTTTCATCTAAATATGTGTTGCCTGCTGTCTGGCCAGGAGGGGTTCCACTTCGCACTGTAGGTACGCTCGGCTGCCTTGCCTACACACTAGGCAAATCGCAGTAGGTTGTCGGCTTGCCGCACGCCCGCTCGCTCGTTCGCGCAGTGTTAGCGTAACTGAAAACGGATGCAGCGCAACCCTAACGTGTCACCGGGAGTAGCGGGGGAAAGCGGACGCGGTCGGTGCGTTCCTTTTGACGCGAGCCGCGTGGTGTATGAAGTAATACGAACTTTTTGTGCGTGTCAATAAAGTTTGAATTCGTTTAATCGCGGTCGTAAAAGAAAAGTTTCTGTACGTTAGTACTATTATTTATTCTGTGCCACCACCTAGATTGACGGCTGACGCCACCTTGCTCATGTAATAATAACAATAACTACACGTATTTTGAACGTGGTGCCTAATGCGGTGTTATTTTAAAGCAATTGTCGGGAGTCTCGTAATCTTCGTCTTTCCTAACTCAGTCAATAAACTCTTTAGACCACATGATAACTTCTAATGCTTTGTTTTATGTTAAAGGTGTGCATTTTGTTTCAGAAAAACGCGATTCCATATCGGGGTTGGATGGGAGAGGTGTCAGCTACATACAGTTCATATCATTCTCTAGACGCTGCTGGTCGATTCTACGCTTACAGGCAGCATTGTAATGCTCACTGAGCTTAATTAGCTATACTAAATATTAAAAAATACAAGTATTTACATAGCCTATTTTATAATTTATACAAACATAATTTTTCTAGTTACAATTTTCCTTCGGCATCAACAGCTTCAAGCGATGCGAATAAACGAGCAAGCACTTAGTGTAGACAATATTTTTATGTACAAATGGGTGGATCGGTTAGTTTAATGTAGATTAAAAAACTTACAATCAAACTCAAAAGGAACGTAGCAAGCAAGGCGCTCAAAAATATACTTATTACCGACTCGCCTACTAGATATTTTGTTGATATTTTGGAGTAAGTAGGTGCTTTCCTGATTTGTACTCGATTGTATCGGCAAGATCTCAAGACTCTTTAAGAATAGCATGTAGATGTGTTCGATTTCTTGTTTGCTCCATTGCTTTTGAGCCTGGTTGTACAACTGTGATGCGACCTGCGACGGGCCCCGCTAGCTTACTTTGTGACTTTACTCCCGTTCGTTATGCATTTACGTCGAAATATCAATAAAATTATGTATAATTAAATATTTATATTTTGTAACACGATTTAAGTAAAAAGAAATAAGGCGAAAAAAAGATAATTTTAAAATAAACTTGAACAACCCCTGTCGAGGTTAAAATCGGCACGGATTGGTTTTTTCGTTTTATTGCTTTTTTGTTTTATCTGTTTTGTCGTATTTAATATTTTTTGTTTGTGTAGTGCCAAAATTGGAGGTTTGTAGAACCTTAATTTTTATAATAGAAATAAATGAAGATATATATTTGATCAAAGCAGTATAAACTCCTCAAAATATTTTTCTACATCAACTTTATAAGTATAAGGAAAGATTTTTAATGATTCGCATTCCATAAAATTTATTGAAATTGCAAGCAAATCTATCAATCTTATCATGTAAAATTGATAATATAACAATAAGTACATATTCAACGCAGTTAGGTTTATTTTAAATCATTGGTGCTTTTTAATTCTGCATTTTGTTTTAATATTTTTTATGAAAAATAAAGATTCTAGATGCTTGAATTGGATCGGTTGGTACGTAAAAAAGAGGGTTTAAAAATATGTGATTTATTGTTACTTTGCCGTAAAATTATACCGATCGATTGGAAATCGTTGATAATCTGTTTATTGATTTGTGGATAAAGGTAGTTCATCCTAAGCAATATTTTCGAATTTTAGACGCTAAATTGGTGATGCTAAAGTAATATTTATAGCGGATATTGGTAGTTCTCTAATACTATTTCATGAAACATCCCCTTGGCATCCACATTTCAATGGATACCTACTTGGATTATTGCAACCCTGGTTTGCCATGTCACTATGAAAACACGATAATTTCAAAATAATAAGCAAACGCTATATTGTATTGTAATTAGATTTATTTTAACTTAGGACAAAGGTTTGGTATAGGGTCTATAACGTCCCATGAGTAAGAAAAAAAAAACAAAAAAAAAACATTGTTCAATTAAACACTAATAAACGTTGTTGAAAGTAATATTTGTTTTATTTGTATGTATAATACGCTCATTCGTTATTTGTAACAAATAGGGAAAACATTTATTGTTCGAAACGAGGACATAAAACACAGACTAATCGTTTCCATTAAAGATGACAAATTCACGAAAGATACATATTTTTTCATAAAGCAGTTGTACTTTCAGTAAAATGCAGTATAATTTAAAGACCACATTATAACGTGCATTTTTTAAGAAATATATGAATGTGTATAAAAACAGTCTTTTTGGTAGCTATTTTTACAATCATTAGTAGTAAAATAAACAAAGCTTCTAGTATAAATCGTTCTGAAGTACAGCAGCATGCTCAAGATCACATTTGGCATTTCTGGTTTCTACAGGATTTTTCGTATTTTTCTAGTATAATACAAGTGAAATTGTATGTTCCAAAAAAAAGAAAAATATCATTTACAATTATCAACGCTAGTTGCCATTTAGAGCACAATGTACTGCAAGAGGGGTCCACATTTAATTTAATGTTTAATATGAGCAATGATAAATATATCAACGTATTTACACCGAATTACTAAAATTTTATTTTACCTGTTTGGTAAAACAAATATGTAGTCAATTTTGAGTAGTGAACCACTGTAGAAACTTAACACAATCAATATCATAAAACTCATAATGACTATCCTCCTTTTGACAAAGTATATACTACACTAGTTTCATAAAACAGTTTCAATCTTTTTTAACTAACAAATGTTTTGGTCATTTCATTCGAGGGCCAACGTCATAATAACAGATAAAGACATGAGACATGTTAACTAACATAAGTTTTCGCAGGGTTAAAGAATGAGAGGGTAGGTAGGTAAGTATTCATTTTAAAAATGTAATACAGTGCTTACACATTGCGGCAAGGTTCTACAGTGGCATAGAATTCAGATTGGTTGAATGTATTTGGAATGTGCCATTTCTCAAAAATTGTCTAAAGAGTTTAATGTATTTCTAAGACCAAACGTATGCGTTTAAAACAAATTAAAGGCATACACTATTGGGACAAAGTATTGTTAGTACTTTTTAAAGGTACTAAACAACAAATATATATTCTTAAATAAACCAATAAATGTCAACACTGACTTGACCAGTGACATGAATTTAGCAGCGATGCGCGCGCGCCGTCGCTGACAGACTGGCGACGTCTTTCGTGTGAATTATCCCAAAATATTTATTTTATATTTATTTATTTACTCTGAGAAAAATCTTCAGTGGCACTCAAATTAGTTTATGATTATGAGGTCTACAGAAGACTTGATTTCACGCTGGATACGGTAAGGCTCGATCTGTGATGTCCTAATTTAATCGGGCATCAACAAAATCGTCAGGAGACCTCATGATTCATTAAAACAGAAATATTGCAGCGAACAAAGTGATCAAAAATGTCTTCGCACAATTCTTTTTTCAAAGTATTTGTTGAGACATTTTAAATCACGTCGTCCGATATTTGGGATTACGTTATTATGTGTTCCGTATCACGTCCGAGGTCCGCTTTGGAGAGACATCGTTGCCAACGGCCGTAGGTCGTCAGATGTCGCTACATCCGTGATGCAGAATCCCGCGCCAACAAGCACTTCCTGTGGATTTGACTTCCGCCTACCTGTCAACCTCAACTTACGACTAACTAGCCGCCATGTTTTTCAATCATTATTGCGTCGTTCGCCGTTCGGTGAAGATGGTTCGTATTTGTCGCTTTAATTATTTTACAATTTTCATTTATCACGTTGAATTTTGAATTCACAGCTCAATTCTCCCTCTTTAACAATAATTTAAATCAAACCTTAAAATATATTGTTAAAATTTTCGTGTCACAAAAGAGGGTAAGTCCGTAAATATTCATACCGCCCTAGTCGGCGAGGAGTGACACGCTTTCAGGAGATTTTGAGCGTAATCACGTGCATAATCACGATCGATCGTGATAATCTGGTTTCGCACGTACACTATTTTAAGCGAGGTCTTCGAGATAAAAGTACAATTCCTCCGCTTAACGATTTTTTGCGTTAGAGAGTTCGTGTTTTCTTTCTAACGAATTTCCGTGTGTGTTGCGCGAGTCCCGCAACGAGAGTCCCGCGTCAGATCCGGAGCGTCGCGTCGAGAAGCTCGCGGCGGCGGCGCGGGCCCCGCAGCCCCGCGCCGCCCCGCATCCCCCGCCGGACCGGAATGGAGGTTCCAATGTCTCTTAAACCAGTCGGTGAGTCAGCTGAACGATATTATTATGTGAATCTCGCAACCCCGTCCGCTGGCGTAAAAGTAGGACGCCCGAGCCTCTGCTCGCGCCCGTGCCGGAGCCGGAGCCGGAGCCTGATCCGGAACCCTGACGAGCGCCGGGGCTCCCTCGAGTTCCCGAGTCCCCGCGGGCCCCGCCCGCCCCGAGCGCGGGCCCCCCCGGCCCGACGGCGGGTTACGAGACGTGAGCGGCCATGCGGTTCAGTCTGATGCTGCGATCGTGCGTAACTGGCGATGGCTTCTGCCTTTTAAAGGCTCTACTGCCGGCGCACGATACCAGATGCTCTGAAGCTCCAGATTGATTAAAATTGAGGGTCCGGTCTGTTTCTTCGCGAAGCGTTAGTGGATTAGCGATTTTCCCAATTAACGACAACATGTAGGAGTACATTGACATTAAACTCCGATCCCTCGGTGCCGCGCAAAAGTTCTCAAAAAAGGGGGGGGGGGTACAAGAAAATCATACGAGCATAACCCTCCCTTCTGACGGCAGCCGGGTGAAACTACGCGCCTACCGCGGCCCGAGGCGACTTCAGAAAGTAGGTAGTGTTATCACTACCCACATTTACTTTCATTATAAAAGAATTTTATAGTCTTTAATATTCCTCGATGGTATTTTTATAAGTAGGAGGTCGGGTCGCCCCGTCCTACAATACTCGGAACGACTTTCTATTTAGTTTTAAGCTTACTTTTCAGGTTGCAACTTAGATTATCGAAACTGTTTTATGAATCGACACTTCTTAGTGTTCTGTCAGTGTTCCGTTTGAAACGTTAGATGATGCTGTAAATAACCTCAGACCTCTGTCTGTTTTGAAATGGTTTACCTACTAAAGCTAGTACCGCTAACGCCTCGCTTTATTTTCCCGCCTTGCCTTAATATGACTGTGCAGTATTATACTATACTACCTTTGTTAACAAGAGACTGTCAAACCAAGATAAACGCACGATAGTTCGCCCAGACGAGTCTGTCCGTCTTAAACGAAAGATTCGGTCTGTCTGCCGGTACCAGTGCTGTAACTTTGCTGGGTCTTCTAAACCTTTATCCCCCACTGGGAGAGGCGATACCGCTGCTGCTGCAATGCTGCTTGCTGCGTACAGGCACTTCCCCTTTGTCGCCTTCACTCGTTTGGACCACCTGCACTGGTCCACTCCGCGAAATTACTTCCTTTTGACCGATTAGCAGCGATGCCGATGGGCTATCTCGTTACGCCGTCAGCTATGCTGCGTTTCCCTTGCGGCTGCTGCACCTACAGCTGCGAGACCAAGATAATTTGTAATTGGTTGCTGGCTCTACTTATTGCGCCCGTCCTGCGGCTGCTAAATCAACAGGTATTTTGCACAAGTTGCTGGCCATATTGCGCGCCACTCTGCTGCTGTCTCAGCGCGATTTCGATACCGTCGCGAATGGCTGTTGTGCTAGCCGCTGGTGCTAACCTATTACAGATGTGAGTCTGAATACTGTCGCGGCAGCCTTCAACTATGCTACGCGCCTTTTGTGCCCGTTGGTCCTGCCGACCCGATACAGACGTTGACTTGTGGCGCGCCTCTCACGGCCGCTGCTTTTGCCGGACCGCTACACTACCTTAAAGCTGGCTTAACTGCGCGCCCTTCACGGCCGCTACTCCTGCCGGGCTGCTACATCTGCGAGGCCGAAGGGTTGTCGGCCTAGACGCTGGCTTTACTGCGCGCCTCTCACGGCCGCTGCTTCTGCCAAGCTGTTACATCTGCGAGGCCGAATGGTTGTCGACCTAGACGCTGGCTTTACTGCGCGCCTCTTATGGCCGCTGCTCCTGCCAGGCTGCTACATCTGCGAGGCCGAATGGTTGTCGGCCTAGACGCTGGCTTTACTGCGCGCCTCTTATGGCCGCAGCTCCTGCCAGGCTGCTACATCTGCGAGGCCGAATGGTTGTCGGCCTAGACGCTGGCTTTACTGCGCGCCTCTTATGGCCGCTGCTCCTGCCAGGCTGCTACATCTGCGAGGCCGAATGGTTGTCGGCCTAGACGCTGGCTTTACTGCGCGCCTCTTATGGCCGCTGCTCCTGCCAGGCTGTCACATCTGCGAGGCCGAATGGTTGTCGGCCTAGACGCCGTTTACTGCGCGCCTCTTATGGCCGCTGCTCCTGCCAGGCTGCTACATCTGCGAGGCCGAATGATTGTCAGCCTAGACGCTGATTAATTGCGCGCCTCTCACGGCCGCTGCTCCTGCCGGACGCTACAGTTACAAGGCCAAATGGTTGTCGGCCTAGTCGCTGGCTTAACTGCGCGCCGGTCACTGCCGCTGCTCCCGCGGGGCCACTACAGCTGCGTGGCCAAATGATTGTCTGCCTAGACGTTTGCATACAGTCGCGCCGATTCTGCCGAGCCGTTACCGCTGCGAGGCCCGATTGGTTGTCGGCCTAGACTAGTGGCGCGCGTCTCGCGGCCGCTGCATCTGCCAGGCCGCTACGGCTACGAGGTCGTCACCGTAATCGCGGGCTTTACTGCTCGCCTCTTGCGGGTGCCGCCCTGCGGGCCGCTGCACCCGAGAAGCGCGCGGGCTGCCACACTAGTAGCGCGCTGTGCCGCGCGTTCCTTCCACCCTCGGTCCCGGTCGGGCAACCGCAGTCGTGATGCGGACGAGCGTTCGCGCTAACCTTCACGAAGCTTCACGCCTCTTTCTCATCCGCTGCCCCTGTCAAGCCGCTATAGCGCGAGCTAGCGGGCTAGCCGCTATAGCGCGAGCTAGCGGGCTAGCCGCTGGCTTAACTCCGCGTTCATCACGACTGTAGCCTGCAAGCCCGTTACAGCTGTCGCCCTGACTGCCGGCTATGCTGTACTCGTCATGGCGGGCTGCCACACCGTCACAAATTAGATATTGTTTGCAGTGCTTCGAAACAGATAGGCACTAGCATGTTGTGACATGGTCGCGGTCTGATACTGATATACTGAATCCGATTCGTACTCTTTGCGTAACCTAGTCTGTTAAGTAAATGTATACAACATTGAATAAACTGCAGTTCTATCGTTCGTTCACGTTCATACATCCATGCACTGGACAGTACCTTTAACAACAAATATTTTTTCTACACAGTTTCACGGGTAGTTGTTATGGATTTTTGATCAGCTTTTGCACCACCAGCTGTGTTAGCTAATAAGTTTCGAAACGGTGTGATTGATAACGCGCGCGTCATTTTGAGAAATGTGGGCGTGCCTGGCAGTAACGCTCTGTCGGAGCCGCTGCTTCCTACGCTGTTGCTGCTGTTACTGTCGTACGGAGACAAAATGGACTTGGTGCTGCGCTAGCTGTTGGCTTGGCTTTGCTGCGCTATCCTTCTTGGCCGCTGCTATTACCAGGCAGGCGCATCCACAAAGCGCTACCGCTGCACTCGCCGGTTTTTATCGCCTATCGCGCTGCTCTCGCCTGCCAGTTACCGCAACGATGATGACGTGTTGTCGTACCAGCTGCTGATTTCACGTTCGCCCCTCGCCGCTGCTGCTTCTGCCGACCCGTTTCGACAGAGAGGCCGACTGTACGCCGCGCTATCCGTTGGCTGTGTTGCGGAATCCTTTGCGACTGCTGCTTCTGGTCAGGCCACACTACAGCGCAGAGGTTAACGGGCCGTCACGTGGTTTGGCGATTGCGATTGACTGTCATAAGAGAGTCACTTCTACGGTAAGACACTGTACAACACGATCCGTAAAGAATTATTCGCCGTATCCTGCTAGCAGGGCAACGAGTTCTGTCATGTTTTCTCATCGTATATGCATACTGTAAGAGCTTGAGTTGACCCTACGCAAAATGTAACGATTCCAGCGTTTACTGTTAAGACCCGTTTCCTTCAGAGAGTAATCTGCAAGATTATTTAAGGATAACTACCCTGACCTATAATCGTCTTGACTTTACCAGAGGATAACCCGCTCGCGTACTTTATATACCGGCGCAGGGTGTTAGTGTCTACGTTCAACATTGTTACAACTTGGTATATTATTAAAGACCTTTATTGTCAGGCTGCATAGGCCATAGATAAATACTTGACATACTAACATATTACAAATATTAAAAGAACTATTAGCTTGATAGTTCGCCCTCACCATTTGTACCATTAATTAGGTTGCAAAACCGATTTGATTGGCAGACGTGGGAGCGAACAATACTCCGTTATCTCCGTTAGACTGAAGCCCCTGCTACCACCGGCATGCCTGCTACGTCTGGTACCCATACTCGAAAGGGTTTTTTTGCCATTTAAAGTACTTAAATACTCTGTTAATAACGTCCCATCTAGCTTAACGGGCAGCTGGGTACTAAATTGTTTTTACTGTCTGATTATCTTCAGAAGTGTGCTATTAACGCGGTGTTAAATCTGTTTCTGAATACAGACTGTTATTTATAGTACTGAATAGCCTGTCGTAAGTCCTTTATTGAGTTTGCTGAATTTGTTTATACTTTTATTGCAAATGTGCGATATTTTATTTGCTTTTGGTATTACTCAACAGGTACCTATTTCTTCACATTGTCACATTATTGCCATTAGTCACCACGTTGACTCCTAACTCGCCACCAGGAGATAACAAACAGGTCTCTAAAGCGGACCTCGGACGTGATACGGAACACATAATATAAAATTTTACCTTCCAATAAAATTATTATTATGTTTCCTTCACGTCCGAGGTCCGAGTAATGGCTACCTGGTGGGCCCACCAAACCGCATCACTCGCCTATAATGATTGAAAAACATGGCGGCTAGTTAGTCGTAAGTTGAGGTTGACAGGTAGGCGGAAGTCAAATCCACAGGAAGTGCTTGTTGGCGCGGGATTCTGCATCACGGATGTAGCGACATCTGACGACCTACGGCCGTTGGCAACGATGTCTCTCCAAAGCGGACCTCGGACGTGAAGGAAACATAATAATAATTTTATTGGAAGGTAAAATTTTATATTATAGAATTTATAAATAATAACAACCCGGACTTTAACCTTAATTAATTGTCAGTCAATATATCTCATAATTGGGGCCTACAAGCGGAAGGCTCCTGTCAAAGTCTCTATTGCTAAATAGTTTACCTCGTTTTTTTAAAGATGAGAAATGTTTTAAATAATTTTGGTAAGTCTTTTTTGCAAAAGTGCTACAATAAAACATTAAAATATTTTCCTTTTCTAATATTAGATTATACTTACTGAAATAACATGATTTCTTTGTAATATATTTGTTAGCAGCTCTTGTTATTTTAAAATAGTACTTTTGTATAGAAACACAACACAAAAGACAAATACTCTTTATTGAGAACCACATGGAAAATGGTACCAAGATTACAACATAAACAACATTTCTCATCTAAAAAAAACGAGGTACTGGTACGTTTGGTTTTGCTTTGGCGCAGGGGCCTTTCGCTCATTCCCCAACTTTACACTTTCGTGCTTATTGCTACATTAGGGGCTATCAGACAGTAAACAAATACTTTATCCACTTCTAAGAATATTAAGAATCTAATACCTGCAAATAATACCAATTCAGAACTTTATAAGACATGTTACGCGTGCTCTTTCCTCGCTTGTCGCTCAGAGCGTCTCTCTCTTACTCTGCTAATTGGAAAGAGACGCACTGAGCGATTCTTACACTAGTTACGCGCGCCGTCGCGGAGCGCGGGCCCGCAGATTTAACATTGTATGCAAGTGTCTGTTTATATTGAAAACACGCGCGGTACCATACACTGACGATGCGTCTCCGCGCGGGAGAAATGGTTATCTGCGGCAGGACGCGATTTTGATGTACCTTACGGGTAATATTTTCTGGGTATCTATGTTTACTATCCAATAGCCCTCATCGCATTTGGCTATTGACAAATAGCCTTAATTATAAAAAAGGTAATTAAATCCTAGCTTCTCAAACGAATGCTCGACGCGCATATTTGTTTCTTAAATAAAACCACTGTTATCGCAGTTGTCAAATAAAATATGCACTATTTAATACTTATAAGAACTATCACAGCCTCGCCTTGTAGCTTGCGCTACATAACTCGTTAAGTGCGTTAAACTTACTATTCCGGCAATGGTAGCCAGAGCATGTATGGAAAATACCGTCGCTACGAAGTCGTATAGTATCTTGGGAGAGAACACGGTCCATACAAATAAGTGATTACGAAAAACTGCAGCCACTACGCAGTAGATACTTAGGCAGTATACCCTCTGGAACGCGAATATGTTTGTAGCCCGCCATACTGATATTAAGTACCTGGAAGCAAAATAAGTTATAAATATTTGAAACCAATAATTCGAAAAAAAGGGGCTCTATCTGGAATTGTATGGCATGGCATTTTAATGATGACATTTTCACATATAACAACTAGCGGACGCACGCGACTTCGTTCGCGTGAAATTAGTAGCATATGTCCGTCAGGGACAGTGTAGCTTATATATAGTGAAATAATTTTTGGGTTCGATTCAGTAGAACTACTAAGAGTAAGAGATTACCCTCTACATACATACAAACAAATAAACAAACAAAGTTTATCTCTTTGTTATATGTATTTTACCCCCTACGTAAAAAAAAATGTTTTGTTTCAACAATGGAAGGCAAACGAGCTAGTGGGTCACCTAATGGTAAGTGATTACCACCGCCCACAACACCAAGGAGATTGCAGATGCGATGGATGAAAACCCAAAGGGCTAAGATGGAATACCACTTGTGCCAGTGCCCCCCCCCCCCCCGCATATGCGTAGATTCCCAAGCGCCGTCGCGCTACACAACACAATGCCGTCTACTTACTGCTTCCACGACTCCGCCTCCGCCGCGAGGGAGCAGAAGAGCGTGGCGCCGGCCAGCGCGGGCCCCGCATACGCGTGGATGCCCATGCGCATGGCCACGCGCACGGGGCAGTACTCGCGGAGCCCCACGTAGCCCGAGCCGAGGTCTACCGAGGCCAGGCTGTTAGAGTTACCCTGAAATATTAAAAATGTGAGGTATTAGACAAGGCGAGTTTTTGCAGCGAAAAATATTCCTGTCTTGTAAAAAGTGGACATAGATCTATAAGTAGAATCAACGCAATGAATACTTATGTATTGATATTCCATTAGATTGTTTCTAAAAATAATCCTTACAAACATTGTTTAGCATAGTAACTTTTCCCATTATCTGTAAGTAATGCGAGAATGCCCCAGATCGCTATAAATACAAACTTATTTTAAGTAAGGAAGAGCTAAACAACTATTTAATAAAATTAAAACCCGTTCATCATTACTTTTCTAAAATAGTAAACAACATTCTATTTAAGTCATGTACAAGTTAACCTTTTGGGCGTCATAATAGTGTTTATTGTGTTTATAGTGTGATTAAAGCTACAAAACATAAACAATCTTGGTGTTTGATGGCTGTTGATATATATTGGTGACAAAGTGACATTTTAGGTTAGAATGTTGTTTACACAAGTCGATTAAGGAGGAAAAGAGTTTACATACCTGATAAAAGAAGAACAGGCACCCAATCCAAATGTTAACCAGCGTCCGACTCAACAAATCCACGACCGCGGTATTCCTCCCCGACCTCGTATCCAACAGTTTGTGATCCATGCACTTTGACGTCAACACGCAGGTTAAATAAATACTCGGCACCATGATCACATTGTGTGGCCGCATCAGCAGAACGATGATCAACATCATGTTGTTAAGCATAAGGTGCGAGATCGAACGGGCGAGATTTAACTTGACATCTTCCAAGTTCCATGGTTCCTGAATCATTGGTTCGTAGAAGTAATCCTCAGATTTCGCCTTAGGCTTGTTATAATCAAATCGATTGGTGCTTGGTTTGTTACGGCTACTCGCAATACCGCAGTTCCCGAACACACCAGTATAAGTTATCAATTCAAAGACGAATTGAACTGTGATTATCCCAAAGAAGACGTCCACTATGGTTACTGTGTCCAGAGTTTGTATGTCAGGGAAGGGTGAGTCTAGAGAATTAGTGGCGATGCGATAGCATAGCACGCATAATGTGGCCGCTGTTGTCAAGAATGCGTGTACAGGTACAACGTTCATGTAACGGAGGTTGTAGAGGCAGATTGCTAGAGTACAGAGGGTTCCTGAAATAAACAAATACGAGTTGGTCGATTTCGGACGCTACATTTTTACCAACTGCCGCCAAAGCGGAAAATTTAGTTTTTCGAATGAATGAATGTATGCTTGTGTGTTTCTTTGGCCTGCCAGTGTAGAAAAATATGCAAGGAATTGCAGTGGGGAAGTACACACAAAAAATACAAAGATATTATCACCAGCAACATTAATTTAGATTTAGTTTTTTCATATCTTGCAATGGCTATTTTTTTTAGAGTATTAAAATATCGAATAGAAATCTAAGCTGGTTGCTAATGGAACATCAATATCAGCAAGTAATTTGTCCCGTGAATACAATCCAATTTGGAATATAGGTATAAGATAAAAAATTAAAGTTGAATTTAAAATACATGAATGTGGGAAGATATATTATCTTGACACGGTGAAGGAAGGGTTAGGGACTTGCGGCAGTGAATGTAAGTTTCATACCTATCAAAAGATGAGCTTGAAGGTAAATGGAGTTTTCGGGCGCTTTCAGCCAATCGGCGGTGTCCGGCAAGAATAACCATCGGTCCCCGGTTTGATTCATTGTTCTTAAGTACCTTAAAACAAATACATTTAAATATATATTTTTGGACGATAAAAAATATGCGCTTGGATATCCGCATATGCGAGGCCCGCGCTAGTCGGCGCTACATCAATTGACCTAGATGTAACGTTGAATTTGATATGGGTACTAGACAACGGATATATACATACTTAAATAGATAAGCAGAAATCTTAAATACGTATAACATCCAAGACTTCAGTATAAATATTTATATTCGTCATACAAATGTCTGCCTTAGCGGGATTCGAACCCGCAACCTTTAGCTTCGTACTCAGCAGCCCAATAACTGTCTAAGTTTAGTTCATACCCCTGCGCCTCTGTCTAAAAAGTGCAATAAGAAAGGGACGCACATATAGACAAATTAACTTAGCCGGTCATGTTAGGGCCACAGTGTCACTAACAACTAGCCTATACGGACGGAAAAATAAAAATAACCAGTAGCTACTTTGTTGCAGCACGAATCGGTCGGCACGACCATTATAGTAACACACCATCACATAATACCGGCGTGTACTAGTGAAATACACTGTTGCTTGCTATTGCGTTTCGCCTGGTAAGTGTGACCTAAAGACCGGCAACCGGTCAGCCACTCCAGGGGTTGCTAGGTCCTTCGAGCTACGGTGACTTGACTACTTCCCATCAGGTGAGCCGCTCGTTTACAATAAAAAAAGAAGCAAATGGCGTTCCATTGGTCTCTGCCTATCTACCCCAAAGGGAAGCAAGTTTGAACTTATATATGTATATTGTATGTCTTACCTGTGTAAAGCAATTAGAAGCACCCACTTAGGCACGATCCCCACACCAACGGCACTCATCCTCTGCTCCAACTCCGGTTTCTCTTGCACTTCGGTCGCCCGATTCCATCTCCTGCTCCAATACATCACCACCACAACCAAAGTCCTAACTAGCACGAAAAACATTAGCGTATTCCAGAAGAAATACCACGTCATATGTTCTTCTTCTATGAAACTGGTCCCGAAGAACGACCACGAATGGAACAGCGTGCCGAAGATAAGTAAGTAGTCTATCGCATTTAAGTCTCTCAGCAAAGACATGTCTCTGGTTTTCTCTATGGCAGTCTTGATGATCCAATACAGCATAGAGAATGCGCAAGAGACGAGCAAGAAGATCACGAGCCATATTCCTAGAAATGAGCAGAATTGGCCTCTTGTCTCTGTGATGAAGCAGGAAAGCATTAGTATGCAGTTGGCGCAAGCTAGCACGCTGATGAATGCCAAAATTGTGCCGCAAGAGCCGGCCCCGATTAATCTTGGAACGCTGTTCTTGCGAGCGTTGTCCGGCTGCAGCGAGTACAGAGTCGTGAGAAGGAGGGATAAAGCGATCTGGAAAAGACAATACATTTTTAAAAACTTATTTATAACAAAATTATAGATAACTTTTAGTTATAAATCGCTAGACAATAATGTATGTACTGCACTCACTTATTGCACTGCTTATTTAGCGACCCGCCCAATTGGATTGTAATATACATAAAACCCTCCGTAAAAAAAAACTCTAAATGACAGAGATAACCGCATCAATCCGTTGCGTAGTTTATAAGGAGTCATCATCATCATATCAGCCGGAAGACGCCCACTGCTGGGCATAGGCCTTCCCCAAGGATCTAGAAGAAGTAAGCTTAGAAGTAAGGGGCCGAGAATATGAGGACAGAAAGGAACGGTTGGCGACTTTATTTTATAATGTTACGCTGTGCTATATTACTTCGAGCCACGCTAGAGGGCGCTACTAAAGCCAGCGATTATTTTACCAATCAGTATAAATAAGCGCTGGCAACATTTAGAATCGTTAGGGGCGGGGTTTGTTTGAATTAGTTACAACCCCTTTCCTTTGGAAGGGAAGCTCAGAAATGGGCTATAAAAGCCCCTGCAGCTCTCAGAGAGCTCATATTTTCTACATCACTACAACCACCTCTAAACGGTGAAACCTCTGCCCAACTGGTAAGCTCTCTCTCTGCTAATAACTGTCTAAATTGTTCTTATAAAATTGTATTTTTCGTGTATGTGTTTCTTTCAGATTGTATTTAATTTATTTCTATCTTAATTTGTTCTAACTTAAATCCTGCGACCGTTTCTTTAACTTCTTTCTGTCAATTTCTAAGTCTTTGTAATAATTATTAATTTAAATCTACTTGCTCAACGGTCGCACATTGAAATTTCAAACCGTAACCGTCACTGAGCTTTAACTTCACTATTTCTTTCTTTCTAAATGTAACTTAGCTTTTCTTCCTTACCTTGCCACCTGTAAACCTTTGAACTGATGCCACACCACTACTTGGCGAGCTCTAGCTCCCTGGTTGGACTCTCGTCTCCTCGAGCTTCAGTATGGCATCAGTTCCCGCTAGTGGCCAGCCTGTAAAGCACTAAATCTTTACAGGGCAACTACCTACGGGTTACCATACTACCTACGGGCCACCTAACTTCCTACGGGCTACCCAATTACCTACGGGCTACCTAACTACCTACGTGCTACCCAACTAACTACGGGCTCACGTTCACCAAATTACCTACGGTCTAACGAACCCAAGCTTCGCATATCCTCGAGCCACCTGCAGGGCACCTCTTGCCGGTTACTTGGACACTGTACCCTGACCGAGCTGCTACCAGCCGGTTACTTGGACAACCGTACCCTTGCCGAGCCTTCTACGCCCTTGCAGCCTACGAAGACCTGCCGAACCTCAAGCCTACGCTGCTCCACGTCGGGTCACGGCCAGGGGAGTGCGAGCGATCACGTTAATTGACTCAAGTTAGGAATTAGGCACAAGAATTACGAACTTACGACCTAGAGTCTCTAGTCGTCCTAGGGAGCTTATATTTTAATAAAGACCTATTGTTAATTTTATTCTTGTTTCACTCGAAAATCCCCTAGGGCGACCTTCTGTACCTGACCGGGTAACAATAAATACTATGTAGTAATAGTGATAAAGACAAAGATGATTAGTGCCCGACGCAAGTACTATAATATTCTATCATAATTCTTAACTTAGTTGTCAGCGTTTACAAGTAAAAAGGATTTACATTGCTAAGTTACCTCAGCTTCTAAGCTACAGCTACAGTTAAAAACTACTTACGCAATACAGCAGTGCGATGGCGACCCCAATGGAAAACATGTCGAATCCCACAGTAGCTTCTGTCAAATACTCTGCCATCTTGTCGAGGGATTCCTCGTAGAAGTCGTTAGCGATCTTGGCGGCGCTCTGCTGCCCGGTGACCAAATAGTGAGCGAACTGTTTTTCCGCGCGTTCGAACTGTTTGATGAATTCTAGAAATTGTTGAAACCAAATGAGCAACTCCTCGGAATAATTAAAGGCAGCGCCAGGGCACAAAATTCAAACGAAGGACGAAACGAGTACAAACTAAACGAGCTATCTACTCTTATTTAATACTTTATTAAGAACAACTGTTATTTGCTAGTGATAATTTAAGATAGTTATATATGTAAGTCCTTTTCGCCTGAAACACAGGAACATCCTAGTTCAGGCATAAGTGTTTCTTACCTTTTGTATGTTTAGACCTTAGATGTTATATTGTAAAAAGTATTTTTGAATAAAGATTTATTATTATTATTACTTTTGTTTGTTTACGTACTTATGTTAGTCTGTAAGGTAATTAAATTGTCTATGAACCTTTTGTACTCTGAATATAAATCATTTATATTTATTTTAATTACACTTTTTTTTTTAATAAGAAGGGATACGAGGATAAGGGTCACCTGGTGGATGCTGTTGGATTGAGGGGATATGTTGCGATTGAGCAACCCCCCCTCTCCTTTTTGAGTGCATGTAATGGACTGGATTCTCCATCACTAACTCAATGAAAGGGCTGTACCTGTCTTGGTGGTAGACTTGACCGCGCACTGCTGCGCATTGTGTTTGGCGGTCAGGTGCAGCAGGTAGAGCCTCTGGCGGACGTCGGCGGGCAGCAGGCCGGGCAGCAGCCGGCCCGTGCTGTCCCCGGGCGGCGGCGCGTTCAGCAGCCACGCTATGGACGGCGCGAGGTCCACTTGGGCCACTGTCGGACCGCGCCCGGCCCTGGGAAATAGAGTTAAGAGCTTAACAGCCACGTTACGTGAAACGATACGATCTATCTTGCTAATCCAGCCGCTAAGCGGTAGTACTAGCACTGTTGTGTTCCGGCGTGGAGAGCAAGACAGCCGGTGCAATAACTGGCACAAGAGATATACATACTATCTTAGTGCTCTGGGTAGCAACGCATCTGCAATCTCCTTGGTATTGCGAGTGTCTATGAGCTGAGGTGATCACTTTACATCAGGTGACCCACTTGCTAGTATGATTTCCTATTTTATATAAAAAAAGTCAAGAGCTTTGGCAGGTTTTAGGCACTCAAAAGTGTTTTATAGAAAACGTTGACCCATAGGTACTGGACTGGACTGATAAACTCTGGACAATCAGCAGAAGACAACTCCGGCTATAACGGAGCACTTCGGAACTAAACCCCTACTAGCTAAGATGGGACTATATGACAGCGAAGATTGCAGAATGTGTGGCGAAGAGACTGCATAAAACAATGTTCTCTAATGATTATTATTAATTAATTATGTGGGGAAAGGGGAGTCTT
This sequence comes from Ditula angustiorana, assembly GCA_963691745.1. Lineage (NCBI taxonomy): Eukaryota > Metazoa > Arthropoda > Insecta > Lepidoptera > Tortricidae > Ditula > Ditula angustiorana. Next base: position 9,405,700 of record OY829487.1, read on the forward strand.
CAAAATACCACGCTTAGTCACAAGGGTGGGTGGGGGATTGGGTTTATAGGTATGCACGCACTTTTGGAGTTACGCGACAAGCGCCGTATTAATAAAGACAAATGGGAGCGAATTTTTTTTTTAACTGTCTGTTGGAAAAAACTGATTTAAAACCATATTTATGAACTACTTCGTGAAACTAGAGAGGACGGGGGGGGGGGGGGGCTTAGCATTTACTGGTTACCGAGGGGGAAGGGGTTGAAAAATTGTAAGACATGGTTCACGTAGTATGGGTACGTTACCCTAAATAAAAGTGCAAGCACTGCTGCTTGGCGGCTGGATCAGTGAGCAAGACGGTGATAGCGATCCGCGCGGACTTTGCACTAGGCTCTGCAGCCTGCCACTTGGAACGGACCGGCGCTACTCACGGGTGCGGGCAGGCGAAGTCGGTCCTTGCGGCGACGAGCGGCACCAGCACCTCGGCCGGCGTGGAGCCGCCGTGGCCGCCCGCGTCGCGCATGCCGTGGTCCCCGCACACCAGCAGCGTGCCCGGGCGGTCCTGCAGACCATGACAAGTGTCTACCCAGACCCAAAAACCGCTCCCCATACAAAGAGCGATAAGTTTTTGGCGCCAATTTGGTATGCCGTCATTATGCCTTAGAACTAGGTTTGTATGTTTAGATGTTTAAATATTCTTCATAGATTTGAAAATATTTGCATTTGAATTTCACTAATAAAATAAAAGACTAGGTATAATGCATATAATATATATTTTTTTCTAATTTACCTCCTAAAATTAGCCCTTGTTTCAAATTAATTCGTTTACGTCACACGGCCTTCTTTGGCTCACCAATTTCCATATATGTACTAGATTTCAACTCAATTGGTCCAGTAGTTTCGGAGCAAATTTGCTGTGACAGACGGACGAACAGAGAAACACGCGAGTGGTCCTATTACGGTTCCGTTTTTTCTTTTTGAGGCGCGGGACCCTAAAAGTACAATATTAAATAAAACTAAGTCGCCTCTCCGGATCTGAGAAGTAATCAGGAATTGATTGGCCCATGTTTTGAAAATTTGTGTTTTGTTTTTTTTGTAGAGTTTAACGTTTTAACCAAAAAGAGAAGAGAAAGTAAAACTATCAGCATTAAGCTAACCCATTTCTCCATCGCTGTGAATATCTTTTTGACGACGTCATCCATTTCTTGCAGCTTCGGTTTGATTTTAGGGCTCCGCGCGCCCTCCAGGTGCCCAATGTGGTCCAAGCCCAAGTAATGCAGCACAAGGAAGTCAAAAGTTGGCTTCTTGTTCTCATCTGGTGTTAGCACTTTGTCCAGATGCCTGGTGACGTTGTTGTCTACCTGTTAATAATAGTTTCTAAACAATAATTTATATTAAAAATGCTCATACCCTAAATACAGTCTGTGAGATCCTGGCGGGATCTTATTATTTTATTTTTTATTAATCCAATGAAAAAGTCCCACAAAACTGCACATACAGTTTGTCTGTGGGAAGACTTGATTTATAAACAAAATTAATTATGTTTCTTATCAAAGGAAGAGTGTAAGGAGTCCTTTGGTACAAAAAAATGATATACATACCTAGATATATGATATGACCTAGACAGGATATTTTAAAGTCGAAGCAAAAAAATGATATTATTCTTATAAAGATATGTTGGTTCTTTTTAAAATTTTGCAGTCTTTGCAGTGGTAAGTAGGTACATATATCTAATGTGACTCAAGCTTTTTTTTGCTTAAGGTACCTAAAATTTCACATTCTTTGGATATTTCATTAACATACTAAACAAGTCAATCCAATTACTGGAAATGGCAAAAAACAGTTCGAAAGATTTTATTTATCACCCCCACTCACTATAAAATTAAATTTGGGGGTTTCATAGGGCATACACACATGAAGCTAGTTAAACAAAAGGTTGTAATAACTTCCTTCCTTCTAGCGGCAGTCGGGTAAAAGGGATGCCCCTAAACATTTTTCGGTTAAAAAATGTATCGATTACAAAAAATATGTATGTATGTAGATATATTTATTACTGAAGGCCTTACCTCCGTGTAATCCTTCACGTAAAACGACGTGGTCCCGTCAGACTCCGCCCACAGCCCCGGGAACAGCCGCAACCACGTGTCGTCCCCGTACATGACCAAGCGGCGCCCTCTGTCGGCCGCCACGCGCAACACGCTGTCGCCGCGCACCGCCGGCGCGCCGAAGTTTAGCGCGACGTCCGCAAACGTGGATACGCTGCCCGTCATCATAGCCTGGGGTCACATTTGAAGTAAAAATGGAATCTCTGTTTAAGATTAACAGTCATATTCATACAGTAGAGGAAATATATTTATGTACCACCTTAGAACCCTATCGCAATGACGCGACACGTTAAACGCCAGGCTATGTCATACAAATGTCATGCGTATGTCTCTTCGACTAGGTTCTACGGTGGTACGTGTTTCAATTTCCTTGACTGTACACCATACTCAAAGGAGCGAACTCATTGAAACAAAGCCACAGGGTTGTCGCACTGTAATTATTTTGTGCCAATGTAACGGTAATATGACATATTTTATGGAATAAAATAACAGATTTTTAATGCTTTTATTTAATTGCCAACTTTTCTGGAAAAATCTTCTAGAATTTCTCGATGTTACTGAGCGTCAAACTTTATTGTCTATTATTTATTTATAGATTCAATAGATTGTTTTTTGAATTAAATAAATTCAGAAAAATTATGTAGAAAGTTCACACTTTTCGCGGATAAAGTAATAAACGAATTATAATGAAGAATAAATGACACATGCGTACATGCTTTACAGATTTCAAAAACTGAATAAAAACTATTTTAGGCCAGCAAAGCTAAAAAAATAAAAGTAAAGTGAAACATTCAGGTACATGAAATGATTTGTAGGAAAACATATTATATTTCCAATAGCTTTGCTCCACTGACGACTAGTATGGATATATTAACGCCCCATTAGCACACAAAGCCGGTAACGGAAGTGGCGCGGAAACGAAAACCTTTTGACTGCAACCACCGGTGGACACAAAAACTGGGCAGGAAAAAAGCGTGGTGGTAGCATTTGGTTAAAAATATGCTTTAAATTATTTAAATAATATATTCAGTTCAATTCAAATAAGAATAACTACCTACCTACATTTCATAACGATTCCTAAAGAATGCTATATAAAATACTTCCCTGTTAGTACGTACATTGTAAACAATTACGATGATTTTAGCGACGGTGTTCCGAACCGCAATTACCTACTTATTAGAGTCCTATCATATCAACGACTCATGCGTAAAGTTTAGCAACAGTTTGCGAAGTAATTCATGCCACCACCAGGCTTGGGTACATGAAAGTTGCATGCATGCTCGCATGATCGTATTGATTAAAAAATGTGTGATGCAAGATGCAATGCGTGCGTGCGCGAAAAACGGATCGACTTTTGTAAGTAACTGGAGTAGGTATTGGTAGAGTGTGAAGAGGATATGGTTACAGTTTAATTTTTTTAAATAAATATAGTAAATACTTTGGGACAATTCAGGTACATCAATATTTGCCTAGTCACAAACAAAGCGATCATAGATAGATAAGTTACGTTTATTTCTTATAGGAAATATCAATACATTTTTTACGTCAAAATATATAGAATTAACAAAAATATGTCTACAATTCTAATGTAGAAGCAAAAATGGCAAAAGAAACATTCAATCTGCAATAAATTTATTGGATTTTTTTAAATTAATAAACCATCATCACTTCATGAAACAACAATGGTGTTTTAATTAATGACTAATGAATGCATTACATATTTAAAGGGTATTATTATACCTTTGTGATTGGGCTCCTAATACAAGGCAAACTCACTGCAATCGTTATGAAGGGAAAATAGAAGGAAAGAGAGGAAAGGGCAAATCTAGAAGTTGTTTATAGTGAATCAGTAGTGAGGTAAAGGAAGGAAAAGGCTTGTGTTGTGTAGAGCAATGTGGTTAATGGATTGGCTATTGACAGAGAACCCTGGACAACACTACACCAACACCACAAAATTCTTAAATTTAAGAAGAGAATGGTAGTAACATCAATGCATAACCAAATTGCACATTAACAATACAAACTGCACATTTAAATTTACTTAGATGTGCATTAAAATGAAGGCAAATCAATTGTTTTTCATGTGCATTCAGTATTTTTTGAGAAGCGAGTAATTAATTACTTCTATCAAAGCTGACCATGAGTTAACACAACTAATTACATGCCTAAATAACCAAGCGAAAAGTGATATTATTACTAATTATAATTACACACGTCAGAACACACAACCAAAGAAAAAACTTCAAGCTTGAACAGTTTTCTAGTTAATGTCAGTCAATCAAACTGAATTAAATTAATTAACATATTTTAAAGTATTTTCTTTGGCTGAAATAACAAATCCAAAGCAGTGTAATAGTACAAAAGTGACACTTGCAAATATATCCCGCCAGAAGTTTATGGTGCGCCTCCACTGTGCTCTTTCCCTCTTTAGCTCTGGCGACTGTACATAACATAAACAGTTTAAAATAAAATTACACTATCTGTTGATATAATTCCTAACTATTAACTTACACAAGTAAGTAAGCTATTAAAATGTTATCATATATTTTTGCTACCTTAAAGTTCACTTAATGTAATGATTTCATAATTACCACCTTTCTATACGCTATCCTTTTTTTTACAACGGTGTATATTTGTTGTGACTAAGCCACAAAATTAAGAACTTGATAGAACTTTTTTAATAAAACAGTATCTTAATATCAATTCACATAATTTAGTTTACGTTACAGAATTTGTTGAAATTTGCGTTCTTAACAGGACTCGCATTTAAATAATTTGAGCAATCTGTATTTAATAAAATAAATAATTTAGGATGCTAAAAGTATTTTCTTTGGTAATGTGACATTTCTGACTGTGAACTAGCACAGTGTAATAATAATTCAACAATATGACATTAAAAAAAACCGGAAATTCATTATTTACCTACATACTTACTTACCTAATTTAAATATTACACCTTTTTACCTTAATCCTGGGCATAGTGACAGTGGGCGGTTCTGCCACAGAAACATAGATACATGCAGATTTGTTTTTCAGTAGTTCTCCAGTGAACGGCATGTATTCTTCTGTCACAAAGTCATAGCGGAGTCCATCTATGACCATGAGAATTACTGTGTTCTCTCCAGAGTTGTACACTGCTTGACCATCAATACTAAAATGATAGGGAAAGCTTTACTTACATAAACTTTAAAATTAGGTATTTTTAAATTTTGGAAAAGCAACATTGAAAAAAGACTACATGAGCAGCAGTTTGAGAAGATTTGCTTGTAGTTAAATTGAAATTAGTCTACATTTTAAGTTATAAACACAGAAGTAATAGAAAATTTAAGGTTTACCTGACACCATCAATGAAGTTGGGCAAGTCGTCCATATGGGAAAATTTTCCCGAATTATACTTCAGTGGGAAAAACCCGAACATGAACAACATAAGGGCCCCTAGGGCCATCACTAGCAGGCACAGGCCGGTCCATCTGTGTTGTATCCACGACAACATGATGCACAAGAATTACCGGACAGAGCACAACACTGACTTCCTAATTCCTAAATAAAACATGAGTAGTTTGCCGGTAATTTGATCAAGCACTCACTGTTCACTTTCGATTCTACACATACTTTGCTCATTGACTCGTGTAGCGCCGATTGACCAAATTGTGTAATGCGATTATAACCTCAACGCATATGCAGTCCACCTCGGTCTATTGTTAATACTGTATTTTATCATCTGCGATAACAATACAGATTGTGCCGGTTTGGTTTTCCAGGAAAAACAATAAAATTTATGACCAATTTCAGAGATAAACATTCGACAACAGATGAGTGACAGTGACAGCACGTTTTGTTTACTTACGGGGTTATGTACGTACGGGTGCGTTTTGTTTCTAGGTCCAGAGCTTCCCACTCCACTACGTAAAACAAACAGCAGAAGTCAGAACAGTTTAGTTACCTTGAACATTGTTAATAATATAAGTATAGATAGAGCAAGGCAGTAAAACAACTTCACACAAAATCCGAAACGATGCAATGATTCGAACACGAGCCACAATGAATAAATCACATAGCGTAACGCCATCTATTGGCATTTTCCTTACATTACTAATACAATATTCGCTTAATTAATTACTTATAGGTAATTTCTTTCCAAAGCTGGTAGTTTTAATAATAACGTGTAGTGAAGTCTTGTACGTGTAAAGTATAGGAATAATCTCTAATTTACCTCGTCGTATGTTGTACGTATAGTCGACCAAGTAATTGCTTGACCACTTTTGAACCTTATCTCTTTGTAATAAGGTCGAAAAGTGGTCAAGCAATTTCTTGGTCGACTATACGTCCGGGTGAAATTAGCAAGTTAATTTTGAATTAAGTACTTCCCTTTGGATTATTTAGTGATATATTCGTAATGCTATGATGTCAACGGAATATTAAAGTACCATCAACAAAAATGTTTTGTTGATGAAAAAAAAAATGAAATTTTAAACAAAATCTTTTTGTTGCCAATGATCTAAGTACTAGTATCCCTGCGGCCCTAACATGACGGCCCAAGTTTAATCCCTAATTATCCCTCCTTGCGTGTCTGTTTAACTAGGTAGTGTTATAAGAAACGCAGAACGAGATAAAATTAAACTCGGCCGGTCATGTTATGGTCATTTCAAATGCTCTTATATCACCAATTAAGGCATAAAGCCAACTTCATAAGCACCTAAATGTCACTATATAGATAAGTGGAACTAAATCATTAGCAAAATTATACTATAGTGATTATCCTATATGTATACCATATTGGAGATGTACCTAAACAAAGATTCGTAAGCGTTCATATGACGTAGAATGTTTTAAAAATAAATAAACAATAATAGTTTTGCTGTGAATGAGAAGACCACCCACATTAATATATTTAACTAGATGATATTTGCATCAATTAGTTATGACTCAATCTCTCCCTATGTCATGAAAGTGTCGAGCCTACGTGTGTCCAGAAAAGTCTTTGTATTCCTTCGACAGCATCAGAATTACGTAGGACGGTAAATAATGTATCACGAATATAAGGTGGCCATCATGCTGTTACGTTTTGTACGTAAAACGTAATAAAAACACGGTACACTAATTTCGAACAAGTTTTCTGTAATGGACAAGGTTGCAGTAATGGACTTAGTATACTTACTACTTTTAATTATGAAACAAAAAATCCAATGGGAACACATACTGATATATATGTCCATCTGTCTGTCGGGCTGTCTGTTTGTAGATATAGCACTATAATTTTCTTCGGAAACTAAAGAATGCAAAGTTAAAATTTAGCACACTGATTAATATTATTATTATTTAGCACCGCCGTTGGCCCTCCGAGCTCACAATTTACTCAAGTGTGTTTCCATTAGAGGAAGGCTTCGGCGCACGCGCCTCGAGCTCAGAAGTTATTCAAAAGTATTATTATCTACGGGAAACTTGGTCGCACGCACTTACACGGAGCTCCCTCTTCGGGCTCGCTGGGTGGAGGGGAGCAGGGGAGGCTTGCTAACGTCATACCACCGCTCGCCCTCCTGTTTGGCAAGTTACTCAAGAGTATTTCCATCAAAGGGGGCGTCAGCGCACCCGCCTACATGGAGCTCGCACTTCTGCCTTGGTGGGCGGGCAAAGATAGGAAGCATGCTTACCTACTCCTGACGTCAGACCGCCACTCGCCCTCCGGGCTAGCAAGATACTTAGGATTATTTGCATCAAAAGGACGCTTCATGAAGGAATGCTACGAGGACAAAGTCGCGGGCAACAGCTAGTTTAAAATAAATAGGGAATACCTCCATGATCTGACAGTTTCCATGGAGAAACATATAATTTTAAAGTAGCACTTTTCAGCAGCCAAAGTTTAATTTATCGACGTCTCATTTCTTTTCCCAAAACATGGTCACTGCACCATCTGCAAGTTCAAGGTGTGTTCCCGTCATGACTCAGCAGCGTGGGCAGCTGAAAATTCTATTTAAATCTCTACTGAAACGTGGACATCATAGTCTCACGAGCACTGCGGCGTGCGCCTGCAACGAAATTCTCATTCCTCCAAGGTATTTTAGAATTTGGAATTATTTTTGACCATAAACAAATGAGTGTTTATTTTTGATTTGGTGAAGCTAGTGTTGTGTTTGTGTTAAGTTAATCTGTTACCGTGAACAGTTTTAGTTCCTTTTCATGTATAACTGGACATGTGATTATCTTTATTAAATTTACAGTTCAATTATGACGTATATTGGTGTAAAATTAAGAAACTTTTTCTTCATATTCATAACCGTATCTAAATTTAGTGGCTGATCTTATAGAATCTTTATAGAACACTCGCTAATAACGTAGTGTCACGTCGCATCGAGATATTTAGTTCAGTTGCATCACACTCTAAAACCGTTTCCGAAAGCAGGTGAATCACTCGTGGATTCGTTCCAGAACAATCATTTGGTACTAGATTTTTACAGGGTTGTCAAATTTAACAGGTATTTTTTTGTATACAAACTTAACATTTATTAATTAAGAAAACAAACTTAAGGTATACCTACATTCTTCCTATACTTACTCAGTTCGGTACTCGTATATTGTAGAGGGAAATAATGAATGTTTTTCCTATGGTATCGTTACACCTTGTTCAAATGTTCAAAGAGCAAAATAACGAATATAAGATTAACGGTAATTCTCGTCTCAAACAAATGAAGAATAAGACGGAAAGATTGGTGTATCTAAATCACTTTTTAGGGTTCTGTACCCAAAGGGTCCGTCCGTCCGTTTGTCTTTCCCTCTGTCACGGGGCTATATCTTTGTAACCCTAATGCTAACAGGTAGACACTTCAAATTTTTACAAAGTGAGTATTACTATGGCCGCTGTCACGACAAATAATAAACGTTAAAAAGTTTAATTAAAGAGGCTGCCCATATAAAAAACTTAATATTTCGGGGTTTTTTGTACGGAACCAGCACTTGGCCAGGCCCAATTATTAGAAAAATTAAAAATAACAAACTAGTAACTGTTATGTATAGTGGCTACAGTAGCGCCACCTATATTATCAGGTGAACCTATTAAAAGCTTCTGAAAGTTTGTTTGTGTATGGACCATTTTAAAACATAAATATGATTGTGTATGGACCATCTGAAGGAGCTATAGATATATATATAAGAAGTAACTGATGGAGAGGTAATCATTTTATAAAAGTAATTGAAATAAAAAGAATACATAAAGAAACAAGTTTTATTAAGATCACACACAAAACATGGTGGCAGCGGTGGGATATTGAGCATATGACATCAAGTCCATATTTTTCGCAGTCGAATGGTCAGGCGGAAGCTGCGGTCAAAATAGTTAAAAAAATATTAGAAAAAGCATTTGAAGAAAATAAAGATCCATATTTAGCTCTCTTACACTATAGATGCAATGAAAAAGAGTATATGAAGTCTCCAGCTGAATTACTTATGTCTAGAAAATTACGATCAAACTTGCCCATAGCTAAAGAATTACTTAAACCAAAAATAGTGAGATTTGAAAGTGAAGAAAACAGAATGAATAAACATAAAGAAAACTACAAAAAGTACCATGACCGGCATGCAAAAGATTTACCAGAACTACACATAAAGGACAATATAATGTACAAAAAGACTCCAAATAGTCACTGGGAACACGGTGTAGTCAGAGAAGTTCTACAAAACTATCCAAGATCATATATCATACAGTCAAAGGAAGGGGTATTGTATAGAAGGAATCGGCAACATTTAATGTATAAAAAATACCAAGAGGAACATAATAGTCAGCCCATTAATAAAGAAAGTACTCCGCAATCAAGTGACTGGAAAAATTTAAGTAAAAAATGTATCATTCTTAATTGACACAGGCGCCAAAGCAAATTGTATTTCATATGAAATATTTTGTCGACTCAATCTATCTCAAGAAATTTTAGAGCCTTGTTCAGCTAACTTGATTGCATATAATGGTGGCAAAATACCTATAAAAGGGAGTTGTATCTTAAATTGTATAATAAATAATTGTGAACATAAAATTAATTTCATAGTTGCAGACATTTCTTGTCAATCAGTTTTGGGTGCCAAGACATGTACTGAAATTGGAATTGTTCAGAGAATTTATAGTAATGTGACAAATGAACAATCACCTGAACTAAGAACATTATTAAATGAGCATGAAATTGTTTTTCAGGGCCTCGGTTGCTTACCACACAAGTGTCATCTGACAGTTCGTAATGATGTACGACCAAAGATTGATGCACAGCGTAAGGTTCCTTTTGCGCTTCAAAATAGATTAAAAGAAGAACTGGATCGGATGACGGAATTGGGTGTCATAGAACCGGTTTCCAAGCCGACTAACTGGGTTAGTTCAATAGTAATAGTTGAAAAACCAAATAAAAAATTGAGAATATGTCTGGATCCAAGAAATTTAAATGAGGCAATTCAAAGGTCACATTTTCCATTACCTACAATAGAAGATGTTAGATATAAATTAAATGGAGCAAAAATATTCAGTCATTTAGATGCATATTCTGGCTTTTGGATGATTCCTTTAGACTCAAGTAGTTCTGACTTGTGCACTTTCAATACTCCTTATGGAAGGTATAAATACTTACGTCTGCCTTATGGTCTTACTTGCTCAACAGAAATTTTCAGTAAAATACTAATAGAATCATTTTCTGACATACCAAATGTAATTCTGTATGTTGATGATATCTTGATTTATGCCTCAGATGAAAAAACTCACAATGAAACCTTAAAAAAAGTCTTAGAAAGAGCTCAGTCCATTAATTTAAAATTAAATAAAGACAAATGTCTGTTTGCACAAAGAAAAATAAAGTTTTTAGGTCAAATATTTAGTGAACAAGGCATGTATCCTGATTATGATAAAATAAAGGCAGTGCAAGAAATGCCCACTCCGGACTGTCAAAAAAGTCTCCAAAGATTTTTAGGTGTTGTCAATTACTTAGGCAGCTACATAAAAAACCTATCATCTGAAACTGAAATACTGAGAAGTCTGCTGAAAAAAGACACTCAGTGGTTATGGGATGCTAACCATGACAGGGCTTTTCAAAGATTAAAACAACTAATAACACAGGCACCAGTTTTGTGCCACTATGACAATACAAAGCCTTTAACATTGAGTGTTGATAGTTCATCTCAAGCATTGGGTGCTGTTCTACTTCAATCTAATCAACCTATAGCTTATGCATCAAAAACACTGACAAATTGTCAAAAAAGGTACGCACAAATAGAAAAAGAACTCTTTGCTATCTTATTTGGTTGTCAAAAGTTCCATCAATATATATATGGACAAAAAATTAAAGTAGAAACAGACCATAAGCCATTGGTCTCTTTGTTCCATAAACCCTTGAGTCAAGTACCTAACAGATTGCAAAGAATGATGTTAACTTTACAGCTATATGATGTTAATGTAACTTATGTTCCTGGAACAAAGCTATATATTTCTGATACACTTTCAAGAGCAGCATTACCAGAGAGTGAAGAACACAGTATTGATAATGACTTAACAATTCATGCAAACATGTTTAGGACATCACTAGCAGTATCAGAAGAAAAATTAGAACGAATCAAACAAGAAACTAAAAAGGACGAGGCACTAACAACACTAATAGATTACTATACAAATGGTTGGCCAGAGTACAAAAATAAGACACATCTATCTGTAAGATCATACTGGAATTATAGAGCAGAAATTCATGTTGTAGATAATATAGTTTTCAAAAATACAAGCCTCATTGTTCCAGTGTCAATGCGCAAAGAAATGTTACATCAGATTCATGCCAGTCATGCAGGTTTAAGTAGAAGTAAAAATTTAGCTAGAGGTGTTTTATTCTGGCCATCCATGAATAAAGAGATAGAACAAATGGTAGAAAGTTGCAAAGTATGTTTAAAATATAAAAGTGCAAATCCTAAAGAAAAACTAATAATTTCAGATATGCCTTCATGTCCTTGGGAGAAAGTAGGAGCTGATTTACTTCAATTTAAGGACAAAAAATATTTAGTCATTGTAGACTACTACTCTAAATATATTGAGCTAGCTTATTTAAACAATGGCACATCAGCTAAACATGTTATCATTCAGTTCAAATCTGTATTTGCTAGGCATGGTATTCCAATAAAACTTATGACTGACAATGGTCCTCCGTTTGATTCTAAAGAATTTAAAACTTTTTGTCAGGAATGGGATATTGAGCATATGACATCAAGTCCATATTTTTCGCAGTCGAATGGTCAGGCGGAAGCTGCGGTCAAAATAGTTAAAAAAATATTAGAAAAAGCATTTGAAGAAAATAAAGATCCATATTTAGCTCTCTTACACTATAGATGCAATGAAAAAGAGTATATGAAGTCTCCAGCTGAATTACTTATGTCTAGAAAATTACGATCAAACTTGCCCATAGCTAAAGAATTACTTAAACCAAAAATAGTGAGATTTGAAAGTGAAGAAAACAGAATGAATAAACATAAAGAAAACTACAAAAAGTACCATGACCGGCATGCAAAAGATTTACCAGAACTACACATAAAGGACAATATAATGTACAAAAAGACTCCAAATAGTCACTGGGAACACGGTGTAGTCAGAGAAGTTCTACAAAACTATCCAAGATCATATATCATACAGTCAAAGGAAGGGGTATTGTATAGAAGGAATCGGCAACATTTAATGTATAAAAAATACCAAGAGGAACATAATAGTCAGCCCATTAATAAAGAAAGTACTCCGCAATCAAGTGACTGGAAAAATTTAAGTAAAATGAATCATAACCAATCTATAACAATGTCAGTTCCATTATCAAGTATGTTTGTTAAGTTATGTCTTCCAAAGCCAAGTCAGAACAAGTCAACATGTCACTCAAATGAATCAGAACAAAAGTCAGAATCACAAGATAATACAGTAGAGTCAAGGTCAAATAACATAGAGTCTTCAGTAAGCCCAGAACCTATAGAAGTATTGCCAATGACAGAAAATGAAACCCAAATCTTGTCTTCTGATTCAGAGTCTTTATCTGGTAATGATTGTACCGAGTTGGAACAGTCAGATGATGTTTGTGTTGATAATAATCACCGGCTGCAGAATAGCCTTACCAATACTGTAAAAAATGATAGCAATCCTTATAAGTATAATCCTAAAGAAAAGAATGTCGAATCTAAGTCAATTCAATCTAATGAACAAAGAAGCACTTTGCTCAAAACAAAAGCTGGTCGAATTGTTAAGCCAAATAGAAAATATGATGATTATGTTTAATTGTTTCTTGTGTAATATATAAAATAGCTTAAGAAGGGGGATGTTATGTATAGTGGCTACAGTAGCGCCACCTATATTATCAGGTGAACCTATTAAAAGCTTCTGAAAGTTTGTTTGTGTATGGACCATTTTAAAACATAAATATGATTGTGTATGGACCATCTGAAGGAGCTATAGATATATATATAAGAAGTAACTGATGGAGAGGTAATCATTTTATAAAAGTAATTGAAATAAAAAGAATACATAAAGAAACAAGTTTTATTAAGATCACACACAAAACAGTAACTTTACTATATGGACAAACACGGTGCCTAACGTTAATTAGCTGCTTGTTTATGTTCGTTCGTACCGGGGATGATGCTCTAAGCGTTACAACGACGGGCTCGACGCCGCGGCAGCGCTCTGTCTTGCTCTAGCGTTAGCAAAAGTGAGCAAGACAAAGCCGAGCTCTACGGTGAATAACGGGACAGCCCTGCGCAGTTTCATTCGTTCATCAACAAAAGTTGTTTATCGCGACTAAAAATACCGCGCGCTGAAACCCCGAGCGATGAGAATGGCAGACAATGTTATGATTTATGTTAACATTTGGCACGGCGTTTACGGTTTTTATAGCTTCACTTCATACATAGGTCATTTATTTACTTCAAGCTTGTCGATTTTGACCCACTTTTGAACTTTAAAGCACATATATTGCTATCATTTAGGCAAGATAAGTAGGTAGGTTAAAAACGATCTGGAGACTCACGGAGGGAGAGGGATCCTAGGGTGGCAACAGATGTGCGATTTTTCGAGTCGCCGCTGATCACTTCTCATTACGTGACCCGCATACTCGTTTACCTCCGATTTCTATATAAAAAACCAACTAACACCTAACAACAAAATTGTTAAAGTTCGATCTTTTTAGGCATCGTAGATCAAGGTAGTATAAATAAGATATATAATTATCTGAAGTCTGAATTTAGCACCACGTCAAGTCGTGTGTTATTGTTGCATTCAAAATAGTTACGATTACGATTAGTCAAGAATAGGACTTCGTCATTGCCTAGGATATACATATATTCTGTTTTAGTTCAGCGTTGTTATTGTTATAAACGACTTGCACATGTCATTTGTTTCGCTTTTACTTGCGGGAGACGCCATTATGTTGTTTGCTCCGTTGCACGCGTGGTGGGTGCGCGGGGACCACGAATTTTGCATGTATGTGCTATCTAGTGTAGCCTACATAAATATAAGAAGTTCGATGTGTAGGAATAATGTAGCAATAGTTGTTACTTTCAAGTATTTAATACCTGTAGTAGGAGCATTTACCTTTTTGTAGGTCTATTTCAAACTGCTTAATCACTAGCTCTAACATGAATAGCCTAAGTTTAGACTTAAAGCTACCCCTTTCTTAGGACACCGTTAGATGTTGTCCTTAAAGTGCTGACCCAATATTTAGATGTTATACTCTTAGATGTGTGCATAAAAGTTTTGATGTCGATGACTGCATGAATAATGACTTTATGCTGGCGTGACCTTGCCTGCTAAATTGCAGACCATTGTCCTAAAATATTCAGTTCGAAGCCGTTTCCATACTATATGGCCTTGTTCAACATAGCCAGGCATTTCAAACCGTGTCATAGCGATAGATACTTTTACTATAATTGATTCGGTGATTATACGCAAAAATGAGGCACAGCATGATGTAGATTTCACTCGGCTTCTAGATCACCGTCTTCACTTCGTCATGAACGAAAGCCCCCGCTATTTGTCTTTCTACCTGTGAGAGTCATTTGTAAAGAGGAAGTAGCCGATTATTTGGTTTATATAATAACACTTTTACTTTTTTACTTCCAGATGTCTATGGTACCAATGATGTTTCGCGATTGGTGGGAAGACTGGGAGCGCCCTTCCAGGCTCCTCGACCAGCATTTTGGTATGGGGCTCCGCCGCGACGACCTTCTTTCTTCTCTCTCCACCCTGCCCAGCAGTTCTCTCTTCAGGAACTCCTATTTCAGGCCCTGGAGGACGAACCTGACCAGACAAGAATCCTCCTCAACCATTAATTTTACTAAGGACAAGTTTGAGGTAAGGAATGTGAAAATGATTTAAGTAAGTATTTTTGAAATATGGCCTGGATGGGTACTGATTTAATCAAGAAATACTTGATTTCGACGTTACGTGAGTTATCTGCTCATGCGCCCCTTGATTCCGTCATTGGCATCTCGCACACACTCTCTATCATTTCACCAAGCCTTAATAAGGCATTAGTTCTGAATCCGTATTGACTATATCGGTAATTTCAGGTTATCCTTGACGTCCAGCAATTCACGCCCGAGGAGATTACGGTCAAAGCCAGCAACAACTCCGTTCTAGTAGAAGGCAAACATGAAGAGAAGCAGGACGAGCATGGCTACATTTCCCGCCAGTTCACCCGCAGGTATATCCTGCCCAGTGGCTACGAAGTCGCTGACCTCGTCAGCACTCTGTCTTCTGATGGAGTACTCACAATCACAGCTCCCAAGAGACCACTGCCGTCCGCGGGAGAAAGGATCGTCCCGATTACAAAGACGGGGCCAGCGAAACAGGCTGAACCCCCGAAGACCGAACAGCCTCGCGAACAAACCGTGCCCATCGTTACATCCCCCTAAACATTAAAAACCCTTTAGAATAATAATGCATGGAACTGTAGTACCATATCCACCATATCTCAGGAAAAAGGTGAAAAAAGTGAAGTACAGTGTTGCTTGTGGGCACACCATACCAAAGAGTATGGAGAAGTTATCCACAGACTACGCAAGAAATTGTTTCGATATGGAAATAGTTTATGTCTTCACTTGACAAGTGATACTAGAGTTCTATACTTTGTTATTCTGATACAGCTGCGTCTTACTGTACAGTAATTAAGGGCCGAATTAGCTTAATTTTTATAGATTTTGAGTATATTCGGCCCCGATTACTGGCGTTAAGCGCAGGTATACCCCTTTCCTAAGTGCCACGAGAACGAGACGCATCGATGTGTTAACACGTGAATGCAAACGATCGAATAGCATTTATTTTTGTACCCCGTTGTTGGCCAACAACGAGAAATCGAATAAACGAATTAGGTTTTTGAAGAGGAATGGTAAATTGTCATAACTTACGTTAAAGAAAAATTAATAAACGAATTTACTTATTTTCTGGAAGTTTTCATTTTTCGAATAAGTACTGTAGAGGTAGTATATAAAGCGAATGCTTGGAGACTTGAGGTAGGTATATTATTGATAGGTATACGATGCGGAATGTGAATGGACGAAAGCTGCCCGCCACTATACTAGTTAGAAACACTTCGCTGGTGCTAATGCGCTGGTTTATTACTCTTTTTGGCGAGCCTCAAGTGTACCTACAAAGTACGAAAGCAAACCGCGACCGTCCATTAATGCTTAGCAAATGTGAAATGCCACAGAAAGCTATCAGAAAACATCCCACGCGGCCTAACAACAAATAATGAATAATAATTCCTTCACTAGTTAATGCTAAGCATAAACTGCGGCGCACAGAACACGTGTAAAAATGTCAGGCCTGACAAACTTTCTATAATTCAAGAGGGAATTGTCCTAGAGAGCAATAAAAGAGGTGTTTGACTAATTTAATTTTCGCACCGAGTCTCGGAGTTCAATAATATTGTTAATTTATCATCGTGCCCCAGGGTAGGGGCTGAATGCGAAATGCCGGCGCCTCGCCTCCTACATTCAGAACTAATGGTTTTCATTTTCATTACTGAGACAGATGAAATCACTGACTGTTAATAATATAAATTGTATCTTAGTAAATAAAACCAAACAGTAATATTTATAGTAATATAAATGTTTACTTGCATTACGTTTTCTTTGTGCTCATAATAGGCTATGAGTAAGACTAACTTTGTTCATTAAAAACAGTATATTAGTCGCAGAGTTCTAAGTATAACATTAGGCTCTATCATGTACTCTGCCGTACTTCAATGCGTCACCAGAATATTCCAGCAGTGTTAATGTGTTGTGTAAATAATGAAAACACTATGGGCATGTTCTAATTGAGGAGATTTCTTTTCTCTATCTAAGGTTCCATCATCAGATCATGCCAAATGCTGTAAAAAACCATGCCAGAAGCAAGACCTACCCAAAACAAAGAATCAATGGCTCACGTGGTAAAAAGTTATGCGTGAACACAAAACGGGTCGAATAAATAATTTCCTTTTTTAAAGTAGACTAATCAAGATTAGGGGCATCGTAATAAAACGAAAGATTAGAGATTTTTTTTAACTCAACATAATAATAATAACTCTATGTAGAGCACCAGTTTCAAAACAGAACAAACAAGGTAGCTAAATTTAGCTCACTACGAATCTCTTTCGGACAGATAATACTAGAAGTTGATTATTTTTAAACAAACTAAAAATAATTTCTATTCTAAATAGCAAACAGGATTCTTGCCAAAATTTTCTACAGCGAATAGACTGCGAATGAAACGTCTTTATAGCGACATCTAGTAACAATCTTCTACAGTATTTTGCAGCGCTATCTATGTTAATTGCTCGGAATTAAATAGTTGGTCGATTTGCTAAATGATTTACCGTAGATCAGTTACATGATATGATTGATTGTATTGTTTTTTAGATAGCAATAAATAACTTTTTGATATCCAAACTAGTAATATTTATACTCGTACTCGTAATATAATATTTTTTTCTAGTACCTTCTTTAGTATTTTTCATCAGATTAAATCACCAGATGCCGCCACTGAGATGTGAGGCATTTCAGCTTTACAATTTAAATAAGCTTTAAGCTTTTAATTGTAATGTTATGTACCGTGTTTTATGTAGGTACAATGAAGTGTTTACTTACTTACTTGCTTACTTACAACTTTATCGACGCATTTTTTCACAATATCCAACAAAAAAAATGTCTAATAGGGTTAAATTACACTTTGATTAGTGCTAGTGCGAAGTCATACATTTTAAACACCAAATATACTCACCAAGCTACGCCACTTAGGAGCGCATTTGCCACACACTTCCGATCGGCATGTTTGTCTTCAAGAATGGCCACTCCACTTTCTATCACAACATTAAAGTTTTCTTTTGAAAAGTAAACGAAATCAAAGCAAAACATATTGATTTTTCACACATTTCTGCTGTCTTACAGAAAGTGCAATACAATTAAGCAATGCAGAGTACACTAACTGACATCTAATTGTTCAAGTAGGTAATAGCCCGTGGTCATGTATCACCGGGCAGCAAAGGGGAGCGGGGAGGGGGAGTTCATCAATCAGCCCGCAGCGATTACTCAGGTCTTGGTGCAAGTCACAAGATACTTGCCATCAGATGACCTAGCACGCTAGCTTTTGCCATTCACACATCCCTTTCCAACTAGTATGCATGTGCAAAAGGGTCAGATGCTTTGCGCGATAAACACTAATGCCAAGGCGCAAAGAGGTGCAATTTTTGAATCTCACCGTGTGATTGAAGTTCACTAAAATGGCCGAATCTCTATGAAAAACGGCCATTTTGGTGAGCTTTAGTCACCCAGTGAGATTCAATAATCGCGCTCCACGTACTTTTACTCGCCTCAAATTTTACTGCAGCCGGGTTCGCCGCGAACTACACTACAGATGGCACGTTGGTGTGATGGCAAACTTTACTGCTTCTTGAGAGACGTCATGATCCCCACGACCCTATAATACAGGGGTCTGTAATAAAAGTTCTTCTTAGGTATTACTCTTTTATCACTAGCTCGTTACACAGAGCATGATTCTACGGCGACAGACTGAAAACCCGCGCGCCCTAGTAAGCTTCTGCGGAATCTTTCTGGTGCTATGATTATAATGTATTCTTTTATCTTGCTGGTGAACAATGACAGCGGTGTCTAAGCTTTGGAATTATTTACGGAATAACTTCTTACAGTACAAATACACTTTATTGCATACCGTACGAAAGACACAAATAAGTGACCATTGAAGTCGGAAAAGAAAGGTGGTGTCGTTTTTCGAAAGGGAGGCATGTTAAATGCACTATGAAGTTGATATATCTATCCCTTTCAAGCACGGACCATTTCTCTCAATTCCCTCTTTTTTTTATAGTATAGGGGGCAAACGAGCAGACAGGTCACGTGATGGTAAGCAATCATCTTTAATGGTCAGTTAGTTTGTTGCTGTTTGTACAGACAACGCTTCACATAAATACTTAAACTTTTTGCCTCTCAGTGTGGTAGGTATTAAGGTACGCTCGTCGCCCGAGAATGGTGCCACAAAAGGGAGATCAGCGTCGATGTGCAGTTCGACAGCCGATGGATCTGCCAGCCGCATTAATTGTTGCTGTCTGTACCGACGCCGACGCTATCCTTGTTTCTAGAGTATTTAAAGTGTGCTTTTTATTAACTAAATACTTTGGAATATTTAATAGTAAATTGTACAACACGGGATGAAAAATACCAATTTCACTCAAGGGAGCGAGGGTTCCAATGGTTAGAGTATGGAATTTGTGCTTTTCACTATGTGATTCGACAATGTGGAAAGAAAAAAATTTAAAAAGGTCTTTTGATATAGTAATTAATTTTTTGAGATACAAATCGACATGAGTGTATTTTAAAATAAAGTCAAATTCGGGTAGTGACTAAAATTCATGGATTTGTAAGTTTCAGTAAAAATGTAAGTTTCAGTAAAAAAAAACAAACACAGACTCGGATTTTGAAATCTTAAATAATAATTATTTTTGAGATTCGGATTTATTATGGCAATATTATTATTACTGTCATCATTATTATCTGTTATTGCCATCTATAGACAGTTCTTTATAATCACTTTCCACACGCGTGCGACCATGTATCGCGTTGAGCAGGATTCTCTATATTCTCTATATATAATATGAGAGATGAAAAACGTTTTTGTTATTCTGAACTTTTGTTAGTCAACAAATACACGATACTGTTCCATGTCGTTCACTAATTTATAAACGTAAATTTACATTTTAAACTATACGAGTATAAGGCTCAAAATATACTTTGTACTTATTGTAGGTTTTTAACAAGGAAAACACAGAATTCAATATGAAAATTGAATAATCAAATTACTTAAAGAAGTACAACTTCAGGCATTTTATATTTCAAATAGAGAGAACGAACATAAAACAATGAACGAATAAACTAAACTTGACAGTGTTGTTAACATAACAATTAAAAGTCTAATATTTTAATCAGCTATACTGATCTAAATAGAGCCTAGAGCAATCTTGTTTGTCGCGTGAATATCTGAGTAATTCTCGTTTATAATTAACTTGCGGTTAGTGTTCGAATACCGTCAAATGACATACATAATGTATTTACAAGAGGCGTTTAAAAAGTTCTAAGCTTAAAAGGTCTTTAAGAGGAGTGTGAACCCAGCGCTCTCCATACAAACGGCGGTAACATTTTCCACCCTCTAAATCTTAACCTATAGCCATGGTTTTTTTGTATGTTGTCATTATGCCCTAAAACTAGGTTTGTATGTTTTGATTTTTTAAATATTCTTAATATGTAGTTTCAATAATATTGACACTTTTTTGTTTTGTATGAAACTCCTAAAATGCAAATATTGTCAAATTTATAAAGAATATACAAAAAATCAAAACATACAAACCTAGTTCCAAGGCATAATGACAACATACCAAAAAATCATTGCCATAGGTTACGGTTTAGAGGGTGGAAAACATTATCGCCGTTTGTATGGAGAGCTCTTTTTCGGGCTGGGTTCACACTCCTCTTAAGAAACCTTTTGGTTCCACCTGACTCTTCACTTTTACATATCATGAAAATTTTCATTTGTACATGGCAATATCGCGCTGCCGCTAAGCAGCAGTGCTTTCATTGTTGTGTTCCGGCGTGGGGAGCAAAACAGCGATAGCCGGTGTAATTACTGGTACAAGAGGTATTCGATTGGTTGGGTTGGCAAAGCATGTGCAATCTCTTTGGTGTCGCGGGTGCCTATAGGCAGTGGTGATCATTTACCATCAGGCGACCCACTTGCTCGTTTTCCTTCCTATGTAGTATAAAAAAGAGGCACATTGTAGCTAGTTACTGGTTGCAGAACGAATGGCCTTCAGTAGGTATACCACACTCTTGCAGAATACCGGCGTAAAGTAAAGTAGCTTGCTGCTACGTTTCGTACGGTGAATGAGAGATCCGGAGCCCCAAGGGAGGAGTGGAGCTATAGGGCGCCTAGAGCGGCGACGGATCAGCGATTGTCTCTCGATATCTGGTTCCTATGGGCGGCGGTAAATACTCCCATCAGGTGACCCGCATCATTGATTTCCTCCCTTTTTCCAAAAAAAGATAAGAGAGGTAGAGGACGCCCACTTTCCACCTGGTGGTCCATGGTGGCCAAGGGCTTTAGAGCTTGCCAAAACAAATGTTTCGACAACCCAGGACAGATTGTCCTGGCGCCGCAGAACGAGGAGAGCCGACCTCAAATAATGGGAAATGGCTAGGACAAAGAAGAAGACTAAGTATTTGGAAAATAATAATAGGTTTTATTTCTAATTTTTATTTACCATTTTTCAGCCGCCTGCTATCTTTGCTAACAAAATAGTTGTTGTTTTAAACATTTCTTATGGTGTCGCGACTTGTAGACACTGAAAAAAAAAATTAAAACGGTTCGTATCGCGTACTAGATGTTTACATGTTTGGACAGTTTTCGAAAATATTTACGGGTTAAGCTTAACTTTGGTTTAGCCAGAATTGATATCACTTGAGGGTTGCCAGGTTGGAGGGTTGCCAGGGTTGGTAGGTACATTAGACATTA
This sequence comes from Ditula angustiorana, assembly GCA_963691745.1. Lineage (NCBI taxonomy): Eukaryota > Metazoa > Arthropoda > Insecta > Lepidoptera > Tortricidae > Ditula > Ditula angustiorana. The sequence goes on from OY829487.1 coordinate 9,427,813, forward strand.
TCTTCTCTCTGTTTTTTTTCTGTGGTGAGCAATAAAGAATATTTGCTGATCTTGTTGCTCATATCTTACTTTACCCATCTAGCAAGAAAGAAAAGCAGATAGTTATAAAACTAATTGCAGCAACTAACAGCATTTCACAAACTTAAAATTAGATCGCGACTGCGTTTCAGGAACATCTGCTGCAGCCGCCTTTGTTTGTGTGAGGTATACGCAATCCTTTAGGCACGGACCAATCGTACAGGCAAAAGATTTGACTTTTGGACCATGTAAGGGTCGTAGTTTTAAACTGAACTCAAGTTCGAGTTTCATACTAACATAGTATGGAACTGAAACTTGAGTTTGGTTTAAAACTACGACCCTAAAACCTTGTAACATTAAAAGTCATTACGATTATTCACAAGAAATGCTGTTATAGATATGGGCATCAGAGTTGAGGTCACACACACTGCGGCATGGCGGCAATAGGTACGAGATTTTCGTTCCAATTTCAAAATTATTGTTTTGTTTTGTATGGAATCATTGACTGTGTAGTTGTGTGTGCTATCGTTCATATCAACTCTCATTGCTTTAGCAAGGCCCGGCCGTGTTCCGAGTCAGTCAACACCGCTCACGTTTTTGGATCGAATCAAACTCACAAGACTGCCGTAACGTCATTGACGACATTATGGATTTGGCTTCCATCGCTAACATTGCCAGTCGTAAACAATTTGACCGTTTACTGGGTAGTGTTAGCGATGTAAGTCAAATCCATGACTTCAGTAGTGGATTTACCAGTAGGCTGAGTAGGCTGGAGCCTAGGGCGGCAAACTTCGGGGGGCGGCAAATTTGGTCAATTTTTTTTTCTTACAGGAACAAAAAGAACCTTATTTACACGGAGAAAACGACTCCAGGAATAATGTATGTATGTATGTATGACTCTTTATTGTACTAAACACATAAAATAACAGATAACAGGACAAAACAGATGTACAAAGGCGAACTTATCCCTTTAAGGGATCTCTTCCAGTTAACCTTTGAGCGATTGACAGGACCCAAGATCTAGAGTAGACACACAGAAAAGATAAAGAAAAAGCGAACTAAGCAAAACCTACTAAACTTCATATACATAAAATATTCATACTTAAAATAATATACCAATACAAATAGATATATACATACATAAACTACATATAAAATACATATACATAAGTCAGAGGACATACAATAACCATTAAGAGGAAGAGTCAAGCCAGTACTTTCTCAAACTACTCCGGAAAGAGGCGACCGACTGCGACTGCCTGATGTCAGTGGGAAGTTGATTCCACAATCTGACAGAATGCAAAGAAAAGGATTTAGAGTAGGATTTAGATTTGTGAGGAGGAAAGGCAAGAGAAAGATTGTTACTCGACCGTAACCGATTCTGGGAGCCGGTGGCCATGTAACTAAATCTTTCATTAAGATAGGAAGGGGATTGCGGATTAAAAAGGACGTTAAAAAGCAACGACAGGACATGAACATTTCTGCGAGCACGAATTGGCAACCAATTCAACTGAGCGCGGAAGTGGGACACATGATCATATTTGCGAAGTCCAAATATGTAACGAATGCACACATTTTGGAGTCGCTCAAGCTTGTCAAGCAGCTGCTCAGAGAGGTCGAGATAGGCAATATCGCCATAATCAAGAAGTGGTAGAAGGAGAGAGCGCGCAAGCGTGATCTTGGTATGCAGAGGGAGGAAATTTTGTAGGCGTCTAAGCGAGTGAAGCGACCCAAACAGTTAAATAATAATAATGGAATGTTAGCCTGCAAGTGTGTCCAATTGCTGAGCACAGGCATCTCGCTCCGGTTTCCAGTTCCCTTTGTCTTTGGCAATCTCTGGCCAGTCATTTGAAAATGCATCCAGATAATGCCGCCATCTCCGCTTTGGCCTGCCCCGTCGCCGGCCGGTGGCGAAAATTGAATAGCCTACTGGCGGCGAATGTGTAAATCCGCCACTGCATGACGTCGTCAATGACGTTAAGGTAGTCTTGTGAGTGGTGTGGTGATTCGGTGCAAATCCGTGAGCGATGCTAGCGATGTAAACTGATTCAGAACGCGGCCGTGCAGAGGTGACTCATAGCGACAAGAGTTCTTCTACAGTGGTGGGTGGTGGTCCAGCTAGACATTACTGTAGGTATTTAGTTTTTTCTTGGTCTATGACTGCTGTAAAACTGAAAGTTTCAGGATAATTCTGCCAGAATCAACCAGGCACGTAGTAGGTCCAATATATATTTCGTGACTAGGCTTAAAAATCCTTTATTTATCGTTTTTGTTTGCACAGTTTTTGTTTTATTTTGAGCTAGAAACCTATAACTCAGCTTCCAAGCCCCAGTAGGTAGATAATTCTGTTTCAAAATCCCTGAGTAGGTATGAAAGAGCTGGCACTACCTACCCACTTAAATATCAACTAAACTCCTTAAATTTAAGCTGTATGCTCCTACTCATAAACGCTATTTGCTAACATAGTTTCATCTTTATCTGTCACTGGCTTTTGCCCGCGACTTCGTAGGGCGAGGAATTTGGAAGTTTAGGTATCTATCTAACTTGGCTTCGCTTTGGAAGTATAGGTATATATCAAGATCAAACAGGCACAAAGACCTCCAGCAATACAAGTGAGAAAACCAGTTAAAATTTCGTTCAGTAGTTTTTGCGTGAAGCGTACAATCATACCGACAGACAAAAAGCCGAAAGATAAAGCGTTTTGACTTCTGTTGCTCTTATAAGGGGCCCCTCTAGTAATTTCTCTTAAGTATCTGTGATGCCAGTACATCGCCCAGTTTCAAAATTAGGTATATGTGTAGATTGTGCAGTTTGCCTTTAAATGAAAGCTTAGGAACACCCGGAACACCATATTAATACGTAAGTCAAAGTCAAAGTCAAAATGTTTGATTCAGATTAGGCTTACAGGTAGCACTTATGAATGTCAAAAAATTTACCACCGGTTCGGAAAAACCTCTGATGAGAAGATACCGGCAAGAAACTCAACTAGGTGTAATTTTTTAAATATAGTATGTTAGATAAAAGAGCTTTGTACCTAAACATTTATCAATAAGGGGAATAGGGAATAAGAGGACCTTCTTTATTTACTTCCCTTTATTTATAAACATAAAACCTTCTGTACGAAATGTAATCTTTTACATTTACTCTTGTAGATCAGGCCAAATCCAGTCCACTAGGTTATTTCTTTTTATAGTAGAAGAGGAAAATGGTAATCCATCATCGCCGCCCATATACACCTGCAATATCAAGAGAATCGCAAGCGCATTTTTTTTTTTTTTTTTATACGACATAGAAAGGCAAACAAGCAAGTGGGTCACCTGATGGTAAGTGATCACCACCGCCTATAGACACCTGCAACAACAAAGAGAGTGCAGATGCGTTGCCAACCCAGAGGGCTAAGATGGAATACCTCTTGTGCCAGTAATTACACCGGCTGTCTTGCTCTCCACGCCGGAACACAACAGTGCAAGCACTGCTGCTTAGCGGCAGGATTAGCGAGCAAGATGGTGGTAGCGATCCGGACGGACCTTGCACAAGGTCCTACCACCCGCAGACGCAGCGAGATAAGATATAGCGAGGGAAGTTTTGGGTACCCTACTGGCGTTTTTATGTATATACCTACCTACAAATGTTAAGTCTATTTTTTAGAACATGTATATATCAATCAATCTGGACCAATTAGTAGTCTGTAAATGAAATATAAATTTGAATTTTAAATTTGAATCAATGCAATGATATCTTATGATTTTATTCAATTCATCGTATTGTTCTATACTAACTCGCTAATGTAAAAATAAATTTGCTTTTGTTGACTTTGCATCTTGTTTTCTTTTTTTTTGTTAAGTACAGTCAGCCTCAAAAGTAGCTAAACATTTAAGAACCATGTCGTAGTATTGTATGTAATGAGAGCTGCTCGTATTTTGCACATTACCTACTGACAGAGGTATGCTATACTAAAATGTTCAGGTGCTTCGGAGGCTGACCGTACGAAACAATAAAACAGAAAAAGTGATTAAATTAAATGTTCATTGAAAGTTAATATACCTATCTATTCTATCATTTGCGATTGTGGTACCCTACTAGGTAGGTATTATCTATTCTGCGGGACCGCCTAATTAATTGAACAAAATTATAAGATATCGAAAATTATTATGAAATCTTTAAAAATATGCATAGCTTGTTAAATCGACGGTTACCTAAATGAAGGAGATGGGTTAGTAACACGATGAAATCAGATCAATATGCTTTAAGGCTTAAAGTTTAAGCAAAGTTTAAGTACAGTTTAGCAAAATATGAGTTTATATTTTTATTTCCGTCCTAATCCTGAATTTACCATGAAAAGTATTTAATTACAAATTAATTAAAGATTCATGAGGGTAAGACAAAAACGTAATTTATTGTATACTTAATGTATTGTTCTTAGGTTTTTTTTTAATAAAGCAGTTGAGCTATCCTAAAAATTACTAATATTTCACTTTATTTACATACTTAAGTACCTACCTATCTCTTTATCACCGTTAGATACAAGTAGGTAGTATAAATGAACATAATAGGTAACTACCACCTATGGGAAAGAAGCAGAAGGCAAAAACGTAATTGTATGTGATTAAAGCATAATTTAAAAGCTTATATCATAATATTTAGGTAGGTATGTAAAATAATAGGTATATTAAATTCTGCAACACCTGTAAGTTCAAAGTAAAGATTTCAACGCGCACTTTAAGCGTGCCTAACTAATCCGCTGATAACTTGATAAGTACACACTTTTAAGATTAACTTAATCGAAAACTACCAAAACTTAATTAAGTAAGTAGGGTAGTACAACGAATTTACGAACCCTTTTAAGCAACCATTTAACCAACAACACGCGGGAACTTCGACTCCGTAGCAAACGCGACCCGACCCCATGAATGTCAAGTTTCATGATCGCCGTTAATCACACGGCGATCAATGCACGCAATTATTTAATAGCTCGAATAAAAACAATATAAAGAAGCGGGCGGAGCGTAACCCGTAATATCAGTTTGATACGACGCCGTTTGATTCGCTATGACGCGGCCGCCTTAAGGCGGGGCTTGCTAGGAAGGGGACGCAGGCCGGCCGCGTCCGTCATACCATTCCGCGGTCCCAGCGGCGACGCCCGTGCCCGCTCCGTGTAACGTTACATTATACCGCGTGTGAGCGTGCCGTGCCGTGCCGTGCCGTTTGTCCCGCCGTGCCCGAAAACCGCCAAGATTCGGGTGAAAAACCGCGAGCCGGTGCCGGCGTATGCCATGGCCGACGCCGACCGTGATTCGGACCTAGGAGACGACAGCCCCGTGGTAAGTGACGATGCCGTGTTCAATTGCCGCTGCCATGGTAACCGGGTACCAATGTCGCACGCTCAAAAGTATTTTTAATTTTTTGCATTTGATCGAGAAAGATCAACAAATCAATTTGAGATCGTGACCACGGCTGTAGCATAAGTCGATGTAAAACAATCAAGTGACATTTTGGATTTAGGTAAATAATTACTTATGAGTGTTGTGTCAATTAATCGTAAAGGTTTGAACACGTTCTCTTGAGGAACCCTTTGGTAACCCATAATCGACACAACTGCAGACCAGGATAGTCACATGAAATCTAAAGAAAATCTTGGGCTTGCTTGTTTTGAGCTCGCTTATAGAAAGTAATGATCAAACAAAAACAAAATGCAAATCCGGATGCCTCACTGACAGCTTTGATTTGATAATACAATGACCTCAAAATAAGTGTTATTGTTTTTCTATTATCCTGTCTTCCACACAAGTTTATGACTGTCTTAATTAATTTAGAATTCAATATTTTTCATTTCGAGTTTGGCTTGAGACAGTCCGTTATTAGGTTCCTTAATTGATAAGGATGCATGTAATATGACATTTGTTGTGAGTAATCATCAACAAGGTAGGTAATTATTGGTTGGTGTTGCCCGGTAATCCCAGTAGGCAGATGTAGCTACAGTTGTCATGATTAACGGTAACCTATACCGGTGACCATAACCGGCCCAGTTTACCTACCTGAGTTTATCTCTGTGTTTCACTTTCTTATGACACTAGATTGACAGAGATGCAGGGATAAATTTAACGTGGGTCGGTCATGTTAGGGCCGCAATCAGTGGTTCAAATAAATTGCCGTGAATTCATCTGGATTTATGGGTAGCACTATCTTACTATATACCTAGAAGACTAGCAAACGCCCGCGATTTCGTTCGCGTAGAATTAGTAGTAGCCTGTCCGTCAGCGTCAGGGATAAAGCAGTGAAAGATTTTTCGGAATCGGTTCAGTAGTTCCAGAGATTACCCCCTACATACAAGTAAACAAAGTTTACCTCTTCATTGTATTAGAGTAGATAATTATAGATTGAGTGGACCCAATCCAATGCAACAACAACAACAACAACAAACATTCTTTATTGTACACCACATAAAAATCCAAAGCAAACAAATAAACGAATCATTTGCAATTTCATTCATTGATCCATTTCTGCGTTGCATCAATATGTGTATGTATGTAACCTCTTTATTGTACATAAGCACTTACAAATACACAGAAAAATACAGGAAGTGGTACAAACGCGAACTTATCCCTTAAAGGGAATCCTTAATGATTGATATTGTGTTAATATCTGTTTAAATGTTTAATGGAAATTAATTCCTTAAGGTGGTTTGTGGTAAATTTGACAACATGGGTTCATTGCGTTCTTACAAACACAGTAAGCTAAGAATAAGCAGTCTTTGAGTTTCGTGCACTTTACTCGTAGTTGTACCTACTCGTACCTGTTTTTAACAACCAGATGTATTACAATTCAAAGTGTACTAAAAATAACTTGTTTTTAGTTCAAGACACGAGAATCCCTGTAGTTTCATACGCCCAGGGGTCACGTTACTTGTACCTATTAGTATTACTTAAACAGATCTGCGTGATAATCTTAATATAGACTTTTATTGAAATGATTTTTTTTCACTCGTTAAGTTTGTACTTAATAGTTGTTAGAGATACGGAATTCCATGTTTTTAAATTTACATGCAATGTAGTTAAACATATATGTAGGTAGAAACACCGAATATTTAATTTAGACAATAGGTATTAATTATAAACAATGGAAAGCATAAAATTATTAAAGATTTAAGTAAAGCCGTTAAGCAACGTTACGCAGATGTGTAAATAGCTCTTCATCAGTACTTATCTGAGTAAGTCGAAGCCGGCATTATACCTTACCTACTTAGATTATTAAATTCTACTTATATATCCTAAGGAACCTATGAATTTCTTGTCAGAATCATATAGGTCAAAAGCGTGTCGTTCCTACCTGGGACTAAATATTTTTTTAAACAGCAGTTACCGAATAACAAAACCTAAGTTAACATCAGTCCACTTATGTTTTGTAAACTGAGTACCAAAACAAAACACGATGGCTACATTTTTTTTTACAAACGTAACGGTACATTGACTTGGGTTGGGCGTAAGTTAGGTACCTTCATTTTACAGTTACTTACGTTTTTCTTGTTTTGTTCGTTTACCAACTCTAAAGAAGTGCGCATTTATATTATGCGGTATCTAATAGTGTTTTAGATCAGCGGGGCAATGCTCGATGAAGTCACGCTCGAGATAAGCAGAAAAGAGCTGTCAAATCCCTTCAAAATCTGTCATATTTTGACACATCTCGAACGTCAGATGAAGCTCGATGAGCGCCAGAATTGGGGGCCAGGAATAGGTTATTGTTTGCTGGTTTTGGTCATAAAAAGACAAGGGATATGAGTTGCGTAAGCAGTTTTAATAAAATGGAACCGTGTTAAATTGACAAAATAAGTAAAACAGTAAGGTCTTAATACGATTTGATTCATAACGTCACTTTGACATAGTTCCTTGGTGGGTCCATTTAGTTGATATAACCTATGGGAGGTAAGTGTCGAAAGTTGTCAGTGTCACTTTAAGATAGTCATAGTACCTTAGTGTTACCTAGGTTAATCTTAAAATCGTAGGGAAACAATTTGATTCACTTGCATACAGGCTAGGCTAGCTTATAGGCTAGTATTCTCAGGTCCATTTTAGCCCTTTGATACTAAGAAATTAAATTTCAGTAGAGTCTGAGGTAACTTATCGTTTTAAATATTTGAAAAAGAACTTTAAATACACCAACTTACACTTGAAAACACAAGTGTTTTTTCACCTAACGAAAAATGAGTTAAGCATGAATGAATACCATTCGTACTTAACTCATAAAGCCTAATTAATATTTTTAATGTTCTTCCTACAGCTACGCCATCTTGGTAGGATGAAAAACGCAGAAGTTACTTTGTACTTAAGTTTTTACCAGTGGTAGGACCTCGTGCAAGGTCCGTCCGGATAACTACTACCATCTTGTTCGTTAATCCTGCCGCTAAGCAGCAGTGCTTGCACTGTTGTTTGGTGGAGAGCAAGACAGCCGGTGCAATTACGGGTACAAGCGGTATTCCATCTTAGCCCTCTAGGTTGGCAACGCATCTGCAATCTCCTTGGTGTTGCGGGTGTCTGTAGACGGTGGTGATCACTTACCATCAGGTGACCCATTTGCTTGTTTGCCTTCCTATTATATAAAAAAAGTTAAATATTTCCTTAAACACGTGCTGAATGTAATGCCCATTTAGCAGGTAGAAATTAAGGGATCTACAGGCTTCTTTTGTGTTAAACTGCAGTGTCTCAAAAGATTACTTATTTGCACTTATTTTAAAGACCTTGCAATTGCAATAAAAATAAAAACATGCCCAGACTTTGAGGTAAGTACAAAGAAATCAATACCTAGAGAACGTTTTGAAGATAATTGTGATTATGGACATAGTGTTTGGATTTACAATGGGCGAGATAACATTTCGTATGTGACGAATACCTGTGTAAGCCTATTAAAATTAAATGTCATATTATATTACGAAAACTGCATTTTATAAACCTAACTTGCCTAGATAGTTCATTATTGAGCCACTAATCCATCTACCAGTGTCTGCTTTAATGAGATGCGTTTGTGTATTTTTTTTAAACCGATAGCAAGTGATGCCTCACTTCTATTCCAATGAAATAATCAAAAACGACATTATAATATCAAAAACAAAAAATCATAAATCTAACCGACCTGCCGTCAGGCGCAAATAAAATGTGTATTTTTTGCAAGCAGATAGCAAGTGAGGCATTGCAGTATTCCAATTAAATAATTAAAAATGACATTTTAATATCAAAAACAAAAATTATAAATCTAACCGACCTGCTGTCAGGCGCAAACAAAATGGCGTCTTTGTAATTATTAACAACAAACTGTGGCTGTGCGATTCGGTTTCAATTTTATTGCAGGATGAAGGCCGATGGCATCTGCGTCGGCTAGGATTTGACTTTGCATTGTTTATTTAGCGGAACCATTTGTGTCGCTATTCAAAAATAATATGGGAAAAAAATACACCGCATTGATTTGTTAGGCGTCCATTTTTTGTTTCAAGCCCCGTTTTAGCTTATGGAGTAGTCGTATTGATATTGATAGGTAACTTCAATTGTAATGTAATGTAATTGTTGGTGTCGCGACAAAAAAAATACAGTCACTGGGTCCGTTTTACAAAGCTGAATGGTAAAACTCAATCTAAATTGCAAGGATTGTACGTTACTTGCACATGCTAAAAATTGACGTCAATATAGTGTTTAAATGTGACTGGGATACGAGTTTACTTTACTAATTTATTTATTGTATGTAGCCTAGTTATCAACCCTTTAAATTTGAAAAACTTTTTTTTAAATATCCAACACGTGATACCGCTATATTTACTACAGTCATTGCAAATAAATGTTTCATTTTATTAAAGTTTGAGGCATTAAACAAACAGGCTGCTAAATAGTAGCTAACTTTTATTTCAGTATTTCGTCGCACTAGAGCTAACTTAACGGCCACATAATTCGAAAATACGCTCATTAACTCGGCAAAAGTATATGAAAGGTATACGATCTAAAGATCTGACGACTTAATTAATACCCACCTGTAAAGACATCGTTAGGAGTTTATTTCGGTCTAGACGGATAATGTTAGCGTTAGGCTTAATCATTTATTCGTGCGTCGGAGACATCTCACGGGAGGCGAGCGTACGGACGATTTATTATCCCCACTCGGCGAATAGGGGGCCTCGGATTAATTAATCAAACCTAGCTGTCGCTCAGTGCACAATCACTAAAGTTAGACAAATATTCTCAGTTCGTATGAACCACGAACGGACGCCCAGCTTCCTTTTCCTGTCGACGCCGAGACGTTTCATTAATTGAAATAATTGGCGGGTTTCTGAATTTATTTTTTCGCGTTGACAACACCGCGTGACAGGCGGTTATTTTAACTGCATAGGTATGATTTCTGGTTCGTTACTATTTTTAATATCATGAATAAATTGACTGGTTATTTTTAACCCGTTTGTTTTCAGACCATGTAACGTATTATTTGTCTAGATCTAAAAAGACAAAACGTTAAGAACTGTATATTGTCATCACAACAACAACAACCGTTCTTGTTTTGACACGCTGCAAAAGGTGCTGTAGCTACCTACCTGCGACTGTCAAAAAGGTTAATAACAACGTAGCGCCTAACAATAATGGTTGCGCCTTACATGATACTCTCTCTGCTAACATTTTAGCAGGTGCGTTCCGAACTACCTGTCCACGTGCCCGCAATTTAGGAGATTTACTCTAATTCTATGATCCCCACACCTGATATATCAAAGGTTTTTTCGTCGACTAAATGTTAGGTTAGAAAACGCCCTTCTGGTCCGCTGATCTTTATTGAAACATGATTTATTTGGCCGCGCGTGCGGCGGGCTCAACGCGATATCTTCGTGACGACTTAAAGATTGAACTTTTTGTGTTTCGATAAATTTACAATATAACGCGATTCTCCTTTGTGGCCACAATTTGCATACAAATAAAATGGCTGACTCGACAAAAGCACCTTTGTCAGTGATCTTTACACGGCAATCGAACTTGATCGTTTATCTCTCATTTATATTCAATATCTGTCGTAAATAATCGTATTGACATTCAATATTTATAAAGGAAAGGTTGCGTGGGTTAGTTTTTACTTTCTATCACACCGTGGTGTTATTCCAGCGTAGTTATAATTTATAAACATACTCTCTATCCTTTTTAGGGTCAATTTTCATACGGTATACAATGTTACCCTATATGACATTAATAAAACTATCTGGAGACTCGTATTGAGTTTTTGCATGATTAAGTATCTGCGCAGTAGGTACCTTGTTAATAGACAATTGAAGATTCAATGGTCATAAAACAGACACCAGTATGGACAAGACAATCTGCCAAGTCTGGGAACCTGGTTAAAGCATGTTAAATACCAAAACTACAAGAAATAAATTTCTATTAAACATTGGTTTATTACCACCCCAGTAACGTTTGTCTTTTATTGACTTTTTAACGTCCGACGCAACGCAAAGAGTTATCAGTTTCAAGCCTCGGTCTGTTTATGGTCTCATAGCTCCGAATCTGATGGATGAACCGTTTAAAGATGGTGTAGGAGTTACCATATTTTCCGATAGCTAGGTCTCAGAGCAAAGAAAGAGGACTGTATTTTAGGAAAGGTAGGTCACTGGCGTTATTATCCGTACAGAATAGAGTGCCCCATGGTCCAGGCATATGATTCCCCAATAAAAGACAATTTTTCATACCATGTACTGGTGCGGGTGCAAATCCGATGTCCAATTCGCCGCGTGCTGGCCAGCCGCCGACGTAAATCACCGAGAGATTGTCCTTTAATGGGTAATAATCCGTTCACTTCACTCACACTGCTCACTGGAATCACTAGGAATGTTTCTATCAAAGTTCTAGCAATTTAAGTCCAGAAGGCACAGTATTACACCAATTTTTACAGGAGCGACGAGAGCGCAGCCGCCATAACCGCCGATGTTCCGAGCCGAAGTTTTTTCTTTTGACACGCGCGGCGCCACCGTCAACGCGGTGTGAAGCAAGTTGGCATTTTGGCGCCAATCCGCAAGGCATTTAAATTATCCCTCATTGAAGGATTCATATGCTTGGACATACACTCCCCCCCAAACCAAGGTGTAACTTGGTTGACCTAATCATCAAGTGGAAGTTTACTAAGTTTAGAAACGGGTCTGACTAAAACATTATTTCGAGTCCTAACTTTTACTACTCTGACAACCCCGTCTTTACCGGGCATTAAACTTATTATTCTTCCGCGCTTCCATTCCAAAGGAGGACAGTTATCTTCTTTAATCAAAACTAAGTCGTTAACTTTAGGGGGTGTGGTTTGGTCATTCCACTTGTGCCGTAATTGTAAAGTGTGCAAATATTCGTTTCGCCATCTTATCCAAAAATGTTGCGAGAGACGTTGAAGTAATTGAAATCTATTCAATGTACTGACTTTAACTTCATCATAGTTATACTCAGGCAGGGAAACTAGCGGCTCACCGATCAGAAAATGTCCGGGCGTTAAAACTTCTAAATCATTAGGATCCGAGCTCAGTGGAGTCAAGGGTCGCGAATTCATAACTGCTTCTACGCGAGTAAAGAAGGTAGTGAGTTGCTCAAAAGTCAACTTTTGTTCTCCGAGTACTCTTGACATATGCATTTTAGCCGTCTTTACAGCAGCCTCAAAAAGTCCGCCCATATTGGGACTACTTGGAGGGTTAAATAACCAAGTGACATTGTATTTAGCTAGTTCCCTACTGATCTCCGAACTGTTATCACGAATATACACGTATACATCCTTTAAGTATTTGTCTGTTCCGGTAAAATTTGTGCCGCAATCCGATCTCACAAGCGTGGGCAAACCACGTCTTGATACAAATCTAGTAAATGTGTCAACGAACGCTTCTATCGATAATCCAGAAACTACTTCTAAATGTACCGCTTTGGTAACGAGGCACACAAAAACGCACAGATAACATTTCTCAATCCGTGAGTTTCTAAGTGAGCTGGATTTTATAAAAAAAGGACCAGCAAAGTCCGTCCCTACGCTCTGGAAGGGCCGCAGTTCTTTAACCCGATCACGTGGTAAATCTGACATGAATGGTTGTACCAAATGTGGACGAGTTTTATAACATTGTACACATTTAAAGGTAACCGAACGTGTTAAACGTCTCGCGGATAAAATCCAGTAGTTACGAGACAAAATTGCTTCCAATGCATTAGCACCGACATGACAATAGGTTTTATGAAAGTGTTCCGCAATTAATTGTACAAGCCTACCCTTCCCCGGGAGCAAAATTGGGTGTCTGGCATTGTAAGGTAAGTTAGAGTATTTGATTCTACCGCCTACTCTAATTAGATTGTCCGCGTCCATGAATAAGTTAAGTTTCTTTAAAGCCGATTTAATTTTTGTGTTTGCTTGAAGAGCTTCTATTTCTTCACCAAATGTATTTTGCTGTACCGTACGAATCAATAGCGTTACCGCATTTCGACGCTCAATTACTGAAAGATTTTTATCTAATTTCCGTGAATTTGGATTTCTGCAATTGTGAATAAACCGTAAAATAAAACCCGTGACGTTAACCAGTTTATCATAAGAACTATATCTCTCATGTAGATCAAAATTCCTATCCGTTTGTGTATCCGAAGTTGTAACATTTGCCGTTACTTTATTAGACTTTAAGCCAGGAAGGAATGTGTCAGGAAATTCTGGCCCTGAATGAGGCCAGGTGTTAGGAGGAAGACTTAACCAAGTAGGTTGCCACCAGAGTGGATGTGTTAACAATTCCACAGCCGAGGTACCGCGGGATGCAGCGTCTGCACAATTTTGCTCCGTAGGTACATGTCTCCATGTGATAGGCACAGTGGAGGAAATGATTCTAGAAACCCGATTTCCTTCAAAGACTTTAAGCTTATGTGGTGGTGTGTTGATCCACGCCAAAACGATTGTGCTATCGCACCATCCGTAAATATTGTCTATCGTCATTGACAAGTCGTTGACTAACGTGTCGTAAACGTGGTCAAGCAGTGTTACCAAAAGGCAAGCACCTTCGAGTTCAAGATGAGGTATAGTAAATTTTTTCTTTAACGGGGCCACGCGGGACTTAGCCATAAGAATCCGAATCGTTACTTTTTTGTTTTCATCTTCAGTCCGTAAATATATTACGCTACCGAACCCAAAAGATGAACCATCACAAAAACCGTGTAAGGAATATTTGTTATTTTCATTACCGTCCGATTTAATACACCGTGGTATTGAAAGATTAGCTAGATTACGTATGTCCGAGAGAAATTCTTGCCATTTCTGAACAAGATCATCAGGTGCAGGGGCGTCCCATTCAATTGGTTTACCATCACCACTGCTGAGCAAAGATTGAAGTAGTAATTTAGCCCGAAAGACTACCGGACAGATCCATCCGAGCGGATCAAATAACCTAGCCGTAGACGCTAAGATAACGCGGCGAGTAACGCGTTCGTCCGATGGTAAGTTTACAGTATATGTAAAGTTGTCCGATTTAGGGTCCCACTGTACACCTAAAACTTTAACGCAACCGAATTTGTCATCTTTATCGAAATTTGTAGGCATTTCACAATGCTCCTTAGGCAAGTCCTGTAGTATTCTAGGGTCATTAGAGGACCACTTTCGCAAGTCGTAACCTGCTGTGTGCATTATGGTTATCAGTTCGTTTCTGATCTCAATAGCTTCCTCTAGAGTGTCTGCACCGCCGTTGAGATCATCTACGTAGCTATTGTGACGTATTAATTTAGCAGCCCTAGGGAATCGGTCACCTTCATCATCCGCCAATTGAAGTAAGCACCGAATCGCCACAAATGGACTAGATTTAAGACCATAAGTATTGGTGGTCAATTCGTAGACAGTAACCGGAGCCGAACTACTCTCTCTCCAGAGAATTAACTGATATCGCCGATCGTCTGGATGAATCCAAGTCTGCCTAAACATCATACGTACGTCCGTAGTAAATACAAAAACCGGATGCCGAAAATTCAAAATTATTTTAGTTATGTCACTTTGCAGCTTTTCACCCGCGTACAGACAGTCATTCAAAGCAATACCGTTTGATGTTTTTCCGCTACCGTCAAAAACAACTCGTATTTTTGAAGTATCTCCCGATTTTTTGAAAACACCGTGATGTGCCAAAAAATAATGTTCATCATTGTAATTCCGAAAATCCGATCTTTGCATATGTCCGAGTTCGACATATTCATTTATGAATTCGACATATTTAGTTTTAAATTCCGGTTGCATTTGAAATCGTCTTTCTAGTGACTGTAATCGCCGATAAGCCATTTGTCTGGAATCGCCTAGTCGAGCATGAGTAGGTATAAGTGGTAACCGCACCGTATATTTTCCGTCCGAACCGCGAGTAGTAGTTTCTATAAACAAGTTTTCACACTCGACATCCATTGGATTTTTTATAATATTAACCGAAGGAGGCTCTTCTGTCGCCCAGAACCGTTCTACTGTTTCTATTAGTGAACTTCCCGAAAAAATCACAACATCCGAAGTTGCCAAATCCGTAATTTTATCTTTCGCCGAAATCGAAAGATTGTTCCCTGAGATATGAGGAGAACCCGTGACATTTAAAACAGAACTCTTATTCAATGAGTTGGATACCGAAACCGAAACCGAATTTTTATCAGATACCGAAACCGAATTATAATCAGATACCGAAACCGAATTATGGTTAGATACCGAAACCGAATTTTTATCTGACACCGATACCGAATTAATACCATCTTTAACCGGACCGAATAAGGCGTAATCACAAATAGTGTCCAAGGCGTACGGACCGTCCGACCGCAGGTTTATTTTTCCGCTGCCTAGAATTTCGCCCAAAATGTCACATCCAAAAATAATATCCGTCTTTACTAAATGTGCAAAGTTACTGTCCGATAACTTTATTTTACATTCATTGAATGATGTAAACCGTTTAGAAACATAAGTAGTAGGCGTTTTCATGACCACCGCCGACACCGCAAGAAAAGAATCCGAGTCAAGTCTTGACTTGAAATTAATAATAACCATTTGGTCACTTAGCTTTGTACTATTGCCGCCAACACCGACAATAGGTATAGAACAGTTATGCCGCTTCAAACAAAGTGAATTCGCAAAATCATTTCGTATGATAGTAATTTGAGAACCGGAATCTAATAAGGCGCGAGCGGGGACGTAATCACCGCAAGCTGACCGAACATAAACAATGACCGTAGGTAACGATACATTTTCTACAACTTTAGGTGTAGTTAGTGAAACGGCATTACTGTTCTGCTGTAGTTGCTATTGGGCGTGAGGCGCGCGGTGCTCGCCAGGTGGCGGCACCGGTTCCACAGCGCGGCTCGTGCGATCGCTACTGTACGTTCGCTCGAAACAGGTGCCGCGATTTTCGTTCCGATTGAAATCAACATCACGCTCACGACCATTATTAGTTTGTCGATCCGAACCATGATCAATTGCACCTACCGAAACATGACTTGGTTTTTTATAAGAAGGCGTTTCAAATTTGCCGACATTCTTTAAACAATTGTTATCATTTCGAGGATTAGCAAATGTACAAATCATTTTATTATGACCGTTATGATTGCAGTACGTACAAGGTACATTACGTTTGCAAGAAATGGCCGAGTGGGCACCGAAACATCTAAAACACAGATTTTTAGATTTAATAAATCCGCGTCTATCATCACGTGACATACTCTGAAACTTGTAACAATCCGCAATCTTATGTGATTGATTGTTGCACAACGCGCACCTTAATTTGTCGCACGGCCTATTAAACTCGCGCGGTGTGAAGTTGGTTTTCCGAGGTTGACCGAAGTTTGCCGAAGCCGTCTCTGCGTTTGCCGCGGCCGCCGAGTGGTTGCTCGTTTCAACGAAATGACATTCGTTTTGTAAGAAGGTGATGAAATTGTCAAATGTAGGTAGATCGTTTTTAACGCCGCCGTACTTTTGTTCAAACCGTGTTTTTAATTCTAATGACAATTTAGACACGCACATATAGACTAGAAAGTAGTCTTCGATCGAGAGTCCTAGATTTTTAAGCGACCTAACTGACGCTAACAGTGGGTTCAACATGTTTATGCGCAGGTTTTGACTGTCCGATACAGAGGGTAAATTAATCAACCGCGAAAGATGCCGGTCAATAATCATTCGTTTGTTTTCATACCGAGATTTTAATATTTCTAACGCGATATCTAACGAATCATTTGTCATTGGCAAATGCTCTATAAGCGTGCGCGGTTCCTTATGAACATGTGAAAACAAGTAATGGTACTTTTCTGTTTTTGAAAGATCTTTTCTGGACAGGACTAAAGAGTTATACAAACTTATGAAACTGTACCATTCAAACACGTTTCCGTCGAAATTATCCAAGTCCAATACGGGCAGGCGCGAGTGTACGGCACTTTCCGTAGTCGCGTAGGAGCCGTCAGAATTTGGAAATTTAGCCAAAATCGCATCCAGCTCATTATACTGGATAGTGGCGGTTTTATAACGAGTATCATAGCTTGCCGTCATTTTTTCATCCGATACAATATTCAAGAGATTCTCGTAAACAGCCGATAATCTTTCATAATGATCTTCTAATTTTCTGAGCCGAGCCGATAATACCCCTGATGAGTATTCACTTGATTTGCTCATGGCAAACGATTGCTCAAACCACTCGCATTCGATTTTAAATTTGACTTCACTTGCTTTCGCCATTTTGAATTACAATTCAACCACAGTCCGAATGGACAGGTAGATAGGTAGGTACCTAACCTTAACAAATTAACCGACCGAATTACTTATTTTCCGAAAATATTCCTAGTTTGCAAAATACACGTAATATTTACACACTTTATTACGCTTAAGTATGAATTTAGGTATAATATGAACCGAGGGCAGTCGAACCGAACCGATACTCAATAGTTAGGTAAAAATGACCGAAAAATTTAATTGTTATAACAACGCCGCTTAAAATGTATGTATGGAATGCTATTCAAGACAGATAGGACATGAAATCCAGGGTCGATGGACCAAAAAATATGTAGGAGTTACCATATTTTCCGATAGCTAGGTCTCAGAGCAAAGAAAGAGGACTGTATTTTAGGAAAGGTAGGTCACTGGCGTTATTATCCGTACAGAATAGAGTGCCCCATGGTCCAGGCATATGATTCCCCAATAAAAGACAATTTTTCATACCATGTACTGGTGCGGGTGCAAATCCGATGTCCAATTCGCCGCGTGCTGGCCAGCCGCCGACGTAAATCACCGAGAGATTGTCCTTTAATGGGTAATAATCCGTTCACTTCACTCACACTGCTCACTGGAATCACTAGGAATGTTTCTATCAAAGTTCTAGCAATTTAAGTCCAGAAGGCACAGTATTACACCAATTTTTACAGGAGCGACGAGAGCGCAGCCGCCATAACCGCCGATGTTCCGAGCCGAAGTTTTTTCTTTTGACACGCGCGGCGCCACCGTCAACGCGGTGTGAAGCAAGTTGGCATTTTGGCGCCAATCCGCAAGGCATTTAAATTATCCCTCATTGAAGGATTCATATGCTTGGACAGATGGTGTTTTGGTTCGTAGCTGAATCAAGCGAGATGGTTCTTTTTCATGTTGAGAACGATTTTTTCTTTTTAGAATATATCGAGGTTAATAAAGACATTGAAGTCTGTCTTGTTCTCTGAGCATTACGCGACGGTGTAATAAATGCCTACCGTTATCTCTCCAGTGTCGTCAGTAACAATACACTAGCTATTAATAAAATCCCCGTTTCTGTTTAGCCTCTGATTTAAAAGGCCGCTGATAACAGTTTATTGAAGCCTGAGTCATTCACAACCTTCAGTTCTAAAAAGTACTTACTTAGCAAGTCTTCGCAAGTGTATATTGGTGCTGAGTATAAATGGAAAGAACGGGATAGATACGGGATAAACAAAGAAAGTAACATTAATTATTAAATATATACATATTATTATGAAAAAACCAGTTCTACGATGAGCAAGTGAACTTTGGTTCACTCGAATTGAGCAAAATTACATTAATAACGTATGATTGGCGTTGAATTAACCACCATTCGTTTTTATTTCGAAATATTAAAGTGCATTGTTAGAAATGATGGATTGCAACTTGGATATGATTTAAAGGGTTATATTTATTTATTTGACCGATTTTTTTCTATACAGGGAGAGTAAAAAAAATCATATAAATTCATTAATTTAGATTGGAGTTAAAAGTGTTGCCGAAAACTAGGGTCACAATTTATAACTTACCTTTATACTAGCTAAAGCTTGTAGTATGTATACTAACGATATAACGGTACAGTACGGAAACTATGCCTACCAGTAGGTAGGTAGGCATATTTACTATACTGTATTGTTTTTACTTCTAATCGACATCAACAATAGCAATAAATACTCATTATTGATTCACACAAGCAAACAAAAGATAAAAAATACAGACAAGGAAATTTTACAGGTATTTCAACAGGTGGTCTTGATATATATCTCTTCCAGGCATCCTTTAACGTTATCAACGTAAATTTGCTTCAAGTTACTACTTGAATTAAAATTGCATTAAAAGCAAACAATATGCTGCATGTTAGATGCACCCGGAATTCCAGATGATGCAATTACCCCTGTTGATGTATTTACCCCATTTACAGTTGTCCTTAGACAGATGAGTGGGAAAGGACAAATTCAAGATTCCTTATAAGCAAGTTTAGCAATCATGTAGCATTTTACTTGCTAGACTTCCTTATCACTTAATAAATATTAACAGTCTTACATGTTGAAAATATAAGTTGAATTCGTTACATGTGCAATTTATTACTCGCATATCAAGTCAGCCCGTAGCAATACTAAGCAATCTTTATCGCTCACGACATTTTTCTATCAACTATTAATTTAATACAATTCCACTATTTATCTAAAACAGCCTATCCGCTATAAAAACTTCACGCTAAAGTGTACTTTACTGGTTAGACATAAAGTAAATTTTTTAAAAGAATGTATGTGTCGTTTAGAACGTATTTAATTGCACGCGGTAGATAGTTTGCGGCGCGGGTACCCGCATAGCGTAAAGGCAATTATACTATAATACCTTCTCTATTGGTTTATATCGCTTTGCTATTACGAAATGTTGTTGATTAACAACTGCTGGTTATTTCGGTTAACGGTTTTTATTGTTTACTGGCTTTTGCCCTGACTATATGCATTCAACGGAACGTTTTGCCTATTAGCAGTTACATTTTGACACATTTCTTATGGTACTTACATCCATTAAACTATATCGACAGGTAGATAAACGATCAGCTGTTTGAATCTAGGAACGCGGGTTTAGTCACGTGGAATTTGAATTAATATATTTTTCTTTCTGTTTAATAGGTAATAGCAACTAAATGAACTGAATTATGAAAAAAAATTGTTTTTAATAAATAGGTACAATTATTTTGGTTCATAATTCTACACAAAATAGTCACAGGTTTGTAACTAAATCCGTTTACGAGCTTAAGTGCATGCAGCCAAACTTAGGGTCAGCAGATTAACAACAGTAGCGTTTCCTTTTGGGTACGGAACCCTAAAACATCGTGACCGCTCAGGGGCGATTCCGTAAACGCAACGGTAAGGAGCTCGACGTAGAGGCAGCGCCTTGTCTTTGATCAGGAGCGAGCGAAGCTGAGCGATGCCTTGACATTGATCTCGTTGCCGTTGTGCCTAGAGCAGTAATTTCAAACTCTTTGAACACTTGTCCCCTTTATAAGTAAATAACTCTGGGGACCCCCCCCCCCCCGGGATCGTAACAATGCGGCGAGCTGCGAGCGCACTCCGCTCTGACAAACTTTTTTTTGCGATCGCGAGGCCCCTAGCAAGGTTTTGGGATCTCGTGGGGGTCACGAATCGCGACCCACAGATTCAAAAACACTGCCTTAGAGACGATAAGCCAGTTTGTATGGACCACGTTTTGCCACATCAGGAAACTACTGGCATGCTAGTATTGGTCCGATGTAAATTTAACATAATAGTGACTGACAGACCTCCCTGTCATTAGAAATCAACCGCGAATATTTGCATGCAAAAGCGTATATTGAAATAAATGAGAGGGCGGCAAGTTCTGACGACATTATTCAAATAGCCCTCCGGTGAAATGCTGCGATGCTATTTGTGTTCTGATACCTTAGAGGTGTTTCTAGAAAGCTATATTCTTGAGATCCCTGTTAACTCGAAGTATTAACATAACATTTCTTTATTACCATATGATTTGTATACGTTGTACATGGTTTAAAGGCGATTTTGTGTAACACTGTATCATCGGTGAATGGTTTGAGTAAAACGCATTAATATTTGCACGCGTCATTATTTGCACTGCACGGCGTTTTAATTTTTACTGGTTGTCGCACGGTATTTCAAACATTTTACTTTAGATATTTAATTATTTACATTTGTATAAACAACGAAATAAACCAAGAACTTTTATTTCACGATCACGATTAAATTGCACGTTTATTTCATAAATCATTTTGCTAATTGCCTCTACGTGTTTTTTTATATACCTATTTATTCCGAAAGCAAACAATGTTTGATGCTTAAAGCATGAATTCGTTTGAAGCATGCTCCGCGACGAAGGAATACACTAAGTCATCGATAAAAGCGTTTTAATCAGGTCTTGGAGCATACAGTATATTTACTACGAGTTTGTATGTGTATAGGAGTATATGAAAGCATGCACGACGACGACCACTACATATATTCAATAATAAAGCATGCTTGTAAATTCAAAATCTTTCAATGATGGGATACCTATTACATTGCAATATCATTTGTAATGGCTATACAGTCTCAATTAATGACTGTGTGGGATGAGTAATCAATTATTTTATCGTCCTTCAAGCAGTGAATCGGTAAGTAAACACTGATTAATCATAACTTGTTCATGATACGTTTACAGCCAGGTGATACAATAAAATGTCATCTTGATTCCAAGAATATGTCGATGAGTAGTGTACCGTGCTACTTACCTATTTCTATCATAAAAACAGCATTACTGGTAAAGGAAATTATAAACTTAAAGTTTTGGTGTAATTTGTACGGCACCTTTTGTTTATCGAAAATTATGATAAGGGTGATATATGACAATTGATAAGTTATATGATATGATATTGATATGTAAATAAATAGCCGCCGAAATTCTAACATTATCTCAATTTAGTACTGGTACTCTGATTTTGTTGGCGAAAAACGCCATACAAATTACGGTCAGATTTTAAAATTGGCTCAGTTAAGTAATTTGGGACCTTGAACAAAAAGAAAGACGCAAGGAAGAAACACATTTATTTACTGCCAGCAAAAAAGTGTTAAGTGTTGTATATTTTGAATATTTTCGCAATAAAATTTCTTCTTCGCGTAAAAAAAGCGTTAACTGTTTTCAGTTGTTAGGTTTATATAACACATGCCGTTTACTATGATACGCTATAAAGACAATCAATAATGTACTTTTTGTAAGAAATTTTACGTTGTCCATGAAAACTACAAACAATGAGTAAAACTTCGTCTCTTAGTAATTTCGTAGCTTAGTAAATAATAAATTAACCAGGCAGGTTATCAAAACACATCGCGAATCGCTTTTTCGCTCATTTCGGCTCTTTCTATTTAGTCTAGTCAGAGAGAAACGCACGAAGCGACAAGTGAGAAAACCAGGCGGCGCGTAAGCTATTCAGATTTGCAGAGAGCACGTCCAATTCGTAATTAAGAATGATAGTACTGCGGTATATCAAACGGCACATCCTATTAACTAAGCAAATTAAACATAATTCAATAAGGACATTTCTATATGGAATTCCAATCACGCCTAAAACCCAAATGCGATAGTCAAATTTCTACGTTCACGCTTACTCACGACTAATATTGTTTTAATCAATAGGCACAGATGTTCTTACAGCGAGTGTGTAAATAACAAACAGAATGAATAGTTATGTAAACCGACACCGCCGTATCACAGCGGCACCGGTGGGTCTTCGTGAAGTCATATGAAGATTATAATCGCGTTCCGATATTGCGATCAGTGCACGGCTGTCCTTAATTAAACGCGCGCGTCACGCGTCATGTCTCATGTGCCCATGCCTATCAGACACAGGTTTAAAAGTCCCTACGACACAGACTCTTGTCTGTGCAGTGTCCTTCTGCAGACTGGATATCTATGCACGTGAGACGTGACGGACTTCACAGTCTGAACTGCTATGGACATTGTGCTTCTGCACAAACTTCATACTTTACGTCTACGCGTCTTATTTGCACGAACTCAAATTTGCCATAAACACAGGCGATGGGTTCTCTGTGGCGTGAAAGCTTGAAGGTAGCACTGCCATCAGATTCATCGAACCCTTGGCCTAGCGCAGTTGAAAAAGCTCGACATTTCAGCTCTTAGACCGCACTAAGACTTTTAATTTTGATGGTAATAGGCCTTGCCTTACTTTCTTTGCGGCGTATTGTGCAGCATATCACTTCTATTATAGGTACATTGTATAGGCTAAGCTGCATTATTTTCTTGTCTTAAATTTAGGCGAGTTGTCGAGACATTTTCAAAACACATTTAAAAAAACGGCATGTCCGGATAAACACCGACGCTGACATCCGTCCGTCTTTAGCCGAACATGTAGCTCCGTGTTGTAGAGGTAGTTTTAATGAGCGTTGAAACCTGTTAATCAAAAATTCAAGGATTAAAATCCAATAAAACTTCTATTCATTTTCCAAGTAACCGAGGTCGAGGGATAAGAGGGTCCTTAAGGCCGGCTCGGATGAGCGACTCTTTTGGGGTTGTTTGTTTATTAGCCGGCGGTGATTACATCCCATTGGGTGACCTGCAAGCTGGTACCTTTCCTCTCTTTTCAATATAAAAATTGGCAAAACTGATCGAGTGCACTGACTCGACCGAGCAACACTCGTCAGGTGTAAACTTTGCATCAATGGTTAGAGCGAGGAAGTCTAGGAAATATTTAACCTCTGGCATTTGTCTATGCCTACCATCATGTATAATTGTGAATTTTGGATCTTGGTTTAATAATAACGTGGAATTCAAATGAGACATAGTTTAACTTGGGAACAGAAAGGTTATACTGAAGAAACACCACATTGTCACATTTTTTAGGAATCCGTGGTTCCTAGAAGTCGTAATTTCCTCAAGTTTCAAGGTCCATCGATGGCAATTTCGCGTTCGTGCATTTTTGGCTTTTTCGGGCAATTTCGCGCGAATTTTACTTAAGTCGAGACTTTTGCGTGCAACACGCTATAGGTGGTAGGTATCAACCCACTTTTAATTGACGCTTGCATGATATTAAAATAAAAAAAGCTTTCTTTCCGATCAAGATAGAAAGCGCAACTAACATTATAACTTATATTAGGTACCTACCTATACAATTATCCATTTTTTTGTTCCTGTTGACAAAAAACAATGGCACGAGCTTAGTACCTATTTTCATGGAGCATTCCGTTTGCGACCAAATGTAAACGTGCCAGATAAAATATTCAAACAAAAAAATTTGCTAGCTAGTTATATTTTAGCAAAGTATTACATTTATAAGTCTAGCAAGATAGATCAGCTAAAACTAAGGTAAAAAAAGCAAAACAATAGAAATCCACTTCATGTGTAGGTATTTCTATATTTGCTATTTTCGTGTTTTATGTAAGACCAACATATAGGGGTCTTTATGACCCCAGTTTTGATTTCTTGATATGATCCAGCAAAAACGTTTTAGGGAATCAATCATCCCCAATCCGCCCACAAGTGGGATCATGGTGGCCATTTATTGCTCTTAAGATCAGGCATGTGCAAGTCATTAGTGCGCAGCTAATGTCCGACTTATCTCATGCGCGAGCGCAGCACAATGCGTGGTGGGCGTAGATCTGCGGATATAAACATGAGTAAGTTTTCATAACATTTAGCTGATATAAAATCAACTAATTGAGATTGAGCTATTATAACGGCTAAAAGTGACTGAAATTCATTTATCTAAGTATATTTGAAACAGCCGTTCAACTTGTTCGGCTAATAAAAAAATAATTCTTTTATCTGTGCTTTTCTTCATGGCTTCTTTCTAACAGCTGTCAGGAAGACATCGCTTAAAGCGATAAGATTGCCTATTGTGTGCCTTTGTTGTGTATTAAATTTTACTTTTTCATGTTTCTATGCGATGATGAATTACCCTTGGACAAATTACACTGATTAACCTAGTACCAAGCTAAGCTAGGCTTGTCTTATACTATGGGTACTACTAGACATTACATAGTATTAAAACAAAGTCGCTATCCTCTCTGTCTGTCATGACTTCGAGCGCTTACTCCTTCTTAACCACGCAACGAATTTTGATACGGTTTACACTGTCATCTATAGATTTTTTAAGGGAATGATCTTAAGTACATTACATCTTAATTGCACTCGTGTAAAGCCGGGACGGGTGCTAGTATAATGATAAAATCTAAATATCATTAAATTGTTTAACATATCAGTTTTCTACCCTACCTGGAAATAAGATACTTCAACCTACTTAAACAGTAAGACGGTCACCCTTATCGATTTGTGGTAACATGATAGGATCAAGCTTAAGTTGACTTACATTGATATCAAGGGGATTACCCGTATTTACGGTGGTAATAATAATTTATAAAACCCTGACGAGCAGTAATTTTCATTACAATTATACGAAATATTAATAAAACGGATCACTGACGTATTTTAATTCGCACCACCGCCGCGGGGGTTCATGATTCAGGACCATGGACTGGTCCGAAACATGTCGGGCTTTTCTCGGCTTAAAATACGTGAGTGATCCGTTTTATTAATATGTCCGAGTCTCACGGTAGTTTTATGTTAAAAATTATACGAAACGCCAATATTGCTATTTTACAGTGTATTTCCTGCGTTTGAAGTTCCTGATTAGAAATTCCAAACGCAGATTTAGTTCCTGTTCCACCACGCTCTGTTAAGTTCTCGATATCATATTTAACAGATATCCGTGATACTGTCTCTATTTGTGTCCATAGAATAAACAGAGACGGCATCACATATATCTGTTGAAATAATACTAGGAATTGATCAGGGAGTGGCGAAACAGGCCCTTAATCAAACAACAATTTTAAATATTAAATCGTTTTTAGGGTTCAGTGCGAAAAAGGTAAAAAAGGAACTCTTATGGCGCGACTCTTTCCATCTGTCCATCTGTAAGACTATCACAGAACTATATGTCAGCAGCTGCTATTGCTATATTATTGATGTTTTAGATTGTTCAGAAATTGATAAACCAATAAAAAAATGTTATTTTGTGATAAACTCCAGTTTTTTTTTAACCAAATGCATTGAAAACAAAGGTTTTGCTTTAATTTTATAGAGTTTGATTAAAATTTACTTAATTTTTATGAAATTCATATTTATTACGCATACCAAATTGTCAAACGTACCTAATGAAATGCTCGCAGAAAAACCAAAACCACAGTTTTTCTTTTTATGTTGTAAACGGAAAGTGAGTTATTTATAGTAGGACATTATAATAGTAGGATTTTTACAAGGTTTTGATACCAAGGTAGTTTTGATCGCATTAGCACTTGCAAGGGTTCTCTTGAGACAACTCGCTCGAAATTCGATATGTATCGGTTAATCGATATGGAGACCTTTAATCATATGTGGGAGTGAGCCGATTATTCTAATTAACGAGTCGTCTGCTTATTAACAAGAATCGTAAATCGTCGTTTCGTTATTAGAAAGAATCTAATTTTATTTCTGTGTAATAGTGTGTGTGGGTGGCTTAGAGGCAGCTTCATTGGTTTATGTTAATAAACTATGTCTGAATTTAAGAACTACACACCGTTTGTGCCTAAATAAAACATAAGTTTAAAAGCATTTTGCAACGACTTCTTAATAGGGTATTATGTAAGAAAGAGCCTATTTTTCGTAGTTGTTGGAGATTGTTTGTAGGCGTAGGGATATTTAAAAATTTGGAACTACTTTTGTATTCATTTCATTTCACTCTGTGAAAAAGGATAATTTTAATTAATTAATAATAACTAGTCAATGCACATGCAAAAGAGCCTAAATGGCCTACACGCAAAATATTTTTGTTCTCATTTTCATTTTCCACTTTGTTTTTCATAGTGTCTTTAAGGAACATGCAAATACAAGGTCATCTTTGCTGTTGGTAACAAAGAAAGCAATAATACTTTTTTTTTAATTTTTTTCTTGTAAAGGCTGTTTTACCTACCTGCATGGCCCGAGATACTCTTGCTCGGTTTTTATAAGTATTTTCAATTCTTACCATTAAGAGTGTAGCTACTACTTCTTTTTACCCGTTGCCAACGATATACAAGTCTTTACTACCCTAAATATGTTTAGTCTTGATTGCCTGCCGTCCCGCGCTGCGTCCAATCGGCCCACCCTACATAAACAATTCAGCAGGCAGCCTCCTGCGCATCAAATTAGCCGCTTTAATTATTTACTAGCACTAAAACATACTGTTAAACATACCCAGTATATGCTGACATACCCTTTTTTGGCATCCCCAAGGAAACGACGGCGAAACGTACCGGGAAAATACACGCGCGGCTCAAGTTTCCCTGGTTTGCGTTTGGTACTAAAATGCTTTAGGAAATAAAAGTGATGTGCCAAGGCACTGTCGGGCAGGGCAGGTGTATTTTTCCTTTTGAAAAGGTGGCCAAATTAATTCTTGTATCTACCTACTGTTGAGAGCTTTTGTTTCTTTAGGTTCTGTGAGAAAACCTAGCATATGCTTAGTGGTAGAGCAACACTGTAAACCAGTAACCGATTGCAGTACAAATGGCTTGGCTCGACCGCGGTAGTATCACACTCTCACATATGAATCCCGGCGTGAAGTAGCAGCTTGCTATTGCGTTTCGTACGATGAGTGATCTTGCTCGTAATCTGTTAAATAATCCGCAGGCTCGTTTGCTTCCCTATTCAATAAAATAAATATGCTCTATGCATAGTTAAAGTACATAACTATGTAAGTATGTACATATATCCGTTGTCTAGTACCCATAATACAAGCAGCTTTAGTTGCTTACTTTGGGACTAGGTTAATTGGTGTTAATTGTCCCAAAAGTTTACTTATTATATTTTTATGATTATTAAAGTACTTAGCCCTTATAAATGTTCAAAATACAGGTTGATTAATCCAAATAGGACAGTATGGAGAAGGTTGAAACTATTATAAGACAGAAAAAAATATTCTACGGAACCATGTTGTCGATATTAGAGCTGAGAAAAATTGCATTAACTTTGGTTCCTTCTTGTTTTCGTACGCCCACCAAGGTTTTATACCGGGTTTAGGCGGGGATGAATTCGAGCATAATAATATGTTTATAATTTTCCACATTCCATACTTTATTTTGCACATATTATCTCAATATTTTTAAATTTTTGTCTATTACTATATATCAGGGCGTTCCAACTGCTGTCACTATAGTCGACAAAATCAGCAATCAGTAACTGACATTACTTGTCACTCCTACCGTCAAAGTTTTGTTGGCAGCTGCGGAAACGTGAGAATAATCCGTTCTTATGCTGGAACTGGCTAGATATGTGTGAAAAGAAAACTAAAATGTCGTTTAAAAACTAAAAAAAATAAAAGACGATCAACAATTTTAATAACATTTGAAATGTTGTGTTTTGTAAGCAGCCAGTACTTGAATGGTGGGTGACCTTTCAAAAACATGTAATTTTAACCTTATTGTCAGAGACATATAGGCTATGTGGTGTGCACATACATATATTTGGAAGGTTGACTGTATCGGTGGATGTTGGGGCTCGTGACTGTACATTATGTCGTATTGGCTATCGTCAGTCAACTCAAGTGCAGAGCTATGCATTGTCGTTCAGCTTTTTCTATATGACGTCGGTAGGCACAAGAACTATGTAGTTGGGATGGGAGTTGATTCACACAAACATTCTCCCTAACATCATCTTTGCTTCGGTACAGGCCTATCGTACTGAGCAAAGAAAGGTTACGTGTTACGACTTTATTCAACATTGTCTGTAAGACGTCTTCGACACTTTTACGATTGCTGTTTTCGCAACGGTTATTCGTTTATTTATAGCGTTATACCGGTTAGTAAAGTCATCGTTTTATAGCCTAGGTTCGATGTTTCTATACGACTTTATTCGTGCGATTTGCTATTTGTAAAAAATATGACGACTCTAGGTTGTTGTTTGTTTACAATGTAAGTATAAATGTATGATGCGTAAAACTCTTCATTGCACATAATATGTAATTAAAATAACAGTTTGTAAGAAAAATAAGTAACTAGTCTTCTATATAAATAAAAATGAATTGTTGTTCGTTAGTCTGATTAAAACTCGAGAACGGCTGGGCCGATTGAGCTGATTTTGGTTTTAAAATGTTTGTCGTAGTCCAGGGTAGGTCTAAACGGTGAGCAAATATGCCTCCAATAATTAGGCGGTACGAAGTTCGCCGGGTCAGCTAGTAAGTAATAATAATGTTGGGGTTTGAATAGATTTTTATCTAGGTGACAAACTAAAGTTTGCCAACGTCTAATAAATCAAAATCCTGAACATAGTCTGCAAATTTTTGAAATGATTGTTATTAATTAACTAAGGATTGACGATCTGATAGCTAGCCTAGTTAAGTGACCCTCATGGCTCACTTGCGAGATGTTGCAATTTGGTTTGTAAGCTGAATAAGAATGTTCCTACCAAAGTCGTGGTACAAACGTTAAAACGTACTTAAGTATTTACTTCTCATCTACAATACAAGCTTTGCTTTGTTTGGGACTAGATTAATTGGTATAAATTCTCCCAAAATATTGATTAGTTTATTCATCATTTATATATTTATGTCCAAGATCTAATTAAACTTTTTTCTGAAATTAAAGTATATGTGATTTTTTACATATAATGTAATCTAATAAAACTTTTAAGTACTAACATTAGTTTTTAAGATTTTATGTATATTTACCAATGAGATCATGTTATTTCGAAATTTAATAATAAATAAATGAATATAAAAGTTAAAATCAATATTTAAATTTGATCTCAAATTAACAGACAAGTTGAAGCCTTGGTGTTGTGAATATCACAAATTCACACAGGATTGCGTAAAAACCGAGTTATTAGAGTATTTGCCGACGCCGATGCAAGCATGGATGTTGTCTAACATTATCATACTGTTGACATAGCTGGCACTACAAAGACGCCGACTCTCGCAGGAAAATGTTGATCTCGTGCTAGGGTTACCAAATCAATAAAAATAACAGAAAATGAGTATTCTCTTATGTTTTTCGCGACTTGTAGACATTGAAATAAAATAAATGTCGAAACGACGGGAATTAGATTCGTTACAATACACGCGATATAAACCGTTTAAATTGTTTTATTTCTATAACAGAAAAATTCTTTAAAAAGCATCCGGTTTTTAGCATATTGTGCTAGTTTTTGGAATTCCGCACATGCTAGTCCTGCTTCTGTATAAATGGTGCTCCGGTTCTGGCAAAATTTGGATGTATGACAACCCTAAAGCACTCCATCAATAATCTGAGTGGCCTAAAAACTCTGCAACCAGGCCATAAAAAAAAACTATAAAAATTTTCGAGACGAGTTGAGAACCTCCTCCTTTTTTTGTCGGTTAAAAAATATCAATAGATACAATAATCTCAACGTTTACTCGCGACTACAAATCTCATGTTATGTTATGTTAGAGTAAAATTTCTGTTAAGTTTTTATTTCGTTAAATAATGAATCAAAATAATTGCAGTTGTGATTTTGCCAACAAGTTTTTTGGGCCTAGGATATTATATGGCGTCATAACTTCACAGAATATAAAAAAAATGTGAGTGGCAGTTATTTTGTGAGGAGCACAAAACGCGAACCTGTGCGAGCGAAAAATATTTAGGGGGCTCCCATACAACAAACGTGATTTTACTGCCGTTTTTATTGATAATGGTACGGAATCCTTCGTGCGCGAGTCCGACTCGCACTTGGCCGGTTCTTATAAAACCTAATTAGTTTTGTGACCTTGACACATTTATTATTTTGACCTTGATATTTGTGACCTTGATTGGACCATCTGCAGTTTTATGACCATTGACCTGTGCAGTCTCAGTGAATATGCGGTTTTACTCCACTCATATACTCCGGGTCCCGAAGGTTTGGTTTGGCGCCTTAACATTTTTATAATTATCCTTCCTTTGCAGTTTACAGAAATACTCTAAAAACAAAAACGCCACGCGCCCGTCTAAATTCTGCTTGTGCTTGAAACTCCGAATGACCCACGTAGATTGTGGTGACCATAAATTTAGGGGATTCCTATTTCTCAACTGCGTCTAAAAAAGCTTATAATACAAAAAGACAACATCTAAACGTGGCCATACCGCCCGAACCAAACATGCATACAATCATATTTTTTCTAAGATAAATTCATTTTGTAATATTTCCCTAAGTGTTTTCTCGGAAGGTGTTGTTAAGTA
Organism: Ditula angustiorana; assembly: GCA_963691745.1. Classification (NCBI taxonomy): domain Eukaryota; kingdom Metazoa; phylum Arthropoda; class Insecta; order Lepidoptera; family Tortricidae; genus Ditula; species Ditula angustiorana. Next base: position 9,459,276 of record OY829487.1, read on the forward strand.
CCTGTTAAGAATACTTTGAATCAATTTTATTTCAATGTCCTTTATACTACGCTTAACACTTCTTGATCTTTGCTTTTATTTACACGGAATAGTTTGCCTATGATAATTGATTCGTTCTAACTTTTAAACATTGTATAGGTTTCAATGGAGATAAATGTTGTGGGTTTTAAATATATTAGTTCACAGTGTAGTTGATGTTTTCCTTCTTGCGAGTTAAACGTATTTACCTTACCTTTGTATTTCAGTCCTTGACTTACAGGTATATTGATGGATATAAATAAACACGCGTTGAATATACGTCTCAAAATGTATTAAATGAAAAATAAGTTTCACAACGTAACAGCATACAATCTTTTATATCGACCTTCTGATTTTTGAAACACGTAACTTAGACTCTATATCGTCGTACCTACAAGAGTTATGTTTTCGACTTTATTTTGTTTTATGTTTATTTTTTTATTGGGCAAAAACAAATACAGATACGAATTTGTGTACGGCACAACAAAAAACAATAAACTCTTTTTACATTCTAAAAATAAACCAACTGTTACATCACAGTAATTGTGGCTATGGCTGTAAGTAGAAAATTGCCTTTACACTTTATTATGGATTTTATAAGGACGATTACAGTTTTTAACTAGTATTACTTTTTAAATACAATTGTACATTGAATGACAAGCGGCAAATAAAAGTGTATTAAAGCTTCAAGACCGTTACAAGCATCACCAAGGGAGGTAGCGCCGGGTGTTTTGTCGGCGCGCTACCCGCTGCGTTTTACAGTTAAGTGACTCCTCTGACTGCTATGTTCGCTGTAATCACAGCTGTTATTAATTTGTAGTTAAATTCATACCACTCAACTTAATTTTATTTAAACAGCGATAACACAATAAAGCTGGCGTTTAAACCGTCCCAATATAACACATACCAACAACACCACATTTAACATTTATTCAGTCAATGATTCGGTACTATTAACAAACTAGAAAAATTACCTGGCTATTCCACGTTACGGTTTCGCGGAGTAGCAAGGCCATTTGTTTGTTTGTTAATATGGACCTCCGCAAGAGGTAATGCCTGGATCTATTAATTATTTGCTAGATTTAATTTGTTTCACACAAGTTTGTTACCTTTTTTAAATTACTGTCTTGAATTCCAAATTTATTAAATAACATTAACTATTGGAGAGTTTTATTTTTCAAGTTAGTCGAAAGTATGTTAATTTTTATTGTATCATAGATTTCGCAACATTCTGGCAACATTTTTAGTTCAAATTGTACGCGAGAATAAATGTTCAAATTCAAAATGTCACCGAAGAAGAAAGCCGCTTGCACACTTTGATCTCGCTTAGAGAAATGAATCATACTGCAACACCTGGTGAAGATGAAAATGAATCACGCTGACGTCAACGTCTGTCAATAATGTATACTAAAATAAATTTTATTCAGAGCAACTCTGCGCAGAACAAAATTTAAAACAATGTTAGAGTCTTTACAAATAGCTGTTAGAAACAAAGAATGTGCTTTGTTTATTCTACTAGTGACCCTCCTCAACTCTCGACGGCCACGCTTAAGATGTAAGCGACCGTAGCCATGCTAAGTGAACTATTTCTTAAAAAAAATTAACCCCCTACCACATCCTCCGTCACCACCATCCGTAGTAAATTCTAAGAACCCCCTCTCTAGTTTTCACGTAGTAGTCCATAAATATAGTTTTAAATCGATTTTTGCCAACAAAAAGTCAGAAAAAATGTAGGTCATATTTTGTCTTTATTAATACGGCGCTTGTCGCGTGACCCCAAAAGTGCGTGCATACCTATAATTTCAATTTGAAAATAGCTTGAAAAACGCAAAAATTTCCCTAGAGATATTGACTAAGCACATGACAGCCCCCCCCCCCCGCTCTAGTGACCAAGCGTGGTGTTTTGAAGACTAACATCCCCCCCTTTAATGGGCCAGGTAGTATGGGCGCGTTCCCTAATGTACCTATTTGGCGTCACCGACATTCACAAGTGTGACGGTTCGGTGTCGTTCACCAGTTGTTTGCCCCTAATGAAGTTTTTATTTCAATAAACCGTTTCCCAAAATAGTAATCTAGGAATTATCAAACCGCGATTAGAATAGGATTGGAGAGTAACGTCAGCACATATATCTATGATATGACAGTGTGCTGACGTTACTTTCCAATCCTCTTCTAATCGCGGTTTAATAATATCTACTTTGTTGAAACTTTCTATTTTGTCAGGATTGCCAGATAATAAAGAGTAGGTACGCCAATATTCTATTATTCACACTTAAAACAAAACCATTGCGAATCAACTCTTTCATCCCACCGCTTAATAACTGTTTCATTCATTCACAAAGCTCAACCAAGACAAATTAATGACATACAAACAAACGCGACAAAAACCTGCGGTCACATTAAATATAATTAATTAAGTCCACATAATAAAAGCGCATTAAGAAATAAAACCTCACAAAAGGCTTTGAATTGTTAAATGTTCTTTTCAAGTAGCAGCCTCTATAAACGCGGCGCTAGTGATGTGGCGCATGCGTGATCGACGTGATTAATTGTCCAATCATCGTCTGTTGTACAGAAAAACTCTTTCATATCGCGCTGTTACGAAATTTGGAGGTTGAGCTGATGCTTTTGTCGCACTGTTGTAGTCAGTTGTGTGGTACTTTAAGTTTGGTACTGTTATCACTCACCTTTTTGCCTTGTGTCCTTGTGTCTGGGCTACCCGAGGTATTTAAATCACTAATTCGGGTTAAAAAAAGGCGGGTAATTTCTAAAAAAAAACTTTGCTTGCGGTCTTTCTGCACGCCCGTCTTGTTTATTATTTGCTTAGATAGTCGTCTTATTATGGTCTCTGGTTGATTTAGTTTTATTATAATTGTGCCAGGTGGCATTTAGGCTTTTATCAAGCAAGAAATGGCAAAAGTCGTCGGTCGTATACCATGAACAGTGCATGCGGACAGCTAAAGATTTTGCAGTATAAGTAAAGGGAACAAATCTTAACAGTAGACATGTTTAAACGAAATGGAGCCTCTGTTTTGTCCGTTTTTAGGGTTTCATGCTTACACAAAATATATTAAACTAGATAATTTTTCTAAACTAAAAAAACGCTTGTGAAAATAGTTTTTATTGGCTATCTACACTGGGTATAACCAGACATGTTCTTAGCCGTTTTTTCATTTCTTGAATATAACATGATACAAGTACCCTGCGATAAGCCAGGTTATACTAATTGCAAGCTTTCCCGCCATCGCTTCATTTCAACATGGCGGCGAGGCGTCACTCGAACGCGATTTCTCGTCATTAAGACTAGTTATCGCGCGACCAGCCCGCTATCCTCTAATTATTTCCACCGTCGACCTGCCCCGCATGATGCGAATAATATCCAATATTATAAACTGGAAATGTTATTCCGTAACTGCGGTAATCGGCTCCTAATAATCGGTTTCTAATGATGCCCTATAAAAATAAGAGTTGGTATTGAGTTCAACAATGTTACCGTAGTTAGATGATAATAAAAACAAAACAATATAGGTACGAAAATAATTTATAAAAAATCCCCAGTCAAAGGTATATTTTTTTTATTAAAATTTAACAGTATTTTTGGATCTAAGATGGCAAATGGCATTTTGAGAGAAAAACGAAGTGGCGATAAAATTCTTGATTTTTTAGCCGCTGTATATTGTTTTGAAGAGAGTAGAAAAAAGAGATGATCGCACAGTCTTTCCTTCGGTCGGAAAGAACACTCGCAACTCAGCCCTGCTGGTCGACCAATTTATCTAAGCTTTGTTATTGGGATTTAATAATGTGAGTAATTAATTTACACCCTGATTCTACTTATTACTAAAGAGTTGCAGTAAAATGTGCGCGAACAATGAGCGTGAATTATCATGATCTGAAACCTTGTTGCATCTTGTCCAGTTTTTTGCAGAAATCAAGAAATTCAAACAATATCCGCCATTTTCGATAAAAAAATCATTTGGGCTTAACGCTGCTGAAATTTGAAATTTGTGAAAATGTTCTGTTTATTTCTCTGAATAACGCGATTACGAGTGTATACGATATATGTTGTTGTCGACTTCATTATTATTTTTATGGTTCCGTACCTCAAAATGAAAAAAGAACCCTTATAGGATTACTTCGTTGTCCGTTGTCTGTTTTTTGCGCTTATCAATTTGCTATAGTACTTACATAGGTTTATATCGAGTTTACCGTACTCTTCTACAAAATTATTATCATAAATATGTAATATTATTCTAGCTGTGTGATGATAGCTTGATGAGATGTTATCTGATCTCAGCAGTGCGTGTGCAAACCAAGAACTAGAGGTAAGTAATTATAACGAGTTTGATTAAATAGGTAGCCGTTTGTCATATAGTAGCCGGTTTTTAAACAATAATTAAAGTATAATGGCTTAAGTGCTGAATTAAATGTAGGTCAGTCAAATTGGTTAAGTAATTATTTTGGGTTAGGTACATTTTAAATGTTCCTGACTAGTCACAAACTTGAAGTATGACGCAATGTAAACAACATATATTTCATGTTAAATATAATCTACAAATTGTTACGTCCAATAGATTTTACTTCCATGTCATGTAATCAATGTTTACTATCGATAAAACTGATAAAATTGATAATTATTATCGACATTCCTACAACATTAATGTCCTGTACAATTTATGGTCGTAGTTCGTTTGATTCGTGCGTTTAAAATTAGAACAGCGGAGATGTTAGCTACCTGTCATTAAGTCTGCGATACACACCATTAAATATTCCGAGAATACGGCTTATTTACAAGAAAATTGTGAGATTATAGAGCTTAGTGGCATTTACATTAGTGGTGGAGGGCGTGAGAATTTTTCTTCACTTACTTTTTTTTATTTTCATGTCTTTTATCTTTACTATTACTCGTAATAAATACTAAAATATGATTTGAAGAAAAGGTATTTCTTAATTTGGTACCTACATGAAAACTAGAATCACTTTATTGCGGAATCATTGTCAATGTAAAATTATTCTTAGCAACCTATAACGTCAATTAAAATATACTTACGCATTGAAACCGTTAGATCTTGCAATTGGCACATGCGAAGTGCAACATAGTAACTCATCTAATAACAATTTTGTAACGTTTATTCGTGTCTACATTGTCGTTGAATGTGTTTAATAAGGAAACAATGTAGCTGTAATCGATTCCCACGATTAAGATAATCGAGATATCGAGTTAATCGAGTTGCTAGTATCTATGGTTTGATTGCAGTGGGACTGGCAGGTAGTAATTTGGAGCTGCGGTCTCTGCTACCGTTTGCCGCGGGGCCCGATTTAGACACGCGAAGTTGATCAACAAAAGAATTCAGTGATGCACGCAAATAAACGTGTTAGTCATTAAGTATTGTTATAGTGCAAGTTAAAGTTATGATTTAATTCTTTATTATGAACAAAAACAATACAAACACTTAATTATAACTAAACTAAAATAAATACAATGCATACAAATAAAACTAAAGAAAAAACACTTATAAGTTATGATTAAGCAATGCAGTTTTATTTCAGATTTGACATTTTAGCAAGTAACGGCGTGATAGATTGAATAATGCTTTGGTAAAGCTTCTTTTGACTTTAGGGTTTTGTACGAAAAAGGTAATAAGACTCCTAATACTTAATACTTCTAAAATACTTTGTGACACAATGCCAAATATTAAATTAAATTATGAGTTGTTATAGTTATTTGACTCGATGTCATCTTCAAAAACTGACAAAGCGTTGTTAATTAGAGTACTTGTAAGTAGAGTGATCCGTACGATTTTATTGACATGCTGAATAGGATGTTCAGTTGTAAAAACCTTAGGCATGAGCATAAAATTATAATATTGCTGATGTAGAGAATTGGCAAGCGCAAGCTGAAATTGCGACGGACGTTGCGCCCGCGGCAGTCGAAGCGGCACGCAGCGAAGCACTCCTGCGCAGCCATTCTAATCTCTCATACTTACTTAACTAATATGTACCTATTCTTAATTTTTATTTGTTTGTTACCTTACGGTTTAAGTTAAAAACTTAAATTGAGGTTAATTTGGTAGAGGTAGCTGGCTCTGCATACTTTTATTTGCTGCGTTAGAGATTTTGAAATAAAAGAAATATAAACCCCTCCTTTTTTAAAGTCGGTTATAAAGTTCAACGCTAAGAGTAAAGATCTTAGAAACGATGATATCAAGTTTTAACGAAGCTTTGCGGGATTTCGTTTAAAAAGAAATAGGACAATATGACCAAACGCTCTACTCAATGACACCACAGTAAATAAATAGCCAAAGCAGTAAAACACATCCAAACAAACGTCCGAAACAATGTATAGTCGACCAAAAATTGCTTGACCACTTTTCGTCCGCATTACAAAGGGATAAGATTCAAAGGTGATCAAGCAGTTACTTGGTCGACTATACTCACTTAAACACGCTCCGCGGGTCGCGACTGTCGCGTGCGCTGGCGCGGTAACGAGGGTGGGAAACGTTAATGTTAAGATACTGAATCTTCTCGATACACGTAAACTCGCTACGTAACTCAGTGCATGTCTCTCTTACTAGGCTAGTTAAAAAGAGATGCACTGAGTTACGTAGCGAGTAAACGCGTATCGAGATGATTCGAGCTAGGTGTACTGCTCTTAGTATAACATTTACTGTGACCACATTTCAGACGGTCAGATGCTAAATAAAGTAAATGCTATCCAGTTATTTCGTCTGTACGTATGTTCAACAAACATCCCAAATTTTGTGTATTTTATCGTCGTATGATGCGTTACCTACTCGCACAAACTCTTTTAAAAACTTGTGTAGTTTGCTAATTTTGTTCACTCTAGCACATTAGAACAGCTAACAAGCGTGCTTTTTGTCACGCGACGCATAGTGCGTCTCGCTTCTAATAGGTTAGTTAGAAGGAGATGCCTTGAGCGACAAAACGATTCACAGTGGGTCTTACCAGCCTCCCATCCTGAGACCAAACTTTATTTCTGGGTCTCTAAAGGTATAACCTAATGGTTCCTTTCCGACACCTTTTCCGTTTGGAAAACCGTCTACTTAACAACCTATATTATAACATACGGTTATACAATATAGCTTGTGTATTTAAACCGTTATTAAGAAACTTTCAGAAACCAACATGTGATTTGTCAATCGGCCAATAAAACCTTAAACGTCGTGTTAGCCGCTTGCGCAAGCGCCGCCTTTACACCTCGGTTAAATGAAGAATAAACAGATTTTCACTTACTATACTCTATACCAGAGTAGGTGGAAAATCGGCTTTAGGAATGACGTAAATGTTATATTAATGGTATCTTTACCGATCGGATATTTTAGTAGCGAGTGACATTAGAGTTTGGGTGTTTGATTCACGTATGGCTCAAATGATTTTATTTGTTTATTTAAACAAATGCTACAACAAGAACAACGAACAACAAGATGCTTATGGTGACAAACATTTTGCGGGTGGTAGGGCCTTGTGCAAGGTCCGTCCGGATCGCTACCACCATCTTGCTCGCTAATCCAGCCGCTAAGCAGCAGTGCTTGCACTGTTGTGTTCCGGCGTGGAAAGCAAGACAGCCGGCGCAATTACTGGCACAAAAGGTATTCCATCTTAGCCCTCTAGGTTGGCAATGCATCTGCAATCTTCTTGGAGTTGCGGGTGTCTATAGGCGGTGGTGATCACTTACCATCATGTGACTCACTTGCTTGTTTGCCTACCTATTTTATATATTTAAAAAAATGTGCCAAAATTAAAATTTGAGGTTAGAATGTTATTTATCACTTAAAACAAGTAAAGATAAACCGTCTTTAGGCTTATTTGTTCAGCGGGGTACATAAACACCGTAATGTTACGAAGTCGTGGCACATTTATGATTTGGCAAGTGGTTACTACAAGTAACCAAGTCTAGACCAAGCATTCGATTCTCAGACAGATCAGTCACCTATTTCTAGATAGATAAATCTTACAATCGGATGTCTGTATCGTTGAGTTTCTTGCCGGTATCTTCTCATCAGAGGTTTTTCCGAACCGGTGGTAAATTTTTTGACATTCATAAGTGCTACCAGTAAGCCTAATTTGAATAAAACATTTTGACTTGGACTTTGTATATGCGACAAAAATATGTGAACTGAATTGCATCGTCAAAGGGTTTAGAGCTTGTTTACGTCAAAATTTGTCAGCTTTAATACATTTAAAGCTAAATAACGGTTTGCACAATTACAATGAGGATGTAATGTACCTACGTAAACACCTTCTGTAAAAAGATCTCTAAATGACAGTGAAAATCGTGTCAAAATCCGTTGCTGCGTTAAGAAAGAGTGCCGAAGATATGAGAAAGACAGGAACGAATAGTGAGTGACTTTGTTTCATTTTTACCCGACTAATACAGGTACTATGTAATAAAGATATTTACTGTAAGTAAATAACACAAACGAGTCTAAATATTGTCCAAGCAAAGCATAAATCGAAGCCAATTAAAAATGCATTCCTAATTGCAAGCTTATAATTAACTGTAACACATATTAACGCCTAAGAGTGCCATTCCAGCCATTAGAACCTACTTATTACCACAATGATGCATGTGCACCCACCCCGGGTTTGAACCTGTACCATAATTTACTGCAACCAGTAGCTGACACTCTAAGCTGTTATTACGATCTTGATTTATACTTTAAAGGATGTGATCTCTTTATAACGGTTACTAATAATAGATATCGTATTTACTCGCAATCAAGTGCGTGGATAATTTTGAGTTTATTTCCCAGTACATAATTTGACTATTATATGCTCAGGCTGCTGTGTTTGTTAGCACTGTAGCCAATGTTTCATAAATAATAATTAACGCTTTAAAGACGGTTTACACATCAAGTATATTACCATACATATCCTTATTTAAATTGTAACACCAAACAAAGCTTCATAAATTACTTTCGATTCCACTCTATCGATGCGACAGTAGGGAGCTCGCTCCCGCCTAAATAATTTTTAAAATTAGAACGGCGAAGGGATGGGACATGTGTGTCGTAACGCGTTTGGCGAAATGTGATTACACTCCGTAATTAACGAGCTGCTATTTATGGCCCCGACTACAATTTAAATATTTTCCTTTCATATTCTAAAAACAGCTTCGAGATGCCCTCGCCCCGCCGGGATCACCACTCTTTTCAAATAATCATTGTATTTGTGAAAGTGTTTAACCGTTGGCCAACCATGTCATGTCCATTTTGTCCGTCCTCTTGAAATAAAGCACGCTTTCAATTGCAGACTAATTATTCCAACACGAGAAACTCATTCGGTACCGTCCGTTTTTACGTGTAAAGAGAGATTAGTCGACTTTAACGACACGGGGCTCAAAGAAGCATTGTGATGCGGACCGATAATGATGATACGTTAAGAAAAGTATTATATTCTGACCATAATGGGCCGTTGAAAAGGAGCGTTTCTTATAAAATTTCATTTGGATTCAGCGCTCGTCGCGCCGGTGTGTCGCAGGCTCTGCTTATGAATAAATTACGAGTGTACATTAATTTATTGATTGTTATTCAAATTGGGTTTCTCAATCGGAGGTTGGAGGTGATGCGTCTCGCTCTGTGGCTTTGTCGCGCGACTCTGCCGGGAAATCGTTTTGGAACGATCGACAACGGTCGGCTATTGATATTATTAGTGTTACACTCTGCCTGCGTCACACGCCGATGATTGCTGCCTCGTATCGAACGCCTTTGTAAACATTTATATAGGTATTAGCCGTTGATTGACAGGTGGAAAATTTACGCAAATCATTTACCTACTTATTTTGTATTAATTGTACTTATGGATGTTTCTCAAATTACATACCACCTTGTGGCCCGTGTTGAATATATTGAATGTATAATCTAGCATAGACGTGGAGATAATTATTTTTAGTAAATACCAAGTATAAATGAATCGTTAAAATTCTTATTATACATTAATTATACGGCAAAATGTTTAAAATTTTGGAACGTCAGACGGTTATTGTTATGATATATTAATATGCATCTAAGTAAAGTATAGCTAGTACAGTCTAGTTACTTTGAAAAAATCCCTTACATTCCGTAAACATCAGATATAAATTGTGATACGATATCTTACAGTGAAAGTGGAATCAAATATGCTCCGATGAAAGTCGAAGGTTTTTTTAAGTGACTGACTGTACAACAAGGAAAACGTAATATCGACTACATACATACAGCCATTGAAAATGGTATACAATAGATGAGACACAGGGCTAATGCGTTAGACCACAGAGTAATTATTGTATCCACCACATTCGCGATTTATGCGCACACAGTTCGCGTGATTGGCTCTACGCCCTGAGAGCTGATTTGTAATACCAACTTGGACATAATATAACCCCTATTCATGTGTACCAACTCGAACATATTTAATAATTATGGTTCTAAGAACCTCGCCTCGGACTGTTTGTAATGACAAAGGCACTTTTTATTATTTGATCGCTGGCTCGTTTCTGTTAATTGTTCCGCAGACGTGATTTTAATGTATCATACGTGTTGACTGGCCCATTTTATGAGGTTATGCTAATACGATTCTTTCGCGACGTTTCTCAGCGACTCGGTAAATGCTAAGTAGTATTTTTAGTTTATTTGTAGCTTGAAAGTGTGGGCAGAGAGAGTTAGTGGTTTTTGTATAGGTAATCTCCTTTAACCTCAGCGGATGGCAGATATGGCTATAGTATTACTTCTCTAAAATGTTTTGTGTTTTCTGTGGGTATTACATTATTAAAGACACATTTTTTAAATAAACCAAAAATTTACGAACTGTTTGTCATTAAAAGTATTTAAAAAAAAAGTGTTTCTTTTTTAACGGATGACTATTAAGCATTGTTATACAGTAGTCGCCTGACGATGAGTTGAGTAGCAGTAAAGCCTGTAGTACACAGTGGGTTAGTAGCTACTAAAAACATGTAAGCAGTTCACAAGAACATTTTTACGAACTTTTGCTGTTTGCTGATTTTTTTTAAGGGGCCGTGCTTGTTCAATAGTAAATACTTAAATTAACAATAACATATATTATGTTCTGTTTCTTTGATTATATTCGATACATGCTAACACAATTACTTTACTAAACTATCAGCATGTTGGTTTTTTTACTGGTACCTAGCGAAGTAAGCAAGATGGTTCTTAATAATGTTTGGTAGAAAACGGATTAGCGGTTTTGAGGATATCTAACTTTCATAATATGTTGTGAGTAAATTGAAAGTTTTATTTTCTGTATCTACTTAAACTAGCATTTGCCCACGACGATTTCCACGTTTATTTGAGTTATATTCCGACTGCTATCCCCCTCATAACCCCGCTAATAATGGAATGACAAAAAAGCGGTTTAGACGCCTAAAAATCCGTACCAATTTTCATAGTTCAGTCAGTAATGGATCTCTTTGAAAGGTATAGATAGATAGATAATGGTTTGGTTGGTGATGGTTTGAAATACCTAAAACCCAATTCTGATCCCGGCAAAAAGCACAAACATTTTCATTTGTAATAAATTAATGAGACTTTCCTAATACGGTGAAGTTTACTGAAGTAACAGAAAACTATTAGAAGAAAATAGGAAACTTCTGCAATACTGGCTGCGGAGGAATTCTCGTGTAAAAGTAACATTTTGGAAAGTTATTAAAGTTAATGATTATCAGGAAACATTGTCCTTTAAAGCCACGTGTCCCAGTGGTTGACAGCCCACGATGACTCGCAGTTCCCCGCATTTGACTTGCTGATGCAGCGAACACCGGTGGTCCCGCCGACCTCGGCCACAAAAACTCATATTGTACTCAAGAGTCCGGTGCATATCATTATGGTGATTACTCTTAAATCGTATGATATTTTTAAATTAACTATTATTAAATGGTAATAAAAGTTTTTGCGTAGGAGGTTGATGAGCATATCGTGTCATTAGAAGCTGTGACAAAAACTCTACATTGATGTCATTTAAGACATGTTTAGTCATTATTATGTGAATAGGATGATGCTTACTTTGATTATTTATACCCCACGTTCTTTTACCTCTAACTTAATGCTGTTAAAAAAGCTAACCGGGCCTTTGACCCGGTAACGGTTTTTTTTCTTGAATATTTTTGCAGCAATATGGCATCTTATAAATTAATTAATCCGTGGTTGCAATTACTACCCGACTGCCGCCAGAATGGAGGTTTATCAAATCATAATACCATACAGTATATACCTCTGCCTTATATTGCTCATCTAACTATTGGCAGCTTTATACTTCGGGTGTAAAAAAATGTAAAGAAGCCTGGCAGCGCCGCAGCCGAGCTTAGCCATATATCATTTGCTTTTCCTGTTTCATCACGCTCTAGTGCTCAGATTCCTTGGAAAATACACTTTCTCAGTATGTCCTCAAAACACAGCTACCCTACTACCTATATTATGATATTGTTTCAAGTGACCACACGCGTCCCGCCCCCCAGCGCGCGCTGCGTCTACTACCGAGTTACGATCGCCCCCGCATGTTTGCCCTCTCAGCCACTTGGTATTGTTGTCACATAATTGCCTTGTCTTCGTTTACGGTGGTCTTACGTAATAACGGCGCACGGTGTGAATTGGGTGGGTGTTTGGAAATAAAATAGATATTTTTTAATGTCTTAAGCTAAGGTGTCGCGTGCGCCATTTTATTAGGTTACCGTAAAACGATGTGATGAGGTTAGATTAGGTTTGATGATTGAAAATCTGGTGGTAGTTTCTGAAAAACGTTATTTTGAGCAATAGTTGCTCAAGGGATAATAGCCTCACAAACATATTTGAAAAAGCTACTAAGCAATTGTACTTTAACATTGGTTAAAATCCTCAAGGAAGGTGATAGAAATTGGAATGCAATCAATAAAGGGACCATTTCGAATCTGTGATCTTTATCTGTAGAGTTTTATAGGTTTTATTTATTATTTCAAAGTGTGAATTTTCACATTTTGTCATAGTTGCGATTTGTGCTGGCAACCACCGCGGAATGTAATTCGATTTACAAGTCAGATAACGGGCTATTTACCTCCGTATGATCCATGGCAGGTATGTAAAGTAAAGCACAATGATAGCGTGATCAAGAGTTCGTGGAAGCTGCTAATGTGCGCGACCCCGCCCCTTCCTGTCGCCTACCCTCGCTAATGCGCGCGCGCCGGTCCTTTACCGTCCTCGTAAACTCCGCGTGTCACACTATTTATAGATAGCTGTAAGTCAGGGGTTCCCAAATAGTTCGCAAACTGTCACTCTTTTCAACACCATCCAAAGGGATAGAAAACCGAGCGAAACCCTGATGATGCACCTCACTGTTACGTGTTTGGTTCTTTTCTGCTTTTATATTACATTATTCCAAAACAAATTTGAAAAAGTTAGCTCAGTAGGAATAAACCTAAGTACATTGACAATATTCAAAACTGTCAAACAATAAAAAATATCTCTAAGGCACTTTTGATAATGATGACTGTATTCAGAATGTGGACTGTGTAAGTTATTTTGTGCAGGGGAAATAAATATATATTTAGAAGGGTATAGAACTACGGTAAGAGGAGAGAAAATAGAGAAAATGGGAGTAAATACTACTCTGTTCTGTAATACTTTTTACTCTACATGGTGCACTGGGGTGCCGTGACTTACACTTTGAGAACCCCTGGTATAAGCTTTATTGTAATTATGGACTCGTATAGTAATATTGATGTGTGTATGGCTAGAGCTTTTTAGTTGGAGTAAAATTGACGACATGCCACACACAGTGACAAATCTTGAGATTAAAAAAATTATATTTTTACATTGTTTTTTGAATGATACCTTGTTGAACTTTTGCCGGTATTTTCTCATTAGAGAATTTTTCAAACCGGTGGTAAATTTCCAAACATTCCTAACAGTGCTTTGACTTTACTACTAAAACCTTTTAATTTTCGGTTCATTTTCTGCAGAAAAATACGAGTTTAATATTTTGGAAACAACTCTAGAAAATGACAAAGTAAATGTCAAATGAAGCCGTTACTCGTAGTAGTACGAGCATACATAAATAATTTAACTAAATTAAATTAACGAGTTAAAAACATTTGTTAAAAAAACTAGTTAAGGCGAGTTGACGTAGCTCCAGCTCTACGACGGCGTAGCATTCGTAGCGGTCCAATCTAACGGTAAGGTTTTTATCTTACACCATTCAGTTATTTGATTTGCCAGGTTATATTAGAACTATTAGAACTCATGAGAAAAAAAGAAACTCATAAAAATAGTTTAAGCAATTTGAATTTAGCTGCTGGCAAACATTTATCTCAATAATACAGGGTATTCCAGGTAGAGTGTCACAGGCAGGGTGTAGCTGTGGATGAATTAAATTTGAGGTCAATAATATGTATAAATTAGGAAATTACAAAGTTAGTTAGTTTTTTTTTAGTTGACTAGGTTTTAGTAATTTATTCTACAAAACCCAATATTTCGCTAAGAGGTACACTGCGTGTGAACTTTTATCAACATTGACTATGTTTGACAGTCTTTGGATTTAGGGTCGAATCGATCGAACCTAAGTTATCGCTTATATACGACGCTACTATGCGCCGGCACGTTACCCTCATCTTAACATAGTATCATATATTCGGCTGCTTACTCCCTCAAAACCACGTAACGAATTTTTAGGGACAAAGTTTTTTTCACTGTCATTTAGAAAAAAAAAATACGGTAGGTTTTTACGTACCTAACTGTAACTGTATTCGTGCGAAGCCGGGTTGGGTCGCTAGTTACACAATAAACGAAAGTGCAGGTAGGTCCTCAAGAAACCTGATACAAAAAACTTGTTACAGTTAGGTACTCCATCTGTCAACTTCCGAGTACAATTCAGGGTAAGGTGATGACGTGTCACTCACATGACATTTATTAGCCTGAAGCAATTTAATGTAAATCTATGTGACGCACGACGCCGGCTACCGGTCCCATTGTCGCCTACGTACGATACTTCAAAAGCGCGGAGATGCTTCGAGCAAGTTTTAAGCATGCAACGTTTCTTGCTGACGATGCTACACGATGCTTAGAATTTTTGCTGGCAGCTTGTGACGTTTTTTTTGCAAGTCTAGTCAAAGCAAAGATACCTACAGATTTCTGGCTATGTGCTACAATTAGTAACAAGGAATCCAATAATCAATTTTTGTTGGTGGGTAGATACCCCTACAATTATTGAAACTTTAATTTTAAAGTGAATATACGCACATGTAGTCACGTCTGTTTCCCGAAGGCGTAGATCGTGGATTTCCACTTGCTACAATCCTGACTATAACCTTTGCTTCATTATCTCTCATAATGTCTTATCTTATAATACCTTATCTTATAATGTCTTCTTTATAAATCCCATATGTGTAGCATAGCAAATAACATTCGAAAACTCGTCCGAACCAATTGTAATTGAGTCGATCCCGTCTTGGCATTAACACGTCCATATTCATTAGAAATGTCTGTGTGTGGGTGCATCAGAACGCGTGACGTGTGTCTCCCCAGTTACTAGTTTACCTGTAAAGTATACTAAGTGCCATAGTGTTGTTCTAGGGATCACTGTTGACCCACGACCGTGTGTGGTCCATTACACCGGACACTATCAGAATTATTAAACGATCAACACTACAAGCCAAATCAAGTCCTAAAACAACAGTGTAAAGTTTTTGATTGTATAACGCCGAGGCTGGTGCTTCGGGTGTTTGTTTATCAGATGTTTGGCTAAATAACAGTGTAACAAAAAATGAAGGATGGGTAATAGCGAAAGTGTTAAGTCCGCTTGGTTTAGGTCGCGACTAAAGAGTTTTTAATAATTTATTGATATCAAACACAGCTGTTGGATCTGTATGCAAATCAGTTGAAATTGAAAAGGATGTGCAGACTTGACGCAGACACGGCGTGGGAGAGCCATTGTGAGCAAAATGCCAGACGCGAGCTATTACGTATCCAATGTGTCAGGATTTAATTACATAATTCACGCATGCGTCAAACTAAGTAATTGTCGCAGGAAACCGAAGCTTTTTTCTTTATTTTAGCAGCTTCTTAACCGTACGCCTGTCTATTAACTTCAGTTTGATTTGTTTGTTATGTTTGAAAGTAGCAGGGGCGCAGCGAAAAGGCTTAATAAAATCCAAATAAGCTTAAATCTATCAATATGGCGGCGAGCGGCCATTAATAAGCTAATGACAGGTCAGTTTGACGGCTGCTTATCGCGCCATCTAGAGGGAACAGTTTAATATCGGGCATGTTGTTTCTCTATGTCAAAACGTTGTGATAGGCGTTCGCTTATTCTTTTTGATTTAGTGCCCCTCGTGTCGAGAACTGCATTGATTTATCAATTATTCGAAGCATGCGAGCTTGGTATTTTTAAGACACGATCTTACTCTCATGCCATTCCATTAGAGATTAATCATCGGGTAATCATAGTTTGATGCGTATTTGTTTTATCTGATTTTTAGGATAATCATTCTTTAAATTTTAATACGACTTTGACTGCCGGGAATAATGTACAGTTCGTTAAACAACAAAATAAAACAAAAGAAGGTGGGATTAATAAGCAAATGTGAGATGAATCCGTCGGGTATTGTTTGTTAATTCGGTGCGACTACGCAGCGGGGTGCGGTTGCATGCGCGCATCACACAAAAACGTGTCAACTGTCAAAAAACCGAAACTGTCACCTTTAATAAATATTCATACGAAAGTAATTTTATTGAAGCCAGAGATTGACATCGAATAATTCATAACATTTTCGTACGATATCGACGATCGAATATGATTTATTCATATTGTAGGCGGGCGATTTATTATTAAAATACAATGATGGTTGACAGATCGGCCGCGTTCGATTACATTCGTTTCTAGTCCCGTTTTTTGTCGAATTGTTTTATTTGAATCGTCCCACCTTTATTTGAACGCTATCGAAAAGGGTTCATATTGATTTTTAAAGATGTTTGTTCTGAGTCTTTTGGAATGTTGAAAGAAAAGGGTCAACCACGGAACCCCTTGCTTTATGGTGTCTTAATGATAGTTAAAGAGCCATAAATATACAAAAAAAATTAAACGCTCTAGTGATACTTAGATAAAACTTCTGCGGGATTATAATAGATATTTATTTCGGTAGGTATATTTGTAAATATCTACTTAATTGGTGTTTAATATAGTATTTATTGTTCAGTTAGAAATTTGAGCACAGCCAAAACAAATAATATGGGTAAATTAATGATGCACGTCATTCGATAGGTAAGTGACATTACGAGCATTGCTCGATTCACATCGGGATCATCGATTAATAACCGAAACGACCATCGATAACCGAATTGATTTATGTTTACATCGAAATAAATGTCTTATCTCTACATTATGAAGAGTTAAGGTTATTTAAATCGCTTTGGTTCAAGATCGTACCACAAGATGGCGTGTTTTGAGATTACGTTTAATTTCGTTACATTTTATTTATATTTTGTATGACGTGTAAAGTAGTTTTTGCAGTATACTTGCCTACTAAACGGAGTTTCAAGGGGTTTCTGTTCTCTTTATTTTTATGTCTATATGGACAGATTACTGGCATAGAATAAAGTTATGAAAATAGCATAAGGCCTCGTTTTTTATCTGTTTAATACTTTCAGGGACTTATGATAATATGTCTATGGTTATTATAAGAGATAATATTTTACTTTTGAGGTGCTGCAATGGCAGTTATAGCCGCCGCAATATTGCTTACCTACATTGTATGTAGAACGGTTTTAATTGCCTATAACCTTACTAACCGAAGATAGCATTACAATACAAAGTGCGCTAGGTTTCTGCTGACCTATCTGCGGTTAAGACATTAGTTCCTGGTCCAGGTTTACGATCAGCACACCTCCTGCAATTAACCGGCGGTTAAGCCTCGGTTTAACTGGTGTTTACAGCTGTCACGACGCCATTGTTTTAATATCTACGTTACGAAATTAACAACAATGTAAATAACGCTAATAGAGAATATTAAAAATGAATTATCGTTATCGCTTACACAAAAACCGTGACAAAAGATGGTAATTAGCGGTAACGGGATGTTAGATATTAATGTAGGTGAGAGATAGTAGGCGAGAATAATTTATAAAAAAAGTTGACAAAGTTGACAAAACAATAAGTTGCATACATAATTTCTTGTCAAGCTACCGTTATAATTCGAGATAAATGACAATAACAATGATGGCCTGGATACGATTCTAATACAAAATATTAGTACTTACTTATAAATATATCCGTAATAAGTATATTTTGCTAAAAATTGCACTTTAATAAAAGTTTTTTTCTGAATGGTACTTTATTGCATTGTCATCGGAACTACATACTACTACTAGGAGTGCGTCAAAATTTACTTGCAAGATTTGATCTAAACAAACATTACAAGCTAAATCAAAGCTTTTTAAAATATATTTTTAATTACCTAACTACCTAAAAATCTACAAGAATTTTATAGTTGTGTAAAATCTGTAAGGAAATCTCCATCTGTCATCTTGAAATGGAAGACAATGAGTAAGTAAAGGCTTAAATAACTGGTATTGAGTTTGAACCATGTCAGTATAAAATTGAATAGGCACGTTTAAATTTTCAATAGACGGATACCTTCATTTCAATAGAATTCTCTTATGTATTCTAGTCAGTTTTCCGATTGCTACGGATATTAAAGGTATGATGAATTTGTGTGCCATATATATCGAGATGACACTAGATACATTAAGTAATTAACATAATATTCAGTTTTGTTGTTTGTACAGTTAGTATCATAAAGATCTGGAAAAAAATATTACTTTGTCATTGTAATATTAATGATGATAAATTAATAAAATTAATGAATAATCATGCGAAATGACTAAAAGGATAAAACGACAAGGTAGGTAGGTAACTTCTAAATTGTATGGCGCTGATTGTACATGTGAAGATAGAGTGGGGGGACCAACTGTTCTGTATTTTACAGGATTTCCCGTTTTTAGCTATCATTTTGACCTTGTCCTGTATTTTAATATGAAAAATACAGGACCATATCGTACGATAAACGCGTTGTCCCCTATTTTTCCATGAATTCTATAATGTTACAAAAGTCTTGTAAAATTAGCACACGGGCTTGGTCACCCTAAGATAGAGGCTTAATTTAAATGGTTGATTGGTGAAATATTAGCTTTTTGGTCACAAAGTTGACATCTCGGTCAGTAGAAAAAATATTCTGTCGCCATAGGTAGGTTTAAGGTTTGTTTTGCTGGCCAAAAATCAGTTTTCTGCCAAACTAAAAAGTCAATATTTCACCAACCGTTTTAATGATAGTCTTATATGTATATTTAATGTTACACTTAGTTGATTGACATCAATTGACGCAACTAACACATGACTAGATGTTTGCTTTGCATAATTTTGTTTGAAAGCTTAGAATCAGATATTGACATTAATGATTACTTAGGATTTTTAGTTTAATGAGATTTTCCTCGTTATATCTCGAATCACATGATGTCAGTACAGACTGGCGCCGGGGTCACAAATAATGACTCAAACAAGGACGAGGCGTCACAAAGGCTTATAAACGATGATGACTGTTTGCCGATGTAAGGAAAAAGTGATCATGCAAATAAAAACATCGGCAAAGTTTACACGACAAATTGACACTTAGCAGAATTCACGCAGTGCGTCAGATACGGGTGCCATCGACGCCGGACCCTCGGAGTACTCGTAAGTTGAAAAGGGACCACGGACGTTTCCCAAGTGCCCCAGTTTGTCGATCCACTTAACGTCCGCCGAAGCGCGTTCGATCGTCGACAAACGACACGTCTGTATCTACATTTTAAAAGTTTCCCCGAAGTATCACCCGGCCGGCGCACCTACACACGACACGCTATAAAAGCGATCGATTATTACCTATTTGTGTGAAAAGCGGAAGGAATAAAGCGGCCGCGAGGCGTGTTATAAGCACGAGCCGCGTCCGCCGGTGTCGCTCGTGAGAAATGTCAATATTTAACGGCCAACTCGCGATGCTACGCTTCGAAATTGTCTCAACGATTTCGATATTTTCCAATGTCAAATATTATCTTAATAGCTTTGACAGAACTCGATTCTCGTGCCGGGAATTAATTGCCTGGCGATGCTGCACAGCCGCCATCGCCGCGCAGCTTGCATCACGCGCGAGGAGCTTCGTAAACATCGATTCATTACCTATCTCAATCGCGATGTAAAATAACTCGTTTTTATTTGCGCTTTCTACGCGTAAATAAATTTGTATAAAGGCATATTGACGCCGCGGAATCTGGCACGCGTCAATCAAACGGAACGTATATGAAACCCCACGATTTGTCACTCCGCCATTTTGAGTCATTCACAATAACGGCCGCCATTTTGGTGACAATAATTAACAGATAGGCATCTTCGTCTGTCCGCTTTCTCGTTTTTGTTTTCTAAAATAATTATCATCACAATAAGCGACACGATCTCTTTTTACTTACCGCTGTTGCGGTATTTTGAATAAAATTAAGCGGCCAAATGATTTCTTTTACAACGTCGGTACGGTTGAAACGTGCTTCTCTAGAGGCCGGTGGAACCAATAGTTAAATTTTAAACAATTATCCATAGCACCGTTTGCGACATGATTGCATACGATTAGGCAAAAGCTCTTGGAAGTGATTATCGATGTTCTAAAATCGGAGTCGATTTATCCGACTAGGACGTTCGTAGCGTGAAGTGTCAGGTATGTGTTAAAATGTGCGTGCAAAGTATTTAAAAGCGTTTGGAGGTGTTGCCAATGTGAGCGTTAATAAGCAGCGAGCGCGTGGTTCGGAATGGCGGCGGCCGGCGCGGCGCTGGCTGACGCGCGGCCGCGCCGTGTGCGCCGTCACGCCGTCAATGGGTCAGGTTGTTTACCTCGCCTTATCACCTTTTGTTTTGCTCAAATACTTGGCTCATTTCGTATAGCAGTTACAACTTCCTGACAAACTATTCTTGTACATTGTCATCGTCTCGTTCACACGTTAAGTTATGAGCAACTAGGAGTTTCACAATGACGGCGCCAAGTATTTGAATGAAATAAGGTCATCCTTGAGTTTTGAGTAAGTGATTTGAAATTAAATTTTGCTTTTAAACGTGAAATAAGCGTTTGTGCTCACAGTTACTTATACATGCGTTTGGAATCATCTCGTGCCGGTCGTAACTTGTAAACAAAAGAGTAATATAAACAGCTGGGATAGCAGCGAATATCCAACAACGAGGGATAACATTGAAATGGAAGAAGCCAGATATATTGGAATGGAAGGCTAACAATAAAACATCGGAGGCCGATCGGCGATACAGGTCCTTGTGTCCACATTAGCATCTCGAGCCAGGAGTGTGTGCAAACAGCGAGGGTCATCTGATGAAATGTTCAAAGGCTTTTAGTTCCCGAGAATTATTAAATGAAGCCCCAGGATCGTAATGTAAACACCGCGTGTTTGTTAAGGCCAGAACCTGTTGCTTTGTCGACGGTTTGATGCGTGCTTCGGCTTATTGGCGGTTATTTTACGTTCGCTAATGTTAATGGTACTGGCCGTAATGCGGCAACATTGTCACAACAACGCCACTCCGGCTGCCCTATCGCATCCCAGCGCTCGCTTTACACCTTTATCCACTTTAATAGCCTCGCGGACCATTGTTCGGATCAAGAAAAATAAAGAAATCCGCGGCCTCAGACTCGGTGTGATATTAAATGTTAACAACGACGACAAAGTAACCCCCGAGGCAATACACTAAATCCCACACAATGCCTACTTTTACAACGAATTAGTATGAAAGCATCTCGTACAATCAGCAATTCCTTGGAACATTACGCAAACGCAGATTTCCCTTCGACGTCAACAATACGTTGCACAAATGAGTGTCGCAATAAACTCTGTGAAACACCAGATATATGTGGGTATCTGAGTAAATACATAATGTGTTGGTAAATAGGCAGGTAGCAGGCAGGCGGTGTCCCGCGCTAACACTGCTAATGTGTGGACAAAGCTGGTCGTGACGCTGCCGCTAATACGTGTTCCCGGAGAGGATGCGAACATTTCCATCGCAATGCCACAGGGAACATGTGTGCAAATAAATCTCTTTGTCTTTGCCTTTATGTTAACCTATCGAAAGAATACTTCCAGTCCCAATGTCACTGGTACTTAGTACATATTTCAATTTCCACACAGTCCCGACATGTTGTCACTTCGCACCGTCAGATACCATCGTCGTAATTAACATTATAATGTTCAATATTTTATTACCGCTAGTATTTGCTTTGCATCTCAAACAAGTTATACGCGCATGACATCTCTTATTACAAGTTTCTATTTGATTTCGACACATAAAACAAGCTCGCGCGGACATGATTATGATTTCTATCACAAATATCATGTACGATATGAGCTAATCATCTTTTCTGTTCGCCGGCACTGCCCCAGTAATTATGAACTTACTAATTAGCACAGTAAGGTTGTATATTATTTGATTCGATTCCGTTTGTGGTACGACTTTTTGTGCCCATAGATATAAGGTTGTATCTCCTGTAATGTTGTCCATCACATCACTTCATCAATATCGGTAGCAAAAAGCCCGCCACCTTTAAAATTGTGCCTTATGGATTCTCGTTTAAGATTGTTTTGGGGATACGTGTCAGTTGGTAAAAGGCGCTAATCAACGGTGTGTCCTTCTGCTTATATCGGGTCGAATGTTTCGGGATTCTTCTAAGAAAGGCTCCAGTTCATTCCTTGTTTATCCAAAACATAAACACGTAGCCTCTTTAATGGTTTCGTTCGATGGAGGAATTCTTTCACTTTTCCTTTCTGTGTTTGAGTAATTTTTTAATGCGTTGTTGACTCGTCTATCAGAAAGACTTCAATGAATCGGCTCTTTACTGGCAGTGTTGCTGGGTGCGGTTCAGTTACACTATGGGAATGGGTGTTAATGATTAAGACTCGAAAATTTCGACACCTTGTGAAATTTCGGTCAGTTTTATTGACTCACTTATCAATGTCATACGCTTTATGCTTTCCATAGTGCCACTAAATAGCGTACAGTTATTATTATATTATAAAATCACGCGAGGGATTTCGACAAGCGCGAAGTCTCTGAATTTTGTTTGAGCAGGCATTAGCACGGCCTGTGCTAACGCTATCCTACTTATCGGTGGCTGCAACTGTTGGTTTTTACAGTTCGTCATTCGATAATAATATGTGTAACGACGCTTTAGTATGTCCGGTGTTTACTTTGCAACTGAATTTGGTAACTGAACCGATTCCTTATAGAGGAGGTAGGTGAACTCTAAAAAAATACATTTGTGTTTTTCCCCCATAACTTCAAGACGAAGCAATAAGCTTATCATCCTCATATAATTCGTAATATCCTCAATCGGCAGCCACGTGTTAATTTATCGCGTTTGCAGATCTTTTAGAATAATTACCTTCACAAGATAGAGGTACATGTACGTATGTTGGCTCTAATAGAGCTACTTTGAAATCAGAGTTTTAAATTAAAAAAGTAATAAAAAGGGACGGAATCCAGTAGCAGTCGGGAGCATGAGAAAGTGAGGCCGAACGCAACGAGTGGGGTTGCGTGCCGGGCGGCGTTTATCCGAACGAAACATTTCTCCGATAATGATGCCACAATATAATAATGCGAATAATAAATAATAGTACAATAAAATCGACGAAACTTACAAATTCGAGCGCATCCATTCGGGTTCCGTTTAAATTTCCATGACCCTTTTACCTAATCAACAGTTTGGGCTAAGCTTAGCACTGACTAACGGGAAAAATGCGCATAGTGTATTGGTACTTAGTCTTAGAGCATTAAGTACGAGAGATGGCATTCAATGACTTACCCCTCTGCTAAAGGTATAGGATTATTTTGTCACTCGCTAAATCGCCACCGAAGAGATAACAGCTCATCAAAAATACCTTCACGTGCTATAAGCACCTGTTCAATTTGTTCAAACACGTCAAGTTTAGAAAAAGAGGGTAGAAGATTTCATTTAAGTATTTTTTCTACTCATATCTAGCTAAAAATTATTTCTGTGAAATGTTTTTAATGACATGACAAATCGAGTCAAAATAAATATGACCTGCGTACCAAGAGGTGGGTAGGGGGTAGTAATAGTAGTAGTAGGACATACACTGCCGATAATAAAAGATGCGCTTATGAATGTCAGAAAATTTACCAAGTCTTTACAGCGATGAAAACCTTATAGTCATGTCGTACTAACGTGTACTACTGCGTCTGAGCTCTTTTTTGGCGTCTTTTTCCGTTTGAAACAAACGATAGGTACTAAATTAATAACATCAATGGCAGGTGTGTTCAAGCACGGATAGCTCTGAAAAGAAACACGTTGTTCTTTAGCTGCCCTTAGTTAGCGCTACACTCAGACAATGAGCTACATTGTAACAAACAAAGAGTGGCAATGAGGGCGTACATGAAAGAAAGAGCTCGGTAGCAAAACTGTAAACTATCGGAACCCTAAAAAATGGAAATAAAATAATAATTTTAATGTCGTAATTGTGGGCTCCGGGGCTCGGCGCAAAACGCGCTCAATTTGACGAACGGTTTGATTATACCTGCAGTTGGTATATTGATTCCGTCGGTACGACTTTAATATCGAGACTGGTTTCCTGCTCGATTGCTCGCAGAGTAGAATGTTTCAATTGCAGGCAAGTTATTTGGATCTACCTCCGATGTTTTCACCTTGACGACTCAGGATTTGAGTAAAAACGCTAGCAATTGGCTATCATTTGTTTTCAACTCTTTGCTTGTTTTTTTGTACATTTTGTAAAAATAATTTAATTTTGTTTAATCCTTGCTAATATTACAACATACGTATGGTAGAGAGTAAAAAAGGAGTGGAAGAACAGGAAAACGGTCAGGTTGCCTGGTAGAGAATGCTTTAAGGCATTTATTCCGCTTTTTGTATATCTAAATGTATTTTTTGTGCAATAAGAATAAATAAATAAATAAAAGTATTTATCTATATGAGTATGTTTATCCGTTGTCTAGTATCCATAATACAAGCTTTGTTTAGCTTGGGACTAGGTCATTTGGTGTAAATTGTTCCAAGATATTTATTTATTTATTTATTATTTATAAAACGGACTCTACCTCAAGCCGTGACAATAAGAATAATAAAGAAGAATAAAGATAAAGAATAAGAAGAATAAAGAGTAAACTCTTGGATGCAATTAGCATCTTTATCTTTTCAGAGTATAAAACAAAGTCGCCATCCTTTCCTGTCTGTCCTCAAATCTTCGGCAGTTAGACAGTTCATACATAAAAACATCTGATACTTTAAATTTATCCTAAATTCCGTTCAAGTTTCATCCACAAACATTTGGTTCCCTTTGTTCAGTTAACTCCCATCGATTATGGCACCTTCTTTGCATCTACCTCCTTACGTTATATGTTCCTAATTAGCTTTATTGGTTCTTAAAAAGTTAAGAATACTTCAGGTTTATAATAAGGCCCTAGAGCGATACTTTTTGTGGGTACGTCGCCATATGTTTGCTATGTTGTTATC
The DNA here is from genome assembly GCA_963691745.1 of Ditula angustiorana. Lineage (NCBI taxonomy): Eukaryota > Metazoa > Arthropoda > Insecta > Lepidoptera > Tortricidae > Ditula > Ditula angustiorana. The sequence continues at coordinate 9,484,828 of OY829487.1, forward strand.
ATACCATGCTCACTTATATAAATAATTTAACGTTACCGCTTCGGGCCGGTTACAACAAATATGGTAAATAAAGAACAGCCAGCTATTTGACCCATTGTCCTATTTCAGTATGAGTGAAGAGGTTATTATGTTTATTACAGTACTGACGCGCTTGATGCAAGCTGGTTACCAGTATCATAAAGCCATTGGTTATCATCTTGGGTGAAGAATTAAACCGTGAATATAGCCTCAGTACATGTCAAGCACATACAAAACTGTCAAAATGTATACCTTTGGTGTGCGTCAAGGTAGTAAAACCTTGAAATTAATAAGAAAAACATGGATTATACTGCCTTTATGAACACTAAAAGTAACTATTTTGTCTATGCATGTGTGTACAAGGCGTCAATAGAAGAAGAGGTTTAGAGTATGCAGTCGTCTCTTTTTGGCACATTGTATTGCCATTTATAGCAAAGAGATCAGCTAATAAAATACCGCTTTCATTTTTAGCATTGCCGCTTTCTCTTTCTATGCTATACTATTTCTATGGATATCATTATCATAAAATCTGAAGTTCATAACATAAACGCATTGTAAATATTAAGTAAACCCGCGTGACCTTTCCTGTATGTGAAAAGATTATGCCGGTTGCCATATTTTATTGTAAATGACTAGGTATATCTTATATTTATAACTGTCTAATAATAGTGCCCATAGTGCATTAGGTGAACTGTCATTCATGAGTATCGTTTATCTACTTAGCCTACACTATCTATACTAATATAATAAAGAGGTTCATTTGTTTGTATGTGGGGGGTATTCTTTGAAACTACTGAATTCTTACACTAAGAGAAAGCTCCTCAATCCTTGACGGATATAGGTTACTAATTCTACGCGAAAACTTTTTTTGTGTACTTTGAAATGCATGAACTTTTTTTAAACATTCAACATTACTTTATTGATAAAGCACTATTAGCACAAAGGCTTATATAAAAAAAATCAATTATTTACAAAAAAAAAAAATGTAATAAAACAGGCTTTTTTATACTGCTACGACTACAGCAGATATCACATGGATGAGAAGTTCAAAAAATTCTTTAATTAGGAACTTACTCTCTTGACCAAAGGGCCGTGTGTACACAATTATCTGTTCTTGTTTTTCGTGCCTGTCGATCGATATATATCATATACAGTAGGCAAGGTCATGAATTTGTACATACCATATATATACATTTTTACTGGACTACTTTGCCATTCATCCTCCTAGTGTTTTTTCCCGTATCTTTATAAAGAGCTTTGACCATGATCGCCCATTTACCAGATCAGACCATTACATACATCTTTGCAATAGAATAGAAAACGGTATACACATTGTTAATCCAGACTGTGCCTAATTATTTACAAGCCTAGTCTACAGTCGAGTTTGTTTATGTTTGCCTACCAAAACAATCCTAGATTAAAAGGATATGCGGGTAAAATAGATTTAGTTGTACCAGCTAATTATTATTGTGAATGCTTACAATGTGTATGCTATTAATCGAATACGCTAATGTAAACTACTAGAATTTCAATCCGAGAATTATCTTTATAAACATAGTAATAATTAATACAGGATTCGTCGCAAACCTAGAGCTTTTTCTCGTTTCTTTATTTGGGTTTAACTTTGACCGTGATTAGGGTTTCCAATTCCATTTTTGGTATGCATAATACCAGTATCCCTGGATTGATCCCACTAGAAATACCGGTATTGGAAGCCCATGTCAAAGAAATACCATTAGGAATCAAACTAACCATCATTCTTTGCGTTGTATCATGGCAACTTTGAGGGGCATGATAGACATAATAACCGTTTTTCCTAGTAAAAGGCAACAATTATACCTAGTCAGTTTATTAAACAGGGCCTAAAGGCCTTAATTTAATAAGCGTGAAAGGCGTAACAATCAACATTTTTCTTGTCATAAGTGACACTTATGTGGAAACTGTTTATAAGTTTAGTGCCAAGTAAAAGTGTACCTTATAATCAATAAATTGAATTATCGTCCCCTTGAATCTGTGAATTAGCCCAAGTCACGCCGAAGTAAACGGACATGTAATATTTTGAACCGGGATCAACTCTTGGTTCTAGATCTTAGACGTTGGGTTTTCAAAGAAAGTGAAATAAGTGAGTGTGGCATTACCTACCGACAGACAGACGGATATAGCGTATACATAAGGGTTCCTAGTTTGAGCACGGAAGCCTAAAAACAAAACCCCTTTGACATGGTACCGAAGGTGATGTTATTATTACTTCTCGGTATCGCTAATAAGTTTATGCGCTGCGCGTAGTAGTTCTTCTGTCGCTTGTGACGTCTTTAACTTTTGGAAAAGAAACGGTTTAAGTGTCACGTAAATCTCCGGGTAGGACAGTAAGTGTGGCAATTTGTCTCGTTTGCACTTTTCTAGCTTTTATTTATCTGCAATGGAATTCAACCCTAGATTGGCTCGCAGTTAAACAGGACCACCAGAAAAACTGGATGAAGCCGGTTATATGTTTAAGTATAAATAACTGAGGTCTCTCATGCGATCAGTTATTTTTTTATAGAATCTCTTGACGACTCGCGACATTCATTCGTGTAATTGTTGGTTACACGGCGCGTACGATGCATTCGCACCTGCATCATAAATGCCCTTTTTAATAAGTCACTTATGTATAAAATGTTGAATAATATATAATTTACGAAATTACAGGTCGAATAGTGTGAAATGCTATTTTCTTGGAGTACGTTAAATGAAAGGAGTTCTTGATGCATTCTGAATGTATTAAATTATTGCTAGCAATGCTGCAATGTTGTTTTCCGATATTCCTTTGTTAACATTTATGTTTAAGCGGTTATGTTATAAGTGTTATACCAGTTTCATCCAAGAGTAAAAAGTCATAAGTCATTCAAGTTATTTTGTGTTACTTAGTTATAAGCGGTTTTAGCATGGGCCTTCAAAATTACATACCCGAATCCATTATAATATAAAGTGATTATATCTTGTTAGTCACCAATTGTTGCCAGCAACGTCGTCGTCGCCGTAGAGTTCATTTATCCTGATACAAAAAATTTAACGTGGAAAAAGTCCTGTCCTGTCATCGCATATTCTAAATCTGTGCAATATTTTTAATCCGCTTATTAGCTGTTTTTGTGAGATTGTAAGATAAATACACAAACATACAAGTACCCCAATATCTTCAAATAATTTCATTTTTATAATAGTATATAAATAAATAAATACATAATAAATATCTTGGGACAGTTGACACCAATTGACCTAGTTCCAAAGTTAGCAACTAAAGCTGCTTGTGTTAGGGGTACTAAACAACGGATATACATACTTATATAGATAATTATATACTTAAATACATATAACAACCACGACTCAGGCACAAACATTCGTATTCATCATACAAACATTTGCCCCTCCCGGGAATCGAACCCGGAACCTTAAGCTTTGTAGTCAGGGCCGCTAGGCTATCTGGTCATCAAAATATAATATATATATATATAATAAAGCCCCTTTTTGTCAACAGTCAGCGCGGTCGGAAGGCGAGTCGTCCGGCGAGCAATCGTGCGAGAGCTCAGACGAGGGCGTCGGGCGCGACGTCTCAACCCACCAGCCTATCCAGCAGCACCAGCCTGCCCAGCACCAGCCTATCCAACACCCGCCGCTGCACCAGCCGCCACATAACATGAACCACCACGCGGTCAATCATCAGACTCTGAACAACCACCAGCTTAACCATCATCAGCGAAATTCGCCGCGACCGCTTGAGAGGGAGTTAAAGGTGACGATTCTTTTTCTTCAATTTCGAGGAGGATGTCGTCGCTATTGTGTAAAATGTAACATGAAACAAAATGCCAAAAAACAAAAATGCCTCTGCTATTACAGACTTGGATGCAACAAAAATCTCCCTGATTGGTACTTTTTCGCACTTTAACATCTAATTGGCGTACTTTGTGGAGTAATATAATTTGGAATTTTCTAGGTCCGTGATGATTTCGAGTCCCTGAAATCATCTCTCCACCCGCACCTGTCTTCGCTGGCTTCGCTCGCTCAGGGGGCTCCGCTGTCAGCGCCGACGAGTGTCTTCGCACTTGCCAGCGGGGGTGCTCCGGGAGGCTTCCCCTACGCCCCCCCTGCGTTCCTGGCCCCCGCGCCGCCGCCGCCTGCGCAGCCCGCCGGCTCGGCCTCCTCTTCGTCTTCGGAGGGCAGCGCTGCCGGCTGGAGCTTCGAGGAGCAGTATAAGCAAGTTCGTCAAGTAAGTTCACATGTTTTTTACTTGGCCAGTATTTTATTAGCATATTTGTAAGGATAGCGTAGACGCTTTTACTCGTAAGGCATCATTATCGTGGACGTTTACATCAATATTATACACGACATCGGCATACCTATCGTCACAGTGAATGGTGAATTAAAAGCGTCTTCCCAGACACTATGATTCGCTTTTCTTATATTATAGTACTACCGTACCTACTGTGAGACGGCAAGTTATAATTATAAGTTGTGTTAAGTAGATGTGCAATTATGCATGTATCTATACAAAAAACAAACCAGAAACTTTTAGCTTTTCCGAACAAATGCTTTGTCCGGGTTAGCTGTTTGAATTGTTCAATATCAGCGAATGTTGTTGGAAGAATTTTACTTTAAGAAACGCTTAAATGTTGGGTATGTTCATGTCATCAATGCGAATAGAGTTATTTTAGCTTCATTGTAACATCCCGCTTCAAATAAATCACAAATATTTACTCGGCCAGTAATAACATAATCGTGCGTGTCAATTCGTCTAAGCCCTCTGTAACTTGTTCAGGGTAGTCATTACATTGCTATCCAATACGAGTGCCGCCACAATGGCAACCCGTTCCTGTTATTCGTTACATATTTCATGGGGAGGGATGTCAAAACAAGTGAAGGGTCGGGGACGCGATTACCGTAATACTCATGCTAGGGGACGACGGGATTGAATTTGCATCGTCCAAAACGTGTTTTACACAATTCTACCCCTAAAGTTACTTTAGTAATTTTATGCATCAATCGATTTTTTACCCTACACGAAAATAAAGGATATATTTAGTATGAATTTGTCTATTTGTCTGCCATTGACAATATGATGGCATTGATAGAGCTCAGCAGATTGACCGATTACTATCGAAATGAAAGCAAATTTTTACGGCGGTTATCATTTTGACGCCGGATAACATAACACCGGAGGAAGAGGAGATAATATAACACCGGAGGAAGGTTAATCATTTGAGTAGTTATTGTTGCCTGTTGAATACCTTATAATTTTTTCCGTCTGTATCATATCTTTTGTTTGTATGTCAAGTAATCAATAATAAATAAAGATTATATGTTGTTGTTGTATGAAATACTTAATGAAAAGAACTCTTTTTTTTCCTCAAGCATGTATTATAAAAAATGTGCCCCAAAAAATGTATAAGGACATACTTAACCTGTCATCTTGTTTCCATCTCACACAATACTTCCATTGATACCAAAATCCCTGTAAGTAGCCTCCTTAAGGTGAAAACGGTTTTCCGGACCGCATTATTAACACTTTCACGTAGCGCGTCCATCGTTAACAAGCTGTGAATTTCTTCATCAAAGAGAACGGAATAAAATTATTGTTCGGCGATCACGATCATTGCGTTGGTGGGATCCTTGAAATGCTTTATGTGGGGCGTAATTTGCGTTTGGCAAGTTGAAAGCGATCGAGAAACAAATTGGATCCTGCATTCAGAGACTTGGTTTCCGGGGTTTTAACGGCACTTCGAGTACTCATTAAGTACTTTCATCTTCATATTGTCCTTTAAAATTATTGCGATTTACTTTCGTCGCTCTTGTCTCAATAATGTTCTCATAAACATTTTTCAGCCTATGTAACGTAGCAAAGGTTCGTCGTTTAGTACGTCTCTTTATTATTGGATTAAATAGAAAGGGACATAGTATCGTGCTACCCTTACATATACTTAGATATTTATTTTACTGATTAATCAAAAAAGTAAATGGTTATCCACTCACGCCATTCGCCTCACAAGATCCTTGGTATCAAATTAACATAGGTATATACATGTAGCTTGCGCACGATCGGTCAATAACTTTGAAATAAATACATCGTATCATGGTCTACTTAAATAAATTTCATAATATATAAAACGAACATTTCAAGAATCTTAATACTTCACATATGGATAAATTTTAAACTATAATCATAATCATAAACTTAAGAGCTAAGCTAGTGCCGTGTCGGTAAAGTTATTAACTGTACAAAGCAATAAATTAAACTACATACACTACAGTACAATGCAGGGTCTACGAAAATAACAATACATATTCTAGTTTTTTTTAATGAAATTTTAACGCATCTGCAATCTATTTGGTCTATAGACTAGTCTATAGGCGGTGGTGATCACTTACCATCAGGTGACCCACTTACTTGTTTGTCTTCTAAAAATACTTCCAAATTTAGAATGATTTTCGCAATGAACTGAATTTTGTGATTAATATCTCATTAAAAAAAAGTGACTAGACATGTTGTTTCCGTGGACCCTTCAATTATTTCCAGAAGTGTCATCGGGTTTCATCGAAAATGCACTTAAATCGCTGCTTTTCGATAGATTGTCAAGTATCATGTGAGTAATAAAGAAATAAAGTTAATGAAATTTGAGTGGTCAGCCGTTCCATATCCAGAACCTAAATATTTAGTTACCAGTCCCCCAACATGGGTTTGAAGTATTCGCTGTGGCTAGTGCGAAGGGAGAGCTGACACGAGTGTGCATTATTTAGGAAATAATGCACACCTTAGTAAAACTTAGGGGACCTCACTTAGTTTTAGTTTTCCTATTTTTAATATTAGTTTAAGTTTTCTATGTCTATGTCTTGTTTTGCTATGTCTATCCATGTTGAAAATAAATAACTAATCATCCTGAATAGTCTCATCCAGAGAAATCATATACATCTTCATCTCTAAGTATATTTAAGTGTATTTAAATATATAATTATCTATATAAGTATTTATATCTGTTGTCTAGTACCCATGTCTAGCACACAAGCAGCTTTAGTTGCTTACTTTGAGACGGGGTCAATTGGTGTTAATTGTCTCAAGATAATTTTTTTTATCTCTCCTGTTTTGTGTGTCAGGATTTCATACATAAGAAGCGAAAAGAAAACTTATTTGTTTGCTAGGGAAAAAAGTTATAAAAGTCTTTTAAATTTTTTTAAAGTTTCTTGAGTATTAATGAGATTTTAACGAATATTTTCTACTTTGAGAATGTTTGCAAGTACATACAATTTTAAGTCTTTTAGAGTAATTTTGAGTTCGAATTCATAAAGACTGATAGCCCTAGGTGTAGTGGCCAATGTCTCGCGGCGTCGGCTTTTCCGCAAACATCAAAGGCGTTGACCCACTGTGTGTTTTTTACAGTTGTTATATTTTACATCTTGTGTGGTCTTCTAAATGCCACAATTATAGTGACTTTCAGTTCGATTCGTTCAGTCGTTACTGAGAAAAAGTTTCAGTTAAGGTTCCGTTTTTTTAACGTTGGTACCGAACCGTTCAGAGAAACGCCGAGCAAGTGCAGCTCGCGCTTACACACCAAGAGTTTCAATATGTACACACAAAACAATATATTGTAATTGTAAAAAAATGAATACATTGAAAATAAAACGAAAAAACGAAATATTCAATTTAAAATAAAATTACACTATAACTAAATTATCGTAAAATTAGCTAAATAAATTAATAAAATTAAATAAAGTTATAATAAGTTAAGCGTTGTACACACTTAGTAACTAAGAAAGCACTATGGCCATTGGCTGACTGCATGGACCGGCAAATGAAACGATACTGCCAGACTTGGCAATACAATCGATCTTAGAACTTTTTAGGGCAAAATAGGAACGAGAATAATAGTGTATTTTTGTCGTTAAGATGCAATGTATATATTTTAAGCATGTGTAGTGTAGCTATGGAAAAAATATCACTCAAAACACAAACGCTTTATTAAATGAGCTTTAACTTAGTAAGTTAAGGTTGAAAACCGTATTCGACACGCACCGGGCCTAATAATAATTGTTTAAACCCATAGTTATAATTTAATTGTTAACATTAGCACGTACGGTTTAACTGTTAGTCTTAAGTGTTTCAGAAATAAATAAATAATAATAATAATAATAACGCAAACAATACAGTCATCTGCTAAAGAAAAGTGTTTTTTTAACCGCACGGTCACTTTAACAAATAGATTGGCGCTTTCAACCCAAATTGGCCGAACGCGTTCAACCTAAATATTACTTCGGTGTAAGTCATTGTTCAATACTCAATTGTGGGGAAACTGCAAGACGCTCAATAAATGCGCACGCGCTGCTTCTCAAGTCTTACTATCTCGTAACCGACACCTTATGGCATGAAAGTCAACCTACTAAATAAATCCACTAAGCTGGAACACCTCTAACCGCTCACAATGCTTTTAATTAATGTTTCATATTGACTTAGAATTTGATATGCACGAATATATGTATGTGTCGATTTCGCTTTGCATTTGGTTATTTGAACATCCACTAAGTATGATTAATGTCAGTATACAAGTATTTATAGGTTATATTTTGATTTATTCAAATCTTAGCAAAATTATAATTAAGGTTATAGTTAGTAGAGCAGTAGTAGAGTCTTGTATGTCCACAGTATAACTATCCTACCTATTCCGACCCTATTATCCTGTAGCTAACTAGTCAAGGCTATATCGCGGCCTAACCTTATTATTAAACTAGTCTACTAAACTCGTAAACTAAACTAACGTAGCCTTATATGTATTAATTTGTTTTAATCTAGCCTATATCCTACCCTTCTTCTTCTTCTCATTCTTTCTCAATCTCTTGGATGAAGGCCTCTTTCAATGTATGCCAATTCTCTCTTTGTTGCGCTCTTTGCTTTCACTTGGATCCAACCATTCTTTTGATATCGTCATACCAGCGCAATTGTAGTCTGGCGATTGTTCTCTCGATTGTTTACTCCCATGGTCTGCACTCGAATCTTCCAGCGCCTTACACCACGAACCGTCTTTACAAGCCACATGACCTGCCTAATCCTCATTGAGTTTTCCCATTTGTATCGGTGACGCTGCTATATTAGTTTTCGGTCTTTCAGTAATATTCCTATAATTACTAAAATTCCTATAAGCTACGTACGAGTATATGATCCTTACTTACTTACGTACCTGAATCCTATAGGTATATACCTGCACCTATATTGTAGCTTATTACTAGCCTAATCTAGTATTTTATCACTACTCTTTATAATATTTTGAGAGCTTACCTACACGTACCGATAAACCGATAGATTTATATGGATAGATTTATTTAGTGTTATAAAGTAGTTTAACCGAAATCAGGAGCGGTGTTCCTGCTCTTCGACTTTAAATACCTTATCACTACTATTACCTACCAACACTTTATTAATGGATTGAGAAATACAAAAGTTTGATTATACACAGCATAATAGCTTAACAAGATGTTCAGTTTTGAGTGGCGTTGCATTAGATGCCACGCGGGCGAAGTTGTTTAATTGTTGGTGGTTGATTTTTTTTCTTGCTTCGATTGTTTATTTTACGTTTTTTTTTCTGTTAGAAGACTTCACTATCACTTAGGGCTTAGTGACATAACAGAATCACAGGTAAAGTCTACTATGATATTGCTTAAAAGTAGTCAGTCATCTCTTACCTGATTTTCAATGATTTCATCTAAATGTTTTGAAACAAATATAAACAATTAGATTAGTACACTACACGCTCAATTGTCAATGAACAGCTATGTCATCTCTTTTTGGGGTAGTTCTTATTTTATTAATAATAATATTAATGGAGGTTAATGATGGTATAAATAGAACCAACCGTTCTTAACGCTGCCATTCTGCAACCGAGCGTCGAGCGATCAACTTCTCCTGATGATTACTCGTTCAGATGTGAATCTTGTGTCGACTAGTATTTTTCGGCGGTGTAGGTTGTGGTGATGCATTTGTGTTGTTTGTATTGCTTTATGCGGAGAGAGGATGGAAAAATTAACTTTGCATGAGAATATAAGAGATTGAAACGAGCATGGTGCACGATTTTACCTACAATGTTTTTTGGCGAAGTATCAAGGTAATTGTTTCCAATTGTATTAATGAACTTCGCACTATAACCATATAACCTATTATTTATTTACCTATGAATGCTATAATGAAATGTGTGAATTATTATGCAACTTGTTTCTTCTTTAACAATTTTTTTGCAACAAGTCCCTCTAACGGCGCCACCTCTCCTACGCTTCCTTACATCTATATGTATTAGAGATTGAAATGTTATTTGCATTATACGGTTATAATATACGTCTTTTTATTTTGTTGCCATTCATTACGTTAGATATCTTAATTTCATATAATGTGTCTTTCCATAGTTTTGACCAGTAAAGTTTTTGGGTTATTTGTGCTTTAAAAGGTCTTTAAAATAATAACGGTCTTCCGTTCGCTGTCAGTAGATGTAATTGTATTTCATTCAATTATGAACAATATGTTCATAATTATTTTATTTATATATTTGTGAGTGGTGGTGGTTAAAAGAACCCTCTTCTAACCCGCCACTAATGATACAGGATGTAACCTATGAATAGGCCGACAATAATTGTAATTCGCGGATATTCGAATAACCAATTTATATGTCATTGAATAAAGTATTAATTAAAAGCATTATGAGCGCTTGGAGGTGTTCCAGCACTGTGGATGTATTTAGTAGTTTGGCTTTCATGCCATAAGGCGTCGGTCAAGAGTTTATATGGCTTGAGAAGCAGTGTACGCACGTTTATTGAGCGTCTTGCAATTACCCCTCATTTGAGTATTGAACAATTAGGTTGAGTTAGTCTGGTCAATTTAAGTTGAAGGTGCGAAACTATCTGTTGAAGTGACGGTGTGGTTTTTATTCAAAGCAAAACAGACATGTTCTTTTAGCAGATGACGTTTTGCGTATGTCCGTAGGTTGGGTAGGAATAAAAAGCTTTTTATCACTAGGTCTATACTTACTACGTCGCATCATTTGAATCATGAGTCACTATAATACGTTATTACAATAATTTTCTAAATTATATGCCAATGCCTGCCAAAGAAGTCAATAAGTATGGTATTTATTGTGAAAAGGTTTTACGATGGCTCAAATCGTGCTACAGGAATATTAACACTACCTTTGTGTTTATATTTGTTGGTTAAAGCGATTTTATTCTTTAAAAATTTTATGCGAATTTGAGTGCTTGACATCACTTATTGAAAAGCGCTTTTTGAAAAGTACTTATGTTATTTATTACTCATGATAAGAATGCCGTTTGATTAGGGTGCAGTTCTTCGTAATTCCGTACCTTCGCGGCATCAACCATTTGAATTGTTTCCTAACAACCTTAACCCTAGGGTTGGTTTACAAGAGTACAAATTATCAAATTAACTTCTAGTTATACCTAAAGCATACTAGTCGTTAACATATTATTAGAGCACCCTCCACGAAAGGCGTTGTTATCAAATTACTGCTTTTATAAGGAGGGGGTGCGTTAGGTTTGTGAATAAGGTTAATAATTAATCAAATAAGTATGGCGGCCGGCGCAGAGGGTTATGATCACAATGGCTGAAATGCAGCTTATCAAATTACGTTAGATTTATCAAAGATTAGACTTTTCAAAGTCTAAATAATTTTATGTCGTCTGTGCCTGAGGTTAAAGCACAAAATGCCTAAAGTTTATTTATAGCAGCATTATTACTAAAGGTGTATATATATAAACGTAATTGTGACAGTCAAGTGTTAAGCAATACCTATAGATACACAAGTCAATAATTGAATGAACGATTGGCTAAATTGCAGATCAGCTTACCAGCATAGTGCTTGAAGTCACAAGTAAGCACACGTTGACTAATTTGCTACATGGCCGTATAGTGCAGATCGTATATTTGCATAATGCTGAAAATCATAAGCAGATAAAGCACAATAACTCTTGAGTTATGAAGGTTTTTTTAGTTTATACAGTTATTTTAAAATCTTAGGCTAATGCCTAAGAACTAATGTTCTAGTCAGTATAAGTTACACAAATAAAACATACTTTGCTAGACTTTATCAGATTTAACTTAAAATTTTTAGGTACAAACGATTCAGACATTTTATGTTGTAGACGTGTTAATCTACTCGTACAGCAGAAAAGCACAATTATAGGGGTCTCGGTTCTGAGTTTTAAGTTGTACTATTTGCAGCAAAGACCCTTATTCGTGGGTTTCCAGTGCACTAGGCATTTTCAAGGAGACGCCGAAGAGTCTGGTCGGTATGACAGGCGACCTAGGAATGGGTCTGGCAGCTTCCTTGCACAGCGTATAAGCTTAGCTATACGGAGAGGTAATGCTGCCAGTATTAGGGCACCAGAAAATTCAATGATTTTAAAGTAAAGTTGTCATAAAATCGATTTTCCTCATTAGTAAACTAAACCCGTGCGAAACTAGGGCGGGTCGCTAGTATTACACAAATTTAAACTTCTCTAAGCCTGTAGATATTTTCTGTGTAAGTGATTTTGTATATTTAAATATCTTAAACCATAAATGTAACGCAAAATACTTCAAACTTCAAGTCATATCGACAGTAGAAATCTGAAACGTCGTAAGGGATATGTCCCTTAATATCCCTTACGACATTTGAGATTTCCACTGTCGATATCATTAATAAAAGCACTAATTAATCGTATGTGATGTTTCTGTTTTGTGGATGTTCAAGATTTATATCACCTGGGAGGTCCGTCCACCAAAATATACACTCACGGGGTTGTAAGTCGTAATGCAGCTTGTGTTTACATTGAGCATCTTGCACTTACCCCATTATTGAATATTGAACAAAGAAGCGCAAATAACACAAAATTGACCCACAACAAATGGTGAACGATTCCTGCAAACTTGGGTTGAACGCTCGAACGTATAGATCTGTTAAAATGACGGTGCGGTTTATATTGAAATTACTTTAAAACAAAACGGTTTTTTGGCAGATGATGGTTTAAATATGTATTGTTTGAGGTTTGCAATAAAATATTTTTTAATAAAAACTAGATCTAGGATACTATTAACGCTATCGAGTTTCTGTTCAAATTTCGAATTTATTTAAAGCGTTAACAATAGTGATAAATTTAACAATTGCGTTGATTGATTTTGCTTGCTTGAAAACATAAACAATGAAATATTATTTTTTCAAAATCATACTGAATTTTAGAAGAAAGTTATCACGGAAAAAAAAAATACGTTGTTTCGAATTAAGCAAACGCAGAAAAACTTTGTTTCCATATAGTGCTTTTGGAGAATACTAGGAAATAGCTACTTACAAGCTCATTTTTGTCGCCATTAAAATACGTTTTTAATTAAATTAACTAACTTTTTTTGCAATGACAACAGAACCAAACACGGCCCGACATGTTCTTGTCCGGTTTTTTTTTATATATTACTTATTAGTTAGTAGTTATGAAGTTCTCCGTAATTCCGTGCATTCGCGGCATCAACCATTTAAATTGTTTCCTAACAACCCTATCCCTAAGCTAGGTGTACAACAGTAGGAATTATCAAATTAACTTCCAGTTATACCTAAACCATAACAGTCTTTTGGCATATTATTAGCGCGCCCTCCACGAAGGCGTTATCATCAAATTACTGCTTTTATAGCGAGGGCTAAAGTAAAATTACGTTCAAGGCGTTGGGAATAAGGTTATAAATCAAATTGGTATCGCGGACGGCTACGTTTTGTCCATAAATGTCGGCCATGTTGGAAACTCAGTGTTTTCCGACCCTAAATCATCGCGGCGATTACTGCTCCGTCCTTTTATTAGCCTCCATTACTGGCTAGTTAGATACATTGATTTGTTATGTTGGGACATCTTTATGAAAGAAAGAAAAAGAAAGAAAGAAAATATTTTTATTTAGTATCATAAAGTGCCAGCACCATTTACAAAAACAAATTTACAGAATATTTATAACCTAACTATCGATGGTGACACAATTTGACACCAATAAAAGGATCTCCACTCAGCACGTGCAGCAACGCTGGTTTTCCGTGGAGCCCTGGTTGGGGTTGCGCGACAGCAACCGAGGGGAAATACCCCGAATAAGTTGCTATACACCAGTCACTGCTATAGTGCAATGACTGGAATGAACACGGTTGTACACACTCATGGTTACATCACTATAGACGTTTATACCTAAATATGACAACGCCCTATTAATAAAGCATAGTAGGTTCCACAAAATAGACTAGACATATATAGATTACATGTGAATTAATAGATTATTTTCCAACACTAGCTTTTGCACGTGACTTTATCCGTGTACATTTTTAATCACATAATAACTTCCACCTCACATTTAACACCCTTAATGGTGGTATTATCAAAAATGCTTACTTAATGCAACTTTGCATCTCTAATTACGTTTCTGTCTTTAGTAGTTTAGCCTGTGCTTTGTGTGTCAGTCAGAAAGAAACACGCTGGATTTAATTTCAATCAATCAATTTCGATTAATTTTTCTTATTTATTTATTTCCAAAATAGAGTGAATTCGTTATAAAAAAAATGTGTCTTTGGTTTTTCTCGTCATTGCCATCGCCAAAAGAAATATTGGAAAAAAGTAGAGAAATATCCTGTTAAAACCTTCGAAGTTCAGTTGAATATACTTCAAATCATACATATTTGAGTAATGAGTAAAGTAATTAATTTTAACAAAATCGTTCGCTTACGTAATTATTCAATTGGACTGACTTTTATCTCTGCTGTAGTCAGTAGTTTATAAAAGGTTCGATTTTCATGAATGCCAGGTCCAGTACTGGCTCAATGAAGCTATCGCGTCATATACTTCCAACCAAAACTTCAAAACCTAGTGTAATTGGTATATTATCTGAAGCGGTGGTTACAAGTACAAATTTACCAATATATTAACATTTTATTACGACATAACTGCCTACGAAACCTAAACTTATTGGCCCACGTACAATCAAATTAATATCTCAGCAAACATAGCGATATTAAGACCGTGTCTACATATAACGCTGGCAGTGGGCTTCGTGTTCCACTCATTATATCTCCATCGTTTACGTGTAATAGGAAAGAGATGCAATATGGTCGGCGCATACGGCGAATTGAAGTCTCAGCGTCCCAGTGTTGTCACGACCTGCGATCACGCCCGGCACATTTGAGTGTGTCACTGCGCACCCCCGCTGCGCTACTTTATGGGCGACACGTTTGATTTTATTGCATTTATCAATGGTAGCATAATCGATGTGGGATTCTATAATAGTTTACGTTTGTTCAAATGGATCTTTATTAAGTGACGATAAAAAAAAACGACATATCACTTGAATTGAATCTCTATGTAAGTAGACGTACGTAACGTTAACAAAATGTAACCGCGAGTTAGAACGTTGACACTAAAGTGTTCGAAGTATGTAATACCACATTAAGATAAGAACAGAATCTTTACAATACTTACTCACCACACAAATATTAAGCAATATGAAATATACTTCTGAAAATTGAATATTGTACATCTTAACAGTGTACTTTGTAAATAGATTTAAATCCTAATCTCACTGTGCACAAAGTTCTTACTTATTACAGGCCCAACCACAGATTAATTATGTCAAGAATTAAAGTTGGTCATGGTTATGGTTGTCATCAGTTAAATTGCCGCGGCCGGTCGAAGAATTCAAAAACCATGGGCATATCGGAAAAGTCCTATTTTCCCCCGAAGAGCAGAGTATTTTTTGTGAATACTAAAGAACTAAATCATAGCGCAGAAAGGAAAAGAGGTAGTAGATAACTAATTTACAAGGCTACGGTACAAGCTCCGTGGGCGTTATTTAGTGTTTTTTGCACTGACCTATAAGTAATATGGACTTCTAGTCAGTGTTTAAAAAATGGCATATCAAAGGAGGCTAAAAAGAAGACTAAATCGATAATCGCTCGCGCTGTCAGTCTGTCGGACCGACGGCGCTGCTGTCAATACTATTATTTTGTAAAAAAACCTATTTGCAACGAAACACAATAAATTATTATTTTATGCAGTTAGACGTAAAGTTGTAAATCCAATGACTATAAATGGTAAATTAATAATTTGCATTTGTAACATTGGCGTCAACCTGTATTCTTATGTCGTGCCGTTTTTCTGCTGTCATTTAGTATGAAACTGTACATCCATGCATTATAATATCATTGGTTTTTTGCTTCGATTTATATTCAAGAATTAACTACCAATAAAACGGATTTCGCGCGGAACTTTTTAATACCACGCCCGGTTGCCTCTGGACGCCTTCCAAACTGGGACAAATCCATGACAAGTCTAGGAAAACGCGGACGGCCGGCAACCCTAGTAATGGTATACTTTGCTTACGCCTTGATTATATTGTATAGTCCACGTTTAAACAAAAACAAACATGGAAAGTGTTTAGAATACCACACCCAGCTCCTATCTCCACAAGCCAGTTTCGAATGCATACATTCTATTAGATTCGCCTTCAACCTTTTAAAGTGGCTGCAGGTTATGGGTGCGTTCGGAAAAAACGAACTTTTTTAAAACGCTTTTTAACGGACTCCGACGATTAGCCAAGTGAGCCATCGAGCTGGCATTCGAGTGTTTCGGATATTTATTTCGTCTAGACACTTTATCGCGCGATGCGTTTATCGAGGGGTGGAATGTTTAATACACTTGAGATTGGATATTTACCGTCAAATATAGTTTTGAGCGCTAAGGGTGCATGCTGCGTACAGTTAATTTTAATTTCTTTTGCAAGTTCGCAAGTCTGATGCCACCATTATGTAATAAAATATTCCGACTTTTTAGTTATTGTTAATCTCACAACACAAGAACACAACCAATTAGTTTGAGTTGAAAGCCGAGTCTAATAAGCCGCTTTGTGATTAACTTACTTATTTTAACTTATCGTCGTACATAACTAACAATTTTCTGTACAAACAAATTAGTCGTACATTAAAAAATGTTTGAGACTTCCGATCCTAATTAAGGCGCGTTCAGACTCATTACTCGCTTCGATTTAGATGCGGCTGTTATCGTGAACGATGTATGTGCAATTAGCCTTAAAATGTTGTGTTGTACATAAATCGGTAAGATTATGTCTATCGGCTTCATTATCTGTCGACGAATGGCTGTAGGTACATAAAGTGGCCAAGTATGACGCAACTCCAAAGAGTCGAACGTAGAATAATAGAATTTTTGGATAACCGTTCCCCAAACGCTGATTGCTTGCCGATGACGGTTTGAAGAATTTTTAGATTATAATGCCATTACTTGAACTTACTCATTTAACTCTAATGATAGAGCTTAGAGTAATGACGAGTCCTGATCTTTTTGATAGTACCACAGAATATAGTAAACCTGGAAATTATGTTTCGGGATTTAATTAGATTGCTACATTACAGAGTATATCTGTTTCTCATTATAAGGAACTGCTGATCAATCAAGTATGACATGATTTTAGTTTAAAACAACAGTGTTATTTTAAAATAATAATGAAATTACTTGTAATTATATGTATCAGTTATTCCTGTGTTGCAAATATTGCTTCTAACCAATAAACTTACTATTACAGTGATGTATGGCTTAATTTAATCTCCCTACATAGATTAAATGTATTGATTTAGACTTTGCAGAGATCGATGTGTAGGTAATTAAAGCAAACTCACTTTACTTTTACGCGGGTTTAGTCTTCATTGACTCGGCTTACACGCAGGTGATTTGTAATAGTTAGCCTAAGTAATGCAATTTTAAATAAGTATCCCTTTTTTCTAAGGATTCCTTTTGAATCTCTTCTCAGTTAAGGAACCCCTTTGCCAACCTCACCGCGATCACGAGTATATACTATCTGCGCGTACGCATGAGATGCGGTGATATCGCCGTGATGCACCCCAGCTGACTTGCTATTTCTGGGAGACGCGTGCGCATCTGTCGAGCGAATAGCGGGATGTGAATCTGGCTATCCTTTAACTTAATAAACAAAATACCTAAATAGGAACATAACCCTCCCTTCTGACGTCAGTCGGCTGAAACGGGCGATGTTCGAGTAGGTACCAGCATAGAGTCCCATTATAGGTATAGGAGAATAGGCAAGCAAAATAAAATTCTTGATGCGGGTTGAAAATATACATGTGTATGTTTATCTTTTGCCTAATTACCTACTCAAAATTTAATTTTTGGCAATGGAGTGATATTTACGGTAGAAGCCCTTGCTGTAGCGTGCTAGCAAGCATGCTAGCGTTTATCGCGCACATAAATGCTTTGGTTTGATTCCAACGGGATAAATGCTTTATGTCATCGATAAAAGCTAGCATGCTTGGCCCCTTGTTTTGCGTTGATTTTTGGCTATGTTCAATTTAGGGTCAAATATTTGAGTATTATACATAATATAAGATTTATGAGGTATTTTTATACGTGTCTGCTACTGAAGGTGTTAACAATGGTAAAACAACTAAAACTCTTTCTGAAAAAAAAAGAGTGTAAGGTTTTTGAAAAACGCTCACTTATACAAAGTATGAAGGTAATTGACGAATTAAATTATTTAAAAATCAAAATGCATTCGATACGTTTTTTAATTATCGTACTTACATTCTTTCGTCTATGCCTTGCGCCAGATTCTCGTTTGGCGGGAGCGCTATCACAAGGGAACACATGTCACATGTGGCTATTAGAATCCTTGTTTTTATTCTACGTGCCTGCAAACGGTTAATTGCACAAAAAGTGCATGAATATTTTTTTAACTAAGCATAGTTGTGTAAGTAAAAAAACTAACTTTCTTACCCCTATCTATTGTGGGTATCAAAATATTTACTTGCCATATTAAATTTATACATCAAAGAAACGTGTAGGTTGTACTCATATCTGGTTTATATGAAAAAAATACCGAATTCGCTCTAGTAGCTTTAATGCTGTAGATCAGAATTAGGCTCAAAGTTAGAATAAAAAGTTTTCACCAATAATCAAATTAATCCCGTTACAAGAAAATCGTTTTTTTTTGCAAAACGCCGTAAAAGTTAATTTAGTTCTGCTGAATAGAAACAAATTAATATTCTCTTCGGCTTAACAATGAGATCGAACGAATTTTTACCAGGTCTGAGGTACGAAACTAAGTACAATATTTTGAATTATTTATTTGCAAAATGTAATTAAGGAATCAAAAATAGGAGCAATAAACCGGCAAGTGACGTTGGTGTCAAACCGTTATTCTGATGATCCATCGACATTGTTTAGGTTTAAGAGTCATGCCCATACCGTTAGCGAATCCACGGAAACATTCAAGAATCTCGAACGTTTGCGATCAGCGTTTAACTTACGTACTCATAGATAATCACTTTAGTATGTATTTACATTCCCACTTGCAGCTGGGTAACTACTCTTACCGCGAAGATTTGCGCATAATGTACCTACCAAGCTCAGGGGTTGATTCGCTAGCTTCAGCTTTGCGTTCCACGTCGAGGCAGCATCCTGTTACCCTCGTTCATGAAACATCGCATGAACGAGATAAGGCGTCGCTTCGACGACGAACACAGCATCGCTCGACGCGTTAAAAGGACTGTGAATCCAGCCTCAAAAAGGGCTCTCCATACAAATGGCATTTAACCTTTTCCACCATCTCAACCTTAATCAATAACCATGATTTTTGGTATGCTGTTATTATGCCTTAGAACTAGGTTTGTATTGTTTGATATTCTTCATAGTTTTAAGAATATTTGCATATAAGTAGTTTCATACAAAACAAAAAAGCGTTAATATTTTCAAAAACTATACGAAATATTTAAAAATTAAAACTTATAAACCTAGTTCTAAGGCAATAACAGCGTATTAAAAAATTACGGCAAGGTATACGGTTTAGAGGGTGTAAAACGGTATCGCCGTTTGATGGAGAGCTTTGGGTACGCAACAGTCAAGAGAATACCAGGGGGGTGATTGTCTAAGCGTTAGAATCTAAGGGCAACAGCGACGAGTTCAAGGCAGCGCGCTATCTTGCTCTACCGCGTTGGCAAGAGTGAAGGTTACAAAGGGATACCTCGACGTCGAGCTCGTCGCTGTTGCTCTTAGAGAGTGAAGCGGCAGGGCAGATTGTCGTGCATTACAGCAGTAAGTGCGTACGTATGTGTTAAATATAAGTAGTACATAAAATGCGTAATTTAATATTTTATAAGCAAATACCTCACGCCGCCCACGTTCAACCACGGTTACCTTATAAGACTAAAATATTAAGGTGTGTATTTGCTTAAAATATGTAACATAACATTAGCGATTTACTCATTCTTGATTTCAATGGGATACATGAAGTTACACAATGTTTTGACATTTTCTTTCTTAGTTAGAGATCGTAGGTTCTTTTGACCCCTTGGTCTTCTTTTTTTCACAAGGGTCTTGTTTTTTCTTGACTGAATTTAGGACAAAAAACAAAGTTTTGACGAAAACGAAAGCTGCAGTAACTTTACCAGTATCTATTAGCTTTGTCGATCATCAGATTATTCGTATCGCGGTTAGCGTGTCTGAAATTTTACTGATTGGCCGATTCGTCTAGTAGTATGTTATTTCTTTCTTTACCTTGTTTCTAGTACCCAAAGAAATAAACCACATAATGTTCCATTTTCATATTTCCTGTGGCACAAAACTATATTGTTTTAATTTTTCAGTAAAATATTGTCTTTTCGTGAAGCAAGAAGAGATGTTTACTAATTATTAAGTTTTGTGTTATTACACGTAAATGAAATTATCTATTGTATAATGGTATCGGATTTTTTTTGGAATCCACCGATTGGACATTGATTCGCATCAAAGCCCGTTAAACAGTCAAATCTTGCAAGTGATTGTTAATGCGGACATTAACATTTCTGTTTGTTAAGGCTCGCACAAATTCCACTCTAATACGATATCTCGCCATATGTATCAGCTCTCTGCACATTAACGTCTCGGGTAACCGTCGACCTGTCACTCCGCAATGCACTCTATGCAACTCTATTTATATAAAACGCGTTTGATTTAGTGTCAGGGATTTTGCTAGTAACGCTACCCTTATTTGAATTGAAATTATAGCCGTAGAATGGAGGTCGAAATTTCGAATTTAGCATCCGCGCAACCACCTTCCTCAGTCGAGGAGTCTAAATGTTTGCCACTTTTGCACCTCTTCGCATTGTAATGCGGCGCCAATGTGACAAAGCTTTACAAACCTCGAACATACAATTGAAAAGCCTATACACGTCACACTGAATGTAAAAGAAACGAAATAAATTTTTACCCTGCGTTCTATTTTGTTCTTTTTCGACACCAGCATCACACGTCTCTACAAAAACCCTCAACTACAGCCGACTCTCTTATTACACGCAAAAGTGCAGGCACGAGTACGGAGATGATTCAGTTTCAGCCCTCTATAAGATCGTACAAAGGCCATCCCTTGCCCACTCATACGTAATCAGTAATGTAAGAGTGTGATAGACGTAGTCTTACGATTTGGTTGATGAATGGTTGTGAATAAGAGGGCAGGCGAAGGGTAGGACTGAAATAGCCCGCACGGGACAAGGGAGCATCTGCTGCCCGTAAATAGATCCCTCAATGTAGTATCAAGGACGTGTGTGTTTATGTCGCAATTGCTCCAAGTTTGGTTTTGTTTTGCCAGAATTGACAGATTCGGATAAAGAATAGCTTAGTTGGGTTGAAAAGGCTAATAGTGGAATATTCGTAATCAACAAATTAATTGCAGACCAAGAATGCCGTGGCGAGATAACTTAAACGCGTATGCTAAGGACAGGCTTAGATAACTGAATGAAGACATTATTACGTTAGGTTCTTTGTTGAATTATTTCTGTATGGCAATGGGTTACAAAGTACATGAATGTCATAATTTATTGCGATTATTTAAATTACAACTTCCTCTACGTAAAACTTGGAAATCGACACCGACATTTGGTTAACAGTTTTTGCTCCAAACATTCCTATAAAATGTTTATCACCGCCGCCGTGCGCACATGTGGCCCCAGCCCTCTTCACTGGAGATTATTCTAAAATTTCCAGATTGCCACCCCGGGCAAAAAATAAATAAATCCAAAAGCCAACACAAAAAATGTCCCGAATCCTTGAGTCGACGATTAAAATCCCCTCGAAATCCAAATTTACAGTTATCGGTGTGCTTGAAACGTGGATAAAATGTTCAGGCATCGCGTCTACCGATATTTCATTTTCGACGGAATAAAACGAGAGGGCCGATGCTTATAGAACATTATTTAAATTTGGGATAGTGTGCTAGTTAATTAAATTTCGCTGTGCATGTGTGCGTGGAGCTGCAACAATTTTCGGGGAAGAAAGGGACGTATTTTGGTTTATATTTGGAATTGGTCTACGGTAGTGTGGGTAATTTAATTGTCTGTTTACTTGTGTGCTGTGCTGGTGCGTTCTGTTTCTGCTGGTATTAGCATGTGTGCAGCGAGGGTGGGGGCGGCGGCGCATGCGTCGACCCGCGGGTTATCATTTCCTGTTCTCATTTAAAATTTACAACTTATTATTTTTTGCTTTACAATCTGGGTAAGCTGAAGATTTTGTTAATATTATCCTGAATATTTCCTGGCGTCGTGTGATTGATATTCACCGTTAATAATGTTACGCAGCAATAGAGGACGGAAATGGTAAAAAACATGTTTATTCCGTTGGAAACGTCTTGTACAGGGTGTAACCTGTTTGCTTACATTTTGCCCGCGTTGATGTCAGCGGTGCCCCGGCGCATAAAGCGGGCACAACTATAAAATGTCCGGTCGATGCGGTCGATAAAACACCGAACAACATTTTTACTGTTTAATGCGTAATTGTTTATTAAGGTCGGGCACGGTTTGCGACGCGGGGGCTTTGTCGGGCCCGCGACAATATGCCATTATAACCGCCGATTCGATACACCACCGACCTGTATATAGATATCATTTCACCTTAAACCTATTGATGCAAGTTTTCATGTTTGCAATTTGCGATGAAACAAAACGCTTGACATGATTCCGAATGGCGTCAGATTTACGTAAGTATTGGACAGGTTTAATGTGGTAGATATAACAAGCCTAGGTAGGTAAAGAAGAAATTTGCACTGTGTGTGATGGGAAATGTTATTCAGAAAAACACAGTAGCAAAAAAAGGAAAATTTCTATGTATTTTTTTAACCTTGCTAAGATTTTTTGCTACTACCATCCTCCTCGTATTCTATGAGATTTTACTAAGAAGCAAAAAAATTTTACAATTTTTGTAACAAGGTCTCAAAGTTTCTTGCCAATTAGAGATTTGTTATGTTTGGAAATTTAGCTCAATTAACATCCTTCATTTCGTACCTAACATGTATAAATATTTGAATTTGAAACTGAAATTTCCATATAATCGAGGTAATTAAAGCAATGGCGAAGCTGTATGGTGCATTGTTCAATAAGTCTAGTACTACTTTAATAAAACTATCCGACTTTTAGTATTGACGTCAATGGGTATATCGAGTTATAGTTTAAGACGTTTTTGTAACATACACTTTAAAAGTTGAACTTTTCGAAATGAATTTACTCAAACTATGGTTTGAGTAAATTCCATAATAATAGCAAGAATAGCAGTTAGTAGATGTCGTACCGCTACTCAGAACGAAACTTAAGTAGATAAATAAATTAGTCTTGGCTTTTAGAGGTAAATCTGCTTTATAAAATGTAGTATATTCACGATTATTTAAAACTAGCGACCCGGCCCGATTTCGTACGGATACAATCGGGATATAATAAAAATCTGTAAAAAGAACTCGAAATGATAGTGAAAACTGTATCAAAATTCGTTGCGTGGTTCAAAAGGAGAAGGTGGCCGAATATACACTATAAAGATTTAGGACAGACAGGAACGGATAACGACTTTACTTTATACTATGTAAAGATAAGAAGACGAAGATAACGAAGGTAAGTAAGAAGCAAACCCTAAAATTATTTCTATTGATAACCTCGTCTTACTTTGTCGCACTAGTGCTATTCAGTACATTTCAGCACTTCTGTAGGTAGCGTATTTACCCCTTTTAACATGCAATGTCTATGCGGTAAGTTATCTAAGTAAATATTTTGTTGGGTTTCAAAGCGTTGTCTATCAAAACATACACTCTAAAAAGCTTGATCCTTACCGTCTTAATACAAGGAATCATCAACAATCGCCACGTCAAAACAACCCGTCCTTTGATCAGCCCCTAATTACACTTATACCGAGAAATCACTTAATGAGTTGTACGAAAACAAACAAATTTAACACTTGAAGGCCGTTATGTAAGGGTGTCTGACTGAAAAGATACAAGCGGGTTAAAACGGAGAAAAACCGTAATTGACCAAAAAGTGTGACAGTTTAACTGTACTGTTTTAAGATTAGCAGTTTTTTTTTAAACGATCTGACAGCATAAAAATAGCTAGATTTGGAAGCGATATGAAGTCGTAGGGTTACACCGTTTTAGAGCGGCATCGCTGAAAGCGCTGTGTGAGCGCGCGCGTCACTCGAGGTGCGCGTGAGTTGTTTGGACAGCGCGATCACAGAGCCCGGCCTGCAACGTTTCCTCTTTACGACCCGCCCAACTGTGCACCACTTTGTATCTTGATCCATTGTTTTATCAATTTCAATAATTTATCTTCCGTGAACGGAACGCGTCTCTCCGCAACTAAAATATGTGATTCTTGAATTTCTGAGAAGTAAACAGATTTTACGATTTTTTGTAGTATTCTAAACATTTAGAGCTGATGCATCGGTAGAATGCGGAGACGTCGGTTGTTTACGGAAAAAAACCGAAGTTCGGTGTTTTCTATCTTAAACTTCTCAATATTTATATAATACATGCTATGCTAACTACGGCATTATACTTTTTTTTATTAGGTATAGTACCTACAAAAATTGGACGGGAACGCATTGATTGTCAAAGTCTTAATAAATATACGTAGCGAGCTTGAAAAACGTTAAGGCAAGAAAAATTTAAAAGTTAAAAAGGCTCAGTAAGTACTCTTAAAACAGCTTTGAAGGAATCTATCTTTGGCAAACGAAGTTCTGGTCAATATAAATATGTTTTTTTCTGCTTCAAGACAAATTGACGCTCTTATTAGAAACTTAAAACAGATTGATCAAATCTGCAAAGAATTCGATGCAATCAATCAAAAAGCCGAGCGTATAAAGTTAATGTATGGGCGCGCCACCTACCAGGAAGGCGTGGCGTAGTATAATGAAGCTAGTCCATTAACAGTTTACTAGCAGTTTATAGGTGTTTTACAGACCGCTTTAATTATTGTGAAACATGCAGAATGTCGGTGAGTGATGGCGGTATCAGCGAGCGGGCCGAGCGATCTCGCTGTGTTCTTATTGTTCTGCAATCACTATCAATATGTGTGCGTGCACTTAACTCCTTGCATGCTTCGCTCGCAATTACTTGTAGGGTTTTTTTTTAGTAAAGTGTTCGCTACTTTTATTGTAGCCAATATTATAATCTAACCTTAAATTCTAGTTCATTATATTAAATGATTGGATTTACTGTTGTGGCATGCTTAGCTTTTGATTCAGAAGACGATAGCAAGAATGTGAATGCGGTTACTTGAGTGGTCAGCGGCGCCATCTAGCTTAAGCAATATAAAACAGTTTTTAAAATGTATAAATGTTTACGTCTACAAATAGGAAAGTGATGTATTAAGGCAGTTGCACAATTAAAAAAGAGAAAAATGAACATTGAATTTGTACTCTGTTTTACGGTTTTTAAATATTTCACTTTTTGATCGATTGTCACCATAGATCCGGAACAGCTAGATCATTTGCCATTTCTACGCTTTTCGCTCTTTCGTGCTGGCCTAGTAAAGGACGCTAATAGCGCCAAAGCGAGACGTGGCCACTCTGCAGAAATAACTCAATGCAAATAATTAAACCTCCCCAACAACACGTAAATTAGCAATCAGCAACAAATCGTCCATGAGAAACCGCATCCAAATTGAGTGATCATGCAGTAATTATAGATCAATTGGCAACTGCGGGGCTATTCTGTGCATCGGGGGTTATTGGGTGTTAATTAAAAGTGCATCGATAAATCTTCGCCCCTGCGAAACTCGTGCGGCGATGTCGGGTGATTAGGGAGTTGGAACCTCCATTATACGAGAAGGCGCGGAAGTAAAAACACAATTACTTTTGAAATCTACACGTGCTTGAAAATCGTAATATATCGTCTTTTGCCTCGCTAACTGTCGTTACTGTATTGTAAACTGTAGGTAGACAGACGACAGTTGGGAACGATGACATTGTGTTCTAAATATTTTTTCCGGGTTAAAAAATGCGATCGTACAATAAAATACATCTTACTTCTTCAGCATAAGAATCTTCTCGTAGTCTCCCTTATTGTAGATCTTCTTATGTCCCCACCGACTTTTTGATTTGCAGACGTCATATTGAATTTTTACATAGCCTATGTCACTCCCACAATCAAGATGAATCCAACGACACCTCACATGTTTAAATCCATCAAGCCGTTGAGGCTGCAGAGCCAACGAAATAGACTGCATGCATACATACGCACATACGCTCGAAAAAATACATTAATAATCAAAATTTGATGTAAGGGGATGTTTAGCTAAGTGTCTTTTTACCTAGTTAATTAGTTTCAGTATTAGGGTCAAATCACACAAGTTCGATTTCACTTAGGGTACCTACTTGAAATTTGATGTAGCACGATAGCTGAATCTTTAAACCTTAAGTGGAAAATAAAAATTAACAATAAAAAGACATAAAGAATAAAGTTCTAATAAAATTCATTCTTGAACATTTTATTTCGTGTCATATGTAATATGACCTTAATAATAGAGAGTAACGCAGTACCAAAATATTTCTCAAAATAACTTAGAGTTAGAACTTTTCCGATGCTCCTAACACCTATATCCATAAATGTATGCAAAATTCAACTTGCACGAAAACAAGGTTAAATCCTTTTGAAATCTGTCATTTTTGAAGATTAATCTCGCAAGAACCGAGAATAGAGGTCTAGGTCTATAACAATGGAAATTAAAGTACCTACAATTAACAAAGAGATGTTATTGAAAATATTTAACAAAACATTTTCTGTTTACTCATTTTGTAGGATTCTCTGTAAGTCTTAGTCTTAGTTCATGTGTCTCCAATTGTTCTAATTTCTTCATCCAGTACCGGAAACGGAAACAATTAAATCACCTGCACTAAATGTAAGAAAACATAGTAAAATGAGTTTAAGAAACAGTCGACTAACGGACTCTTAAATAATATAATTTCACGTTTTACGATTTTAGCGTGTAAATCTTGGGACTGCAATTATTCTTCCGTGCTTTTTCTTATTATATTGGTGCTTGATAAATATAAACGTTTATTTTAAAAGAAAATGTTTTAAATTGCGAGTTGTTAGGGTAATGTTAGAATTTTAAATGTATGAGATGGAATTGTCAGGAAATTCATCAGGGACGATGACAGTATATTGAAAAATTCTAGAAAATAATCAGTTTAAATTCAATGCCAATTTAAAGAACTAAAAGTATACTCTTTAGTGACTAAAGAGTATACTGGCAAAGAGTATTTTATTCAAATTACGGGACAAGTAGAAAGATGATGGCATCTTTCTACTTGTCCCGTAATTTGGATAAAATACTATTGTATGGACAATAGGACAGAAACTTTTAATCTCGGATTAATTCTTAAGTATTCGTGTTTTTGATAAAACAAAGATATTTTCATTTACAATGTGCCTATTATTTTCTTCCACAAACCATTATCTTTCAGTTATATGTACAATTATACACTTGTAAGGAATGTTAATTAGGAAAGTCGTTACTTTTAAACAACACGTGCATAGAGATTTACGTATTTATCTACGTACTTCAAATATGATTATAAGTAGGTATATATTTTTACAAGAAGACCACGTGATACCTAATTGACGTTTCATAAATAAAAGGTTATTAAAGCTCCCTTAGGTTTATAACGAATTTTTAGAGTTTCATATAAAAAGATAAGGATATTGTGGTTGTCCGTCTGCCATATACCGCCTTATTGTTACTGTATTTAAGTTATCGATTTAAAATAAGTAGCCTTAAATATTTGTTAGTGATTACCCAACCTGAACCTGGACTAATTTGAGTTGATAAAAGTTTATGCAATGCTTATAACTTGACCGGTTTTTATTAATCAAGTAAATTTGAGTATATTATACGTTTTAAAATTTTTGATTGCCAAAAACTTTGTATTGTAATGTCTTATTTGAGCATAATAAAGATGCTGTGTAGGCGAATTCGCAAGTAGAATAATATTTTCTTGAGGGAAGGTGGGGTGGCGCACACATCAACATAAAAAAACATAAACTCATTGCTATTAAACACTACTTAGTTTTGGGGATTTGTTTTTGAATGTTACTTTTATTTGCGGAATCTGAATAGTCATTCTATACAGCGCTATTTGTTAAAGTAAGTAGGTAGTAAGGTTTCGACGATTAAATCTCTTTCTTAACTAGACAGTGGGAACTTTATTTAAATAATATATTGTAGTAAAACTGCCGTATTGTCCGAACGGTCAATTTACAAAAAAAAAACAAGGCGAAGTAATCCCTTGCCGACTCCATTGTTTAATGGCAGGCAAGTTCCAGGAATCATTCTAATAATGTGCAGTATCTATTCACTTCCTCTCTGATAATAAAATAAAGATTTTTACTATTGTTTGAGCATTTCTAAAATTGTTGTAATCGCTTTCAACGCTTTTTTTGCCAGGATAGGCTCGCCTGGGGAGGCCATTGTCCTAGTTTTATTGCAGCTTACGTTATTTGTGATTAGGGACCATTTGTTGATAACAAACTTTTTCCTTTATAATTTCAAATGAGAAAACACTTTGCCTATAGCTGCGTTCTAAACGAGCCGCATGTTCATTAATATTTTCAACATTGACTTAATTACTCTTTTTGGTAAGAATAGAGATAAATTTGATCACTTAAATTAAGAGTAAATCAAGTACAAAAGATTGTTTGTATACATTAACACATGAATGTGATTAAATTTAGAGGAAAACATCGTTACCGGTTTGATTTTTGTAATGACAACAAAGTACAATATAAAGTTTTGCCCGGGGGTGCAATGACGTCATCCACATAAAAGGACGACCAAGTTCCCAAACAGCGATGCACGATTCTCGGAAACGACCGCAAATAACCCATGCCCTTTTTCATTGCTTTTGGCATGATTAGGAACTTTCTACGAGTTGTTAGTATCTAGAATTTTGCTGTAAATAATTAGATATTAAAGACAAATTAAGCGTAATGAAACAGTTTTTTTTTAGAATCTGACGATACTTATATGTATAGGACAGTATGTCTAAAAAAGAGATACGGAGTTGGGACACATTTTTCTTTGCTTTTGGTATGATTTGGAGTTTATAAGAGTACTTTAGGATTTTACAGTGTGCACATAAAAGAAATATCTACATTGTTACTACGTAAGTAGCAATAGTAACATAAAATACATTATTACACATTGATAGTCTAACAGCAATGTTATTTTTCGCTTGTCGCTTAGTGCAACCTTTTATAGCCAAGTACGATATAAAATAACTGAACTCAGTGTCATTGCTCATATCTTTCATAGCTTGTGCTAGAATTACAAAAAGAAAGCATGTGCTACTCTCAAAAGACCGCCATTCTTTACGTCGACTGTCGTTCAACGTCTTCGTGTGAGAGATTAACAAAACTGTTGTACTTCGCCAAACCCAAACCGAACCGGTTAAGTCCCAATGAACCTGTCACAACAGTACCCCGTATCGCAGGCACCCGTATCCTTTACCCCATTTATAAAGATATCAATAACAAGATAAACGCCCCACGCAATCGTGGCGTTTTCAATAGACGGATTTAATTGATTATTTGTGAAATGTAATAATTTTCTGGTGAAATTTTGGCCCCTTTCGAGGGTCAGTGTGGGATTTGGCATGTTGCAATCGATTTTGTATGACAGGTCGTTGATTGCATGATGCTGTAGGTTATCCCAGTTTTTGTTTATGGTTTGCTATTGTCATCTGTTCGTTGTCCATATGTTGGTGTTATAGTCAAAACTTATATTTGTGTAATGGAAGTATGATGCTTTTTTATAACATGTATTATTGCTCTACCTAAATGTAAGTACTTACTAAAAGAGAACTCGTTTTACTGGCATAAAATGATGTACATGAGTACTTACTTAAAACCAGAAGAAAGTTTATACTTATAAACTTTCTTCTGTTTTTTTCTATTTTTCCAAACAACGCCTATCTTACCGATCTTAGATAAGTGATAGATATAAATTAGATTAGATTTTCATTGCATGTAAAACTACAATAATTTTTGATTTACAGCCCTTTTTGAAAAATAGTTTAATACCACGTCGGCTATTTTTCTGTAAGTAGGGATAAATATCGTACAGTATCGAGAAATGAATTTTGAAATCTCAGACAAGAGGGACTAATAAAACGCCACCAATTCTTCGAATAACCTTGCATATTGTATTGACTCGTTCGCTATTTATAAAATTACAACTTAAACATGCTTACAGTAATAAAACTTATCTCCGTATCACGCAGTTGTAAAACCGAGTTCTGTCGCTTTCGAATTAAAGTTCAAATCCGTTTAAGTGTAGAGTTCATTTAGTTTTAAAGTAAGCAGGTAGGATTTTTTTAATTTCGAAGCGATCGCGTCTGGCGACAACCCCTGCTTGCCAGTGCGATGGGGTGGAGCTGAATCTAGCGCGTCGCGCCGTCCTGCTCTGGCGACATAGTTTTGTTTATCTCCGTCTCGCCTATTATTGTCGTATCAAGATTCGAACATCGCATTTTGTTTCCAATTTTCGATTTAGTTTATATCGGATGTTGGCAGGAGTAGGACGTCTGGCGGACGGCCATCGCTCTTCTGCACGTGCTTAGATGACGCGTCAACGGTTGTGTTCGCGTATTGTGTGGACTGTTTAGTGACGTTTTTGGTTTTGTTTGGAAAGGATAATTAAATGGAATTCATGAATTTCTTTAAAACGCTCATGGAGGAGCAGCCTCAGGCGGCGCATCAGGAGCCTCCGAAGATGCCGAATTTCTTCGAGGTTGATAAGAAGAAGGTAATCTAATTTAAAGACTTGCGTTATTTTATTTATTTAATGTAAGGCATTGTAGCTTGATTACTTTCAATACCTATAATTTTTTTTTATTTTCTTTTGGTAGATAACCAAAGAATTCTACACGGTGTTAGAACGGTTAAAATATTTAGTTATGCTTATTTTGCGAATGGCATTCAATACATTTAGCTTCCCTAAGAGGTGGTTGTATTTTTCTAGTCGATTTAGATTCAATCTACCTTATCAATAATTTAACAAAACAGATACTTTGATACTTTGTTTATTTTCACATAATATGTAAAACTACCTACCTGCCATTTCTAATTTAATATTTTTTGCAACAGTCACGTGTTAATTGATTCAATCAAGATATAGACTTTTGTACCTATTCCCGACCAAATAATTGTCATAGTGGCAGGTAAGTGATGAATTGTTTAGATATTAATCAGTATTTATATATTTATAATTGCAGTATGAAAAGTTACATCATTTTGCACTTTATCACATTGTGATAAGGTCCAAAACTGTCGAGCCGACTTCATATAGCGATTATACACTAACTGACATTAGAGACATGTCAGTATTTTTACATACATACTGACATGTCTCTAATGCCTGTTTCCCGGAGGGGTAGACAGAGACCACCGATTTCCATTTGCTACGATCCTGACATACAACCTTAGCTTCTCTTACTCTCTTAACATTCTTCATGCATGCTCGTCGGCTTAGGGTACTCCTGACCTGGCCTTTCTCTAGAATGTCTCCGATTTGGTCGGAATACGTACGCCGAGGTCTTCCCCTTCCCATTTTTCAATCCACTCTCCCTTCATGCAGCCTTTTTGTTAATCATTAGTATTTTTATTTTAGAAATAGTCACTAATGTACGTTTTAAGTATCTATCAGTTATTATTTTGAAGTAGGTACAGCGGTTAGCCATTTATAGACTAAAGTTAGGTACCTACCTAACTTTTATTACGATTGGGGTAAAACGAACAATTAGGTATAGCAATATCTAATGCTTTCCGCGCCCACCTTCCTACTGCATAATTAGTGGTTACTGTTAGCCGTGACCTTTCTTTGTATTTTAAGAATAAAAAAAGAAAAACTCAAAACAAATAAGCTTCGCCACTTCAAAGCAACGCCTCGGCAACCGTTACTCAATGATACAAAACATAAAAATTAGTAATTAAATAGACGAATGAAGCGTAAAAGATAGATATGAATATTAAATAAGTCGCTCAATAAAAACTGCCGATCTGTTTAAGGGACTTTTTTATGTGCAAGTTAATTATAGTTTTAATATAAAACGATACCAATTTAATAATGTGAAGCGGACGGATTAAAAAATGGATTCGATATAAATTCGGATAATTTATGGGGCATTTATTTAATAGGCATTTAATCTCAGTTATACGAGGCAGGCGTTAAGGAACCCGTGAAGGATTTTGTTTTAGGATTGTATTTAATAATCAGAGCTTTGATGTTATAGTGTCAATGCTTCTTTAAATCTTGGTTCTTTTTCATTGACTTAATGTTACCCCTTTTTACCCGACTACGGCAAAGCCAAAAGGAAGGGTTATGTTTTATACGTAGCTCTGCTCGCGCTGGGATTTCCACGTGATGTTATGTTAGGACCCCAAGGTGCCGATACTTCGGTGACAAATGGATGGGTGAATGTTCCGTATGGGCGTTATAACCGCTATCATAAATATATAAGGGATGAAAATTAGTTTCCTCATTTGACATACGCCGAAGCTTCGCGGAATACCTGGTTTGACTACAAAAAATTATTCGAAACCTAATGAAAGCTTTAAGGAAACCTACCATTCCTTCAAAATTCTGTCAACAAGTTTCTGACAATTACGGCGGGTAAAATGCCCTTTAATCGCCTAGGATACAGTGAGGTGTAACGCAACGAGAGTTGAGGTCACGCACTCTGCTTCATATCACGTGCGTGCCGGAGTTTCGTTCGATTTAAAAGAAATGTTTTGTATTGTATGACACTTTGTAATTTTATTGTTTTACAGATTTACTTTCTATTTTGTCTTAAGTATTTTTTTCTTTTTTGTAAATGAAAACTCAGTCAAGTTTGCGAAAGGTTTTTAAAGTGGAAACCAGGAGATGCATGTCGGACCATGCTCTGTGCAGGGTTCCGTTGTTATTACTACAATATATCTAAACTATTTTCTCAAGCTTGTTCAAGATTTAGCTAGATTTTCTAATTAAAATTGTTTTGGACTACCTACGGTGATTTTCAGTCCTTAGGTATGAATATTTTAGTTTGCCTATAGCCGAAGAACCGATAAAGCTAATAGCTATATGTATAAGTTGTTATAGTTTTCCTTTAAAGCATTTCATAAGAGCTTTTATTTAAAATATTTTTCATATTTTTAGCACTAGTTGGGTCTAGGGGTAGTAGGCGGGGGGGGGGGGGGGAGTGTCACGCCTCACCTCACCTAGGTATAGTTCAATAATTCCGAACGAAAAAAAATCACTAAGTCTACGCTATTGCATGGGATAGATATGTACAAAATATCAGCCGCGTAATTTGGATAGTTTTGGGAAAACGTGACTGTGACATACGGACAGACAGACAGACAGACGAACAAGGTGAAACTATAACTAGTTTGCCTACGGAACCCTAAACAACAGCAGTGGGCCATTGTTTAGCATCCCAACGAGACCCGGGGGTGGTCAATCGCGTCCGATTACTTTTACGATGGTACCCGGTTTTATAGCCGGATAATGCGTGAAACGAACGTTTTATAACGCAATCTTTAAGACCGGATTAAATCCCTTTTTATCCGTATTGATTTATCTGTGGAACTAACTCTTTAAATACTAAGTAGAGGATGTGAGTCATGTTCTCATGGACGTGTAAATAGGTTTTGCGGCTTTGTTATCTGTTCTGAAATATGGAGAGGATATTGGATAATGTTTGTATGTCTGTATATGGTGTTACGAGTAACGCTCTTGGATCCTGCGGCTTTTAAACCGACTGGTAGTAAATATAGAAATACATAATAATAAATTAGAAAATAACAACAATGCGGGCGTTAAAAACATATAAAAGTCGCAGGTGGAACGACTTCGTATTAAATTAAATAGACTTAACAATTAAAACCTGTGATTGCTTGAATTGAGAACTTCACGATTGCGACGGACCATATTGCATGTATAAAAAAACCGACCAAGTGCAAGTCGGACTCGCGCACGAAGGGTTCCGTACAAACTGCCACAAATCCTGTCTGTTGTACGGGAGCCCCTTAAATATTAATTTTATTCTGTTTTTTAGTATTTGTTGTTAACTTGTTATAGCGGCAACATAAATACATCATCTGTGAAAATTTCAACTGCCTAACTATTACGGTTCATGAGATACAGCCTGGCGACAGACGGACGGACGGATGGACAGCGGAGTCTTAGTAATAGGGTCACGTTTTACCCTTTGGGTACGGAACCCTAATAAATGGTGAATTAAATCTTGATAAGGTGTTGTTTAGACTGAGAGACGCGACGTAGATATTTGTGACGTTCTTGGCGGAAAGGGATGCAACGCCAGTGGGCGGTTCGTTATTTTAGTTTATTTTTACTTATGAATAAAATGTGAAGTGACATAACTGACTTTTGCCACGAGGTCTGCTTGTGCTGAGGACGTCGCATTATGCGTAGTTTACGCGATATGTTTTGAATAAACTAAGCCGCGAATAAGATACGCTCGAGTACCTACCTTATCAGTGTAAATCGTGCCTTAGGATCGAAGCTGACTTATGGCAGTTGTATGAATATAAAATGACAGTTAAATCTAGTTTGTAGCATTGGAATTTTAACGCATTTATTCGTTTTATAAGTTTTACCTAAGTAAAACTCCGCTATGTTTCAATAAGGCACGTTAAAAAAAGATTTCTGTGTTTATTATTTTCAAATGTCACGATGGCCAGTGAGGCCATACATCAAAAGAGACCAATGGTCATGTAATTGATGCATTGCAAACAAGTCTAGAGTGCAATTGTTGGTCGCGGGGAATTAGCATGTCGCGTGCGCGTGTGTGCGTTTGGACATCTTTGTTCGGCATCAATGTGTGCGTGGGTTAGGGCTGTGGTTTAATCCAGTGCCTAAAAAGGGGTACACCGAAATAAAAGCTTGTGATTTATGTGACAGTTTTGTTCACAATTTAATATAGGTACTTAGTTGCCGAATAGGTACTTACCAACATGTTTAAGTGTATGAAAAAAGAAAAGTCAAAGATTTTTTTTGGTTAGTAAATCGTAAGGAATTTTATGTTCACTAACTTTATCATTGAGATTCTAGTGCTGTCGTCGCCTAGTTGACTACACAAAGTCTTATTATTCTTAAGAATAATATAATAACTTTTTTAACTCCATGTATGGACTCATTTTTCAACCTAAATAGAAATCGATAGGGCTTACAAGCCCAAACCAAACTTGTACTCGTATCCTGTACTTGTACCTAAACCAAAATTTTACTATTTCTTGCGTACTTTTCTTATGTAAATCCGTGTATGAAAATAGATATTCATAACTTAAAAATTGGTTACGGCCTCCTAGGGTCTCTTAGGCAATGGTTCCATTTAAAATTGCCAACAACCCTGTATTGTAAGATTTATACCATTATACTCATGTCATAGGTTTGATAGGCCTCAAAAACTGGGTCAAAACTTTAATTTTTCTTGCTGATACAGCTTTTGTTAATTCTAAGTAGCTATGTTAAGTTATTCATATAACTGACAGGTTAATTAAGGTCTCCTAAGGTCTCTGAGGCAATGCTTCCATTTAAACTTTCCGAAAACCCTGTATAGTAAGATTTTAAACCATAATACACATTTACTACGATCCCATTGACAACCCTACGCACACATGTAAAGCCGAGTGCGATGACCGCGTTTACACCTGCGAATATAAACGCAACGTCCGCGCGGCCAATCAGCGTTTCTGTGTAAACGTGTTCGTGTTCATTAAGCGGCCTAAGCGGTTTGCAGGATGAAAAAAATCCGCTCACGCCTGTAAAACAAAAAGGGGTAGGCAGGATTTCTTACCCAACCCCATCTTAAAATTTATAATTATAGGTAGATACCAAAAAAAGTGGCCAAGTGTGAGTTGAAATGGTGTACCGGAGATTATTATCACATAAAATAATTTTGAATGTATTGAAATAAAAATAGTGCGGGGCCCCCAGCGCGAGCCCGACTCGCACCATTTGGCCGGTTTTTATTTGATGCTAGCATGTATTAGGTACCATTTTTAAAAGAGCAATAAAAACATATTTTTCGTGTAATAATACAATAATTTTCAATATTTATTATTTTTCATATTTTCAAAATCAGTAAAGATAACGCGATGTACATTTCTGTTAATCCTTTGACCAATTTGCTATGTGTGCCACAGCATGTGCGCATACGCACATAGGTACGAGCACTCGCTAATGTTACTGACACGCATCACTCGAGAATTGCATTAACGTGTGATATTAGCCCCTCATTGGTTCAGTGGTGGTTGTGTGGCTGTTTACTAAAGAGAAACATTTCAAATGTTGCCAACTCAGTTTTGTAGAAGTCGCTAGAAATGTTGAAAAAGTCGCCAGTTCATGTAAAATTGGTACCAAATGTCGCTAACTGCATGCAGCACTGCCCATAAAGTCGCTAAACTGTATGAAACACTTGCAATACTAATCGCTAACGTAGTCTAAAAACCGTCAGATAAAATAGAATTAAAAAAAAAATAACGTCAACAAAATAAATTCGGCGAAAATGCGCCGAAAAGCTTATTGCCCCTTACTATAAATTTACACGAAAACAAGATTTCTTTCAAATCGTAATAAGTCCTTTCACACGTTTTCTACGATCCTATTGGATCCATTCAAACCTAAACAGTCTGAATAGCGTGTTGTATGTATAGGTCGTGTCACGAAATCTGTCATTTATCGGACGAAATTCGAAAGAGTCGGACTGGAAATAATTGGTGTTACAATCCGAGAGTGAGGGCCTAGTTTTGGTGAATAGAATTCGTCTATTTTAGAACGATATGGATGACCGGGGCATTAGACTTTCCATTCTGTAGTGTGCTATTCACCTACTTATTACTAAGCTTAATATTGCACACACATAGTTTAAAAGTATTTGCATTTCAAGTGTCCCGCTGCTGTTCAAGAGCGCCTAGGCTGTTTAGTTATGTTGATAAATAATAAAAGGGAATTTTTGTTTTACTATTTAGAACAAATAGGGATAATAAATCGAGATTATTTATCTAAAATGTAGTAATCGTGGAATAAAAGTCTTTAAATAGTTAATATTAATAAAAGTCTTTAATCTTCACGGTCTGAAACTCTAATAGGTACTCATTTGCTGCTTTATTACACGCAGTCGTTATTATTTTGGTAAAAAAATAATATTAATAATTAACACCCCTTATGTCCATTGAATCGCTTCACACCAGTTGTAACCGGATCAGACTGGACATAAGCGGCTTTATACCCTGCAGATAATTGCGGCGTAATACAAGCTTGGGCGGATTACCGCCTAGCCGCCCGCCCAATGGGACATTTCATTGATCACGTTTAGTATGGGAATAAGATTGATTGGTTATGAACTGATTGATTTTATTTGAAAAGAAAAACTTCGAGTTAGGTATAATACTTTGTATTGTGAATGGGCAGTGTATTTTTCCAAATGCAAACAGCTTGACATTAAATTGTTTTTTATGCTTAAAAGGTGAACTTTTACTCATCAGTGGGTCGCAAAGTAATAAATACGCATAAAATCTTAATTCTAATCTTTATTCTTATATGTATAATTCATTTCGTAGGGAAGTGTTCACTTATTATTCATATTACTTCAAGAGAGAAAAATAAGTTTTTTAGGACCTTTTAAACCCATGGTTTAAGCGGCGAGTAGGATAGCCATACGATCGTACGTAGCCGAAACTAAA
Source organism: Ditula angustiorana (assembly GCA_963691745.1). Taxonomy (NCBI): domain Eukaryota; kingdom Metazoa; phylum Arthropoda; class Insecta; order Lepidoptera; family Tortricidae; genus Ditula; species Ditula angustiorana. The sequence goes on from OY829487.1 coordinate 9,522,917, forward strand.
TCAAATCAAGTTCTCTTTATTGGTCACCACACCAACATTTTACAGGAACGAAAACCTATTCCACAATATATACAAGGAAGAATATCGCTTTGAACATTTTCTTCCAAACAACCTGTAACAAAAAAAAACGTGAAATAAGACAGCGATAAAAACGTAAAGGAACACAATCTACAATAATAATTTTATACAATCGATAGACAACTAAATCGTACATCAAATTTTATTGTCATAAAAAACCACTATGCCGTATCAACGTGGTGGGCATCTAACATATGTATTGTACTAACCCAGTTCGTACCTACAAAAAAAGCGAGACTTAATAAAATACTGTCCAATAGAACTAAGTAAATATTACCGCGTCACATTATTACCCTGTCCCACTCATCCCAAATGCAATAATCATACCCATACATGCAAGTAGGTAACGCCTAATGTATCGTTTGACAATGCTCCCCTCGATTATGCGGAACCCCAAAATGTTCATCTAATTGGAGATCAAAGGAGGGCGTGTAATCGCTTATACTGAGTGTGGATAGGGATCCTAGAGTTACTGGATGTGGCTTGGGTAAAGATCAGTTGCTCACTTGAAAGTGTCGTCCACATTTTAGTATTGCGCCGATCAATTTACGTATCGAATGCACTCCCGGATCATCGAAGGTCTTCATCATCGCTAGTACGGGGCAACATTTTGCGTCCAAATTAGCGGTCATGACATGCGTCGCGTTAATGGTCGCGACGGGGAAACGATACTCCGTAATGATCGACGCATTGATAAAATATCAACTAGACTGCGTCTTGCGCGAAAGCTTACGCTTAGCAAGTATGTAGAATTTACATAGTGGACAGTAGAGCATATACTTTAATGCCGGTTCGCGTCGTTTATTAAGTGACACAATCCACAATCCTAAACTTTATTTAGTTGCAACGAAATGTTGCATATACATTTGTAATGGCTATTTGATAGGCAAGCTTTCGATTTCACGTAATTCCAAAACAACTACGTATTACCGCTCTAGTTTCTTGATGTCGAGTTATCATCTTATGTTAACCACAAAAACTTAATCTCTTTTGCTTGATTGTTTTTTTCGGGTAGCTTAAAAACTTTCAAACTGCTGCCAATCACCAGGAGGAACTAAACTATTACCATGTATATAGTCTATGCGAAAAAAACTTACAAACGTTACTGGCTACAATACTGCCGTAGCTTTTTGTAGGCTAATAATGCTTTGCAAATGAAAAAAAAATGAAAAAATGAAAAATGATTTATTTTTATTAAGTATTCGTACATAACAATATTAGTAGCTGGAACCTCCCTTTAAGCTTGAAAAAGCCTGTGTCAGAAGGCACCTCGCCTCCATTATATGAAAACATCTTATGTGAACTAAATACATATTTTGTGAATATACACACAAGGGTTTTTCTTGTGGAGAGAAGATGCCACATACGCTATAAAATCTTGGTACGCTCATGCGCCTTCCAGTGTCCATGGGTCGATATAGCCATGCGTTGATGACCACCTCTCATTGTTTTTGTCGATTACGCGACTGCCTGGAATAATACTACACACTGGGGTGGTCACTATTCGGCACATACACGTCACATACCTAGATTTGGGGCGAAATGTGTACGAGGGCTATTTACTACACTTGTGCTAAAAATAACCTTTTTCATATATGTATTCTACAAAGACCATTGAAAGCGACCACATATGCGTTGTTTAAGACCTGCAAAGTGACAGTAGGTATTTATAAAATTAGGCACATATTTAGTGAATACAAAAAAACAGTGTGTGTGTGTATCAAATAGCTTGTCTTTGGTATAAAATTGACAAAACGTTGAATGAACGCATTAATCACATAATTGGTGAAATGGTTAAAGTAAAGATATTTCAATCTCAATCATACATAACCGATGATTATACTGTTCCGCATCAACATTTGCAAAGACAAACACCTACATCTGAGTAATTTAGCTTTATCGGTAAACGTGGACATAAAATTTCCATAAAATCGATGGAAACACAAATTGAATTTCCTTACTTACGTATTGATTGGCAGCTGATGGAATTTACCGCTGTTTCGATTCAACATTTCGCAGTATAGTTAAATTGCTTGTTCACATATGACGTTTATTAATTTAATGTAGTATGTAAATCGAGGAAAAACCGCAAAAAACGCGAATCACTTTTATAGCAAACAACTAAATACTTAATTTACTACATCATTGTCCGTGAGTTATTGGCTAGGAATCGTGTATAACGTACGTATAGATAAGTTACTTAGTTACGTACGAAACTAATTCGTCGGCTAATTACGACATATCGTAGGTAGATTATTTTCTTATACAGGGTGAAGGTAAGCAGCAATGCATAAGTCACAATTCGATGTAGCTAATACTTGTTTGTGCGTCTGCAGGGGCTTTCAGTCAATCTAATACGTGTGATACATTGCGTGCCTAAGTTAGCCGTTTGAAAAAAATACCCTTATTACAAAAACTATATAATATTCATAATAGTTAAGTGCGATTCTGATACTGCACGTATAGGTAAAATGTTTGTCGGTATTATTTACATTAAATATGTCCTAGCGAAAACCAGAAAGCATACTTTTCTAAAATTCTAGGTTTACTTGGATTTAAGTAAGGTAATCAATTACATTTAGGGTTATATAATTGATGTGGCTGTAAGTTAGCATTACCAGGTGAGACTGTTGTGGCATCAATATTTATTAAGATTATCTAATTTGGTGTCGAATTACTATCCAATTCTCTTCTAAGAAAATCATAAATAACACTACTAATTTATAAACAAACATTTATAATAATAGATCATAAAATGTTTGACGGCATCTAATCAACGCCCTTAGTGGAATCAGACGGTGTCAATCATTAGAAAAGCTTATTAAGTAAGCATTTAATTTATCAATATATCATTATTATTTCGAAGTAAGGGGTAATTATGTTTAATTGTTAATGGTAGTTCAAGGAAACACAACAGGAAGATTTTTGGACATCAAAGATTCAAAGGGCAAATGCCATAAACAAGAAGTGGTGCATTTCTTAATAATTATTCAGTTTCACTAATGAATAACTGTATCAATATCAGTTTACATTACTATCTAACAGTGTGGTGTAGATATCACGCTGGGTCTTTAATTTCCCTAAAATGACATTGATAGACGGTATTATAAGACATTAAACTTGATTATTTAAAAAAAAGTGTGTAAAATTGTCACTAATTAAATGAACGATTTCAGTGTTCAGAAATTTCGTCTCTGAAACGGCGTTAAAACACTTGGCCTACTAAATTGTATTTTCTCGGCGCTGTGTCTAAACTTAGTGTAGATCCAATACTAAACCTAGTCAAGTTAAAGGGCCGCTTAAGTTTAACTCATTTTGGTAAGAAGATATATTAAGTCGACACCGGGTTTCGACACTGGACAATGACTTGTATCAATCGAGGCTTTGTTTCGCGGCCGACGCCCCTTCGTGTTTAAATTGAACATTGGCTTAAATAAGAGAAGAGCGGCGATTAATGTCACGTAATAAAATTAGATTTTTCAGTAGTAGTGAAAAATGCTCTTTAACATAAATAATCGAGTAAACAAAAGTGTTGCACAACCTGTTTAGTCAGATCCTTTCGCACAAAAATGTAATCAAGAAATTTGTATAAAAGTATAAAATTTTAAATGTCATTTAAAGGGACGTAATTGGAGATGAACGTGAAATGTCATGTATCGTAGCGTTAGCTAGGTAATTCGAGGCTATTCTGCAAGGCAGCCGCTTTTGTCACTATCTGGAACCGTGAGCCAAATAGCAGAGAGAGTAAAACGTCCAATCATCCTCGATATATTTTGAAAGTTAAATATCTCTAAAACGCATCCCCGTTTGTTACCAAACATGGCTTAGCACTATTCAGCTAATAAACAAAAACAAACCACATTGAAATCGGTTCATCGAATACGGAGCTATGAGGTCACAGACTGGATGGACGGATAAAGATGTGAAACTCATAACACCTTTCTTTGATAAGTTAAGATTTCCATTGTATCGGGGGTTAAAGAGAATTAAAAAGGAATATCCTATTAAAAACGAACAAAATAAATCATGTCACATAACCACCTTTATGCATAAAACTCAGTATTTTGTAGACTTAATATAAACACACGAATAGTAATCCAACTACTAAATAAACACCGAAAACAAATGAATATTTTGCCGTTTTACTGCTTGCCTGCTGAGGCTTCGATCCACCGACACTCTTTCGGCTTGTGACTTGGACCACACACTGTGTTTGTTTACCTTATTACAACTTCGGTTAGAACTATGCTACTGACACCTGCGTAGTAGTAACTGTAACAGAATGGCTAGCGTCACAGCGCAGCTTGGAAGATTTGCCGCGACTCGCTTTTTCGCTTTGTACGTTACGTTACACACCAGAAAGAAGATGACGTGACATAATAGGTATGCCATCCGTCCTGACCCTCAATCCACGCATTCATCTCACATTCGAGATATGTGCAAAGACTGATTTCAAATAGATCTGAGAGTTCTTAGGGTTTCGTATCTCAAAATGAAAAAGGAATCTTTACAGGATCAGTTCGTTGTCCGTCTGTCCGCCAAGAGCTTTATTCAGCAGTAATGGGTTGAGGTATCGAGTTAAATTAATTATAAATTAACTAAGGTTAACAGTCCCTTGGAGCTATGAAAAAAAAAACTTCTAAGCCAATCGAATATGACTATGCCATATGTACCCACGAGTACTTGTGCGAGATTAATATGAGTGTTTTCGAAATCAACCCTATTGTAAATAGCCCTTCAGCCTAAACATAAATACACTGCTCGGTTTAAGCCTTTTCAGCAACATATATCACAAAGACTAAACTATTATCCACCATCAACCACCACTCTCATCACTTTACACAAATCGACAGGTGTTTCGCGTTATACGAAGCATTATCAGGACAATGTTAAATAGTACGACCGTTCACCGCTTAATTTAATAGCATATCTACCTACCTCTTTAAAATTTATTTGTTACTTTAAAAGCCACAAAATTATGACTGCGCATTAAAATTAAAACCCATTACCACCACAAAACGAAATGACGAAAGACGAGCAGCTCGCAATTATAATTAGTTATTACCTGACGATACGCGATTGGTGAGAAAATAGGTCGACTTATCAAACTAATGCCCGACACGACTCGACTTAAACGATCGCTTTACGACCGCCACACCACATATGGAAGACTAAGACTGTATTAAAACAACATGGAAAGTACAACAAACGCAATGAAATTAACTAGTTTACGCAAAGATGCTCACGATTACAACAGAAAGACAAACACGTAAGTATATTTCTGAAACTGCATCGTAGAATCGCATGAACATGGTAATGGTAACCTTTACAATCAACCTGTAACATCCAGGGTTTCCATATCGGTGAAGCATTACTTACCTCAGATTGTATTCTCGGGCCTTATTTATAAATCTACCCTCTTATTGCCCAGGTTGAATTATTGCTAGCAATTTGAAATTGTCTTGCGGCGCGGCCATACTTTAGTGTGAGTACTGAGCACCCGAGCTCGTTCGTCGTGCTGTCTTAAAAGTTATTTAGCAGATTCGCTTGTCCACACATGAAAATTATGCTACACCCTGTAAATCTTAGATATACACATGTTTTAATGGAACTAGTCGAATAAGATTTTCGTTCGATTAGTCGGAGGTTAGTGTGGTTCTGTTTCGATCCTGTCGCATTGGCTATTTACGTTCTATAAATGTTTAAACATTTATTATGTTTTATCGTCCATAACATTCGCATTACCTACATAACGAAGGCCAATACACAATAAAAACGAGCTAGCGTGAATCGATCCAAGTTCCAACACAATGGTCGATCAGAACGGGCGCCTACGTCTCTGTCAAATTTAAACGTTTTCAATAATAACACACAAACACCTTGTCCTATTTAACCGCAATTCAATGTTGACGGTTTGATTTATTTCATTCGTGATACATCTGCAGTAATTCTGTCTGAATTATGATATGACAAGGCCGTGATCTGTCCAAAGAATTGACGACTAGCGGTAGAAAAGACAACTGTTTAAACTTCTTTTATGGAGTCAGTAACTAGTCGGCTTTAAAATAATGTCGTACGTTTTAATTAAAAAATGACATTCTGGTTTTGGAATTAATGGGGCAAAAACATCAAAATGTTTAAATTACTTTTTGTTAATATTAAAAACATACTACCGCGAATTGTCTTGTCATTTGTCAAACCTCAATTTCTGATTTGCAACAAAAACATGGCACCTTTCAAACTTTGATTTATCTTTTACGAAGTTTCAGTTTCATTTGTCATATTATTTTATTTGTTTCTTTGTATGATTTTATTCTATTAGCAAAATTAAAAAAAAATATTACAAGAAGAAAAACTGTGTTTTTTCTAGTTATTTTCAATAGTCACTATTTGTTTGTAAATGAAAATGAAGCTTTTCCTATATGGATCCCATTAAGCTTCAACTGGTTATACACTGTATTACAGTACAGCACCTACATATTACTTATCTATTCACAGTGGTATCACATTGACTGTAACTTCTAAAAGTAAAAAATTGTGTCTAAATTCATTACTAAAACGATTTTAATCGAACTTTCACTATCATAAGCAGCTATTAAGTTATTTATTAGAAGGGTCCATGTCGTCGTCCATATAGTCGAAATTTAAGTTTCTAATTCAGCAATAACAATTATCTAAACTGTTTGGAACAATAATATTCAACGCTCATCTACCAACAAATAAGCGTCATGCAATCATCAGATCACATCGTGGTCGTCATCGTGCATGATGTTTATAACTTATGAAATAAGCAATGCACTCGTAAATTTACACATAAACTTAATAACAAGTTGGTAACATTGTTTGCGATCAAGATAGCCTTGTGCATGACATTATTCAATAATGTTTATGTTGTATTAGCAAGGAATTACTGCTTTATTTATGTCCGTTACAACTACATATTTATAAGGTTACTGTCCCAGTCATTCACAGTGATACAAAAGTCGACAAAAAAAGGCTCTACGCGTGTCAACCATTGGCACAGTTACGTTAAATATAGGCTTTGATGTTTGAGTTAGAGTGATTATTGTAATCCATAGGCAGGCATTACATTTTGACAGTAGTTCAAAGAAACATGTGAAAAAAAAAGAAACAGCAAACATTAAATAATTTACAAAATATACGGATCGACTTGTAAACCTCCTCCGTTATTTTTTCGACGGTTAAAAACAGAACACCAACGCAGGGTGAACATTTTTACAAGATTACGCTTCAGAACGGCGACAGTAGGTCATACTGTTTATTTTTCATACAAGGCATTATTATTACTGGATGTTTTAATATTTGATTTATTCAAGCGGAAGGGGAGAGTCCGTAATTGGCGCATCACAATGGAGATTACTCGGCTTAGCGACAAGTTTTGTGATTCAAATATTGACGGGCCAGTGGGCGACAATGCCGGGCCCTGTTATGATAATATTCCAGTCTTTTCATACAAATTTGCCCAGGAAATGTTCACATCGAACCGTTGAAACGTCTCATAGTTCTTGCAAGTCGTAAATCGAACGGACTTTAAGTTGAAATTCACGCCGCTTCTTATGTTAATTTATCAATTACCGCGACTCGAAGTACGATTTAAGCAAATTTTTAATTGTTAGGGTGGGATAACATATTTTAAAGTTAACAAAGGTGTCAGTAATCCCCTTTATCCTGTGTGCTTCAGTGATTTACTGGTTAATTCGGCTTAAATTTATTATCTTTTCTTGTAAATTTCATTTTCCCGTATTTTGTAGGTACTAAAAAATCGATTCCACGGTGGCTAGATTAGCTATTGAAAAGTTGACATGCAATGACACTGTTAAAGGTCTTTTAACGTCATGCGTAGCGAGATGTTCTCATGATGGGAGTGCAATATTAGGCAACTCATATTTGGTAGACAAAGTATGCAGATTAGCAACTCGTCAAGTTGTCACTAATGGAAAGGAGTCAAGAGTCGACTTGACTCGCGCGGCCCGGTGCGGACATCAATCTTCGCGATCGTCAACGCTCACCCCGAGATTAATCACCCGGGCGAACGTATTCGATTAGCGCCGGATAGAAAAAACGTTCCAATTATGAATGACCGGTGTTTTTAAAACACACGATTGAAGGGTTGAAATGAACGTGTATCGAGACTGATTTTAAACAAATGGCGCTAAATAAACCTTAACCGTGTATGTGCATAAAATTACTTTTTTATTAGTAAGCCAGTCAATCATTTCATTTTACTTATACTTACTGGCTTGACAGTCTCCACAGAAAATTACTCAAACACTCGAAAACAAACTTCATTATTTATTATACATATGACTATCACAGTTTTTGTTTATTTGCGACCGTAAAACGGAGTGATCGACATCAATCTTTGAAAAAACCAAAGATTATCAACAGTCTTTTCGTTTGCAAGAAAACAGGGACAGGTTGGCTTTTGAGAACTTAGTGTTTCCTTGAAGCGTTTGTTCAAGCACCGCTTTGTCTCCAGCGGACCGAAGCCTCGATCTAAATAAATGTTTTCGCACTTCGCCTGTGACCCGATTGTTGTCGTCTTATAATGAAGCGCGTGTAAATATATTAGACGGAAACAGGAAGTGTCGAATGGCGTTTTCTTGTATGTCCACGGCCCAGTTCCCCGTACGGCTAAGTGCCTCGATGTAATTGTCCGGCCAATGCAAATAGAGCTGTTTGATCGCGAGGCGCCGACTTGTTTTAGCGGCTTTAGGACACTTTTGCTTGTAGGGATGTGGTCTGGTATCTACGGGGCGTAGAGCGTTTAATAAAAGCCCATGTAGATTGGACCGCGTTATTCAAGAAACAGCTGAGTTGCGCGCATTTGGCAAACGATATTTCTGTCCAATTGTTTCTATTAAGCTTACCATGAGCGAAACAGGAAGTTTTCAGAACAAATATTCTTTGACACTTTGTCCGCCGTAACTATCTTACATTTTAGGCATTAAATTAGGATCACATTTAGATACATTATTAAGCTGTACGCTGAGTATAACTGCTTCTGTTTTAAAACGAATCTAGTGATGACTTTTCGCGACACTGTTTTGAGGACGTCAATGGCCGTGTGTTTAGCTGGTAATACAAATTATTGTTAACATAGATCATGAGGTCAATTGATAAAGTACAATGGAGAGCAAAAAAGTGTTGTTTTATTCGATTGTAATGTAGTAGGTATATATCATCATGTCGTCCTTTGAATAGGTAGGTACTTTAATAGGCTCTTTATAGAGTTAACCATTGCTAATGGGTAAGTGAGTAAATGTGTGTATACAAAAAAAGCATTTGGAACATAACTTTGAAATCAACTCATAACTGTTCGATACTTTAAAAAAATCGCTTCGAAATAAACACAGCCTTAGAAGAAAACCTTACACGATTGTTTAACGGATTTCCTCTTGTTCAAACGTATGATGTCACATCTTTCGAATTTAACGCAATATCCTCTTCGCTACGACGGCCATAATTGGCATATTCCATGTCATTATTTTCGTGGAAAACCCGTGACAATGTATCCTTTGTCTATTAACATAAGAAACGAGCTTAGTCATAGAGCAATAGCTAAAATTTTGTATCGATTCTAAACAATAGCATTAGTAATCTGTCTGATCACCACTAAGACAAAGGTATCGATTATATAAAAGACTTACTTTACGATAATTGCTTAGGTAAAACGGTTTACTTTGTCTGTATTTAGGTAAGTATACAGTATATGTATAAAATACTTTCAGCATTAGACGTTTAAATCAGTATTTAAATGCAAGATACGGAGTTTGCAAATATTACAGGTTTTTATCACTCGCACGATTAAGGACGTGTTGGTAGGTTCTTTTTTTATTATTTTGCACTTGACAAATAAGAAAGGAAGGAAGCTCTTCGCCCGTAACAAACGAATGTCGTTCAAGCCGTTCTGGTGTAAGAATTATTCGATTTTCTTTTGTTCTACCCTTTCACGTCGTTACCTATCGTTTAGCATTTATCGTCGAGCTAAAGTGATACACGTTTTATCTGTATTTTGTGTTGCACTTAAGTGCCGGAAATCGGCGTAATTACGCCCCATGACATGCTTCTCGGGGGGCTTACATCTGCACGCTTATCGAAGTTCCTGTATTTATAGACTGAAGTTAGCTTGACGTTTCGCCATAAATTTTGTTTTATGGTAAACCCTATTTTATCTTAGCAATCAATCGAACATCAAAGTTGGAGGAGTAATTCAATTGTTTTCGCACCTATTCTGCCATCTTTTTTACCATTTTCCACTCAATTTAAATCGGATCTTGTACATTAAGCAGGCCTCCGGCATTCCGCGATACTGCACTCAATTCTAGAATTTCCAGCACACCTGTAACAAATACATTTTGGGTAATTTGTGTAGTTCTTGAATAAATAAGGCTGTTTGTAACAGACCTAATAGGTTCTTCATTGAATATGATTAGCAAGGGGGAAATAATTAAATATTAACGCCCATTCGTCACATTATTATTCAAAAAGATCGAGCTATGTTCAGTACGCATGACAAAACTAGTCCTAAAACAGTCGTGTAATGTATTTCCTATGTCTCCTTCCGGACATGCGGGCGCACGTGGTCACTTCGCTTCGGTGCACATACTGCGAACATCAAAACATTCATATTATAGTTCTATAACTTAAATATAATTACGGTCACTTTCTCACGCGTTTCGTCATTATCAGCCCGTATAAAGCTGCATTCTGCAACTTGCAAATGTAGTAGCTTGTTTAATTGTAGAAAACAATTATTAGACCATAGGACAATTTACGATATGACCGTTAATTTGGTAATTATCAGGAAGAAAGGTTTAATTTCGGCAAAATATATGGTTCGAATTTATCAGTCTTTATGACATTCAGACTTTAAAACAAGGAGATGAGACAAATGCTTGCCATGTGATGCCCAAACATGTAGAATATAGACCAATCAGCATCGTCAAACTAATCGATCAAGCAATAAAGCACAGTGCACTTAGCACGAATCTTCTCGACACGCGTTTACTCGCTACGTAACTCAGTGCGTCTCATTTTAACCAGCCCAGTAGGAGAGAGACGCACTGAGTTACGTAGCGAGTTAACGCTTGTCAAGAAGACTCGTGCTAGGTGCACAGTTGTTAAGCGATACATGTTTACAAAGGATTCGCTTTAAATAGAAAAATGGTGGCGCCAATTTTTTGCCGCCATAGACCCCGCTTCGATTCCGTATAACTTGGACAGTGTCAAAAGAAGGCTCTAATAAACTGTAAAAGAAGATTGAGGCTACCAGAACGCCCCGTTCGGGACCTTTAGGTAATGAAACTTTAATAAATGGTTGATATTTATTGTTTTCTCTCTTGTTACAGTTATACGAGATCAGTGATGACCCCCAAAGGAAGGAATTCCTCGATGACCTCTTCTCCTTCATGCAAAAACGAGGTAAGTCCATTTCCCAACAGGTTCGATGTTCTTAGAATATTAGCTCCACTTTGATTAATCCTCTGTAACGATTTATATTTCTTGTAATTTATCATTAGTTCAAATGCTCCATTCACGATCATCGACGATTGAAATGATATGAAACCGACCAGTTTGCGGCGACTCGACTGGTTCAATGAATTATTTTGATCGAGAGCTCTTAGCTTATTGGTGCACGGACATAAATTTAATATAGATTTGTATGAGTGGTATTGTGGGTACGTATACGAAAACGTTTTATATTGTGGAGATCGGTGGTCAGATGATAAGATCAAGGTGATTGATGACTTCGGATCAGGCTGCCAGAAGAAGATATTAGGAACAAATAAAGAAGTATTATTTTACATTCACATAAATCAGTCTGGGATGAAGCTGCGTTAATATTTTAGGTAGTAAACATCACCCACGCGTGTTGACAAAATTCTTTATTTACGTTATTGTACCTATTGGCGTAGCGTTACTAATGTGGAATGGTGGAATTTATAATTTCAATACAGCCAGCAAAAGCTAATACTCTCATTACAATAGAGTTGTGTGCAGTTCTTTTTGAACTTTTCGTCTGTGTAGATATATCTGCTGCTGACTGTACGTACCTACCTAGTGACGTAATGATCTGTAATAAAATATTTCTGCAAACCGAGTCAGCAAAACAAAAGGTACTTAAATTACCGACCAAAGGAATATTATTCAACGCCACCACTCTTAATAAGACAAAATAAAATGAAAACAGTCCGAAATCGTTATAATGCACTTAACGACTAAAATATATGACGTCCATATCGCACGCTCACTCATTTATTATTTTCACTTCGTATTAATTAAGGTTACAACAGTATTACAAGAGAAACGAGTGTGGGAATTCGCCATCTGCATCTAAGCCAGATAATCATTATACTTTAAATATCATAATAGAAATAATTAAGCGGGAGATCGCTCGATCGCCGCTAGCGTTTAGATCGTGCGCGGGCGCGTGATTGATAACTCCGAGTCTCTCCCCCTCGCACATACCGATCCAGCATCCTCCGTCTCTCTCTAGCATTAATTGATCTCCGTTGTAAATGGCGCCATGATTGTCGCTAGATAGATCATGTTGATTTTCAACCGCCTAGTTGTTAGTCAAATCAATACTCATTGTTGCACCACCGTTATTTATATGATGGTATTTATTATACAGTAAAAGGCGGGAATAACGCAATCTATCAGCTTTTGCAATTGCTTTATAGTTTTCTTAAGAGCAGTGTTACAAAATTTGTCCGGGTATCGGCGCATTTTTCCGGTTTTGTCGATTATTTCACTGAATATGAACGTTGAAATTCTCAAATGTTGTCTTGATTTGATTTGCATCTGTTGTATTTAATTTGTTTAATGCAATATTCTGTCCTAAAAGTTCGATTTATTTCGTCGTCAAAATAAAATTGAGCAGGTACGTTATTAATTTTATAAGATTTTAGATATACCTAAGTATTTTTGAGATAGTCAAGGTTGAAGTACAAATAATCAATTATTAATAACATAGAAATAAATAAATATCCGATTACAATTTCTAATGAAGGAGCATGTCAAGGGTTAATTGTCAAATTTATGAAAACATTTAAGGAAAATGTCTAACGCTAAGAGTCAAATGCAATGATAAGGTTACATATTTAAAAGACAGTAGAACAAAGGATTATAAAGCTGAACTATTAAATTATCTTTTTAATTTTCAAAATTTTGCTATTATCTTGTCCGAAGACTGCTAAGAATTGCATACCATGTTTTTTGCGCTCACTTTCTCATTCCCAAGTATCAGTGCACCTACTCGTATTAGGGTAGTTTGGTGGGTGAAAAATAAGCAAATAGCTTAATCCAAGGATGCCGCATCCACCCGCGATTCGTGGCCCACTGTGTAATTGAAACAGAATGCTGTGAACGAGGGGCGCGTGTTACACCGAATCCGAACAACAAGTATCAGTTTAATAGATTACACTGATATTTGTTATGTGCAACTTATTATTATGTTTGTTACTTCTTCACGCTAATTAAGCTGAATGGATTTGGGTAGAATTTGGAACGGAGATAGATTATACTCTGAATCAACACATAGAAAATGTATACCCTATTAATACGTAGTTTCCGCGGGATAGCGATTAACGTTCTACGTGGACGTAGTCGCGGGCAACGGCTAGTACTACTATAATATATTATTCAAAACAATAGATAAACTGATCCATGTATCTCTAGACTAGTGCTATGTTACCGCAATATAGATACTCATCTCTGTGAAAGGTAAAAGAAATGTGGTATACGACGTCATCTACATAATAAATAAAATGTTTGTTTTATTTATAAAAGTACTTACTGCAAAGTAAAAAGCAACCTGAAGATAATTTTGAGAACACTTTCGTTTAATAGTTATCCTCAGATGTCAGATGTTGGTTGCGATTTGTCGAGTAATGATGTTGACCTTAGAGCGATTTTAATGACTTGGTAGGTACCTCGTTAATAAAAAAAAATATTTATTTTGTTTGGGCTATTTAGGTACACTACATACCTACATCAACAAACTTTCTTTTAGAGACCTCCCTCTTAATTTGATATTAGCTTTTATAAAAAAGAAGCTTTACGCAAATTGTGTATAAGTACACCTTTTGGATAGTAAGAAAACTCAATGAAATGACTCCCTTGAAGTCAGTAACCTGATTATTTTTAAATATTTATTTTTTTCTAATACAAAATTACAAAAAAATTAGTACATTGCCTTCAAACTGCATAGCAGTTCGTTGGCAGTTTTTTGGCAGTTTGTTGCTAAAGTGTTTAAAGTTACGGGTCTGTGTAAAGCGCTCCCGCAACTACACGTTGAGGGTATCACACTTCGCGATCGCACCGGACCTCCTTATCTTGTTCAGAATAAATTATTATTCAATTTATCACCTCCGAGCATGCCCAATAAACTTCTGGTTGTTATTACGCGGCACGAGATAACGAAACTAATCGTTACACGACGGATTCCCAACGACGCCACGACGGAATGTTTTTATTTGCATCGAGAATCTTTAGACGTACTCTACCCCGTCAATATTAAAAATGGCAATTCCGGAATTCCGGGATTTTTCGCATAAAGTCCCTGGATGATAAGTACAAAAATCCCGGAATCGGAACCCTAATATTGACCGTAGGTATGGAATTTGAATTGTAGTATCCGTTTTTGTGGATTCGTATTGAGTATGTAGACTAGACTAGCTTTATTGACGGTGTCTCCATACAAATTATATATTGACCGTGTGGAGTTCGCATATGGGGCATTGATTTAATACGTCAAGTGTGAAGAGAGAGTAGAGAGTTGAGTTGTTTTTACTTCTATACCAGCAGAAGAATGAGTTCAAAACTAGATTCTCCTATTCTACAGTCAATAGAAACAAGACTGTTTAAATGGGTATACTTAATTAAAAGCACGTTTAATCGTCCTTTTTTTCAAAAATTATTAATTTAGCAATCTAAAATAAACAAATGATTTCATAAAATTGCTTACATCCCAATATTAACCTTAATTCTATTTCACATTAACAAAAGTCCGGAGTCAAACGTCAAACTTTTAATTAGTTAATGCTGCGCGTGCGTGTGCGCATGTGTGCGTGCATCACGATGATCTCCACGTATTAATAATGTTTTATCATTTATTACCCACATGAGTAATGAAAATTCCCCGCCACGCCTTCGCTCCGCACTCTGTCTTCGTCTTTATGCAGATTAAAAATAAATTTATTTTTTTATCATACGTTTAATGTTGTGACAAACGATGTTAAATGTTAATCCGTTGCCTTGGTGGTCTGTTTTTTTTCTCAATCGCTTGATCTAATTGGATATGCAAATGTCAATTGCACGCGCATTACTTTTAATTAGCGATTATAAATTGATCTGATATGTGATCGTATTTATCATTTCAATTGATCTGTATGGTAAAATTATCTAAACGACGAAAGTATTTAAAAATAAATTTGCTTTAGTCTGAAATCAGCATCGAATGCTAATTCAAATACAGACGGCAGTTTGGCCAGGGGGGTTCCACTCCGCAATGTAGGTGCGCTCGCCGCATGTCCTATGGCATAAGTTAATCGCAGTAGGTTGCCGGTGTGTCGCGCGCGCGCCCGCTCACTCTGTGTCGCGCGTTGATAGTCTTACAGTAAGCAGCCCAACCCTAGCGGTGCGCCAGGGCATTGCGGGTGGAAGGCGGGCGCGGGCGGCGCCTTCCTTCTGACACATGCCGCCTGGCGAATGTTTATGAAGTAATACGAACTTTATGTGCCTGATTATAAAGTTGGATTTCGTTTAATGGTGGTCGAAAAAGAGAAGTTTCTGTACGTTAGTACTATTATTTATTCTGTGGTGTGGCAGCCAAGTTCGAGAAAGACGCGGCGCACTGGTCGTCTTGGCCGTGTGCCCCCCCTCCCCCTCATAAATTCACTTTTAATTTTCCATTTCTAATAAAATCCCCTTGAAGAGGTCTAAAAAGTGTCATTGTTATCACTCGCTGACTGACTGAATGACTGATCCATACAAACATTTTGTACCAACGGTAACGGTACCCTTGCTATTCTGGCTTGTCACTAGAACTTCTCTTGCTTATTGTAAGGCTCAGCACGACACAACCGCTACTTGGTTTGTCGATCATCTCTTTCAAACTAGTCCAGTACAAGCATTGAGAGACAAACTTTAGTAAAGGAGTGAACGGAATACACCCCTGCGCAAAAGCAAAGTCAAACATAATGTGTATTTAAGTAACTTCTCTTCTCAGGGTGCTTACACTCGTTCCTCGGAGTGCATTTTTTTTATGAAATAGGAAGGCAAACAAGCAAGTGGGTCATCTGATGATAAGTGATCACCACCGTCTATAGACACCTGTAACAACAGAGAGAGTGTAGATGCGTTGCCAACCCAGAGGGCTAAGATGGAATACCTCTTGTGCCAGTACCACCTGCTGTCTTGCTCTCCACGGCGGAACACAACAATGCAAACATTGCTGCTTAGCGGCAGGATTAGCGAGCAAGGTGGTGGTAGCGATCCGGACGGACCTTGCACAAGGTCCTACCACCCGCAATGCATGTTTTTTGTTCTATATTGCACCATTTATTTTTATCTGAACACAAACAGTGTCTAATAATAGTCCCACACAGACACCAATGCTTTTAATACCAAGTAATATAATGTAAAAGGTTTATAATGAAGGCTGTGAATGAGTGGGGGTGGGGGTGCCGTGTTACTACGCAGCTCGTTAGCAGCTGATTGATCGGCCATCGGACCGTTTCTGCCCGTGACTTTATACAGGGTGCTGCGAGGAAACAGGAATTCTTTTAGTATCTATCTGATAACTGAAAATGTATGGTGTAATACGGACAAGTACATATGTACTATACATTTAAAATACGGTTAAGACGTTAACCATGCTATGAGGTACACAATGTGTAGATGAATTGCTGTTCATTTTTGTTTATGTGAAAGAAAGAAAGCAAGAATGAAGAAATAAATTATTGCCCTAAACTGTACCTACATCTTCTTAAAACCTAGATAAACAAAATATTATTGAATTGCGGCAAGAGGAAAAATAAACCTACCATAATGCTGGCTCCTGTTTTAAAACTGTTGTTCAGCACTGATTTTCAGTGTGCCTAAATACGTACTGTTTAATCGGACTGTGGACCTTCGTTAGCAAATAGATTTTGATGAAAATCTGACGACAGTTAATGTCGGTCGTAACAAATGGTCTATAAGTCATTGTTTACGTTTAATGCAAGGATTGCATCACCTTAAAAGTCTTAATAAATCTAATGTCCCATATTATCCTTTACCAAAAAATAATCACGATGTACGTCCACACCTATTGTTTCACTTGTTAATAGCGAGTGTGGTATAACTAATAACATCTCATTCGGATTCATTTCCCGTGATTAATTATCTGTTTAATCGATATAAGATGTTGTACCAACAGCCTTCTCAAGTTTCTTAGGCGTTAAAGCCTGGAAGCTCACTTCGATTTTAAACCGTGAGTGGTTTGTCGCTGGGTGCGTTTTGGCTTGTGCCGTTGTTGATGATAGATGAGGTTAAAGAGTTGATCTATCAAATTTTTTTCATCTCATTGAAGATAGCCTTTGTTAGAGGTTTAATTGGTGTCTAAACTGGCTCGTGGTTAATTCGATTTCTGGCCGAGCTTTGCCCATTTGTTTTTGTCCGTGAGAGTTCATCTAAAGTTGATTGATTAGATGAGACTCTGATATTTGTGGGCGGAGTGCGGTTATTGCTTTTTGGAAATGATCTAAATGAATGAATGAAATCGTAAAATATAAGGCTGTTTACATCTGCTTGTCTTTAGTTAATTAAAAGTAGAAAAAAATTCATTCAAGATTTTAAAAGGCGCTGCACCGATGAAATCGCGTTTTTCGTCTGTATTTGAAAGGCTAAATAAAACATTAATATTATATTTCATACTAGATCAGTACTAAACTGGCACTTGAGTTCAGTATAGACTGAACTGAATCTGTAATTATAGATTTACAACCCTAATAAGAGTAGTTAATAGAAAAATCCCCAAAAAAATGGACAATGAAATGTTGCCTTCAAACTGAGCATTTGAAATGTCCCTAGAATCGGCATCAAAAGTTGCTAAATACTCAAAGAAACCAAAGAGATCAAGTCAACAAAACGCTTATTCTCTTAAAATAGAGCCGTTTCGAAATATTTTTGATCACTTCGATTGGATAGATAGTGACTGGACGAAAGTTATAATAAAATAATTATTTCAAAATATACTAAAAGAACACTGGTTACAAATTTATAATGTTTTAAGTGGACATTTAAAGTCTATCATTATTAAATTATAAGCGAGAGCTTATATTGGATAATTTCAGTCACCTATCTCATTAGGCCACGTGGGCGTTAATTAGACTGCACGATTTGGTTAAGTTCGGCTAGACACTAGCTTTCTTTTGTTTAAAAATATGCCAATCTTTAAATGTACTGACACGATCTGTCGCGTTAAAAATAGTTCGCGAAACGGACACAACACAACCGTAGGGTTTTGGCATTCGTCTCAGTTTGGCCCTTTTATAAAAAAGTATTGTGTCACAGGCGTTCTAAAATTATCCAAAGATTGATGATCTAGAACATTCCCGCGTCGGATTAGAACAAGGGTGAAGATGGATGGTTTTGTATGAGAAGTTTACAATTACTGTCAGATAGGTACTCTCGTTGTAGTCATCGAGTTTTAGGGTTGACTTGCGGATATGTTTAAATATAACTACAGTCACTCGGCAGCCGGCATACAAATTACGTTACTTACATACTACTAGGCACATACCTACACAAGCAAGGTGAAGTTCATATAGGCACGTGCTTTTGTGTCCGCGTCATTACTATCACTATAATTCGTCAGTTTTCCGTCATAATTGGGAGCGAGTCCTGCGGGGGCTGCGGTTTGAATTCGGTGCGGGGCGATGCGTGGCCGTTGTATGCAATACTGTTAACATTCAGTGATAAAGTTTTTATTGGCAATTGCTTTAAAGGCAGCATACCTAAGGACAAGATAAGCAAATATTTGCTTAATCAGATATTGTATAGCATAGAAAGAACTTTGCTTACATCATAAATGTATGTCGCATACGCAATAGCTTTGCAATATCGGATTAGCTTAGCTAATTGGTAGTAATACTAACCGACACTGACTCATTTAACGTTAGTGAATTTAATGAATCAATAATCATACTGAAAATTAAACAGATATCCTCAGGACGAGTTTTCGTGTCACGATTTAAAATTTAAAGTGCAGACACTATCCATCTTAAATTTGCCCTCTATTACTATTTTGATAATCCAGCCAAATAACGTCTTGAAATTTCATCTTTTTTCGAAGTCTGTTATAAATGCAACACTTAAAACAAATTGTCTTTAAACTTACCCACGCTACCCACATGGTAATCTCAATAAACAGGATAACTTTGTTATTGAATCAACAAACTATGAATCCCTCTTCACGGGTGAACGTTTATTGGCACCCTTTCGCGCATTGTGACGGTCATCTTGCGCCAATAACGGTCGGCATGCGACGTCACGCCCGCGAGGCACAGGCGACTAGCGATTTTTAACAATATACGTAACGCAACGAGAATTTTGGTCACGCACACTGCTGCATGTCATTTGTATACCTGAGAGTTCCGATCGAATTTTCAAATTTATGTTTTGTATGGCACTGTTTGTACGTGTAATCGTTTACCTCAATTGTCGTTGCGTTACCTATAACATATTTAGTCTAGCTGCCCCCAAGGGTCGGTCGCGCAAAAGTTACTCAGAAGTCCATGCTTCCACTGAAGTCACTGGTGTATACAATGCACCAAGGACAACTAAATATGCGTTAACTCGCTACGTAACTCATTGGCTCTCTCCTACTGGGCTGGTTGAAACGGTTTGTGCTAACGTGCACTGAATGCGAAGTTGTACTTGTGGAATTAACAGATCATTTAAATTTTATAAGATGACTGTAAACGTGTCAAAAGTCTGGATGTGTTGAGAACATATTGTATGTTGTGCTTTACGTCTATACAGCGATCGTTTAGTCCGTGTAACGCCTGCGCGGGAAGGAGGGTTAGAAGTGGAGCGAACTTATGGTATTCAGTGTATGATGCAGTGTTGTGCGGAAGGCAGCTGTTGGTATATTGTAATGTAGCTAAACCGTCCCAATCCAACTCCGTTGCCACTCCAGGGTTATGCAACTAATCCAGGTTTCTCCTAACTTTCTGCCCCAGTGGCCACACTGATCCTTCCTCTAAGTCTGAAAGAGGAAAACTTGGATAGCTACCTGGACACCCCTGAATTAAACGGTTACAAGTAGTTAAAACCGTACCTGACTGAAGCTTTTTTAGCTCTTATGAATTGTACCACACAGTTCAAAGCGTAGAGTAAATTCACCAATGTTTGCGAACTTACCGTGAATGTATGTTTTGATCCAGTTTAACGCCTCAACAACTTAAAAGCGTTACAATGTTTTTAATATCATTCCGCTTCAAAAAAACATTAAAACATTTCCATTTTTATATTATCAGCATATTGAGAATTCAAATTATTATTTTTTGTTCTATGGCAATCGATCACTTTTAGCCATCTTATTATCACTGCCAATGACTGTTATAAATCATAATTTACAAAAGAAACTCCCGGTATGAAAGTAATTCAAATTTTGAACGCCGAACGCTATTTCCGACATTCGAAAATTATGACGTTAATTTTTAAATGGCTTCCATTCGAATAGACAAGCGTTTAAAAGCGGCCAGTACGCAATCCAACGGATTCCACCGAGATTATGATCGATTATATTTTCGTCGAGTTTTCACACTGTCATGAAAAAATATGTAGAGACGTTTTGTCGTCGCGGTCGGCGTATCGGGATCAAAAGCGTCGGCAGCTGTTTAATTCTTTAATTCTTATACAAATAAAAGTGGAATTAATCAAGTCGGACATAGTGATGAGACATATCTCCCCGTCCGACAAACTAAACACGCATAGCTCTACTTCATAGCTCGCATTCTTTTTTATTGATGTCGGTTTTGTGGAAAGTAACGCTTATTTATTGCCTTTTTTATTGATCAAAGCAAGTTATTAATTCGTGCTTACAGTTTTAATAGAGTAGGTAAGCATAACATTTTGTTAGATAGTTGTTGGTATTGATTTAAAGCAAATTCAAGGAAATGTTACCAATTGAATATACTATTGTATCAAAATTTCGTTTTAAGTACTCAAATCGTCATTGAATTATTTCTAAAACGTAAAATGGTCCAACCCTAGTGGACGCTGATGATCTATATTCTATACTAACTTCCTGTAGCCGCTCGCGCAGATTCGATGCTAATCTCGCGACGAAAGTATTAACAATATATCAAAGTCTACACTTGAATGGCCGCTTTATTCTAATTTTTATATTAAAATGAACGTCTCATAGACATTTAGTGCTCTATTAATATATTTTTTAATGTAGCTTAAACGTTTTGTTTTTCTTTTTAATAGTTTTATTATAGCGTCGTCTTTGATCTACTGTAACTAGAATTCGAATGTTTGAATGTTACTTTTTATTTAAATTAATGGCATCTGTAACGACGCTTTTTATAATAAATTCGTCAGGTCGCTTAAGGGTATTAATCGTGAATTTTTATGGCTAAACAGGTTTTTGTTTCGATGCTTTACTAAGGTATTATGTACAATAATAATGTTTATTGCTGAGCTAATTTGCCCACCAACGATCGAATCATTCACGACATCAACTCGAATGTCTCTATATAAATGTTTAACGTTCATCTGTATAATAAAAAATATGTATTTCAAGGGTCATACCCTCTGTCGGTGGATTAATGTTAAACATCGATATCAGCATGCTTATGATTGCCAATTAGTTAGCGTCAATTTTTCAACACATACTTTTAATGAGACCGATTAATTTTGATTTTCTTTTTTCATTTTGCAGATATCAATAAAGTAACGTATCGTCGGTGTCTGTCAAATGTCAGTAAATTCTCGAGATGTATGCGTTTTTTTACACGCCGGCGCGTGTCAACGTCCTAATTCGATCGAATTCGCGGCCGAAAAATGCATTGTTTTCGATCCGAGTGCGTGTTTAATCGATTATTTTAGGAGTCGAATTCGATAGCGTTCGAATGTGTGCGATTTAATCAACGTTTGAAACCTGATTCTTTACTCATTCAAAGTCAAGTCCGTTGGTTAAAATTTACCAAAAAAAAGAACAATTAATTAAAATTTGTATAACGTGCTATTTTTCCAAGAAGGACAATAAAAGTGTTATTGAAACTAGGAGAGGTAAGGGGGGGGGGGGGACCGCAGTAACACTAAAACTTGCACAGACCGATTCTTTCCTCAGTTTGTATGGGGCTATTGTAGTCCGTCCGTCCGCATCAACCACGCCCGTAAATCATATTCGTCGTAAATTCGATTCGAGTTTACAATGAGAGATCTGTTCTCATTTGAATTTGGGAATTCTTCATGCGACATTCCTTTTTTTAATCTTGACGGATCAGTGGCGGCGTGCGAGTTGAATTTTTATCGAATCAAAATCGATAGCAGAGATTTTAAAAAATTAGTAACTACCAATCTATACGAGAAGATAGGTTTATCATTCAACAATGAGGTTTCGATGTTTATTACTCAATTATGCATTAACAGCTGTACTGATATGAAAGAAAATTTGTAAGACGGGTAGATCATGTTCCGGAGCCAAACATATGGTACTTTCTTGCGGGAGTAAAAGCTAGTTGTTTTTTATAGAATGATAAGTATTCATTCAGCCGTAAAAGAAATCTTATGCTTGTAACATTGTTAAACCTACCTATTGTGAATTCCAGAGATAACAATCAGAAATGTATAACGCTATTATCGAAACTATTAAGATTGTTCTTGATGCGTAGATTGTTTTTATTTTCTAGTTACATAAACGATTAATCTGCAAAGGCAACCGTGACTCTATCGCCATCTATTGACTCGATTACTTACTGTTAGCTAGATTCCTTAGACGTACCTATTGCCTTCTATTATCAAAGTCTGTGGACTACCATTCTAACCCAATGTTCTGCAAAGAGGCTGTTTGGCGCCACAGCGTATGGTTGACTGATGGTGATGATATAGTTTTGTATCATTGGCCTTAAAATCTATTACAGTGGTGCACTTTCTATAAAAACGTCTACTTTAAAGTGAATATTGTATGAGAATGTGGCATAATCACTGAAGATTTGGCTTCGGCCTCCATCAAGAAAAAGAGACATGGTTGTATGGTCTTAGTACTTTTGTCTTGTGCCAAAAAACCAATGTTCAAAATCTGTCTCGTAGCGATTTCAGGGCATCCACGCAACAAATCGGCACTAAATAAAATACCTATGTTGAATGTAAATATTGGTGATTGTTGCTTTAATTCGTATTAGTACTATTGTGGAATGCTACGCGAAAAATAGTAAGTTACTATTAAAAGTTGCATCGGAATTACCCCTAGCTTTTGTTTGCATACGACCGGGCCCCACACATCACCGCGTGTTTATGCGACAAGCACGTACGGCTTACTTTGTCGCACGACATCTGCTAAACATGACACGTGGTGATATTCTTATTACAAAAGTCGTAAAGGTCATGTTGCTCTGGCGACGGCGCAAAAGCTATTGACAGACGCGTTTTATTTCAAAAGTGTGAAATTTATTGGCGGTAATTTGTAAAGAATAACTTTGGAGGGAAAGAATAAGTAAATTTCCAGCATTGAAGTAATTTTATAGTGTTAAAAGGGCATCTTGACGACAACTTCATCGGAGGGCTCGTAAAAGTGACCAATTTGTTATCTAACAGAAACAAATAACACGGCCACCTACATGAAAAACGGGCTAACCTCAACACAAAACTAAACCATAGCAATCTAAACCCAAAGCTGGAATTGGTTTGAAATATTATCAGTTGAACAAAAAACTGATACATCCTTTGTAATCTTTTTGACGCCACGGAGGCTTACGCTTGCAAGTTAATTGCTTTCAAAGTTTTTTTTCGTCGCGTTCGGTAAATGTTTTATTATTGTATTTTGTCTACCTGAATTGGTGGAGACATTGCAATGATACGAGACGGTGAAAAAACACCGATAAGTTTGAACCATTCGGCACTGACTCACGGGCCGGCGATGTAGGTACTTAACTTACCTCGATAAGGCAGGTACCGAGGAAGGATTAGATAAGTGTAGGGATTGAAGATTCAAAAAATGAATTGTTATCATAATATTCCTGCAACATAGAACTTTAAATTTTGATGACATGCGTAATATTAGTAAAATGGTAAATAATATTGGACGTCTGAAAGATGTAACATAACATTGTACGTAACATAAGAAACATGCATTTCCGGAAGAAGACAAAATATCAAAAAGTGGCGTATTTTAGCAACACGCATACACAGGTAGTGCTTTAAAAACCTCTTTATTGGTGATCCATCAATTTTACTAAGCCTATTTGTTTAATTCGCATGATATAATATAAAGTCACGCATGTTTCCTGGAGGGGTAGGCAGAGACCACGGATTTCCACTTGCTACAACTTAGTCATGTAAAGTAAGCTTTTATAATAAACCTTGTTATTCAGCACATCTGCAACCCTAATGTTACTTCCTGCTGTCCCGACTGGCTCTCGGTACATCCCCGCTGCAACTTTTTTTGGCTCCCATTGTTTCGGAAACAATTTCTAACAAACATTCGAATATCTATTCTCTGGACACACCCTTATAAACTTTTTCTAAGTCGGTCGAATGCCGACATTTCTCAGAAGGTGCGGTTTATGACTGGAACATTAAGAAAGTTGAATTTAAAGTAAACCGTTATGAATTAAATGTAAAATTATTTAAGTTTATTAAGGAACTTGAACAAAGGACTGTTCTGGCAATGTCAACACCAGTTTCCGTCGCCGCATAAGGAAACTGAATGAAGTAAAACATGTAATTTGCAACAATGTTGGAAATCTTGGTAACCCTCCTAATCCAACATGAAGGACATTTCGTGGCGGATAAACGTCGTAAAATCGAAAATTCGAAACAGATGTCAGGGTAAAAGGTAGAGCTGTTTCTTTTGAAGATACTGGGGTCTCTCTCTCTCTCAATAAGGTTATTGTGTATTTTTGGCGTTTACTCAAATTATTTTCATATTTTTAGTTCTAAATTCTTTTAAAGTAAATAAATAGATAGCACCTACATAACGGTACTAATCGTCAAATATTTTACAATAATCGCTACGATATAATTATGTACTTAAAACAATAAATGTGTATAAATGTTTAGTTGTCTGGAAGAGATTACTTTGAAGTGACACGACCGCCAATTGTACATCTTTTGGCATGTTGTTTTGTGTAGTGTTCAATAAAGTACATATATCTATTGTTAAGAATGTTATTTTTTTATTTAGTAAATACGAGGTTTTCCCAGTATTCCATAGACAGTTAAATCCCGATACCTCACAACTATTAGCGACAATTTTCCCTAATAGCTGGTTATAGGATCGTCCGTGTCGATATCGATCGTGATCGTGTTATTTGCGGCGGCCGCTAGATGGCGTTTCGCGGAAGCAACGCTGCTCGTCACGCGGCGCCGGCGCACCCGCAGCCATTGCTATGTAATTTATTGGTTATTTCGCAGTAATTGTACCCTTGCCGCCCCCCACTAAATGGCTCTACTTGGCGTGCAAGACGTGCCCGCTAACATTGTTTTAGATTACTTAGAATGTGTTTATCTTTTCGAGAGTTTTGATCCGTTGCGGTAGGTTGCGGTTTGATTGTTATTAACAGTATAAAGACCTTTTGTAACGTTGGCGGGCATTTATATTTTTATAACTTTTTAATTGCTTTGGTTGTTTAGTTATTTTGTTTATCTTTAGTGAAAGATTGAGTCGTGCTTTCTCCTCAAACACGTCTGAATAGATCAATTATCTTAATATTTTATTTGCTCTATGTTACCGGCCGAGCGAGCGGATTAAACAAACGCAACCTCTCGTTGGAGTTGGTTGTAGTCACGCTACTTAACTATAAGTTAACAAACACATTGCGGTCCAACCCGGTTCTTAATTGTTCTGATCATCAACTTTCTATTTGTTCAATATATTGCGTCTGAAATTTAATCGATGATATTTCCCTATATTTGTCGGTAAGTGCGTTACTTTAAAGTTAGGTACCTTCCTCTAGGTTTCTTAGCAAATGGTAACGATTTTCACCTTTATCATTATCATTTACAATAGTTATTTCCTTAGAAACATATACATCGTTATGTTCATTTATGTAGAGATATAGATAAGCTACATTACAGCCAGCCCCTGTTTTGTTACGACACTTACGACAGAATTGCGGTGCGACGGGAAGTCATTGCGGGCCACTTAATTAAAGTAATTGTCGAGATTATGGCACTTTTGATAAGGCGCGAAGTGCGAATTACATCTGACAATTACGATTATAATTGTGGCACTGCTAAAACACCTTTTCACAACCAAAGTTATATTTCTGATGTAGCAACATTCCTCCACTAGGTACTCTTATTTCACACTGGTAGAAATGTAAGCTGTTTAGTGAAATGGGTCTTTGCCACTTAGGCTGTGTGTCAAATTATGTGCGCTTGAGTCGCTGACAAATTGTTGACGCTGTGTGAAAAATTGCGAGGATGCTTCATGATAGGATCTGGGTCACTCGCGTAAAGGCATGTAGAAATAATATTCATTATTGACAAAGAAAAACAAGTTGGCAGTAGAACGTAAATATTCTGATACGTTTAGTATTTAAAGTTTAAACTGTACAGTGCGTTTACTGAAACCGACTAGAGTTGTTTTAAATGTATGTTTGAAAACTGAGCAAATATCTCAGATTTGAAATAGGCGAATGTTGTAATCGTCTAATTCCAGAGAAATAGAATAATACTGGTGGAGGCCGGTTTCTTGGCTCTTGCACAATTTGATTGTACATTTGTGAAATATGAAACGGACATTTTAATTTCATGGGTTTGATTTCTTCTATAATGTGTGTGTCACCAGCTAACAACGTAGCATCACTATCTACGTCATTATGAACTTACTTCTAATTTAATTAAAACAATGCTCCCTATTTAATTTTCACTATTTTTATAAAAAAAGGAAGTATAAAAAAACATGCGGATCATCTGATGGGCAGCAGTCCTTCACCTGATGAGGACCAGTAAACCCGAGAGGGTTACTAGTTCGTTGGTGACCTTTACGTCTCCCACCCCCGACCCTCCAAACCACTACGAGTCACTATGAAACGTAGATAGAAGCTACTACTTCATGCCCATATTCGAGAGTGTGGAACTACCTCGTTCATGACTGGGATTAACTACAGTGTGACTCTACTGTGATAAAAATGAGTCGCTTCACGATATACGACTATCTTTGCGTCCTTCCAATTCAGTGCAACTTTTCTACGCTCTCCTAGAAACTCCATTTGCATCAACTCGATGGCCTATTTCGTCCACAGCTATTCCGTGTCCCCCGTGCGCTTGTTCTAAATAAAAACCGCTAGATTGCCCCCGGTCATTAATCATCCTCTCGCCATTGTCACAACACGTCCCAATATTCTCTGATCTCAGTACTTTATACATGTAATTTGTAACACTCTTAGACAAACGCAAATTACCTCGAATTTTTATCAATTTGTTGTGTGTATTTTTGTAATATTTTCACTACTCACAAATTGTATCCGTATTGTTATGAAAAGATAAAACAAACAGTCAACACTATGAAATAAATAGTGTTGATTAGGCGCCTGTGTTGAATATGCGCCAGTTTAAAATTCAGGTTTCATGCTACTTGATTCGTAATTCTAATTATCCCATCTCTTTGATGGCACGTGTTCCGATGATTGGCGAAATCTAAGAATTTATTATAGTTCGGTACATGACTTAAACACGATGATAAAGTTGGCCTCTCTCCAACATTGTCGTCAAATAAAGGAAAATTTCTATTCAGCGGTTACGGCGTGAACGTAGAAAGCGGCGCAATGTGATTTTAGGTTCCGTCTCAAGTTATCGTATCTTCTTTATCTTCTGTACATCACCATCACTACTCAGTATAAAGTCGCTATCTGTTCCTGTCTCTCTTCATATCTTCGCTCGTCTACTCCTAAATCACGCAACGGATTTTGATACAGTTTTCACTGTCATTTAAAAGATTTTTTAAAGAAAGTTTTTACGTATATTATATCGTAATTGTACCCGGGCGGGTCACTATAGTTAACCATAAAAGATGGTCTATTTCGAAAACAAAAGCGGAGCTTGGTCATAATAATAGCTGGAATTGTAATGAAACCCTATGGCTCACGATGTTTACGTACAATTTTATTCTACCTCGTCAATATTACAAATCGCTTCGCTATTGTTTTAGTGTAATTTGTAATTTACAATCGGCCTTTGATCGCTACGAAGTGCCACCATTACATTTGTTTCACAAGAGCAATATTTATCAAATACATTTATTGCGGTCGCATTCAGAATTAACTGCCGTAGATTAAATTCAAGTTCTGAGAACAAGCGAGCGGCTATCAAATATTTCCTACAATAAACCGGTGTTAGTGCACCGCCATCTGAATGAGAGCCACAAACGCGACCACACTTCTGGAGGGCGGCCAATGTTTGTACGAATATGTATTATTGCTGTGCATTATGAAATTTGGTTTTGATACGACGCGTTTGCTGCGGCTATTACACGTTTTGTCACGGAGAGGCTGGAGCGCTTTGATAGTCGGATCGAGAGATCCGTCATATAGAATTATTATAAAAAGCCGCGCGCGCCGCCTCACCGGACCACCGCACATCTGCGCGCGTTCGGTAACATGAAAGATTAAAAATAAATAATAAAGAAGCAATCAAAGAATCCACCCGGCAAACAA
The DNA here is from genome assembly GCA_963691745.1 of Ditula angustiorana. Classification (NCBI taxonomy): domain Eukaryota; kingdom Metazoa; phylum Arthropoda; class Insecta; order Lepidoptera; family Tortricidae; genus Ditula; species Ditula angustiorana. The sequence continues at coordinate 9,551,896 of OY829487.1, forward strand.
GAAGACACGAAATCTCCCGCGACGTCTGTCAAATTAGCATCACAAACGAAAATAGCGTCATTCTAATTATTTTGATGACTCAACCGAAATACAATTAATCTTGCCGCTTCTGTGAACTGTCTGAGTGACGGCCGGACTAAAATACCGTCGCATTTCGCGATAAATAAACTTGTGAGTCGAATATCGGATTTCGATTCCATCGGTGCTGCGTATCAAAGATTTTATACGCGTATTAGGTGGCGGGCAGCGGAGCGCAATGCCGCCCGGCGGCGACGCCGCGGCGGTACACTCCGCGCCGCGCCGATCCCACCGTCGAATACACCCGCCCAATGTCTAAACATGCGCCAGAACTCATACAAAGCCATCGTTTTCAAATTAATGTGGAAATGGCAAACATTGCACCTAAGGTGTTAAGTTTGTTATGACAATCCTAAAATCAGCATTCACCTCCTTGATTCTTACCAACAAAAAGGGCCAGCTGCAACCATGACCATAACACAGCAAATTATTTATATTTTTTAATGATAATCTAGATAATTATATTAACTGAATGTTAACCACATTAGATGTTACTGAGCCCGGAAATCAGCTGTCGCATCCCGATTCCGTCTGGGATATCGGCCAATGTCTCAGATCGACTTGGTTCCTAGAGCGATCGGTAAGACGAGCTGGCCGGAACACTGGCTTTCAATTAGAATGCTTCGTAAATAAACTTGCATTGACTTTTTTTGAACCACTTTTCTAATGTAAAATAATGTAAATGTTAAATACTTAGTTTGTTTGTGTCTAGTAATTATTTGATCCCCATTTGACCTTATGAAACTAAAATTAAAAAGTTTATCCAAAAGAACAATAATGACTTAATGTAAAAACATGTGCATTGTATTAAATAAAAGTATTGGTAAAACGAATCTTCTAATAGTTAATAATTTGAAGGGAGTCCATAACCCCCTCCCCCCCTCTAACATCGAGTAGACGCGCAACATTAAAGTTTCTTAAACCGGCAGGTAGGTACTTATGGCATTGAATATAATGAACATTATGATGATATTTAAATAAAATTGATTAAGTTCCAGCTTAATCCCGGTCGCTGTTCCTTTGTTTCTATCAACTGCGACCTTGTGCGAGGATACAGTGGTCGATTGTGCGTCTGCGCCGCGTCTAGCATCGCCCGTAAATCACCGCCCCACAAATTGGAAACCACCGCTAAACAGCTCGCTATAAAAACCCAAATAACCACGGATCTAAATCCCATAAAAATATGATTTCAAGTTTAATTCCACTGGAGGTTTACGACGGTGTTAAAGTTGATTAATAACTCCGGTGCGATAGAGGCACAATGTTGCGTTGACCCATTTATGGTCGAACGTTATTTTGGCGGGAACGGCGGGTGCGCCAGACGAAACAAGCCTTTTGCTGTGCGATCGACGATTCTGAGGCGTGACTCATACATAATCGGGTGCGATATAAAACAATGTTACCATAAAGAATTGTGAGAAAGTCAGTAGCTAAAACTGACTAGAGTTTTTAAAAATTTTTGGTTATTTAAAGAAAGAAAAGAAAAGAAATGAAAAGATTTATCGGTGCTTAAAAGTACTCGTATAGGGTGAACTTACAACTGAAGCACCAAAAAGGTACCCCTTAGCTCTTAGCATAATGCCGAGGCACGGTTAAGTACCATGGTGCTGGTCTATTTGGGGGCTTTGATCAAAACTGAACATGCCAGCACCATGGGAAAACACATTACAGACTCACAATGCAACAAAAAAAACCCTATCTTATCAAACACTTATGAGTTGGCTGCATTGCTAAGTTGATACGGACAAAATCGATTTGTAACGATTGAAAGATCCAAACCCAAAGTGAGCAAAAAAACACTTAACTGTAACTTAAAGTTATAACTACAATTCCGTGACATAAACAGAAGATATCATAATTATGAAATCACTGAAATCAGTACTTAGGTACTTTCTAAGAACAACGCACGTAGATTTTTACGTAAGAGAATCGTTCTCTCCACGCTTATCGACTTCACAATTTTTTAAAATCTTTTGGACTTGATTCTTGTAGATATATAAGTACTCGTAGTACATGATTTCAGTTAACTGCAATGTATTCTCGTCTCTGTGCTTGCTTACCAACCGACCCATAACAAAGAGCGAATTTTTGTTTAAAAAATCGCAATTCCATCGTTTTAAAACTAGTAGGTATTCTTAAAAGCCGTCTGTCGCGATCAAGGTGCTTCATAATAGCTTCGTGATCTCGTTCGCACCTACACACATGTCAATCAGTGTTCGTCGGATTCCCGTGTGTCACGGGTAGGATGCCGCTGTCGCTGCGCGTGCGCCGGGCTCCGATCTGTCACATGATTTGAGTGGGATTAAATTTAGCGCGACTATGAATTACGCGTCGCTTGGTTTTTCACTTTTCCACGAGGCCCGGCGTCATTAAGGAAATAAGCGGATTTTCAATCGGTTATTGTAATTAGTGTGGTTTTAAAAACAGATACCTACTGGCTAATGCTGGATCTTATTCAGCTGATTTTTAAACTGCAACTTATTTTCCCTTGAATGTATTTAACGGCAATTTAACTTGAATACAATCTCTACCCAAATTCAAAAAAAGTATATCTATCACGCTGAAGTTAACTAAAAAATCGCATTTTTGACATGTGTAAATTAGATTTCGCAAAAAAGTAAATAAGAAAAAGCTTTAAGAACGACTCGGCTGTGTACGAAACTATGCAATTATATATTGTTAGGATACAGCACCTGGCTTGCGCTTCGCTTTTATATCACCTTAGCGGTGTTGAATAGAGCCGCTGGAATGCCACACGTAATAATTCTCGTTACCAATCGAATTTATTCATCGGCCACATATATTTTATTGTTGTGGCTGGCAGCCTGTTCGCCGCGGGGCCCTATAAAATTATTCGAATAAATAAAAGAGTGATCGCGCCATAATTAAAAACATAACTTATTAATATAATCGTTTAATAACGCTGGCGGGTTTCGCGCCTGGTTTAGGGAAACCTGACAAACATCCATATCGCGGCATCCATAGGGGGAAGTTATAAATCAAGTGTTGGATGTCGTATCGATTAATTTGACTCTACCATGAGACGGTTCTTAAATATAGTTAGAACCTATCAATAGTGCATAACGTCCTACCCACCAATATTATGCATACGAAAGCAATGATGTTTAGATAGGTATTGCTTCCTCAATCACTCATTAACAGCTGGACTTATGAAATTTGGCAGACAAAGGATAATGGCCTGGATTAAAAATAAGATAAGTTAGGATACTTTTTATCCTGTAAAATGAATTTGGGCGAAGCCGCAGATAGGTAAAGTTAATAGATAAATAAATGTGACATTAGGTCAATCATTCTAAATACCAAGCACCAAACCGTTGTCTAAGGCAGAAAAAAAACGAAATTCATTGCTTTTCAGTAAATTGCCTCTTTCTCTCCTCGGTTGTAAATGCTACTAGCACGTCAAAACAACATCATCACCACAACCGTCTTATTAAAAATTGTAATGTGGTATTCAATAAAGCATATTGTATTGTATTGTATAAAAAAAGTTATTTTTGAACCTACGTGTCCATTGTTTCATATTAATAAAAACAGCAATCTATAAAATATGACAAATACTGATTATTTATAGTGTTATAAATATAAACTATTAATAAGGCGTAAGTTACGATGAATGCTAAGCGCCCCCCGAGGCTTATAGAAATCCTTAGGCTTAAGTGGGTGTTGGCTTAGACGCTTAATTTTTAACGGCTCTAGATAGCAATTCCAGTTTAAAATCAGGCACAAGTAGGCCATTATTCTATTACATGCTTGAGGATCCTATACGACCATTTTATGCCCTTTCCAACGACATATTACTTACCTATTCTTTATTGTGTATCACACAAGACAATAACCAAAAGATGCACAAAGAGAAGAAAAGTATCAAACGGTAAACATCAGGTTTCGATAGATACCTACACTAAAATTACATTGTACATAACTGGTAAAAAATCTGTAAATTCTAGACGCGACTATCAGATTTTATTTTGTACATGCGTGCATTATCAAAAGTAGAACAATGTATTGGCAAATTTTCAGAATAGCTTCACATTGTAGATAAATGAAAACGCTTCGCATGTAAGTACTTGTTTAGAACACTCCTATCTATAGCTACTACAGTAGTATACTTCTATCTGTGTTGTGTTGTGTTCCTCTCACACGACTAAGTATCCCTTAAATGACTTTTCTTATTGTAACTATGTGTCTCGATCTACTTATTTCCCACTGCTCTGACATAGTAATTTAATGATTCTTGTAATGCTTGCAACGGAAACAGGTGAACTTAGTTACGTACGCGGATTCCAAATGTTATGTCTCAGAAACTGAGCCTTCGGGTGCTAAATACCATTTAAATAAAAAAAGTAAACGCCTGCATGTTATCAAACAAGAGCAGCAACAATACTCGGTTAGGCGAGAAGAGAACAATAAACCAGTGATTTATTTAATAAAGAAATTTATGGGCCCTTACAAATTGGCCTCGTGACGGGGCTTATCGGGTATCGACAGTCGATAAAATCGTTGTCGATCTCGATACCGCGCGGTTATTAATGGTAAACTCATTGTGTATGCTAATGAGATACTGCCTTCACGCCTAGAAATACGAGTATTAATGTACTGCTGATATTAATAAATAATTATAAATTAAATTATTATCAGGTCATTTCAATGAACAATTATCTGAGTAAAGGTATCTAGATTTTGCTGAGCCTTTACTTTTGAACTTGCATCGATATTTTCTCCTTCGATGAAATTATCGATTAAAACGTTGGAAAGGCTAAAGGACATCGCCAAAACAGTCGAGACCATCTCCCACCATAAAGCAATCGCATCCAATGCTGATAACTCATCTCGGCCGGCCGTAAATCGAAACGGTCCATAACTCGCGCGGGTTAATTACGAATAAATAAATAAATAATTGAATGTGAGCGGCCGGAGGGTTAATCGATCGGGAAGGTGTTCGAGGTGCTAACAAGGGAACGACAGCGTCCCGCGAAATCGAAACGCTACTGGCCCGCGCGGTGATGATGGCCAGTTTAAAAAAAAGTGTTTTTTTTTGAGGAATGAATTATAAGAATAAATTATTAGTATTGTAATGAGAAATAAAAACTTTATTGATCAGAAAACAGGTAACGGAACGGACCTTTGTACAGTACGGTTAGGCTAAAATGACACGCTGCTGAACTGTATAATGCAGGTCGGTTTAAAAAATATAACAGGTTTTTTTAAAGGCTATCGAAACTTAAACAAAGGAGCGCACTGGCTGGCAGAAGTCGCTATTATAAAAAAAAAACATATCACATGCTTGCGTGTAATCTCTTGTGTTAAACGCAAAAACACGCTCTACAGGTGGTAACATTTCTTAGTAAATATTTATAGTTCCCCAAATGAGCTTGAATGAAACCGATACCAATCCAAAGATAGTCGGCGTCCGAGGAAGACGAATGTATTGTTTTCTACATCCATTTTTCCGCCGACGGACGATTGACGCGTATCCATTTCCCTGGTTAAGAATAGCTTTAGTCCATGTAGTGATATAAAATAAAGGGCGTCACTCGTCACCGACGACCATCGAGATATACGCGGGATGTCACAGATCGCCGCTCGTTAGAATCTAATTAGCTCATGGATCACTCAACACCATCTATTTAGACGGACGAGAAAAAATTATTTAGGTTCTTATATGCAATGGATACGGGCCTTTAGATCTGCTGCAGACATCCGTTTCTGGTATATTATATACTATACTCCATCCCATATAATAGATATAACAATAGACAGTTTTATGACAAGGCATGCTAGTACTATATCGAAAACTGCAACAGTATACAGTCTTGAATACACTTAAGTAAAGTACTGTAAGGACTTCTTCCTTACATCCTTTTCTAGAGCTGGCCACAAGAGGAAGAAAGGGGACAGTTCTGACTTAGGGATTGTCTTAAAATGTTAAGAGAAAAAATAAAAAGATTAAGTTTTCCTATTTGTGCTTGATTTGTAACCTTAGGGACCCTCGCGTCTCTATAGTACCTACACGTAATCACCCTCAAAGTATGCCTTCTACTTATCTTCTATTTAGTACGTATATAACACTAGTTTTGGCCCGCAACTTCGTACGGGTGGAATTTGGAAGTAAGTATCTGACTCGGCTTTAAGACGGTGTAACATGCACGTGAAGTCCTGGCGCCAAAGCTGGATCCGCCCTTGTCTCACTTAAGGAGAAGTCACTGAAGTCATGGCTTAGGCCTCCATCGGCAAAAGAGGGCTTAGGTTTTTTCACATAGGACATGGGTGTATGGGTTCAAATCCCTTTGCCTTTCCCTGAGGGGAAAAACTAAAAAAAAAGATTAGACTTGCTACTATTTGTAGTCTTTTAAAATCGTTCTTGAATTTAAAATATGAATTTTCAAATGTTTAATGAATCGGACATAATAATTATTACCGATGAGCTCAGCATTTTTGTCAATTTCTCTATGAAGGGTAAAAGGAGAATATAAACAATTAAAGCACTCAAATCTCACATAAAACCATTATTCGTTAACTTCAGGTAATTAACTAAAGTTACAAAGTTTGCAGTGTTTTTTTTGTTCTCTAAACAGAAACACTAACAATAAGTAAGTAATAAATTGCATGCACAATGCATTGTTGGTTGAAATAAGAAATAATTAAGAAATGAGTATAAGTAAACAAGTGGAATTCTGTGGTATCTGCCACCCCTCTGGGAATCAAGCCTTTAACTTATTCGTTTTAATAATTAAATTTTCCTACGCAAAACTTAACCTTAACGCATGCGCATGAGTCACCAATGCTATTCGCGAAAAACCGATCTAGATGTCGTATCCGTTAGCGGGCCAACCTTGCCGCAAATAACCGGCCCACGTACTGTTTACCTGCTCTTCCAACTATACTAATTGATATTCGTATGCTATTTCGCGATCACTATAGTGATCACAATGAAGATATATCTCGTCTTAACTTGCGATTAGCTCTTGGCCGCGGCTTCGCTCGCTTGTCGATTGTCTTTTCTTTTGGGATATGTCCACAACTAGCGAACCAATAAAGGCTTCCGCGCTTATTATCAAGCCGGGATTAGAACAGCATTGGAGAGTAACGTCAGCACACTGTCATTTCATAGATATAGGAATGAAACTTGACGCAAGTCAATAAAATGACAGTTACTCTCCAATGCTATTCTAATCGCGGTTCGATAATCGTGACTCGTGCTAGCTTTCATTTAAGCGTTTTGTCAGTTGTTTTGCCTTTGTAGTTTTTAATGTAGGGGGTGGACATGGGGACACGAGATTTACTAAAATGACCATAAATTAATACTTTCTAAAGCTAAATATCCGTATATATGTGCCTAACAAAAAGTGGGTCACTGTATGTCGTGCTAGTGGTCCTGATTTTGATCGTGCGTCTTGTCACTTACACTTAAGTGGAATTGCCCATTAACTGATTGGAAACTTTCGATTGAAAGTTTTCACCTACATCCATTTTTAAGCACTACTTTTTCTAGTTCGTCCAAAGTCATTAGATGACACCTCAGTCTAATTGATTCGGCATCCAGGTCGAACGGTTGACGGACGAGCGGGCAAATGACCCCGCCCCCGCGCCCGCGCCGCCAACAAAAGTGATTTACGCGCCTCGACGACAGCACTTCCTACTTTATTGTGATCGTTTATGAAAATCTAGCGATCTTAAAATGTTTTTTATTTTCAAAATTAGAACGTTTCGTTTTTGTTTTATTCTAGAATGACTTCAACGACGTTAGTCAATTGTCTATTAAGCTACCGAGCATTCTCATATGTAAAGATATGAGATCGATCCCTACCCAAAGCGATGTTTTTTATTTTGTGTTCGATCTTTGTACTAACATTTAAATAATATTCTAATATTAAAATAACATAAAATGACGTTATTCCAAAAAAATATTACAATAACAATATTCCCCAGTTCCTGAAGTCAAATGGCATTTTGTCATCGCTACGATACCATATATTATAATTGATATGCCCTTTGACTTGCACTGACGTAAAATTCAAATGAAAACACATTGTTATGATATGTCAAGAAAACTACGATTTTCCTGTTAGAATTCATATGAAACGGTTTACGAATGACGAATTACGAATACGATATTTTGAAATTCTATGTCAATTTTATAGTATTTGTCTATCGTATCCGCTGATTGGTCGCTAATCTAAGTGGGCTCCGGAAATAGCTGTTATCACATACACTGTGGCTGAGTACCTTGAGGTTCAGTAATAAGGTTCACTTGGCCACAGTGTTGTGTTATGTGTTACATGTTATCTCATATCCGCAGGCCTGCAGTAATATGTGCGTTTCCCACGGAGGTCTGGTTTGCGTTTGCGCATAGTCAACTGGAAAACGAATATTTTCTTTTGCGTTCATCGGTATTACTTGATAATATAAGTTAAATACCATTATTGGACAGGAGCCTCCCTTGAGGCTGAATTTAGTTTACTTTTTATCAAGCGGCACCAATTTAACATGTGTGCCCCCCTACTACCAAATCTTATAGACTTGCCGAGGAATTATTAATTATTAATGCGCATAATAATATAGAGGAATTAAGAAAGGTTCCGTTCCTAAGAAAATCTATGTGAGCGACAAGTACTCCGATTTGACATATTTAGGTATAGAAATAAAAAAAATTAAAGCGGTTGATATCGCGTGTTTCGTAACGAATCTAATTTCCAACGTTTCGACCTCTTTTCAGGTCTCAAATCGTCTTTATTTCAATGTCGCGGTAACATGAGAAATTAATATTTAGGTATTTCCTGTGGGTATTTCTTAATTACTCATTAACTAAAACCGGATTAAAAGTGAAATGAAGCTTTAGTAAATGGATAGTTCGAAAACAAAATAGTTTCATGTTGTGTTATGATTTAGTTTCCAATTGCCGTACCTAGTACGAAATATTTACGTAATTAACACCAACGTCGTTGTTTTGTGTTGATTTCCTATGGCACATTAATGTTAGCTAAATCTCTCAGTCCATTAGTAAGTCGTAATAAGAATTAAGTAAGTGATTTTTCTTCACGGCATTGTAATATTTTGGCGTGGGCGCGGCGGGTGGCAGGAAGCGAAGATATAAATACAAAGATAATCGGAACTAAGCGGACAGCATCACGGATTACTCCAAGATTCGATATGTGAGATTAAATGCGAAACGTATTGAACTATAATTCGATTACGTTGAATGTCAAAGTTGAACGCGTGCGTTTCGTAATGGCGATTTCACTGGGAACTATGTCGATTGTCGCGTGATATGGTCGGTTACATATATATATCTACGAGTTATTTGGCCGACTAGATTTGAATTTGATTAGGTTTGCTTTGTTGACTAGATTTCTTAGATGCTCAAGCACGCGGTAGCAAATAATATTTTGATACATTGTTTTTAACTTACGCGATTTTCACACATGTTGGTATGATTATCACGTTATGATTATCAAGTTCCGTAGGCGTTATAACTAAATATTTTGTACAGTTTTTGTTTGCTGGCTCTACTATTTGGACAAAGGTCTCTCTTCTAAATTTCTACAACTATAGGGTTGATGCAATGTCATACTAGCTTTTACTAGTATTCACACATTCGCTTTACTTGCAAGTTATCCTGCTTTCAATTTATAACAGGTTGGCGATATTTAGGGTCTTTGTAACAATTAAAATTGAATTTATGTCTTAACAATTTCGGAGTGTATTTTCCGATTCCCTCGTGTTCACATCATCAAAAATGCTTCCTCCAAGGTGCCTATCTCCAATATTACAACGACTAACAGCATCCTTAACTCTTTATGCTAATGCCTCATTGTGGCCGACACTTTCATTTGTTCTATCTCCGACACGACACCATTGTCATCCCTGCTGCCCTTTGACTCCATTGTGTGTTTTTTGTGACTCCGTTGGATTATTTTATTTCCGTTATATGTTTGGCTTTGTTGTCTCGTGCTCATTATTAAGTTAAATCAATTTTTTGGGACGCTCACGTCGTTTTTATGGCGCCTTATCTGCCATTGTACTATGTGTAGAACTGTACTTTTCTTCTTCTTAAGTACATTAAGCATTTGCCCATTACTGCCTTCTGTATTTTTCTATAACCCCATAATAGTACCACATGTTGCATGACTAACTCATGATTTTATCTTGCAGCATTTTAAATGATTAGATTCAAATGATTTATTGAAATAATCCTGGTACATATCAATGAATAATTATTAGCGATAATAAGTATTTGACAATTACTCTAACGACTTGCTTTGACACGATTCTGGTCGATTTGGTCAATTTCTTTAGACAGGTTACTTTCCGCCTACAACAACAGCAAGTTCACTTTTAGCTCTTGATTCGGTTTTCCCCTCACAAATTGTAAATTTTATTTAAAGGTTTACTAGCTATCTATTATATAATTGGCGTCAGTAAATATTATGTACAGAATTTTATTTTTATCATCGTTCAGCTTTCTATTAGCTGGATGTGTTTTTTTTCATTCAAAGTCTTAGTGCAAGAATTTCGAGACATTTCCCATTGTAGCTTATGTATCCTCCTTATTTCGCAACTTTCTGTAATGCGATCGGGTTTAGGCTTCTATTCTCAAGTTTGACAGACATGATCTGTGATTATTAAACTTCATATAATATGTACATAGTCCCCTGTATCCGAATGTTTCATTAGTAGCTATCTCGGATACTGGGGCCTCTCATTCCGCCTCGTCACGCCCGGGACGCCGTCCCATTGTAATTCAAATTGTCATTCAAATTCCCGTCGGCCTGCCCTAAACCCGGTGGCACTCGGTTGCTCGACACCTTCGTACCTCGATCCGCGGCGCACGTCAACTATCCTCGTTTGTTTTGTAAATGAATAAGCCCCAAACGTTTTATATTCTCAAAGTTCAAATATCATCACAAGTTCAACGCTAGACTTAAATTATTTATGCTCAAAAATAAACTGCGTCATTGTGTGTTTTTTTAATTTATTTTATAACGAATTACCAAACTGTTGCGTTATCACGAGGTCCGGAGACAATGGGCCTTGACGTCGTCGGATGACTATTATCAACTTTGTAAAGAATAATTCCGTGTGTATCGAAGCAGCCATTTGCGCAATAGTCTGTATCTATAATAATGATACTGTTCGTACATAAGAATAAGACTGAATTAGTCACTTCACTGCAGTTCCTCCTATCGGGTAATATGAAAAAGACATAAACTATTTTCCATAAGCCGACAATGTAAAACGTCGATTAGCAACTTTGTACCCACAACAAAAGGAATGATAAAGAAAATTAAAGGTTCCAATAGCATTTTATGCTTGCCTCGAGCGACAACAGTGCTCATAAAAACAAATATAGGCAAAAAGTATGGAGAATTTTATGCCAAAAAGCATTATGAAACACAGGCACCTCAAGGTTTGCAATTGAAAAGTAAAGCCGCTGAAGTTATAAACCCTTTGACAACAGAAGATGCAACTTGCAAGTGGAAAATTTTGTTTCGATATCTGCTGCATTATTGTACGCGAATGCATAATTGCAGGGCTGACGAGCCAACATTGTAGCGGCCGCCGACTCGTTTTGACGGTCAAATTTCTCCGCACCCATAAAAAGCGTAAACATGACTACGTTAATAATAAATTACATACATCTACTCGGACGATACAGCTATTTGAAAACAACAAATGCTAATAATTACTTTTCTGATATTAAATGCTGGAAAGGGACCAAATGCTCGCTCGCGGGGCGAACGAAACAATGGTTATTATCGATCATCTCGGTGAATTATTAGCGAATAAATCTGAGAGGCCTCTTTAGTGACGTTTGCATCAGCCATCAGGTCTTTGTGCTGATATCTGCCATGTTATTCCCTGGCTCGTCTATATCATTAAATTATACTTTAACGGTTTGTAACTTTATAACTTAGTTATGCGTAGGAAGGAGAAACAAATCTGAGGATTTACTGTAATTACATTTCAATGTAAGCACGTTCCCGTTCTGCCGTCGTCTCATCGCACGCATGAGTAGCGCTAAGGTTCGTGCGAGTTTACGGTCGTAGATAGTTGCCTCTATTGGAGGGTTCCATTGTTGCATTGATGGCAGTGATCCGCGTAGTTGCGTCTTTCAGCCGCATCCGACATTTCCATTGTTGCGATTTTATTGCTGGTGTTACCGTCCCCGCGGGGTCGTAAAGCGCGCGATCCGCCGCGCGGCGCGACCGCACGACGGCGTCGCCGCCGCCACCGCAGCCGCGATTTCATTCGTTTCTAATAAATTGATACGATGCGCGGACCGCGCGCCACGACCAGCCATTGGTCGAGGCGGGCCCGAGCTTCGATCCTCTTACCCCAGTAGTAAATCAACTTTACAGCCTTTAATTACAGATATTTGCCGTCCCATGCGAGTGCAAGGGATATCGGAGGGCCGTGCTTGCGAAAATATCGCATAATAATGGGTATTGACCCGTAATGGCTCGGTAGGTACATATCGGCCGCCTTTGTCTTGATTGTTGGAGCGAAGAATATTCTTTCTGAATGATTGCCAATTACATCGAATGGCCGCTGGATTCCTCAGACGATACAATGCTTAATAAAATGTTTGGTCCATATTTGAATGATTTATACTATATTAAAGTTAAATGGTCTCCGGCACCAAACTTCTCCAGATAGTGTTTAGCTTAAATTTCTAACGGTCATTTCAGATTGCTTAACATCGCTTCTGACACCTCTGAAAATAGTTTCAACTATATCTAAATACGTGCATTCTTTACAGGTGGTTATGGATCGGCAGATCTAATAAGAAAGTGATATTGCGCCGGCGCAACAGTGTTGCACCGGATAGGGCGGCCGGCATTTTAATGTCTCTCCGACGGAATTACGCTGAATTGTTCTCGGCTTTACTGCCTCCTCATGATTGATCGTTGTATCCTCAGCCTTATGTCATTCGCGCATCTCTCGGAATGTATACACACTACGAGCAATAAATACATATTGAGTTATGGTAACTTATTCTGCGCTCCACTACACCAGTGTCAATGTTGTTAATAAGCCGATACGTTTGTTGCATTTCCTCAAAATTTCTTCGGAAATGCGAATTAAGATTAGTCGGATCGTATTTCTAACCAGCATTCGGTTGTAAATTTCCTCGTCCATAAACTTGTTACGACTGTCTAAACAGGGGCTAGCTGTCGTTTATAACTTTAATGCACGAAGAAATAAAATCTGCATTCTGCATGCTCTTAATCTTCTCTGCTTGTTTTATTCGCTCCGACACCTCGGTTTCGATCAACGTTTTTATGATGCACACTTACAAATCTACTGATTTAAAGCCAATTCTTAGAAAGAGTTTGGTCCTAAAAGCTTTAAAAAGATTTAAAAGTTATTGTTTTTTGTATCTTTCGTATCTACCTATTCGATCATTTCTGAAGCAATTTTTTGTAGTCTTTAGTATCATGTTACCTAGTTAGATTTTATTGGCCAGAATCTTGTTCAGCAATTGAATAGATATACCTATTCGTTGGCAGAGCATTTATGATTCTATTTATATTACATGCATATTATATTATCCTCCGTAATTGATGCTTCGGTAGCTCGTAAATGCTCGCCATTCCTTACTCTTATAGTGCAACATCAATCCTTCAGTTTTGATTTAATTCATTCTACGTGCCTTCCCGCTAGAGAATCATTGGCCTCGCGAATGTATTTTCATTAAGTATCTATTACACTTTTATTGCTGGTCACGGTGTAATTTTGTATATGATTGTTTAAGGTGTGATTAATGTGATTGTTGGTTGGCGTTGGCAATTAAACGCATGTGAAGCTTGCCAGCCGCCAGAGAGCACCGCGTAGGCGAGCCATTTAGATTGATCGAGCGAGAATCGAGGGGGGCGGCGCAATCAAAAGCGAATCGGACCAATGAGCGAGCGGCGACGGTTCTCCGCGCCTTGCCATTGGCCAGCCGCGGGGTTGAGGGATATAAAGGGCCTTGATACAGCTCTCGATAAGCGGTAGGCGTCGAATGCCGATTCGATCGATTATAGCCTGTGCGACCGCGACGCGATAGGCCGGACTTTTTCCGCATCAGAACCGGTAACGCCTTGACATTTTGATTATTGTTTCCATTACGGTTACGACTATGTTTCGTGCCACGCTTTATAGTCATTGTAACGGTATTTAGTTAGGTAAAATGCCTTTTTAATTTACATTGTGTCGTAAACGCAACTCTAAATTTAATCTCGGCTGTAAAATTGGACTGCAAATCACAGCTGAAAATTGCAACTGTGGAGATTAAGAAGCGGCTAATCGCTCGTTATTTACAATCCTTTATCACGCCGGAGGCGTTCGACTTGACGATTTACGACACTCGCGAGTTGCGCTCACAAAAGAATTAGCACTTCTAAGCGACATCGAGTGCCAATAAATATCGAGTGAGGTGCGGATAATCGACTCGCAACAGTGTAACTACGGAATTCGCACGGTGTTTCGCGTACGGGTTTAGAATAAGGTTTCGGGAAGCAATAATTTGTGACAATTGGGCTCGATTAGATTGGCTCTGCGGACGATTGGTTATAGTTCGTAAATTACGTCCTAACCGGCGGAATGGAGGGAGTTGGCGGTGGGAGTTATTAGTGCGGTAACGCTTGCTTTCCTACACGGGTGGGTAATGCAAATGCGGGCCGGCGCACGCGCGTCGAATCGCGCGTTTTCCGCCGCGGAGTTTGTGGAAATCGTTATTGGGGTGATTGCCTTCAACAATAGCTTTTGTCCGGGATACTCGACGCGTTTAATCGGGTAACGGTGCAGTTTCGTGTCCGATAGGCTCGTGAGCTCTTAGAGCCCGTTGTGGTGTGTGTTTTACTGCGTCGTGTGATATTGTGCGTTTATGAGCCTTTGTAGGTACAGCACTGTTTATTTCATATAGTAATAATGATGATGTATGAAACAGAGTTTAGCTATTAGTGTAGGTTTAAAGAGAGAAACCTGTGGGTAATTACCAAGAAATGGGGATAGGTCAAATAAAAATAAAGTTATGGAAATAGTAAAGAAACTCTACCTGTGGCAACATGATAGATCAAATTTAATTTATTTTTATGAGGATTTATAGTATGGCATGAACTCATAGGCACATGTGCAAATGTTATTATGCTTGCGTAGTACCTAGTAACTACGCGTGTTTTACATTGCATGGCTGCTCCGTGACCAAAGTCATCATTGCGGTAGCGATCAAGATAAACGCACAGCACACCCTCGCTGGGTAGACGGTTTATCTAGGGGAGACCGTGTCTTGGCAGGCATAGTGTGGGACGCCGTCTGTTAGGCGGAATGATGATCTGCGCAAATTGGCTGGCAGAGACATGGATACGAAAAACCGAAGTTCGCGGGCTCGAAAACGCATCTTGGGAGAGGCAACAGATGACCTGTACCGGGGTTTTGCATGAAACGTTGTGAGATGTGCCCTTGTCACGATGATCTATGAGAGGAAGAGTGTCCTCAGAGGTAGCAGTGTAAGGGGACGGGGCTAGAATGCCATGACTTTTTCTTCGAGGAGGCAGAGAGGTCTTTATCTTCTAACTCTAACTCTAGGGAGTTACTTGACTTTGGTTGGGTACTTGAAAGAAAGAAAGATAAAACATTTATTTAAAACTATTCAACATAAAACAAACAAAATACACACAACACGGACAGAATACAAAAAAAAAAACAAAACATTATGTTGAACGGAATCAAAAAGAGCCCCACTCAGCATACTGCCTCGGTAAACCGAGACGCTGATTTTCAGTGGGACCCTTGGGATTCCTATTACTAAACTAATATTAAACTAAAAACTAATGGGCAATGACGACACGAACGAAAATGGAAAATGGACTTAACAATTTACATCAATATGCATCAAATACTTCCCATTAGGTGATATGTTTTTATTTATTATGCAAATAATTTATTTATCAAGTATTGCTCGTTTGATTCCATCCATAAAAAAAGGTACATTAACACGGCGTAGTTACGTTTATTAAGAAATAGATATAGAACTTTGTTCTTATGACGCGAATTGAAGAGCGTCGCACATCATAAAAACCATGCTGCAGCTCAAAGCAACATAGTGCCAGTAAAGGTGTTAATGCGAGCGTGGGTGGCGGGCCTAACACTTCGCACGTGAGCTCCCAGCTTTTGTGCCTACAGATCTTATGTGTCGTTTCTTTCCACAATGGTGTCGTGCCTGGCAACGATTGATCCCCAGAGCATTTTGAAAAGAGATTCTTTGTTCAATAAAACTGCAATAAAAGTTTTCAGTACCTTATTTCGCCTTAACAGTATCGGATCTTATTTGGGGATCGACAATGAGCTACGGCTAAAAGTTCGTATATAAAAATATGATTTAAAAAAATATTTCATATTTTTGTTATGTAAGAATTTTGCGAATGTTTTGTTTTTTGAATTCTATGGTCTGACCTGGTTAGTCACAAACACATAAAACAATAAATGATTTAGTTACTTACATAAAAGTGACTATTAAACTCGAAACTGAGAAGTGTCATTTTTCGAAAGGGAGGCATATCAGTATGCATTATGAAGTTTACATCCCTTTCGAGCATAGACAATTTCACACAGTTCTCTCTTTAATGGTCAGTTAACTGTATTGCTTTTTGTTCCTCAAAAAGTAATCTAATCTCACAAAGTTACCATGTCACATCCCATACTCTCAACTTTAAAAAACTCTATCGGCAATCCCGCACCCCAATACATCAGCCTCAAACATACGTCTATCCTAAACAGGTTCCGCTTTATTTGCTCCAATTCGCTTCATGAACCTTCCCTTTAAACATAAACGCGGCAATTAATCCTGAACGGGTGACGGGCCCCCCTTCCACCCCCAGATAACCCAGGAATGATTAACTGTAGACAGGAAGACAAATAGTCGTTTAGGTATTCGCTAATGCCTCGTTCTCATCAATAATCGATCGATGCGAAAGGGCGGCGACAGGCGTGATGTCGACTAAATAACTTCGAGAGACAAATTGATTGGGTGATTTGCAACTCCGGCGGAGTTGAACATGGAGCGTTGGATAAATATAAAACACCAAAATGTACAGCCTAAATTATTTCCTGTATTGGGTCGGTGCAGAATGTACAGGAAGACTCAGACATGATCAGGGGTCCTAGCACGCTATCTTTTATCGATGATATTAAAGCATAATATCCCTTTCGAACCAGTATGCGTGTGCGAGAAGGACGGATGCCTTTGTGTGTGCGATGTACGCTAGCGTGCTACTAGAGCTGATCCCATTTCATAAATAATAGTAATTATTATTAAATTCATTTATTTAAGTAACATGATTCATAAAGTTAAAAATTAAAGGGGGTCCCCATACCAAGAACTTGCTTTTTGGCTTGTTTTGTACGGAACTCTTCGCGTGCAAATTCGACTTGCACTTAGCCGGTTTTTTTATAAATTAGGATTAACAATTAGGTATACATTTTCAACAAACTGTAATTTAAAAACATAAAGCGAAGTTTATCACTAAGATGAAACCTACTTACCTTTATGATTATCTGCTTATCTTTATGATGTCTCGCTTTTGCTATTTCAATCAGATTTAACTTATAACAGGATAGGAACTATAGGATTTGCTTTCGTAGTTATAAGAACAGTAAGCAGCGGTATTCTTGTAGCATCTGCTAGCTTTTCCGGATGAACTATTGCCTTGCGCAAGCACGCCGTGCTGCACACTCGTCCGTCACTTCATTACGGACACCAGATTACAGTAAATCAAGTAGAACAATCTGCTAAGAACAAACAGCGGCTTCCGCGGCCACACGGGCGCGCTAAATCCGGAGCCATCGTAAACGGACGATCAGACGCGCTCGCGCAACCATAAATCATCGATCGCGCGATGCGATGCGATTTAGCACGCTCGCCGAGTTTACGGCCCTTACCAAGTGCGCTGTAAAGGGTTTTACAGCCTCAAATAGAGAACGCACCCAGTTTATAGAGTACGGCGATGTGGTTAACGTGCCTTTACTGCTTGTCGTGCTGTTATTTTTACTTATAAACTAGGATGTGCAGGTCTGAAGCAGACTTAAAACTATATTTTAGATGGCTATCCTCCGCCTTCTGTATCACTTAGGCCAATGTTACATGCCTCGAAGCCTTTATCCACAATGCTGACTTTCAATTACGTGAACAACAATAGAAAGAAAAGTACCTCAGGGTCTTCGTTTGGACGACTTATTATTTAAAGCTTGCTTTAACCTGTCTCACAATGTCAACTGTCCTTTGTTTCAGGCACTCCTATAAACCGGCTGCCGATAATGGCGAAGTCGGTGCTGGATCTGTACGAGCTCTACAATCTTGTGATCGCCCGCGGCGGGCTTGTCGAGGTCATCAACAAAAAGCTGTGGCAAGAGATCATCAAGGGGCTGCGGCTACCGTCCTCTATTACCTCCGCTGCTTTCACTCTACGCACACAGTGAGTAACTTATAGCTATAGTTACTGAAGATTCATCATCACTATCACGGCCTATACAATGCCCATGTTTGGGCGTAGGCCCCTTCTAAGCTCCTCAGTATATGTATATGTATATTTATTGCAACCATGGTTTACATAAGTTATTACAGGTAAGAGTGAGCACATGGCACCCTGTTAGGGCACTGCAATGTCTTATAACAGTTCTTCATAGTCTTGACCTTTCGTCATCCAATCTAGACCTGCAAATCTTCATGCTCAAGTGTTGTGCCCACCAATGGGACAAATATATAGGCTGCAAATGATTCTAACGAAGAGAGTTAAAATGATTACGAACTTGCTATTTGACGGTAACAGGCAATTTCTTATGACCATTTTTACTAATACGCTTCGATAATGTAGTTATTGAAGACTTCATCTTTTGAAATACGAAAACAAGAAGTGCTTTTGATTTGGGTTCTGTTTTTGTCAATAGCTGAAATAGTCACCATCAAATACATCAAAGCGGAGAAAATTATAAAAAAATTGTGATTGTTGATGACCATAGCGTTGTATCAAAGCTTTAGAGCGTTTTGGAATATTTTTGAGCACTTTTAATACTCCGATGTATCTGGAGTTATACTTGATAGCTATTTCTTCAATACTTATGTGACAGAGGATTAGCGGTTGGAGCACTCGTGAAAAATGACCTCCTCAATAACTTTAGTCGACGAACTAAATCTTCGTAGATATGAGACTAGTTAATCCACCTTCGAGGTTACCAAAAAAAGAGTTAATAGGCCATCTGTGTGGTCCTAGAACGAATCGGGAGCCGCCGCTCCATATTCGATGCTGACTCTTTGTAACACCTCTTGCATTCAAATTCTCACGAGTCCGAGACAAAGCGACAGCCACAATGGCCCGTACGTGAGCGTCCGACGCGACAATATGACATCTTCATAATTAATAACCTCTAACTCATCTCCACCGATATAATTTCTCATTTATCTTGCTGGCGAGTTCCTTCACCTCGTCGCCTTTTGTCGCATCCCATAAAGGTGTCTCCACTCTACATTTCTAATTCAAACTGTGCACCGTTACGCACGACGCGTCGATTTTGAGCGCAACCTCTGCATTATGATTACAATCTGGCCGCATGCATGCTTTCCATTGCTCAAGAAGCCCTGCGACGCATCGTGCGGTTTGCTGGAGATTTACTTATTTTATGTCCCCGGTAGACGCCCTTCTCTATTTTAGTATCTATGTAATATCGAGGTGCATTGAGATGTTGCGGTAAGCGACGATTCCGACGGTGTTCCGGCGTTCGTAAAATTAGACGCTCCGTAATGACGAATGTCGTATATTTAGCTTTCCCATTTGACATTTTATGAAAAGGTAGCCCGAGTTTTTATGAAGGCACGTCGGCCCCTTCAAAGTCGCTCATTGTGCTCGTATTAAATATGTGGCCGCTTAATATGAGTTATGGTAAAGAACGGTGACAATGTCCTCGTATAAAATTGACTTGTCATAAGAATAGGATTAAGAATGTAATGGGATGTTCTATTATATGTTTGAAGGATAGGCTTTTGATAATTTATAATTGGTGTTGAAATATGATTTATATGCGTGTCAAGTGATCGCATGACGCATGACGCATTGACGCGGCGACGTTATTTATTGGATCGCTCTAGTTAGATATTTAAATGAGATCGTACGACACGCCACTTCTAATGATCTGATAATTTATTTCAGGGAACAATAAATACGTTTTAAATAACAATACTAAAATCATATTGTCAGAAGGTCACTTGCCTCTTCAATACGTTCGTGAGTGGTTCGTGACAGTTGTAATGTCACTCTATAAATAGCGTGGTTAAAGCGGAGCATTACCTAAATGTAGGTGTTGGGTATAAATATTACTTAGCGTCTAATTAATTGCATACTTCCACAACTTCCACATAAGCTATTGCAGCTAACAGCGTAGCTTCGCCGAAAGCCTATTTTTGTTTCTTAACACTGTTTCTTTTGTCTCCAGATATATGAAATACTTGTATGACTACGAGTGCGAGAAGAAGAACTTGTCAACTCGCAGCGAGCTAGATGCGGCTATTGAAGGCAACAAGCGCGAGGGTCGCCGCGCCTCCGGACAGTACGACGCGCAAGCCGCCCTTGCCATGGTTGGTCCCTTACGTTAAAATTATGTTATTTGCCTTACGTTAAAATTGTGACGCACGGTCTATAAGAGAAGGACATAGCTAGTACAACTAAGAAGACAACCTCTGGGCAAAAGCAAAATCAACGTATAATGCAGCAAATAGCGACTTTGACACAGACATTTTACTTTGTTCCCCAACTGTATACGGTTTTGTTTATCTAAATCATCTGTTTGCGCACCTGCGTGCCTGTGGCATCATAACTCTAGACCACAATCACCAATTTCAGCGCGTTTTTTTGTTTTAAGCTATGTCCGATCCGATAGAAATCGGTTCAGCTGTTTCAATTCGTTGCTTTTTATAATGTCTAACTTGGTATTCATGAAGAGAAAAGTTGCATATTAATTTAAAACAAAACGGATTACTTACGTATTTATGTCAAAAACTGTTAGACTGTCTTGGACCACTTCATGGTCCTTAATTATAAGTACTCGCGACGATACGGATCGAATCGATCCTCTTACTGGCATCCTAACGATCCCCAGTCTTCCCCCTTCCAGCCCCCCCTGAACCGGATGCCGGCGTCGCTGGCGCAGCTGTCGCAGCACATGCAGCCGCTCTCACTCTCGCTGGGCGGCGGCGTGCCGCGCCTGCCGCCGTTGCCGCCGCATGCGCCGCATATATCTCAGCACGACATCGAGTACCGCGTGCGCGAGTACATGAAGATGATACAACAGCAGCGGGAGTTGATGCGAAATGGTTAGTGATTTAGGGTTTTTATCGAGAAAGAGGGAGAAAAAGAGAGAATTTTATGATGTGCACTTAAAAAAGTGTTACACATTGGTAAAGCTGTTTTCCGTATTCGCTAATAACCCCAATGAAAATGAAAAATTTATTTTGCAAGTAGGCCGTATAGGCTCTTTTACATGTCTGAATCTACTAGCGCTTCGGAAAATGGAAGATACTACTGAGAAGAAACGCCGCAAGAAACTCAGCAGTTTATTTTTTTTTCCTCTCTTTTCAAAACAGATTACAGTGCAATTTATCACAATAGTACATGGCATACACAAGTTACATAAAAAAAAAAACCAGTAAATAGCACAGCAAGCTTTAAGCATATTGAACGTACTGGCACTAGTTAAGAATGATCAGGAGATGTATAGGGTCCCCAGATCAAAGAAATTAGATAGGGATTTATATGGTCCCTGAAAAAATAACAATCAAATACTTAGTCTAAATAACTTAGAGATGTATAGTCTCTAAGGGTCAAAAACAAATTAATTAATTAGGAAATGTTTTGATCGGTTACGAGTTTGAAATTCGTACATAAGATGACTGACTGCCTTACCTGACCCATGAACATTTTTGGGCCAATTCGTTATGTAGAATCCGACTGGTAGTTCTTTTACAATAAGAAACACTTTCATTAAGCTTCTAAGTTCATTCGAGCATTGGCAATTGATATGCCAAAAACACATGCCCATTAAGACGAAATTTCAATGTACCGTCTCCTCTGGTAATCCAGGCATGAGCAATTTTGCCACCGATTGAAATCATTTATGCGTAGTTAATTATCACTTGCGGTCTCTTTTTACTAATAAACTATTTCCTCAGGATCGGAGTCCCCGCCGGGGTCGGGGCCAGCGCCGATGATGTCGCCGCGCGATGCCGCCGCGCTGAGCGCCATCGACGTGTCGCGGCTCACGCTGTGGTCACTGTACAACAACAACAACAACAGCCCACAGCCCGACCTGGAGCCTCAACGGTCAGTACATACCAGATATCATTCCTTTTGTCTATTATGATACTCCCATAACCGCTGGATCAAACCAGTTTCAAATGACCATCGCGTATTAGTAATTTCGAATTGCATATATTATAATATTAAAACTACTACTACTAGTGATAAATGCAATGCAAATTTTCTTACTTCTAAAAGGTTTTTAAACGTTTTTCTTCTGTTTTCTCACCTTAGAATTTCTCTTCACAGCGAGGCCCTGAATCTGAGTGAGAGCCCGAACTCCTCTCTGGGTGCTGGCGGGATCAAGCGCGAGGCTTGCCGCTCGCCCCCTCCCCCCGCCAAGCGCCGCACCCCGCGCCCTGCCTCCCCTCAGGCGCCCTCCCCGCGCCCCGGCGGCACCCCGGTACCCTCGCAACACAACGGGAATGGGGTGAACGGTGCAGCATTCAAGATTACCACTAGAGGTAAGTAGAAAATCCTACAAAAATTACAGACCAAAGACTGTAATGTACTCATACATATCATTAATAAACCTTTTTAATTAATCAGTCATGTTCAGGATATATATTTCATTTGAAGACGCTTGAACTCCTATCTATCCGCACTGCAACTAGATTGGTTGTTATGGCGTTTTCCCAAAGACCACCAATATGGAGGGAAATAAAAGGAAAATTAACTTCGCTAAGATCTCCTTTTCTTATCCAATACGAAAAAAATCCACTAAATGACCCGAAAACCGGAATGATATCAGATGCCAACTATTTCTGAAATTTCCTTCTCTTTCTGCGATTGTCGTATTATTTGTAATTTCAATTTTTTTATATCGAATTAATTTATATCAATGATTGTTCCAGGAGATGCGAGCACAGGAGACCAGCAGTTAGTTGTCTCCATCGAGCTGAACGGCGTTACGTACGAAGGCGTCCTCTTTCCTTCACAAAACGCTAGCGGGCAGAACGGACATAGGCAAATGGTCTCTTAAACACCTAGTTGCTTTGGTCTTGGACCAAATCCCGAGTTTCATGTCCCGATTCAATGCAGGGAAAATATTGATAACGCTTTTGAATCAAACGGGGAGCTTGCACACGGTCTAACTAGATTCGAAAAAAAAAATGTTCAAAATATATTTTGTCTAAAATACTTCCCCTTGTCTCTCTTCAAAGCGTATCATTAGAAAGTTAATTTCGTAGTTTAGATCTCAAAGTAATTTTATGTTTCACATATCATCATGTAGGTTGTATACCGCATTTGGGACAGGGCATGTTGTTTTCCTCCATGAGTTCATTAAAACTCGAATTTTAATTAAGTACAAAACCCTCTGATCGTACCTACGTTGTAGATTCATTTTGTGATTTAAGTTTTTGTACTTCGAAGTATTTACAGTTCTCGAATAAGTATTGTAAGAGTGTCACTGCCTTGGAGGAGCGTGAGGTTATTTATTAATAATAATTTCATATTTTTGTTATTGTATGATATTTTAATATTTTTTTATAAACTTGGAGGAGTGACTTTTTGTACATATAGTTTTACGTTATTTATAATTTGTTAAGGTACGTTGACGGATGAGTGGCCGCGCAGTTCGGCAGTTTTATTTGTGATGTACATTTCTGTAAATACTTGTGTAGAGACGTTTTATACACCGCCATATTGTGTAGGTATGATTGTGATTATAATGTTTTCATAAACTGGTGTATATTTTATACTTGTGTCGATGTCAGTATTGTATTTTAATGATAGGTAGCTGTATCTACGGTAGTCACTTGGGGCCGCGTTTTCTTTATCCGGAAGAAAAAGTTTGCTCTCATTAAACAAAATATCTGCCTCTTCTCTGTGAGTTATGAAAGTTTCCTCTGGAATTTAAATTGGATAAGTTCCATTATTAAAAATCATATTTGACCTTTGACAAAAGCTTTAAATGCTCATTCAATTTCAACGCTCTAGTGGAAATTTCGCCAGAATGATCGAGTTTTAAAACTCAATACAAACAGCATCAAGCTGGGAAATTCCTTGCAACATTGTTCTGCAATGAAGCGTGCAACTGTTCGGCAAACTGCCGCTGCAACGTTCGATTATCGGAACGCAGCAGGTTCGCAGCATTGCTGTGGAATTTTGTAGGTAATTTGTCGGTCACAGTGAGGGTTTCTCGAATTTTCATAAGTTTTCATTCGGTCAGTGAAAACGCAGCTTTAATATAATTTCGAATACATAGTTCTAATGAATCACTGAATAAGATGTTTAACAATTTTAATGTAGGTAATGTTTCATTCGCCATTTTTTTATCTGGATACATTAAACTTCTATGTCGTATTTGGATGTAGGGTCAGCTGCTCAATGATTGCTACTTTAAATAGAAGCATTCGCATATGTTTATTCAATTTCTAACTTGTTGAATTGCTATTTAGGTGTCAATGACTGAGAAAGCGCCAAACTAGACCAATACTAAACGAATCTTATTTTTGCCAAATTTGCATGGACGCTAAATCAGTTTTTTAATAACGTTTGAACACTCAATGTGAGAACTACCTACGTAGCCAAAAATATCACGGAAATTAGATGAAAACATGTTTTGACATTCATCATGATGGCTGAGTTATTTATAGACCTTTAACACAGAGAATTGCCAATAAATATAAAATTTGATACAATCAAAATTCGACAGTGTTGTCGTTTTACGTAAATTCACAGTTACAATACTAACTTAGAAGCCAATTCTGCGATTATGCTAACTGGTATACTTCTAACTTTGCCTTTTTGTGGCAAAGCTGTCACAATTATTACAACATTAATTACTTTTATCTTTTTTTAAACTGCACGCCAACACAACGTTGTCACGATTTGTGACACTCGAAATCATTCACCTACGCATAGTGCAATAAATACCGTGTAAAACTGATCCAAATTGCTATCTTTGATGAAAACTCAAATTGGAATGATAATTATTGCAATAATTGTTTTAAAATAAAGTATAGCGTTACGTTGTAAAAATGCTTTGTAATTAATTTAGACTGAATTATTTTAAATAAGCGTATTTGTAGGTAAATGTTTTATAACTGGCTAATTTAAATGTTAAAATAAAGTGTACAGTGCAGTTGTATGGCCGACCAGGCATTTGTCAATCGTAACGTCAGTCTTTTACATACTTCACTGTCATGTGACTATATTAAACCAGTTTTCTTAACAATTCACTCGGCTGAAACGTGGAAATTCTTCGAGATTCAATCCCACATTCGATATACGTCAAAAAGACTGATTTCAAAGGGATGTAACAGTTATTTTTGAAAAATCTCGAATGTTACGTCATCTCTTCTGACGCCCAAAATTGGCTAGACTCAGATTTAGGGAGATAGTCATATGTACCCCTTTTTTGGATGGCATCCTATTTAACCATTCTTCAAGGGTTGGATCTACGATAAGACTTGGTTTGGTGGAATGTATTTAAAACTGGAGTCACGTCGTGTAGTACTTTTCGTCACACTGACCTATTTTATGAGACAGTAAATAAAACACCAACGTAACTTTTAATAATGCCTGCCGAGCTGTTGGGAGGTACATGATTTGCGATGTACTTCTGTAGAAATAGTAATAGTACATTCCTGAAGTGTACAATATTGTAGGAACACTGTAACAAAGCTAGGCCTACATATATACCTAGGTAGCGTGGCCAGAATAGCGCATTAGCGTATTTCGTATTACACCAAAAATTTTGATGTATTCAAATAACTATATGATTAAATAATTATTACATAATACCTATTACAAAACGATTTTTATTGTTGTACATTATTTTAACCTAAGCTTCCCCTACCCTCGCGTTTGATAATAAGTAAGCGTTTACTGGAATAAAATTAAAGTATTGAAGTAACATTTGTATGTAAAAATCTTCATTGCGTATTATAATTAAAATAAGAATTTACAATAAAAAAAAGATGTAGGTACAAAGTCAATCATCCTTTAATCTCTTTGAGTTAATCTTTGAGCGATAGTCCAGAACATGAAGAGTCATTAGTAGACATACAAAGAGAAAGAAAATAGTATTTTATGCAACTGTTGCATAATGAGGGGTTTCAAAACACGAGTGTGGTTTTATGAAACGAGCGTCAGCGAGTTTCATAATAGGATCACACGAGTGTTTTAAGACCTAATTATGTACAGTTGCATACATTACTTTATCTACACACATATCATAAGTACTCTATGATGGGTTCAGAAGGCATAGGGCAATGACCTGCATTGCTACTAGCTACTAGTGCTAGGTACCTATTAAATATCTATAGACTGTACACATTAAAATAATGGAATAAAAAATGAATTTCAAAAAATATAGAAACAAATTAGAAAAATTCTTACAATAATATTGGTTTTTATAATGCTGGTCATTGCCTACGGTTTCTGAACGCATTATAGAGCATTTATGATATATGTGTAGATAAATGTTTTTTACGTTCATGGTTACCCATTTTTACGCATTATTCAGAAGCGTGATAAGTTGATAACTTACACATAAAAATAAAATAAAAACGTACAAAATCAGTAATACTAATTACTCTGAAGGCGATGATTAGCCAGGCGCGATTAATTAACGTTACAGGTGCTACAATTGACATAAATGTAAACTTTTTATTTCTTATTTATTTAATAAAAATAACATATTAAGATAAGACACATTTAATAAGCATTGTTAAACTTTAACCTAACCAACCAAATCTTAACTTAACCTTTCGTTAAATAAGCCATACCTACTAAAATGGGACAACTATGTCAACTTGTTGCACTTGCCACGTTCTATGAATTCAACATAATAAAATGATGAATTATTGATTAAAGAAATAAGACAATTAAAGAAAATCTGACCATTTGAATCTTTTGACCAGAATAGACAGGGACTCATTCATCTAATTGTTTTATTTGAATGTACATGTCCTGTACAATACTTTAGTAGGTACTCCAACAAATTTAAAACTCTCCGGGCATCAAGTTTTGTATAGTTTCCATTATACTCGTAATTGTATTCTTGGTCGAGAAAGAAAAGAAATCGGTGATTAATAATTGTCAAATATCACTTGGCTCTTTGCTTTATACATATTACTGCCACTACAACGTAGTTTACTGACACTAAGTGACGGGAGATTGGCCAATTACTGTCACGGCATTTTACTCGAGTAGTTGTGATGATAGGTCACAAGTAGTGACTCATAATATAACAAGTTTGAGTATCGCTGTACTTTTAGAATTTCATTGCATAGTAATCAGCGACATCTATTTTAGATGTTGATAACTAATATAAAACTGTCTACAGCGCCATCTATACTTTTAGTGTTAAACAATGATTCTATAAAGGCGCATGGTAGACTTGACAATTACTGGTCTGCTGTAGTTCTGTAAAAATAATATAGATGGCGCTAAAATAAAGACGCAACAAGTCAAGAGAATGAATACAATTGAAAGCAATTAGGGCTTTTAATACTGGCGTTGGCTGTGAATGATAAAATATGCAAAAAGTCCAGGAATTCTTTCGTAGCCGTCTAGTCACACGAACATCAAATATTAAATAGCGAACATTAAATATTACGGTTTAAAATTGCTAATTGTTGGATGATCTCCAGCAAAGTGCTTGAATATTTATCCATCACAAAGTAATTAGTTTCCTAAGTAACCCCAACGAGTAAGTACGAGTAACAATCGACCAACTTATAAAAGGTACAGTCAGCGTCAAATATACCAGAGCGGGCAAGGTGTCAAAAATATCTGAACTCGACTCTATTGTCAAATACGCTCGGGCGTGTTCAGATATTTTTGACCACCTTGCCCGCTCTGGTATATTTGACACTGACTGTACTTGCAACTACGAAACCGTACATTGTGCGTGGCTCGACACTCACTTGTTTAACGTTTTCGTACGGAACCGTTAAAACGGCAGATCCTTTACGATTGAGACCTTCACTTGTAGAAAGTAGGCCGATGCAATGAGTCCCGGGGGACAATTCTCTAAGCGCAACAACGTCGAGCTCAACGTCGAAACAGCACCCTGTATTGCTCTAATGCGCTGGCACGAGTGGGCGAGACAGAGAGATACTTCAACGTCGAGCTCGTCGCTGATGCAATTAGAGAATAACATGGCTGCACTTGAGATAGCATCGGTCGGGCGTGCACCGAAATCGAATCAACCGCCGGAACGACGCCCGGCATACCGTATGCGTACCGTTATGTGCCGGAATACGTAATCGTGGTATTCCTGACTCACTTTATATCTAGACCCAAAAAACAAAAGTGTTCAAATCGCATTAAAAACAAAAGCTGCCACTCCTGTGGCCCATGACCGGCCAAGTTTACTTTATCTGACTAGGAAAGCTACCCAACTGTCCGGCTCCGATTTGTTTTTTTTTTACAAATGTTAGAGAGAAGTCTAAAATAACGGACACGTATTTTTTTTAGCTGTTTAAATTCAACCTATTCGGAAAAATTGTCCTCCAAAGTTCTAAAAAGTGACCAAAGCCTCTAACCTCTGTATAGAGGAAAAAAACAACTGCTAGTTATGATTGGCTTGATTATATGTTGGGGAACATGAAAAAATAATGAACCCGTGTTTTGTTATATCGACTACTCTCTAACATATTTATAATTAAAACAAATCGGAGCCGGACAGTTGGGTACCTTTCCTGTGAGTTTATGTCTATGTGCATCCCTTTCTTATGACACTAGTTTGACAGAGATGCAAGGAGGGTTAAATTAAAGGTGAATGGGCATTTTTGTATGGGCGCTGTCCCAACCCTTGTATACAATAGTGAGTAGTATGGACGTGTAGTACTCGGTGTAAGGATCATGATAGGCTATGTTTCGAAGACCAGGTGTCTGCAGCATTAATCATTGTTTTGTATGAAAAAAAAAAAAAAAAACAGCAAATTAGACCTATGCTCCCATTACGTTTTTTACTTCTAGTGGCCTCAGTAATGCGTGGTTAAAATCTTTCGGCTATATCTCGAAAATGATTTTACAGATACTTTTCATACAACTGCTAGTACAAAGCGAGGTATAAAATGGGCTGTAGCTTTTTCCCTGCAAACATCTCGGTTTTGCTGTCATATAAAAAAATTAAGCTCTTATTGAGAGCTTTCTAATAAGATATAGCACAACTGTATACAGCACTTGGGACAATTTGCCCATTCTCCTTTGGGGCGACCATGTTAGGGCCGTTGTATTAAAATTTGGCGACTTGGGTTACATACAATTTTTATTTTCTTTGAATATGCGAAAACAAGGCCAGGCGCCGTAGACTATAGACATGCGGACTTAACTGTTGTCCACATACAAGACATTTGTAAACCTAATTATATTGATACAAAATGGGATTAGTGTTTAAAAAAAAACTATTGCCATAGCAAAAACGAAAAAATACGAGGATGGTTAAGTACACAAAGAAAAACAACATACTTAATGTAAAAATAGGATAAATAATAGTAAGTCAACAATTATTGTAATCGAAATTATTTATTTCTAAGTTTTTTTCGATTTTTCTTTTTTGTATTTTTTTTTACATTCAAATTAAATTTAAAATGCTATGTAATGAATGACAACACAAAGAAAAATTAGGGTAATGGCAGGATTAGGGGATTGGCAGGGTTAGGATTGGATTCTTTAGCGGTAATGTGGCGGAAACTGGAATACACAAGGCACGGAGCTGATGTTGCAGGTTCGAATCCTGCCATTACCCTAATTTTTCTTTGTGTTGTCATTCATTATATAGCATTTTAAATTTAATTTGAAGTCAACAATTATTTATACCCGGGGTACCAGCCTCAGCATATGCTAGTTAATATCCAGCGCTGGTTTCAGTCAGACAGTTTCATGCAGTAGTGGTAGAGAGGTACAGTCAGCCTCAAAAGTAGTTGAACATTTTAGTACCTCGTCGTTGTCAGTAATGTGATAAATTCCTGCGACTCTCATTACTTACGTGACTAAGACAAAGTTTTTTTTTTAATCTTTATTTAAGGAGCTTGGTCGAGAGGCGATCATGACGCTCCATACGTATTCTTATGTATACAAGCAAATAAAGTTATAGTTACATACATAATTTATACATTCTACACAATAGTTTGACTTGATCTGATGAGGGATCAGCCAGCGCAGAGCTACAAAATCCCGTGTCGTATGTCTGGTGGTGTGGCACACCGCACACACTCCATCAACACATGATAAATGTCTTCTACGACTCCACAATCATCACAATTTGGAGTGTTGGATTTCCCCATCAGGAATTTAAACTTATTTGTTGGAATGTGTCCGGAGCGGAGTCTCATCGCTATGACAAGGTCGGGTCGCGACAGGGAGCAGTTGCTAATCCATGGAGACTGTAAGGGTTCGGGTTGGATGGTTCTATACCAGATTCCTTTTTCTTGTGACCTTTCATCAAAAAACTCCTTCCACAATGTGATGCAGTGCTGTCTGACTTTGCCCAACACTTCGGTATAGTAAGGCAGGGTATATATGGGTGTTCCCTCTGAGCATGATTCCTTTGCTAAGCGGTCTACCGTTTCGTTGCCATGAATGCCTATATGGGCTGGAATCCACTGGAGCACTACATTTTTGTTTTTGGCTTTTAGATTCCAAATAAGGTCTAAGATATCATAAGCTGTCGACATTCCTCGAAAATTCGAGGTACAGCGAGCTATATGTTGCAAAGCACTCTTTGAATCTGTTTATATTACTATATTTGTTTGCTCAATGGTCTCCAGGTAAGATAGTGCTTCTAAAATGGCTTGAAGTTCGAGGGACATAATCGACACCTCTGAATTAAATTTAAATCGCAAACCCACTTCTTCTTGCGGATCAAACACAGCAGCTCCCATCCCACAAACATCCTTGGATCCATCCGTGTAAATTTTATAAAACTGTGCATATTTATCATTTAGATGTAATGTGCAAATATTTCTAAGATTATGACAGTGGTATCGTTTTTTAGCCTTTCTAACAGCATCAATATCACTAATAATAATGTCTGCAATGTCCTGATAGTTTAGCCACCAGCTTAGTGAGAACATTTCTAGTTTATTACTGCAGTACACCGGAACATTTCCAAAGACCTTATGAACACTCCATAAGAGTGGCTCTTTTCTTCTTTTCCAATCTGTGGTGTTAAGACTCAGATCATCCAGCAATGTTATTATGTTATTGTTAAATTTTAATGACTTGCATTTGAACCAAAATTTCCCGGCCAGATAGCGTCTTCGTATATTTAAGGGCTGAAGGCAAAGTTCACTCTGCATCACGTGAATTGGTGTTGTCTTAATAAAACCACCGATGACCCTCATGGCTTGGTTTTGAATTAAGACAAAGTTCTTAAGTATTTATAGCTATGTCTGAGGCTGACTGTAGGTACACTGCGCAGCTAGTATAGGCGGTGGGAATACTTCCCATCAGGTGTCACATTCTCATTTATCTATCTCCTAAAAAAACATTTGATTGAAAAAGTAACTTGGTCTTAGGTATTTTGCAGCAAGGAAGCGAACTAATCTTAATAATTGACAAGGCTCGTTCTCAATGCGATCTCTTTCATTGTTTTAAATACAACATACGAAGGCAAACGAGGAAGTGGGTCACCTGATGGCAAGTGATCACCACTACTCATAGATACCCGCAACACCAAGAATATTGCAGATGCGTTGCCACCCCAGAGGGCTAATATGGAATACCTCTTGTGCCAGTAATTTCACCAGGTGTCTTGCTCTCTATGCCGGAACACAACAGTGCAAGCGGCTGAATTAGCGAGCAAAATGGTGGTAGCAATCCGGACGGACCGTGCACAAGGTCCTACTACCCGTACTAACTCTTACTAATCTCAAAAATATGAAAGTAAGTTTATTTGTTTGTCCTTCATTTACGTTGTGACGGAGATACAAGACTGATTTGTTTTTTTTCATAGGGATAATAAAAGGGCAGTAGAAAGATAAGCTAATGGTTATCCCGACCGAATAAGAAGTTCCCCTGTGGCCCTAACATGACTGGCCAAGGTTAATTTATCTCTATCTACGTCCCTTTCTTATGACACTAGTCAGACAGAGACACAGGGAGGGGTTAAACTAAACCTGGGCTGTCATGTTAGGGCCGCTGGTGTATTGTTTGTTTGCGAGCGAAGCCGCGGGCAAAAGCTTATAACTTTATACCAGCAAAAAAAAAAGTTGTGGACTTATTTCGTACTTGGAATATTTTCGTTGAGATCGTCATTATTTGGTCAACATTACGCGTACGCCATGGTCGTACGACGGTTGAACCGCTCCCGGAAAGACCCAGCTTCACTATGTATCTTCAATCACGCATGATGTGACGTCACGAATTGTTTACAGTTTACAACGCGCTGCATGTGTGCGAGCCTCGTCGCTCGTTGTGTACGTACTCGCGCGCATGTGTGCTAGAGAATGATTCTTTAATGTCAACAGCGACGAACTCGACTCTGAGGCAGCGTCCTGTCTTGCTCAAGCGCGCTAGTTCGAGTGAGCGAGACAGGGCAATGCCTCGGCGTTGAGTCCGACGCTGATACGCTTAGAGAATAGCAGTCCTGAACAAATAACATTATCGGACGGGTAGTGCTATTTATTTATTCTTGCGTTTGAAAAAAAATGACACCGTTTGGACTGTGGATTCTAGATTGTTTTGATGTTCTGTTTTGAAGTACTATGAGAATTGGTACAATTCGATTTCCGCTTTCAGCCTGGAGGAAATCATTTCCCTGCGGCCAAGTGGCCATTTCCCGCTCTTTTGACGCTTTAACATCACATATTTGTATTCTGAATTTGATTCGGTTCTGTTTCATTTGGGATTTGATAAGCGTAACTTTGTATATTTTTCATTTATTTGATAACCTAGAAAAAGTTAAATGTTTACGAAAAAAGAAATCCCAACCTAATTCCAAAAACTACAACTACTATCCTTCCGAAAGCGTCACACGGGCCGATGGACCCTTCGATCTTCATTATAACCCTTATGATGCATTTATTAATTTTAATTGCTAAGCAATCGTAGTCGCCCGTACCTCTCGCGAGGACTACGATTTGAAACATTCAGGCCACAAAAAAATCTATTATCCTTTGCAAATTACGCTTTAAGGCCGGGTTACACTGGATGCGTTTGCAGCACTTCTCCAGTTCGCTTCGTAGAGCTGCGTTACGTGCACGCAGGTTCACGCAACGCAAGCGATGAGGCATCTCAACATATAATTCCATACATTACAACCGGCCTGTACACGCGTGTCTCCGGAACCGTGCTACATACGTATTCGATTTGTCTCGGCTTTTAGGCTGATCGTCATTTCATCTCGCTTCTTCTAGCACAGTGCCATCTCCTACTAAAAGGCCGGCGATCATTATAGCTATTTTAACATTTTACTTGACTGCGTGACGCAAAGGAGGGTAATGTGTTTATCATACTATTTAAGTATGTATGTATGTATGTTTGTTCCTTTGTATTACTGAGAAGATTTGAGCCGGTCTATATTTTTAATGGGTCCCGACTGTTGAAGTTCATGAAACTATTGCAATGGTGTAGGTATTCAACATTACTTAACAGAACTTCAGACTACGGTCTTGTTTTAGTCTTTTCAGTTTCGATTTACTTTTTACGCAGTTGGTTTTTTTTTAATAGCTGCGGCTCTAACATGACTAGCCCAGGTTTAACTTCCCTCATCTATCTCCGCGTCTCTGTCAAACTAGTGCCATAAGAAAGGGACGCACATAGAGATCAAGTCTGATATATTAAACATAGCCGATCTACGAGTATTAGGGTCATTGTTCAAAAAAAATTAAGGCGGTCGTGTAGGACCGCTGGATTATAAAATAAGGTAACTATTTATTTTTAATTCTATTTTATTATCGCGTATTAAAAATTTTCAGAAAAAAACTAATTTATTTATTTGTATGATTTAAGTACATTTCGAATCTCGATAAGCCATGTCACGGGCACAGCTAGTAGGCGCTGGGTAGATACATAATTGTTTTGCAGGTATGTGGTTTAAATAGGATAGTAAAGTTATTACGTTTCACCATTTGTAACAACCGTTCGTCACTATTGTTAGAACTTATTTAGAAAGTTTTAGTTTAGTTTACAATTTAGTTACAGTATACTAATAAATCGATCTATTTAATTCCAAGTACCTAAGTCTATTGGGTGTCTAGACACTTGGTAAGTTTCTTTTAAAAAAATGATTTAAAACTAGAAAACTATAGCTCAGAATGAGTATTTGTTTCAAAACAATTTAATAGTCACGTTTGCTCGCGTGCTATCGCTATTGTTTTTCTTATTCAATCTTTAAAAAAAAACACTAAAGCCAGTGCATTGATACAAGTAGGTACCAATGTACTCAGTGTTATCGCGTTCGCTTGGTATATAGTCGCTCCATACGGCTACATACTAAGGCAAACATCGGGGCATGAGAGAATTAGCATATTAATAATGTAACGGTATTAAAAGTCGGGTATTTAATGTAAGTGGTTATGCTAACATTTTTCGCTTGGGCGGGCGAAGAGCTAGGGCGGGCGGCGGGGACTCCTGAACTCCTCAGTCGTCATGCACTCTCCGAGAGAGGAGCACGCCGCCTCGCGCGTCTCTCACCTCGCGTATAACCCCGCTAGTTCAGAACCTGCCCCTACCCTCTGAAGAAACCGCACCAATCCAAATCAAAGGGTCTCAAAGTAGAAAAAGAAAACGGATATTTTTCCAGTGAACACAGTTTGGGAACGTGAAGTGTTGTGTTAGTAACGCAGCTCGCGTGTTTTGAAAGGTGAGTTACTTTTTGAGTACTTTACGTATGTGTTCGTCGGGTATTTTTCTTTGAAATTGTCGCGGCATGCAGAGTTGCAGTAACAAGTTCGTACAGTTGTTATTCTTCACGTATAAATTTGATGAAAACTCTGTTTTTGTTGGCGTTTAAACTGAGGTTTTGAAGATGTGATTTTATTTTACGTTTTTCGTGGCTTGTGAGTTGTAAATAGAGCGGGAAGAATGTACAGAGCAAACAGTATCGAGTGTGCTAATCACCGAGTCGTGGCGGCTGTCACAAGGCGCTGTTGATACAAGAGTGACGCCTTGACTTCCTGAAGGCGAACTACCTACCTATTCTCGTAGATAACTGCTGACTTTAGCCGGTAACCCGTGTCTAAACAAGACCCAGATAAGTGACTCAGCGGTAGAAAGTAGGGAATTTGACAGTAGGCTTTGGTAAACATGTGGACTAAATACCTATCTCATATTGCATAATTTTTATAGACTCGATAGTTGTACTGTCATTGAATTGACTATTATTTTTCACTTATGTGAGACCAATTCTAGTATTGCTTACGCGCTGACAGGAGCACTTGTAATGCTGAGATGTGTTTTTGATTAAGTCTCTAGATATCGTACATTTAGAAATGTTTTTTTCTTGTCATTCGTCGTCATGTTTATAATTAAGTATTTTATGTTATGAGATTACTTTGCTCTTCTGACGCAAACAGGGAGGTATTTTATTTATGCAGTATATACCTATCTAGGTTCACTTTGTAGACTCACTCAAGCCAATCAAGTTGTCAAGGTAAGGTTTAAATTAAAGTAACTAATTGGGGAAAATCGCCTATTTCCCGGAAACTCCTAAACCGGAAAAAAAATAATCTGTATTTTCCTACTGTTATTTTCCCTCGACTTAACCCTTTATCTTTATTTTTTTATGTAAGCTTTTATTTAACTTCACTTACTAATTAGCAAAACTTGTATATCGATTTTTATTTCAATCGTAAGAGAGAGGTAATGCTGCCAGTATCTTCGGCACCATGCCAAGGGGGGCTTCCTTTTTTTGATATATTTTAATTATAATTTTTGTATTTAGTTTTTATATAGTTTTATTGTTTTAAATCGTAATGTATTATCCGATTACAATCTGAATTGGAATGGAAAGTATCGTTAATGATTTTCCGATTTAGTATATGTGACTTACTAATATTTCACTATATTGATAGCCGTTGATCTAAATGCATATATTTCAAATACTTTCTAAATTTTTTTTTCATGTTAGGTACGTACTGAGTCGACCAATACTACGTGCCTACCGCAAATAATATTGTAACATAAATATGAATAATCGCGGTAGAATAGTAGACCGACGATTTGAAAAATAGTTTTCAATGTTATAACATTATTTTAAAAACAAATATTATTTGATCTCTTTCCCTTTTCATCGCGTAACTTTATATATAGTACTGAAAAAAACTTACAGTTTTGCAAACTCTACCATTGACAAAGAACTGTTCATAAATCTAAGTTTACACCTTTGTAAAATTGATATTTGAGTTCATTTCCTTTCTGATAGCGGTTTGAGAATAGGTTAATCCGAAGACATACAAATATAAAGTAGCGTCACCAAAATAAGCTTGCATTAAATATGTCATTTTTAGCAAACACTTATTTTAATCCTAAAGAACTTTATGATTATGAGTAAGCATGTCATAAAAAGTGGAATTAACCGTTCCCGCGATGTAACAGCTCAGTCAGCGAACCTTGGGGATTAAACGCGCTGCAATGTTTGCAAGCAGCTGTAAAATTGAAGTCAAAGTCGAAGTAAAACGTATTATTTAACTAACTCTACAGAGATATATATATTTTTGAAATGAAATAGGAAGGCAAACAAGCAAGTGGGTCACCTTATGGTAAGTGATCACCACCGCCTATAGACATCTACAACAACAAAGAGATTGCAGATGCGTTGCCAACCCAGAGGGCTAAAATGGAATACTACACACAAGCCAGTACCTAATTACACCGGCTGTCCTGCTCTCCACGCCCGAACACAACAGTGCAAGCACTGCTGCTTAGCGGCGGGATTAGCGAGTAAGATGGTGGTAGCGATTCGGACGGACCTTGCACAAGGTATAAATAATAGACTTGGAAAACTAAAACTATATCAGGTCTCCCAAGTCAGATCCCTGCGGAAACGTCTCCATGATGCTGGCTGCGTAAGATGCGTTCTCCCTCTGAATTGATATGCCAATCCGTTGAGCAAGGATCGAGCCGGCTCCAAGGTCCACCAGTTACGAATAAAAAATGTTGTGTCCAATCGATCAACATCATTTTAGTTAGTTCTACAGTGGCCAAGAAATCAATCAACAACCCGATGTCAGCTATGTAAAATCGCGTGTTTCTATTCACGTCTTGGGATCCAGTTCTGGATGCATCGAGGATCCGACATTTATCTCAATTTTGAAATTCCACCTCTTTTCGATATTCCCTGGGATGTCACGATAGAGATTTATATTGATAACGACGAGAATTGGCATCCGATTTATTAACTTTGTCGTAATTTACTGAAGTTTGTTAATAAAATTAATAGTAACTCTAGTAAACATATTCATTAGAGGGTCGTGGCTTTATGCTTAGCACCTAGACTTGCAATCCACGGGCAAGGATTCGAACCTAGCGACAAGAATAAATTCAGCTGTAACATTACTGCCCAGGTTTAATTTATCCCACAGTGCCGCGCTGTCTAACTAACTACTCGCAGTGTTATCAGAAAAGCATGCACTGTGAGATAACTTAGAATTCGGCGGTGTCGTGTTAGAGGCACAAATAGAACATACAATAATAGGTCAGCAAATGATGACCGTTTGCTGTCATAATAATATTGTGTTTGTGACTTGGTATTCTTGTCATTGAAATAAAGCGGCTTTTTGAGTTTATAACTGTAGGCCTTATGATCACAAAATCAAAAAGACTATGAAAAAAACCTGAAAAGCTACTGAAATATATATTTTTTCACTTAACGCGATCTTTTACCCACTTTAACTCGTTTAATCTTAACAACCGTTCCAAATTATCCAACAAGCAAGATAAGTATTTGCGTATACGCGTAACGGGTACTGTTTGATAGTTGTAACCATAGTAAAAAATAAGAATTTTTGACTTACAAATCATACATGGCAACTTATTGCAGCGTTGCGTACGTGCGGAACTTAATGATTGTTTGAATTGGCGTATCGCCTGCAAGGTATTGGGTTGGGGGGAGGGCTTCTATCTGTAAACTTTCTGATACAAGTAACCCCTTCGTTATACCCCCGTACCCACCGTAGCTCATTCTGCCCTACCTCTTCCCACGTCGGCGATTTGCCAATTAAAAAGTCTCTCTATAAATCGCAACTGCGCTACTTTAGCATCGCTGTAAAATGAGCATGGGATTTTACACAACTCAGGACTGAAGTTTTAATTTAACGGTCATTATTTACGAGCGTTTCAGCCGCTAATCCCTTCACACATGATTCATGACGAAAGGGAAATGACTACTATCAATTTTTGACGAAAACCAGAAGCTCTACCAAAGGCATCGGATGTTATCAAAGGTCGAAATAATTTTCCATGGCTTCACTAATTACGCGACAGAGAAGTAACATTTCAAATGCTTGAATTAGGCACACATTTTTCATTATGAAGTACCTAATAAAAATTAACAGCATCACTGAAGAATCAAGTTATGTTTACTTTTAATTTTAATAGTGGACCCAGGTTGAATAAAATAGGTAAATTAAAACACAATTTATCTATAAAATAAATATTACATATTTTACAATTGCTAAAAATTTATATGCTGAATTGGTTGCGGCGTTTCTTTCTCGGAAGATTTTATTTGCCAAAGCGCTGGTAGATTCAGCATCTAAAAGAGCTTGTGTGGCAGTGTAAAGTTTTTAATTTTCATTATAATCTTAATACGACCTAGCTACAGTTTTTACTCGTAAGTCGGTCCGTGGAGATGCCGTCACGCGAAAACAATAAAAGGCGCGCGTGAATTAAACATAACCAATATAAGGTTATCACTGTACCGACAGATATAGTAGCAACATGCATTAGAGGCATAGTACCTCGTAGGACGATAAGCAGTCTCATCACCCGCGTTATCAGCGGCTTTATCTCGCTGATAAGAGGCCACCATTTAGGGGACACTTTAACCGGGAGTTATCTTGGGTTAGACGTCATGCTGTCTTAAAATAGTCCAGTGGTTTATGACGTGTTGGTGAACGTGACGCGAGCCAATGAGGATAGAGATGCCTCGCGGTTGCACTGAACACTGATCTATCGTTATCTAAATTACAGTTACAAAATTAGGATGTTGTAAACATTGGTTGACAGCAACTATTAAACCGGACTGCGAGTATAAGTAACATTGTAGTATATAAAAAAATTTACTTGCGCGTCAGGCTAGCTATTCTACGCATGTAATGTTTGAATTTTAGTAAAAATACCCTTGAATGGTCATGGTGAGTTCTCGGGTTACGGGAACAAGAGTCATACATATGGAAGGTAGTATAAGGTTAGGCTCAGCAAGTTAAACAAGTGGTAAATGTTACTCAGTGACTCTCGCACAGTCGAAACATGCAGGGCAAATTTCCGTAGTCGTTAGGTTGGTATAAGTCAAAGTTAAAATAGCTTTAATCAAATTAGGCTTACAGGACGCAGTTATGAATTTCACCGGTTTGAAAAACCTTAGATGAGACAGTATATAAATTAACATGTACCCATTGATTTCAGACGTTTAAACCTTTATATGATATAGAGTAGGGAACTAAATATCCCCCCCCCCCCACCCACTGGTACTGTATCTGTGTGTGTGTTTTAATTGTAACAAAGTCTTCAGAATAACTAATACTAACATCACGAAGGAAAGGGACTTTTTTTCTATAACAGATTTCTTAGGTAGGTCTAGATAAACTCAATTTATAATGCAGTTACGTCTATTGATAAAATAAAACAAACGTTCTCCAAGTTACTTGCTGTCATCAATTTTGTTTTCTTTCCCTTCGTTTACGACCTTTTCTTTTTTCATGTTTAATTAAGTTAGATCTTAAGCACGCGCGTAGGTATACTAAATTGCAAGGACTCGCTCATAATTGAAAAAGTTACGACAAATCGCGGTGACAGCCTAGCTTTCTGAGGAGTTCCCTTCCAGGAAAATTCGAGATTGTGGCATGCCTTGTTGATGTTTTAAAACCCTTTAGGCAGGGTACTTTAGATTCGGATTAAGTTTATGCTCAATACTTTATTACTTTTCCACAAATATTACAGATGTTCACTTAAGCTATGTATTCATCGTGGACTAGGATGGCCAACTCTCCTGTATTTTATAGGACATCCCGCTTTTCAGCTATAACTTTGGCCGTATCCTGTATTTTAAATAAGAGAAATACAGGACCGTACATTCCATACCATACCATACCGTGCATATCATAAACACGTTGTCCCGTATGTTCCTGTAATTTTCAATCACATGTTCTGTAAAATGAGCACACAGAGTGGGTCACTCTATCGTGGACCCTGAATGCTGTGTGTTCAAATGAGGTTTAGGTCAAAAGACATGGAGATCTTCAAAAGAGGGATAAAAAGGTGTTTGTCGGAATCAGGCTATTAGAGTACCTAGTGATAGTTCCGGCATTGAATCTGCAGTAATTTTACTTACCGTCAGCGGATACCCTTGTCGGTTATTATTTTGTCATCGACGTGTTGTTTATACTCGTCAAAATGAGAAACTCCGCCTTTAGTTTTTCGAAGACCGTTAAAATAGATCAAGTCATATCATCAGATCGTAGGCACATCTCTAAGGAGGATATACTTGCCACCAGATTGTTTGGGCTATTACCGATGACGCGTTGGCGATGGTTTTATGTTTCAAATCAGAATTGGTACAATCACGATCAATAAGCGAGGTCTTGCTAAAGGCATCTTAACAATGTTGAATTTGATTGGTTTAACCCTTGTTGTTATAGTATGACTTAGGGTCGTAGTTTTAAACCTAAATCAAGATCGAGTTTCATACTGACATAGTATGGAACTAGAGTGCGATTTTTAAATTTCACCGGGTCACTTAAGTTCACCAAAATGGCCGTTTTTCATAGAGATCCATCCAATCACATTTTTTATGGAGGTATTCCGTTTTAGCCCTCTGGGTTGGCAACGCATCTGCAATCTCCTTGGTGTTGCGGGTGTCTATAGGCGGTGGTGATCACTTACCATCAGGTGACCCACTTGCTTGTTTTCCTTCCTATTTCATAAAAAAAGAAGATTCGGCCATTTTGGTGAGCTTTAGCCACCCGGTGAGATTCAAAAATCGCTCTCCTGGAACTTGAGTTTGGTTTAAAACTAATAAACTGTCTTCACGGAATATAGAACCGCTTTTTTTAGTCATTGTTATACTGGTGTCCATTATTATGTGATAGCTAAACTTTACTAAAATTAAACCGACTTAAAAAAATTACGTACTCAATTAGACCGTTTTTTTTATCGAAACTTTAAAGGATAATCAGCGATATATTTAAAAACAATGAAGCCCGACAGTCGATAGTCAACTTTCTACATAGAGTTCACGCTAAACTGAATGTATTGGTGCAGATAAGTAGTTTTTAATGGCCATGGCCCTTACGACACATTAAGCCCCGAGTGCTGCTCGTTTGCATACTAATCTTGAAACTTATGCAGGCTGGTCTTAATGGGAAAGGTATCTGGAAAAAGTAATGTATTATATGATGTAATTCGTGTACATATTACAATAATTGTGTGACTATCTTAATAAACATGTTTAAAAAAAGATTACGACAACAAAAAATATTTAACTGACTACCGTCAAAAACAAGCACTTTCAAACTTGTTTTGGTTATTGGTTGCTGCGTTACTCGAGCTTTGCCTACCCTGCCTTGTGAGCCATTGTGTTCTTATAGTACCCATTACAACTCTTTAAGACCTTTAAATCTTTCTTAGTCCAAGGAGCTAAGTTCCGGTACTACATAACTCGAAACAAGCATTCATTTATTTCATCGTCACCACCTTGACGGTAGGCGGTAGGTACACTACTGTGCGTTTTCAACTTACCACTCACGTCAGCACAGTGTGGAATCAACTTTTAGCTTCGGTGTTTCCAAATAGATACGACTTAGGAACCTTTAAAAACGAGTCTATTCCTTTCTGAAAGCAACACACTTGTGATCCTCAAACTGCGACGCAGATTTGGCTTCATATAAGGTATATCAGTTCTCTTTCATGTCTGGTTTTATTAAATAAAAAATGGCGACAATCAAACGTCGCGAGCGCAAGACAAATTAGATTTCACGCTATAACGTATCAAATCCACCCGTGCTACCATTAAAGAACATACAGAGAAAAAAACATTCGCAAT
Source organism: Ditula angustiorana (assembly GCA_963691745.1). NCBI lineage: Eukaryota > Metazoa > Arthropoda > Insecta > Lepidoptera > Tortricidae > Ditula > Ditula angustiorana. The sequence goes on from OY829487.1 coordinate 9,594,484, forward strand.
TTCAATTTATATGATGTTTTCCCTAGCAACAAAAATACTTTGATTCCAATTTCTGGGCGCTAGCAAATACAAACATAGCTGTACAAAGTAAACAGATTTAGTCTCATACTTTCTTCGGTTGGTTTTGCCGCTCCCTGAGTACTTAACGTCAATGTTAAACTGAAATAGCCAATCACAGAGCCGACTACTACTCAAACACCGTATATTAATAGAACTCTGTGCGTGTGTGTGTTTTATATAAACACAAGGGTTGACAAAAAAACTACTCTGTCGCACTTTTGGCATTGAAATCTATCTAAAGGCAGGAAAATATATAGGTATAACTTATAAATTATAAGGCTGGGTTTTACAAAGTTTGGATGGATTAAGTTTCAGACTGTCATGTCTAAAATTATAATGATTTCTGTGATTTGGCCAGACACTTCATCTTCCGGACTTATAAAACCGTCGACGAGTACCTCTGAGTAAGGACAGTCACAATTTCACAAAGCCTCCAACGAAGATAAATTGGAATCTAAGGCAAACCTTTCCAATACTTTCAGCATCAATTATACGCAGCCAGACAGTCCCTTGTTTAAACAAATGAGCTAACGGTCTCATCCAGTGTCCGTGTCGCCGCACAAAGAGCAGACTATATTGGAAACCCGTCAATACGACAAAGCCGCGTGCGTGTGTGCTTTATGAAAGCATCAGTCAGATATTGTCCTATTGCAGTGTAGATGAATATGTGTGCGTAGAAAAAATGATCGCAAAAGGTTTTTTTATATGATCTCCATTTATCTCACTACTCGTCTTTTACCTACCGCAAGTTTCTGTAAATGTTTGTACGTTTCTTTTAATAAAGTTACAATAATTGCGAACTGAATGTTATATTTTCATTTCACTTAAACTGCAACGTTGCTAAGAATGTGCCCATTAACACTTTTCTTATTGTCTCTGTTAAAGATACACTTTGTTGTTGTACTCTTTTATGAGTAGTATTTATTACTCTACACTACACCAGCACTGCACTGAACTAACTTAAAAGGTTTTATTATTTTCAGTCTCCTCACCATGTCTGTGTCGTTGAGGATCTGGATGGCCTCGACGTTCACATGTTTTTGTGATGCTTAAACCTGAGACAGAGTTTTTATATGTATTTAATACTAGCGCTAGTGGCCTTTGTCCGTCAGGGATAGTGTACCTTTCTATCTGTGAAAGATTTTTTGAAATCGGTTTAGTATAGTTTCAAAGACTACCCCCTACATACAAAAAAACAAACAAACAAAGTTTTTCTCTTTATATTAGTGTAGATAATAATAAGCTATACTCTATCTGGGGGCACAGCAGTGCCCCCGCCAAGTCGAGCAAAAAAATCGGCACGGCCGTACCCTCCTTTTCCCGAAGCAGTTCAGGCCATTTTCGACCCCCTATAAATTCGTTGTGTACTCGTTGTCTCCTATAATCTTTGCTTAACGCAACTTTATTTAGTTTGAGACTAGGTCAATTGGCGCAAATTAGATAAAGCTCTATAATGTGTAGATTTGAATGTGGTAGTTCTTAGTATAGATAGTACTTTGTACTATGTGTCAAATTAACATTTGGAAGAAATTATGTTTTTGTTTTGTTTTAGATTTTTTTTAGACGTTATATTAAAACAATACCAAGATAATATAGGTATTCATTTGAATAAATCTTATTTTTATAGGTGATTTGTATAGTTGATCGTTTTAACCACCATACAATTCCCAATTTTTTTAGTCAAATACATGAAAATTGTGAGTGCTACAGTCAACAGGCTCTGTTTGTTAAACCGGCTACACACATCAGCATATCATCATCAGCTTAATGAATACAATCAACCTCAAATAAAACCTTTTAACTAGAGTATTGTGGATGAAAACTAAACAAAACACGATCCATGCAACGAATGAATGAAAGAATCACTGATTGAAATTCAAACCGGCTGGCGCATTTCCTTTGTTTCGCTCGCTCTTTCCTAATGGGTTAGTTTGTACGAGACGCGGAATGACAAAATTAATATAGTAGCCAGTAGGTACAGTCAAAGAATTTAATTCCCTACGCATTTTGTTGAAATGTCATCTGACATTAGCAATACATTAAGGTCGATATGTCAAACTAACGTCTTGCTCTAGTTAGCTCTTATGGTGTCATTTTTCTATATGATATTGAACCTTAGGTGGGTTGGAAATTAAATTCCTTGACTGTACCTCTGAATTTTGAATACGCGCGTTATGCATATATTCAAAACGTTGATGGAACTTTAACGCGATAAAATCATGAAAATCGCGAAAGTTTAAAACAAATTACATGCGCTATGATTCCATCTACACTAATCTGCACTAGTCTGCACTAATCTTCATTATCTACCTACACTAATCTACACTAATAAAGAGGTAAACTTTTCTTTTTTCGTTTGTTTATTTGTTTGTAGGGGTAATATCTGGAACTACTGAACCGATTTAAAAATATCTTTCGGACGGACGCGACAACTCGGTAAGTACGATATCTCTTGTTTATTATTTACAATTTTAATCAATAAATCTGGTTAGCTTAAAGGGTGTTCGTCCTTTTCCTAAAAAAAATATTACGCACTCAACGAAAATAATCTTAGAACATAATGAGTAGTGTACTGGAGAGCGGAAACTCACCAGTGGTAAGGGGATTGAATCAAATTCACTGAGAAAATATTTGGTGAGTTTTGAACGAAGAAATGAGACAGTAGAAGTTGATCATAGTAAACTTATAAATACGTTTGTACTGACGCACTCACGAAATGTAGCGTGACCTATCAGGTAACCAGTATGCTTGTTTCCATTTTCCATAAAAAAATACGGAACTACTGACATAAAACTGGAACCTTAAAAATACTTAAGGAAAGAACTGAAGGTAAGAATCTACATGTATAAATTAATAAAACGGATCACTCACGTATTTTTACGTCGAGAAATGCCCGACATGTTTCGGACCAGTCCGTGGTCCTTAATCATGAGCCCCCGCGGCGGTGGCGCGACGACGACTGCGTACCGAAGCCTTGACAGCTCAGCTGCTCGGTATAGGCGGCGCCTGCTCCGGCGGCGCACAACTACCCTCGTTTGCTTCATTATTTTTAATGTCAAATTTAGGGTTGCACACTACACTAACCACATCACTCTCTAAAGGCTCGGACACGCCCGTCTCCGACGTAGTACTCAACACCGTTTTCCAGCTGGATGGCACCGACCATCCACTATCACGATTAAAAATTCACATTCATTCATTTATCGATGTAAAAATACGTGAGTGATCCGTTTTATTAATATGTCCGAATCTCATGGTAGTTTTATGTTAAAAATCTACATGTAGTTTAAATTGGGTTATGACGGCCATTTAATCATCCTGAGCAGCTGCATAGAATTTTCCTGCAGAGAATAGTTTGTGTAAATAATATATCGTATTCATTTATCACTGCTCTGGTATGCTGGGAGCGTAAACTGCTTTGCTTTAGTGCATCATTCCATTCGGTCTAATGTTATGATACATTTTTAAAGATAATATACTTTTATGATGAAATTCCATATTCATTTCGTTCTACTTTAAAAGGTAAGTTTGAGAAGAAGTAATTCAAATTATTTATATTACTGCTACGGTAGCGCAGTGACCCAAAGGGTTCTTGGCGTCTGACACCAGATACCTACACCTCCCGGTTCTAAACTAGCTCCCACCAGGCACCAGTACCGAAGGTCCTTAGATCATCATTTCAGCAGTATACTTAACATTATAAGTATGTTAGTAAATTGTAACTTACCTAATTATGTCGAACTCAAATTGGATTAACTCACCAAGCAACTAGGACTCCAGAAAACTCGTTTATCTCCGCACCCACTGCGTTACGGTAGGAATTAAATTCAATAAGATATGTTGACATATTGTATTGATAATTTTATATGAGGCTTTCTGCCTTGATAGCTTTCTGTCTTGATGTCAAACTCAGAATTAACTGAACAGTCTGGCGAGAGAAGGCTGCCTCTGTAACTCAGTGTTGTTCTTTACCTTTACCCAAATAAGAGTTAAAAAATGTTTATTGTGTGGTGGTACGGAACACTCGGTGCGCTAGTCCGACTCACACTTGGCTGGTTTTTCTATCTTCTGCGTAGTTCATAGCCGCAGTAGGCTACCGTCGTAAAAACATTGAACTTCATTTGTGTGGCAAACTTTAATATTTAAAATGCTAATTATTGTATGTAATACCAAGTGCTACGAACAAATGAATGGTTGACTCGCTAAGCCAGAATACTTAATTCGAAGACCTAAAGCTCAAAGTTGAATGACGATGAAGCTTCGCCCAGTGAAACGGTGACAAATATTAAAGGGTGCCATTACTCTAGCCAGCGTTATGCCGCAACTACTGTCCCTCACTCACAGGTGTCTAATTTAAAATGAATAGTTATTTAAATTTATCGTTACCTTCACATTCATTAAAATGCCTATCTTTTTTACCAAACTCAAATTTAGAATGAAAATTAAGAGGTGGCGTGTTCCAAAGTTTAATTGAACCTTAATTTATCAAAGCTTAGCATAATTAAATTTACGTAAAAATAAAACTGTAATTTGGTTGTATGAGAAAATTTCATGATAAAATTTCGATTACGATAATTGAATCAGATAAGAAATTTTACGATGAACTTTCTATTACGGACTTTATTCAGATACCAGGTCATAACATTGAAGCGACTGCTGTCTGAACTCCATAATCCCTGTGACAGACCAATAGGATCATGGTGACACTTCCATTTACATGAATATGCAGGATTCCTAACGATGTCTTTGCTCACTGTAAGGGCGTTTTGTCTACGGATACTTGTTGTGCAGATAAGTTAGAAACAACGAACTTGTACATTAGTTACTAGGTCATTAACGCTCTCTTCCTTTCTTTATAGTAGCTATTTAATAAAATTGCAGAAGTAATAAAAGCTACATTTGACTTTTCATTTGTGAATTGTTACCGATTTCAGATTACAATCAACTCAAAGTTCAATCTGCCAAATCAGTTGATCTATTGATACATCGAATATTAAGCAAAACGGAGAATCCTCTTTCATTTTTACAACTTAAATATCACTAAAATAATAATACTCTTAGTACCAATAACATAAAACTAATATTACATAAAAATAAACATGAAACTGGTATGAAAGAATATCTTTAAACAGTTGATACTTATAAGGTTCTAAATAACAGAAACCAAGAACTTTGACGCAGCTTGTCAAATAACTCGTTCAAAGAGGAATACCTACCGATAATAGAAAACGTCTTACGGAAAACCGCGCGAACTGAAAGACATCGCCGAAACTATTCCAAATTGTTGCTGACAGCATTTCCTACATTGTTCAGCCTCAAGGCGACTCCCGAGGGACTCCCAAGGGAGGGAAGGGTTCAGATTGACAGGCCAGATGGGGGGTATCGACTGATGAAAATGGTAATTGCAAAGATACCAAGTTTTTCTTAACAATATGACGTGTACTTCGGCGGCGAACGTAATTCAGCCGAGGCTTGTTACGACAGAATAGCCCGAAGCCGATAAGAGATACGATAATGACTTCAGTAAACATGTTTCAGAAACAGAGATTGAGGCTTTCTTAACCTAAAAACGCATGCAACATTGTACGTAATTTTACAGAACGGTAAACGATATAATTTAAGTAAATTCCAAGAGCATGTTTAGAACTTACTGAATCTTGGCGTCGATACGTCTTATTGTTGGCTTATATTTTTACATTTCTCCACGAAAATATTCTATTGAAGCGGTTTCACTGCAAGCTACTAAATATATCTTCTTTACTATTATAAAATGCGGCTCACGCGACGATAGCTGTGACGTGCACGTCCGACTTTACGATGTTTTTAGTCGTATCGGAGTGATTTGTCGGTTTGATATGTAAACTAATAATAATAAAATTCTGTCTGGAAGTGGAGGTCGTAATTAAGATTAAGCCCCACCAATTTCTGCTGGCACATTCCCCGTTTCGATAACAAGCTGTCAATTTAAATCACGGTAACAATTGTTTATGTCATCGTACCTTTCGGCATCGCCCTAGTCACTTTATTAGAGTCAAGTGGTCCCGGCAAACGGGTCTATATTTACGCACACCAGTATTTCGTTATTATATTAGGTACGCCGTTTGTGCCGATTAAAGGGTCGATCATTAAGAAAAGTGTCGACATTGAACGCTCGGGGCACTGACCTTGTGATCGCTTTATAGTATTTGTCTCTACCCGTATATTAACTTGCGATTTTTCCGTTTTACCTCGGGAATGTTTCTCAGTATAAAAAGTGCCAATATGTTTAAAACACGACTGTGAAAAAAACATTACTTTCTTAGTAGAGTATAAACATTTATTTTATCGAACAAAGATAATGTGAGCCAAGTACATGTACGAGTATATTCATTGACAATTGCCATAGAATAAGTAATTATCCTGTTACATGACATTTAGATTTTGATGACGGACATATTGGGTAGTTTCAAGTTTGATAGTCATATACTTAGATAGCATACATACTTTCCAGTTTAATATTCGTTTGATCCTTCATTAAATTGTTAAAATTATTTTACCAAACATCATCCCAACCTGTCTAATGTCTACACTGTTGACAAAACTCATTGCGACCCTTGGGACGTGAAAACCAGTGAACTAACGTATCTCTCATTTTCCCTCTTCCGATCGCGGGTTAACCTCTTGTCTTTTCCGGCGCCGTTGATGACTATTTATTGACTTTGGGATTACTACTTTTGCTTGCCGACAGTACACAAGTACCTATTCTAAGTGACATTTCCAAAATGAAATGGTAATGTGTGGATAATGTCGTTCACTCTCCACGTACGTTTTACGCCCGCATAAAAGTGCCATGTCTCGCGTTTAGACGTTAGACGTGTGGAACAATGAGTGCCGTTTAAAATCCTCGAATGAGTGCCCGAGTGCGGTTCGCGGCAGTTGACGCTGTCATCAATTTCTTTCACAGCCACCCAACGACAGTATACGGATGTTATAGACCTGGAAGGTGCGAAAGGGTTAATGATGAGTGTGGAAGTTGCTTCTAGAAGTACTCGGTTGACCTCTGTAACACCTACGAAATACTGGACATAGTAAACTTTTCTTAAAAACATAACCCTTCCTTTTGGCTTTGCCGTAGTCGGATAAAAAGATAACACGATTCAAATAAACGTATTTAAAAACGTCATGGTTATTAAAATAGTTACTACCTACAGAAAATTATAAATATTTTTATTGACCAAAAAAAATGTAAAGCAGTTTAAAAATACACGACCACGACATAAAAATTATAAACTTGAAAAAAATCAAACGGTAATTGTAAGTGATACAGATCCTTCGCTTGACGCAGCCCAAAAACCCATCACTTTCATGACATTACAGCGTTGTATTGTGATGAAGCGATTCTGAACCTGAAAAGAGCTAGAATAGCGGTCACGACCTCTATCCTTCACTCTTTACCTCACCTTGGCAACGAAACCCTTGTGATCTTAAACCAGGTCACTATACCAATGGAAACAAATAAAAATATATCTACGGGACGACTTGACAACCTTCTCTGTTTTTTTCGTTGGTTAATAAATAAGAGAATTGGTTTCGCGGAGACGCAAAGCAGTTTGATCCAGTTTGTTAATATGAACCTCCGCGAAGTAACGCCTGAAACTATTCATTAAAAGTAAGCGTTAAAATTTAGTGTGTTCTTGATTTGACGCTGTTTTGCAGCGGAAATTAGTATATGTTATGTTTTTAAAGAACAAGTTTCGTCAAGGGACGAATACAATTTAGAAGATGACAAGAGTCCGAAATGGCGATGATACAGACAGCACCGAACATTCAAGTTCGTCATAAACATCTGCACAAGCTCTTACTTTCTTGATAATAGAATCGTGTGACGTAGTTGTTTTTGACATCTTCGGCTGTGCAGACTTATCGGCAGTGCAGACGTATCACGTTTCGTCATTATTGTAAGTCACGGCACATCTGCGACGAGATGAAACATATCGATACCATTAAATTCAATTGTCGCTTACGTCAAAATGCTACTGTTCTGATGTTTACGGCAAATAAGTTGGCTTCAAAGCAAAAATATAGGTAGTAATTGGTTTTTCATGGCACTTGAGTCTTGACACTTCACTTCGTGTTTCCATTTATGAGAAAAACGAGTTTCATTTTCATCTCTTTCGTGTGCGAGAATATTTATAAGGCGAATACAGCACAACGAAGTACAAGCTTTACATACCTTTACTTTTATATTAGGTACACTAGCCGAAGCCCGCGACTTCGTTCGCGTGAAATTAGTAGCCTATGTCCGTCAGGAACAGTGTAGCTTTCTATTAGTGAAAGAATTTTTTAAATCGGTTCAGTAGTTCCAGAGATTACCCACTATATACAAACAAACAAAAAAACAAACAAATTTTACCTCTTTATATAGTGGTGTAGATATACTATATTATAATTATGTGTATATTTACGTCATAAGAATCCAATTTATTAGTTACATATCAAGTCTAAATTTATGACACTTTCCCCTAACTGACTAATTCATCTAAATCTAAGAAACTACTATATGTGCATATCTAAGTTGCTGTCATTGTTCAGGGTACCTATTTTCACCGTAAGTTATTTTTTAAACAAACATAATGCCCCATTAAACTAATCCCGTGTCTGTGAGGAGAACAAATGATCTCATTTTGAGCAGGGTTGCCGTCTGTAATGCGGATGCGCATGATTTTGAATGAAAGAATACCTAATATTATTATAATCGATTCAGGCCATACTTTGCGGAGTTGTATATAACAAACTGGAACAAATTAACTTGCTGCTCCGCAAAACCAGTGCTATGCACGTGCAAATTAGCTGCATCTGAGCTACAAAGTATATTTTACAAATGTTTTGTATGAGAAACATATATATTTCGCACAGACGCAGCTGTATTGCACGTGCAACTGAACTGGTTGGTTGTAGAACTGGTTTCGCGGAGTAGCAAGGTAATTTTTTCCAATTTGTTTATTTGCAGATAAATATGGTTACTTAACAGATCTTAACCAATACGAGTACGTAATATTTTTTTACTTGACCATTAATGGCATGCAAAATGGAATGTTGAAATCAGTAGTTGCGGATGCTGAGTTCAATCAAATGACTAAACTTCTAGGTTATGCTATTTTACATAACATAAGTATTACTGGAATTTTAAGAGGTTGGCAAGTATTCAGACTTATATGACTAAAACGATATGGGCACAATGATAATCAGTTACGTTTTGTCAGTGAAAATTAAAATGAAAAATTAATTTTGCATGTAGGCCAAATAGACTCTTTTAAAAGTCTGTGTCTACCAGCGCTTCGGAAAATGAAAAATTCAGCTGAAAAGAAGCTCCGCAAGAAACTCAGCAGCTTACAGTCACGAAGTCACGAGGAGATTGACTTTTACAAATCTACTCTTAACTTTCTAAGTTAAGAAGAGTCTTAGGAAGAAGAAGAAGTCTTAGAAGTTTAACAAGTCTCTTAAATTTATAACCGTGTTTACCTTCTCAAAACACGATGTACAAGTTCCTTAAATATGGATGCGGATTTTTACGACGGAAGCCCTGATTCCGAGCCCGTTTCGGTCCAAAACAGAGATGTGCCACGTAATTATTCTTCATTCAGCGATTAATCCGCTATCACTCCTCGCACCTGCAATTAGGACCCTAACCTGAGGTTGAAAGACCATTAATGGTTTTGAGATTGCTTCAATGTACGTGCTGAGTGATTTTATTGATGTTTTCAATGAATTTAGGGGTGGATTTTTTTGTATAGATGATAGACTGAAGCCGGGCGTTATAGGTACGAGTAAATGGGATCACCATCCATCGTCAGCTATCTTTATGGTCGAATAATGTGCAGTGACGAAGGTGTCTGTGCCTGACGATTTCGCTATACACCAATTCCACACATCAAACTCTTTGTTTTCAATGAAAAGAAACTCCGACGATTGGACTTTTGAAGGTCTAGTTCTTAAATTACATTACCTATGAAATATCACAATATATATTTGAAATCAACATCTCCTATAGGTATATTATCCAAAAACTATTCATTTGGTGCCAAAACTCAAAGTGCAAAACGAGGATTTTATTTGTATGGAAAAAAATAACACTTCTGAATCCTCTCGATGTGACAACGCTGGCATTTAGCGTGACCTATCACATGGCTGATTAACATTTGCCAAATGTATCGTTTTCTCCTAATTGTTATTTGACGCCGATTTCAGTACAAATTCAATTACATTGTTATTATTTAGGCGTTACTTTTCCAAATGAAGAAACTGGGACAATACCTTACGACACTATGAAACCAACTCTCTTTCTTCTCGGTGTCGCGGAGTAGCAAGATAAGTTATTCCAATACGTTGAAATCTATTAGGTAAAATAAAACTTTTGGCAAAGACAAGTTCGGGCTTCTAATACCATTCTCGGCATCACAGAGAACGGTCTCTACCAGGAGAATGTATGGCATATTAAATGCATCTCTATGGAATGAGATATAGGCCTCAATGCATCTAGCATGAATCTTCTTGATACCTACCTGTCTTTCCTATTGGGCTAGTTAGAGAAACGCACTGAGTTAAGTAGCGAGTTAAGGCGTATCGCGAAGATTCGTGCTAGGTGCACAGATCCCGTATTCTTATAGCGTACGACACTTGGCGTACGGTCACAGCGTTGCGCTGCTTCAAGGAATTAGGTTTACGTTTTTCTTAGTAAACATGCGTTGTGTTCTGACGTGAAGTCGTTGTTCGTCAGAAGTGGTGTTTTGTAGAAGTAGGCAATAGTCGTAAACTACTGGAATAGGCATTGTATATAATCACAGACCTAATATCTACCTATCTAGAACGGCGGGAAGTAGTTATAGCATTAGAAAAAGAGTTGAATACAATATTATTTTTTACATTAAAAACCGACTTCATACATAGTTAGTGCTTGCCTTTATCCTAAATGGATATAGTCGACCAAGTAATTGCTTGACCACTTTTGAACCATAGCCTTTTGTAATACGGTCGGAAAATGGTCAAGCAATTTCTTGGTCGACATGCCTTTTTTAGTATTTGAGGAGTTCCCTCATTTTGTCATACTCGTAGCATCATCATAACTGGATTTTGATAAAAAAAGGGACCAATCTGGAAGATTATAATTTCAAATCAAAAATAATTTTCCAAATCGGTCTATAAATTACAGAGTTCGGAGGTAACAAGCATTACAAAAAATACAAACGAACCGAGAACCTCCTTTTTTTAAGTCAGTTAAAAAGAAAGCCTTACAAGATGGTGTTTCCATGTCATGTACCCCCTTAGAAAATTACTTAAACTGATTGTATGAGATACCTACTAAACCTACTTCCAATAATTGTATTATTTACCGTGGAGGAGTTGAAGGCAAATAACACTTCCTATAGTTTGATGAAAGCGTTTGAATGATATAAGTAGTGTATAAAAAAAACTAATAAATATATGGATCGCATTGAGAACCTCCTCAGTTTATGTTATCGTCGGCAAAACAACAGACTTGGGACATGTATTTGTCTTTAGACCATTAAATTTCAGAATAATCATTTATGACTAACTTATTTTGAAATGTATGTATGTAATTTCTTGTTGTACAGAAAATATAAATGACAAAAATAGAATTTTTATTACAACTTTAAAAATCGACAAAGAAAGTGAATTTTTCGTTCCAACTACAATTGCTCTCATTAAACCTTAATAACGCCTGGCGCGATTGTCTGGAAGAGATCGCTGCTTAGCGATAAGACCGCCTGTTATATCCCATGTAAAATTTCCCTGTTTGTGTTTCTTTATTTTTGTTTACTTGTGTGAATCAATAAAGAGTATTTGTTGTTGTTGTTGTTGTAACGCCACAACAGTAAATTCGCCTCCATGTAGTTAACAAACGTGATGAACAATCCTTCAAACAGATTCAGATGTTTGGGTCAATGCAGGCAGTCAAAGCTAAGGGCCGTAGCAGAAGTCGCGCTCTGAACATGGTTGCCCTGTGACTAACTAGTGACCATGCCCTTTATGTTGACGATGTTGTGTGATCGGTTCACGCGATGCAGTCAAAGCACAATTAGGGGTCGAGTCCTATTCAGGCTTGTAGCTAGAGTGGGTTAAGAGCTAGCCGCTATATAGCCCTAATTCGTTGAGCTCTAGTTTGAATGACTTCGAAACGTATAATGTAAATGGCCAGTAGTAATTACTAGAATTATTTGAAATTCCCTAATTGCTTATGTTTTTTTTAAACAACAGGTCGGGCAATAATTAAGCTTCAAATATGAGTACCATTTGTATATTTCAATATTGCCTATGATACGATCGAAAATATACCGGTGAGGTTATCACCGGATTTTCTTATAGGCCGAACCACACTGGTTGCGTACGCGTCGCGTATGCGACACGGCTCCAACTAAAACGCGTTAAGTAACACACGAATATCGCGCAGTGTGGTTTGGCCTTAAGTGGGGGTAGATAAGTTGATAAGTTACAGTTTTACAGAGTACTTCGCAACGCATATGTTTGGTCAGAATTATGATTGAGATCAAAATGAGCGTAAAGTTACACTCTTTGTGAGAAAAACCAGAATCTTCTATGACATCAATTACATAACCATTTTTCTTATCTTCGGTCGCAGTCTTAAGAGAAGTTAAATAGGGGTCCGCAGAGCCTTTAATTTAAGAGCCTGTGGCCGCATGGGTTAGAACACAATTTATCGGCCAAGTCAACATAGAACTGTCACCGAAATTCAACACTAAGATTATAAATGTGAAACTGAGTTTTTCCGTTTGTAGGTTTTCACAGCAATGCTATAGTAGGCATGGATTTTTTCACGCAACATTCTTTTTTTGTTTGTTATTCAATATATAGGATATAGAGGTATCAAGTATGCTCAACTTTTTCATGACTGTGCCTCGTTTTTATATAAAATCAGTTAAAGTTTCACCATGAGCTCGTACGATTGTAGATCGACTCATTCTGACATATAAGTATAATGTATAAAATTAAACAATACCATTACCACCCACACCTAAAAGTCAAAGGGCCTGGGATGACATCGCATCTCTCACAGCACTGAACTCCCTCATAAATTCCCATTCTGGCAGAGATCGCGCCAGGTTGATCGCATCTGCCAGATGGGAATCTGGGCAATGGCTGCACGCTTACCCATCCCCAAACATAGGAACCTACATTGACCCCAACACACTCCGCATAGTCATTGGTCTCCGGCTAGGGGCCGAGGTGTGTACAGCCCACTGCTGCGCTTCATGCGGAGCCAGTGCGGACCGCTTCGGACACCACGGCCTTTCATGTCATTCTGGCGCTGGCCGCCACTCCCGTCACGCCGCACTGAATGACATCCTTAGAAGGGCACTCGCCTGTGCCAACGTCCCCGCAGTTCTTGAGCCCCGAATAGCGCGGGACGATGGCAAGAGGCCCGACGGGATGTCATTAATACCTTGGAAGATGGGCCGTGCGCTGGTGTGGGACGCCACGTGCGCCGACACTCTAGCCGCGACCTATCTTCCAATGACTAATAAACAAGCCGGTGCGGCGGCCGAGGCTAGAGAGCGTGCCAAATGTCTTAAATACAGGTGTCTCGGCGCGCAATACGGCCTTTGGCGTCGAGACACTTGGGCCCTGGGGAAGCGGTGCACACGGGCTCTACAAAGAGCTCAGCAAGCGTTTAAGGGAGGCGACAGGTGACCCCCGCGCAGGCGGCTTTCTCGCGCAAAGGATAAGTTTAGCTATCCAGCGCGGGAACGCCGCTTGTATTATGGGCAGCATACCGCGGGGGCCTCATCTTTATAATTTGTAATTAGTTTATATTTTATTTTAGTTCTTAGGTTTTAAGTTTATGTAGTGTTTTTTGTTAATTTTTACATTCCGTAAATAAATAAACATTAAACCGTTATAGATTAAACGTCAATTTTTAATCGATATCTAATGTCAAAAAGTCACCTAATAATTAGAAAACGCACTCAAAATAGCCAACGTTCGGAACCTACGTCAGATTCGCCTTCAATCCCGCTTGTCTGGAAATTAACCTGCGTAAAAGCAAAACGATGTTCTCGTAACCCAATCAGGGCAGTGGATTAACTTCAGTGATAAACCGTGAAAATGGATTATTGAACAGATTCGGAAATGTTCCGGAACTCGGCGAGCCTCGAGTTCTTGAAATCGGCATTATGTCAATAGGCACGCTGCACATTCAACTTGTACCACGCAATCCTCGTCACGTCAGGATTACAATCCGTGTTTCGTATAGACTCTATACTATATGAAGAGTCGTAGCGCATGCCTCTACTGCTAATAAGTTTTGTACTTCGCTGTGTCGCTAGCTCTAGAAATGTATATGAAGAAAAGCAAATAGTTATTTCGGCACTTTTATTTTCAGCATAATGTCGAGGAAGCTAGTCTTCCGTAGGCACCTTTACCCGGAGGGCATAAGAAAACCACACTCACTAAGAAAATATATAAACTCGTTGGCAACAGGGAAATCAGTTACATGTTTGAACCGCTTGAATTGATATTCATTCGGTTTTCGTAATGGAATGGAAGGTTCCGCAGAAAGTGTATAAACATATTTTTTGTGCAAACCAGGATTTTCATTTCCTTATTTTCATGCACCCTTTATCCATCCCGCATACACAGGGAAAAAATCGTATTGCTATTTAATACTCGTATAATTGATGAAAATGCAAACGCACTTACTAACTAAATAGTGAAAAATAAAAGGTTAATAGTAAAAAAACTGAATTTTGAATCATTCGTCTTTGCAATAGAAATGGGAAAATTAGATACGGAAAAATAAAAATAGAAACGTGAAACCAATATGTCAACTACTGGTAAAACAATGCTCTATGTGCGCCTAGCACTGGGACGATTGATGTAACGCCAGAGTTATAATGGATTTAATTAATGGTCTCGAGGTAATATGTCAAGCTTTTTTGACAATACTGTGAACTGCGACTTCCTGTATAAAAATCGACTTATTTTTTCTTTTAAAAACGCCATGAGATTTGCATAATGTTTTTTTCAACATGTACAGTCAAGGAATTTAATTTCCAACCCACCTAAGGTTCAATAGCATATAGCAAACTGTCACCATAAGAGCTTTAGAGCAAGACGTTAGTTTGACATATCGACCTTAATGCATTGCGAATGTCAGACGACATTTCAACGAAATGGGTAGGGAATTAAATTCCTTGACTGTACAAATACTCCGTAATTGATCATCACCATATACGCAGAGTTCCAATAGTAATTTAAATAATTGTATGAACCGAACATGTTACATACTTCAAACAAAAACAAGTGGCGTACTATTGTATTGTACGGCAGATACCTTTTACTGAATGGAAAATAAAGTTTCTTCATTACTGTGGTCGCTTAGGTCGGCTTTTGATCCCTTGGTTATTAATTTGTACGGTTTAATATTTTATCCCGTCCTATTTACTTCCCGTTTGCTTATTAATATTGTCTGTCTCGCTGCCGCTAATTAAATAGCTTACCTAAGTACAGATAAATGAGAATTCACAGGCAAATGAAGTGAAATGTTGATTAATTAAAACGGGTAGGTACATATCAAATACATTCGCAGAATGCTAATGTTTAGTTTGATAAGTAGACGGCTTATAAGCAAACTGTTATTTACTTTGGTGGTCAAAATATTTAAGTAACGTACGTGTTTTCAATATCTCGTACGATACAAGCAGCTTTAGTACTTTAATTTGAGACTACTATTGTTGATATGAATTGTCTTAAAACAAAATTAATCAAATTCTAAATTAAGAAGAAGAAAAAAAATAACAGTAAAATCTTATTCTAAACTTAAAGATAAAAAATTTGTTCCAGATCGCCGTCAAAATATTTATTTATTGACATTATCAAGGGTTACCCCTGAGGCTAAATCTGTGTATGACCCAAAAGTGTGAGAGAAGAAAAACCCCTTTCACCCTCTGCTGTTTACAGCAAGGCCTACAGTCAGCCCATTAAAATCTTTATCGACTTTTTATTACATAGTCTAAAAAACATACTCGCTATCCGCCTCTGCCTGTCCCCATGTCTTCAGTCGCTTACTCTTTCTAAATCTAGTATCGGATTTTGATACAGATTTCTCTGACATTTTAAGACTTTTAAATGCTAATATTGTACCAGTGTGAAGCTACGGCGGGTCACTAGTGTTAGAATTGAAGGCTTTTTAGAATTTTGTCAGTGTAAATGTCAATGTGTAAAGGTCTGTTCGTCTGTGTGATATCTTTGTTAGTTTATTCAAACTCAACATTTTCGTGAGATCACTCCAACGTACCTCGACTTAGTACAGTCACTCTCGAAAGTAACTAAACATTTTTTACCTTGTCACTTTATTTATACAGTGATGTGACATGAGTAATGTAAAAAAAACAGTCGAACTGAGAATCTGCTCCTTTTTTTGAAGTCTGAATTGTACTGTATACGCTGACTACAAAAAATAATCGCAAATTTAAATAAAAAAACAGCGTTCCTCGAACTGCTTGGGAATTTTAAGATGTGGCATAGCAACTCAACTCCTTACAGAGTACTTGTCTAAGAGTTTCAAAGAAACGTAAAAAAACACAAGTACTTATAAGTCATCAGAATCGAATTACGCTGATTAACTGTTGGTCGAACTATCTTTAATATAATTCGAGCGAATTTCTCTTTCGAGTTTATCGGATCTAAGAAAAAATAAAATAGGTACCTAAAACACGTTTCAATTTATGAATTAACATTTTAATGTAGAAGTTATGGCGTACTTTGAATGGTTTATATCGCATGGTTTATATTGCTACGAATCTAGTTCCCGATTTTTCGAGCCCTTTTTTGGTTTCATGTTCATGGGCAGGCTGATAAAATAGGAAATAATAAAAACTACCCAATACTGAAACAAAACTATTAAAGTGAAAACTAATAACGGTTTCTTTCCAAACAACGCAATTAAACTACTGACTCTACCAGCGTTACAAAAAATGTGCCGCAAGAAATTCAGCTTAACCTTTTTTTAAATAAAAAACTTATAAACAAGACAATTAAAAAAATAAACAAATTAATACAATAAAAATGAAAATACGATAGTTATACAATCTAGTGCCTAGCCTGAGACTTAACTAACTTTAGTACTGGATCCCAGGCTAATAACCATCGTTTTTATTGACATTTGTATATTTCTATTTCTTAGGGCCTTAATATACATATTATGTATACAATTGTACATATGCATCACATACATAGTAATTTGACTATACCAATTGCTCAGTAATTAGTGACGCTGGTTAGGTATGAATCTAGATGTTCAATTCTGGCAAAAGGCAAATGTTTGTGTGTTGAATATGAATGGTTATGTACATGACGCGTGGATGTCGTATGTATTTTATGTTATCTATATACTTTTATATATTTGTTGTTTTGTACCTATAGTGCAGGCTTCGCTAGGTTTGGGACTAGGTCAATTGGTGTAAATTATCCAAAGATATGAGTACTTATTGATTTATATCATAGTCAAAGTATTTTTATTCAGATTACGTATATCTGGCAGACTGTACTTTGATCACAGGCTTACCCTCTTCCAGTTTCTTGTTTGCTGTCTCTTAAACACAAAATCCCTTAAGGTCGCATCGCCTGACCTATATGTTAATTAATAGCCTTAGCGAGGGCCGAACACAAGCCTTCCTCCGTGTATAATGAGCCTTATTCTGGTAATAGGAATATAAATCATCTGATTACTCTGGTACCCTCAACGACAATTTACTTGAAGGCCTAAGTTGTGCTCAAGGAGAATTATTAGGGCTTAAACGATTTCAGGAGCATTTGCAAAAGGTTGTTTTCTGTAGAGGTTTTCTTGTCGGTTTTTAAGGGGAATGCGGTCGGTCTTAATTTCTCCATAGAAACTGTTGTATTTGAATTGGATATGAACTAGACATTAGAATTCCCACATAATTTTTTACAAAGAAAATGGCAATTTGACAAAATTTATTAGAAAAAAATATAAGCTATCCGAGTGGCCTGCTAAGTTAGGAGGTCTATCCAACAGAAACACCTTCACCGATTTCCTTCCTGGATTTTGGCTGCAAAAGCATGTTTACATACATTATTTTGATTGTGAAATAAAAGTAAATACATGTCATTCACATCATAGTAAAAAAATATGTAACGACGACTATTATAAATTAGTTGTCGCAAAGCTTTTCACCTTCAAACCTCACTCATTAACGGATACTGAATACTGATGTATTTTGAAAAGAAAACATCGTGTGACGCCGTGAGAATCTTTTGGACCCGATATAAACAAATAGCCCCGAAATAAACAAATTCTGATATTTCCATAGGTAATGAAAATTAGGTTTTTATTACTTATTGCTTTTGCCGACAATTACACACAAGTAAGTATTTAAAACACACAATCTTGATATTGCTCGATGTCGCCGCTAATCAATTTTACTAGGCGTTCGTATATTTAAGTTCAATTGAAATTACAATTGTCATTTACAGACGTACATATTCATTGTACGCCAGGCCACTCATAAGCAAATAAGATTTCATTCTGATTTATGTGTGATACATGTTTACAGTCAATTAATTAGTGAGATGACACACGGGACTAAAGTGGTATTTTATTGGCGAGCGTAAACTGACAGCTTACTCGCCCACGTGTCCGGCAAACGGTTGAAACGCGATCTAAGAGCAACAACAATTTCGTACATTAACCTGTCACTGCTCGCAATTGTTGCTCGCGCGTAAATATATGCCATATTCTATTCACGGTGTATAGTATCCCCGTCGCGATCTCTGACGCGTATCATGATCGCTAAGTCTATACTTAAATACATCTGGCATCTATCTATATGCCAGATTTTCTCGATCATTGCAATGATGATCTATACTAGCGATTATGACAATCGATGGTCATCACGATGGGAATAGACAATATTACAACATTTTTTGTTCAAATATCTTGTTAATAATGTTTACTGTAAGTTATGAGCTACCAAAATGTTATGGTAGGTACAAAAATATGTAGATGTCCCAAAAAAGCCCCTCTACTCAGCTTGGCCACTTTTAAGTTTCCACCAATCAGGGCCCCGTAACGTGTTTTGTTGCATCCATGTCGTATTACTTTTCTATCGCCAAATGAACAATAGGCGTAAGTATTTTTGTGTATACGTAGTATAAATATCATATCTACCCAGATAACTATAGTATGCTATTCAGGCATCATAAATCATAATTCGTCAAACTCGTTCCTACGTTCGTCACTCCGAAGATGACACGTGCCGTCAAGTCCGTTTCGTTGTTTTCACGAGTCGACGTAAACGTGAGTGTTTACGGTTATTTTTCAGTCCATGTCCAGTTAAAAGGTCGCTTAATTGTATGTTATTACGTTGTTCCATTAATATCTATTAAACGCACTAGTGCCTGCGTATTTACGCTTTCATAAACAAATTAGTGCTGTAGGTACTGTTCGCAATTTAAAACGTAACACGCAAATTAATAATTATTTCTCTTAGATATCTATTTATAGCATCTATCTAGGCTATTATGGAACGTAATAGGGATAGGTATTACGTATTAGCATTTTGGATGGATACCAGGCTTTAAAGGTGTGTTCATTTATGTAGTGAGTTAACGCGTATCGAGCAGATTCATGCTAGGTGCACAGCTTCGCGATGCAGTCAGTCGCGGGAGCAGCGTGCGGTGATATACAAGGGGGACGGGGGAGAGACGACGCTTTTATCTGTGTGAGTAAAGCCTAGATGAAATACTGTTCTTTACACTTACTGTACCTACTCTCGGCTTGTTTACCGCTCAGTATTGTTAGCAACAGATATATCTACTTCGACAATGAGCTCAAAAATATGTTCACAAGCCTTTATTCTTTTGATAATAGAGTCCTGTCCAGATTATTTTAGCTTTTCGTCTGTGTAGATATTTGCTGCTGACAGTACATCCCTTAACCACTAAAGTAAAAACCTTTATAACCAGTATCACATTGTGGTTTACGTGATAGTAAATGATGAGTTAATAAAAGACTACAATAGAATGGTATCATTGAGGACTTGGTAGAGCTTCCCACCTTTTGTGAATGCTATTGAGCAGTCTCAAATCCATGACAATATCGGGTAGCTGTAGTTACACCGTTTAGGTTCGTTGCTTACTCAAGGAAATATTAAAAGGAAATTTGCGAACACTTCGCAGCTCGCTGGCTCCGCTCGTCTTGTACCCACCTTAATCAGTATTTACAATTCAGGTTATTCAAATTAAGCGCAAAATACTTGGTTCATTAAGCAAATGAATATTTAATTTGTAACTGGTGTTATGAAAATTATTGCGTTGTCACGTTAACTTTTGTCCCCCTCGAGTAAACCTGCCCACAAATGCTTTTATAAGCTAAAAGCTTTAAATCTGCCGTTATTTTTACAAAGTAGCTTTAAGCCGTAGTTTGAAATAGTTTATTTAAGGAGAAGTAAATCCAACAGTGATATTTCTTAAAAGCTTATTTTTGTTTAGAGTGGTGACCTAAGAGTAAACGATAGCAAAGTTTACAAAACGTTAGGCTTAGTTAGGTTAGATAAAGAATGTGCGTAAATTTTACAGTTTCGAGATTTTAATTTATACTTAATGACTGTGACTCAATGTAAAACACTAAATAATGTGTTAGTTACCTCAAAGTGGACAATGATTTTAGTGATGTTAATTAGTTTAAGTATTAAGTGTGAAAGTGGAACAAATTATAAAATACCTATGTATAGTTTATAAAACTCTTAATTGCACAAAATAATAAAAAATGCCAATTTGCAAGATAAATAAAATAACATTTACAAAGGTGAACCCTATCCCTTTACGGGATCTCTTAGAGTTAACATTTGAGTGATTGGTAGGACGTTACAGTCAAGAGTACGAGTATGTACACAAAGACAAGATAATTTAAAAAGGAACAACCCTGTTTATGATTGTTTTCGGGTAAAAGCTACTAACAAATAGATACCTTAACAGATGGATTTACTGAACAAAAAATGTTTTAAGAGCCTTTTTTGCTGACGGTATTTTTATAGTACCTACCTACAATGTCATTGGAACTACGCATGTGTATCAAGTTTTAACCCGATCCTGCCTCTGGATGTGGGTAAAAAACAGATGACGCGCTACCCTAATGGTTAGTGACCCCGACTACAAAGCTAGAGGTTGTGAGTTCGTTGCCGCAAGGGTCAAGTTTTTGTATGATTTGTACCTACGTGAGTCGTATTTATTATATGTATTTAAGCATGTATTTTTTATCTATACATGTATATATATCCATTGCCTAGTACCTATACTACAAGGTTTGCTTACATAGTCTAGGAACTAGGTCAATTGATGTAAAATTATCGCAAAATGTTTATTGATTTATTTTAGGTACCCACATATCAAAGAAAAGTTATAATTGTTTTCGCTTTTCATTATAATAAAAACAACTTCCTAATGGAGAACCGGATACCGCGAAGATAGGTTTAGTAAGTCATGTGTGAAATTGTAACAAGAGACGCAGCACAAATAGGGACATTGAGGACAGAATACAAAGTGGCCATTGCAAATTCAGAAGCAGAACGGCTAGCACGAGAGATCAGAAGTCACTTTGTAGGTGTGTTCCTTTTTTATTAACGTGCTTGATATGACAACCCGACGAATGGCAGATTTTCATCAAAACCCAAAACATTATGTACAACAAGTTGCGAATTTGTGCAGACAACAAAACTGAATCCCACGCCAATGTAGTTGCTATAAAACTTCATTATAACATTTATTAAGAGAAGGTTGTAAACTGGTTGTTAATAATATTTAAAAAATACACAGTTGTAACTGTTCTTGAAATATATTTTACAGGCCTTAGAAGTTCTATAGGTACATAGGTATCGAGACAAGGCAGGGTAATACAGGAGGCCCCGGAGTTTCCAAGGGGGTTCACTTTTCATTGGCACTCTGCCCCGGACGGAAAAGTGATAAAGGAAGAACGAAGAGAAATGTTTCAGAAAGGGAGGCAGATCAGAAGAGCTGTAAGCAAAACCTAGCTTCATGATTGTTTGCGTCACCCATTAAGAGGAGTGTGAACCCAGCGCTCTCCATATAAACGGCAATAATGTTTTCCACCCTCTAAACCTTAACCTATAGCCGTGATTTTTTTGTATATTTTCATTATGCCCTAGAACTAGGTTTGTATGTTTTGATTTTTAAAATATTCTGAATAGTTTAAAAAATATGGACGCTTTTGTGTTTTGTGTGAAACTCCTGAAATACAAATATTATCAAATCTATGATGAATATTAAAAAAATCAAAACATACAAACCTAGTTCTAAGGCATAATGACAACATACCAAAAAATCTTTGCCATAGGTTAAGTTTAGAGGGTGGAAAACGTTATCACCGTTTGTATGGGGAGCGTTTTTTGGGGCTGGGTTCACACTCCTCTTAAAAGCATCAGCCTGTCTAGGCCAGTAATAACTAAACGTGACTTGGGTAAGGTTTTACAACATGTAAAGTAAATAAACTATGAGGAACTAAAAGTAAACCCATTCCTTCGTCCTTTATCTCTTTAGATAGTGATTAACACAAAAACACAAGTATAATACGGTCCTTGGGAGAGGTCTATGTCCAGTAGTAGACGTCTTTCGGCTGAAATGATGATGATGATGAATACGGTTATGATTCAGTTAGGTTATTCTTGTAATTAAATTGAACCTAGTGCGTTACAAAATTTCAAAGGCGCGTGAAAACAAACGCCAAGTGATTCAATTAAACTTTTGAATTAGTTTTTATTGTTAGCGGCCAGTTATGCACCATAGAGATTCAGTATGATATAATGCTTTTATTAAAAAAGAACAAGTTATATTAAGTTAGCACAAGTTGTATTGATTTGTACGAGCCAGTGATGTGCGAACCATAAATTTTAATAGCCGCTGTCAACCAGAACTGATCGTTTAATTTATCTAATGACTATGTAAATTACTCCGCATATACCAAATCGCTGACGCTTCACGCCTTTAATTACTACACTAAAAAAATGAAACACGGAATTATCGCCTTAAACGACCACACAATAAGACCTCATGTGCCTATTGTGGAAATCTTTTGTATCAGTATGACTAATTGGCTGTTTTGGTTACAAGGTGACACAGTGAGATGATATATTGGACGTAGAAGTCGGAAGAGCCGCTAACAAGCCGTAGTGTTTGAAATTCATGCGTAGCAAAAATAATATTTACGAATTGTTTTCCAAATCACCTATTTACATTTCAGCTATTGAAAATATGAATAACGAGCTTAAAATAGAATATAAGCATTTTTACATGGAAATATAAATGTCAGTTTTTTGGGATTTAAGAAGATCTTAAGAAGGTCAAGATCTTAAAGATCTTTTTAAACATCAGTCGGTTGACATTTTTTCAGAATATGAGTTATAATCCTGACAAATAATGCGAAACTCCAAAAATTACAAATGAAGGGGGTTCCCATACATGATGCGCGTTTTTGTAACGTTTTTTTTTATTTTATGCGTAAACTCAACTGTAAATACAAATACTAAACATTTTTCATAGAAAGATTGACGAATGTGTAAATAGCCAATATTCGTGAGAAATCCCATACCAAATAATTATACGCATTTTTTTCTCACAATACATTTCAGATATATTGAAATAAATGGATTACTTACATATTTAAACCACGTTGACATGGACACCGGTGTTTGACAGGAAACATGTCGAGCGATAACTCGGATTTAAATACGTGAGTGCATGATCCGTTTATTTCATTACATTACATATGTTCACAATGTTCTAGAGAATGACGGCGATTTAATAATTGAAAATGCATTCTTCATTTTGCAAATTTCCAGCTGAAACCCCCGGGAACTATCAACCCGTTCTTAATTCAATCGCTAATTGCGGAACCCATCTTAAGTCGCTTAGCAGCTAAATTATGCAAAAGTGGCTCGACCCCTTCAAAAGCTTTAGGTATCTTTATGGTAACTTTGTGTCTTAACAAACTGTTCGGATAATCCTAATGCGATGGTCGTTCACCCATGCTAACCATCAGGGAGCCTAAATTATTTATTTTATTTCATTTATTTGTTTGATTCGCCAACAGATACAACACCATAAAAATTACGGTTTGTCTTTGCGCTACAATGAATTTCGGAGTATTAATTAAAATAATAAGCAAACACGACATGCAACAAAAAAACCGATTCAGTGTGGAACATGTCTAGATCTATTTAAGCTAACAATAAAATAACATCACTTAAAAACTACGTACTTATCCTAATTCAAAAGTACCTGAAGTCATGGATTTTGGTTAAATGTTAAAAAGTAACAACAACCAATGCTAGCACGTGAAGGAAAGTCAGCGAGAAGAAAAGTTCTGTATACATTTTACCTTGTATATAGATACCTACTAGCGGACGCTTGCGACTTCGTTCGCGTAGAATTAGTATGTCTGTCAGGGATGGTGTAGCTTTCTATCTGTGAACGAATTTTTGAAATCGGTTCAGTAGTCCCAGAGATTATCCTCTACATACAAAAAAACAAACAAAGTTCAGATCTTTATTATAATAGTGTAGATTAGGGTCTTCTCCAACACTCGCCTGACACTTCACAACACGCAAAGATAGTGTGTCCAATACAAAAACATCTCTACTATAACGAGTTAAATGAAACCGTCATGCCAGAGGGTTTGAATTTGGAAATACTGAATAACTAGATTCCATAGCTTTTTAAAAGCTTCATTATACCACCCGACAGCTGACCAAAGTGTCCGCCTCCAGACTAAACACAAATGTTTACGTTTACCTAATTACTGGTGTCGGTCAAGGCAGGTTGTAAAATTCCCGCTTTTCGGGTCGAGGTTGAGCCAAATATTCACGAAAAACAACATACTGTACATAAAATACGAAACGAAATATTCGCTAATAATTAATTATGTATGTACAAGTAATGCTTTGGCACTTTTGAACCTTTATACCTTGTGATACGATCGAAAAGTGGTTAAGTAATTTCTTGGTCGACTATACAGACACAAAGTTCACTCGCGACTCTACCTATATTGTTATGAATCATCAACTTGTAAAATTATATAGGAAGCTTGCTCACGCACGCACGCACGCGCGCACACACACACACACACACACACACACACACACACACACACACACACACACACACACACACGTGTGTACTTTGTGTCCGTATAGTCGACCAAGTCGTTCACTTTTTTACCCTAACGTCATGGAGTAAAGTGAGAAAGTGAATTTTATATTTTTGACCTTGTCTGTCAAGTGTCTGTACAACATATATACACGTACTTATTTTAAGTTATTTTAGGATTCTTTTCAAGTTGAACAGAGTGCTTTAATTAGGTAAACATGATAAATAATATACTTTTTCTCTCGACATGTAGTAATGTAGATCATCATCATCACAGTTCAAGGAAGACTGTAGGTACCTACCTACCTATCATCTTTTGTGCTGTCTCATGTTTGGAAAACGTCAGAGATGTTTTTTATTTATTTACACTCACTAATTGCATCCGTCATCCGGCGTGCTTATAAACAGACGCATTACAGACCGAATATTTGTGCAAATGAAAGTTGCATGTCAGTATGAGAATATGATAAAGAAACATATATTGCATAGGTAAGGTAGCCGATTTAGCAGGCGGTTCGGGAAGTGGAAAGAGAAGTTGATAACATACTGCAGTTTCCATAGTACATTGTAGTAGGGCGAGAAGGAATAGATGGACGAGTGAGTTATAGGGCCGAGCTGAAGGTGAGGCACTTTGAGATAAGAGTCTATCTATTGCATTTTTAGTCGAGAATCGAGACGTTACATACTGTTTTTACAACTACTGCGAGGAAATAAGAAATAATTTCAATGTCTTTGGGAGCCTCTTTGTCCACCTTTACACAACGCTGATGGAATAGTTAATAGGTAAAGGAACAAGAATTGAGGTGAAAGATAACCACACAACTATACAGAGTCATACAAATCAAAACAATAGTTTTGAAAATGAAACGAAACTCTCCAGTACACATGTGACAAGTTGCAGTGTGAGTGACCTCAACTCTGATGCTCATACTATAGCATCCTCTAACGTATAATTTTATAACTGGCCAGCGTCATTCATGCTGTAAAAAAGTTTTAAGAGGTAGGTACCTAAAAATACCTAAGTTTTAAAAAACAAAATAACACATTCTATGTAATTGGTAATTTCACTGTCATGTGAAACGTGTGAAACAACAGGCGTATATTTACTGCTCCAGAACATTGCTGTACTCAGGTCAAATAAGGGCACGTTGTTTTATTCAACTGTAAGTATAGAGATTAGCAGTTTGTGGCCGTAACTTTTACCATCTATGGCCACATTTCTGAGCAGTTTATGATGTCTTAAGTATTAAAGAAGAAAGTAAAATGAAAATGAAGAATTTATTTTACAAATAGCCCATATATGTAGGCTCGTTTACATGTCTGAATCTACTATCAGCGCTTCGGAAAATGGTAGATTCTGAGTAAATTAGGAAAGCCGAAATGAGAAACGTACACTGTGTATGAGGCATACTTAGAGCTGCTTTTTATTCATACAATTTTCTGGTTAGTATACAAAAAATGACAACACGCCCCCGTACTATAGCAATACTTTACCGTTCGCTCCACACGTTCGGAATCGACCCGCACAACTCCACGATACGTTCACCTTACCCTACCCTTTGTTAGAGGTATCTCACGAATTTGATAAAGGGCATTATCCTTTCGAACTCCCATTCTTCATGTAATTATTATTATCGCACTGATCCTTTTCGGCAGTAGTCTAAGAAGAAAGCATCGTTAAAAAAGGTCGTTTTCAAAATTAATTTTTAAACATTTTATTTTTATTTTGTATTTATTACTAGTGGACCATACTTCGTTTGCGTGAAATTAGTAGCCTATGTGTTTTTTATACAACAAAGGAAGGCAAACGAGCAAGTACGTCACCTGATGGTAAGTGATCAAAACCACTGATAGACCACTGATAGATGGTAAAACTTGATGGTGACTATTGGTGCGGGTCTAGTCTATCAGCAAGATCAAGTTTTTTTCAGGTGCGTTGCCAACCCAAAGGGCTAAGATCGAATACCTCTTGTGTCAGTTTTCTCACCGGCTGTCTTGCTCTCCATGCCGGAATACAACAGTGCAAGCACTGCTGCTTAGCGGCTGGATTAGCGAGCAAGATGGTGGTAGGAATTCGGATGGACCTTGCACAAGGTCCTACCACCCGGAAATGGATATGGATGGTGTTGTTTCTATAAGTGAAATAGTTTTTGTAATCGGTTCAGTAGTTCCAGAAATTAACCCCTACATACCTACACACAAAAAACAAAGTTTAACCCGAAACCCGACCGAGAACCGAGAACCGGAAAACTCCACTAATCTATGAGAACTCAACTAACCACCACTACTTACATAAAATAGTATTTTAATTAAAAAAAAGTTATTTAAGGTTAGATTACCCAGTATCTTATGGCATTAGTATTATGTTCGTCCTATATCAAAAAGGTTGAAAGGGAAGAGATCATCGTTGTTTATTCGGTATTATGAAAGCTAATAGGCGCTACGGATTATGCCGTTTGAATTTGAGGAGGAAATAAAAGGGCTTTGTCTTTTTTACTCATAAGCGTACACAGGGGGAGGGGGGAAGGGTTACCCCCTTAAGAAATAAGAACTTTGCAGTGTAGTATGTATTAAGGTAATCCATTGGTAGCATGAATATGACGCTGTATACTCACCCTGTAGGGCAGATAATGCGGGGGTGATTATTTTGTAGATCCTTAATATCAGACGAGCTGTATGCCTAATGGTTAAACCGACGAGGTTAAAATTTAATTAGGTAGTGTGTAAGGCTTTGATATTATTATTAATTAAATAAAATTGATTAATTAATTCGATATTTTTAATTTTTATATACGAGTATATGACATTTCGCTACACATTTTTAAAAATTATTATTTTATTAATTATTTTAGTTCTATTCTTGATTTGGTATTGACTGTTGTAACTAATGCGATATAGTGTACATATTTGCTGTATGAGTCTGAGAAATTTGAAATAAATTATTTTGAATTTGAAAGTTGAATTTATTTAAAAGATGTTACGACTTTATCGCGTGCGCTAAAACTGTTTTGAGTCGGTTGCATTGCATCTATGGGTGACCTCGACTCGGCTTCTTCAAAAAGAAATATGTTTTTTTAGCTTTTATATTCATCAACCGGACACTTGCGGCAGATCTTAATTACCGTGACGTCAGAACCACCTGCCAGCAGCCCGCATGAAAATAAAACGATTTCGCAGAAGAATCTTCTCTACGGCTCATAACGCTTTTATTTATGCTTCGTACAAAACAAATGAATTCCTCTTGATTTATGAGTTACACAGATTGTAACATTGTAACAAGAATTTAGGATTGATAGCATCGTTAATATTAATATTGTTGCTTCCGAAGACCCATTCTAGAAGTTTCCCTTTGTCGCTTAAATCGAAAATATCTTATATCTCTATTTCTCAACACTCTAATAAACGGTTTCCCACTACCATATCCTGTCTTAATCTAGAAGTAGAACATAGTTTAGACATCCTTATGTCTAAACTATCTAGCTGTCCCAGCTTGACAAGCGTAAGACACCAGACTTTTACCAGTAGGTAGTAGTAGCTTTTATCGCAGATAAAACCGCTAAGTGCTTGCACTGTTTTTGTTCAGGCGTGACGTGAAGAGCAAGACAGCCAATGCAATTACTGGTACAAGAGGTATTCCATCTTAGCCCTCAGGGTTGACAACGCATCTATAATCTCCTCGGTGTTACGGGTGTGTATAGGCGGTGGTGGTCACTTACCATCAGGTGATCTACTTGCTTGTTTGCTTTCCTATTTCTTAAAAAAAAAGGTTTTTTAAAACATCCCTTTCTAACCAGTAGATGTGTGCGAGAGGGTCGGATGCATTTATGTGCACGATAAACGATAGCGTGCTCCTTATAGTTTCCTTAGTATGTTTATTTCTATTATAAATGATTATCCTTAGCCTTTGGGACTATATAATCCTAAATAGACTAGAACCTACACACAGTTTAAAGTTCCAGGAACTTAATCTGATGTTAGTACGTCTCGATTTCCAGCTTTATACTGAAACCTAATTACATACTAGAACATTGCCTAAAGGCAATAACTTACCGCAATCCTTTTGTCAGTATGTATCTTCTCTTTCTAATATAGGCTGAGTACAAAAGATAGCGACAAACAAGGAATTGTGCTCGTCGTCCATACGTCCTTAGTTCAGTAGCAAACACTGAGCTTTGCGAAACTAAACTTATTTATTTCATTTGCATGCTTAAAGTCTGACGGGTTAGGAATAAGTTTGCTAACTAATGCACTGGTTGGTATAATTTCAAAGGTTTATATTGTATAAAGTGTTATGCTTTTATAGTCAGTTGAAGAAGCACACACAATACAAAGTTCATTCCAACATATAGCGTGAACAAGGGTTTACACAGACTGTCTGTATACATATCAGCTGCAATACAGCTGCAAACTTGCAGTTCGAAAGCATTTGTTCTGCAGTTAACGTTAACCATCTACAATGACTAGGTAAACAAAGAAAAATCTTGGTCATCTGTAAGGATACTCGAAAGTGCTTCCTCGGCATTCCGTGCCTTGCACCCTTGCCAGATTGTGAATTTGCAATATGTTCTGTTTTTAAAGTCTTCGCATTATTGCTTTTAAGGACTCCTGTTCTAATTACTGCACACTGACTGCATGGTTTGACTGCAAGGGGACTGTGCAGTCGGTGAGCAGTTTTTATGCAGATGTGTTATATGGACTCAAACTGCGATTTTTCAGCTGAATGACTGCACGTACGTATACGTATAATAAAAAATATGATAAGTGAATAAATTAAGAATAAAAAATATATAAATAACTATAACAAAAACATAAAAGAACAGCAAAATAAAATCACAAAATAATACCTAATAATGGATGGATAAGGAAAGCATTTCCCAATAACTAAACAAAAATAGGCCTAACTATGTTGGGATTACCGTTAAGAGTAATCTAAGAGCACCACGCAATGTTCCCCGTAGACGCTATCGTCATGATATGACGTGCGCGTGCACATTCTACGAAACACCGTACTCCATGAAACTGTCTGTAAACAACCTGTTTCGATCAATAAACAATTTGGTAATCACTTAATAATTACGTCTGTTACTAGAAATCATTCGGTCTTAGTACGTGTGACGTGTGTACGTGTATCTTAGAACAGTAACCAAATATAGAAAAAATATAAACCAATAGAGAAGCCGGCATTTAATCAAAACAACATTGTATTTATTAACATTTTAATTAATAAAAAATACTTACATTCAGGCGTTAGTTTGCGGAGCTCCATATCAACAAACAATAATTACGGTAATTTGTACTAGGTTGTTTAAATTTAAGTTTGTGAAAATTTGCCAAATTGGTAGTTAATGCCGATATGCCGAAACTTTAGTTAGTCGATTCCTAAGCAGCAGTGCTTGCACTGTTATGTTCGGCGTGGAAAGCAAGACAGCCGGTGCAATTACTGGCACAAGAGGTATTCCATCTTAGCCCTCTGGGTTGGCAACACATTTACAATGCCTTTGGTGTTGCGGGTGTCTATGGGCGGTGTGATCACTTACCATCAGGTGAACCACTTATTCGTTTGCCTTCATGTTGTATAAAATAAAAAGAAAAAAAATCTGTGCTTATAACTTATTTACTGTTCCTAAATCAGCCAGTGTATGCGAAGACAATGTAGAGTTAGCTGTTGGCTGGCCCGAACGCGTGAGTTATTGGCTCGTGGCAAATAACAAAACGTAATTAAACGATGGAAGTTACGGCGAATGTAACGGTTACGAGCAAACTTTACGCCGGGCGGCCATTCGCGGGACACACTGGCCCAAACTACATTAATTATTTAAACTAAGTAATATACGCGCGCAATGAATACCGGCCCGTACGGTAATTTAACTATTAAGGTTGGAACAAAGTTTCAAAACGTATAAACAATAAAGTCAGCTTTTCAAGAGTGTACTTTTATTGCGGAGATTTTTTTAAAGAGATGGGAGATAAACGAACATGTGTGTCACCTGATGGGAAGTTATCCTGCCGCTTCCTGTGTCCTGATTTCAAGAGAAGCGCTGATCCGTTGCTGGCTGATGCCGTTGCTTAGCTGCGTCTCTCACTCACCGTATACGAAACCCCTCCCTGCGTGTCTGTCAACCGATTTTTAAAAATATAAAATAGGAAGGAAAACAAGCAAGTGGGTCACCTGATGGTAAGTAATAACCAGCGCCTATAGACACCCGCAACACCAAAGAGATTGCTGATGCGTTGCCACCCCAGAAGGCTAAGATGGAATAGCTCTTGTGCCAGTAATTTCACCGGGGCTGTTGCTCTCCACGCCGGAATACAACAGTGCAAGCACTGCTGCTTAGCGAGCAAGATGGTGATAGTGATCCGGACGGACCTTGCACAAGGGCCTACCACCCAATTGATATAAGAACGGACGCCACAGAGATAAACAAGGATAAACTAAACTTGACCGATCACGTTAGGGCTATTGGGGAACGAACTGGGAGATTCGAGTGCAAGAGCACCGGGAGTGGAGCGAAGAAAAGACATACGCAAATAATAAAGAATAAATAGTACAAGACCTAAAGTCCCACCCCTACTATAATGATGATGCTGTAAGCATTTTCAGACGAGTCGCAAGTTTGTGACCGACGTTGGATAAAATAAACGTTCTTAAAACCTGAACAAGACAGTAACTTGTCCCTTTAACATTGATAAAGAGTAATTGTACTAAATTATCAAAAGAGTTAAAGCGACAACTCGACATGTGTAGGCAGCAAAGATAGTTTACTTCTTATACCTATGTATAACAACCCAATAAGCTATGAAGAACTTACCTGAGCAACATGGAAGCGGTGGCTAATATTGCGATGCATAACTTTTATAACGAACAACCCGAAATTGCCCGAAGTTACCAACAGCAACACTTTATTGGGGAAACAATGCTTGGCTTGACTGCGGTGTTCTATAAGATGGAAGTCCTTCCCCAGACGAGCAGTTATAATTAAAGTTAAATAAGCAAGTGGGTTACTTGATAGTAAGTGATCACCACTGCCCATAGACATCCGTGACACCGAGGAGATTGTCGATGCGTTGCCCCAGAGGGTTAAGATAGAATCCCCCCCCCCCCCCAACCCCCAAGAGGCTCAGCCTAGTTTGAGGTCTGCCAGATATCCCATTTTGTGTATAATTCTGTTTCTTAATCATATAAACAAAAAAAAGATGATACTCAGTAACTCGATGATATTTTGAAGATCATTATTGTTTCCGAAACACGATTAATAAAAATATCTTCGAAGTAAGTATTTTACTTCTTAATTAGACTTTTTCTTCCATTGATCTTCATTTTTACAAAGTTAGCAAAAGAAAGAAAGAAAAAGCTGTCATTTCTTATCTATTCTACGTATACATATAACATAATTGTAGCTGAAATATGTCTGTACAAAGGAAATGCAAGGAGTTAGGATGACTAGAGTTGCAAGCGTCCATAGGCGGCGGTAATTGCTTAACATCAGGCGGGCCACACACTTGTTTTCCACCAACGTGGTATAAAAGAAAAAACAGGAAATATTATTATGAGGGCTAAACCAATTATCTTCAGAATTTTGTGTGTTTATCTGTAGGTATGTTTCTACGCGTATCACGTAAAAACTTCCGTACGAAATTGGAAGCGGTTTTTATAGTTGCATTTTTGGATGTCTATCCTAAAAGCTGGTGCGTGTGTCGTCTTGTTACGCCGTTTACAAGCCGAGTTAGATACCTACTTCCAAATTCCTTGCATACGAAGTTACGGGCGCAAGCAATTTTTCATAATAATCCTTTTTTATGAACACCTTCGGTGAAAACTGCGACTCGCTCGGCCGTTGCAATATCGTCGCTTCTATTTTACGTGCAAACAGAAAGACATCGCCTTTAGCATTGGCCTTTTGCCTCTTGCCTTGGTGTTGTCAGCCTTCTAACGTTACGTTACGAGTATACTTTTCCTTTTCTTTGTTACTAAGAATCCGTATGTCTCAAACGTAAATAGTAGGCAGTAAAAGTCAGTAGCAAAGTCTGCCGGCAGTAACCGTGCTCGAAGAAGCGTTCCCAGAACTACGCAATGTTTACAATCTCTGCAAATAGATCGGATTGTTGGACTGCCATTGTATTAATCGAATATTACTTTCTTCCTTGAGAAAAAAAATTGTTTTTTATAAAACAAGAAACAAACGAGCATGTAGTTAAGTAAGTACCTGATGGTAAGTGGCACCCGCAAAACCAAGGAGACTGCAAACGCTTTGCCGACCCCTAGGGCAAGCATACCTCTTGTTCCAGTAATTTTACCGGCTGTCTTGCTCTCCACGCCGGAACACAACAGTGCAAGCACTGCAGTGGCTTAGCGCGTAAAATTATGGCAATTTTGTAAAAATTAGGTACCGATAAGACAGTGTATATTATTACCATTCTACTTATCCAGATTTTTACAACAAACACGTCTTTGTCGTATCTTGCATAAAGTAGCTGTATAAACAATACAACAAAATGCCACGTGTTCTGATTTGCACTTTAGCTGGGGTGCAATTTTTGAATCTCACCAGGTGACTAGAGCTCACCAAAATGGCCGAATCTCTATGAAAAATTGCACTCCAGCGGTCCTAACATGACAGCTCAGGTTTAGTTTAACCCCTCCCTGCGTCTCTGTCTAACTAGTGTCATAAGAAAGGGACGCAGATAGAGATAAAATAAACTTGGCCGGTCATGTTAGGACCACAGATCTCTTATCTATAATACCTAACTATTTTTCTTCATATAGGAACGCGAAATGCCTATGTTGACGGCAGTAGATACTTGTCCAAAGCAATTTAGCTGGCAGTAAACGGCAAGTTTCTCTTCTTTGTGCCTGTACGCCTAACAAGGTCCGGCCTTCGTGTGTCCAGCTGTCCAATAAATTCAGCTTAAGAGCCTCGTCTAGCACTCACCTTCAAAACACTGATACTTTGTCCCACTTACGTTTGTGTTGTGGGAACACGTATGTTACACTATTTTTCCGACACTCAGAAAATCTCAAAAAAATTTAGTAAATAAGCACGTCTACCGTCTTTGATCGTTCAGATTCAGATTCTGATTAATTGGTAAAAACTAGATAATTGACAAGTCATGCTTAAATAAAGAAAAAATTTGCGTAGGCAGTTGTTCCGTAAATATAAGAGATATCAAAAAACTGTTAGTTGATTTTTGAAGTACGTTACCTAATGGATATCATAACAACGATTTTTTTATAAAACTAGAATTATTTAAATATTTTATTTACTACAAATATTTTAAGTAAGTTTTGTTTAAGTGGATTTTTGTAAACTTTTTTCGTGGCGTTTTCAATAAAGAGTATTTGCCTTGTCTTGTAACAGGAAATAAATGGGAATATTTAAAGTCATAATTTTGGATAGTTTGTATTTTATTCTAAAAATATATTTATGTTATTGTCCTTGTAAACAGAGATTCGTTACTGACTGACTGACAACGCATAGCCTTAACAGTTAAAGCAAAAATAAAAAAGTTGCTCAAAAACAAAAATTGGTGTACAGCCAGCAGCAGACATTCCTGCACAGTCGAAGAGGAGTCTTTTGATCCATACACGACTCTTATTGTCAAACGTGCAAGAGCTTGTTGACTTTTTGAAGTGTTCAGCTACTTTTGCTGCCGATTGTACCAATATGAAGATATGTCACACCATAATTTTTCTTATAAACTTTGCTGTCTCGAATTGGCGGCACGACAACCTTGGCCACTTGCCAACTAGCAACAGGTAGGTTCAGGCACAATCTTGGAGGACACTGTTATATTCGTATAAACGGTGGCCCTACCAGTTTCACTGTATCATCGCGGATGGGGTATGCTGAAGAATTTTGATACATGACGCCACTTTTGTTGAAATCCTTTAAGACGAGTGTTTTTTGCATTATTCAAGTGTATGTATGCTACATGTGTAGCATATGAAAAAAACAAATTACAAGACAAAGCCGAATTTCTTACATTTAACCTTTTAATAGTTGACTGGACTCATAATCTAGACGGACACATAGAAAAAGAAAATGAGGAAAAGAGTTTGTTGCGCAAGTTAGGTGTACGGAGTCAATACCGTTATTATTATATTAATTTATTGCAAATGTACACGTGATCATAGTTCAATTACAGCCCTCCTAATAGGGACACAAGACATGCGATATATATTAACTTAGATTCGAGCATTACATGACCGTGAGAATAAATAAGTAACTTTTAAAAATTAAAAACCTACTATTAGTGAAGGAGTTCGTTCTTTGTCATGAATTCCGTTATCATATCTCGCCATGTTAGCTACCTGAATAATTCAAAAGCGCTCAGCGATCTTTATTCTTTCTTTTAAGATGGTTGTACCCTAAATAGTTCAGGAGTTTTTTATAATTAGTCGTAAATAACTTCATCAGTACCGGATATTAATTGCTTAGTAATTTTCTCAAAAAAATGTAATTATCATTTGTTTACTGCTTATGGTTAAGGAGTTCCCATTATCTTCATTAGTATCCATCATTAGCTTTGCTGTACTCAAATTCGTCCCCGAAACATAAATAAGCCGGCAGCCTAACGTTTTAGCAAATGTTTCAGATGTATAGAAAAAACACTTTTCTGTAGCATAAAATGTAAATATATAACAACATGATTGGTCTCTTGATTCTATCATTATAACATTATTAGTAGCTTACAGCAAAATTGGAAAAATTATGCAAGAAAAATCACACGTAATGTCATAGCAAATAACAACTATGGCAAGGGCCTTCCATTTTTTCCTAATCCGAGGACCTAATGTAAAAAATACGAGTACCTGAAAAATATTAATAGAACGGGAACCATAAAACAATAAATAAAACATCAAGATAAGGCTGTCAAATTTATCATGTCATCATCGCCGTTTATGTAAATACATAAAATAAATAGAAATTGAAACAATACATCATTTTCATATCATAAGAGCCCGTCATAATTCTTTAGGAGTGGAAATAAATAATATCGTACCGGAGTTGGATCCACGAGAAAGGGATCAAATGGTTTAGTTCATTAGGGTTGTGGGTTCGAATCTTTCAGTTTTCATAATTTATAAATAGAAAATAGTATTTTATGCAACTGTTGCATAATGAGTGGTCTTAAAACACGAGTGTGGTTTTATGAAACGAGCGTCAGCAATTTTCATAATAGGATCACACGAGTTGTTTTAAGACCTAATTATGTACAGTTGCATACATTACTTTATCTACACACATATCATAAGTACTCTAAGATGGGTTCAGAAGCCATAGGGCAACGACTATTGCTACTAGCTACTAGTGCCAGGTATCTATTAAATATCCATAGACTGTACACATTAAAATAATGTAATAAAATATGAATTTGAACAAATATAGAAACAAATTAGAAAAATCTCATAATAATATTGGTTGTTATAATGCTGGTCATTGCCTACGGTTTCTGAACGCATTATAGAGCATTTATGATATATGTGTAGATAAAACACTTAATATTTTTAATTGTTCTTGTGTCAGCTGCCTATGCTCTATTACATTTATCTCACACGCGATCACACCAAGGGCCCATTACATTGTTTTGCCAAATTTACTCCACTTCGATTCATGGATTCCAACCTGTCTAGTTATACAGAATTTACGGTGCTTGTGAGATATGGTGGAACTGTCAGTGAGCAGGTATACCTTCCTCCCCCTTCCTCCTCCCCCCGTTTATAGAGCAACAGGTCAATGGGGAGGCCTAAGTAAAATTACACATTGAATTTACGACCGGCAGGTAGGTATCAACGAAAGTAAGAAAATATTACCTTACTTGTAAGGATGCTGGGGAGAATAAGTACTTATTATGTGGGATTTCCTTTTCATACAGGTTTTGACGTCAAAGCGTGATTAGTGATCTGATCAAATAGGGACCATTGCAAGAGCGATAGATATTGTTGCCTTTAAGATTAATGGAACTCTATAAGTATATTAAAAGGCATTCCTAGTAAAAAGTATGTATTTTTTATTTAGATACTTTAAAGATAGTTCGGCTTTTTACCTGTCGCGTGACTTGTAATAAAATTTTACAAATAAAAAAAAAATGGCGAAGTTACCGACGTCCGTACTGACAAACCAATATTAAGATGTCGATGAGATACCATTGCCATAATTTACCTCTCGCCTAAACTCATTAAGAAGTAGACTTAGGCTCATGCCGAAAGCTACGCAATTAATCCTATAGTCAATTTCTTCGTTCTTTTTTCAAAATAAAACCTGAACTTAGTCCTTAACCTTTAGTTCTGCCACTGCCAATAATCGCTCGTAAACTGGACAGTTATCACAGAATTTCTCGACTAACAAGTTTATGAGCGCACTCAAAATCAGACCATGCCACTTTCTGCCACTGTATCATGTAATCACATACATTTACATTACATGTAAATTTACTGCAGTCTTTATCCGTGTCTTATTGTATTTGCTTATTTAACCTAATATATTTATAAATTGCCAAATCATCAGTAAAATAGCATAAGATATCTTGGGATAGAAAATAGAGACCAATATATCAGTGTGTGATGAGATGTTTAGCGTCCAAAGTTATTCTCTTTCAATGCAGTAAACTATTTAAAGCAGTTTAGCAAATATCAAAGTGTCAAATAAAAGCAATAGCGATCGCAATATTTTTGCACCCGTGTTTTGAAACCAGCTTCGACTTTATTGTAGTGTCATAATAATATTGTGATAAATAAATGATAGCCGAGTTGTTTCTTTTCTTTTGTCAGACGGGCCGTTACTGTCTGGACATAAAAGTGGGTTAATGTGAGTGTTATCGACAAAGTTCGGACGAGCACAATATTATGTTTATGAAACTCTATTTATACACGTAATGGGGCTATTATTACAGCAGCAAAGCATTTGGTTTGGCTGCTATTGGAATCATAAGCGGATTTATTTTTTTGGCGATATTTTCTTTGAATAAAGTTTAAAGAAGATTACTAAACGTAATAAGTCGTCTGCTTTGATTTTTGTTAGGGTATAAAAAAATTGTATTCCCGTTTATCAACAAAGTAACCTTACTGTACACAGTGATTTAAAGGACGAAATATTTGTGCTTAAATAGAAAACGCTTCCTGTTATATGTACTTAGATTAATTTTTCACGAGCTTCTTATGTCAATGATATAAAGATTTTATGTACACGTCATGGTGCTTAAATTTTTTTTTTAATTAATTAAAACTCTTATTACGCGATTGTCATTGTCACTTTCCTATAAATACAAAAGAACAAATATTTAAATTTATTTTATCGTTAAATCACAAGTAGAACTCTCATGCTGTGTAGATTTTTATAGTATCTTCTCCATTGTGTATTCACTTAATGTATTAATTATATTTATGGTATTTATTGAATAACGGTCAAACTATCATAAACTCTTAAAATTCGGTCAGATGTTGCAAAAATGCTTCAACAGAAAATGAGCTGTTAAGCTGAATTTCCACATGTTTGATGAAGATGATGATGAAGAGGATGGAGTTTGTAGGCTTAAAGTTTTGTCATAATCGCTTTTTTGTGTAATATAGTTGTCATATATTGTAACTGTCACCCCCTCCTCCTTTTTTCTGCGCATAACTTTAAACTAAAATCATGCGAATTTATGCTTTATGACTCCTCGTTGCAAACTGTTGAGTTTATGGAAGATAATTTCACCTTTAACGCGTTAACTCAAACGTGTAGCATCCATATTAAATCCCAATTCGAGAGGTTTTAAACAAACCTAACTCCGTCAGCTCGCAAGTGTTGAAACTGACAAATTACGGAACTCGAGAGCCAGTGTTGCCAGGATGCGATTTCTGAAAATAATTGCTGAAAAATCCGTAGAATTTCGTAGATAACAGCTAAAACAATTCTTTGTGTTGTGCTTACCCGCATCGACAGATAAACTTTTTTCGGTTTTCGCTCGCTGCTTGTATATTATTAAATTTGTAAAAATAATTATCTTGAATAAATTGAAAAAAAAAATATACATGGTTGCATCAATTTTAATTTAATTTAGTTATAACAAAATGTTGTATACTCAGTACATTTTTACAAAAAGCAAAACCCTCCCTTCTGGCGGTAGTCGGGTACAAATTCGCCAAACAATAATGTTTATTGGCGAGTAGGTATATTCACTTCCAGACTTAATTAGTACTCTGCTAAAGCTGCAATTAACTCACTACAAATAAAGATTTTGTAAATATATTCTGTGTTTATACAAATTCTAATATCTTTATTTAATTAGTCTGAATTGGCATCTAGTTCAAAACTAAAAATAAATATCACGAGCGTAAGTAAAACTAATCGATGCTGGGTGGCACGAATTGCATATAATCAAATCATAAAATGCAGTTCAATTATAGTATTTAATCATTTTTTGTTTGCAGTCGCGTTTAGTTTTATGCGGAAATTGCATTTAATTTTTAATTCAAGTACATATTTTATAATGTTTTGGTAACTTAGATGAAATGGCACAAGATAAGATGCTGCGCCCAAGAAGATTTCGATTTGCTATAATATTCGTCGTTTTGTTGACAAGAATTCTTTTCGACACGTTCTGAGTGAAATAAAAGTTGAGTTAAAGCAATACGAAATCTTTAGATTTTCGAGGTTCTGTATGTATGTATGTAAACTGTATATTGTTCATAAGAACATACAAATACACAGAAAAATACAGTTAGTGGTACAAAAGCAAAATTATCCATTAAAAGGAACTCTTCCAGCTAACCTTTGCGCAAAAGAGCTGTATCACGCAATGTACCGCGTCGAGTGAAGTTAAGGCGGAGTATCCGAAAATCTTCGGTTTTTTCGTAACCCTGGCAATAAGACACTAACTTGCCGGGTACGCATTCACCGGTCGACCCATAAAGGTGTCCCAACTTTCGCGTTCAATTTCCCAGAAAAGTTTTACCATTCAAATCGTTGTTAGGAATTTTCGAGGAACTTGCTGAATAATTTACGCGTGTGTTCCGCTAATTTAGAAGAGGACAATTTTCTATATGTGTCGGACTTTGCCTGCTTGTGCATTTACATTATATTATACATAAAAAGAAGTAGATAGATTACAAGCATGTAGACTTCAATCCACCAAAATGGTGCCGAATGGCATCAATTTACAAAATTCACGCAGGATAGTGAGAAACAAATCCTATGCGAACGGAGTTGCGGGCAACAAGTAGTTTTAAAGTTAAAGTTATTCGCTTTCCAAAACTAAGGTAGTACTCGTAGCAGTCTTTGACACGTGTAGGACATTGTATTTACCAGTAGTTGACCTCATTGTCTCTCGTTTTTACTCGTACGTTTCCGTATCATGCCGTCAACTGACAACTGACAAGAACTGGAACCGTTACCTTATATTCATCCCAAACACCACTCTCATAGAAGACGTCAGGAAGCTTATTAAACCAGCACATACGCAGTAGAAACCACTCTGAATATTCATACACGTTACAAATTAGACTAATAACACTGTTACCAAATACATAATTAACATGACGCTAACGTACGGCCGAGTAAAAATAGCGATACTTAACCTAAAACTACATTACTACTACATTACTACATAGTAATTACACGCTTTACGTCTTACATAGCTTCGCCTCAACGATAATGCCCAGTTCTAATACTACGGGTAGGTTGGTATATTGAGGTAAAATATCCCGCGCCGGACCATCTTGGGAATTTAATTATTTAATGTCAATTTCGGCCGTAATATTACAACTACCTAGTAGAAGCCCCAAGCAAATTAAAACTTTCCGCGGCCCAAGTTCTTTCACGAAACCCTTCTCTTAAGTAGAGTCTCCTACGCAAACTTGACATTAGCGAAGTTAATGGCAAAAGATCAATAAAAAAATATCTAGGGCCGTCGTAGTTATAGATCGGTCTCAAGTAGGTACAAGTGCATTAAAATAAAACAATTAAAACGGTTTATGTCGCGTGTATTGTAACGACTCTAATAATCCGTCGAATTCTTTATTACGATGTCTACAAGTCGCGAAAACATAATAAATTATTATGACTGCGTTCTAAAGATCACATCAGACGTTTCATTTTTATAGAGTCGAAATGTCAAATGCGATCTTAAGTACGCTGTTGTATTTGAGAACGATCTATAGCTATAGGCCCTACTGTCCGTTTTTTGGAAATAGCCTAAAACCAGTTTGCATAGTAGCAGGACCGAGTGCAAGGTCCGCCCGGATAGCTACCAAAATATTGCTCATTAATCTAGCCGCTAAGTATCAGTGCTTGCAGCAGTGCAGTTGCGTTCTGGCGGGAGAGTTAAACAGCCAGTGAATTTACTGGCACAAGAGGTATTCCATCTTAGCCCTCTGGGTTAGAAACTCATCTGCATTAGTCTTGGTTTTTCGAGTATTGGTATAGCCGGTGATCAGGTGACCGACATGCCTGTTTGCCTTCCTATTTTATATTAAAAAAGATTATACAAGATAGTACTTAAAAACTAACCTCACCACGGGGTAGCGGGAAACCAATTAGTTCAGCTGGCTGTAACGTCTCCATCTGGGGAATTGTAAGGTGTACCTTGTACGGGACGTTGCCATTTGAATTGCATTGTTAAAGTTTAAGACGTGCATACCAAACAGCTTCAAGTCTGCTAGTAATCGCAACCAAAACGTCGAGGCAACTAAGATATCCGTTTTACGCGACAACCTCCCGTTTTGAACATCTGATGCAACACAAAGAGTGAATTTAAAGTAGTAACATTGACAATTAATTAATTATATGCGATCCTCGCTCTGGGTCGTGGCTGGTTCTACAAATTTTTATTGCCATCCAGCGAAGCAATACTGCCAGTATAATGGAAACTTTTGAACCAGGCACGACACATGGCGGGGATTTTTATTAAAATAAGTTAGTTTAATTTTAGACGAAACTTGTTGTGGATCCCAATTTTTAATTTTTGTGAAAATCTACTGACGAAGCCTGGTGCTGAGTTTAACTTTTGTATTTTTATTTTATTTCAACGTATGTTTTTATTGCATAGAGATATGATTATATTTTTTATTAAGTATGTCGGAAGTTTTTTTGACATTTGACGTT
This sequence comes from Ditula angustiorana, assembly GCA_963691745.1. Classification (NCBI taxonomy): domain Eukaryota; kingdom Metazoa; phylum Arthropoda; class Insecta; order Lepidoptera; family Tortricidae; genus Ditula; species Ditula angustiorana. The sequence continues at coordinate 9,636,819 of OY829487.1, forward strand.
TAGACATTTGGCAAAGTATTCTTCATAAAGAACACACATCAACATCTGTAGTCGGGACATACTTACAAAAAAGCGAATCCGATTGAGAACAATAAATGGCGGATAACTCCTTGTATTTGCAATACAATCTCACACACATTTACGCAAACGCTGGCGCACTTTAGTATAAATGAGTCAAAGACAATGGGCAAAGGCGAGAACAATAAATGGCGGCCCAGCTTCAGTAGATACAACATGACAACATGTCTTCTCCATTTGTTTCTATACTTAAAATCATTTTCAGTGAAATTGCTCTACTTAAATGTTGAACTACTGTTAAACACTATGAATAAATTGAAGTTATTAACTTAAGTTCGCACTTTTCTCGTTTGTTTCTTACCAAGCCGTCAGACTGACGCGAATTTAACTTGGCAACTTCTTGTCTTGAGCGCAATAATTAACTGTTTATAAAACTTAGGCAATTAGTCTTTGTACTTGGGCAACATAACGTTATAAACTTTAAAGGAATGCTTCCCGCGAATACTTCTTTAATTGATCCAGAGAGGTACGGCACTGCGGGTTATTTCGCTTTAATTTGAGCTACCCGTCTGGGGAAGCAGCTCTGCCTTACAGAACACCGCAACTAGACAACTTTGCTTTCGCAGTATAATATTCCTGCGTGTAAGTTCTTCAGAGCTCACGTACTATTTGCCACCAACGTAGTATAAAAAAATTGGGTTATCCGTAGGGCTTATCATATCTCATAAGGTTATGATTTTCTATATGTACTCATACTTACCTCCTTTTCACGGCTAAATATGAATGTGCTTTGCAATATCCAAATGTATATTATAATGTAAGTATGGATAAAATATTTATAATTTCAAAACGAATAGAAGTCTGAAAATGAGTTATTTATCGTATGACCTAATCTTTCTCGTAAGTAATTAATCAGGTCATTTATTTTCGATGTAAATATTTCAAATCAGTACGGATTTTTGTAACAAAAGTTTTTGTAATTAAAGAGATATTTCAGTGACAAAAAGCGACATTTAAGGTTAGAATTTTGTTTACAAGTTAAGACAAGTACCTATAGACGAAAACACTTAAGGTACTTAAATGATTTTCTCACGCTGAATTACCGTTTTCAAGACACGCGTCGATTTATAGACAGAAATGAAGAACGCATGACCAATTTGCACTCGGAGAATTTACTTTCTAAATCCCGATTCAATTTTCTTTGTGACGAAAAGAGAAAATTATATTCCCTCGAGGTGAGATAAGAAAGTCGGATGGGGGACGAAAATTAGGGAATATGGAGGAAATGTGGGGAAAATCTCACGTCGAGGAGAATCATCTGCGGTTGAAAAGGCTTAGTTTTACGGGAACTTTCTTGTTTTTCTTGTTCATGAAAATATCTCTATAAAAACGAGACATCAATATTATTCAGTGGCAAACGTCGATACATTACTTGACTTGTTGTTTTCGGATTATTATAGCCATAGTACAGGATCCCTCTGCGTTTTCGCATACTTGAATAAATAGTTCAACACATATAATCGTAATTCGGGTCATCAAACCAATCTACCCTTCTTGTACCTATTTGTGTTTGCGGTCACGGAGCACAATGATAAATTGATAATAGTGATAAATTTCATATTATAGGTTTTGCGTTGTCTACACACAAATAAGATAATTTTTTATTATTAATAAAGCATTGACATAGTATGATACCATAATTACGGCGCTGCGAAATTTATAAAAAAGTTAACAGTTATGTAGTGGTAACCATAATACAAATGATTGGTACCAGTTAATACATTGAAATATAATCGTTGCGGTTTTTGTTAATAACGCCTGAAGTTGTCAATTGATGCAGCGGTTTCCAAGATTTTTAATTTGTCGATGGCGGATATTTACAATATAAGTCAAGCTTTGTAATTGTTTCGTCCGCGTCATTTGAACTGTGAACGCTTCATCTACATATATTACATACGGGGGGATCTCAGACTATAAGATGTTTATTATGTGTCTCTTCGCATATTCTCTGACATGTTTGGCTTCGCTTATGATCTACTCATGCGGTAAACAGGGTATTTGATATGGCGTGCTTTTATAACAGACTTCAAAATTAGAATTGTTTCTTCTCGACTCTTCTGTATATTTGTTCATGTGTGAAGTCTTCTCACCATTTAACCGCACATAGGTATATTTGACAAGAAATTCTTCAAAAAAATTACAATATCTAATGAAGGGATCTATGTCAAAGTATTTAATTTACTTATTTCTAACTGTCAGCTTTTGACGTTGTGGTAATTCGGTAGTATTACGAGAAGGAATATTTTTATCGGTCTGTACACTCTTTTTATTGGTACAAATAATTTTGTATTTCTAATAAAAGAATGCTACACTTTAGCAATAAATTCGCGTGACGCTTGAGAGACTCTCGATTAACGCGCTCTCAACTCTGGTAAGACAACGTTTTGTTGTCCTGCTATTGGAATAAATTAATTCCTCTCGAAACTGACTGACTGGCCAGGAACAAAGGAATCCTCATTGAAATAGGTATTCAATGAAACTCGGTTGCCCTACTTTGATCCAATTTATAACACTTTGACATAAGCTATCTATTCACAGTCAAGTGCCTAGAATGGAAGTTCGTATTATTTGGTTGCTTGATTTGTTTCTTGATAGTTATTGATACAAACTTCTCTCAATGTTCCTGAGAGGAAACATGGGAGGTAAGTGGAATATGTTCATTAATACTTATTATTCCTTATCCGATTTAACATACAAGTATAAACATTGTGAATTTGAGAGCATGAGACAAGTTTCAAAGAAAAACAATTATTAGATTTAGGCGTTACGCTGCGGAAGTCCGTATCAACAAATTGGAACAAACCTTTCTACACCGCGCTTGCTTGGATTCGCGGAGTAGCAGGGTAATTTGTTCCAATTTGTTAATACAGTAGAACTTAGCAGTTATTAGAAGTCTAAAAGCTACATTGTTTTGTATACTCTATACAGATTTATCTTCAAATCGCGCAAATCCCCCAAAATCGCAGCCTCCATGGGCGTACCCAGCTTCTTGCCTGGAGAGGGAGGGAGGGCAAGTCAGATTCGGTAATATTCGTCCACCATCTTCGCGCGCGGTTTTCGACAATTGCACCGTGCATTTTGCCAGTGTCTACTGCGCGGTTTATTTAAAAGTTAGAGCATAAGGCCCCGTTTACACTTTGTTTATTTATTTTATTTTATTTTATTTTATTTCGGAGATAAAACAGAAACAAAGGTTACAAAAAAAATTACACAAGTTATAAAGCTATAGATACATCTGTTTCCTTTTACATATCTCACTAAGAACATAAAAAAACAAGAAAATTACACAAGCAAAGTATCAATGCAATGAGAAGGCTAAAGGTGAAAGTCTACATATATATATTTATTTTTATTTAATTTACAGCAGAAACAAACATGCAGTATCGTATTTCAAACACTGGCAAACAAAAACACACTACTTACATATTCTCGTAACGGCATTTTTGAACGAGGGTCGGGAGCCGGAAAACATATCAATGTCATTAAGAATCTTATTGTGATGGTCTATCATTCTGTACACAGGGGCCCATCGACCTATCTAGGTCGATGGGCCCCTAGGAGAACTAATCTTAGTTCTAACTTTAGGCAGGCTAAAGAGGCTTTGATTAGTAATTAAGAGAGTTCATATATATTCTGCGAGATTTCCAGCCCCCCCTAGGTACGCCCATGGCAGCCTTAACATATAGGTATATGCGAAATTCCTACGACCTCTTTAGTATACACTCAGTCATGTGGTACAGTGACCTTTTAATACTTAACTCTGCTGATAATTTCATCTGATGCACAAATCTATGCTCATAAACGAGTATCGTCCGCGTACCTCTCTCTTACTGTCATATCTAACAACTATTTAAAGTACAGTTATGGTAGTTAGCGACATATCGAGGAGGGGGTCGATATTTTGATGCCTGCTAACTTTACGGTTGGTCATACGAGATTTTTTTTAATATAAAATATGAAAGCAAACAAGCAAGTGGGTACATAATGGTAAGTGATCACCACCGCCTATAGACACCCGCAACTCCAAGGAGATTGCAAATGCGTTGCCAACCAAGAGGGCTAAGATGGACCTCCTGTGTAAGTAATTGCACCGGCTGTCTAGCTCTCCACGCCGGAACACAACAGTGTAAGCACTGCTGCTTACTGTCAGGATTAACGAGCAAGATGGTGGTAGCTATCCGGACGGACCTTGCAAAAGGCCCTACCACCCGCAAGATTTATACATTTTTACATTTTTGTCATTCGAAATCACCTCAACATCCACATCCAAAACTAATTATTATTTAGTGGATTTTCAGCTCCTATTTATGCAAAAGTTAATTTCTTAGTCACTTGAATTTCTAGGACCAAGTATTACTCCAACGTAATGGAAGATCAAAAGCAGCTGAATCGGAAATGGAATTCGCCGCTAATTTGTCTCGAATATCATCCCACTGCGACGAAACTACTCGAGTTTAGGATTACTTACTGACTTTCATTTAGGTCAGGATTATGACTGACTAGTTGTTGCCAGAATTTTTGTGATGTAATGTAAAAAATGTATTGCACATAATACTTAATAAAAAAATGATTTACAAGAATAATAATTACCCTGTACAGAGGCGAACATATATTATCCCTTTAAAGTTTTTATCCTTTTTTTGCCTTCGAAGAATTATTCCACAGAAACTAAACATTTTTACCTCAGGCAAAAACAATTGACATTAGTTTGGTAGGTATTTTAAAATTTGGCTTTCGTCATATAAGACAAACTTTGATCTAAACTTTTTGAAAAGAAAGGTTAAATGCTTTCGAAATCATTCTATTCTTAATTAATAATTACATTATGAATTTATATTAACTATAAAAGTCAAGATATACAAGAACATGAAAGCTTCGAAGTTCTTGGGACTTAATGAAGATTGTAACATAAAAATTGTAAAACACATAAGTATTTATTAATGCTGCAAGCATGTGAAAAAAACAGTTACTAATCTTTCGATAAGCAAATTTTTCGTAATCGGTTTGAAAATGTTCGAATTTCAAATGTTTTTCTTAATAAAATGGGACTTTTGAACAAGGTGGTACGAACAGATACATTTTATTTATGTCGTAACTTGATAGCAAAGTCTATTTTAACACCCTTGAGATTGCAAAACAGTACAAAGATGCTTCTAAGAATCGATATCCATTCGAGATGTAAACTTTGCATAGAAAATCTTTGAAACACACTATTTTAGCTTTGCAGAGCAGAGTCTCTCCTCTCGTGGGCTAGTTAGAAACGAACGCGCTTATCGACAAAGCGAGTCGCGATATGTTATGCTATCAATGTAAGAATTTTACCCCACCATGATAAAATAAAATAATTTAGAGAGCTTAATATATTTGGAAACACCAAAGCCTAAAACGCAGGAAAAAATCTAGCTTTCAAGTAAATACCAGCTTAATGAGGATGGGTTTGGATAAGGTTCGTTAGACAGGCACCTTGTATGTTATGTTGTGCTTAAGTAGTTATATTAACCATAGAGTACAAATGAATGCACACTTACATAGATAATAGAGTAAGTAACGCTGAAGAGACTTTGATTCTGTCACAGAAACTCGTTGACTGAACGTGCTTCGGAAAACGTCCCACTCACCTTTGACAACTAATACCGTTAAGTCCGTTTTATTCATAGAAATAGTACAGCATAGAAGGAGCGTTAAAATTGAAAGCGATATTTTATTATCTGATCTCTTTACTTTAAATGGCAATACAATGTGTCAAAAAGAGATGACTACATACTCTAAACTCCTCTTCAATTGACACCCTGTACACGACCAAAAGACAAAATGGTCACCTTTGGCTATGGTAATGTTTACATTAAGGTAGTATACTCTACGTTTTTCTTATTAATTTGCAGGTTTTACTACCTTGACGCACACGAAGGTGACCATTTTGACAGCTTTGGCTATGTACACTTGACAAGTACTGAGGCTATATCCATGCTTTAGTCCTTCATCCAAGGTTTTATTCCACCACCGCTGTCGCACAAATGCATCGGTGCACTTATTATGAACTTATTCGATACGCTGTAACTTGCTTCGTAACTCAGTGCGTCTCTTTCTAACCAGCCCAGTAGGAGAGAAACACACTAAGTTACGTAGCGAGATACCGTAGCGGGAAGTGCTTCTTAGCTGTAAGGTGAGCCTCACGCACTTTGCCGCCTATCCTTAATAGAATAGAATAGAATTATTTTATTTCAGGCTGCATAAGATCATAAGGTAACCTTAAAGACTAACATGAATATTTATTGTACTTAATTAACAACTTAATGCTACTGCAATTCTTATATCGCAGCACCTCTAATTGTGGCAGAAGATGTAGGCACGCCCCAGACTCAGACTTTGCGACAAAATGACATGCAAAGTGACAAAAGATTATATCCATAAAGCATTACTAGGGACTTAGGTACTCATATTGTTTTCAAAATTAAGCATTCCGATCAAGCTGTACCTTGTACATTTTTGAAATAACATTTCCCAATAGCTCGGGGCGTACATACCGGTAATGAGGATGTAGGAAAATGAAACGGGAAAGGTCGCAACGGAAGGGATGAGCGGGGAAGGAAGTCATCGCGCCGAGTATTATTCGTTATTGGAACTCCATGGTAACTCCCCAGTTCGCCTAGTACCTGTAGACTTATGAATAAACACTAGAAGCGACACTTCAACTAGTTCATCTTCTACACGCAACGTATTTCCGGGTGAAAGCATGAGTGTTTCAACCGCCATCATTACCATCCCGGTAATACTGACCATAGGAATAACGAATTAACGACAAGTTTCAACAAAAACAATTCCTGTTCCGGGCACAGCTTCTTTCGTCGACCATTCTATATTATTCGTCAGTTTCTCTTGTTAATATGTACGCAAATAGGCGATGATGGCGTTTAAAACGCTAATAAACCCTTCAATTGGATCTGCACTGCAGGAGTACTGAATGCGCGCTGAAACACAAATCAACGAAGAAAATTATCCGCACATTCATCTTCAAATAGTGGATCTTTATGTAGGCTGTGAGGCAAGGGTGCATACGTCTATGAAATGAAAGTCAAAGAATAACCGAACATATCAATATATAACATGTTATACCTAAAATATAAAGTAGAGACCTTATTACCTTTGTATTTTAATTTAACCTAAGTGCTTGTCATAAACTTAAAAAAAATCTTTTAAAAAGTTGAAGATATTTTGACTTATGAGTCAGGCAGCGTAAATGTAAAAATACATTTTCCAGAATGAATCGTTTCAGGCTTTCTGTTGCTAATATAAAAAGAAATAAGCCGTAAAGGCCGGACGTTTCACTTAACTCCGTACATTTTTTAATTAAGGAAACTTCTTTTTTATCACCGCGTAAGTTGGCTTAAGCTGAAAATTATTGCCAGCACTCCCATAAACTTTACAAATACAGCTACAAACAAAGCGAAGGCTCCACGAAGAGTCCTTTATTAAAAAACTTTCGTATCCAATATAAGGCGAAATACAGCAAATCCATTATTGTCATTGGTTACCTTTACCTGTAACCGCAAAGGAGACAATAAGCTGGGCTCTCTTTGACTGAACGTTTTATAGACTGGTTATGACGTAAATTACATTGGTACCTGCCGTAAGTAAAAACCAAAAATTTTGAAAGCATTATTATAAAATATTTTATTGTGATATTCTCAAAAGGCTGGCCCTCAATTTTCGCGGTCAACGAGAATTGTCAAAAAGTACGAGTTTTGGAGAGATATGCTTGAAATATCGCGAATGTGACTTCATCTCTAACGACGCGAAAGTTGCCCCTCAAACAAATTAATCAACTAAATGAGTCGGCTTTGATTTCGAATTAGGATTTCACTTAGAATTAAAAAAATATTCAACCTCTGTGGTAAGGATTTGGCTGACTACCAAATGTTAACTAACTAACCTCTGTTTCGATACTAACTTTAGTCCTTTTAAATTCAGAGATTCTTAATAGTACTTACTGGTCCAAAGATGATTAAATAAATTTCACTCGAGTCATTAATATGGAATTTCATTATTTCCGGAGTCAATTTGAGCACGTTTGTGGCAGTGAAACATACTGTTTATATATAACTTGTTGCATGCTTGCGTGCACGATGATATGAAACGTCGATTAAAAGTCAGAAAGCCCTCGTGCCCTTATTTCATAAATTACATGAATGTTCTCTTGTTCCAGACTGAAACCATGAAGCGATTAAGTGCCAGTGTGAGTGCCAAAGTGTAGTGCAAATGTGCCAGCATGGGTTGCACGCCAAGCATGCTCCTGGACCACAAGAGCCGGCGTCGCGACAGCAATGGCTCCCAAGAAGCAGCTTTAGCTAAGGTGGCCCCGACGCCTGTGTGTAACAAGGCGGTCCAGGCTGCGCGAGCGCCTCGCGCCTCGCTAGAGTCTGACGGCTTCAGCATACAGTTGTCCAGCAAGAAAGACAGCTATGTGTCGCAAATGGGGAACAACTTTGCTACGCAGTTGCATATTAAGCGAATATCTGGTGAGTTCAGTTGCATTAACTATGTCATTGTCATTACCGTCAATCAAACGGTTTCCGTATTCGTGTTGTGTAATTCGTTATTTCGTTATCAAACGATACGTTGTACTTAGATACAAGGAGTATGGACTATATTCTGCAATTATATTAGAAGAAATTTCTTAAAGTTTTTAGTCTTGGAGATCCTGTATGTAAAGTTGTACACTGCTTTTTCGGTTGGTTTAGCTTAAAAAATTTGTCGTGGGATCTCTATATGTAAGTATATATATTCAAAATTATATTGCGTTCATATGAATTTAATTTTAAAAGATGATATAGCATTTTTAGTAAATAACGTATCTGTTACCATAAACCCTTTTGATCCTTTTTTTCACGAAAATGCTTTGCAAATCTCAGTTTATTTTCTTTGCCTTGTGATTGTGAATTATTGGTATTATTTTGCTGTAGTAGCGCAGCGCATTCTAAAGTTTTGTTTCTTTCTGCCTGACTTAGTTTGTCTTTCTTTTCTTTTTCTATTGCAGCTGCTATTATTTTACTAAGAATGTACTTTACAGATTTATTCTGACATTGGCCGAGGCCAAGCGGACAATTTTCCAACTTCTGAAATCGTGTTAAGCTATTGAGTATTTTCTTTAAACTTTTAATTTCAAGTTCCTGCTTCAGCCTGTACTGTTCCCAGTTTGTAACGTTAATCTTCTCTGGTGGCTTTTTACTTTCTGTGCTAGTGGTGGCCGCTACGAAGGCCACGAGAATAACCTGTATGAATAAAACATCAATTAAATGACTTAATTTACTTAATTTGTTACTAGGTAACTGCGTTTCACTATCGCACCTCATGGTTCGTTTTTTAAAACGAGCTGCGTACATTGGTAAATCACATAATGCATTATTATCTACACACATATCATAAGTGCTTAATAACGCGTTTAAAAACCATAGAAAATGACCAGCATTATTACAACCAATCTATATATATAAAATTCAAAGTCCTGACTGACTGACTGACTGACTGACTGACTGACTGACTGATATATCAGCGCACAGCCCAAACCGCTGGACCTAGAGACTTGAAATTTTGTACATAGATACCTTATATAGTGTAGGCATCCACTAAGAAAGGATTTTTGGAAATTCCACCCCTAAGGGGGTAAATTAGGGGATGAAAGTTTGTATGAAAGTCCGTCAGTTTTGAAGTTAGGATCTTGAAATTTTGTTGTTAGGCTAACGTAAAAAAATAATTTATACGGGTTTCAGTGTTTTTGATAATTCCACCCCTGAAGGGGTGAAAAGGGGGATAAAGCTGTGTATGGAAAGGCCTACATTTTCGCAGCAAAAATCACTACAATTTATTATTTAGGCTGATAACACAACGAGTATATCGGGTGTTATTGGAATTACAACACTTAAGGGGGGAAACGGGGATGAAATTTTGTATTTGAGTTGTTCATTCACGATTTTTTTGTATTGAAGTAAAAATAACGTACGTGGTAACGTGTTATTACTAAGCCTCTATTGCCACCCGTCTATCCGTCTGTCTGTCTGTCTGCCACGCGCAAACATGTCCTGACTGATTTGCGATCATCGTCCAACCGAAACTATTAAATCAAGAAAGCTGAAATTTGGAAAATAGGTTTATTTTATAACGTAGCATCCGCTAAGAAACCATTTTTGGTATTTTTTACCTTTAGGGGGAAAACGGGGGGTGGGGGTTGAACTTTGTATGAAAGTCTTTGTTGATTGAAGTTATAAACATGAAAATTTGAATTAGAACTACTGATCATAAATAGCTTATAAGTATTATAACGTATTTCAGGATTTTTGCATTTTTACATTTAAAGGGCGAGAAGAGGGGGTGAAAGTTTGTAAGGACATATTGATTTTTTTTAATAAGAGCTTGTAATTTTGAAATACAGCTGCTTATCATCAATAAATATAGTCGCGTCACAGGGTTTTTGGATTTTCAAATTTGTAGGGGGAAACGGGGAGTAAAAGTTTGTATGGATGGAGGTATCGGGTTTTTAATAGGAACTTGAAATTTTGAATTTTAGATACTTATCATAAATAAATAATTATGTGTTTCGGGGTTTTATGACTATCGAATTTAAGAGGTGGGAAACGGGGGTGAAACTTTGTATGGAGGGGAGGTATCGGTTTATTCAAAAATAAGGACTTCAAAATGATTGTTTGTTTTAGGGCATTTGGATTTTCACATTGGAAGGGGGCAAAACGGGCGGTGAAAATATGAGAGGGAGTGAGAGCACTTATAAGTTTTCTGATTCTAAAAAAAAAAGACATTTGTTTTCTGTAGGCCACGCGGGCGAAGCCGCGGGCAGGAGATAGTTATAATTAAATAATGAGATATTTCAGAGATTTTAGATTTTTTATTTGAAGGGGTAACTCGGGGAGGGGGGAGTTTGTATGGAGGTATCGGCGTTTTTTAAAGGTAGAAACTTGAAAATTAGAACTATTGAGCATAAATGAATACCGCCGTATTTAAGGGTATTTGGATTTTCACAATTAAAACGAGAGAAACGGGGTTAAACTTTGTATGGAGGTATGGAGGCTTTTTTGAAGATATAAACTTGGAAGACTTAACTCTACGTGACTTGACTTTAAGGGATGACAGTTAATGTTACAAAAACAAAAGTAATGGTGTAAGAGAAGAATGAATAGGTTTCTGAATGTGTAATAAAGATTGGTAATGAAAGAGTCGAACAAGTGAAAGAATTTGTGTACTAGGTAGTATGTTTACTAGGGATGGAAAGCACGATGAAGACATTAAAAGGAGAGTGAAAGCGGGAAATTGGGAGCTCTGCGTGCTATTGTGAGCAGCCAGAATGTCGCATCCAGCAACGTGAACAGCCAAACGTGCCTTTTACGACGTTCGGCTGTTCACGATGCTGTGTTAGTTTCCACGTTGATGTATGGAAATGAAAGCTGGGTTTGCGAGAAGAAGCATAGGAGTAGAATAAATGCCGTAGAGATGCGTTCTCTGCGTAGTATGAGTGGGATCAAGCTGACTGAGAGAATGAGAAATGGTTTTATAAGAAAGAGGTGAGGTCTGAAAGAAGATGTAGTGACTAGAATAGAGAAATGAATGTAACGTTGGTTTGGGCATGTTGAACGAATGTGTGTTGAGGGAGCGAGGGAATATGCCAAGACCAGGGCAAATGACGTTCTGTGGTCTCTGCCTACCCCAAAGGGAAACAGGCGTGAGCTTTTAAGAATAATAATAAAAATAAACTTGAAAATTAGAATTGCAGCTGCTCATCATAAATAAATAACGATGTTTCGGGGTTTTCGGATTTAGATGTCATTTGTTTTCTGTAGGCCACGCGGGCGAAGCCGCGGGCAGAAGCTAGTGTTATTATAAGAATTTTCTTGTCTGTGGTAGTAGGTAAATCTGTTCTTTATTGGGTAGTATCTCTTAGTAGTCTGTGTTTATTGGTGATAACATTACCAATATCTCGTGACGTTATGAATTTAAATTTGGAACAGCTGTCAAAATTCAAGTTGGTCTCTATTCCAGTATCCACAGATATTAAAACAGTAATCGATACGAAACGTCAACTCAGTATGTTTTTTTAATTTGAACGCACGACATTTGATCTCGAGTGACATGACAATAGGTCCCTATTGTCATGTCACTCGAGATCAGAGTCCTATTCATTCGTTTGTCTATGGTTTAAAAAAAAACGTTCGTCTTTGCGGATAGATCGAATGGCCGCCGTGACTGTTTGTTGGTTTTTTGCTGTTACGGTTTTTTGCAGTTATGATATGTGTGTAGATAAAGTAATGTATGCAACTGTATATAATTACGCCTTAAAACACTGGTGTGATCCTGTTATGAAACTCGCTGACGCTCGTTTCATAAAACCACACTCGAGTTTTAAGGCCTCTCATTATATAGCAGTTGCATAAAATACTATTTTAGGATATTATACAATTTCAAACCAAGAAGAAGAGGCCGTAGGTTTCCTGTCATAATGAAATGCAACCCTATCTAGTTTGGACTTGTTCGATTTGTCTTGATCAGAGAGGATAATTAAAGAAGAAGTTAATAAAAGAGGTTACTAATAAAAATATTTTTTTAACAATAATTTATGTGAACTTTATCATCCTGTAACTTTCGAACATTTCGACTAAGAAAGGCTTAAAATACAAAATTGAATTATAAGTGTGATAATTATGTCGTGCTTGACGTCATTAATTAAAGCCGAATTGGGATGCCCCTTGTGTAGCGTTACATTAATTGTCATGACATTATAAATCCGCAAAACATAACATGTTTATCCATAACATTTAGCAGCTGGCCTAATATTAATATAGCATAACAATTAATTTTCATAATGATCAATAAACATATTTTAAATTGATATAACATTGTAGACATAACCAAAGCTATTTATTGCCAGAACAATCAGAACATAGTAATTAATATAGATCTTAGTGGAAGCATCTAAGTAAAGCATAACTTAAATATTAATAATAAAAATTTACATACCTACCATCTCTAGGTAAATACCATTAATCCCTAATATTCAAGTAAATTAAATAACAAATATGTAATATAACGATGAAAGTAATAAATAATATAATGTCAGTAAGTCAATAAGTAAAAATTTAATGATATTTAATTTGTAACTGACCGTAATTAGTATTTTATTGAATGCTTTAAACACAATATTTATGAATTTTATATGAAAAAAAATATGACGTAAATGCGATATGAAGAAAATGGCAATGTAGGTTTAATACAAATAAATGATCTATCTATAAGTATCTATCTAAATAGATCAGGTTAGATTAGTTTTACTTATTACGAGTAAAGTATTAAGAAGCAAAATAATTTATTTGTTTTTTTTTTATGTGTATGAAATGTTAGGATTAACACGTTTATGTTGAGTTATGATTATGTATGAGTAATATTTTATGCGGATTTACAATTATGCAGATAATTTAATTAGTTATGCGACGCTGAAATAGAAGTACTTAATTTATAATATAGTGTCACTGAACCGACATCTAACACATAACATATTACACTAAAATATTATAAGGCGTAGTCAACTGTTTGTGTATGCTACTTACAATCCTTAATTTCATAGTTTACTCAATTCATTTGTCGTTCACCTGACCGTAGTGCTAAGTCGACTGGCTGGACTCTATGTTTGATAAGCTTTTAATTGACTATATTGTTCTCAGTGATTACTTGATTAACGCCTCTAATTGAATAACGTAACGGGATTCGATATACTTGGATTGACCACATTGTATTGATAATTAATAACGATGTCATAAAGACAACGTTAAACCTAAACATTTCAACAAACTGCAACAAATTACCTTGCTACTCCGCGAAACCAGTGCCGGGCTCGTGCGAAACAGCTGCGTCTGTGCGACACATATATGTTCATGCAAAAACCCACCCTCCTCCGCTTCCACACGAAACAACATATATCACACAGACTCAACTACACACCACCACCACTAAACACGAAAAAATAGCAATAGCATATTCGGAGTAGCAAGGTAATTTGTTCCAGTTTGTTGATATGGACCTCCGCAAAGTAACGCCTGAATCTATTAATTATCTAAACATTTCAATATAGACAAACAAAACATTCAAACCAATTCGTATATCGAAATTATTCCGCGTACATATTTATATGAGACAGTGCAAGTTAATCTTCATTGTTTCATTTATATAAATCAGGTGAAACTTATATTCTAAAGCTTATATGCATGAATAAACAGTCACTGTAATTGCTTTCATTTGACCTTTCTAAACATCAGATCTTAAAATTTCCAACATCTCTAGCCATGTCTCCACTTTCCACCATTTTTTTTGCTAAAGTGTCTTCCAAACATCATTTTTTCGTCACCGTCTGCTTTTGTGCTGTTTTGTTGGCTTTCCAGTAGCGCAGCGCATTCCAAAGTTTTGTTTCTATCTTCCTGATCCAATTTCTCTTTCCTTTCTTTTTCTATTGCAGCTGCTATTACTTTACTAAGAATGTACTTTACAGATTTATTCTGACATTGGCCGGGGCCAAGCGGACAATTTTCCAGCTTCTGAAATCTTGTCATGCTGTTGAGTATTTTCTTTAAACTTTTAATTTCAAGTTCCTGCTTCAGCCTGTACTGTTCCCAGTTTGTAACGTTAATCTTCTTTGGTGGTTTTTTACTTTCTGTGCTAGTGGTGGCCGCTACGAAGGAAACGAGAATAACCTGTATGAATAAAACAACAATTAACAAGGGATATGTTCGCCTTTGTACATCTGTTTTGTCCTGTTATCTGTAATTTTATGTGTTTAGTACAATAAAGAGTCATACATACATTAACTATAATTGTCAACTAACTCATGAAACTCATTACTTTTCATTAAAAGAAACACGTAGAAAAGTGGACGCGGGGTTGTAACGTACAATAATTCCAGTTTTTTAATAGCTATCGGGGTTCTTCGTGTTCCTAAGGAACACAAGTGACAAACATATTGTGAGACGCAAGAATTAAAGGTGTACGAAGATTGCCGAAAGCCACTAAGAAACTGGAAGTACTATACTTGGCATAAAATTTACTCGACATTTTGAATGCTTTTTTGAAGCACGGTTCCTAAGGAAAGGAAATCGCATGTTAGTCGTCCCTTTCTAAAACTAATATTCTATTTCACGGGGTCCGTCGACCCTTGGCGATGGATCCATGGAATCATTATGGATTGGATATGCTGATATATGATTGCACATGGAATATAACGTATACATTTCTCGATTTGGTTATTTTGGTTTCAAATAACAATTAATGGACCATAGAATAGAAACGGGACAGTAAACGGAGGAACTATTGACTATGTCGTCGTTACTCACAATCTTTAATTTCATAGTTCATTCGATTAATTTGCTATTCACCGGATCGAAGTCCTGAGGCGACTGGCTATAGTCTTTTGATTAAGCTATGTATGTATAATTGGCTATATTGCTAAAGGTTATTACTTGTCTCTGTAATCGACTGTCGACGCGATTTGACACACTTGGATTGAAGTCTCTAGTAACCTAAGTTTCATGTAAAAATCGATTAGGCAGCGTCGAGGAAGTCATGGTGGTATACCTTCACATCGTCTGAAATCCGGTAACACTTCAAGGCCAATGTATTTTTACAAGAGTGTTGCCAATCATAACCTATGGGATCTTACGCTTTTCTTTACATTAGGGCTCTTGAACAAGCTAAGAGTTACTAATCGTGCTGTTATGTGTGGAGTTTCTCGGTCATGATGGTTCTATCACTGAAGAAGAATCAGAAATAAGATAATCTATATAAGATAAAACTATACATATATATAGAACAAGGCTGATCTTCTGTAAGACTGACCGATGTAATCACTTGATTTAGGATGCTGCAGCATCCTAAATCAAGTGATTATATCGGTCAGTATAATGGGACATGCAGAAGGCGTAATACCCATCAGTTAAGAAACTATTTGCGGAGACCTATGGTAAGAACTGGACGTCTCCAGGTTAAAAATAAGATGGCATAAAGTTGCCATGTACACCCCAATACCGACACCACATAAAAATGGAATGAAGATGGAAACGGTATTTCCGGAGAAGCAAATTGGATTCGTCTACGTAGTCGATTTATTCGAAATCATGCACATTACACTGTTGAACTCTTGAAACATAAAAATATATAGTATAAACAAACTATACATAAAGCAAGCATGGCTTAGCTAAGGCTGCTCTTCATGTTAGGCTGGACCATGCGCAAATCGCATTCATAGTATACATATAAGAAAAAGACAGAAATATTCATTGTTTCTGCTAAAATATGACTACAACTACTCGAACATCCCGTGTTTTGGTTGACGTTGGCCTAACAGGAGGCATAACCTACCCTTCAAACATATTGTAATTGAAATCGACTAGAAAATGTTCATGTTACGATTCCGAAACTCAATACTCTTGTTTGAAGCTTAATTTACTTGTATTATGATATTGTTCGCAAATATTGAGGTATTTTGTTTGCCTCATTATTTCCTAATAGCGCGTGGGAGAACCTAAGCGTTCCACGAGTTTACAAGAAAACCCTAATTGTTAGTGGCGTGTTGGATTTCATACATAAATTGTAGCTGGCTAGCCGATTGGAGAGAAAAACTCAAAGCATTTTTGGTAAAAACTCACAATATAAATACAATATCACCTACAAATTGTTTTTAATCAGCGAGCCTATATTTATAGGTACACGTTATAAGCCGTTTGTTGCTGTTTTTGTTAATTGTTTTATTACAGTCAGTGATTATAAAAATTTAACTTAAACTAAGATACTAAGCGCGCAGTACTCAGTCAGAGATATTATAATAATGCCATTTTTGTTTCTAACTAACGATTTCGTGTTCCTCGTAACACCGAAAAAACAGTCTTACAGTAAATCTAACGCTAGTCTCGGCTTGGGGGCTTTATTGATAAATCTCTGGAGGAAGTCTATAATTACCTATGCTAAAATAGGTACCTTCCGCATTTCAATTTTGCGGCACAAATATTTCAGAACAATTTAGATTCAGGAAATTGTGCAAATCATTTTGATGAGATTTGTGGAATTACAGTCGACTTTTATCACATTATTGATTAACTAGCGTCCTGTCCTGGCTTCGCTCAGATTTCATAGGTTTTTTAAACTATTACTGTCACTTAGGTATAGTTTTTACTTTTGTATAGCGATATTGCCTGCGTTAGGGGTCGATTATCTCAAAGCGTACCATTCTATCTGCTTGCAGTCTGTAGTTTTATACCAACATCGATGTTTCTGACCTGAAAGAGACAGATCTCATTGGATCTGACAAAGTCACCGTTTGATCCCCCATGATTCTGCCCTAAAGTTTGCCTTTAAGGGTTGATTTTACTAATGGACAAGCCATACCGGATGCGTATGCAGTTCGCTTCGTAGAGCTGCGTTACGCATGGGTAACGCAGCTCTTCGAAGCTAGCTGGAGCGGTGTTGGATGGGTATAGCCCGGCCTTAAGGGTGAAACACGTGTTTTTTTTATCAATTTACTGAAAAAAAAAATTGAGTCATCAGCCAAAACAACAATTTTCATGTTTTAAGTCCAATAGTAGGGGATGCCCCGTACAACCTTTTAACCCATTTACTCCTCTTGAGGGTAAATTTTATATTATTAAAAAAACCGACTACTTATATAAAATTAACAATACTTGTTAGTTTAAATCATCTTTCTTTTATCATTTAAAAAAATGATATAGTTTCTCATATAATATCTCACAAAAAACAAATACTTCTAACTATTCGTTACGACGGAAAGAATAATAAACCAACATACCAACTCACTTTCACATCTATAATATTAGTATCGATGCTTTTAGGAGTTAATTAGGTTTGGCTGTTTGGCTCTTGTTCGTATGCCATTGACGATCTGACTCGTTAACTTTTTCGGCGCAGTCACGTAGTGCGGTACTTGGCCCACTAATTCAGTTGTGCTGGGACGCAGTAACCCTACTTTTATCTATCGTGTGTCTGTCGACCCTCGGGACAGATAATTGCTATTTCAGAAGGTATATGAGCCATACGTGGAAAGGAGATAACGATTTGTACTTAAAAGTCTTGGTTAAAAATGGGCCATAAAAATTTGCACTGCATTTGCACTTGGGTCGCGATATGACCCAAAAGTCTCTATTTCTAAATGAGATTTGGAGAGAAATATCCGAAACTCTAACGGTTCAAGGGTTCCAGCTCATAATCAATGGACGCCCTTCTATAAGGAGTCGTACTTTGGTTTTTAAGTACAATCAGCATCAAATACACCGCGGCGGAGCGGGCAAGATAATCAAAAATATCTGAACTCGACTCTATTGTCAAAATGCGTACGGGCGTGTTCAGATATTTTTGACCACCTTGCCCGCTCAGGTATATTTAATGCTGACTGTACTAAGAAAAAAGATTATATCGCACGCTTAGAATTAAAGTGACCCATTTCTGAATAATACACGTCCCAAAATATCACCTTAATTAAAAGTCATAGGGTTTAATTTTGGGAAATATCATATTCAGAATTGAGTCGCTTTAATTCTAAGGGTGCGATATTTTTTTATGTTACTTGTTTCTTAAACGCCTATTGTAGAAAACATTGCAACTTTCAACTTTATTGCTAGTCACGGTAGTCAGGCGTCAAGTTGTTGCTTAGTATGTACCTCCTATCCTATCACTTGCATATTTTCCATAAAAGTTATGGAAACTTTATCATAATATTTCTTCAGCATCTTCCTAGCGTTTTTCTCGTTTCTTAATTGAAGGTACGCTTTTGACCATGATCCCAAATGATGATGTAGGTATGGTTACTATTAGATTGGAGCGACAGCCACTTGACCTCCGTTACCTCTGGCAGAAAAAACAGACCGGTATGATCATAGTCACACATTTATTTTCTTGAATGTGCAGGTTTCCGCACGATCTTTTCCCTCGCTATAAGAGCGTTGGTTATACATTGGTGGTAACGTGCAGTACACAAGTCAGAAAAAGTCGATCCCTTGCTCTTAAAAAACTACAAAATATTTCATGCGATTTCAATATCATTGTATTTGATTGAACATCCATCACAAAATAAGGATCCTACTATTTGTCATTTAATTAACACTGTTTTTATAACAAAAGCTCAATAAATCCCTCAAAATCCTCGTCTAATCTAAAAATATTTCGACATGAAAATTGATTTCATTGTAGTACATACATTTACACCAATTCAACAAATTGGCTAATGTAGAACTCTGTAATTAATAAGTCATCACTCCGACAGTGTAGCAATTGTTGGGAAAATATCCTAATTAAGGTTTTCATATAGCAGCCCAAAAATCAATGTGGTTAAATGTAGCTGACGGAAACAAGCTCTAATGAGGTTCTTTAGAGAGCTCTTAAAATCAAAGCGCGCGTAAAATTTGCAAAACACAAAACTTACTCACTCTTAATTTTTCTCTGAAGCCAATAAAGGTTTATTATTTCATAGATTTCCCCTAGGGTGTAAATAAATGAGCTCCATGTTTTATCCAGAAGCCTCGCAATCTTCCCAAACGAGATATTTGGTGGTTTTACCCTCCAGAGAATGGGCATTCACTCTTTTCTTTCTTTGAACGAAGCACAATTATGTATATTGCGATCCAGCTGTATTAAACTCTTAAACATTTTATCTCCATTTATGACGCTGTACAATAGATGCTGAGTTACATAGGCTAATGGTACCTATTGTGATATAAAGTACATTTTCTAATAACACCAGATGACAAAACAATATGGGTAAAAAATTCGCCAAGCTCGGTACAAAAGACGTGTAAGGGTTTCACCGTCGCCGCTAAAAGAATATGAATCTAAACAGGCGCCATTTTCTGCAGAAGTTACTTAAAACTATAACTACAAAAATATGTAACAGTCTGCAGTTGGTATATTTAATTCTTTTTCTCACTCGTTAGCTGCGCTCAGCTCACAATGATAAACTGTCTTTCATCACACCTTATAGGTTAATTTTAAAAACTTATACATATTTAAAAATACTATTTGTTTATAAACGCTGCGTAAACCTGTGTTCATCAACATATATGATGTTTTTTGCTGACATTGTGACATTTGTCCTCGATTGAAACGAACAAAACATTTATTAGTTAAAAAAGATTGGTAAATAAATATTTATCTAACTTGACAAGTTTTCAGCCGTAGCTTGAAATTGTCCGTATTTAAGACGGCCGTGCTCCGCTCCTTTTTATTTCGATCTTGGCTTTACACTTTGCTGGAGGCAATAAACCCAAAGAAAGAAACTACAGCCTTTCGTCCTTCTCAATGACATAAAAACATGTTTCGCGGACTTCGTTACCCTTAAGGCGATACCTCGTGAAATTTACGTTTTTAGACTTCCGTACGTTAAAAGGAAAAACGGAATAGCTGTATTGCCTGAAGCCTGCTTTTTTACTCTACTTTATAATAATAAAGAAATGATAAATGTAATTTATTGCAGATTTTGGGCTTGACGCATTTCAAAATCCATATATGTATTTTTTTTTTAATTTACACTATTTGATCTAATCTCAAACTAAGAAAAATAATAAAATGGGAACAATAAATTACCATAATTTTGATTTTTCGTTTTTAATTTTGTCAATAAACCCAACAAACTGTTTATTTTATTTTGCATTTAAATGTAGCTGGAGAATTAAAGAATATATCAATGTCAAAGCTCAGTTTGTTGAATAGACGACACATACGTTGTGTTGGAGCATTGTGGCTGACATTATTATCACTTAAAAAAAAAGTTGTGACTTCGCGTGCGCTTCATACTAGCCCTAAAGCCGATTTTTTACTGTCAACATTAGTTTTTTGTTAATTTACTAAACACATTTCCCTAAATTTTTTTTCCGCGCATGTTTTCTATTGCTTATTAACCGACCTTAAAAAAGGAGGTGGTTCTCAATTCGGTTGTTATTCTGAAATCAGTTTTCATGAACGCGTGTAAAGCAATCAGTCGGATATTATTAGACACTTCGCTTAACAACAAAGTTGTTTATTGAGTTTTAGGGTATTGAATGTGGAAACCTATTGGCTTTTAGCATGATGATCAATTGAGATTCCATTCTAAAAAGAACGTAAAAACAAACAATTCGCTGCCTCAGAGCTAAAACTCTATACGTAATTAATTAAATACATTTTAAAAAGTATTTTAAATTGCCCTGCCTTCCACAGTAGGTATACTTAGGGTGGTATTTATAGACCGAACTCAAGTTCCCGTTTGATACCAATCCAGTATGAAACTGAAACCTTAGTCAGCATCAAAATGATTCACTTTCGTACTTTATCGAATGAACACTTATATGTTTACGCATCCGGTGTGGCCGAGCCCTAAAGCGATCAAGTATTAAAAAAAATCCGATTGTAAGACAAAAATATCAAGGCGTTTTTAACTGCCTGTAAAAAATTATCTAATCTTACTTTGATTATTTCCATTTTTTAAAGTTATTTTTTCTTATTAAATTTTAGTAACCGAAATTTCTTTCGATTTTATTTTTAAATGTTTAGAGGCAGTGTGGCGAAACTGGCAAACGCAAGGCACGGAATGCTGATGTTGCAGGTTCAAGTCCTGCCATTGCCCTAATTTTTCTTTGTGTTGTCATTACAATTTTAATTTAATATTTTTTCTTTTTTTAGACTAGGCAGTCCAATACTGATCCCATCGAAAATAATAGTACAATTAAAACTTTTTACAACTGTTCAGGGCTCGCTCATTATTTTGTTTTCGCATCTTGTTGAAATAATTGGGCATCGATTCGGTGAGCTGATGGTTCGACGAACCGGCACTTAATTACAGTGAGATCAACATGAACGCTTATTTATGAGGAATTTTACGAGTTTAGAACTATTTATTATCAAAAGCTTAGACCACACCGGAGGTGGCATACCTTACTGGTCAAGGAATCCCGCTTTTACCACTAAAGGGCAGGCCACAGCGGTTGCGTACACGTTGCGTATGCGATATGGCTCCAACTAGCTTGCGTTACGCACGTCACGCAGCTCTACGAAGGTCTTAGCCGTTGCAAGTTGTTGCCATTGGATTTGACCGATAAAGAAATCGGTTAAGTACGGAAAGGACAGGTGCACGTCAACTGGTAAATGATTTTAGTAAAATGGTACCTACAACTTTAGATTTAGTTTTCGCCTCCTTCCCGTCCTTAACTTTACCATAGGACTTAGGACTTGGGAATTCTTTCCGAAACAAAAACCAGGAAATTATCTGTGTATGTACGTTTTATTTGTTCTTTGGATAATGTGGCAGAAACTGGAATACGAAAGGGACGGAATGCTGATGTTGCAGGTTCGAATCCTGCCATTACCCTAATTTTTCTTTGTGTTGTTATTCATTATATTTAAATTTAATGTCAATGTAAAAAAAATTAAAAAGAAAAATCAAAAAAAAAAATATTTTCGATTACAATAACTTTGAATACACTCCTATTATATAAAATTTATAAGGATAATGTTTGTATGGGACGTTGAATGCTCTTATACTATTAAGGCGAGATTACGATTGGGCGTTTTTCCATTAGCCGGCCCAGCACCGGCACGGCCGTGCACGCACCGGCACTCGGTCGGGGCTTCGTTTTCCACTGCGCCGGTGCCGCTGCCGGTTTTCGCCCGGTTTCTTCCACCGCTCTGTGCTGTGCCGTTGCCGACTATTGGAAAAACGCCCATTCTCCTCTAGACTATATCGTCACTTGGATGGTAAAACTACTAAAGCGACACGTGAGTCTAGTGTCGCTTCAGTACTTTTACCATCCAAGTGAAGATATCATGGTGTGCAGCGTGCCACAAAGCATGCGTTATGCTTATGGCCAGTTATTTGTATGTAGTTCACCGTTCGATCGTTTATTAGGCTTCGCACAGGAGTAATTTACTAAAATAATTTTATTAGAATATATCTTCTATATATAAATAAAAATGAATTGTTGTTCGTTAGTCTGATTAAAACTCGAGAACGGCTGGGCCGATTGAGCTGATTTTGGTTTTAAAATGTTTGTCGTAGTCCAGGGTAGGTCTAAACGGTGAGCAAATATGCCTCCAATAATTAGGCGGTACGAAGTTCGCCGGGTCAGCTAGTTTCAAATAAAATCCTTCCTTTGGGAAGAGTAAGCAACCGAGACATGAGGACAGACAACAAGGGATAGCAACTTTATTTTATACTAAGTAAACAAGTAAAAAAAAATCGGCCAAGTGCGAGACGGACTCGCGCACTGAGGGTTCCGTACATAACTACAAATTTACGGTTTTCGGATTTATTTTTTGATTTGTGCTATGAGACCTTGCTTCTTGCCAAATTTCATAGTTCTAGGTCAACGGGAAGTACCCCATAGGTGTTGAAGTGCCTAGCGAATGTATGAGATATACAGCATAAACGGCCATATCTTTTGTTTGCGTTGACTTAGAAGTTTGATTTTTTCACGGCTCCAAAGGACTACAAATTTGAGTATTTGGTATTAATTTCAACTCATTATCTCCACACGTTTCTGAGAAAAAGTTCGAGTATCGAGTTTTCCAGTTTTAGAGCAAATATACGTTTATATTTCGTTTTAAATTTTTGGGTAAAAGTAAATATAAGAAAAATATGGATTTGTAAAAAATCAATATACCAAGTCAAAGGGGTTTACGGAATACGAAGCATTTTAAGTGGTCTGTGATTACAAAACAATGGGATCTCTGGTTTATACTAAAAGCTAGTAGGTATATGTATACCAAGTTTATGAGTACGACAATTAGTGTCACCCCCTAGCACTGCGCAAGCTTCAGTTTTCCGACTTAGTGGCATAATTGCATTGCTGTGCCGTCTGTGCTAACTTTATAATTAAAACTGAATTTAATTTAGCAGAGAAACGTCGGAGCCGGTGTTGTGGTTTTCGTAATTAGCTTTGCAGTATATCATAATATAGTGATTATTCGCAGTAGTTTCTTTGGCAGTACCTATGAAGGAACCTAGTTCCTACCTAGTATTACCTAGTACCTAGGTATTGTGGCTTTATTTTCGCTCTAGCTCTCGAAGCTAATGCCAAAAGAGCTACTGTGAATAATCCTATAATAGTGTTCTCTGAATTTATTACTACTTACCGACCCAATTACTAATATATGTATACTGTGTATTTACGCGTGTGTGGTTCGTGCGTCTTATCAGCTTAAGTGTAGTTTAGCTTTCATAGTGTTGCTAGCTAAAATATAATACTTTATTTAGCTGAAAATGTGTTGTACCTAATAATTTGAGTTTCGTTTTGAGATTGTTTGATTTCTATGTGCACATAATATATATTAAGTCTGCATGGGCGGCTTACTTTAGGATTCAATTGACATTTTTTGCTAAATTATTCACTGTTACTACGAATAATTCTGTATGATAATAACTCTATTTGTGAGGCTCTAGTTAGTTTGGTTTTGTTGTTGACAATACATAAATGGCGTAGTACCTAGGTACTTAGTCATTCGAGGGTTAGTACTACGAAATACATGAATAAAGCCAAAATAACCTTGAATAGATTTCTGCCCCATAAGCAAATGCTCAAAAGTGTTCGTATTGTACTTATTATTTATGGTATTGTTTTGTTACTAACAAAACTAGACTATTAATTGTTGTCTGAAAAATATAAATAAATAAATAAGTTGTCCCTCTGACAATGACAACAGCTCTTAGTCCCATAACTTTATTTATGGACTATGTAGACATTCAAGGGGGTGCGTGTCGGGTTTCCTCCTCGTGTGCCTAAGTGCTGCGGTTCCCCTATGGACTTTTCCGGGGGGAAGAGCAGTGCTTGGGCCGGTGCACCCTGGGCATCGGTCAATAATTTCCTTGCATTTATGGTGGGATATCATTGGCCGATGGCTGATAATCCGAAGGGGGGGGGGGGGGGGTCTTTTGACATAAACCGTACAATTTTATTTTACACTGACATTTGGCACAAGCCTCGTGGCCACCATTAAAGAAAAAAAAAAAGAAGAAGAAGAAGACATTCAAGTTGTGGAAATATGTCTTTGATACTTAGTGACTGTTACACACGGAGTGGTTGAAAGCTCCTAGAGTAGTGTTTCGTATAAGTCTCAAATTATATTGTGCTCTGGGGTATAAGCTCTAAAATCAGAACTAGAATCAACGAACCGGTTGTCCAACCGGACCGGCTTCGGTGTACGTCTCTAGTGTGGATTGGTCTTCCTGGATACACCTTGTCCGCATTTAGCTCCAAGATTCTTATAAGGCCAAGCTGCAGTTAAATGTCTTAGCAATCACACCCAGTTTTTTTTTCTAACTGACCAGCTGGCTGTCTGTACGGCCGAGGCGCACAGCGCGTGAGAGCAGCCAGCCAACCACAAAGCAAAACCACTTAAACAAAATTCTTGCACAGGTGGTGCATGCACTTAGTCCTTTTTTGGGTTCTAAATCAAGATGAATAAAGCTGCTTCGTAAGTCGGTACGCAGTCTGTAAAAATCGTTTTTTAAATGTCTTTACAAAGTTAGTGAGTGTTTTACTGCAGAACCCTCGCTGCGTGTCCCCTTGTCGTATTTAACTTTATTTTATCCGACTGCAAGAACTTGTTACGGGCAAATTTTTTATTAGTCCCGCGTAGATTTAAGATTACCTTCATTTTCTTGTGTTTGACTTACTGTTGTAGTCCTCCATTACACCACGGCCTTGTCAAATTGGATTTTTGGAGTGGAACTTTTTATCACAGCCAAAAAGATAATTGACAAAAATGCTTTGGTAAGCCGGCGGTTTCACGGGACATTACTTGTTACTACTACCTTCTACCTTATATTTGTGCCAATTACTAGCAGTAGCAGGTTTCAAAGAAATCGCTTTTAACTAAAATAACAAATCGAAAAGTTTGTTTGTTATTTAAGCTACTCGCAACTTACTTAACCGACTTTAAGAAAAGTTTGCAAAAAGGTTGCTTTTGGGACTAGAAAATGGAAATCAATTATTTTTATATTGGAGTAATACAGTGTAAAGTAAATTCTTTCAGCGCCGCTGAAAATCCTATATGCACTTTAAATAACTATCTACATCAACCTTTCATATAATTTTAACGCAATTATTATACTCATATGTTAAAATGTTTTCGTATCATTTGTTGCTATGGACATTCTAGTATTTGAACACTTTGGATGCTGACATTTATCATGTTACCCGTTACGTACCGTCTCGCGTCGCGCCTTATCAGCTGTTATCAATGACGCACGAGTTCGTTGTCAGACACCTTTTACACCTATGCTATGTAGGTCGCCTAAACCAATCAATCTATGCAAATTAGGTTACGTTAGGTTGGTCATTGGGTAGCGCTCCTTTTTTTTATTATTCCCACGTTAGGCAAAGGAATTTAAGACCATACGTCATAGTGAGCGTGGCGTCACCCGATAGACTTAGATTTATGGTTTAAGGTTATTTAGTTTTAGTTTTTTAAATTCAGGACCCCACTGAAAATCAGCGTTGCTGCTTGCAGCAGGGTTCTTTTGTATTGTCTTTCTTTCAAATAAAATTAGGAAGGGTGACTTTTTAGCGCAAAAGCGACGACTTCAACGTCGACCCTGCGTCTTGACTTGCTCTAGCGCGCTAGCACGAGTGAGTGAGTCAGAACGAGGCATCGAAGTTGAGCTCGACGCTGATATGCTTAGAGAATACGGGGCTGATGGCGAGCATGTGTTCGTAGTGAAGCACGTGTATTTAGTTAATGGATATTGTATTTGGTAGCGCATTTCTTTGTTACCTTTTTAAATTTAGATTGCCATTTCCCAATTTTTTTCTGATCAGCAAACAATTCTTATATTCACCAGGCTAATTCACCGAACTAACGTATGTCAGGTGACACCAGCTTTTTTATGGTAGATATTAATCTTTTATTTAAATTATAAAAAAGATACAGAGAAGGATACAAAAACATCACAAACTCGACGAAGCAGGGCCGCACCATCTTCAAAACCAAATAATTTGGCTATAGTGGTTTGATAAGTGCCGTGTATCACGAATGCTAGTAGGATGGACTTTTGATATCTTTAACTTTACATAGTACAAAATAAACTCACCTTTCAGCTTGGTGAAACATGGGTAAAATAGCTTAGTGGTTAGCGACCCGGACTATGAAGCTAGAGGTTCTAGGTTCGATTCTTGTGAGGGCAAATTTTTGTTTGATGAATCTGAGTATTTGTACCAGAGTCTTGGATGTTACATGTAGTTAAGTTAGAATTTAAATATATTTATATATCCGTTGTCTAGTATCTTACAGTCAATCAATTTGATTCATAGGCCACTGTAGAACCTTCTCACAGTAAATGTCACAGCGACTTCTGAATACATATCATAATATCTCAGCGATGACACATTGCGACGACGGTTCATAGTGGCCTACATAAACGTGTGGCCTATGAATCAAGTTGGTTGACCATACCTATCTATTTGTTTGATTTGCGACTTGGTGAACTGGTGTGAAATGTTCCAAGATATTTATTTATTTGAACAGTCAAAGTTCACATCGAAAAGCAACTTACCCAAATCAAAAGGGTGTCTCCAAGGTGACTCAATTGGCTTTATTTTCCAACTTGACAAAGGCAGATTAAGTTGTCGACTTTTGACATTAGCTTCAATTGAACTAACTTAACGAGCAACATTTTTTTAGCTCTCAGATAAAGAGGAAAATCAACGCGGAGGTAGTATCCTTAAAGAAATAAAAATATTTTATATATTTTAAACAGGAAAGTACACGAGATCAAGTGACGCCCCGGGGTAAGTACTGAACTGTGAGTAATCTGGTTAGGCGCTAAATCATATTTTTTATGCACGAAATCACAAACTCCTACAAATTTAAAAGATACTTTAAAGAAATAATAAAAAAAAAGTAAGTAAGCAAAAAAATACTGAATTTAAATCAGTACAATACATTTGGGAGCTACAATGCCATAGACAGACACACAAACATACAGATACACACGTAGACGCACCGAGACTACATTTTCACCACATATTTTTACCTGACTGCCGCCATTTTATTTACTCTTCCTTTTTAGCGCCCTTACTGAATAAATAGTCCAGCTAGCTGGTAATAGTGATATCATCGGTTTGTCAATGTCCCATTCCAAAATGATGGTTAACATTCTCGATCCATACTCTGAAATCTCCAGATGCTCTCTGACAATCAACCCGCTCTCGCACGTACGAGATTATTCGGCTAACTTCCTTCGCAACTTGGATTGTTTGCTGAACTTTTGTGCTTTCAAATAATCTCCGATCTGTCGTTGCCCGAATTATACTGGATATGGGAATACCGAAAATTGTTGCCGTCTGGATTTCAGTGCTCAGCAATACAAACAAAATTGTCATTAGGAGGAAGAACAGAAACTCTAAATGTGAAATGTATGATGTCTCCCAGCCAGGGGCCTGTACCACAAAGCTGACAAATACTACAATTGAAAATATTTGTCACATTTTTGTATGAGAAACTCTACCATTATGTCACATTGTAGCCCTTGTAATTTTTGTGGTACAGGGGGCAGGCCGCAGTGTCTCAGTAGGGTACCCAAAACGCTGGCGCCGTGACATCTTTGAGTGAATGTCTACGTCAACACGTTGACATGACAACGTTGACCAAGGAACACGCCACATTTTTGATCTAATATCCGGTATTATTCCGAATATCTTCATTATCAGCTTCCACGTCATCGTGTAACCGCTTCTCATGAGTAACACACTATCTTATCGACGAATTAAAATGTTGTTAAGCATTACCTTATAGAAATGGCTGAGAAACCCACGGCACAAAATTTATGATTTTCGATTAAGTACGCTAGCACGATTACGAGTTTATTGTTAATGTGTGCACTGTGATGTCATAGTGCTATCTAATCGGGTTGGCGCTCGCGTAAACAGCGTTAGTATGTATTATAAGTCTAGTTTTCACATCACTGAAATCACAAACAGATTATCATAATCGAATCGGTTAACGAGTCAATGCTAATGTGGAGAGAATAAAGGGTATGCACGACAAGGCAAATTGAAGTGACAGCCGTGAAACAAAGAGGGAACATGTTGAGGTGTTGATTAAAATCCATTGAATGACTTTCAACTGCTGACAATAGGAGCTCTGTAACGCTTTTTCCCTATTGAATCATTCATCTGAAATTGGATCCATTTATAGGTTTTCCATTGTTAGCAACCTATTAAGTTAACTGTAATAGTGCTTTACACGAGAAGGACGTTGTTTCTACCTGTAGTTAACATCATTGTCTCTCGTTTTTACACGTATGCTTCCGTATCTTCTCGTCAATTACTGGGTCAGTGTCAATTAAAGAAAGTGAATTTTGAAAGCAAGTGAATTTTTTAGTGCGTAAAAAAAACTCACTCACTTAAGGCTTTTTAATAACTTTATTAGTTGCAAATCGTAGTTTTCGAGTATGTTTCGGGCGACTATAATACGATTGCTTAACTACGAAAGTAATTTACTATTGCTGCCTTCATAAAATACGAACGTTTCTTCGAAAACAATCTTTTATAAACATCAAGTTATGCATATAAACGACACGATAAACGATATGTCGCCATAGTAACTCTATTATTTTTCTTTAAAACGTATAGCCTTACCAGTTTTTAGCAATTATAACTTTTATCGTCCAATTCTGCAGCATGAGTAAAACATCTATTGGTTTCATATGTTTCGAAAACCGTTCACTAACTTTTCATGCCGAAACTAATCCCTTGAACATAAAAAGAGCATTTTCCCTCTTGGAAATCGTTGGCCTTACAATTGTGCTAAAAAAGGCTCGTCTATTCTCGCCACGATATTCTTTGTTAAGAGCAGCGGCTTAAGGAAATCGCGGTATAATCGGAATGTGGGCTGACGTCTCATTGATTTCCCCAGAGAAGGATACTCCCAGACTCACCTTATACGTTTACATTATTGAATTTATTTTAAGATGACGGAAATTAAAGACGTTTGACAAGGCGTTTTATCTCTGCTCTCGCGCCGCGCGCAATCGAAGACTCTTATAGCTAGTATAGGTAAGGCAACGAGTGTTGAAGTGAAAGACAACAACAATAGCTAGACCTCGTCCATACAAAAAAAAAGCAATAATTTTGAAATTGGGACGAAACTCTCTGATACACACGATATAAATTGCAGTGTGCGTGACCTTAACTCAGATGCCAATACCTATAGCTTGGATACTATTTTATGTGACTATTCCTATACTAGAAACGCGCGTCGTAAAACGTCGAGCGCCGCCAATAGTGTTCCAAAATCCAATGAGCCTAGCGTCTTAGCTTAGCTAAGGTATCTATTTTTTTTTTCATATACACTAATTCCTACACTAAGAGTGATAGATAGATTTTAGATATCTATTAGATAGATAGATATCTTCTCACCAGAGGTTTTTCCAAACCGGTGGTAAATTTTATGACATTCATAAGTGCTTCCTGTATTAAAATATTTTGACTTTGACTTTGATAGAACATTCGGATCTTGGCGACAACTCTCTACCACTCGATCCCACATCAGACCCTCCTCTTCAATCACCTGTAAATCACGCCTCCAATCCCTCCTGCCGCGCGGGCGTCAAATCACTAAGCAGTCGCTCGAAATGCTAGCGATATTGTTGCTGATGCTGTTACAAACTTTTACGAATTACGAGTCTCACGGTAGTTTTATGTTAAAAATTACAATTACGGATAATACGTAAAACATAAACATAGCGAAGGCGATATCGTTAGCATGTCGCTTTGACACGTCTCAAATAGAGTTCTAACTTTGCGTTTATTTGGCTACTTCTGAATTGGTTTATAGGTTATATTATGACATTTAGGAAATCGAACTATAACCTAACCTAACCTAACCCTCGTATACCTGATAGCTATAATGCCGCTGGAGCGATGTACTAATTGTTAAACATTAATACACTGTATCTATCTACGGGTCTACTGAGAAAAGTGTAATTTAAAAGTCAGTTTGTCAGTACTTTTCTCCCTTGCCTAATTTCAAATTCAAAAGCTGTACACTCCAAAATGTAATTAGTAAAACGGGACTTCGCCACGTTAAATAAATGCTTCGTTTTCCTTGACATTTGGGAGGAGTTGCAACGGCCGCGATCACTAGCAGACTGAATAAATGCCATTATTTAATTTAAAAATTAATACTACTAATATTATAAAGCTGAAATTTTGTGTATGACATATATTTTCGTTACTTCTTCACGCTAGAACGGCTAAACGGATTTGGATGAAATTTAAAAATAGCTTTTACCGTATGTTAACATTTACCCCATAGGTTACTTTTATGCCATAAAAGTTCATATCGGACAAAGTTGTGGGCAACAGCTCCTATAAGTACTGTACATCAACCATAACTGAGTTTAATTTTATTGAACGTAGTAAAATAAATTTATCTTTTTCAGAATCATTCTTAACGTCCTTGCCGAGATTTTCAACAGTTACCTCTCCATCCTCCATCACTAAATTAGCCGAAAAGGCTTTTATTAAAATTTTGACGAAATCAACTTTACCTATTTCGTTGGTTTTACAATAATACCTACTTGACAAAATAACATGCCTTTTTAAGTTAACACTGTTGTTGATTATTTTCAAAATACAGATTTAAATACTTTTCCTAACGCTGACGTAACCTATACATGGACTATGTTAACCGTTAAAATTATATTCGTAAAATAGTTATACTCGTATTACAAAATATTCTATAAATAATATAATAAAAAGCGCTTATACCATTATTCATAAAAACATACCAACTTTAACTTCTTAAAGGCCGGCAACGCGCTTGCGATTCTCTTGATATTGCAGGTGTCCATGGGCGGCGGTGATTGCTTACCATCACGTGACCCGTCTGCTCGTTTGCCCCCTATACTATAAAATAAAAAAAATGTTTTGTTGTTTTCATTCGACGGCAAAGACGACCCCTATGTTAAGTAATACAGGTTTACTGTGCGTTTATGACCAGATCGTGCCCACTAAGAAAGTAGCTTCTATATTCCTTAAGACCATTTGTATTTTCGCCAATTTTGCATTATTAAAGCAAACTATAAGGTGTTGAAACGTTTAATATTTCTTGCTCATTCATATTTACATTACGAATATGTCGTAGATAGACAATTGGAACTAAATGAACACCTCGTGGTGTGGGCATGCTTTCGCTTATCAGCCGACCTCCATTCTCGTAGCGGCGCTATACTAGCGACAATCGAGTCGTGTATTCGATAAACATTATGAACAAATAACGCTACACATGGAAAATGCCCCCTTTTCAGGGTGATACAATTTTATTATTAGGTATTTGAAGACGTTTCAG
The DNA here is from genome assembly GCA_963691745.1 of Ditula angustiorana. Classification (NCBI taxonomy): domain Eukaryota; kingdom Metazoa; phylum Arthropoda; class Insecta; order Lepidoptera; family Tortricidae; genus Ditula; species Ditula angustiorana. Next base: position 9,669,264 of record OY829487.1, read on the forward strand.
TCTCACTTTTCAGAGTATCGTTTGTAAATAATTTCAAATTAAAACTGTCTAAAACACTAATCGCTAAACTGAATCTCAATGAGGTCCCCATAGGATGACGTTGAGGAAGCCAGCAGTAAAATGGCATTTTTCATCCGTATTTGACCATAAAAAATCCAACGGGAGTTTGCAAAAAAAAAAAAACATTAAAAATGTTCCCTTTAAATTAGGCATTTTAATTTATTACACCTTGAAATACTCTTAAAAAAATGTGTGGCAAAGAAGCAGTTTCTACTTATAAATAGCTAAAGCTTCTAAACAAAAACTTCTTAAAGTAACTACTTTTAGTTTAGATGTTTGCACGATTATCTCAAAAAATTGGCATTTATTTATCTAAATTTGAATCTTTTTTATTTATAACAAAAAGAAGAATGCCAACCATTATAGAACGGATATTATATGCGTTTAGTTAAAGTATACTACTGACTTCATTAACTCCGATGGCTCAGCGACCCAAAGTAAGTCTCGCCTCGTGGACTGTCCAAATATAATGACAGAGATGAATATGCACCTTTTGCGTTGGTTTGGCCATTTATTGCGAATAGGGGATAATTGAGCTATTAAGAGAGCCTATCTGGGCTAACCAATGAGACGTCACATCACACCGTCGGTCACCTCAGGGATCGCTGGACTGATGTACTTAGTGGGACGGATCTAGCGGAGCTGAAAGCTGGAGACTGGCTGGCGACAGCGTAAAACCGCCAAAAGTGGCGAAACCTCTTATCGGAGGCCAAGACTCACTTTGAGTAGTTAAAGTAACTGATATTAAGTAATTATTACAGACCTTCCAAGACCTTTACAGGTCTCAAGTTTACATCAAGGTCAACAATGTTATGATCTACTTATTTATATCTTCATGACAATTATGACGTACAGTAGGGGAAATATATTCACGTACCACCTTAGAACCCTATCGCAATGCCGCGACACGTTAAACGCCAGGCTATGTCATACAAATGTCATGCGTATATCTCTTCGACTAGGTTCTACGGTGGTACGTGTTTCAATTTTCTTGACTGTACCTATACGAAAGTCTGGATTTTTATTACTTATTCACATTGTAACGGCTGGGCCGGCTTGATGCGAAATTTTATACAATAATGGGAGGCATTCGATGATTTATTGGGAAGATTCATCCGGTACGTAATTTTTCTTATTTAATGAGGTCAGCTCAGGTGTAAGCTTTCCACGTAAATCCGTGTTTAATATTAAATAATATTAATATACATATTTTTATTCTAATTTTATGTGACGTTTTATTCCGAAGCAAGCGAAATGGCGTCAATTATTTCACTGGCCACTTCACCTATGCATTTCCAGTACAATCCAGTTTATAGAATGCTTAATAGGTGAACTTGTATTTAATGGGAATAAGCCGAGGTGTACAATTTCGCGTGTATACTGTAAACAGAGTCGCTCCTGAGAATGTGTGGCAGGAAATGAATTAAACTATTTTATACTCTATGCGCGTGTGAAGTGACCAGTTGCAATATAACTTTTAAATGACAATACTCAGAAATGAAATCCAATATCAATAATTAAGGTCTACTGAAAAGTTCGCCTAGCACGAAGCGTCGCTTGCTACGTAATTCAGTGCGTCTCTCTCCCACTGTGGGGTGATTTTTGCCTTTCGACCATTCGATACTCGCCAGCCGCGCACCAATTAGTGCCGGCAAAAATATTCGCTCGCCTATTTGATTGGCCCGCGGCTAGTGAATGTCGAGCGCACGAAAATCAAAAATCGACCAACTGGGCTGGTTAGAACGAGACGGACTGAGTTACGTAGCGAGTAAACGCGCGTTGAGAATATTCGTGCTAGGTGCACAGACATCACGATCTGACGCCTGATATGGTCAGGTCTTGATTTGCCATGTCCTAGGGCAGGGATGGCGATTCTATGGCACGCCGCAGGTGGCACGTGACAGAAAATTGCGGTGCTGCTTTCCTTAAGGATAAGTTGTCAAAACAGAGGATAATACAATGTTATAGCAAAATTGGCACGTAGACTAAAAAGATCCCTATCCTAATTTACCAGGCAAAATGCCTATGAACATGAGACATATGATCATATCGTCTGTACAGCCTAATTATAGATTTCAAATAAGATTTTTCAGGTTAACGTAAGAGTAATAAGAGGCACATCTAGTAGATCAAATGACATATTATTTTACATAACACAAAAATGTGTAGAGAGAAAGAGAACTGATGCCTTGCTAATGATTACTTACACTCACAATAATTATTGACTACATGACTACATTTATTATATTTTACAAAAATGTAGGCTTTGGAATTCCAAAATAACACAATACTTGAGTAGCATGTTCATAGGGACTACTTCGTAAAAACAAATAAAAACAGAAAAAAAACAAGATCAAGTAGGTAGCTAAAAGGCTCAGCATGTACGGCGAGGTAAAATGTTCAAAATTAGATTCACCGTTCTGCTTTTAGATAGACGGGCTATCCAATCTTGTGTGCAGTGTCTTGTTATTTTTTCTGCGACCGAATAAAATAAGGTAAATTAAGGTAATTAAGACTAATTTTAAAGGTTTTCACAATTTTTTATTCTTATTTCTAAGCAAAACTTTACACCTTTCAAAACTCAAATATCATTGTGTAAATAAGACATTAGATGAGTTTAATTGGAAATTGACAAGCCAAGTTTCTTCATCTATTCAATTCCAAGCGAACTAAAAGCTTCGTTTCACTCAATAAATCTATTGAAAACTCACAATGGTTAAAATGAAACGAACCGTTAAACCTTAACAAACCGTCGCCTTTACTTCAAACGCTGGTTGGAAATAACCAGAAATAACCGGCTCCTATTTTGTAAACAATAGGAATAAAAGTATTGGTGATGAGTTACTGGCCAGGTGGAAAGTAGGATGATTATAAAGTTATAATGGATCTTCATCGTAAGGCTAAGGCCACATCGGAAGCTGACGAGGCTAGGGTTAGCGGTAGGATTACCATTCTCCTTGGAACTGACAAGACGTGCAGCGTTGGCAGTAAGTAGGTATACGATTGCGGTTTTGCGCGGGAACGCATATATATATGGCTGATATAATATTATATTCCTGTCCACTGTTGCAAATTGGTTACAGTAATGTTTTAACAGTTAATGAGGTTTATTTTATTTTCTTTAATAACGGCCGTATAAATCAACATTGAGTGATAGAATGCTTAATTGGGCATAATAAACCAACTCCAAGTAGTCTTTTTACCGATAGTTACGACTAGGATGCCTTTTGTCAGCGACGTGTGGTTTTGGTTGATTTTTAAAATGACACTGAAATTTTTATGTCATCAGTTATTACTCATCTTCATCAATTTGTGCGGAAAGAGAACCGTCATGGCTTACAAGGGACTGCTGCGCCCTCAAATTGTATGACGATTCTTTTGACACACAGACTCTCCTGAAGACATGGCTTCGGCCTTTTCACATTACATAGCTGTATGAGCATTGATGCCTTTGACTTTTCTGAAGGGGATAAACTTGACAAAAAAAAAAACAATACGCCCGCGTTGAGGCCACTGTGCGTCTAAACTCACCGTACTATAAACAGCTAATCGAAGCGCTTGCCCCTTTAACCTAAATGACCTTAGCCACAAAAAAATATATAAAAGTATTCCATACAGATTGGTCCCACACTTGAAATTCCAGAATTCAGGTACCGCTGCGTGCGTAGGCTCCTTCCCCGTAGATTGACAGAAAACTGACGACTTTTAGTATCGTGCGTGGACACTTACTTGCCTATTCATAAACGGTCAGTAAACTTGCTATAGTAGCGCATTAGTGTTTATGGTGGACATAAAGCATCCGTCCCTCTCGCACACGCTAGCTAAGAGATATATGCTTTATGTCAGCGATTAAAAGCTAGCCTTCTAAGACATTTACTTAACAAATGTATCGTCTTTATCTGTCATCTTTGCCTTCAGATGGCAAGAATAAAATGTATGATAATTAAAAGCGATTGATAAACTTTGGAGGAACAGACACTTATACATCCTAGTTCATGTAGCAGTAAATACGCGGGTGCTGAATGGCGTGAACGCCCTACGTTTTAGGTTAACTCTATCCGCGAGGATCGAGATCAACGTGTCCTATAGATAACAGTTCTCACCAGAGACTTGCTATCAGTTTTTTTAACGTTGAATTTCTTGAACCGCCTCTTAACTTCGTCGACAGAAATTTCCCCCGTGGCAGCATTTAGGCGCATTGCCTTTCTGATACGTATTTTATCACAAACGTTAGAGGCATAATATATGGATCCTGTAAAGATATAACACTTTGGAGTTTCCCACTCAATATATCTGCTCATAAAGATGTAGCATATAAATGGATTAATACACGTATCGTATCGTATATCTGGGATTTTGTATTTATGTTTTATATTAGTCATTGATTCCGTTTTATTACTCCCAAACGTATACTCTCCCTCTTATAATCTCTTGAAATTAAGACATGTTTTAGCTAAGTACTTAATTTTTCATGCACCTACAACAGGGGTTTCCATTCCGCACTGTAGGTACGCTCCACCGCCTTGCCTATGGCATGGGCAAATCGCAGTAGGCTGTCGGCTTGCCGCGCGCTCGCTCGCACGCCCCCGCCGTGTCAGTGTAATTGATAACGAATGCCGCGCAACCCTAACGTGTCGCTGGGAGGAGCGGGGGAAAGGCGGGCGCGGGCGGTGCGTTCCTTTTGACTCGCGCCGCCTGTCGCATGGTGTATGAAGTAATACCAACTTTTTGGGCGTGTAAATAAAGTTGGAATTCGTTTAATCGCGGCCGTAAAAGAGAAGTTTCTGTACGCTAGTACTATTATTTATTCTGTGCCTATAATATCTTCGGCTGTCAAACTTCGGCAAACAAACATGTTTACATATAATTATTTTAATAATTTTGAAAACAATACTACTATAGTAATACGGTCTGCTGCTTCTTTTACTTGTCGATTATTTAGTTTTATTGGACCATCGAAATATTTGGAACATCTCGTAACGTAAGGGTATAACTGATACCATCGATCGAATATCGATCGATTAGTGTAATATCGATTGGTGCGGTAACAATTAACCATCGATCGATTAGTGTGGTATCTATTGGTGCGCTAACAACTGACGATCGACGTCGACTGATCCATTTTTCCATCGATTAATGCAAACGATTGATTATTGTTCGATTACTAATACTTTAGAATGTTACGTAAGTATTCGTTGGCAATGATTCGGATTTTTTTCCTGCCAGCAAATCTATAGGAGTATGCCTCCGTCTCCATGAAAACCAATGAAATAATAAATTTTAAAGAAAAACAAAAGTCGGTAGTTGGCCAGTTCTTAAAGCCATAGGGCATACAGATAAATGTGTGTAAATAAGTGATTTTTTGGGTATCTTCGATCGAATTGATTCAAGTCGATGTCTGCTGTCTGGTGCCATTAAATATGTTTTTTAATTTTCATTTTGTGATGTTAAGTGATAATAATAGTTATTTTATAAATTATTTTAATACACAAATGGTAGGTAGTTTACTAATTAAAACTAACCACTACTGATATTTTACCGCTATCGCAAATTCAACGTCGATTTTAATAATGGTTTTGATAAACACTTAGATCGGATCAGACAAAATAACACGTCACACAGGTTATCATGATTCGTTATCAAGATAAAATAATTATCATTTTGATCGCTATCATTCACCATTATGTGTACTAGTTAATTACTTAATAAAACTACTCCCATAATACTTACCTAATTTTTTTCGTCCAATTTGCTTGTAAAATTAAAAAATATATAAAATAGGTATTTTTCAAAAAAAAAAAGACCTTCATCCTTTCTACGTTTTCATTGATTACTGATAATTATTTAAAACAATTTAAACAATATTAATTAATGTTATCATAACTAGCCGTTACAGTAGCGCACTCATTACAGATTTTATGTATAGATTACAAATGCATATTTTGTTGGAACCCAACTTTGTAAAACATCTGAAAAAGTTATTAGTTACATTTTGCCCACAGCCAAATACAGTAGCAACGAAACGACTGCAGATTATTGGCTTCATAAAGATTTAAATCGATATATAACTGCTGCAGTGTAACTCGATATAACGCCGTAAGGTTATCCGCGTGGTTAGTTGAGCGCACGCTGCTGTATTGTTTACGAGTATATCATATGACAGAGGCGATAACGCGGTACCGCCTCAGCGATATTGCGAGTCCGACTTGATAAACTGTTAGAACAACGCGGCTACCGCGGCCCATCGTGTGCACTGCGCTTTATTCAACCCATGACAAATTCCAAATTGAAAAATATAACGTTGTTCGAAATTTGAACGATTTTTTTTGTGTAAACAGCCATTGTGGACTTAAGTTTTTGTGGTGAATGTTGAATAGTGATATTCTAGATTTATGGAAATGGGTTGCAGCAGAATATAGGTATGTGGTGAGGATTTGAAGCATGCGGTCGACATGGAAATAGACACTATGGATTTTGCAGGTAATGTGATTTTATCAATTAATTGTTACAATAAGTTTATTAAAAAATTTAAAATGAAATGAAGAGAGAAATACAGACGAGTTTAAGTCGCATTTCATTGAACCAAATATAGAAGTTTAGTTCGATAGGTTATTTATTTTTCCTTAAACAAACACGTATTAAGCAGAATCCAATCATGTAATGTGTATAGTATAGGGAATGTAATTTTTATTGTTTTTACCGTTTTCACAATGTTAATTAAATGTAAAACGTTAAGTGTTCAAAATTGTATTTTCTACTATTATGAGAGTTAAGCAAATTTGACACTTAACATTTAAAAACAAGCAAGTGCTTGTTTTAAATCTATCCTTGAAGCATTGCAACTTCTATAGGTTAGGTTATTGCTACAACATCCCTAATACAAATGTATGACAATCAATTGTATACCCTAGGTTTATAGCAGAACGTCGAATATTACTAACACATGTTTAGTTCACATTTTAGGTTATCAGCTATTGAGATTCGAATAAAATCAATAACAATTTCTATGAGTACTTCTGCCTAGATAACGTATATCTTTTAATTGATAGAACCAATACTACTGCCCTAGTTACACGAATAGTTTTTGATATAAACAGACCTTTTAGCTGGCGGGACTGTTTTGGAATCCCTAATAAACGTTTGTTCTAACAATGATTTGTCCTAAAGAATTTTGTGCCGAAACCGTTATATTTGGAAGATTTTTAAAAGATTGTCATATAAAGCTTATTAATTTAGGTTTGTTTTAAAATATTGCTAAAGAAGTTATGATTTTAAACATAAAATCCTTAAGGACAAATGATGATTCTTATGAATTATGATTAAGACAAACGTTTATGAGTCCGATATAGACCTGGGGCATGTGCCAGCGCATTAGAAAAATAGCGCTTTGCCGCGCGGCACCGTAACATACCTCCCCCCCCCTTCCCCAATTACCCGTCGCTGACTCCGCCCCACCCCCTCTTACTGCAGGAGTTACGATACGCTCTAACCTTGTAGTGCTACTAATTTTGAGAGTTTGAAGTGAAAGTATCTTTGACATGTGTTCTAGGTTTAGGACGTTGGACTATGATATATACGTATAAAACAATCTTATTTTATTTTCCACTTATTATCGCATGTTACATCAAATACGGTGCATGTATCCGAACGTGTTAAGGCTCTAGACAAAATTTCATACTGCATTTTTTCTAGTAGACATGGGAAATATAGACCGATACATGGGCAGCTTAATAAATGTTGCCTCGATGTCATTAAATATTTTACATTTCACTTATCCCAAAGACTGGTGAACGCAGAAAGCATCAAAGTAAAACTCAAATATTTGTATTGTTCGAATGCGAGTTAGCAAATAAGGTCTTAAATAAAATAAATCCGCGCTGCACATCTAGCCGTATCCGGCATACAACACAGTACATTCAATGTGAATCCTTCATTCTACTATGGCATCTTCTTCTTCTTCTTTCTTTATATAGTATAAAACATTGTCGCTATCCTTTGTCTGTCCTCAAATCATCAGCCGCTTATTCCTTCTGGGTCCAATTTCATAAATGCGACAGGCGACAGTGACAATTCGCTGTTCATTACTATGTCGACAAGTTACGATACAGAGTTTCAGACTTAACATCATAGTGAGCAAGCAATGTATACCGAATTGTCAGTGTCACCTTTCGCCTGTCGCGTTTATGAAATTGGGCCCTGATCCACGCAACGAATTTTGAGACGTTGTGTACACTGCCTTCTAATTGTACTTGTACAAAGTCGGGGCGGGTCGCTAGTTGTTAATAAAATGTAGAACAGCTTCTTGTGTAATATATGAACACGTTTAATAAAGCCTTTGCCATAAAACACGCGGCACTCTACTATTCTGATATTTGTGATTCCATACGATACCGATAAGCAGATAGGGCATTATTGATACCCATAAAACATTCCTATGATATAAACAGACAATAGTTTCATCCTATCAGCAACTAGCGAGCGACTGCGGCTTCGTATGAGAACTGTACAAAATCCCAAAACATCCTTTGAGAAACATTTTTCAACACATGTGCTCAATAGGTGAGCTTCTCTGCGAAACTGTTTTTCCAGCATTTTTCATTTTACTTGCAGTCTTTCCCTATATCAGCAAGGAGCTTTGCATACTTTCATTATGAATAAACGCCGGCTAGGCGCCGAGAGGGGTTCCATTCCACACTCATGTGGTCATGTTTCCTAAAGTCTGCATTAACGGCTTGCAAGGTCTTTCTTGTTCTGCACCACTAAGTACTGGAATGATCTTCCTGCATCTGTATGTCCAGAAAATTATAACCTTGGCCTGTCTAATGGGCAATTTACATGGTACGAGTTCTCGCATGCGAGTTGCATGACATTGCAGGCTGCTGAGGTATTATGCGATCGATCTATCCGTTGAGCCGTGTTATGTAATGCAACGAGAACTCGCGCCATGTAAATGTCCCTTAAGGTTAAAGTAAATAGGCATCTTCTGGGTAAGCGTGCTACATCTTCGGCATCGTCTTCACTTACCATCACGTGAGATTGAAGCCAAACGCAAACCCATTTCTGTTTAAAAAAAAAACAAATAAGGTAACGGTCCCAGTCATTGACAGTGACCGCATAATTGACGAGCAGACACGGAAACATACGCGCAATGAAAACGAATAATGTCAACTACTGGTACAAACAATGTCCTACGCATGTCAACGCTTTTCCGGGAATAAAGTTATTGCCCTGATTCATCTTTTATTGTAATATCATACATAATAAGAAGTAATTAAGATAGACGTGTTTGTTGTCATAGTTAATGGCCTTTCGCATTATAGTGCTGGGCAATGAAACATTTGATGGGTAGATAATTATGATTTGTATATAGTTCTAAATATTTCCTTGAAACCGACTAGATAGGGCAGACGTCATGGGGGAAGAATCAATTCACCTGTGTCCCATATTTGAATCGATTCGTCATCCTAACACATATGTATACAATCGCATACACGTAATAACTTAAACGTATTTCAAAGGTTTTCTCCTAATTCTACCTCAGTAGTTTTTGCGAAGGAAAGAAGATAATAAACATTTGAAACAATTGGAGTAAAACTGTCCAAACTTAACGCTTAGTTATTGTTGTTCCAAACATAATATTTACAGCGACATCAAAGGTTTTCAAAAGCGTTTACAACATGTAAATTTCCAACTAAATTAGCAACACAATATGTTAGAGTATAATTACTAACAACTGTCTGCTTTTCATACTACCGCAAATTGTGCGTAAACCCGTCTGGTTCGCTGTTTACGATTATTCGAAATAGAATAGTTCGTCGCTGGAGATCTGCCAATTGTGACATTACGGCCGTGGCGGACATGACCGCTGACACCCGGTGTTAGGAGAATAATAAATAATCCAGGCTGGAGAAATCGCACTACCAGCCACAAGCCCATTTTCTAGAGTTTCTAAAACCATTTATGATGACCCTACATTGCCAGTTGCCCAGCCTACATTGCAATTTTCGAAAAAAGAAATGTTATCATCAGCCTCCTAGCGCTTTTCCCGTTTTTTTTTTTACAGGTACGATTTTAGTTCTCAGATTTCCCAAGTTCAGCTCAGATTATTGCATTAGATTCTAATATGACCATATCCTCTGTAATAGGGAAACCAGACCAATGGAATCAGGATCACACGTTCAGTTATATATATTTGCAGGCTTCCTTACGACGTCTTCCATTCCCCTATAAAACCGTTGATTCCTACAGTACCAAGACGCTGTAGAACTAACTTACAATAACCCATCAGACTGTGATGACGAAAGTTGTGTGGCAGTTTAAAACTTCGGGGTTTTTAAACGGTAAATATATAGATGTTTATTCATCAACTGCAACCCTTTGCAACTTTGTTGTTACAAACATTACAGCTAGACAAGAAACTTAACTCGTTGAAGATACGAATAAGAAAACTTTGTTAAATCGTAATGTAGCATTCGAAACTTCTTTAGTACTTCACCAAACATGCTTTAACAAATTCTAAACTTTAGAAACAGTTACATGAACCAGTTTTGAAATAACCTAATAAAACTTTGTAGCGAACTGCATCCACTCAGAAACCAACTGGAAAAACTTCAAAGCCAGAGTTTCTAAATTACATTTATGAGACTGCATCCCTGCTTTCTTCAGAGCAAAATGCACTCCGTGCTTACTTCAGCATCGTGGGCCACGTATTACGTTCATGGGCTTCATGTGATCCAATTTGCGTGATGGTGTCTGCATTTTGTACAAGGATGAACCAAATATTATTCAGAGGCTAAAAAAGTCAGCAAGATGAATGCAAACTCAGAGCAACTCGCTTCCAAGTTCCAACTACGCTTTTCAAAAAGCAGATTTTAAAGTCTGTTTTTCTTTGACGCCGGCTAAACATGGATTTCTGTTGGAGTCTAAGGAAACTCAACTTTGATGTCTTTGTAGAAGGTTAAATTTGTTTCGCAGTGGTATCTTTTAGCGGCGCTTCGTATTGCAGATGTTTAGCTTTGTTGAAAATGCATTTCAAATGTAAATCAGGCTTGGGCAGGCGCATTTTATGGCGTTACTGAGCGCTAACATTTCTGCAGTTTCATGTTTTCATTTCTTTTGAAGTGGTGAAATTTAATGATTTACTTTTATAATCAAGATGCTATCGGGTTTAATTTACTTCCATAGCGGGATGTGATTACGATTAATTGGGAGTTAAATTTGTTAATCTTTCCAATTAACTTTCACGAAAGTTACATGATTGGTGTTTTTTTTGTTAATGGAACATTTTATTTTAATTGTTGATTTTTTTCTGATCCGTGCATAATAATTATCCATTAACTTCAAAGATAAAGAGGGAGGGGAAGAATGGGTATTTTTTGTGAATTTTTGTAACAAATCAAAGCTAAAAGACTTAAAATTGTTTCGAACTTAACAAACAAGGTTTTAGTTTTATTTTAAGTTATTTATTGCTATGTATGCATTGCTTAATTTGTTATTTCCCCTATTAAATAAAGCAAGGCCTATGTCTCCCTAATCTCCAACTCTCACGTTTTATATCTCATTTTTAATAAAAGTACCTCTATGATTATTTATCATTTTAAAGTCTTAGTCTTGGATTAACACATAGAATTATATTTTCTCCAGTGGTTCCTGAGATTATCGGCTGAAACAGACATAAGCGAGATCATAAGACATACTTTCATTTAACTTGCAGTTTTAGTTTATTTGCCAAATCTTGCAAGTACACAGCTGAAGCAGTCCCCGTTGATAATACTTTGGTACACGTCCAGTTCCGATGATGATGAATTTTTTTGACCTGCGGGTTGATTTGTGACTTTTAAGCGCTTGACATTCGCCAGCCGCGGACCAATCGAATACGCGAGCGTTTATTTTAGCCGGCACTGATTGGCGCGCGACTGGTGAGTGTCGATCGTTCGGAAGTCAAAAATCACCCCAATGTACTATGGTTCAGCTTGTATGGCATATAGCATTAGTGTACTGATGCTATATGCCAGGATTGTCTCCTGGCAAGCCATTTCGTCGAGTGACATCTATCGACTTAAAACTTTCTAAGTATACACCGTAGAACCAAACCAATAACCATGTAATAAACAGTCAGCAAAAAAGCTTATACTTATTTCAAATTCAAACTTTAACAATAACTAACCTATTACCGTTTTGGTTCGGAACTCTCAAAAGCCAACCCAATTAATAAATACAAAAAAAAAAGTTTTACAGCTCATTTATTTTCGTTATTCGCATATATCCTGACAAATTGCTGTTATTACTTGCATCTGTTAACACGTGTTGCAGTGTTAGTTTATTTGCCGGCGAGCTGGCCGCCTGCCACAGCCACAGCTCTATGAACCTGTTCACGCTGACTCGCCCTAACGCTTTGAATAATTAAACTGCCAATCCTTTTCTTGCCCGTTGTTACTGTAAATATTTAGATTTCATACAAAATCGCTTGTAAATATGCTTACGGCTCGCTTGATGGTAAGAAATTACTGAAGCCTAGTTGAACGCTTGCACCTTCAGAATTATCACACCAGCGTTGCCAGTTCTGCAACAACCTTTTTGAGCTCATTTTGAAGACATCCTCGGGTTTCCAGAGATTTGTACAGCGTCAATAATTACTGTCGTGTGTTTACCCAACTGTCGTCAGAAGGGAGGGTTGTGTTTTAGCATTGTATGTATTTTCATATAGTTACGTGCAAGTTCCAGGAACCTACTTCCAGGAACGTTCGACTTTTATCGACATAAACTGTGGAATTATTTTTCATAATTTCCCAAAGATGCTCCAAAGCATTATACTACTCACGTAACGTGGTGTTTTCGATTGCACTTTAGAGTGGATCTTTATTGCTCGAAAAAACCAAATTTACTCGAAACGTACATTTAAGTGTGTGTAACCAGCGCTCTCCGTACAAATGGTGATAACGTTTTCCACCCTTTTAACCTAAAGATGTTGCCGTGTTTTTTTTTATGCGCTATTGTTATGCTTTATAACTAGATTTAAATGTTGTGATCTTTTAAATATGTCATGTAGTTTTGAAAATATTTACGCTTTTTTATTTTGTATGAAACTAGTAAAATGTAAATATTTTACCAACTATAAAAAACATTAAAAAAGTCGAAACATGCAAACCTATCTAAGGCTTAATAACTGCATTTTTGCAACAATTTCTCTAAATGTTATGCACATAAAATCGTTTTATTTATTATTCGCTTGCCGTTCCTGTCTGCGTGGGTTTTAAGACGCGTTTTGTTTGATTGTGGTTTACTATTGCCTTTAAAATGCGAAAGAAAATTAGCGAGAGATCTTTGTTTTTCTCAATCACACAGAAATCCTAAGTACCACTTGCCAGCCTATAATTTAGCAATTAAAAACAGATTTCTCAATAGTCGCTAACTAATTAGACTCAATTGCTACTCTACCTCTATAATGATCGTTCTTCATAGACGTCAATCATCTTTTAAACAATGGGTATTGACGTAGAGTGCCAGACGGTTGATCATTGTTCCCGTTGGACTTGATCTAGATTCTATCAACCTCATAGTCCGATCATATACCATTTCGTATACTTACGCTACAATTAGGCTAAGATAGTTGCTTAAACTGCTCTACGACAGTTCTAAAGATCAAAGCAGTTTATCTACAGCCTACACGACTCCGCATGTTTCGCCTCTATACGAGGCACCATCGGGATCTCAAAGCGTACGAGCGTTTACTATTTGAACGAAGGACTCATGTTTATTTATCTTAAAATACATTACTGAATCTCGGCGCCAGTTACTCGAAAGTCTTGTCCATTTGGCGTATACGAATTCACATGACGCTTTCAATTTGTAGGTTACATCATTAGTTATCATAGGGACTTTAAAAGAAAAAGAAATGTGTTTTTGTAACAGTCACTCCTCATAAAGTCGTTAAAGCCACTAACTAGCATATAGCAGTGAGATTGTAAAATAGTGATGGGAAATCATGTGAGCAAAACCGAAAACATGACTGTGCTATTCGGTATCAGGACTACGTTTATTTATTTTTCATTTATACTTCTACGAGTGTGTGTCAACTACCATCAGTAACTGAATATGTAACCATAATCCTATCGGTCAAGTTTTCCTGTCATAGTGATTACGGAGGTCAAATGCCAGTTGCTTCAATATAATAACTAAGACTTGGACTTGTGGTAGCATACCGCGGTTCTAGGATCTATGGAGTCGCTATTTGTTAAAAATAATTTTCGAATTCCAAGTCAAAGTATGTAAAAGTATAAGTATTTTTAGAATAAAAAATATTTATTTGCCAGAATACTAACATTGGGGTAGAAGATGTTATCGTACAGTCTAGTGCAGCATTCCGTCGATAAAGGGCGACATGCAACTTTTAGTTCGCTTATGGTACATTAAATTATAAAAAACAATATTCAACACAATCACAATAAATCGTCAAATTCCATTGAAATGTCAATTTAGTTCAATTTGATTTACATATTTAAATTATATTTATCAATAACAATTAAAATTTGACATGTCATGTTATCTATTAAATATTTAATTACAGTTCCAAAAATTCCTTTAAACTATAAAAACAATGTTCCAATAGCCAATTCGCACATTCGTGTGTTGTATTACGAACGTCATTATATATAGTCGACCAAGAAATTGCTTGACCACTTTTCGACCTTATTACAAAGAGATAAAGTCCAAAAGTGGTCAAGCAATTACTTGGTCGACTATACCTACTTTGACAGTAAGTTTTTTTTAATAAATAACGACACCATGGATTTAAGAACTTGACGTGTAATTAATCCTCCACTCTCAACCATAATACCTGCAAAGAGCTTAACATGTGACACACACCATGTAATCCGTCTAAATGTCTTCATTATATCAATGACAATATTTTAACTTTTTATACGCAAAGCTATTATTAGATGCGGGTTCAAATTCCTGATTGCATGACCGTGAAACATTTTCGATTTTGATATCTTTTAAACTTTTCTGGTAACAAAAACAAAAAATATTTAATGGTAATATTGTCAGTACACATTTAACAATCTGTCATGGTCCTCTCAATGATCGGAGTGGTCCCTACTTAAAATATCAAGGACATAAAAAATTAAAGTTGTCTTCTTACAAATTTGAACTCGCAACCTCGTGTTTCTAATCACTACTGGCTCGAAAGAGTCATTGCTATCACGTTATCGGCGCATACGTCGGATCGCGTGCTGATAACGCGCGCAAGGAGAATTCCTCTCCTTTCAGTTATTGTGTTGAACCGAGACAATCGTGTTGACTTTTTGTTTGTTATCGTGGGAAATGTCTTCGTGAACCTGCGCGTGAGGTCACTATGTACCGGCCTACCAAGATACGCAAGGGTAAATTTACAAGTGATACGTTTTTTGTTTGTTTAAAAATGATTGCAAACGCCATGCGAGTGAATTTTAAGTGCATGCCGCTCGGTGAGTTGTAGGTATAATTATTCTGTACCTGGCGTGTTTATTGCGCGCTAAAATGAACCCAATTTCAGTAGTAAAGTTGAAAAAACCTACGCAATGCCCATCTCGCATGCAGTTGTGAGGTTTTCGACTATACATTTGATATTAAAAAGTAATGTAACGTAATGTTTACAAACTCATTATTCAATTAAGAAGTTTTGTGAATCCTTTCCACTTATTATTTAGTTGTAGTGATAAGACTAAGCCTAAATAATTTTCAATGTCAAGTAATTGTTTACGCATTCTCTGCGTCATTCTCAGTAATATTCAATATATAGGTAATACGGGTAATATAGGTAATGACAGTGAAATTGTTTCGACACAGTTCGCGAATGTAAACGAGGATGATAAACGGCGAGTGATCGAGGTCAAACATTATTGACTTTAAAATTGAATTTGAAGTAACAAAATGACTATGACTATTACATTGAGATCTTGTGTTTTCTTTATCATCTTCTTATTTTTTTACATAGTATAAAGTAAAGTCGCTATCCGTTGCTGCGCGTCCTTTTATTCTGCAAGTTCAGCCGCATTTTCCTTCTTAACCACGCAACCGATTTTGATACGATTTTCACTGTCATTTAGAATGTTTTAACGGAATGTTTTTATGTATACTTCATCCCGATTTTGCCAGTGCAAAGCCGGGGAGGGTCGCTTTGTAATATCAAAAACAACAACAAACAATCTTTATTATGATATAGATAAAAAATAAAATGAATAACCACGACCAAAATACGTAACCAAGGATTTCAAGGAAAATTCATTATTTAACAAATTAGGGCAACATAATTAGCGCGACTTAAATATCACGATGGATGAAAGAGACAACTATTGTCTGTAATTTTTTTATTTAATCATTTTTTTTTAATGACGTTTTTCTGTGATTTACGAGTATTTTCCCAAAACCCCATCGTCGTCTTTCTTTAACGGCCGCGTCCGGGCAAACCCTTAGTGTAAAATTTTATTGTCACGACGCTTGTCGTTTAGCGTTAACTTCTAAATTATATGGAAGAAAATTGTGGCGGATATGCGTCGCTAGAGGAGCTGTCGTTACTTCCATTGTATCAATCATTATTAAATATATACACGCTCAGAAAGAAACTGCGTTAGCAGCGCTAGCTCGAGGTCACTTGCCCGTGTCAGCGTCTAAGGCTCTAGGCACCATTGGCAACTCGCCACACAAGCCTGACTGAGGTTCAAGACATTTTCCTAGTTATTGCATCAATTTGTGCATTCACTTTATTGATTTACAACGACCTTTGAGATAAAAATACCTCCCAAGTCAACATACATCAAGATAGCAATTATTCAAGCTGGTGACTTTGTTGTAATAAAAATAACTAGGTACTCCTGTGGTAGCGACATGACCAGCCCCGATTGAATTTATCCCTCCCTGCGTCTCTGTCGAATTAGTGTTATAAGAAAGTACACAAAAAAATCAACTCGTATAAACTGAACTTAGCCGGTCATGTTAGTGACTGTGCTATAGTAGTGGTGAAATTACTGGCACAAGAGATTTTGCATCCTAGCCCTCTGGGTTGGCAACGCATCTGCAGTCTCCTTGGTGTTGCGGGTGCGAGTGGGTATATTCGATTTTTCTAATGTAATGTTTCGCATAATGCTAGATTCACATTTTGATAATTTCACACTGTCGACTTTTTAGAAAAAAAATAAAATATACCTAACCTATTTTAACTAGCCCACAAAAAAGGTTTCCTTAAATATTTTAAGTTTCAGCTTAAGAAATATTAAGGTACATAACTGCATTTACAACTGTACTAACATTATGTGAGACGAAGGGCTCCCAAACCCGTATCAATTACAGTTATGCCAATGCATTCTACAAATGCACCGCGCCCATAAGTCATAGTTCCCTTTATTTATTTATTTATTTAAACTTTATTGCACAAAAAATACAAAATTTACAAAAGGCGAACTTAATGCCTGAAGGCATTCTCTGCCAGTCAACTTTTGGGCATAAACAGAAAGGTTGTGGGCGGTGCGGATAGAGAACGAGTTATAGAAACACAATGACAAATGCTACTACATACATACAAAATATATAATACAATACATAGATATAAAGATATACACATATTAATATGTATACTATACATAAACTACATAAATAAACATACATACAATCTGTCCAGAAGAAAGCTAAGAGGAGTTCTGCTTAGTGAGATGCAGACGAACTAACTTTTTGAAAGAGAGTTTGTTAGGGGCTTGTTTAGCCCTTTGTGGTGCTTTGTTCATGTAAATGTATTTCTGACTATAAATTTACAATCACAGTTTACCCGTGGCCATCCCGCGGCACTTTGATCACTGTCTAAAGCAAACCACCTATCCATTCCAGTCCATTGTTCTGAACGACCAAATACCCGCCTCGCCGCAAATGTTCCGATCGCGCAAATCGAAGTCACGATTCAATTTCCAAAGTCCCTCACACCATTAGGCCAAATAGGTCGCCAGTGTACACTAGGCGGAATAAGTGGCAAGTCACAGTATGAAGAAAAATACCCGGATCGTTTAGGAGCTAATATACGCAGACTGTACAAGCTTGTTTGTTTAGGTCTGATGGAAGTTCCAATTCGGTTACTTTGGGAACGAAATTAGTTTAGGCTACGCACACCTTGATATTATCTTTAAAAAGCGGCGTTACACAGAAAGCGAGATTGCGAGCTTTAATATACATTCAGATTGCAAATTCCAGCCAATTGCACGGAATTAAACATCCAACACTACATGTTTTTCAGGTGGTAAAACTCATTCATTCACTAACAGCCTGAACTAAAAAATCATGTTTGTCCTGGATATTTTTATGAAGTAATTGTTCTAAGGATAAGCTGAAATATAATATCTTACCAGTAGTCTGTAGACAAAATTGCTTGCTTATCTCGGTTAGTATTATCCATAAAAAGGAGGGGATTCCACGGTTGTTTACCAGAAATCATGATATCAAACTGTATTATGGGCCACTGTAGAACCTTTTAATATTAAACAGATGTTTTAGCGATTGGGTACTCGTTGCGCCCAAAATGTAGTTTAGTTCATTGAACCCCCAAAATAATTTATTGTAAAAAACGGACAGTCTCCCGATTCCATGTAAGACTAAGTTGTATTATTATTAATATTAATTAAGGTAACGGTCCTAGTCCTTGACAGTGACCCAAAAGTTGACGATAAATAAATATATGAGTAAGAACGAGAGACAATGATGTCGAGTACTGGTAAAAAATACCCAACGCATGTCAAGCACTGGTACAGTTACCTTACGTTATATTTTATCAAGTACAGTTAGCTTTCGTGCTGCAAAAAACTAAGTTACATTTTGTTACTAAATAAGAGTTCACTCGGCTCTATCCGTAATCTGATATCATAGCTTTGTTAAAATTAAGGTTCCATATTATTGTTTGGCAATTGTTATGATCTAGTTTTTTAATATGCCAATCTTTTTCTGGTATGGTTACTCTCCTGTTTAATATATAGTGCAATTTAATTCTTAAATATTTTAGCGACAAAAATGTACCTACCGTGAATCTTTTACAGCACAGTAGTTGACTTATATGTCACATTGTTAATAATATAATTTATACAATTAATAGATTCAGGCGTTACTTTGCAATCAAAGTTTTGCACGTGCATGGCAATGTTTCGCGGATTAGTAAGGTAATTTGTTCCAGTTTTTTGGTAATTTATACCATATATGTAATAATAAGACTTGGTTCTGCGTGTGATTATAAATTTTCAAGATAAGGAGAGCCGTGTGACTTGGCTATATTTATACCTTTTGTTCTTACCCAATAACGATACGTCCAAATAACAATTGAATTAAAAACGTAATTATAATAAGCGCTGACCTTCCAACTTAAGACATTTAAAAATAAATCGAAAATCGCTTCGCTAAAATTTTCCCCGAAATATCTTCATAATCTTCCCTTCAACATTTGTCTTACCAATGGAAAATCTCGCTTTTCCATCAAGTAATTGTAAAAGTTTGTTAATAAAATCATGAATTTTCAAACATTAATAAGGCTCTTTGCAGGAATTCCCAACTCGGGGCCGCACTTTTCCATTTCTCTTATTGTAATTCTTGTGGGCCCAGGTATCCCGACCGCATTGAGTTGACAACTCCTGATATTGAAATAGGGATGCCTCGCTGGCGCCGCCGAGGGAAAATAACGTCTTTGAGTACCTAACTAGATATGCGTTCGGGGAATTTATACAGCAATCTCTAACGTACTTCTAGGAAAGCTTGATATGCTGTCTGGGTTGTTTCCAGTCATTAGATTGACATCGTTATGCAAATACTAAGTCATTCGCAAATAATGAGACAAGTGAATTTAAACAATGAAGGTAGCCTAAGTATATGTTTGAATTATAACCAACTGCTTTTTATGACGATACAATACCGGCCAAGGAATCTCGCTTCGACCATCAAAGTGTTTACTGGTGCAAATTTTTGTCCTAGCACCAGATTAGTGATACTATTGGCTAAGCAACACAGTGACAGCCGCACCTAAAGCGATAATCTTGGTAAATTGAAGCAAATTGAAGTTTCAATATCCTCTTTTTCTTTCCCATAAACTTTACCTCTCGTGTTTTGAAACACGCGAGCGTGGAATTATTTAAAATTGCAATCTTATAAAGCCTTTATTAGGAACAATGAGTAAGAATGGTTTACATATTACATGACAATTGAATGGAGTATAGTGAATCATTTGCTGGTCAAGCTTCAGAATGCATTTGGAGAGAAGTCAACTTAGAATACAGCAAAATACTGGCTAGAAAGAAGTACTAGCTTATTGCTTCTGCGTTTCGTACGGCGAGTGACGAAGTACGGAGTTTTTCTTGAGGTTGCTGACTTCCATGGGCGGTGGTGATCACTTCCCATCAGATGACCCGTATGCTCGTTTGCTCGCTGCTCCATATAAAATGTTAAACTAAGAACAAAGTTATGCCTGTGGGCTGCAGCAGGTTTGTAATGATTAATGATGTTGTCTATTTTTGTAACTTTGCTTTCGATAAAATTTTTAGAAGCCACATTAACTTATTTTCAAAACGATTCTTTGATACAAAATTCCTTTCCGAAATGAAAGACAGATTAATTGCACGCCTAAAAAAATACCTTCACTGACACCACTAATGGCCGAATTGACGTCAAAATTGTAATCACTCCGCGAGTTAACTCATGGCATAATTAAATATGGTCCTAGCGGTATTCTATACCACATCACTCGCAATAGTCATCGTCAGAATTCAATCACACCTAAAGCGTCGCCAGCGCACCCTGCGCGATCGCTTGATATGGACATGACATGCTCATTAAACTGACTGACGACTCGGCGTATGCCCTGAATACTGACAGACATATCGATTAAATAATGGTCAATTTATTTTAAGTTACAGCTGAATGGGTTGGGAACGAACGTGATTTATTTTGAATCCGATTAAACGTATGGCAAGAACTCTTAGGACATTCTAAACGTAATTATGGTATAATTTAATCCGGCAAAGGAAAAGACAAAAGTGATTAATTTAGTACTTCTTATTGCTTCTTTTATTATCTTTTATACAAAAACGCTAATGGCAGAATTACAATCGGATTGACTATTTCGGTAAAAAATAATAGCTGTTAAGGAAATGGCATGGTGAGTTTAAAGTACGAAAAGGAATTCTGATGGCACTACGACACGATTAAAAAAACTTACATAGTTACGTATAGTTATAGAAAGCAATATTTAGATGATGAAAGGATAATAGATCAAAGAGGAAGTACCTTAATGTTTAGTCTTATAAAAGACGAAATAGATAGCGAACAACATAAACAAAAGGCTAATACTCCTACGACAAGTGATCACCAACTCCTAAATAAAAGAAGAAAAAATTAACAATATTCGCAATAAACTTCTTGATATTGTAAACGTGCCTTTATTACGTTACTTAAGTTAGTCCTAAACTAATTAGACTTTGCAAACGCCTCGAAAATCTACTTCTAAATCTTCACAAATTTACAAAGTGCGACCATTAGAGTTGGTTAATTTATGAATGAATTTTAAATCCCACCTCAGAGTAATAGAGAAGTATAACCAAAGAAAGATATCCGAACAAGCTGATATTCTTTAATATGGGCCTGTTTGAGTCAAGAGTCTTGGTCAAGGTGCTAAGCGTTAGCACCTACGGTCTAATTGGGACCATGAGCTCGATCATGGCATCGATACAGCTCGTATTTTCTACCAGTAGTTTCACTAACAAACTTTACTTTCGTCACGAACAGCAGTGAAAAAGTTACTTTAACAACCGCTGGGTTCGTATCAAAATGACTACATCTTCAAAACGACCATCAGCATAAGGACTAGATCGCAAAACGACCTCGCACAAGGTCTAAATTTTGGAATGGCTTGGTAGCAAAATGACTAGTTATCAAAACCACATTGATAAATATACCAAGCAGGTAGATATGCCTTCATCACGAATAGCGGTGAGAGAAGCTTAAGCTATGTTTATTTTTCTTAAACGAAAAATTAAACTATGCTGTTACGTTGCTGCTTAAAAGTACAATGTATTCAATGTCTCTACAGCACGAATGATCTTTCTAGTCACTCGCTGAATACACCGTAGTTAAGTTTGTATTTCAGTCAATTCTAAACCTCGCTACTATTGTCTGCCCTCTGACAGGCGTGATACGCTGTACCACAGCATGCTTACTGAATATCTCTGACAGTTAATCACGAAACTCTAGGCGATTAACACGCCTTTTCTAAACCGATGTTGTACAATTATCGCGTACGCTAAAACGGACTTTCCAGTGATAAACCTAAAGTGCAAAATAGATCGGCTGGTGCTTGTTTAATAAATTCTAACCGTGCAGATTATTAAAGCGTGTCAAAGCAAGTTAGTACGGGCAAATTACAGTGTCAGAGGTGGTATAATGTAAGATAATGGCAGCCTTAGGAAACTAATAATGCTCAGTTTATAGATAATAACCGCTATGGAGTCGTGAAGAAACATTATCTGGTTTAAAGTCTAGCAAGAATGGATAATACTTAGTAAACTTAAAAAAATCTTGCATATTACGAAGCGTATTCGTTAAATTCACAATCACATCAATGCACATTTCAACTTCGAGTAAGGAATGATTAATGAAAACTATATTAATAACTAGAACTTGAGTTCGGTTAATAATTACCATTATATAATGTAGTATAACTTTAATAATAAGTAAGTACGAATAAAATTAAGCCAAATAAAAGTGTGTCTTCTATAGGACATAATTCTTCTTAAAGCTAAACGGCTTAAGCTGAGGTCCCTCAAAAATCGTAGTAGTTTCACGTTCGTTGGCGTGGGCAACAATTTACTATTTTTTACACGTTTTTCAGCTTAACCTGTCCTCCGGGGCAAGGCTTTGGACGTGAGTTATTTGCAAGAATAATAGTCGGTATTACGTACCTACGGGGTTTTGTTGCAACGTTATACGGATTAAAAGTGGTTTTATGGCGAAGTGAGTTTAATTTTGTGGGAGTTAAATAGTTTAGATTCTTGTAAGGAAAGCACTTATTTAACAGACCTGGGTACGTAACAATTGTCTGCAATAAAAATGAATAATGTCTCGCCGGCGCACTGTCTGATTTGTAATTAAAATTTAAACTGTCAATGCGACCGAAACAAACGTAAAAGGTTTTTTTTATGTAAATGAATCATTTGTTTATTCTGTTCAATTTGACGTGAAACGAACAGCGAAACCATTAACGGTGCTTTCAGCGTATCACCTGAAAACCCTGAAAAAACTATAGAGGCGTAACACTACCAGCGTTTGTAAACTTGGAACTTGCTACTGCGTTTCATAGTGACGTACGGAGGCCTAAAGGTAGGAAACCTAAGGGCCGGTGACGGATCAGAGACTCTTTTGTGGTTCATCAGACTAGTATGCTTCCTTGCTCCATTAGAAAAGTTAAAGGTAAATGTGTTTAGGGAATCAAGGTTTATATTGTCCTGCAAAGGCCTTGTGGATACACTTCAAACTTATGGAATCTTTTCTGCATTGGCAACAGGGCTAGTAATCTTTTTAAATTAAAATTTTATTTTGGAATACACCAGTTTAATCAGCCTCGCTGATCGTAGACGGTAGGTTTTTTAACTACGAAAGTCTCAATTTGCCCGCAACTCGTTTGCTCGCAATCTCCCCCTGAATGATGAGCTGGAGAATACTGTGTTTAGCAAACTGCACACTAACACTATTAAAGTAAAATCAACCCTTCTGAATATCTTAAAATAGACCTACAACATAGACCGCTTTTTGTCGATACCACAGCCGCTGCAATACGACCAAAACGCCAAGATAAATAAGACATAGCAATGGTAAGCGAAGAAGTTGCGTTTTATTTAAAAAAATATAATTGATTATTGAATTGATAATTGATTATTGAATTAATACTCGTGGCTACTGCTCTGACACTTCTAACAGCACTGCACTACAGGAAACTAGTGCAATGGCTATATCAAGTTTAAACTGGTAAAGTTTGAAATTTGGAATGTTTATGTGCTGAACTTCCTCAGCATGCAACTGAGTTGCAACACATTTCACAACATGCAAGTTTACTAGCTCAGTAATTGTGACGTTTAATCCAAATCGATTCAATTTATTTAAAAGCTCGTTCTTCATTTAGGTGACGAGGGAGATGGAGCGTCATCGTGAAGTATATAGTTTAGTTAATTTAGTTTATTCAGTCAATATAAAGTTACGTTGCATGTCCAATTACACGAATATATACTAAAATCGTCAAAAATATAATTATTATTAAAATTAAAATCAACTAAAAATATTCAGACCACCATATTTACAAAATATACCCCTACACTTACAAAACTTATTAAATATTTATACTTATAAGTGCAATTTATAAGAGGTGCTACCGAAAATGTATGAAACTGTCATTAATTAATATTACCCTTGTGCGCAGAGTCCGGCCGGGACAACTGCTTTAAAAAAGCAAAACATACAAGGAACGACATTTACTTTTTTTAAAGCCCGACTTTTTATTCAAACTGCGAAGGTCGTAGTGACTCTGGCTCTTTTATATTTTTACGATCCACCCCGGCTTGGCATGGGGCATGATCAAACATTCAAAAAAATCAAAATTTCTGCTTCGGCTTCGCATTGGTACGGTATATGTAACGTAACACAAACCCGTGCAAAGCCGGGTCGCAAATTTAGATTTTATCGTTTTTTTTCTTAATAAATCTCTAAATGACAGTGTAACCCGTATCAAAATCCGTTGCGTGGTTTAGGAGGAGCAAGCGGCCGAACTACGATAAGGGCAGACAGCAACGAATAGCGACACTGTTTTGTGCTATGTAAAGTCAAAGTCAAAGTCAAAATATTTTTATTCCCATTAGGCTTACAGGTTAGCACTTACGAATGTCAAAAAATTTACCACCGGTGCGGAAAAACCTCTGATGGGAAGATACCGGCGAGAAACACAACGAGGTGTAATTTCTTAAATAAATCAAAATTACAATGTTATTTTACATCTTAAATATTTAAAATTTTAACAATTTAACAAAGTAGGTGTACAAAATTTGGAGCCAGGGATCGCGAATACAAATCGGGATCATTTCCAAATAAGTAAAGAAGAAAAAGAAAAGAAAAGATAGAGATTCCATGGTGTCATGTAAATTTACTAGCCTATTTTATTACATACATTACGTTCGGTCTCCGTTGTCTTTTTAGAGGAGAGATTACAACGTCCTTCCACCCGTAGAATCTTAGCCTATTTTATTACATACATTACGTTCGGTCTCCGTTGTCTTTTAAGAGGAGAGATTACAACGTCCTTCCACTCGTAGAATCTTCATAACACAGCAAAGCCTACCAGCGTATGTATCTGGAAAATTGGATGCTTTCGCATGAATGTTTTCAGTGTAGCGCACTCTTCGTATGCCAAATTAAATCTTTCAGCGCTACAAATACAGGTCAAAGTCAGGTTGATAATAGCCGTCACGATCTCTGTGGGAGTAGATAACGAACTTGACTTTTGTAACAATGTACGGCTGTCACGTTTGTCGTGCAACGCACTCATTAGTGATGTAGTACGAATTACAATTGTTATTTAATATTTATTTTTGTACTAAAATCGGTCTTTACCAGTATCAATCCTATGCACGTATCACGTATCTATGTCGGGTTTTACGTCAATTTATTTAGTCAGCGCTCGAAGTATAAATAAATACCTACAAGCACTACAAGCAGGGTTATTTTACTAGTACAATTAATAATCTTAAATGAAATAATTCTTTCAAGATACACATAGATGTGCTAAGTGCACGAGACCTGTACAATAACCTAAATGCCTCTAAATAATTAATAGATTCAGGCGTTACTTTGCGGAGGTCCATATCAACAAACTGGAACAAATTACCTTGCTACTCCGCAAAACCGCCAACGTTGGTTTCGCGGAGTGGCAAGGTAATTTGTTCCAGTTTGTTTCTAAATGCCTCTGTTATACTAGCACGCTAGCGTTTACCGTGCATATAAAAGCATTCATCCCTCTCACACACGCGTACTGGTTAGAAAGGGATATATCCTTAATGTCAGGGATAGAAGCCAGCGTGCTAGGGCCTGGATTTATGTTGAGAACAAAATGTGCGATACATCGCCAACAAAACATAATCAAAACATTTTTGGAAAGGTTTGTAATAAACACCAACTGATGCTGATAAAATCTAGCACCGGTTTAAAAAATATCTGTACTGGAAGAGCCAACAACTTCATTTGCAAATATTTTTTCCTGAACAAAAATATCTGGCGCAGTTATAGTAGATTAGTGTATCTTCCATAGTTTCTTGTAATTCCATGTTAAAGTCGCCAAAGCGCGTAGTAATGTAATCTGACATTGTGTTATATTACAAGGGTTTAATTGTTTATCGAATCGATTGATAAACAATATATCTACATCCAATTAAGAAGCCAATTCCAGCCTGGATAACCACATCCGACATCCGGTTGGATAGAATCGACTTATTCACCAAATATTTAATCGGTAAATAGTAAATCGGCATTCTGTTCCGAAATACATCGCGAGTCTGTTTGATTCACCAGTGAGATTAGCGACAGTTAGCTAGATTATTATCGTTAAACAGGAACACGATTGTGTTAACGGCTAATTAATCTCATTAATTTAATGACATTGACATCGCTAAAGCGTTCATTGAATATGAAAAGTCAACAATATCTCACAATACCTAAAGGTCGGGCCACACCGGATGCGTATGCAGCACGGCTCTAACTCATTTCGCAGAGCTGCGTTACGTGCACGCAACGCAAGCGTATGCCATATCAACATATAATTCCATACTTTACAACCAGCGTGTGCACGCGCGTGTTTTCGACTAACCATAGATCTGTGAATAAAATGTTTAGTGTTGAAAGTTGAAGGTCTAAAATTGTGACCGAGATCGAAGAACTGTAGAAATGCCGTCAGAGGTAATCCCTTGTAAAGCTGGGAGGCACAGGGAGCAAACTTGTTTTAGTGCATTTGTTTTTTTGATCCCACATCAATCAAAATAATCAAAAAAGAAATATACCCCCCTGTATACGTTTTTCTGAAGAATTTTGGGCCAACCTGTAAACAATAAAATTATGCGGTCGTCTCTCAATCCTACCTGTTTCATCAGGCTCTAATTCATTCATGTATACGTCACACGTCACGCGAATAATATTGATTATTAGTGGCCAGATAGCGGCGTGCGCAGCTAATGCCAAATGATTTATTACATGCACCTGGCTCCCGACCGGTTGCCACGGAACCCGGCCTTATATGGCCAATCGTCGGTCTAGTCGACCAAAGTGTCTAATGCCGCCACACCTCAAATAAATTCGATACTACTGTACTTACAAATTAAAACATGTAAGGCGATCATGTGATGAATTAAATAAAATTTAACAAGTAAAGTCCATTAGTAAACGTTTACAAACTTCTTTTAACTTGCGTCTGTTTTGTCCTTTCTTGCAAAATCTAACATTATAATGACAGATGCATCCTTCAACTTGTTTACCTACATCACTCTGTCCGCGACATTTTCAAAACAGCTGCAGACCTTTTTTATTTTTTATTTAATTTAATTATGCGGGTGGTAGGACCTTGTGCTAGGTCCGTCGGAATCGCTACCACCGTCTTGCTCGCTAATCCTGCCGCAAAGCAGCAGTGCTTGCAATGTTGTATTCCGATGTGGAGAGCAAAACAGCAGGTGCATTTACTGACACAAGAGGTATTTCATCTTAGCCCTCTGGGTTGGCAACGCATTTGCAACCCCCGGGTGTTGCGGGTATAGACATAGGCGGTGGTGATCACTTATCATCACGTGACCTACTTGCTTGTTTTCCTCCCTTTTATATAAAAAAGTATGTTGTACGTTTATCAATGCCCTACATAAGATAAACTAATTACATAGTTAAATATCACACTGTTCGTAGTTACGCCATAGATATCCAAAGTTTGGGTAAAAAGCTTATTAGCCCAGATACCTAATGGAATGATATGAAAAGAAATATTTATTAATAACAAATGTTCTTGTCATCTTTTTCTTCTAAAGATATTCACTAAAATGGGTTAAGTGAGTGTTTATGACTAAAAAGGGTAATAAACTTTCGCTGAATATTGAAAAATTCGTGATGCAAAATGACAGAATAAAAGATTATCGTTCAAAAAAGATACTTCTTAAAATTAGGCTGTAAATTCGCGTATTTGCTATAAAACTAAAAATACCACATTAAATGCTAATAGCTTGTTGACATAGAGTGAAACTGTATAAACTCGTGAATTCCGCTCACATTTTGTTATGAAAAACACGAGACCGCAACTATTGCAATCCTATGGAATGACGTTAATAAAAATAGCTTAGTATCAGCGTATCAGATACAAAGGTAATATACGCTTACATCAAACATAATTTATTGTACAGTCTTTATTCATTTAAGTAAGGCAATTACAAGCACGGAACATAGTTAAAATCAACAATAATGGAACTCATCAGCTCCTGTTCAACTCCAATCAGGAACCCAATTCTATTCATTGGCAAGCGCATTACTCGGTAATCCGCGGTGACGCGCCCGGCTATCAGATAGCATCACCGTGGTATCACCGCCTTGTGATAGTATCACGTTGCTCAAATAGATCCTGACATGTCAGCATATGACGTCAGGACGTACGATGTTTTATCAAAACGTATTGAGAATTAAATGCAATAATGCTACTGAATGATTTACAGATTACGAGTCATGCTTACGTACAATTTACAAAGTCCAGTAGGTATCAGTTATGCAATTATAAAAGAAAAGGTACTCCCAATGGGAGAATAGACTCTTCATTGATAGCAATGTTAATAGAAACACGACAGATAGGCAGAAGTCTCAAGTGTAAGACTTATTAGTGTCTTTTCCTTTCAGAGGCAAAAAACTACAGAAATATACAGACTGTTTCTTTTTTCAATCAAACTTATCCCAAAGGAAAGGGTTTAGTGGCACTCGCTTATTAGTTTTGTCGCCCTAAAAACTGTTTTATGTACCAAAATACACCATTGAAATTGTGTAATAGTGATGCTTGAAAATGTAAGACTACGGTCTACAAATCTAAAATTAGTGGACATAATACTTAGTACAATTGCAATGGTGTGTTTATTTTGGTACATTTATGTCAACTAATTTTGGATTTGTAGACCGTAGTCTTACATTTTCAAGCATCACTATTACATAATTGTTTGTGTGCCATTTTTATTCATAATATACATATATTTTCATATGTACTGTTAAAAAAAGATAAACCAAAACAAGCTTTTAGCAGCGACATGTGTTCGAAGCTAATTTTGTCCGCGGTCGTGTATGTTTTGCTATATCACTGCCAAGGTCGTGTGGTGGCCGTGACCCATTTGGAAATGGTTTGCGAAGTCACTAACTCAAGTGTTGTTTATTTAATTTCACTTGTTGATTTGTACAGAGTCTTCGTTCTATTTGTGAATGTAGGCGCCTAAGTTGCTAGGCAACGTCTGCTGCCAGCAAGAAAGTTTATTTCAATCTAAGAAAGTTGGACGAATTCAAATGATATTTGGCACTTAAATTCCAAAAAACTGAAAAGTGAGACAAAATAACGACGAAGATTTGTCCCCTTATACTTTAGTTGAATGGTAAGGTTTTTTTAATTATGTATATCACAAAATTTTTGTAACCAAAATTTCTTTCGATTTTTATTTTTAGATGATTTGAACATTTAAATTATTAAATTAAAATGCTATGTAATAACAAAACAAAGAAAAATTAGGGTAATGGCAGGACTTGAACCTGCAACATCAGCAATCCGTGCCTTGCGTTTGTATATCACTCTAATAATGTAAAAATGAGCTGTTTCGCCTTTTATCTTATGCTGAATGCTACTTTTCTTAAATGTTCGTGGAGGGCATTGTTAATATTACTATTCATACATTTTAAAGTTATATTTTTGCCAAGGTCACTTACAGCACTGACCTGTTTCGAAATGTATGTATTCGACGGAGAACTATTCCCTTATTATCTTTTCGGAAGCTTACTGTTCTTAATTATAATTCAAGGTTAGACTGATTTAATTTATAACACTAGATTATAGTTACTGTTTGTAAAGTGTAAATGCACCATAATTTAGTTCAGAAAGCTATTGTACTGAGACACCGAGGCTGAGACAGTGAACCCTTACCATGAGTTGGCAGTAACCGTACTTGCTCTCTCTGGTTTTCTTCTCGACATCAGGGGTGGGGGCGAGGATCCGGTATCGGGCCGTCGGCCCATGACCGGGGTTGCGGGATTGACTGGCCGTTGCGAAGACCAGGGCCATCCCTGCCAACTGGTGGCTCGGGTGCCGTGTTGGGTTTTTGAAAAGGGGGTGAGAGGAGTGAAAAGTTGTTGCTAGCGACGGCATAAAATGTTTGTATGGCGAATTGTACAGCGTCTCCATCGTTCACATACTTATAGAACTAAAAATCTCTACTATGAGTCGAACAGTAGATTACCAATCGAAATCTAAGCGCTAGGATGGCGCTAGGTACTAACGTTTTGTCGCTGTTGCCGAAGAACATCGGTACCATGGGTCACAAATTAGACAAATGTCATCGAAAAACACCGTATCGATTGTGGTTAACTCTCTCACTGGCAAATTGGAACATGTTTATTCGCTCTCGACAGTCATAACGTAATATGAGTTTACTATAACTACTCATGGTAGTGGTATTGGTGTACAGTCAAGGAATTAAATTTCCGACCCACCTAAGGTTCAATATCATTTAGCAAACTGTCACCATAAGAGCTATAGAGCAAGACGTTAGTTTGACATATCGACTTTAATGCATTGCGAATGTCAGACGACATTTCAACGAAATGGGTAGGGAATTAAGTTCCTTGACTGTACAAACAGCAACTAACTTAACCGACGGAACAGTGCACCTATCTCGACTTTTTGTAATTAACTCAGTGCGTCCCTCTCCTACTGGGTTAGTTAGAGCGAGACGTACTGAGTTACGTAGCGAGTTAACGCGTGTCGAGAAGATGCGTGCTAGGTGCACTGAGAGAAATTGTCTATGCTCGAAAGATATAGATAATATCAACTTCATATTACATAATTATATGCTTCCCTTTCGGAAAATTATACCTTTTGTCCCTTCCGAGTTTAGTGGTCAATTAGTTTAGTTTAGTTTATTTGTTTAGTTTAGTCAATATAAAGTAACATGATAAATTGTAATAACGACCATCTGCAAAAAAAAATGATCCCTTTCTCGTTTCTGTTCGCACCTCAGTCATATTGTATGAAAATTCAAGGTATAGATGAATCTTCACTAAAGATAGGAAGGAAGTTAATCCTAATTTTATATCCCTGAGCACGACAACAAGTCAATTAGAAAAGTAGATAACTTCAAAACTTATTTATCTTTTTCCGTTTACTAGTATATGCAAAAGAAACGGATGCTTTTAGCCTGACATAATCCGTCGCAAGTTACGCGTGATCCGAACATTAGCCGGCGTCTGCGCATGGCCACATTGTGAGGTGATAACTCTCAGCCTTGTGCTAATTTTACATATTATTATTATTTATAGTAGCGCGTCCGCAATCTGTAGGGTGACCACGCGTGCTGGAGCCTGTACCACAAAATTACAAGTGCTACAATTTGGCACATTTTTTCTATGAAAACTTTACAATTCTGTCAAATTGTAAGACTAGTAAGTTTTGTGGTATAGGAGCCAGATGTAATAACTGCGTTTTCATTGTTCAACTTTTGAAAGTAAGTTTTGTTGCGTACTTATACACAAAATATTGAAGGTAACTTGTAATTGATAATTTTCCTTCTTTTGTCCTATTTCCTATTATTAATAAAAGTAAATTATTTGTATACCTACTAATATAGTTGGTGAAGCACACTGTATGCATATATATGTACCTGTATTATGTTATTTTATTAAAAGTTTTGTATGTGTTTCAAGCAAATAAATCATAGTTCATTCATCTATTTACTCACACCAATATATATTTTATGCATTAATGCTATCCTATACAATTTTTGACAATATTTTGTTATGTAAAATATAAATATTTTATAAAAACCGTTCGTGAAATTGCTTTTAACGCTTTGGTAAAGGATGGTGAATCTATTACTGACCTTAATTTTCATGTTGAGGCCTAATATACCCCGCAGTGAGTGCCTAACGGTGCTATAGATACTTAGTAATGCACACATTGCGGTAATTGATAGCATAGAAGATACGTATATTTTCCTTAAATATATTTTTTAAACTGATAGACGTGTTAACATCATAAGTTGCCGACTACAACGACCCACCGACGAAATTATATTGATTTATCTTATCATTGCTACTGTTATTGAACTGATTATCCTATATTTCATGATAATACTGGATACGGCATTTGTTTGGTCGCATAGTGTATAAACAAAAGTAAATGCGTAGCTCAAGGACTTAAAACCAAAAAAAATCGATGTTCTATAATGCAGCAACAATACGACTACCGAAAACACATTTTATCAAGTTAATCCCCATTTTATCAGTTAGGGGACAAAACGGAAAATTACCGAATACAAAGCACCTCAGAGCGTTTTTAATAGTTCATAGTCAACCAAGTTGTCTCATCAGGGAAAAGTCTCGTTTCACGCCTTCAATCGTGGTCACCGCTGCATTTCGATTTAATAGCTTTGTTGACGGTTCGGTTTGTCGTTTTCCATGATACTATTTCTGTTACTTATCAACCGCGGCTGAAAAATAACTGAATACTTACTCGATAACTGGGCACATTTAGCCGGGGCATACCTGATGCGTATATAGCACGGCTCCAGCTCGCAGACACGCGCGTGTACACGCCGTTTGTAATATATGGAATAATATCTTGAGATGTCACATCGCTTGCGTTACGTGCACGCAACGCAACGCGAGTTTTTTGTGAATTTTTGAGGTATTTTTATTGATATTGTAAATTAGTCCATGCATTCTAATGAAATGATCCTTATGCGTAATTAAATAAGACTGATTGGCTTAAAAAAGGAGTCGGTCTAAGTTATTTTCATACTAATTAAATGAAAAAGTTTTCTTAATTTTTCGTCATTTCTAGTCCACTCAACTAAATTGTTATCTGAGCCACTGAGAATCTCTTCACAACGATTGCGATTTAAGAGATGACTCATAGCGACAGGATTCTGAGTAGACTGAGGGTGATTTTTCACTTTTGAACGCTTTCAGATAAATAATTACAATTTTTACTGACATAATCGTGCAAATCTCCCTTTTAAACGATATTTTTATAGAGTTCTTTAAGTTATAACAAATGGACAGTTCCTTTACAGCTTTAGTTTAGTATTAAGAGTCTCAAGGATCCCACTGAAAATCACCGTTTAGGTTTACCGAGGCAGTATGCTGAGTGGGGGGCCTTTTGGATTCTATTCAATCAACACAGCACCTCTGTGTGACGTTTGTGAATTGTGTTGAATAGTCATAAATAAATGATATTTCTTCCTCTTTCTTTCTTTCTTTCAGTTTGAAAGCAATTAATGTTTCTGTATTAAATACTGAAGAGTAAGTATTTACTATAAGATTTTTCGATTTCTCTTAAAGTTTTACCCTTTCAAATGCGAACTGAAAATGGGATTTAATCGTCATAGGGCATAGGGGCTTTAAACGTTATGATTAACTTAATAAACGATGTAATCAAACTGGTATCTATTCGGCAATAAATCTTCTTACCCTCAACTTTAGGGATTCCCTTGTATCGAATTGTGTCTGCTTTCCTTATTATTGATAACATTTCACAACATGCTTGCTTATGTTATCCTATAATTTAAATTGATCACATACTTAATTATCTGCAATTTTACTTCTAAGAATCGCGTGATTTTTTTTTCCTGTAAGATACGGAGCGGATGTTCATTTAGTATCTTACGAGATTTGACACCAGTTCTTGTCCGCGGCTTCGTCCGCGTAGATTTTGGATTACATTTTCGAATAATACACTTATACTAGTTACTTATACTATATAGCTAGTTGCTACTTAGTAAGTGGTTAATATACTATTTTGATGTGAATAGGTTAGTTCACATGAATATACTGAATATTAATATAGGATTTAGGGTTTTGAAAAATAAAGTTTCCGAGAATTATATTTTTCATTATAGTAAGTTGTAGATTTATATTAAAGCTTTTTTCCCAACTGCCGCCAAGAAAACGGGTTGTTTATTATGGTTTATTTATCTGAAACAAACCTTAGATTCATTCATGCCTTAAATCGCGTAAACATCACACTTTAGCACGAGGCATTTAATTACGTTTTCCGCCAATTACAAAAATTTCAACTTATGAAAATATTTATATTACCCTAGTGTTCGAAGTTTTCCAGTGTTCTTTTAAACCATTTTATAAGGTATGAAAGAGTTTTTTTTTAAACTCAATCGATTATAAGAGTGACAGTTATTTTTAAGAAGATCACACTTCATTGCACAAATACGAAGTAATCACCGCATTTTCTAACATTTAGCCTAAAATAAGTTTTTCAAAGCAAGTATCCACTGAACAGGTTTCGGGTTGGCCGTGTTTTGCCTTACCCTTTAAAACCTTAGCGATAGTGACACTAACTTGTCTTTATAACTATGGTAATGGTTTTCAACAAAGTGCAGCAATTGCAAATGGTGCTAAACCCTGCCCTCGGCGACTAACCTTCAACTCAATGAATATTAATGCTACGAGACCTTTGCATTTATACCCAACACTGGTCACTTAGCTGAGTGGACATCTGAGGTAAGGTAATACAGCCCGATGCACCTTTTAACATTAAGAGGAGTGTAAGCCCAGCCCCAAAAAGCGCTCCCCCTACAAACGGCGATAAGATTTTCCACCCTCTAAACCTCAACCTATGACAATAATTTTTTGGTATGTTGTTATTATGCCTTAGAACTAGGTTTGTATGTATTGATTTTTTAAACATTCTTCATAGATTTAACACTATTTGCATTTTAGGAGTTTCATACAAAACAAAAAAGCGTCAATATTTTTGAAACAATTAAAAATATTTTAAAAATCAAAACATACAAACCTAGTTCCAGGGTATAATGACAACATACAAAAAAATCATCGCTGTAGGTTAAAATTTAGAGGGTGGAAAACGTTATCGCCGTTTGTATGGAGAGCGCTGGGTTCACACTCCTCTTAAAGCTAAGCAAACTTTATACTGATTAGTCTGTTCTGCGTTATGGCTTAAAACATTAGCTAAGGGTATTGTACACGTTGAGTTAGATAAAAACAGAACTCTAGTAAAGAATTTGCTGGTTTTAATTACGCTGTTACTTAATATGAGAATTAATAGATTCATTAAATTATAATGTTGCGGGATAATGATACTTGTTAACATTGGTACAATCAGGTTAAATGTTGTATACATTATGAGTAAAACACTGATATTGGATGGAGAAGGAAAACTGTGTAACAATGAAAGAAAGACAAAAAAATAAACATCGTAATGGTAGAGCCACACTCTAGACAGTTGTTGGTTTTGACTGACGGACTGGCTTGAGCGAGGTAGTGCCGCACTCATATAGAAATCCGGCTTGAATAGCATGCTACTACTGCGTTTCATAAGACGAGTGAGAGATAGGTCCACGTAGGATTGGCTAAAGATCGACAATGGATCAGCGATTCTCTTGGGGTCACTGGTTTCCATGGGCGGTGGTGATCACTTCCCAGCAGGTGACTCTTATGTTGGGATCCATTTAACCGCAAGGAGATGCAACTTTACGTTATGGTGAATGCCTTAAGGCTTTAATTCCGCTTTTTGTACAATTATAAATTAATATAATTTTATCGGTTGAAAAATATTTCAATGAAAATGTTATTTTGCGAGTAGACCGCATAATCTCTTACGAGTGTGATTCTGCCAATGTTTCGGAAAATAGAATATTCTGTCGAGAAGAAGCGCTGCAAGAAGCTCAGCTGTTGATTTAGTACAAGCTTTAATGTAACTCACAATACAATGTTTATATTAGTTTGTCAAATCTTGCAAGTCAATTTTGAATCGCTTCCAGTGCTTGAATTGTTTTCAGGAATCACAAGGTTCCCACTGAAAATCAGCGTCTTGGTTTATTGAGGCAGTGTGTTGGGTGGGGGCCCTGTTTGATTCTATTCAACACAATGTTTTTTGTTTGTTTCATTTACTAATACATGTATTGTATGTTGTGTTGAATAGTTTTAAATAAATGTTTTTTCTTTCTTTCTTACAAATTTGGTACGTATACGTAGATCCGACGAAAACGTAATAATAAAGTACGCTCAGCGAAAAAGATTGTATTAAATATGTGATTTGAAAAATATATATTATTTATAATTACATATACGAAGTTACAGAGCCGTACTTGTCGGGAATATAGTTAGAACAATAAGTTTTTAATAAATAAATGTGTTCAGAAACGTGTTAGATGTGTATATGCCTTAGTCTATCTCTGTTTAGCTGTATTTATATCTTATTTTATGTATTGTGGGCTGGAGGGATCCCATCCATCAGTAACCCGAATCCTTCATTATGGCTGGATTACGGAGAAATATGAGTTTAAGCCGCATAAACGAAAATTTATCAATCTTGAGTGTTCTGAGACAGAATTCGAGATATCTTTGGTTGCACGCACTAGCGTAGGTGTCACTGTTTCTTGCTACACGTTTATTATGTTGCTATATAATTATAAGTAGGTATTAAAACCCTATATCTTACTCCCTACTAATATTATAAATTTATATGATCGTAATGTTTGGATGTTTTTTCTTCAATCACGCATTAACGGCTCGACGGACTTAGATGAAACTGACAGACAGATCATGTCCTGGACTAAAAAATAAAATACTGTAATTCGGTAAAAATCACAAAAAATTATATCACATTTTAGGCAAACGCGAAACGGGAACAAATATTTCCCTTGCTTTATTAAAAAAGTATATATATTTCAGACCACCATAACAAGTTCATATATGTATTGTTAGTAAAGTTGAAACAAAATCTTAATATCTATATTAGTAGGGTAAACATTACTTATATACTATATAAGTACCTAATGTATATTATTTTTGATTGTAAAATTTGGTTAAGTTTTGGAAATGGAAATGCGTATGAACTTCAATTTGCACCTTTTGAACGAATTACGAAAATCAATTACCGTTTAAAATCCAACTGTCTTTTTCCTGTTTTGTTGATAGCTTCATAGTGATAACGAAGATTTACTGATCGATCAGGTTCGATTACGATTTGCAATGACACAATAATAATTCACCAGTATTATTTATTTATTTAAACTTTATTGCACAAAAAATACCTATAATGCCTAAGCCCATGCAGGATCACATTCTTATGAAAATAAAAGGAGCAAGATGCCGTGTGCGCAAGTAATTATTTTACTTATTGTTCTCCTGATCCCTGTCGAAATAGGTATTCACCATCAAATGGGATCTCGGTGTCTCCATTATTCATTAAGGTGGCATTAGTATAAGATTACGTCGTAAAAGTCAGAGATCACGGTATTATCTAGACAAAGGCTCACGCGCTCCACAATATATATTTCTAAAGGCTTAGAGATTCTGAGGTGAGCATGCATTACTTAGGTCAAAGAGTAGCAAGCACGTTTCTGTAATAATATCTGCTGCTAAATACAGTCAAGGTCACTAAACAGCCAAATATATGTAAACGATAAACTGGAACAAAGTACTTTGCTACTCCGCGAAAACATTAAGGTTTTCGCGGAGTAGCAAGGTAAATTGTTCAAGTTTATTGATATGGACTTCCGCAAAGTAACGCCTAAATCTGTTAATTATGTAAACAATAAAGTTATTGTCAGTGTCATAGAGGTGTATAGTTTTGGTATCTTAGGAATGTCCTATCATGTCGAAATATTCATAACTAACTTCTGCCCGCGATTTCGTCCGCATAGATGTTCGATTACATACTAACTTCCACCTTATCCCCTTTAAACCCACTGATTGGTGTAATTTCTACATACCTATCCTTTTAAGTGCACTTCTACACGCCTTAAGATACGCATGATATAAATTTCATGATTCTAACTTCAAGGGTTTAGACTGTAACGTTGTCTGTCAGTTAGTCAGTAGCCGATTTCTTTTATATGTATAAATATAACATACTGCTTACCTTTTGGTATAAAGTTAAAAATCCGCGTTGCAACACGGTCAAGGGGTTCTGGAGGGGTAAGCGGAAAGTATACCTAAGGAACAAACCCAAAGCCAACTTAAATTCCAAGGGCCCTTATTTCTTTTGTAGTTTGGGGTTCACGTAGGTTTTTATCTTACACACAGAGAGACGGCCAGCCTCCTGTACTAAAAAATGACAGAATTATTGAGTGTTTTTACACAAAAATGTGACAAATATATTAAATTGTAGCACTTGTAAGTTTTGTCGTAAAGGCCCCTAAACCTTAGTTAAGTTTTTTTAACTACAAATGTCTCGAACGCGTTACTATTAACTTATTTATTCTGGAAACAATTTGTTGCGATTACGCGTCGCTAGAGTATATTTTAATTGTAATTGAGAAGTTAACAGCATCGCATTCGAGAGGTTTATCGTAAAAAAACTTGCACTTAAGCTTCAGAACAATAAAAACTCAGAGACTTATAATACCTAACATGCGGTTTTATTAGTCATTGAGCATACATTGACATTGATTAATTACATTTGTATGAGTTTATAAATACGATGTATGGTCATTACCCATTAAATTAACGAAACCTTTAGTTTTTGTTGTAATTCCACCAATAAATAAAGTGTCTTCTAATACAAAAAACCTTTAGTGTATGTACAATCAAAATATTTCTTTTTTTCACAACGTTTTCGAGACATGTAGATACGTAAGGACAATCAAAGACGAAATGGAATCTAATTTACCTTCTTAATTTTTTTTCTCAGCATTTTTTCAAGGAACTCTTCTATTTCGGGCCAAGTCCCCAAACAAAGCGCGAATTTGGGTCAAGCACGAAACTTCTTCTTGCCTCGAGGGTCTTCTCTATTGATTTGAGTTTAGGGATTACCTCATTGTATTTTTTAGACGTATAAAGTACGTTGGGTTGAAGTTTGGTCGAGTTTTCTGCCTTTATTGAGTATCACAAAAAAAAACACGTTGAAGGTGTTTTTTAAGCGTTTCAAACGAAAA
This sequence comes from Ditula angustiorana, assembly GCA_963691745.1. NCBI lineage: Eukaryota > Metazoa > Arthropoda > Insecta > Lepidoptera > Tortricidae > Ditula > Ditula angustiorana. The sequence goes on from OY829487.1 coordinate 9,708,536, forward strand.
CAATATCGTAATATACTTACCATCGATATAATACCTATATTATTATTTCATTTCTTACTTTTAATTTTATTTATAACCGATGGACCAACAGCTTTATTGACTTGAGGACCGATTTTTAACTTTCAAGCGCACATAACATTCAATCGAAATCTATCAATCAAATAGGTGAAATCAATAGGTGAAAACGATTAAAAACCCCTTATTAGAAAATTCAAAAGACTGTGTACCGACCACTATTTCTTGCTGGTTTTTTAAATTAAATAAAACCGTAAAATGTTTTGCATTTCATTATTTCTACCGCTCCTAGAAATCGAGCGCTCGAAACTGAAAATCGGTCAGGAACCTCAAGCACTCTTTTTGAACCGTTCACAAAGACAATTCTTTTAGTCTGCTAATTTAACCTGACCGCAAATACATTAAGGTATGACGTAGATGCCCATCCAGCGCCACCCTATCCAAAGCAGCTTTGCGGATTCATCGGTTAGATGAAGAAGAAATAACCAAAGCCGAAAGTCAAAGTCAAAGTCTATGTCTGTATCAAAAATGTTTATTGAACGTCAATCGTCAGTTATCTGATTTGTATTAGAATGTCGCAAACCTAGATACAATACAATAGCTATAAAAAGTTATAAGTTCACACACTTAGCGAAAACTTTTAAAGGTACTGCTGAAACTTTTTCCTTTTTTACCCATGAATGGTCCCAAAAGTTATAATTCGAAAAAAAATGAAAGAAGATTTGAAAGTTCCACATATAAAAAATATAGGTAGGGTAGGGAGGTATTTATCAGAAACCTTTTCTTTTACTGAAAACTTAAAAAGATGATAAAAAAGCAGAGTATAGCGTAACTCTATAATCTATTTGACGTCAAGCCTACGTAAATATTTAATACTAATGCAAAGCACATTAACGCGCGTGTGGTATTTTTATCAAAGAGACGCGTCAAATCATCCATCATTATGGATCATAATTTAGACATTTGATATAAGCTACAACAGAATTCACTTTAGCCTGCATATACAAGCATAATCTTGACAGACCATCACACATTTCACCTCTCATCGAAAACAGAATGTTATACCATTTGTCCCAAATTTGTCTCGTTTTATTTATATTTTAACTCGTCACAAATGATCCCGTGGCTCTTTATATAAACGTATAGTAAACCTGCATTACTTAACATATGTGTCGTTGTGACGTTTGCCTTAAAGAGGTTGATAAGTCTCTAAATCTTGTATAGGGTAAACACCCCAACGAGTGGCACCCAATGTTCCAGTTATTGTCACTTATTTTGACAGAATTATCACCACTATAACCTTCATTTAAATTCCGTCAGCTGTCAGGTTGTCATATCTCATTACGGGAAATAAACTGACGGTCGATTACAAAATCTCGTAATGGAGCGATTAATACGAGTGTAATTTAAACGTCCGAGCAAAGGTAAGAAACGTAATTGGAGGAAGACAGACGAAAGGTCAGCACGTGCTTTATTGGATTAACAAATGTCGCTGACTTGGAGAAAAAAAAACACTCGAAACAAAAACGAAGCGACTAATAACTGTAGTGTTGCTGCACGCGTCTAATAAAGACCTGGTGATTTCTTACCATCAGGTAAGCCTCGATCGACATTGTATGAATAATTTTATTAAGGAATGTCATAACTAACAACAAGTTTAACTTAACTATTGCATTGCATCGGATTTGCAGACACGTACCAAATTTCTCGTCCAAAAGTCGTCGTCGCTAAGCAGCAATGCTTACACTGTTGTGTTCCGGCGCGGAGAGCAAGACAGCCAGTGAAATTACTGGCACAAGAGGTATTCCATCTTAGCCCTCTGGGTTGGAAACTCGCCTGCAATCTCCTTCGTGTTGCGGGTGTCTATGGGCGGCAGTGATCACTTACCATCAGGTGACCCATTCATCGTTTTCCATCCTATTTTATGAAAAAAACAAGCACTAGAATTTAATAGAAATTCACTTGTAAGATTTCACCCAAACCAACAACTTTTTAAACAAATAATCAAACTAGTAAATGCGAATGTGAGTTTATTTTGTACCGCTGTCACATTAAAAAGAAGCAACTTAAAAAGTAGCTTCAAGCGAAGCTATTGGCAAAGGAAAATATGATACACACGTATAGCAAAGTCGGTATGAATCTTTTTATTTTATTTTCACTCAATTTATGCTTCCTGATGCAATGTCGGCCTTTCGTTCAATATAGTAAGAGTATTGAAGCTCTTCTAACTTTTTTAGGGTTTCGTACCTCAAACGGAAAAAGGAACTCTTGTAGGATCTCCTTTTTGTGTGTCTGTCTCTCTGTCAAAACTCTTCTTCTCAGGAACGCATGGAAGTATCGAGTGGAAATTAATGTCAAATAATTAAAAAGCTAGATTACACCAGCACCAATAAAGGGAAAATCCGTAAACCGTGAATTTATAGTTACATCACATTTTTTTTTACCATTTCAAACTTATATTTTCACTTGGTATCCCGTACATAGTTATCCAATGGCGAATTTAAGTTGGTCCCTCAATTCAGTTTATCTTTTCGTAAGAGCAATGTTTGTGCTTAATAGTGCTTATTAAGTTTGTACGGAATCGTCGGTGCGCTAGTCAGACTTGCGCTAAGCCGGGTTTTTAAAGCTCTATTTAGTCTTTAAGAAACATGTCCGTTTTGCCACTGACTGGTTCCATAGCTGGACTTTATTAGGAAACTTTTAATAGCAGAGCCTTGAAGAGATAGAGTCGCCTGAGGGCGTTACAGGGCGAATGCTCTGAGGGACTCTCATCGCATTTTTTATGTAACAAAGCCCCGGGCGGTAGACCACGTTTAAGATTATGAACGGTCATAAAAAAGAAACTTTGTTTTTCTCGGCCGTCGCCAATTTATACCATGCACTTGTTATTAATAAGGCTGTGGCCTGAATTGCACGAAAACTGATAGGGTAACATTCGTGCAATTCAGACAACCCTGTCGGTTTTATTTATACTGATAAAATAGTAAAACCTGTGAACTATGTCGACCATTAATATGTTTTTATCCAACTTAATGAATATGAGAGGGTTGGAAGTTATCGCGCAAAATCGGAAGAAGTGGGAGGAGGGGTATTTTTTAGAGCCATATGTCTCTTATAGGGGATAAAAATATACATACATCTTCTCTTCTTTCTAATCCTGGGACGTCCACTGCTGAACATAGGTCTCCGTCCCCATAGATTTTCACAACCAATGGTCGTACAGTTGTACGCTTTCTGCATCCACCGGTGTCCATACATTATCGAAGTCTTTGCCTTATCATTTAGGAACCCGACGATGCCTCGTACAATATCTGTTGGACATAACACAGGAGCTTATCAGAGAGTGGTGAAACAGTACGAAAATAATTTTAAAACCGAAATTTCTTTCAATTACTTAGAGCAGTAGACCCTTGAAATCGAAGTGCAATGACCGTAAAAAAAAGCACATTGGTAAATTCGTAATGTCTGTTAGGACCATCTGTAACTTAATTGGCAAGGGAGTTGAGTCCACCCAAATGACAAAGATTTTTCTTTGTCTTACAATTCCATCTCTTATTGAAAGATTAAATAAGTTAACAGCTTTATAACTATGCAGTACAGTCAAGGGCAAAAATATGTATACATTTTGTCACCCTATTGCAATGGGGTAAGATGAAAAAGTGTATACATATTTATGACCTTGACTGTACCTCAGTACCTCTACAATCTCTAAACCTCTTCCGGTAATGTCAGTGAGGCTGTACCCTGCTTTATAGGCTAATCACACCTCTCATGGATTAGCATAACATCAAAGCACTGTTTCTCAAATTACTAAGCTTAACTACGAATAATCCAACACCAGAGGCTGTGCAGTATATAACCTCGTTAATAAGGCACGTCTTACATAAACATTCATGTCTTAAGTAGTAAACAACATTCTAACCTTAAATTTAAATTTTTGCCACCTAAACATCGTTTATTGGCTAAATAAAGCAAATCCATTTCGACATTTTAGGTTAGAATATTGTTTACTTCTTAAGACAGGTAAGGATGTAACAGACTTTAATAGACCTTACCGGAAAACTACTTGTACTCGTACTGATGAAAAGTCACATCATTTAGCCACATTTTTCTTATACAACAAACGATGAAAAACGAGCAAGTGGGTCACCTGATGGTAAGTGATCACCACCGCCCATAGACACCCACAACACCAAGGAGATTGCAGATGCGTTGCCAACCCAGAGAGCTAAGATGGAATACCTCTTTTGCCAGTAATTGCACCGGCTGGCTTTTGTTATACTGGTATACTAATAGTTCATCATCATCATCATCATCTCAGCCACAAGAAGTCCACTGTTGGACATAGGCCTCCTCCATGGATTTCCAAAGTGGCCGGTTGGAAGCAGAATGCAACCAGCGCCTTCCTGCCACCTGTACGAGGTCATCGGACCATCTTGTGGCTGTACTAATAGTTAGTAATAAACAAAATAAAACCCAATTGCAAGCTACTCGTAAAGCATAAAAGTCAACTGTTAAGTCGCTGCTTAGCGATAAGACCGCCTGTTGAATCCCATGTAAAATTTCCCTATATTTTTGTTTACTTGTGTGAATCAATAAAGAGTATTTGTTGTTTGTTGTTGTTGTTGTTGTTGTCACAGTATCTGAACGGCTAGGACAAGTGATCATTTTCTCTTTTGTTGCTCAGTACGTCTCACTTATACTCGGCCAGTTAGAAAGAGAAGCACTGAGTTACAAAGCGAGTCGCGGTTTGTCGTGCTAGCTATCCCGTTAATGGGTACGCGTGACTATCCCTTGAACGTCAACAAGCGAACTAATTAGGGGGTATATTCCCGTCTGTTTAATTAAGGATGTCTATGGCAGGGGACAATTATTACGGGGCTCTCGACTCTCAAGGTACAGAGAGAGGGGAGGCTTTACTTGATTATAGTGTCGCGATGTGGTACAAGCCTTATGTTTATAGTACATTGTTGTAGAGGCTGGAAAGTGAGCAATAGATGGACGAGTGAGTTCGAGGGCCGAGCCGTAGGTGAGGCCCTCGAAGAAACGAGTCCATCTATTGCACTTTTGGCCGAGACATAACATGGTGCTTTTCACGACTACTGCGACGAAATAAAAATTAAATCTTATAATAATTCTAATTTTAATTAAACGTGATATTAATATGAGCGTTAGGCCAATTATTAAGGATAACGAAATATTCTTGCCGGGAACATTAATATTTGTATTTTTTTTAACGATTCCGTTCTTAGTGGCCAGTCATTCAACTTTAAAGTGCTCAAAAACACCCAGAATCGCTTATTGTTTGAATATCTTTGCCATTTATTTCTGAAGAAGTGGAACTAAAAAGAACCTTATTTTTTTAATGAAAATAAATATGGGGTACCAGAAAAGACCCAGTGTTCTGATTGGTCGATTTTATGTCGTATGCAGCACAAGTCGTGTTCTGATTGGTCGAATCAGTGATCAGCGTACTGATGTGATTGGTCGATTTGCTCTTTAAACAGGCCAACAATGTTTTTGTTGTCCTTTTTAAATTCATAGAAGGCCTGCTCATTCAACTTACAACTATTCATTGTTTTGGGGCCTCATCACAGACCATCTTTCGCCACATTTTCGAGCAGTGGCGTGAAAATGTTATTATTATTCTGCTATATTTATTTCCAGTTCCTTTACAAAAGGTAGACGGAACTGGAAATAATGAGGGAAAGGCGGATCAGTAGTGGGACACGATTGCTGGCTAGCAACCGACCTCCTTAGAATAGCCAGAATTGTCAGTTTTTTAATTTTGGTTTTTCTGTCTGTCGTCGTCCTTCCTTTGGTATTGTCCTCTTCCGCTCCCATACAAGTTTATTTTAATATATATTCTTATTAGTTCATACAAGTATTATTTATATTATTTCCGAGCCTGACCGTCAACAAAGCATACAGTAGAAAGAATAGGATGCATCTAATACCTAGTTAAATGCCTTTTTTTTTTAAAGAGAGAGTCTGACTCGTGCTATTACTTATTCTGTTCCATGAGTTAAATTAAGATGGTGCCGTGTTTATTGCGTCATACCCATGCTACATTATTTAGGAATATAAGGCTTGACCGGCTCAAAGGGATTGAAAATTGAAACGGTTTTGATGTATTACACCTGTACAATCTGCATTAGCATATGAAAGAATTGGACGGGGAAATCATTTTTTAATCCCGTACTCGAGATTTGAATGTTTTATTAATAACAACCCCTTTTTACAATTCAGAGCACGTATTGAATTGCAAACGTTTCTCTCAATTTCTAAAATTGCTATTCAAAAAGTTACCTACACAGTTAAATGTTGGATATATTTCAAAGGATTATTGACAGCACGAGTAAATGTTAATTGTTCTAAAAAAATTATACTTTCGCGCGGTGCACATTGCGAAGCTACGAGTCGTTTACCACACCTTTTGCGGGTGGTAGGGCCTTATGCAAGGTCCATCCGGATAGCTACCACCATCTTGCTCGGTAAACCTGCCGCTAAGCAGCAGTGCTTGCACTGTTGTGTTCCGGGGTGGAGAACAAGACAGCCGGTGCAATTACTGACACGAGAGGTATTCCATCTTAGCCGTCTAGGTTGGCAACTCATCTGCAATCTTCTAGGTGTTGCGGGTTTTTATAAGCGGTGGTGATCACTTACCATCAGGTGGCATCACTTGCTTGTTTGCTTTCCTATTTTATAAAAAAACCTCTGCACTGGGGCCGCTGCAATTGACCCGCCGCGTGTTCGAGTGAATACAAGTTATACTATAAATAGAGAGGTATGCCTATCTATTTATAGTATAACTTGTATTCACTCGAGCACGCGGATACTGTATGCAGTAGGTGGTTTTTTTACCTAAACGCCGTTTTTGTTCGAAGCGATACTTCTGTACTTGTACTATTATTTATTCATTGACAATACCTTTACCGGCTCTACCTACTGCACTGTTATTCTCTAAGCTTTAGTGCACCTAGCACGAATATTCTCGATACGGTTAACTCGCTACGTAATTCAGTGCGCCTCGTTTTAACCAGTACCATTACCATGAGTTTCTATCGAAAATTCGTATTACGTTACTACAGTCGATAGCGGTTACATACGCTCCCATTTGTCAGTGAAAGAGTTAACCATAGTCGATACGGTATTTTTCGATGACATGTGTCAAATTTGTGACTCATGGTACTAATATTCTACGGCAACAGCTACAAAACGTTAGACACTGACGTTCAGATTTCGATAGGTAATTTACCGTTGGGCTCATACTAGCGATATTTAGTTATCTAAGTGAGCGCTAGAGGCGCTGTGCAATTTCCCATACAAATCGTTTTACGCTGTCGCTAGCGAGTATGGTTACGGCTAGGTGCACTGTACTCATGGTAAGGGTACAGGCCAGTAGGAGAGACGCACTGAGTTACGTAGCGAGTTAACGCGTATCGAGAATATTCGTGCTAGGTACACAGGGTCGGAATCGAAGTCTGGGCTTAGCCCTATCTCACTCGCTCGAGCTAGCGCGCTAGGGCAAGACAGGGCGCAACCCTGGCATCGAGCTCGTCGCTGTTGAGCTTAGAGAATCATTCTCCAGTTTGAAAAGAAAGTTTGTCACTGACAGCGGTGTTTTAGCCGACAAGCAATATTATTATGCGCCGGCGACTACGGTTTCGATACAAATTACGGTGGAAGGTCACTCCAGCTGATTAATGTGATACGTGGTTTCAACAGTCTGTATAATTATATTCTTAATCGAAATTGTAATATATTAAGCGTTCATCCATTAGTTATTGTCGTTAGGTAACTGTCGTCAGTAAATACCAGTTTCAAATATTGATTAAAACAACAACCACACTAAATTACATTAGCAGACACTTTTATGTTTAGCGCAGAAGGCTTATACAGAAAGCCGGCTAATTATTAGTGCAAACGAGATGAAACAAAATCTGACCTAATGCTTTAAACATAAGTAGAAAGCTCATTTATAAGCAAAACAAAACACGGTAGTCTCAAAGACAGTGTCGCTAAAACAACATGGCCTCACGTCAGATCAAGCAGCCCAAATGTTATTACTGCAGTGGTACACCAACATCACATGAGTTAATATTTCACAGAGACAAAGCTTCAGGATTACCGCGGAACGATAGGTGCCTACTACAATTTGCGGTGGTGTTTGCGTGACCTCTCACTGACGAGTTTAGTTTAGTTTGTAGTGTTAGTAGGTATACTTACGAGTTCATCTTTACACAGCAACTGTGGGCAAACTTGCTAGCGTAAATCTAGATAGTTATCCGTGTTGGCATAAATGTATGCATACGAATTTTAACGTATTTGTATCGATTGTCATAAAAGATTATGGATTAGATATAAACGAGCTTTAATGTAAATTGTTATGTTACACAGATATTAATGCAACAAGATATGCAAGGAATTCAGATTCTTGAAACAATTCGTAGCAAAAATAATTTTTACAAAATTTTCAGCGTCAATCTCAGGTTTAACTGGACCTGAATTGTTTGTACAACAAACCACGACTGGCATGTCGCCCAATGCTTTTCTTTCTATTTAGTAAAGTAGGAGAGATGGACTGAGCGACAAGCGAGAATACCAGCACGGCTGCAAGCCTTTCTGGCGACACATGCACACACATCGCCGCGCTTTGTAATGTACACATCATTACTTGGTTGCATGAAGCTTTGTCTCTGTGGGGTATGTACACTCATGTACCAATGTTGCTATGCTAGAATCAATATGGCCTATAGAACGGAACAGGTTCGTTAGCAAATGGCGTATACGTAGTTCGAGTCACGACAAACGCGCTTCGGTGTAATGCATAAAAGGAGGTCCAGGGATCTAGAGTTGCAGGAAGGGGTCGATTTAAAGTACCTAACCCTTTTTAGGGATGACTTTCAAATTAAAACGATTTTATTGACGTCTTATTAAAATAGTCGCAAAATTTATTAAGAAAAAATATTTTTAGGAAAACACTATTAAAAAAAAATTACACACCGCCAACCTCGAAATTGTTTTGTTCCTTTCTTATCATATTTTTGTATATGACAAGGTTCAATAAAATCTGATCATATTCTTAAAGAATATCAAAATAAATCGGAGCCCTGACAATATTAACTTGAGGAGCGCCTACTTTGCATAATAAACACTGACGTAATCAACGTGTGCATGTCGCTTCTAGCTCACGACACAATCGCAAACGCTCGTCCTACATTCACCCCCCTTCTCCGATCGACTGTCCCGACTTGACAACCATTACCTAACCAACCGCTCTACAAACTTCTCGCTATAACAACAAACAGCTTTACGGACACCCAAGCAAATACTCTTTCTTAATACACACCACTAAGGTCAATTGTTCCGTGAAACTCATTTTCAAAATAGCAATATTAAAATTGCTTGATCAATACTGGCTGTTCACATACACTTGATGCGATCGTCATTTAATTAATTCGATATTCGAACGCAGTTATGTGCTGTCATGTGCTCAAGTTTTGTTTTTAAAAGTTTATTTTTGCTATTTGCCAGTATCTAATGACTTAATTAAAAAATAGAGTGGAATACCGGGCGTTTTAATTCGCGTGCGTATTTTTAAAAGTGCATATATAAAATTGTTAATATTCTTAATTATGACAAGGTCGTCGATAGTGTTGTGATAAAAAGTGTGATGTTTAGTACCGAGTGATGTTTACATAAACATGTGAATGAAAGATGCTGGCTGGTGAAGAGACCAGCATCGACATTGTGCAGCGATGGCTGATGCGCCGAGGCAGCGATGAGGCGGACACAGGTTACTTTTTTAATTCAAAACTTACAAAAATGTATTAAAGTGTATTTGGCGTCGCAAAACCCATGCTCATTTTTTAACAGGTGCTTGAGCAAGTCACCTATCTTTACTGTATTGTGCTATAATCGTTAGTTTATATCACAATTAATGCTGTGTGAATCAATATACTCTTCGAACCGTGACCTGCATTTGTTCCTAATATCTACTCGTAAATTATTTTTAACTTATTTTCAACTTGCAATATTTTACACCACAAAAGAGAGATTATAATTAATTTAACTACGGCATAATTTTCAGCATATCGTGGTCAAATCCTAGATTTCACCAGATTATAAATAAAAACCTTAAGCTAATGAGTAAGTTACTTTAGTATTTCCAGATTAAAACAACACTATTTTGCATTACAGCAGCATTTATTTATCCGATTTTCAATAATCAATTTTAGAGGGAAAAAGCCACTATCTGTCAATGTCACTTGACAGTTGTTCTTTTTACTTTTTAATTATTTGGATACACATCACTCGTCTCCCTTTTGAAAAGCATGAGATTAACCGAGTAATACATATACAAATGTAATAAGTATTACAGAAAAATAATTATGAATTACATCTATAAATCTAAACGTTGTGGAGCCTTTCTGACTCGAGCAGATCTTCTCAAACCCGGACTTTCCATTGACGGCTCTCTCATCACTTCCCCAGGTCCCTCATTTTGTATTGGCAACTGTCCTTCTGCACCGTCTTCCCTTTCACTCCCTTCAGTATTCCGATTATCTTCTACCTGGTCTTCACTGTCCCTATGAACACTTCTGTTCATTTCTGTTGGTAGTCTGGTCACAGAAGGCGCCGTCACCAAAGGCGGTGGTAATCTTATCTCTGCTGGTATGGGTTCATTATTTTCCGGGGTCTGAGATAATTCCACACATGGCCTCAAATCAGAAATATGGTAGTATTTTTTAACTCCATTAACATCAATTATATATCTAATAGGACTTAAACATTTTACTATCAGCGCTTTTGTCCACCCTTTGCCCTCTTTTAAATTTTTAGACCAAACCTTGTCCCCTTCATTAAACTTTACTACTTGTACCTCTTGTTTATTACTTGTCACAACTTTCTTAGATAATACATTTGATGGCTTTATTAGTTCAAAACGAGTTCTTGGTTTGTACTTAAACAATATTTCATTTGGAGACATACCAGTAGAATTTGGACTGTTTCTATATGTAAATAAAAAATTCTGTAATAAAATTTCTTTTGAAAATAATGAGTTCCGTTCATTTAGTCTCCCTAATGCTTGTTTAATTGTTTGGACAGTTCTTTCAGCCATTCCGTTAGATTCCGGATGATATGGTGGGCTTTTAAGAGGTACACAGCCATTATTTTTTAGAAAAGTGATAAACTCTGCAGAAGAAAAAGGTGGACCATTATCGCTAACTAAATATACTGGTATACCCACAATGGCAAAGGTTTTACATAATTTTTCAATAACTTGTGAAGCGGAGGTGCCTTGCATTATGTGTACATCAAGCCATTTAGACAAAGAATCAACAATTAACATATATGTCACAGAGTTTTTCATGAAAAAATCTACATGAACTCGTTCAAAAATATTTTCACATTTTTTCCAACTTACAGGTTGACTTATCTTGGTAAAATTTCTTGAAGACTGACATACATCACAACTAGCTACAACTTTCTCAATATCTTCATTTACATTTGGCCACCAACAAAATTCTCTCATTAGCATTTTAGACTGCACCATACCTTGATGTGAATCATGAAACAGGTTTAAAACTTTACTTCTTAACTGACTTGGAATAATAACTCTATTTCCCCAAAGCACACACTTCTGCTCAGTCCCTAACTCTGCTCTTTTATTGAAGTATGGTTTTAGATTGGAATCATTTACAAAATTAGGCCATCCCGACACCACATATTCATAGACTTTACTTAGAATAGGATCTTTTTGTGTACATTTAGCTACTTCTAGAAAATCCAATGGAGCACTATCACCGAAATTAAAATAATTTATACAGTCTGACACATCAACCATTTCCGGCAATGGTAACCTTGACAAAGCATCAGCATTCCCCAATAATGTTCCTTTCCTGTAAGTAATTTCATACATGTATCCAGATAGTATCAAAGCCCATCTTTGTAACCTTGCATTAGCTGTAATAGGAATTTTCTTTAGAGGGTCAAATATAAATTTTAGTGGCTGATGGTCTGTTACAAGCACAAACTTCCTTCCATATAAATATTTATGAAATTTTTGAATCGCAAATATGATAGCTAATGCTTCTTTTTCCACCTGAGAATAATTTTTTTGGGCATTATTTAAGGTAGCTGATGCAAAGCATATAGGTTCCCTGTCTATTTGGTGACTTAAAACTGCTCCTAGACCATACTTGCTTGCATCTGCAGTCACATACAATTCTTTTTTACAGTCATAATGTACCAATAGTCCATACTCCATAATCAATTTTTTACTGCTTTGAAAAGACTCATCACATTCTTTAGTCCAGCGAAACTCAACTCCTTTTTTTAGTAAGGCATGCAAAGGTGCCAAGTGATCTGAAAGCCTGGGTAAAAATTTTCCATAATAATTTAAAAGTCCTAAATATGCCTGTAATTGTGTAACTGAGGTAGGTCGTGGTGCCTTTGCAATAGCTTCTATTTTTTCTGGCAATGGTTTTATTCCTTGTTTACAAATTAAATGACCCAAGAATTTTATTTCACTACAAAAAAACTGACATTTATCTATATTTACTTTGACTTTGTATTGATTTAGTTTTTGCAACACATTCTCTAAATTTTTATAACATTCTGCTAAACTAGTACCAGTTATGATCAAATCATCTATGTAGGCTCTAACATTATTTACACCTTGCAATATCTGATCCATAATACTTTGAAATACAGATGGTCCACTTGACACCCCAAACTGTAAGCGAGTTGGTCTAAACAATCCTAAATGAGTATTTATAGTCATATATTCCCGTGAACTTTCATCTAATAATAGTTGCTGGTATGCTCCACTGAGGTCAAGGACGCAAAATACACTAGCTCCAGACAATTCTGCAAATATATCTTCTGGTAGAGGTAGAGGATAATGGTCAGTATCTAACATTTTATTTAAAGTGACTTTATAGTCTACACATACTCTAATCTTCTTATCATTTTTTTGAACTACTACAATAGGACTAGCCCATTCACTATGCGTAACCCTCTCAATGATACCTGCTTTCTCTAAATTTAATAACTCTTCCTCAACTTCCTTCTTCTTTGCAAATGGAATAGAATATGCTTTGTGGAAAATTGGTGTAGCTCCATCCTTTAGTTTTAACTTGGCCTGCATGTTAACAATATGAGATGACCGATCTTTAGAAAATACTTGTTTATATTTGTTTTTAATGCAGTTAATCAATTTATTTTTTTCTTGAGCAACACAATCTTCCTGTACATTACACACTTTATTTACCTTAAACATCTTTTGCCATTTGGGAAACAATACAGATAACCAATTTCTGCCAATTAATGGGTTAAAATAATTACAACTCTCAATTACTATCAGATACAAATCTTGCTTCACATTTTTTGCTGTTATTTTTATTGCCCCCAATACTGACAACATTTCTCCAGAAACTGATTTTAGTTTTACATTACATTTCTTTAGCTCATATTTTTTGAAATAGGTATCATAGTCTTTTTTATGTATTACTGACTTACAAGCTCCAGTATCTACCTGCATATTTAATACTTCATGGCCTAGTCACAATGGAATTGATGCACAGTCTTCCTCTGAAATCTTCATGATACTGCCCAACACTATATCCTCTTCATGTGCTCCGTCTAAATTTCTATCCGAACTGTTATTTTCTTCCTGTCCATTTTCCATTATCCTTATGTTTCTTCCCGTCCTTAAGTCTCTGAAGCGGCATTTGTTAGACAAATGACCCTGCTTTTTGCATACAAAGCATGTCCACTCTTTTTTGAAACATTTGTCTGTAAAATGTGCCCCACCACAGCGCCGACATTCTACTCTCCCTGTATTGTCATAACTCTGTCTCTGGATGTTTTTATCCTGTCTCCGGTACTCATGCTGATTATTGTTTACCTGTCTATAGTTTTCAGACTTTCTTTTTTGATTAACTACTTGAACATTTGCCTCAGTTTCCGGCTGCATATTTTTAGTATCTTTTTCAGCACTCTCAAACGCCGTGGCCAGTGTTATTGCCTTCTCGAATGTCAAATTCTCCCCTTCTGCTAATAATTTGCTTACAATCTGTTCGTTTTTTATTCCACATACCAGTTTATCTCGCAGTGCTTCGTTTAAGAACGTTTTAAACTCACAGGGCCCAGCCATTTTTTTTATTTCAACCACAAAATCACTAATCGTTTGGTTTTCTTTTTGTTTAATTTTGAAAAAGTCATACCTTGCTGCTATTGCAGATTTCTTTTCCACATAGTGACCCTTGAGAACTTCTATAAGTTCTTTATAAGTTTTGCTGCTCGGCAAGTCCGGAGATATTAAATTTTTTAGGACTTCATAACTTTCTGGCCCTATCAGTGTTATGAACAAGGCAACTTGCTTGCCACCGTCTTTTATATCATTAACTATGAAAAATTGTTCCATCCGTTCCGTATACGCCACGAAATCCTGGCCTGGGCGATAGTTTTCTATGGCTCCTATCATCTTGATTGTTGATCCTCGTCGCCAATTTAGTATTTCCAGATTAAAACAACACTATTTTGCATTACAGCAGCATTTATTTATCCGATTTTCAATAATCAATTTTAGAGGGAAAAAGCCACTATCTGTCAATGTCACTTGACAGTTGTTCTTTTTACTTTTTAATTATTTGGATACACATCAGTTACCACGCACTGCATAAAGCTAAACCTGATCATCGAAACTTTTGTAACCTTAAAAACATAGTTACACCGTGTTGAAACTTTATACAAATTTTAAAAAATGCGTTTTATTTTTTAATGATAATTAAATTTCCATTAAACTTCGACGTCTTTATAATAGGTTAGTGCCAATTAATCATTTCCTGGGACAGCCGCAAGTGACGGCGATCAACTTAACCAAGTTCGTTGGAGGGTTTTGGTTAATTTAATATTAAGTACCTGTGGAGTATTCACATCTATCCGAAAAGGAGCTAACGTTAAGATTAAAGTGAAATTCTAAAGATATAACTCGATTTTTTTAAGTTGAAAAATGTTGTAAACAATCTTACTAAGTCTTTTTTTGCAAAAGTGGTAAAATATAATATATGTATAGATAGCCTTTTTCAAATAAATATTACCGAAATAACATGATTTGTTTTTAATATCTTTGTTAGCAGCTCTTATCGATTTTAAAATTGCACTTTTGCAAAATAGGACTTACCAAAATTATTTATAACAATTCTCATCTTTAAAAAACGAGGTATAGTGAAAGTAAAAATGAATTCTCGACTACCTAACTCATAAAAAGCAAGGTGAATTGCTTAGGTACGGTTGCTGGGAAACGGCTTCGAAAAGTTTCATTCAATGCAGTTCGTAATTTTTGACTTAATTAATTAATGTTTGTATAGGTTTATTAATCGATTAAGTACATAATAAAAAATCACACTATAATAGAAACAAAACTGATGTAGTAACAATTCTAAAACTATCAACGTAGCCCTGTAAATCCTTCCACTTTTACGGTGTGGGGAATACGTCACGCTCTTTGGTCACGCTATACCTAACGCTCTAAAAATCTTCATTTTTGTTCTAACATAAGAAGACAAAATTCACATTCTTGCTCTCATATTTGAAATACGACATTAATGTTATCTATTCCATGGACTGACTTATAAGGTACCGACCAATCAAAAGACCGTTCTAGTCATACAATGTTAATGATGCTTTTTGTGCTCCCTAGTAGATAGCGTAAAATATATCTTGAGGTATTTTTAGTGCCTATTGAAATGTATGTCGCACTTTAAAAAGAAGTACAATAACACTGGCAACTTATAACATTTTGTCAATAAAAAAGCTAAAAGAGTTCAATCTAAAACCGTAATCAATTACAATTTATAACATGCATACCTAGAGACAGAAGAAATTCAATTTTCTAAGAAAATAAATACTTAACTGATATGTACTTTCTTACACCTAAGGAAATACAGGAAATGGCAATTACGGCGATTAATAATTTCTCGGCAGCCATTTCTGGGAAAAGGGATTTAAAAAGTAATAAGAACGGCCTTTAATTGCCATATAACTTGATTATTATTTCACTGCATTAGTCGTGAAAAGCAATATGCAAACCTCTTTGCAAACTGAATTATCTACATATATCTATAGTACCATTTTATTATGTTTTATAAACATACAATCTGACACATAAAGGTGTTGCTTATATCGGTTCCTGCGGTTTTCCTAACGCAAAGACTCTACTAACGTGGAAATTGCGCTCGGATCTTAAATATACACGTCTAGGTAGGATTTTTGACAGGTAGATTGCACCAAACCCCTATTTCACATAACTTACATAAATTTTAGGTGACAACGACATTTCAAAGCACATTGCGTATCCAGTAATTAAGCCCGGTACAAAAACTCTTCGACCTGGACATGCGTGCCGAATTGTCGTTGTCACATGTCGAACAGCCAATGCTTTTTAGATTTAATGTAATATCAAGGAATGTGGACAGATCTATTTCCATTACATATTGCTGTGGTAAAACAGACTACACCCAATGGTTATTCACAATGTCGAACAGATCACCGACTTAGATTCTATTTACGTTGTTGCCAAAATGTAGTCTCGAAACCATTTAGAAGAACACTTATCAGCGCCATTTTAGTAGCATATGTGCCGAATTCAATCACAAATTGAACCAGCATACTTCGATATATGAAACCACTTTGACAACGGTTCGTATCCCCGCAGTCTCACAGTAAATGTTCGATAGTATACTAACTTGAATTGCTATTGTGCTAAAAGAACGGACTACCTATAGGCTCATAACAAGATATAGGCATTCGTACTGTTTGTACTATAGTCAACTTCTAAGTTACATGTTGTCTAAACTGGAACAAATTACCTTGCTACTCCGCGAAACCAAAATCAATTATTTGCATGCTGTGTATCTAACTAAAATTTTACTAACAGATTTCTGTTTATAGGATTCCGTAATCAAATCAAACAAGAAAATATACAGTTGTCATCTTTAGCTACTTTATTAAGCTTGACACTTGCAGTTAGAATTGAGCCTGTTAAACGCATTGATTGTCAAAGTCAAAATATCGTTATTCAGTTCACGCATATAAGAAGCACTTTCGAATGTAAAAAAAAAGTAGATTGACGAAAGAAAAGCAAAGTACCTAGGTACTTTGGTCACCAGGTCATCAAGAAATACCCGTTTATGTTTATGAATGTAATTTTTTTTTTATTTATATGCTTGGCCTCGCACAACTCACGAATGTAATTTTTATGTCGCAATGCACTAAAAGCTAATAGGACGAGTATTCTTAATATTTCGTGCATAACCAGAGTTTCTGGTTCTAGCGTTCCATAACTCAGTGTAGGGTTAACATACAAAAGTAGAAAAAAAAGTTAATATGAATAGTTGTGGTGTATTTTAACCGTATATGCCAGCTAAAATTTATAATTGTCATGTATTAATCGATACTGCAATTGTTTAATTTAGTGGTTAATAACTGTGCTTATTTTAAACTAAATTAACTGTCATAAAATTGCGATTTACCTAAATAATACACAGTAAACTAATGTCATCTTTTTACAAGTTTTTATTTAGCTTCACCTACCGCAGTCTGTAGTTCAATCTGAACTTTATGATCGGATTGACTTATTTGTTATGTGTATGTATGTATTCCAACGAGAATACAATTATACCATAAACAAAAAATGATTTTAAAATCCTTCTTTTGAACACTGTCAGTCATACGCATTACGCGGTACGGTATTTGGTTTGCGCTCCGCAACTATATCTCTTGGACGACGGTGTCCGAATAAGAAAATTAATACAATAAACTTTTCATTTCCTGTATGTGTAATCTCAGTTTACACTCTCAACACTGAACCCTTTTTGTATAAATAGCTGTGAAATTGCACTTTGACAGAAAAAAAACATGATTTCACCCTATTGTTTTTACACTGACTGCGGTTTAATTTACACTGTTGCCTTCTAATACGGGCGTTTATGCAAATGGTTCGAGTTAGCTATCTAACAGCGTTTAGTGGAGCTCCGTCTGAGTGGTCTGAGTGCTCGCTCGCATTCAACTGTTTCTTCGTATTAAGTAGTTTCTACAGTTCACTTCTTTCTTCATTCAAAGCAAAGTTGTGTTAAAGTTGAAAATTTCTGTATCCTAATTTACCTTAGCATAAAAACTTACATAGATCATATCATAAAACTATACCGACCTTTCTCGGTTATAATTTCGGCAGCTAAAGTATTGTTCTATTTAAAATAATTGACAGAAGTATTGATAGGAATCGTAAGCAGTGCCGTTTTGAAAGCGGCTTTGAATAAATGTGTAAGTATTTTAAATAGAGTGAATACTCCATATAATAAACCACTGAAGTCAGAGCACTTTGAACGCTTGAAGAAATGTCCTTCACTGTGGGAAACTTAGCGACGAATAATTAAATAAAAAAAAACTATAATAGAATGTTGAAATATTGAAATGTAGGTATTTTTACAGAGTACATAAAGTCTAGTATTAGCAACCAAGAACCACCTATTTATAACATTATCGGGACTTAAGCGCGATATAAATACATAACATGGCCGAAACGTCGAGGTAAATCAACAATATTTTTTTATCGCGCTTAAGTCCCGATTATGTTATAAATATGTGTGAAAGTCGCGAAAGTTTAAAACAATTTTTCAAGAACCACCTGTCCGTCTGTATGTCCGTTTGTTACAACCATTTTACTCAGCGTCTGCTGTGATTATGACTGTTTATAAGTTAAGAGTTAAAGGTCACGGTCACTTTAAGCCAAAGGCGGTAGAAAGAAAGAAAGAAAGTTCTTTTGTATTTTTGGATCTCAAACTGTACATATTGCTTTTGCTGAAATACTTATACGCCAATTTTATACATCTAAACTTATTTCGGTGAAAAAAAAACGGGTTATTTACATTTTGGAAAGCCTGCGGCCATTAATTCATATGAAAATCCTCGAAAAGTTTTCTCTCCTTATTTGCCAACTGGACGTCTAGTAAATATATTGTGCCTTCTGCTCTTTTACTCAGTATGTATCTAATTGATAGTTTTGTTGGCAGGTAGCTCGAGCGGGTCGCCGGGCGCGCGCACCGGCCGCCGCTCGTCGCTCGCGCTGACGCCCGAAGACGAGCCGCTGGTAGACGTCACCGTAAGTACGCGTCTACACATCTACTAGTTCATTCTAAAGCAGCATTCTATACTCAACCTGCGGCCCGCCAGGCCTTGGTTAAGGTTGAATATAGCTGTTCTAAAGGGGGTGCGAATTCTCGTATGCAAGTTGCATTAGTACATTGCGAACTACCAAGGTATATACATCGATTGATTGAGCCGCGCAATGTATTATTAAACCGCGATTAGAATATAGTTGGAGAGTGACGTCAGCCCACTGTCATTTCATACATATAGGACTAAAGCTTAACGCAAGTCTATGAAATGACAGTGTGGAGACGTTACTCTCCAATTATATTCTAATCGCGGTTAGATAAGAATGCAGCCCGCAAAGGAGAACTCGCACCATGTCTATGGCCCTAATCCTCCTTTAGACTGGTACTGAAAAAAAATCTTCTTTGTACTAGGCAATACTGACTGAAAGAACCGCCTCGCTGTCTGAACTCGCCTCGTGTCCGCTTTAGGTACAAATATTAAACCCTTGAGCCGAATAAAACTTATATGCCAGTACTTCGCGAAGCTGTTATTATTAAAGTTTAAAAAATAGAATTAGAGCGGAATTAACACACAGTCTTATTAGAAGAGTGTAAAGTTAAGAGTACATTGTGTGATAGTGATACCGTATTTCGTAAAATAATTACTGTAAGTACCAAAACAAAACCAAAAAGAAAGTTTTCCTGTTTTTAATTAAAAATCCAAAGAAATTGATTGTTAATTGATTTGTGTGTGATTATTGAGACCCATGATGTAATAAAACTGGAAAAATATTAAAAATAGCGTTCTTAAAAACATTCTGAAAATAGGTCTTTATGTCAGAGGTTGCTCGGGAGTTAGGGGCTTTATATTTATAAGCAATAGAGTGTTATTGAAATAATTTTCATTATTATCATGGAAAAGGAACACAAATTCACTGTCACTTCGTAAGCTCGTTTTCTAGCTATTTATTGTAATCACTTGCAAAGAAAACTAAAGGTTACCGAAGCTTTGCGTTTTCATGGAATCTCTTTAAAGATTTTACGCTTGCTCAATTATGATTCCACAGAAAAACTTATATTCCTTTTTGTTGGTAGATATTTCGAATATTTAGTTCGCTGTTTTACCTTGTCATTTTTTAAGGAATCTTTTAAGCTTCGAAGCACTTCGCTTCTACTATACTAATCTTATATTAAACACAATATTCAATAAGTGAAGCTTTTTTTTATGGAAAAGGGAGATAAGTGCTATCATAGACACCGAGCAAACAGCGAGGCTGCAGCAACTAGCTTACCACCGCTGGCTCTACCACTCTAAAAAATCATTTTTATTTTCACTGTAACACTTGTAGTTTTTATTATTGGTATAGCTTTAAAACATTTAAACTAAACTATCGAACAATTTCAAAAAACAAATAACTAAATTAAGTGATCCACTTCATTACTTGAAGATTTGCGATGAAGTTTCATCGTTAGTGTCGAGTCTATAGGTTGGTGCCAATCGTCACCAATTTCTATTTAATTATTTAACCTAAAATCGAATTGCGGGGAATATTGTATATACTTCAAATTGAAGTGTTGTAGACCTACGGGTACATCGACGAATGTGGTTCTGCTACGGATTTTATTATTCTATCACACATAGAAAATCATTTATTACAAACATAGCAAATATAAGGGCATTGTTGAATTGGCTTAGCAAAACAAACTATGTGTAGTACTTATACGTCTTTTTTAGCACTCTCGTGATTATTTGTCAAAAAAACAAGTTGATTTGGAAAAGATTATAGTTCTTTATCGTAGTTACAATCGATACGATTGGTCTATTGTAGGTAGCCAAAGAAGGTCTCTTGCCTATTATCTAGGTTAACAGCGACGATAATGATAACTTACACGAAATACTTCGTTTCATCAATGATTAAAATATTTTAATCAGCGCGACTCTGATTGATAATACTTACGATAAATATATTCTTATCACGGTTATCGTACATTAAGACAATCGTTAATATGAATTGTTATTCTAGTGCTTCTTCAGGCCCGACGCTGCGTAATAGTGTATTTGGTATTGGAATATTTAATTTTAAATCGGACACGGAAACATTGAAATTGTTTACGCGGTATTAAGAAAGTGAAGTGCAAAATGTGACATTATTGAACAAGAAAGTAATAAAGACTACAGATAAGTGAAATAACGGGTAATATTAGTGTAAATTACTTTAAATTCGATTACAAAGTCAAGTGTTTGTTATACCTATGTGGTGCACCATACAGTTTTTTGAATCGATTCACTGACTTTAGTTTGAAAGCAATTTATCAATCAATAATCAGAAAACATGAACAATGATTACTTTGCCTTGATTTGAGTCATCACAATTGATTTGCCAGTCTGGCAGTAGATATAAACAGCTCCCGTATTATCGCAAATAGTAATTTCTGTAAATAATTTAAATCACAATTATAATCGGATAATGAGCAGATTAAAAAACTATTTCCTGTAGATAATTCTCGTGACGTTGATCTTGTTTCCTGTAGCTAACCAACAATGGCAGGTACAGCCAAGAACGACGTAGAAGTTGAGAATCCAGAGGTTGAGGATGTGAAGAAATTAGGTTGCTGGGCGAAATTTAAAAGCTTATTCGAAGACAGAGGGTTCGACTTAGAATATGAATACCGGACACCTACGATAAATGTTTTAGAAAGTCGACCTAATGCGAATGGGTTCAGACGCATTACAGAGAGAAAGCCTTCTACCGAAGAAAGGAAAAATTCTTTGGGTAAAGTTGAAAATACTGAAGTTGAAACGGGTGAGGACAATTTCTACGAGCAATTCGTTAACAGTGATAACGTGATCGAGGTTAATGATTCTGTAAAGAGACAGTCGAAATTACGAAACCGTGTGTCGATGAGACCCAGTTTGTATTTGACTAACATCATGGAAGAAACTACTAGCATTAAAGAATTTGATGAAGGTGATGAAATTGAAGAGGTAAGATTAGTATTTAAATTCGTATTTATAGGAATTAAACTAATGAATGGGCCATATAAGACAATTTATCTTTTTACGTAAGAAAGTGTAAACGGGAAGTCTCATTCGCGACACGACTTATTTACAACGCCGTCATTAATCATTATATTTATATTATTGGTTAGTGATAAAACTATTCCTTGTAATATGTTTAGATTGTTTAGGAATCCTCCGAATAAAGCAACTCTAAGGTGTTAGCACTCCGCCATAATGTAACGCAAACATGACAAAATTCACTAAAATTCTCCAAAATAATAAACTTATAATTCGTACTAGGCATTCAATTTACGTAAAGGTTTTTACTTAACGAAGTTTACTAGTAATACTAGACTTACTTAATGTTGTTGAGGAAAACCCTTTACCTAAATTGAACGCCTCCACACAACCACAAAATAAACTTGATCAAATTCAATACGCTTAATTTGTTAGTAAACAGCATGGCAAAACAAATGAAGAGCAGCCGACAGGTCGCCTGTGGGATTCGTCTGTATCTGGAACACGGTGCCCCACTAATTGGATTAAGATCCTGACCTCGACATTGTGACTCGTCCAATAACGGTAGCCGAGAAAATTCTGCGACTCGCTAAACGTTAGGACCTCTGATTTAATTTTGTTGATTGGAATTTGATCGTTGCCATCATCCTGACCAATGTCTGGATCTTGTGTAGAATAATGTTATTAGCAAATCCTCTTCTAGCCAGAGCGTACAGTAATTTTAGAGGCCAAAAATGGGCTCATATCAATTTAATTTATGTGGCCTAGTAAGTTAAAAATTGTGGCGTGCCCAATTGAAAATATTTTTTATTCCTCTGTGTACCCATTTAAATGGTTGAACCGCAACGTTAGTCTTCAATGAATTTTACTTTCACTCCTTCTAGCAATTGCATTATTGGGTTAAGAAATGATTTGCCCTTATCGGTCCACCAGATTATAAATAAATAAACTATCACACTATGTAACTATGCGTAAGGTACATCCAAATTATCTCTTTACATCTTTCTTCTGTGAAGAAACTGTTTCTTACAAAATACAAACTACATTTCAACCCCTAAAGTCCCAATCGGCTCCTTTTGTCCATTTTCCCATTCGATGTGGCATCAGTAAATTCACTAAAATCATCGCCTGATGAATCCTAGGCAATATGGAGCTCCCGTTATTGTCGGACAATGGGGATGGACAAAGCCAGCCGATTGACCCAACACGGTCGCCGCACAATGCTAGGCCCTGAAAGAATTAATTTCTATTGTATAGAATTGCAGGTAGCTGAATACGCAAAATATATATATTTCTTTTCTCAAATGTCAGTGATGCGTTTTCATTTTATCTGGGAAATATTTTTCAATCGCGAACTTTTAACTTGGACAAAGAAATGTTCGCACCTAAACTTTATTTAGTTTATTGAAATTTATTGATTCATTATTACTGGCTTTTTTTAGATTGGGCATATTGCGTGTCGGTTTTAAAGTCTTAGCTAGCACCAAAATGCTTTCACACACCCACAAAAAGAAAGAAAGAGGAAGATAGAGAGAGAAAAAGAGACTACGTTTCAAACTTATAATTCTCTTCTTTTTTCGTCGGGGGTTAAAAAATCCACGTATAAATTCATTTCTTCGCAATATAGAGTTCATTTAAAGTGTTTGTTTCTACACAATCGCAAGTTTTCACAAATATTTTAGTTTTTTTTCGCAACTTACTTTCCTTTTTTACTTAACACTTCAGAACGTATGTGCTTCAGTGAACTATTGCCGATTATACGTGAAACATCTAAGTTCTTTTTTACCACAAATGTCTCGTAACACAAATCCACTCTTTCATGAACTCAAGCATTGATTTAAAATGTTGAATATTTCTCTATTCGGTGGATTACGGCCAAATCCAGCATTAAGCCGGCTCCTCGCCGTACGCGAACGTGTCGGGAATGGGATCCTCTAAACAAATCCTTCGTCTGTTTGTGTGCTAAATTGAAATTTATTTGCACGGATTGTTGGGGACGATGTGCTCATAACACAAGAAAATTGAAGGCATATAACGCTTTCTTCAATCTTTAAATATTAAATAAACGGGCCGCTTCATGTGACACTGTAGACGAAATTGACGAAATGAATAAACCAGTGTCTATCAAAGCCCATTTTATAAATATTTCAGTGCTAACAGTGTTTCACATTCCTCTACTTTATACATATGTAGCTTTACTTAAAAATGCTAACATTTGAAAACTTTTGACTACTTATTGAATCTCGGAAAAATGGCTAAGTTCGACTGATCGTTTTTTACGCGATATGGTAAAAATATATGTGTATTGATAGATCCAAGTGTAATAGAAAATATTGTATAGAATATCTATATAAATAAAAATGAATTGTTGTTCGTTAGTCTGATTAAATCTCGAGAACGGCTGGGCCGATTGAGCTGATTTTGGTTTTAAAATGTTTGTCGTAGTCCAGGGTAGGTCTAAACGGTGAGCAAATATGCCTCCAATAATTAGGCGGTACGAAGTTCGCCGGGTCAGCTAGTTATAAATAAAATAATATATCTAAAAACAAGTTAAATAACTCTGCGGTGAAGAGAATTTTATTCTTCATCGACGACATTTAGGTGTCTTGTGTCCCAACATCATCAACCTATTCAGTCCACTGTTGGACATATGCCCCTCCCAAGGCGGGGCACTGTGCCCGATCACAGGTTTTACGCATCCAATTTCTGTCAGTCACTTTTAGCGGCCTGCATTTTATGTTTGACCGCAGTGCTACTTGGTAAGTGATGACGTTGTTTGACGACAGTAATCTCTCAAGTGGTCTAAGGTGTATATTATAAGAAGATACCGGATCCTTGAACGTATCCCTTAGCGAGTGGTCGCTCCATCAAGCAAAATCTCCCCACTTTACGCTGACCTGTGTGTACTGTGTAGAAGTCGTATTCGCACCTGTCGGTCCAATATTTTCAATGCAAACTGTTTTAGACCGCGACGGCTGGCCAACCTCAGCCACTGATTTATAAAGCCCATAAATAACGTAAATAAAACTGTAACGAGCTTAAATTATCTGTTATACTTTGTTTAAACGTAAATTATGGCCGGATCTTAATCAGCTAGATTTATTTATCTGGACTGTAAAACTTTACGATAGTACTCAGGATGGCTGGTCACCTGTGTAAAGAATTCGTGAAAACAAGTTATAGTGTAAGGAACAGGTTTATCGCAGTAGAAATTCTCGTACCCGGAAAGAAAAACATTTTGTAAAATATAAGCATAAATTTCTTTTAAGTAAACTTAGAACTAACTGCATAAATGTTATTAAATCAAAATGAAATTAATCACAATTGAAATAAACGTCACCAAGAAAACTGAAAATTAAAAACGAATCACCTAACAGTACTGTAAAGTTAGAATCCTGTAAATATCATACACCACATTTGAAAGAATTCTAGAAAAGCTTAACATAAATTACATGTCGGTTAAAGTAAACGGCAAAATCATAACCGAATTAAATAAGTACGTTTAAAACGGGTTTTCTCGCTACAAATATGGCACAAAAGGACCTAAGTGCCAAATTATGTAAGGCTTAAAAATCATGCTTGATAACTGTAAACATAATTTTAGATTAAATGATTAAATATGACCCAAGAAGTTATCTCTCCTTTCCTTGTTCATGAAGTTAGCGCTTTTTTTGTATTCCATTTACCCCAAAAGTTGTATTTTTATTTTAATATTAGTATTTTTTTCTTTTCTGCCAGTGACATTCAGGGAAGACGACAAAAAGTTATATCCGGACTTTCCATTGTGGCGGCATGTTTAATAGGGCTTTTATTCAAAAGCATAATGTTACAATTTTGAAATGTCACCAAAGATGGGGTATTAGCTTTTGTGGGAAGGAAACATTCTAGTCTACTAAATGATAGTGGTACTAACCGTCTATTTGAGATTATCTAACTAAGTGATATACTAAACGAGCCAAAACCATACAAATTAAATTACTACGAGTATAGCCAGGAACCCAATACAAAAAATACTTAGTAATATACACGTAATCGTAGTAGTAGGTACGAGTAGATAGAGACTATTGATTTCCACTTGCTATGATCCTGACATACATCTTTTGCTTCACGTACTCGCACTCTCATCATAACATTCTTCATGCATGCTCGTCGGTTTAGGGCTTATCCCCAATGATTTAAAGTTACAGATTGACAAAAGAAAAGGTGTGACGTGGTGAAATTTTTTAGAACTAGGCACTCAGATTTTCCGGCATTCAATTATAAGCTTGCCTTGGCGGGCACAGACTCCAAAAAATTTCTTCACTTACTGTCATACATAATATTAGATGATTTATACAAATACATGACGTCTAATATTATCAGACTAATATTTTATACAAGATGGCGAGAATTAGGGGAGGCCAATGTCCAATACTGGACTTATCACGGCTGCAAATTTTATACAAACAGGCCCTTGTTTTTTTGTTACATACGCCATATCGAATAAGAGAAGAGACTTTAATTCAAACGGCATAGTAATCAGCAGACAAGGACATAGGCCGTAGTTGTAATGTATATGGCGCCGAACTAATAGCGACCATAATCATATAAGGCCGTCGTTTATTATTCTTTTGTTTTTGCGTCCACTTGAATAAAACGAAACCGTTTTAAACTTATTGACTGACTACATAATATTATACATAAAAACTTCTCTAATTACGCAGAAAGGTAAAAATATCGACAGTGGAAATCTCAAATGTCGTAAAGGACAATAAGGGACACATGTCCCAGGGACATCCCTTACGAGATTTCAGGTTTCTAGTATCGATATGTAATCACGATCATGAGGCTTTTATAAAATTAAATTAATCCTCTTATTTGTACTCGCATACCACATCTTTATAAGACAAAATTACCTACGTGTAGTGATATTATAAAAATGTTGGTACCATTTGGTCACTCGCTTCATTTGAATAAGGATTATGTTGGACGAAACAAAAAAAAAAACATGGTTGAGGAACAAAACGATTTGAACGTAAAGTGAACCACCAGCTGGGAATTCACTTGTCAGTAGAGATAAACCCACATTCAAGATATGTCAAAAAGACCTTTTTTTTTATGAAATAGGAAGGCAAAGAAGCAAGTGGTACACCTGATGGTAAGTGATCACCACCGCCTATACACCCCCGCAACACCAAAGAGATTGCAGATGCGTTGCCAATCTAGCTAAGATGGAATACCTCTTGTACCAGTATTGCACCGGCTGTCTTGCTCTCCAAGCCGGAACAAAACAGTGCAAGCGCTGATGCTTAGCGGCAGGATTAGCGAGCAAGATGGTGGTAGCGATCCGTACGGACCGTGCACAGGGTCCTACCACCCGCAAAACCTGTCAAATCTCTTCAAAGTCTGTCATTTATTTACATATCTCGAATGTGAGATGACTCTCGACAAATGTCTGAACTGGGGAGACACCTGAGAATGTTTTTTTACTAGCGCCTCATTCTCATTACACATAAAGTTAGTTTAGTTGCCTTATGTAGCGTTCCCAGGTACTTTGTCAAAGGTTCAATTATACATAAAGAAACCCTGTGATGTTTACATCTTCAAGGGTAGTTTGTTTATGGAGTATATTAAATAAATTGTTGGCCAAGCGCGTTTAATAATTTCCTGAGCGCGGGTTTACTCCCGCTATAGTAGTGAAGGGAACACTCCATTCACTTTTTGAGGTAATACCGGTTTTGTCTTTAAGTAGATATTGTGAATTTCAGTTTGTAAAGATTTTATTTGAGATTTCTCTTATTCAGGTATTCTGTTATGCTAGGTGATGGAGTATAATTTATTTTATAATAACTTATGACTATTTAACGTCAAAGCTTTTGGGCGACTTGCTTGTAATATTTGAATCATAGGTGCTCATATAAATACTTATGGTTCACTAGAAAACAAGTAACGCGGCCAACCTTTTGGATACCCTTTCGCAGAAACAGCGGCTTGGGTGATATTTTCCCCTTTAATTTGAATTAAAATGTTTTCATTTTTATTTTATTTTCCATTCATAATAAGTTTGTTTCTTTTTCTAAGTAAAAGTTTCATAGTCTGTTAAAAAAAAGCAACTAGGTAATAATTATATCCATTGCAATTGTAGCTTTACCATTTGTACCAGAAAACCCCTGTTAATAAAAAAAATCGCGAATGCTGACTAGCAACTAAAAAGAACCTTCTCGTTTATCATTTTGTCGGATTTAATATTGTTGTATACGTACCATATAAATGGCCACGACAAATTACAAAAACAAAAGCTGTGTCGGGCTACCGTTACCCATTTTGGAGTATCAGTTATTTGATTGAAAACGCTTACGCTACGTAGCATTGTTTAAACTGTGGCTCTTGACAATGATTTTCAAACCAGAGGCTATTGTTTAATCAACCGTTGTATTTTTTCTAATCGTATTTAATTTAGTGTAATTATGTTTTTTAAACGTGTAGGTAGGTATGTAAGTAAATAAAATAAAGTAAATATTTAATTATCCAGACAAATATTCTCCTTTTATCTTTATGCCTATTGTTAGACTCTACAACACCGAGCGGTTAAAAAGCGGTAAAATTTTCCAGAAACCAGAACCCCGTCGGGTTTCGGTCTTTAAATTGTCCCTTCCTTAGTTCGGTCAGTACATCGTCATTTTAGTATTTGCGGTGCTGAATACTAATTAACTCGGCGTTTAGAAGCTACGTGCCAGCCGGCGAGCGTTTATATTTGCATTTACATTCCTGGAGACTTTTCAAAAGGACTTATTACCTCTTCAGTGGTACTTTAAATTTAAACCTAACAATGTTGGATGTAGAGTTTACTTTAAAGTATTGTCGAAATGTAAATATGCCACTTTCAAGAGTTAATTAAAGTTACAATTTAGTATAACGAACTACAAATTTACTGTGCGCCTTTAATCCTACTTTTGTGTACACCGCACCGTTTTACATAACTTTACATACGTCGTAAAGATTTATTTAAGTGGCCACACATGGAACACATATTGGTTGTTATTTCATAGATGCATAATGTCAACACCTAGAGGTGATGTATACACCTACTCTTACGTTTAGAAACGTAGATGTATAGCCTGTTCTATATCCCACATATGACTATAGGCCCGTCTCACAATCAGAGAGCTTGGGCGCTGGTTCCCTCGTGAACCCAGTACGTCTTGGAAACTTCATACATACCATTAAATTTATTTCCAGCGAGTATGCGTTTGCCCATAATGATTTCTTTCACGGAAAAGCTGATGGTAAATTTCAAATTAACTTTCGCACATCAATTCCGAATAACACAAAGGTAAAAAAACCTGGGTTCGAAGCCACAACCCATTGCTGGTATGAACGTAAGGCAAACCATTAGGCTAATTGAAGACTAAATGTTTAGTAGACATTTTTTGCGACAATTTCAAGAGTCGCTACTGACAATTGCAAACAATGATTGCCGTTTTATACGTTTATATTAATACCGCTATTCAATAAAAATTCTTACTGTACAATTATTTCAAGAATTGACCACCAGTGTCATCGGAAATGCCATAGTAAATAAAATTAAGCGAAGTACATTGCTGCCTTTAGACAGAACGCTAAGTATCATGTAATGGTGCAAAGGGGCAATGTAAATCCGTTTGTCGACTAATAGCGAGCAGCAGTGCTTGCGCTGTTGTGTTCCGGCGTGGAGAGCAAGACAGCCGGTGCAATTACTGACCCAAAGAGGTATTCCATCTTAACCCTCTGGGATGGCAACGCATCTGCAGTCTCCTCGTCGTTGCGGGTGTCTATAGGCGGTGGCGTTCATTTACCATCATGTGACCCACTTGCTTGTTTGCCTCCCTATTTCTTAAAAACAAATAGCGAGTGGCAAACTTTTAATAATCGTACTGTACTTACTTTTGTATTTTCTTAACACGCAAAAGCTTGAGGAATCACTATTTATATGAAGAATACTACAATAACTTCGACTTAATACAGGCACGTGATAAAATATCCATTTAGGGGACGAAATTGACGTGTCCAGGGGCGGGAGGGGAGGACTTCCGTGGAATTTTCATTAAGTCGGATCAAGGGCTTTCATTAATAACGTGATTAGAGCCGCTACGTCACAAGTATGTTCGATAGGGCGGGCGTTACCGGGCTTAATCTTTTTTAATCGATTACCGGACATTTTAGTCCCCTTTAATCGGTGACGCTGACGATTTAATGCTAGGGCATTTGTGCTAAGAACTTCGCGGCTAATCATCAATTTGGTTATTTAGATGGCTAGGTCTGTCAGCAACAGAAGTAGGCATCTAGTTTTTGTCCGACACACTCATTTACCAAATAATATTTTTCTATGTTATTATTTTTTGACAAATCGAATGCATATATTTTTATGTAGCTCGAAGTAAGATAGGTACTTGATCAAAATTTCCAAATGCCATTATATGCAGCTGTAACTCTTTAAGGTCTGTATCACATCGATCGCATTGGATATTTCGTTCTTATAGATAGAACTTTTAAAACGGTCTTCAACTACCTCTATATGCTTAAAAGCCAGTTGTGTTACAGCCAACCACGTTTTGTAGCTAAAGACTGACTGACAAAAATTACCTAAGTAGCAAAATGACGACCGCGACAAGCAATAAAAAACAATATAAAACATTTGTCAATGCTTCCGATTTTTCTTGATGTACGTACGAGATTAAAAACTGAAAGAGTAGCGACACTTCGCGTGTCTGCAAAATAAATCACGGCGCGGAAGCTATGGGCGAGTCAATTTATCTCGCTGCCATTCTCGTCAAATGCCAGATTTGACAGTTTGCCACGAATTTCCATGTCATGTCGAACAGCGGCCATGTTTGATACTAAATCATATACGTGAATGAATGGAATACACGTTAGGGCTGCCATTAAGATCCAAAACAGCCGCATTAACGTGTTTTGTCTATGTATTGTACCTAAATCAAGTTTTTAGCCTCAATGAATTTAACTCTGTGTTGGTGTTTATTTATGATAAACAATAGTTATTCCAAATAGTTGCAAGTAAGTTATCTCGGAAAAGGTGGAACTAACTTTGTTAAAGAACCATCACAAAGATGCTATATTTTAGAGAATTTATGGTAAGAGAATTATACGTTTAGGTCACACAATTCTTTAGACACTAGACACACTGACAAATGGGAAAGGGTTCAAGCTAATATTATACTTGTTTTTTCATCACTCAGTTGCTATATGGAGTTGGGGTGGGTCTTGATTTTTTTTTTCAGTAATTGTATGTCTATTTGACTCACAGAAGCCGACGATTTCGGTGCAGGTCTGAGTTGTATTTTGCACTAGCAAGTAAAACGTCGCAGTTGCACAATGACTGTAAGCAACGACACTTGTTTGTGTACCTACGGAATGGCTTTTTTAGACAAACAATGGTCTTAGTTTTATAAAGACTATCTTAGCAATCTATATAATCGTTATGGCATTATTAAGAGGAGAGTGAACCCAGCCCTCCCCATTCAAACAGCAATAACGTTTTCCACCCTCTAAACAATAACCTATAACCATGATTTTTTTGTATGTTGTCATTATACCTTAAAACTAGATTTATATGTTTTGATTTTTTGAATATTAATCATAGTTTCAAAAATAGTTATGCTCCTTTGTATTGTATGAAACTTTTAAAATGTAAATATTGTCAAATCTATGAATTCTAATGTTCTAATATATATGTCAAATATATAAAAAAAATCAAAACATACCAACCTAGGTCTAAGGCATAATGACAACATATCAAAAAGTCATTGCCATAGGTTAAGGTTTAGAGGGTGGAAAGCGTTATCACGGTTCGTATGGAGAGCGCTTTTTGGGGCTGGGTTCACACTCCTCTTAAGTCGTTTTCACAAGTTCTTTAGTCTACTTTGGAATATTGAGGTTAAAGCGTCTTGCTCATCAAGACATCTCACTACTTACACCAAAGATGTTTTGCTTACCAGAGCAATATACAATATACAACTTGGATCTCCTGAACCGAACCCAAAACGGACAGGACGAAATAGCAAGGGTTCCGTTTGACGCTTTATTACTTGCCATATATCGTTTTACAGCATACTGCTAGCTCGCCTAAACTACTAGAACTAATATCCTCAAAAACCTTTTAGGCTAGTGTCCGGTTGGTGGCTATTCGAACCTCGCGTTTTAGGGAGTAATTAACCAACAACTTTGGGCCAAAGCAAAATGTAACGAATTGCGTAGGTTACTGTGCACATAATGGTTTAAAAACTAACTTCCTTTGATAGAGCCCGTAGCTAAAGAGCCAAGTAGTCAAGTTACCACCAAATGGCAGAGAGATTTGAGACAAATGCCGCAAGAATGGGCATCGCGATGTTCCTGGCTGACCTTGACCTTAGACATAACTATAAAGATTAACTTCCTTACTCGTTAAAGTTTACCGATCTCTTTTAATTCACATAATTATATTTTATTCTTTACATTCTAAGTTAACGTCACAATGACATAATATGAAAAAGACGCATGTGTTAACTAATGCAGGTTTACTGAGTGCTTATGAATAAGAGCGTGTCGCGACAGCCATTGCAAACATTGTCTCTTTTTACCCAACTGCCATCACAAGGGAGGATCATGTTTTTCGAATGTTTGTTTGTATATCTATGTGAATGTTTTTTTTTCCTCATTGATTGGTGTCACACACAGCGCAATAATTTGTCCACAAATTAATGCACTGGTAACGATGTCCATCAAATGTGTGCCTCTAAATATTTATCGTGTGATATTTGGTACATATTTACATATATACTTTCTATAAAAAAAGAAATATTTCGTTCCAAAAGTTTTTTATTCACCAGAAATAAGGTTAAGGTCTTACCAAAAAAAGGGGTAGGTACAAACCCACGTTTTCTTTTTAAGTCTAAAAAAATATTAAAATTAATATCCAGTTTTTTGTTGTTTTATAAGTTTTATTTGTTAGATAACTAAAACCTTGAGTACATGGAATCAGTATTGTGTGGTTGTTCGCGTGATCCTGACTGTTTAATAACACTTGTTATTTAAAAGAAAATACTGCCAACATCCTTCACATGAGTAATACATATATGTTTGAAACTAAAAACTCTAGCTTAAAATGGCTTAACATCCGGAAACTGCCGTTGTTACCCCGTATCAAGTGTAAATTACTCCCATTATAATTATATTTAGTAACAATATTACACCGCGCTATTAAATTCCAAGCAATTACGAATTAATTACAACTTCTGCTGTTAATTTAAAACACGTTAAGCCAATAATATTTATAATGGATGTTATCTTTAGCATATTGATGTGCTTCATTAAGCTAATGTAATTTTGAGGGAAGTTGATGTACTCGTAAATACTTCAACAGGAAACTCCCAAAATTTTGTTTGTCTACAAACTGGAACAAATTACCTCGCCAATCCGCGAAACCAGTACAGTGCACGTGCAAAACAGCTGCGTTTGTGCGACGTAGTATATTTTTAATGCAAAAAAACCCACCCTCATCCACTTCTACACGAAACAACATATATCACACAGACACAACTATAAGCCACCACCACCAAACAGTAAAACGACAAGATCTACGCGCGTTTCTCCTCTACACGAGGCATCATCTGGATCGAATAGTACGACAGTTAGCTTCTTGAACATACAGCCTGTAGATATAACGCTTAGGTATACTGGTCCACCAGGTGCCTGGCTCATGCCAGCAAACATTCTGAATCAATGTTGCATCGTTGACTCTGCAAAACCCGTTACGTAAAGTATCACGTTATGTTTACAAGAAATGCGAAAAGAAAAACAAACTTTGCTGGCATACAGCGGCGACGATAGCAACACTCCCATTGTTTTGTTACTACATGTTTGTATTTGCCCCACTGAAACTTTTGTATTAATTTGTATTCATCGTAACTCAATGTAAGTAATTTTATTGGTGAGATGAAAAAATAGCTACCTGCAAATAATTACATACAAAATGACTAAAATTTTGTTTTTGGAAAACGCCTTTTTTGTCGACTGTATTTAAAATGTAGGTACTTAAGTGTGGCATTGTCAAGTTGCTGTCATATATGTATATGCAACATTTCATGGTAATCGAATAATTAGAAATGTTAAAAAATATGGTATGGCTAAACAAAAACTCATAAAAATTTAGTTGAACAGGATATTTTCAATCAGTAATAGGTATTTTATTATTTGGTGCCAGTGTAGACATGTGCGGTAAACACGATCACTCTTAAACCATTTTTATGATATCAGCCATTTTTCAAACTATAGAATTTTAAAAGGCAATCTCCCTTGCAATTTTCTATCTCTTTATAGTGCAGCGCGTATAACCGCGTCGCTAGTGCGATAAATAATCGGATCATATTGCCGCTGTCCCGCATACCCCGGAGCCCCGGAATCCCACACTTTCTCCCGGGACTCGGCCGGGATCCGTAATGCGATCATTCCCGTAAGAAGCGCTGAGTGTGAACATTATTTCTCGGGGGAACTTAAGAATAGAACAGCTGCGGCGAGTAATGACTCCGACCTGAGATGCAATAAGTAAGTGTGATGAAAAATACAGCGGCCTTTTGCATTTCATGCGTCTTAGTAACATATATGTAGACTGCTGGTGTTTGACTAGTGGAAAATTTGTTTCTTGTAACCTTCTTTTTGATATTTATTTGGGCACACACGGTACAATAGTACCTTTAGGAAGAAATTTAACTAAACTAACACATTCACCATGCCGCTATAATACATTGAAATTTTTTCGCAGGCTTTTTATGTTGATGACCTAATTGGCTTTGTTTTTATTTATAAAATAATTGCCATAATATAAATGAGTAAATATCTTAGGACAATTTAAACCATTTGACCTACTCATAGTTCCAACCTAAGCAAAGCAAAAGTTTCTATTAAAAGTACTTTGGATAACGTATATACAAATTTTATATAGCTAAATATACACTTGAATACATTACATTTACGGTCTACGATTCAGGTAGAACGTCATATTTATATTTGCCTTTTACAGATATCGAACCCGCAACTTCTAGTTTCGTCGTCAGGGTAGGAGGTGGGGGTCCAGAATTGAATTACAGCGGTTGTTCTCATAGGTACTATCTATAACCACCGCCTATCTGGCTGTCTAAAAATACTTCTCATATCAACCACCGCCAGTAACTATGGAGCTACGAGAATATTCCACGGGGATCTTGTTAAAGGCTGCTGTGCTAAAGTCAGTAAAGAATTCCCACTTGGTTAATATTGATCCGATGCTTATCAAAACTACTCAAGTTTCAATCATTATCCTTGTTGTGAGCACGTTACTAGAAGTTATACTTAGAAGGTTTACTTACTGGAGATAATAACATGTCATGTCAAAATATGTTTCATTCCGCTTTCAGTCATATTGCAACGGTCGTGGTCACGAAGCAAAGATAATTTCGTATTAGTCTCGGTCGGGTCTACTATATTGGAATCTCTAATGACGTTTGTTGTATTTTATTGTTTGTTCTAAAGGTTTTATTCGAGAAACCGTTATCTTTTTAGGAAAGTTATGAAACAAAGCCTACCAACCTAATGGGTTTTACGCGATCAAAAATCCTGTGTATACCTAGTGTATACTACTGGGATAAATTAATTACTTATTTAAGTAATGCAAATACCTGATACTGTTAATGGAGAAGTTTAATTATTGTTCTCTTCGTTAAAGTTTTTTTGTGTTATTTACATGTTATACATGTAATTCGGACATAATTGTTCGTCTGCCTTCAGAGTATGACATACGGCAATATACCTACACATCTATAAGAACTAGACAATGCAAAATCGGATATTCTCTCTAAGAAATAACCGGTTAAAACCGGTTTATTGTTAGCGAAAATAACCGAGTTTGCATTCCCTAATAAGAACAACTGCAGTGTAATTGTTTGTACCTCCTTATGTTTCAACGAATACAGATAGCAGATATTTATTTATAGTGAATTTTTAGGTTTAACATAAAGTTTTACGACAAACTATACGTTAGGACAAATGATATTTATAAAGGTAGATGTATGTGATACCATCAGCACACAAATATGGCGCGCGACGACAATCTTATTTGTAAACCAGTACTGAAAGTTCATTGTAATCTTATTAGGCTAGTGACAACCCTTTAGTAATAGTTAATTATATTGACGAAAAAGACCCGTTTTACCATTATCAATCACATATCGCCTGGCATCTATCCAACGGCGGATCCAGGGGGGAGGGGGTCATGGGGGTCATGACCCCCCCTGAGCTGGTTCCAGAACTAAGGTGGACCACTAATTGAACATAATGATTTTATTTATATATTTTGTCACCATACAGAATATGACAAGACCACGACTATGTGACCCCCTCCTGGCGCCAAAGCTGGATCCGCCCGTGCATCTATCGGCACTTCGGCTATAGCTGTTAATATTTCTTTGTATGAAAACTGATAAGAAACCCCATCCTGCACCAATTAGCTTCGTAACTTTATCGCTTCGCCCTGGAACAACATGAACTTCGGGGAGAGTCGTTGCTGGTTGGATAATATTTATATTAAGTATCATACCGCGATTAGAATATAATTGGAGAGTAACGTCAGCCCACTGTAATTTTATACATATAGAAATGAAGCTTGACGCAAGTCTATGAAATGACAGTGTGCTGACGTTACTCTCCAATTATATTCCAATCGCGGTTTGATAATACTACAGACTTGAATCGAATCATTGGGTTTTAAAGAAAAGTATGTAGGTATTTCTTTGCTATCACACTAAAGTCATAAAGCGGAAAAGTGTGTGGTATAGTTTGTGGTTACTTCTTCACTCTAAAACGGCTAGATGGTTTTCGATGAAATTTGTAAAAGAGATAGCTTATACCCTGGATTAACAAGTAGAATTACACCGATGAAGCCACGGGTAAAAGTTACTATCGTAATAAATCGTTTTTCTTTTGTTCAATATAAATAAATCACCCTTGTCATATTTTTTTTAATTCATCATTTGACAATAGATTAGAAATGTGAACTGAAATTCTATTAGCTCACATCATAACTACCATAACAAAATGTCGTGACATTGTTCTATCCAGTTCCAACCAAATCTCAAGTCCCGGGGCTGGTACAAAAGTTCACATTGGTCCAAAAGTTTCCTCGGACCAATTTGTTTTCAAACAATTATTAAATTCAAATGCTATGTAGTGACAACACAAAAAAACTAGGGTAATAACAGGACTCGATCCTGCAACTTCAGCATTCTGTGCCTTTTGTTTGCCAATTTCGCTATATTACCAACTACCATACCCTAACAATTTTACAATTTTGAATGTTTAACATAAAAAAAATCAAAATCAGACTTTCGTTTAAAAAAACAATTATGAATTTCCTAGTGAATCTAGTATGCACTTAATAAATAGGTACATAATATTTAAAACATTCTTCATAGCACAAACAGCAATAAACTTAACTGATCGTTAAAGAGGGAACTGAGAGAAATTGTTTATATTAAAATTGTCTATCTATGCTCGAAAGGGATAGATATATCAATTTTATAGAGCATACTGTATGCCTCTCTTTCGGAAAATGATACTGTCTTTCAGTTTCGTCTGTAATGGTCACTTATGTGTGTCTTTGACTGTACTTCATTCGTAGTCTTACTGGCCGAATTTTACATCAATATTGCCTTGGTTACACGGGACGAGTAAAATTATGTGGGTAGTAATACATTGATTTACGTCACCCCGAGCCGTAAGTAGCAATTTACCGCCCGCTACTCGAGCAGAAATTTCCACTTCCTGGCCAGGGGAAGACGTAAAATTGTGAACACACCTCTAGCGGTGATGAAGAAAGCCTGAGGTCGCATGTTTATCGCCCTCGCCTTTGGTTCGTGCGACAAGTTCCTGCTATCTTAGACATTCTTTATTTCACCACCCTCAGTGTGTAATGTACTATTGTGCATCTGGCATTGTAAGGTTAAAAACCATGATAACCGCGCAATGTAACGCAACTGACCTCTTACACTCGCTCATGTAATCAAGGCGTATTCTACTGTATATGAACATTGATGTATATTACACGGAGGTGTCTCTCTGCAGAACAGGTCGCCGCCGCCTGCGCACATCCCCGCTGCCTTGCTGTACACGCCGCCGGAGCCGCTCGAGGTATGTCTTTATTTATAAATTTTATTGCACTATAGCTTTTATTCTTTTAACCGCCATTGTTTCATATTTTAGCCCCAAAATATCCAGCTCAGTTCGGCGTAGTCTTATATTATAGTTAAAACAAATATCATATAGTTTGGGTAGAAGTGGCGACACGGGCCAGTCCGATGGAAATTGTGTTGGCAGGTAATTTATTGGTACAAGATACGATATTAGAAATATATAACCTCATCTGTTATTTGACGATAACAAAGGTTATATGTTAGATCACATTTACAGTGATTAATTGCGAATGGGTTGCCTAGCTATGTAAATCGCGTCCTGATGCTGTTAAATAATACAAATTCTAATTAAATTTTTTGTATCATGTTTCCCGATTTGTTATTCATAAAGATCGAGCATGATTCATTATTGTTGCCTAGATTTTTTTAAAGTTAAGTTATTTACGTCGCGCGTAAAACTTAACATCTAAAATCTAGGTGGCATAGATGTGGCTAACTTTTGCTAAGACAACCTGTTTATTACCGTTGGTAAAATTGCATTTATTTGTACATATTCATACATCGTTACTTATATGTAATTAATATATTTGTTTAGGGAATAAAATAATCTTTCATTTCATAAAAAATGCGATTAAATAGCAGATGAGGATATATATTTCTAAAGCCGTATTTTAGACTATTTTAATAAGAACGTGTCAGGCACGAAATAGAAAGAAAAATACTCACATTCGTTGGCCGGCGACAGACTGAGCAGTCTGTGGGCGGAGCGTGATTCATTCGATGAGTATTTCTTGCATTAATGTTTAGATACGATTACAGTCATTAAATTATGACGATAAATTGTAGTGGGCGAAGTCCTAAAAAATGTTCAACAGAAGATAATACTATACTTTTCTTATAAAAGGCACTAAACTAACAGAACTCAGACTTGTAAACGGAGTTTAATTTTAACGGCTACCTATTATTTCACCGACACACTATTCGCAGAGTGCATCGACTCGCGAATTTTTCGTTTCCTAAAATGGTATGTTCTTAGAAACCATTACTATTTCGGAATGTTTAAAAAATAAACCTAAGTCTCAAAACATTTACGGTTAACTAGGAAATACAACGATTAAATGAGTTTCATTAAAATGCGGGGCCCCCAGTTTTAACGCATAACTTATTTACCTCTTCGACTTTTTATTGATATTGGTTTTTCTAGTCTTTATCAAGTAGGAAACAGATCAAATGAATGGTAGAAACTTAAAATTGAATAGTTGCTACAAAACTATCAGACGCTACGCGCCGTAGAGGCTTGCTCGAAGCTCTACGCAGCGCTACTGCGACTCAATGCGACTCGTAGACCTCATAGCGTAAGTAGTAAACAAGATATTCTCCCGATAAGCATTTAGTTATTTATGTCAACGGTAGCCTAAGTAATCAGTTCCTAGAACAACCTTGTTTACGTATAATCTATATTACGCGTGATTTATTCAGTGTCTACCTAATAAGTAAATCACAGTAATCATGGCCATTGATTCCAAGATAACAGTTTCAAACGAATAGCTATCAGAAAAAGATTGTAAATAGTCTATACCTATTTACATAGATAGATTTGTCATAGATCTGTGTTTGTCACGTATTTGTTTTTTATGGAAGAACGAGGAGAACGAGCATGCGTGGTTACCTGATGGGAAGTGAGTACCAGGTAACCCGAAGAAGAAGAAGAACTCCTAGTGCCTAAAGGTCTTTAGGCACTAGTAGTTCTTCCTCTCTAGTAGTGTCGGTTTTTTAACTACACAAATGGAGAAAGTGGGAGCTATTAAGAGGAACGAGAAATCGATGTAAATGTCGATTTTTTTATAACAATTTTACACCATATTATGCACTAATGGTTTGCATACATCAAAGAGAATATAACCACTACATTTGAGCGACCACATTACGCTAATGTACTCGTAGACATTATTAGTAGCATTTTTATTTCGCGAGATGCTTTTTGCTGACTGTACCTTATTATTTTATTGTTATTGAAACTACAAATACGTGCGTTATTCGTACGTGGAATTTGGAAGTAGGGATGTAACTTTACTTGGCTTCTATTTTAGGCGGCGTATCAAGATGAAACATGCACCACATTCTAAGTTAGACTTTCAGCAATATAAATGTAAAACTGAATTCAATTTCATGCATCAATTGGGTGCGCTATGCGCGTACTAAGATGCAGACAAGCACAAGGACAAAACTCTAAAGATAATTGTTTTGGCTTCTACCGCTTTTATAAAGATCCCTCAAACTAATATCTCCTATTTAGACATTGGCCAGTTACAATTTTATGATACCTATGTTTAGATTTATTAGCTTAATTTTTCCCACAGCTGCTATGCGTGTTCCCGGACCGAGCGTCGCGCGTGTGCGCAGCGGCGTGCGGCGCGGCGGCGCGCGCGGGCGGCGAGGCGCGCGCCGTGCGCACCGCGCGCGAGTCGCTCGACGCGCTGCGTCGCGACACGGACGCGCGCTTGCCGCACGTCGTGATCGTCGATGCGCGGCAACCGCAGACACTCGACGCACCGTTGCTGGCCAGGTCGGTAAATGTACAACAATACAACACATTACAATACAAACACTCTGTATTGTTACATCACTCAAGAAATCACAGCATGAATCATCCCGACACGCGTTCACTCGCTACGTAACATAAAAAATCAAAAAGTATCATTTTTGGGAATGAATTCAATCAAAAACAGAATTATCATTTGCGGTTGCATTCGATGAAAGGATCAAATTATATTCTAGTTGATAGGGTTGGTAAACATTTATGAATAAAAGGGATACTCTCAAAATTACTGCTGTCGATCGAGAATTGTTAAAATCAGTAGTTAATTATCGAAAATAGGCCAACACAAACAGATGGGACGGATATCCGGTTACTAACCGGCATTCAGCCTATCCGGCCAGAAATTTAGTATCCGGCTGGATACTGGATAGTAGTTCGAATGGTTATTCCACTAAATAGTCGCCGTCTAATAGTTAAAATGGTATCTATCGTTATCATAAAACACAAAAATATTCACTTTTTAATCCATCTAGTAGCGCTTCTGATAAGGCGCCTACGTACATTAATCACGTACACCACAGATAAATATCAAAATTAAAATAATAGATACATTTGACAAACTAATTGTAAGAAATACTTAAATAAATTAAAGTCAAACTACGACTTTTTTTCGTAGTACCGTTTACTGCAAAAGGCAATTCAAAAGAGAGTTCTCGTATGCGAATTGCATTACATTGCGGGGTTCGATCGACCGAACGATCACATCATGTCTCGGTAGCCCGCAATAATCCAACTCGCATGCGAAAACTCGCTCCATGTAAATGGTCCTATAGACTCAGGTCGAGTAGCTTAATAATTATCGGCTATCATTATCTAACATTAAGAAGCGGATGAAATTCCTGTAAGGAGTAACGAGCCATTACCGGCCTGCGTCAAGCGGCGATTAACCCCGATGGGGTAATGACGCTATTTGTTCTTCAGCACCGGGTACCAGCTAATTGATAAATTTGAAGTTCTTAGTGAATAAACGTTCGTTAGGCGAGCGCGGTTGACTCTCCACCAGGGACGAGCGAAGAAGCGGAGCGGCGTGTTAGGAAAAAATTAAACCACATTTTAGAAACAACCTAAAAGTGTGCTATAAACATATTGTGTCCGACTGCTGAGCAAAGGCCTCCCAACGCTTCCAGTGCTCCCGGTTCGATGCTATCAGCTGTCAGTCCTGTAAAAAGAAGTCTAATTCGTCCCTCCATCGCCTTAAAGTAAACAATCAATTTAACCAGCTACGTACAAATTTATAACTAAAAAAATCACAAACAATTTTTAGTTAAATCAATTGAAGAACATCCGCTCTGTAGCTATAAATTAATGAACTTAATATTGATACCCATAAAACTTGGCCCCATTTAAATTGCCGACAATCTTGTACCACTTTTATACGTTACCTAGGCGTAACTATACATAATTATCTAATACTAGCGGACGCGCGCGACTTCGTTCCCGTGGAATTAGTAACCTATGTCCGTTAGGGGTAGCTTTCTGTCTGTGAAAGAATTTTTGAAATCGGTTCAGTAGTTTCAGAGATTACCCCTCTACATACAAACAAACAAAAAACAAACGAACAAAGTTTTCCTCTTTATGAAATTAGTGTAAATAACCTGCATTAATATGAATACAACGTGAGAGCTAAACAAAATATATTGATACGAAAGGATACATTTTATAGCCCGCTAACAAGCACTCATACTTATAAAGCTCCCACACACGTTCATATTATACATGCCAGTTTGCGGAAACCTTATAGAATTGCGATGAGATCGTGAATGGACCCGCTTTTATTAGCGTTTGAGATTTTACTAGAATATACATATTTGTACATTTCAAAGTATTGAAGACATGTTCCGAGTTTTGGTGAGTGGGAGCTAAGAATAAATAAATAAGAAGTGTACATTACATAATTCTGTGTTTTTACTACCCGACACGTAACGTGATGTTGCTCTATTTCAATATGTACCTACAATAAGCTATTTCTATTTTAACTGCCTTAAAATATGCATACATACAAAATTTGTAAATAAATGTAAAATCTTAATCAGTTTTACGAGTCCCCTAAGATCTGACCTGACCTGATCTGAGAACTGAGTCGTTATCCATAATAACGTTTGTCCTAGTCATAACTTGTAAACCTTTTTATAAATATAGAACTAAACTAACATAAGTTCTATACAATAATCGTTAAAAAATCCTGAAAAGTTTACGGTAAATCCATTAAGACAAATGTTGATTAGGACAAGTATTACCAATGCCGCTCATTTTTATAGCTAAGGCGGGAAAAAGTAAATTAAGTTTGGCAGAACTAAAAGCCAAATTTGAACTTGTAAGTTCTTCCTTCTAAGTATCGATATTATAATCCAATTTTGCAAAAACAGGCGTTAACAACGTCGGACCTTTAGAAACCAGCCGAGTGCGAGTCTGACTCGTGCACCGAGGGTACCGTATCACCATAATGCAATTTTTTTTTTATTACAAGAAAAATTATAATTTCTACATTTCATTAAGGATGTTTAGCGCGAGGCCGAATCAAACTTGACCGGTTTTAAACATTTGTTGTTTTATTTTAGAGTTTGCACTTTAATCGCACCCAGCTTGAAGCTTCTATCGATAGCTGTTTTTATATGATACAGAAAAACAAAAGGACTATACATATAGCGGATATTCGTTGAGTTTTTTGCCGGTATCTTCTCATCAGAGGTTTTACCGAACCGGTGGTAAATTTTTTGACATTCATAAGTGCTACCTGTAAACCTAATCTGAATAAAATATTTTGACTTTGACTTTGATTCATGCCAGAATATCCGCCATACTCTGTGAAAATTTCAATATATTAAATGTATCAAAAGATAAAGCCTCTCAAAGTTCGGATGGACAGACGGCGAAGGCTTAGTAATAGGGTCCCATGGGCACGAACCCTAAAAAGGTAAAATTAATAACTCGTAAAGTCCCGTTTTTGCAAATAGTTATGATGTAAGTATGTGTGTTTTTATACTATTTATTATGCATATGTGTTATGCTATGTATGTCTTATGTTTTGTCATCAAATATAGACAGTCTTGCTATATATGCTATACATATGCTTGCTATATTTGCTAATATAAATACCTATAGCTTATATATATATGTATACAATATTTTAAAAAATAAATATTTTCTATTCTATTGTATTCTATTGAAACTTCTACTCTTCTTTGTGCGCGGCGCTGTGTGCGTGAGGGTAGTATGTAATTTTGATTTGTGTGCCGTTGTCCGAACAACACAAATCAATGCTGTATATATATATATATACAAGCTCACACACATACACACATAACGCCGTGCTCCTTGATGAGTTGTGGTAAGTATTCTTATCTGTGCCTGCATTCTATTGTGAAAAAGTTACAATCGCCAAAAAACGATGAACGTAGTACCGACGCGTCTACATCATTCTGTCTAAATATTTACCAAGCGCCAAAGGATCCGCAATCGACAGATCCATCAACCGATAAATC
Source organism: Ditula angustiorana (assembly GCA_963691745.1). Lineage (NCBI taxonomy): Eukaryota > Metazoa > Arthropoda > Insecta > Lepidoptera > Tortricidae > Ditula > Ditula angustiorana. Next base: position 9,752,992 of record OY829487.1, read on the forward strand.
GTCCCGTGTGTTGAACTCCTTACGGACCGGAATAATGCTTGACGCAAATAAATACACTACGTACGCTTTAGGTGTACGCATTTCCATACATTTAGTATCCTTATAAATTATTCGGCGACGGAAAATAACGAATACCTACAGGTCTCTTTTACTCCGCCCTTGCGAATAAAAAAACCGGTCAAGTGGTTAATGCTTTCTGGCAAAGGGTTTCTGTACCTTTGGGATCAGGATATGTAGTATATGTTTCACCTGGCCGTTACAATAGATCGCTTGTAATTATTTTTTTTTTTTTTGCGATATACTTGTACAGGCATAGACACCATCATTTTGTCGAAAATTCGTATTTCTCTAAAATGTAAAAAATACAATTCCTTTTTTAACTGTCAAGCGTGTTGAGCTCTTTGAACGGATGGCCAGGTCTCATAACTGATGGTAGCGTGACTAGCTTAAATTAACGGGGCACTTGTTTAGGAGCATTAATCACTATAATAAAATTATGCATTTTGGGAAGTATTCTTCTAAGCTATTTCAGATGCAGGACTGCTGTTCAACTTAATTCAATGATTACGATCACTATTTATTTATTCGCCAAGTAATAACTATGTCGTTTGTAGTCAAACAATGCCACATTTTTATTACTACTATATGCACTTATCACTTAATAATCTAGATGTAGCTCTTAACAAGACAGCGCAAATTTAGTTTTTTCTCTCCCTGCTGCTCAATAACTAGTTTCATACATTACTTTCTCATTTTCACATGCACGGCGTTTAATATAAGTTATAAATTTATGGTTACAACACAATTCTAAGCATATTCAATCCAATAAATACTTGATATTTCCCTCGTGAGCACGTTGACTGAAACACGGCAGCAACACGTTCGACTAATTCCGTTATCGTTCATTTTCACTTGTCCAAAACAATGTCGGACAAATTTCGTTACGCCGGACCTGTTCCGCTGAGCACATTAACTTGTTAAGTCAGGATTATTTAATTAGCATTATAATTAAGCTATTAAGGTTGGATGGATTTTAGCGCAGATAGAAATTATGCATGAAAATTTCATTAAAGAGCCGTTTTTTAAAGTGCACACTTTTTGAATATACCTATTTTAAAAATAATATTCTAGACGCTCCCTTGTATGGCATGACGTAAGTTAATGGCATTTTCTATTAAATTTTAAAAATTTCGTACATGTTTGACAGACATTTTTCCACGCACATGCTAGCATTGTTGCCAAAATTAGGAATGAATTTGATTTTGCTGAAGATTTGCGAGATGGCCAAGCTGATGGCTTTACCATTGAAATAAAAGGGAGTTGATATGAAAACTGGTAGAAGTGTTTTCGAAAGTTATATTGTAATGAATTCTACTTGTCAAGAACAACTTGGGGTCACTTCTAACGCAACGGAGTAAGTGATAAAAATTCTCCTAATACAAGTTCTCAATATCAAAATACAATTTCGAAATTTTGTAACAAAATAGAAGACCAACCGACGCTCTACCAAAATTACCAAAGTGACTTACAAATTTATTAACCGCTTAACTTTCTGCGAAATTTATAAGACGAATGGTTGAAAGAGTTGTCCCCAGTGAGCATACCGTTGAGTAATACAAACAAAAGAACACCGAAATATCCTTGAAGCAATTTTGTGTCAAAAACTTTTTGTAATTCGTCAATTCAAACTTTTCAGAAAGTTTAATAACTGAACTCGTAAAAATGCAGTTACTCAGGTTAATTCTTTTTATCGGCTGCTTTTATGACGGATCTGCGCCGGGCGTTTAAAAAAACTTTGCCTGACGTCATTGCCGTTCGTATACATAACAAAATTAGTGAGTTTGTAACAATCTCTAAAGTTTTAGGGTGGAGTGCGAAAGGGTAAAGCACTTTCGATATACAAATATATTATTTAATAAAAGTACTATTCCAGTTAGAAAACACAACAAAAAATAAGACATTTCTTAATATGCATATAAATATCGTGCGCTGCACCACAAACATAAGTTTTCATTATGTGGCAGGTTACATAAAATATTCCGTTTTTCTTTCCTCTATTTCATCCGAAACAAATGGAATGAAAAATGTAAACAATTGTAATGTTCTCACACCAACTCATTAGCCACGTTATCGCTACGCTCTTCGTTAACCCGCGTCCTTCTCTGATGTAATAATGCAGTGATTCGCCGGTCGCGGGTTTTCCGCGTAATTTGACACGAGCGAAACGCGTGATGAGTTGATGGAGTGGAGTGAACCGCTGGCAAATGGTGCGCCAGTCTGGCCGGACGTTAACGATGCTCAATCTGGTGGTGTGATTGCTAAATGATAATGTCAGATGACCAGTTGTGATCGTGTTTTACATATTAATTCGTTTAAGCTAATTCTGACAGGAGACAGTTCTCAGCTAGTTTCTTCTGGTGTGTGCGTTAAAGAGAAACAACTCGAGCGAAGAGCGACAACGGAGCACGCGTGGCGCGATTTGAGAAGAAAAGAAACAGGTTTTTTAAAATCTAGTAGTATGATTAAAAATAAGTAGTAATTATGGCATATCTTGGTAGTTTTATTTTTGGAAAAATAAACAGATTATATAAAAGTTCCGTTTTAAATAAGCAAATTACCGTTAGGCGAAAATACACTTGCGGCTGCGCGGTAACGCGCATCCTTAAAGACTCTTTTTTCTTCACTGATATCGTTTTTTTTTTGCATAACGTGTTCATAAACAGCAGGATATGACACGCGTTATGTTCGGGTTGAGCTACTTCATTACCTATGATTGCTTAGTAAAATTGTCTTTTTTAGTTAAAATAAACAGTTGACAGATCTAAAGTCGCTTGCCGGTCGCGTAATCCAAGCTGACTTTCACATAATATTACTGCACGTTTTGTAATATGTAGTTTATTGTATTCTATTTCTTTGAATCTAGGAAATTAGTATTTTATGCAACTGTTGCATAATGAGGGGTCTTAAAACACGAGTGTGGTTTTATGAAACGAGCGTCAGCGAGTTTCATAATAGGATCACACGAGTGTTTTAAGACCTAATTATGTACAGTTGCATACATTACTTCATCTACACACATATTATAAGTACTCTATGATGGGTTCAGAAGCCATAGGGCAATGACCTGCATTGCTACTAGCTACTAGTGCTAGGTACCTATTAAATATCTATAGACTGTACACATTAAAATAATGTAATAAAAAATGAATTTGAACAAATATAAAAACAAATTAGAAAAATTCTCATAATAATTAAAAAAAAAAAATCAAAATCATTTATTATCAGGCAACAAAGGCCCATAGATAAATACCTTACAAACTAACATACATAAAAATATATAGACTAAAATAATATAATAATATAATATTGGTTGTTATAATGCAGGTCATTGCCTACGGTTCCTGAACGCATTATAGAGCATTTATGATATATGTGTAGATAAAAATATTTTTACTATTGCATACAAATAGCTACGAAACACTCGTGTGGTTCTTCTAGTATGAAACTCGTTTTCGCCCATTTCATAAATAACTGTTATACTTACGCTTTAATCACTGTCGAAATATTGAATTCAATTTCAAGTTATTATATGAAAAAAAGACGAGAGACGAAACGTCAGTCAGACGAAACCCTTGAGTTACCTTAGTTATTTATAGATTTTAATATCACGAGCAATTTGATCTTATTTTAAGCATGTCAAGAATTCAATGTCAGAAATGTAATATTGAAAACATCTCAGTCCGTCTAGACCTGATCAAAAATGTTTCTAATAGCGTAAAAGCGATTTTAAGTCATCTTTAATTTGCATTGAACGTCGGAGTGAGGCTTAGGTTCATTATTAAACAATTGAAATCAAGAACAGTCTCGTCAGACATTAAATGGAATAGAGGGAGTGTTGCCATCAGCCATTGTCTAGCGGGTGACTTCAGGCGACATTGTCAAATCCTATTATTGCTTTCAACTTGAATAAAATAAAGAGCCATTGAAGAAAAAAGAGCCGTTGGCTTTATTTTAGGGCGTCCGCTAAGTCGCGCGGGCGCACGGAGCGGGTGCACGCACATTGAAAAATAGTATGAGAGCATCTGCTAACTTGCGCGGGTGCTGGTGCGGGCTCATACTAATTGTTCGATAGACGTGCACCCGCCCCGTTTAGAGTGCTTAGAGTGATTTTATTGATACTGAGTTTTTGTATTATTTTTGGATTATTTGTATACACACGCATTCAACGGAACATTCGCAATCCCAAATTCATCGTTGTAACAAGTCGCTGTATGCTGATAATACGGAAGTATTTGCTAAAACGTATACTTAATTTGAGTTCATAAAAGAAGTTCGTCTTGAATATATTTTACCGATACCGGTTACTTTGCTTCGCTTTGTCCTATTTCTATTAAGCGTATCTTCCAAAGCTGGGAAATCACCCATGACCGCTTATTTGCGAGTAGTCGATTCGCTGTATAAAGAAAGACTCCGATAATAGGTTCGCAATTTGTGTCCCGTCCATTAATTTTGAATCCGGCCCAGGACTGGGAAACTTCCGTTAGAGCAATATAAACAGACGTACCTATACTTACAGGTTTTATATTAGATATTCATCCACTCATGCCTAATAAATCGTTTGTTTGCTTTCCTATGTTGTATTAAAAAAAACCCGACGCAAGAAGTAGGGTTTCATAACTTTGACGTGTGTCTGTCTATCTGTATGTTCGCTGTCTGTGTCATCGTAACTCACCAACCACTGAACAGATACAGGTTACAGATTTTTTTTATTTGAACGCTGAACTGATCGTATCAGAGTTCTTAAACTCCTTGTCATTGTGACGTTTGTGTTGAATAGAAAGGGACGGAACGTATTTCAGGTAGAATGGGTTTTAATATGCTTAGTGGATCTTATTACAGCAGTTTAGTAAAGTTCATATAACAGCGCTAGCCCTCTCTAAATTTCCAAACTCGTCGTTTTGAAGTCGAGTGTAAAACGGCCGCTTATACTTCACCTATCTGCCCGCATGTCAAGTCGGCTTAAGCGCGCACTCCGCACAACTTTTATCTGATATGAGTTTTATACTTACTGCATACGAGACGAGTGCAGACTCGCTGAAAGTCAGAGAATTTTTAATTAAACGAGTTGAATAGACGACATCATTGTCCAACCTTTTTAACAGCCACTGGCTACTATTTAATAAAGCTCCAAGCGCTCCTGTGTAAAAAAACTGCCAGGTGTGAGGGTTCTGTATCACCACACAGTGCATTTGCGTTGTGTAATCCGAGGCAACCCGTCAAAAAGAACCAAATCGCAAAACCTAAGTTTAATTTTTAGGTAAGTTTCCGTTTTCTTTCTTTCACGGGTTGTGTTTGTTAATGTATAACAAAACAAAATATTATTTGATGATGATAGAAGTACCCTTGGTACGTGAATCTGAGTCCCATTGGACTGGTCTTTTAGTGTAGTGCTTACATTGACGAAATCCAAAGCACTGGTGGCACAAGATAAATATTCCACAATTGCTTTTGTTATTTACGCTTCCAATGAATGTGCAAGAAACACAATACGTTGCACAAATGGTGCCCTGAATGCTTGAATTTATTTAAAAAATGCAGCATTAATGGTTCAAGTATGATTTGCAAGTTGTTTCGCCAATGTATTTGAATGTACAGTATTCGCCATCAGATATATCGTAGCAGAAAAGGCGCTCAACAACATCTGAGAAATCGTACTGACACCTTTGTCAAACGTTTTTCAGCCAAGAGATTGAAAAGGCACAGTCAACCCCAAAAATATCTGAACTCAACTCTATTGTCAAATACGTTCGGGCGTGTTTAGATATTATTGACCATCTTACAAAGTACCAAGGCTTAGTTACTCTAAGGTACCAACATCAGCGCCATTATACCTAATATATCAAATTGCCTTCTAGTTATTGACAACGGCATCAGTTTACCAAATGCTTCTTGCCTAGTTATATTCATAGTCATATCATTTTTTGCAACCATACTTGTACAAGTCTTAATAATATATCAGTAATATATCATTAATTTCAGGTCATTTGTTTCATATGGGTCCTGGTAGGGCATACCAATTCCTTTAAAAAAAGAGAATTAAAATTAAATAGAGTAAACAAATTTCAATTAACTTCCTTACCTTCAATTTCATTTTATTGTAATCATTACCTACTTTGTAATCAATAGTCAGTCAGTCAGTCAGTGAGTGACAAATTAAGAAACTTTTACCTACTTATGTATTTATTCAATTTATAATTTATTATCCTTTTATACTCTACTATAGTCCACCCTGTATTACACAATAAATATTTATAACTAATTAAAGAAAATGTATAAGCAATAAATAATACCAGTATCCATTCTAAACTTGTGCCATTACTAGCACTTAAACTTAGACATTTTCAACTGAACCACCCCGCTCTGTTATGAATCGCAGAACTACCTGAATTTATCGCAACGCATTATTCCCCAGAACGCCCAGAAAGTGCAAACCATTCTTCTACCCCATGTTTATATTCTGCGACTTTCCAAAACTTATAATAGGATCTCCAACAACGTGCATTATATGTAAGCAGCTTATGTTGTGCTAAATTATTTTCTATAAAATCGAAGTTTTCCGAGCAAACAATCCGCTTATTTATTGTCTTCAGCGCCCTTTTTTATATTTTTAATAAAAGTGTTTCCCGGGACAGTCCTAAAGTGCTTTGTCCTCGTTCCATTGAAATGTGGTTTGCCGGAATACAATTTTGAAGGTTCTTTGAAACGTAATCGATTGTAGCAAATTAATACGTTACTCAAGATATGAAGGAAATATAAATAGACATTTACCACACCTTTGTCTTTGTACATCACTGTATTTCTTTTTGTCATTTATATTCTTTTGTAGGTACAATAAAGAATTTACATAGGTACATACATACATTTAACTGTGGTTTACTAAAATTAAAAGCATAAAGCTCATCAATTTTATCAAATCTTAAACATTTACAATACGAGCGCTAATTCATTTAAAATTATTATTCCGTTGTCTACGACCTACGTATAATCTAAGTCATATTTTAATTGAATCAAGTTATGAAACCGATTGTATATACTCATCTCACAATCATTACCCACGTTACCAGCCATCGAGATAAAATAGAACCATGTTACACTCGTGCAGCTGAAGGCATTAAGAAGGCTTCAGTGGGTAAAAGCCTCGCGGTCTGGCGGGAAGCTGCTAATTACGAGGCTGAGTGTACTTTACAAGCAACCAATTTCACCGCCTGTGATAACAACCATAATGTGCCGTGTTATGAGTAGAACGTACGAAATTCATTCCGCGGGAAGACTCTTGTCGTATGCGCTGTAGGGTTGACATCTTGTTGAGACCGTATTTGGAAGTTCAATCTGCTACCAACGGCATGAAAGCTTAAGGATTAATAAGTTTTTTTTAAATACATGTTTGAGACAAGTTTTATTGTTGATGGTAGTTATTTTAGTATTGCATTTTCATTCAGTTTTTATACGTAACAGGCCAGATTTTGTGCTAATCAAATAACAAATAGTGTTTAGCACGAAACGTTTGTCGTCACAACTACAAGCGAAGCTTAATAAAAGCTTGTAAAAATGTTTTGTTTCTTCTTAGTTAGGTATCGGAAAAAGTGCCCAGTTGACTATGTTAAGATTTTATATTGTAAATAGAACTACCTATTGTTTAATTAAGTTAAAAGAATCTTGATTAAGTTTTTTCTTTTTTATTTTGACTTCCTAGCACTTACATACTCACTAATAAACCTCCAACGCAATTAATTAACTATCCTTAGAACTTCAGCTTCGCGACCAGTTTTGGCTAGTTCAATAATAAAAAAGCTCTAAGAAAAGGATATCCACGGACCTTTGCCGTATTATTATTAAAGCTTTCGCCACCGGTAACGCCAACACAATAGGCAAATTCAGCGAAAGTGTTAATTTGCGATTCTGAAGTAGAAGTTAGGTAGTGTAACAGCTGAAGATTACTGGGTCAAAGTTATGGTCTGAGGCTGAAAGTTTAATAAAACCTGGAAGACTTCAAAGCTGAGCTAAAGGAGATTACAGAGTGACGTTTGTATATTTACTTAGGTGTAACTGTTGTATAGTAATTTAAGCAATTTAATACCTTTTCCCAAAATGTTTCCGCGTGTGAAAACGCTGGGTAAAACAGTTAGCAATAAGAGGGCTGGGTATACCCGCCGGATTACAACATAACCAACTGAAATTAATATTTCGTAAGCTCCATCCAAGCACACCAACTCCTCTACACCGCATTCTAATTAATCATATCATAAACTCCACGTTAAAATGTATGCTAAAATACCCGGTCATTAATTATAAAGCATAATAAAGTGTAAAAAACCTAAAGCGAGGGTCTCTTGGGGTTCAAGGATAAAGGTTTTTTTTTTATTTAGAACCCCTTTTCACGGAGTTTTGCCGTTGCTTCAATTAAGGACAAAAATGCTATGAAAAATTCAAAGATTCCTGAGAGTTTTACGGGCTTTCCATTAGATCAATTTAACATACGGAAAAAGTAAAATAAAATAAAGGGACAGAAAACAATGCCCTAAGTGGGGACAGGCTTCCTTATTCCTTAATTCCTGTTAATGGTCACGGAATTAAAGGCTTTTGGGGTTGTTACTGGTATTTTTGGAAAATAAGCCCCAATGTATTAACGGTTCACCGGAGAACTTCAGAACTGTAAAGATTGAAGTGCTGAACAAAATTGATAGGTACATCTTTATTTGGCGTGTACTTTTGTGAATCCCTAGCTGTTTAATTAATAACTAGCGAACCGCCCCGGTATTAAACCGGTGCAGTTTACTAAATAACTTAATTAGAATAGGTTGTACACATTATAACTTTCCATAAATGAACTCTAAATAACAGTAAAATCGTATCAAATCCATTACGTGAGATCCAGAAGGAGCAATTAGCCGAAGATACGATGAGGACAGACAGGTGCGTTTTGCGGGTGGTAGGACCTTGTGCAAGGTCCGTCCGGATCGCTACCACCATCTTGCTCGCTAATCCTGCCGCTAAGCAGCAGTGCTTGCACTGTTGTGTTCCGGCGTGGAGAGCAAGACAGCCGGTGTAATTACTGGCACAAGAGGTATTCCATCTTAGCCCTCTGGGTTGGCACTCTCTTTGTTGTTGCAGGTGTCTATAGGCGGTGGTGATCACTTACCATCAGGTGACCCACTTGCTTGTTTGCCTTCCTATGTTGTATAAAAAAAAAAGACAGGAACGGAAAGAGACTTTGTTTTATACTATGTACGGATTAGAACCACTAATTTTCTATAAAATCCAAGGATAGTTGTGACAAGCTAAATTAAATTACTAGCATTATTGTCTTCGTTTACTCAGGTACCTTGTCAACTAAAAGGTTTTCGCTATAATCCTCTCTACCAAAATATAATGCTTTCAAGTGGTAATTAAAGCGTAATATAATCTTGTAGTTGTAAAGTATAACGATAATATTTGCACTATACGAGTCTTATGTCTGCCTTTATTTTGTGTAACAGGATCGAAATAATAAACCTTCGTCAGACAGAAGTAAATGTAAATTACGACTTTACTGGTCCTTTACTGAACAAACAGCTTTACGATTCGTTACCTTAACGATGGCATTTACAACCCATGTAATGGAGATCTCCTGTCACATGAAATATACAACCTACCTATTAATAAATGAGCTATATAGGTACTGAGATATCTACTTTTTCTTGTCTCTTCTGTGGCCTCAAGTTTGTCTCAAATTCTCTTCTTATAAAGCTAGTTAGAGTAATATTATAGGAATAGGTCATGTAAGAAACGGAGGACAGTTATGAAACAAATCTAATCTTACCTATTGGGTAGACCTAAGGATCAAACCCTGAGAATTTACGTGCGAATTTTTTTGAATACACGTTTGACACTGGACGTGGTTAAAAACCATGTCGCCTAATTCAGCTATCAAAAAAAACCTACGAAATCACAGACAGACACACCGACGGACGGGCAGACCATCAGACAGATGTTTGAAAACTGTTTGCGTTGCATAAGGGGTTCGAAATATTAAAGCCGTCAGTTATCAAGTGTGTAATGATTTTGTAGTGGATAGCATGATTTAATTTCAACCTAGTAGATAATAAGATTTAACAAAATACGTTGTAAATCAGTACAGACGGAATGAATTTATTTTTTATAGAAATATAGATATCGATGCCAATCGACCTCACTTACGGCGTTAAGACATATGGAAGTAACAAAAGCATATCTCTACACAAAAGTCCCTTATTTCTTATTATTTCAAGATATTAGAAATGTTTTGATTCTCAGAAGACGTTCTACGCAGAACAAATAACTCAACGGTAAAACTACGGATCCGAATCCCCCACAAACACACAAAGAGGGAACACATGTCTACCTACATAAGGACCTCTTTTGAACATGCATACAAGATAGTTGAAATAATAATTTGATATATTTTTGCTACTTGTAGATATTGAAATAAAACCATTTAAACAGTTTATATTGCGTTTTGACTGTTATGTCACAGTCTGTTTTCTCTCAGTCTGCTTGTAAACATGAGGCATGAAAAGGGCTCGAAACGTCCGGAATGAGATTAGAAGCAATATAAGAGATAGAAACCGTTTAAATTATTTTAAAACTATGATGACAACGATGTTTATATTATTACAGTTAGTTTTAGCTAGGTTTCCTTTTGCTGGAGGGGCAGATCAACTTAGAACGGAGTAGTGGAGTGACAAAATAAAATACAGAAAGGTGTACGTACGGTAATACTACAGTGGTATACACTGTACTATACACACCATACACCATTCTGTATTTTATTTTGTCACTCCACTATTCTGTTCCAAATTGATCTGCTTCTCTCTAGAAGAAGAACATAGTTTTTCTAAATCGTTCAAATCAACAGCCATAGACAATATTAGACTATTAGAGCTGATGTGAAGGGTGGCCACTATTACATCATCACATTCAAAGGCATTCTCATACATTAACATCCTTAACTCAAACCATTGCCAAGTCTTACTAAAGTCCAACAACACAGCCAACACTACACCTCGTATGACATCGATTGTATGTTTCTTATAAGAAAGCACTTTAATCTCACACATCCATTCTCACCGCAGTTTGATTACGTTTTCGCTGAGCCCGCGTACTATAACATAATCCCACTGTGCTCACTCCGGCCAAAGCGTATCACGCACGCAACGATGAACCTGAGGGCCCTACCACTTTCGCATTGTACCTTTGCAATAAGATTTCCGCTCTTTTAAGGGTAAACCTCAGATGTAAGGAAAGAACTTCAATGTTCTTTACTATTATGTACATTGAGATCTGCACAAATATTTTGAATTTATTTGTGACTTTTGTAATGCGACTGCCATTTGCGCTTTAATTTTGATGGAATTAATGGCAACAAGATGTCAGGGGTCTGCTTTGGCTGGTTATTGTAAAAGAAATTTGTTGTACGTTAATAATAAAGAAAATTTAATTAACAGGAGTAATGGAAAAGCCAATTTGTTTGTTTTAATTTGAAATTATTAAACTGTCTCTCAATAAGTGACTTTAATTCTCCAATCTCTACGTTTATAATAATGTTATGTCCAAATTGAAACTAGGTTTAATTGATTCTCTGTTGTTGTTGTTAACGTAATTATAATTAGATCATTAAACATTAATCAGAACGTTCAATCCAGACAATCCTTATTAAATGGCTGATCAATCTTCGATAATAATGACGAGATGAGGTGTTATTATTACATTATCTGTGAACCATTCAGTTAATTAAAACCAAACGCTTTATTATTATCTTCAGACTTGTGGGAAAGGAAATGAGTTAAGTTAGGTAGGTACTACGCCTCTTTGAAAGTAATTTTAAGTTAGGAGTCGGTATTTCATCGCAATATGTATCTTATAACTTTATATTTCTAGTTTTACTTTGCTATGTTATATCATTGCTTTTTTTGTTACAGAGCGATGCGAGGAACAAAGAACACTCAACACATAATTCTCATAGCAGTTGTCAAGAAAAGGTGAGACTATCTTTACTTTCTATTTTAATACTTACATGCTTACCACAAGAGATTTAACTGAAGGTCTCATATATTTAAAATTGTAAACAGCCGTCATTTTTTGAGGTTTACTAAACTGAGAACCGTCTACAAAACCGCCAGTGACTACGAATCTTAATCCTACCCTGAGATTGATGGAGAAAAAAACTGTCGCAACCTGCTTTATTGGCCCTTGAATCATGAGCGACTAAAATGTTTATATGTACTGAAAATCAGCAACATCAAATTATATTAAATTGAAAAAGGTATTAAAATATTTTAATCACTTGTATGTTACGGAACTCTACACTGAATAGCACAAAATGCACGTGCCTGATTTTAATAATCTTCTAAAATTCTGTTTTACATATATAAACATAGCCTTATATATTCAAAAGCTACCTTGTTAGAAACCCGTATATTATTACAAACACATTTCAAAAGTTTGAGGCTCGCCCCTGAATATTATTTTTCAGCGTTTTTGTCAAAGGCAGAATTAATTTTAATTGGGCGCGAAGTGTAGTCAATTATAAAATAACTCACAGATAATTGAGTGTTGCCAGGCTTCCCTGAAGAGATTAATTAACTTGACTTACGGCCATACTTGCATAGGTACATACTTATCAAAATTGTCATACCTACCTATTATTTTACGATTTCTTACAGGTAAAATTTCACAATACCTATTTAATAATCTTTTGCGTATCGCCTACGTCATTTTTAGGCTTCCGTACCCAAAGGGTAAAACGGGACCCTGTTACTGAGACTCCGCTGTCCGTCCGTCCGTCCGTCACCAGCCTGTTTCTTATGAACCGTGATAGTTAGACAGTTTAAATTTTCGCAGATGATGTATTACTACTAATACTGTTACCACTATAACAAAAAATACAAAAAACAGAATAATATTAATATTTAAGGGGGCCCCCATACAACAAATATCATTTTTTTGCTCGTTTATATAGATAATGGTACGGAACCCTTCGTGCGCGAGTCCGGCTGGCACTTGGCCGGTTTTGTTTTACTTATACTGTAAAACGTGAAAAATGTGCAAAAAAGTCACGTTTCACTACACTCCAAGGAGCATTTTGGGTCAGGACGCGCAAGAGCCATCTTCAAACGATGATTTTAATATCATCATTAATATGACCACTATAATTAGTATAATACAGATATTTTATCAGAAAAACCCCGAAAATTAAATAATCGAGCAGGATTTAAAATCAGCATAACTGCGGGCTTACTATGTATAGGTACATTAACAGTAACTTTATATTTCTAATCAAAAAACATAATTTTTCAGACTAGTATTATTTTCCAGTAGGCTGTTTCTTAACAAAATTTATGTATTTTTTCTCTAAATAACGTACAGTTGAAAGTTACTTAACAACTTAGGCCGTATATCCGTATAGAAGAAGTTTTCAACTTTGCGAGGTATAACGCCGAGGACATTAAAGAAAAAACGTATGTTTAAAGAAAATCAATAATCCTGCGCAGAGACTTCGTGAGAAAAAATTAACACGGTACTAAATAAAATGCCGGTCCAAGTGACGGAACTCAAAAACGACCTCTAGATGTCATTTTTTACTTCTAAAAACAACAAAAAAAAGTAAAAATGCTATGTAATGACAACACAAAGAAAAATTAGGATAATGGCAGGACTTGAACCTGCACCATCAGCATTCCGTGCCTTGCGTTTGCCAGTTTCGCCACATTATCGCTGCCATACCCTGCGAACCTGGCCATTATGCTAATTTTTCTTTGTTTTGTCATTACATAGCATTTTAATTTAATAATTTTAATGTTGTAAACATTAAAAATAAAAATCAAAAGAAATTTCGGTTACAAAATTTATAAAAAAATTTTTTAAGCATTTTCTACTTCGAAAGAAGTCGCTGACGCACCACCGTCATCGACTACTTACAGTGACTTTGACACTTCTCACGATGAACTTGCACACAGGATGTCACTTGGCCTGGCTTTGGATGGCCTTAAGCTATGTTTATATACATTAGTGACAGACAGACATGTCGCTCGCCTGATGATATTTACCTACCGCACACAATTGATGCTTGCAACACCTGGATGTCTCCAAAAGGTGACATTCAGTTGGCGTAAACATTAGTAGAAACGACAACTATGAACTTGACGTAAGGGAGCGAAAGCAAACGTCAAAATGACGATCGTCAATGTCATTTAGTCATTTCTGCTAGCGATAACGCTCACAGAGTGTCACTTTGTCCAGACACATTGATGATCACGCGCGCGTATTCGACTCTGCACGTACTTTTTTATGCCCCTTTTGAAGACTATTCTGCTTTTCGCTGGAAATAGGCGACGTACCTAATTTTGAAAGGAGCATGCTTCTCTTTGCGACTATGAAACTGCCTTATTTAACTTTTAGTTAACTTTACCTGGGCCCAATGTCACAAACGCGACAGGCGTCAGGTGACAAAATTTTCACTATCGCCTGTCGCGTTTATGAAATTGGGAACTGTAAGAGACAAACCTCACGTGTCGATTTTATCCTGCATCTACGGCGTACCTGTACTTTATTTCGGCAATGACATTGCTGGAAAAAGTACCGTCAACAGCAAAAATAGCATAGATACTAAAAATGTTTTTTTTTGTACAAAAATACTGCTGCCTGTGAAACACAATAATAATATGCCAAATTTTATGCATGTGACTTGATTGATTCTTGGACCTGCGAAGGGACCAACTCATCCATCCTACATCCAAAATATTGGACACATGAGTTAATAAAATTGAAATCTTGTTTTATGGATCAGCTCTGTTCGAAACTATATTGAAAGTGTGACAAAGATGAGACTGATGTGGGTTGTGGGTTACCATCGAGGGTCCTATTTGCTTCGGAGGGATCACACTTCAGTTTCCGAGAAAATTCTATTCATAATATTCTTGTCGGTTTTTTAAGACAATGCGTCAATGCCATGTCTCGTTAATGGCAGTGACTATACTATTATTTTCTGCATAGGAATAAAGGTTTAAATAAGGAACAGTTTTGCGAAATCGTGTTGTATACGCTAGTGGAGTTAAACTACCTAAAGTAGTAATAATATTGTGTTATCTCTTTTAACTAGGAGTATCTTCAAAAATGATTGAGATTCGCAAAAAATGTTCAATCAATACAATTGAAGTACGTAATATAAATTACTGTATTTAAAATAAAAACTTTATAATTAGTAATTACGTCGCAAATATTTAAACTACTCTACGTCCCGATTAGTCTCGGTATTCAAATAGCTCGTAACGTATTCCTACACATCGATTTTCAAATACGATTTCGTAATAAATCTACTTGTAGATCTTAATTTATTTCAGTAATAACTAAGCTCAAAATCCAATAGAATTTTATAAATAAACACATTACTCTCCTTTGCGTTGCGCAGTCGGGTAAAAAAGGCTGCGTATGTAACGAGCACCTACATAACAATTATTTCTTTAACTTTCAGAGGTTACAAAAATCTTTCCAGTTTTTAAACAAGTTTGTTAAGCAAGTTTGTTTGAATCAAATATTTTGTAAGGTTTCGGTTTCTCAATATTGTTTAATGTTTACTTACTAGAATTTCTACTAGACATTTTCCGCAAAGTGCTGCGTTTTATTACAAACGCCTCAGACTTTACTTTAATAACAAGTCAGTCTCAGGGGAAACTCCGGACCCGAATAAGTAAAGTTATCATTTCTTTTTCTTACTTCTACGAGACGCAGGAGAAATAAAATTAACCGCTAAATGGACTACCATTTATGTAACTAATAAGTTGTTCTATTGTGTTACCACTCCGCAGTTACTTGCCAAGTTTGTTAGTGGCTTGGCGAAAGTTACTAAACTTATGCTGTAACTGGGAGTATATGACAGCCCTCGTCTTATGCTGCTCCCCCATGTTGACTTTAGCTTCACCATCACCAACCCAGTACTTACGAGTATATCGATTTATTCGCTCACGCCTGTTTTCTCTCTGGATTTTGGTTCTAGAAGTAGTACTCTTAAGTTAAAAACATTTAACCTTTTTTATACATATATGGAGTTTGACAAGTTGCTAAACTGATAAACAAATTGTGATAAATATCCAATCAATCTTACGTATGAATTTTGGTAAATCAATTTTGGGTCAATCTCAATTCATGAATTTCGAACTGTTCCTAGCTTATCGCATTCGTAAATTTTAGTTAGTTTTCAATTAAATAGACGACTTTCGAAAGTTAGTCATCTAATTGATGAAAAGGCAAGCTGTTTCAATTATACAAGTACAAACAAAGAATTTTATAGCATCTGTAGTTCTGTACGAATGTCGGGCTTCAATTTAGTCATAAACAGCTCGATTCTCACTAACCTAATAACCCGCTCCAATCGAATAAATTGCTTTACATTATTATTATATTCGTAATAAACACGTTCAATGCTGCTAATATTTGATCGAGTTACTACGAGGGTCTGTTATGCTTCTGAAATTCGATATTTCTGTGCTCAGCCCTTTTGCATAGTTCCATAGAACATCGTAAGTCCTTATACTGTAGGTACCTACGTAGGTAGAGTAACAAAATTTGTATCCCAATTTGTACGATTGGACTGCGATTTTTGAAATTCACTCGGTGATATCAGTTTACCAAAATGGCCGTTTTTCATGGATATTCGGACACCTTTGGTGAACTTTAGTCACGTAGTTTAGATTCAAAAAGTGCATTCTTGATATGTATTCCCTAAATACTGTCTCATATGTGATTGACATTATAATTTGATAGTTACTAACTATTCAGTGAAATAATATATTATAATAACCAGTTTATAAACGTCGTGTTTTACTTTTATCAAAACGTGTCGCATTAATTTTACAAGAGTCCGTTAATTGGTGATTCCAAATGATGACGAGCAATTTGCTGTAATTTAAGCAAGGGCGTAAAAAGAGTTGTTTATTATTTTCCTCTTCGCTGGTTTTCTAACGCAGATTTATCTCTTTCTTTTGTTGATTACGAAATAAACAACTCTCGATCAAACACCATGTTAAATTTAAATTTATTACGTCTTGTGTATTTAAAAATAAATAACGTATATGTAAGCTAAAAATAAAACGTAGTGTTATATATCAGTAACACGATTTTTCAATTTAAAAAAAAAATTAAAGTAAATAAAATTAAAACGACGTAAATGCAACCTTGTAACGCCAAGGTAATGTTTATAAAAAGAATCATTGAGTCTTGAGAAATAATAATCATCAATTATATTTTCCACTCATCATTTCAAGTGTTCTTATCTTTACTTATACATAAAATTGGATTAATTAAATAGTATTTACTTACAAAAGAGAATAGTACTAACAACTGTGGATCTCAAAATCGATTCAGTTCATTCCAATTACATTTGGCAATCATAGCGGCGTATTTTGCTCATCTTGTTGTGAAATTGCGAAAAACGATTGGATTATTGTCACGAATTTAATTGAATCGATTCATTTTCGGTCTTTATCCGATACGGTCGTGATGATAGAAGCTGAGCCAAAATAACCAATTTATATTCTGCCGCTAATTTATGCTTGCCAATCGGCAATTACATAAATAAGCACCTAATAAAATAAGTGTTCTAGTATCCTGTCGTATCGGCAAAGCATATTTGAGCGTCTCGACCGTTTGGTAATACTTGGTAACCTTTTTATTTAGTTTAAAATGGTCTTGTTATGAAACCATTTAACATTAATTCATGTGAATATCTCGATGACAGCGTTAGGTTAGGACCTTTACTCTGTTTTATGACCAAGCCAAAATTTTCACCGATTTATCAGAAAACAGCTTAAGGCGAATTGAGATTTATTTTAAATAAAATAGTTTAAAACTTTGGTGCATACATATTTCGCCGATAATTACTTTAAGAAAACGGCCCTAATACGGTCAAATAGCCTAGATGAGGCTGCCGTCAAATAGAGGTTCCAGACGAGCAAAAAAATTCCGCCACGAATTTCTGCCGCGTGAATGCCTGGCCATTAGGTCGAAATGCCAATCCTTCGATTGTACTTATCGGAAGCCGGCCACGTGATACGGCCGTATTGCTTTACGATCAGAATTTAATGCGGCTTAAGACATAAAACACCCCTCACCCCTGAAAGCTGGCTTTATTCTTCAGCGATCCACTTGGCTTGGACTTAAATTTGGACTATTCAGGTAGGGATTTTTTTCAATCCGATTGCATATTTTTTGAAACGTACTCGGATTCTCTCACATATTAATGAAACAGAACTTGACCGCGTAAAATGTATGATTTATTTATTTGCCCCGGCTTTTCTATCGTATTGCGGCGACCGTGGTCACGAGCAGACTACCTACCTACTAAAATGTAAGATTTAGTCGATCATGACAGACCGTTTACTATACAAGTTATTGAGACGTATATTTAATGAAAGTGGAAAACTGTTTACTCTTTGATTGATTATACGTCACTGCCAAAGCCTGGAGAGCCTCTTCGCGCGATGTTATGGTAATTTATTTATATTATAAACAAAAAATTCTTCTTGCTTTGCGGTAGCACACAACGTGGATGCTCACTTGTTCCAATAAGACACTGAATTTGTAGGAACATATGGTACAAAACAACTGACTCGACATATTTTTTGTTCTGGTCAATTAGTTTTATAGTAGTATCTTAAAAGAGTGTTCTCAAATATCTTGTATTACGAGGATTATATTCAAACATATGCATGCCAACCTACTAGAAAATGAGATTACCTGCACGATAGCGTAAAGAAATATGCACGCCGGGTAAAACGCGCAAACATTCCGTGCAGCCCCTTATTCTTTCAGCGCATCAGCGTCGAGCTCAACGTCGAGACGTCGCTCGGTCTTGGTCACTCGAACTAGCGCGCTAGAGCAAGACAGGGCGATACCGCAGCATCGAGCTCGTCGCTGTCACGCTAAGAAAATCACTCGCCAGGGGAGCGTTAGGCGCATCAGTCGTAACTCCACATTCGAACGAACTATTTGTTTCAGCTTTGAATACCTAGATACTACTCAACGACTTCAACTATCGAATTGAATATCAAGCTGTGTCTGTTTTACAGTTGATGCTAAGTTCCGCAAGGAAGAAACTGAAATCTGGCATTAAAAAGATATTATTTATCGCATAAAACTCCTGACGCAAAACAAGTAGGAACGCGTTTTGGCTTTTTGACGGCATCATAAAAACGTTTATACCGCGGACGTGTACAGCTCACAGTTTGATTCTGCTGCTATCGTCATCAGCTTATAGATTTCCAGTCGTTAGATACATATTTTACGTTTAAGTAAGTACCTACATCCAATTATTACTTATTTGTAATGGCAACGGAAACCTATACCTATAAACTTTTGGCTATAGCGGGTTGGCAACACTGATTTTGCTAATTTTATCCATGCTCTTTCCGCCTGCTTAATAAATTAGTCCAGGACATAAACACGTATAGACCGCTATACAAGTAGATACATAGAAAACACAGTGTAACAATTTAGTGAAAATATGTTTATATTAAAACCTGTGGAAAAACCAGAACAATAAAGACAAGGTTTAAATGTCTCTGTAACCAGGTCATAAAATACAAAAAAATAATTATCTATGACATAAAATACGATAAAAGACATTTGTCCTTTATCGCAAAAGCATTAAAACTTCATGGCATCTTATAACAGCTGATTTGTGTGTGATGTGTCCTATATATTATTATATTTATAAGTGTAACCTGAACCGTAACATATGTTTTTGTGTTTATCAACGAGTCGATCCAAATTCCACCCAACTTAATTACATAAAATGAACATTCAATTTACTGTAGTGCATTATGATAAGAGTAGACCTTTCACGTCAGTAACAAATAAACAAGCTACAATAATTTAATCGGGTAAAACTATGTTAATCAAATATTATGACCACCGCTTATTTGTATTTTAGTCATAACTTCTCTATTAAACAAACATCATGCTTTTACTGGAATTAGTCGAGTGAAATTGATTAAAATTATTCATAATAATTATTATTACACAATTTTTCATATTAAATATAATAAAAAAATATATATGATTAACCCTAAACGCGTTATTTTCTTCACGTGAGTTTTTATAAATAGTCCGGACTGTTCGAAAAGATCTTGCAGCTGAGAATATGCGTCTAGCAAATTAGCAGCAAATATGTTCTAATATAATGGCAATGAGCGCAAAATAATGTACAATTGGTTAAAATCAGCAGCTTGGACTGTCAAAAACAAAACACAGTGCCTTAAAAAACAGTGTTTTACTACTGTAAACTTACTTGAATTGACATATATTCACACCATTTAGCCACAACAAATAAAAAAAACTGCAAGCATTTTGAAATTCCCGGCCTCACACGGAGCGATTCAGCTTAATGGAAAAAAATTAGGGATTGAATTAATAAATCGAGAATACACGAAAAATTTATATTTTACTTAAGAAGATTAGAAAATAGAGATAACCAGAACGGTTGCTATAAAAACAGAAATAAAGTGACTATCAAGTATCTTATCGGGAGCCTCCCGATTTACAATATGAGCACTAAAAATAAATGCCACTAGGCTTGTCTGAAGTGGCTGTAATCTCAAGATAAGACGATACGCGTGCGCTATGTCTGATCACTTACCTTATTTGTTCACAGTTCGTATTATAATTGTAAGTGCTGCCAGAGGTTTAATACTGCACCGAAACCTCACTGCTCTATTAAAAAGCGTTATAACACCTCAGCGCCACCTGTAGAAGGAAAGTGTTAATCCCAATACAAACGGAATCAATAGGCAGCAATAATAATCAATTCGTTGAATGCAGCAATTGTTCAAAAATTTAAAATGCAGAAGAGCATAACTTGAAAAATATGAAGCTACTAGCTTTTGCCCGCGACTTCGTCCGCGTAGACTTGTTTAATTGAATGAAGCAAACGTGCACCCAACATGCAATCTGCAATATTTCCTCACTTGACGCTATCCCGTGGGAACTATGCATTTTTACGGGATAAAAAGTATCCTATGTGTTAATCCAGGTTATAAACTATATGTGTGCCAAATTTCATCCAAATCCATTTAGTTGTTTTAGCGTGATTGAGTAACAAACATCCAAACATCCAAACATCCAAACATACAAACTTTCACATTTATAATATTAGTAGGATAAAGAATATGTTTACATCTTCTTTATCTTTATAGTATAAAAAGTCGCTATTCGTTCCTGTCTGCTCTCATATCTTCGATCGCTTACTCCTAAACCACGCAACGCATTTTGATACAATTTTCACTGTCATTTAGAGATTTTTTTTTACGGAAGGTTTTTATGTACCTAGATTACATCCTAATTGTAACCGTGCGAAGCCAGGGCGTGTCGCTAGTTACCTATAAAAACCTCTATAGTGTATGTGGTTTCGATAATTTTGTTGAAACTTACAAAGTTTCACACACTCAATTAAGTATCTAGAGCAATTAACTACTTAAAAACTTGATCAAAACGATTACCTTGACTTACTAAAGCCACGGCCGTTACCATATTCTAATGAACAATCTAATTAACTTATCGAGTGCAAGTCATAATCAAGTAATTAATCAAAAGCTGACCCTCAGATAATGTCCCCTGTAAAGAGCCAGCAAACTTGACGCTACGATATAAAAGCTCTCGGGGCTGACGTAATTCAGAAGCTCGATAGCGTTTTTATTAAACTTTTAAACGACTTTTCAAATAGAAGTTATGAATTCGCAGACAGTAAGTCTAGCCAAAAAGGTACGAAAAGAACAGACTACTCATTTTGCTAAAATAACCTTATCAACATACAAGCTTTATGCGGTCAA
Source organism: Ditula angustiorana (assembly GCA_963691745.1). NCBI lineage: Eukaryota > Metazoa > Arthropoda > Insecta > Lepidoptera > Tortricidae > Ditula > Ditula angustiorana. The sequence goes on from OY829487.1 coordinate 9,774,888, forward strand.
GACTAAATTAAGTATGTTAGGTACCTAGATTTGACCGTCATAGGCTTCTGTCTATGACATAATTATGCTTTACTGTGTTCACTAAAAACGAAAATATTCGACGCTAAAGATAATAATCGTCCAATTTTTTATAAAACCATCTAAATAAAGCTCAACTTTTTTACGTACAAGACATAAAATAGATATAAAATTGTAAATGGACAATCGTCTTTTTTGTGATGCTTTTTTTAACCTTTTAAACTTCAATTCCCTTGCCTGCCTACTGCCCGTTATTCGTCCTCGTATTAAAATATTTATTTCAACCGATTAGTCTTATATAAGTTTCATGAAATTTGAATATTATATTCCCAATCTTCCATTATCTCCGACATTTATAATAATTTAATTATGACTGTAAGTGATGGATAAGATACGTTTATGTTTAAATGAACTAATTTATTGGTTCGCTTTATTTCATTTGTCATAAAATAAACTCTCGGAATCACAATTTACATATGCATCATTGAATTTCTTCTAGATTTTGCATTCACCCTGATTTCTATTGATTTGAATGTTAAAAAGAGTGAGAAGACTTCTCATCGCTGAGGCCTGCAAAAGGTGGACTTCAGGGTCAAATCAAATGTCGATAAAGACCAATAAAGTAGCAGACAGAACCTTTTTGAGAACATAAAAACTTTAATCTCAATCGAATTGAATTCACTTAAGTATTTATTAAGGATCTAATTTGATTTAATATTTAAAGGGCCTGCCGCTAAGAGCTCAGACAGCCGAGAGTTCAAGAGTTACCGACGCAACGCAAAAACGGGCGTTAAGTTTGAAGGCTGAATGCCTTATCTATCTATCTGCCTGTCTGTCTCTCTGTGGCATCGTAGCTCTGGAATCTGGATCCAATCAACCGACTGGAAAGCGTTTTTTTATTGTTTTGTGGTTGAATTAAACTAAATTGTATTTATTTATATAGCCATATTTAATTCTGAAAATATGGAGTTGAAGGTAGATTCAAAGTTATAATTTTCCTAGTTACTTTTGTTCGTGTGAATAGCTGGAATGACCGGCGATGTCCATTCGTACGCATTACGGATAATACATATAATAGATACCACAAACACAGTATATAACTGCATAAGTTAATTGTCTATCCTATACCACGATGATATAATTTCAATTTTAGTTTACTCCGTACGTAATATTGTAAAATCGACTTTAAGCAATGCATAAAGTCGATTTTACTCTTAAAGGTAGGTATATGTAGACTACCTTACTTAATGATATCAATAATATACCGCTCGACGCCCGTATACGTGTCCCGGGTGATTATTCAGTAGAATGGCCGTCCATCCGAATACAAATTAGTGGGTTTCCCATAAACTGTAAAACATTAAAATTACAAAAAAAATTGGTCGTAAAACGTCGGTTTCAGCACGCTTCCACTGAATTACGGTTTAATATCAGGAAATTGCTTTCCAGGGCCATGTTGCGGTGCCATTCTTTTTACTTTTCAGAACAGAAAATTGTTTCATTGACAATTTCATTGGACATTTACGAACGTAATGGACGTATAATTTGATTTGACATGACTCTATTTAATCTATAAAATGTTGTTAACCCCTAACCCTTGGATGAAGAGCTATACTATTTCTACGAGTATGCCCTAACCTCACCGTAACGCAAAGAGGAGTTTTATAACTTTAAAGACAGTTTGTCTGCTATCCATTACCGTTGGTGACAGACAGAAGACAGGTTAACAATTTTTAATACAATGAGCTTACACATTTAAAGTTTTGTTTCGTGTAATTGTATAATAGATTGCCCTATTAAACTAATCACTCTAATTTATCGTGAATCGGCATTCTCCTAGCGCTTTTTCCCATTTCATCATTTACGGTTCGCTTTTGAGTTTTGACCATAGGCCCATGGGTTTTTAAAGAATGGACTCTTGATAGCTGACGTCATAAATGTACCGATAACTTCTGATCAGTGAGCGTAAAATACATTGAAGACTAATTTCAAAACAATTTTCCGTCAAATGTACTCAAAATAATTAATAATATTTGAAATGGGCTGACCCCAATTTTTAACCACCTAAATGACATAATAAGCATGAGTGAGACCATTTTTGGCCGCTAAAAATACCTAGGCGATTGTTAAAAGTCAACTGTAGTTTAAAGTTATAGACAGATTATAGAATGTGCTTTAGTTTTTTTATGAACGTTCTAAATCATTTCACAGATACGTAAACCCTCTGTAGCACCGAGCCATTTCGTAATTTACCTAATGGACAAAAATCTTTTGGTAGCCTTATAATATCTAAATCCATATCTAGAGTGCGATTTTTGAATCTCACTGGATGACTAAAGCTCACCAGAATGGCCATTTTTCATAGAGAAGTCACCTGGTGAGATTCAAAAATTTCACCTTTGACATTAAAAAAATCATCAAAGCTTTGAACGGACCACATCTTAAATCACAAAAAGGCGAGTCGTTAGAAAAAGACAAAAGTACCTAGGACATGTAAAAAAGTTGCCATAAAATGTTCATGTCCAAAAAAGTCTATTAAAAGTGAAAATATCTGCACAGTTTTATAGATACTAAAAGGCCACACATACGTGTCCATACGTTAATACGCACGAAAACCATAAAAGAAAGACGCATGAGTTATAAATTTGGGTACTTGTTTATGAACCCGCCTGAGTGTGACCGACTATAAAAATGTCTAATAAATCGAACCTTTCTCGTATGACATGAACCTCTATATTCAAATTGGATTTTTTGTATTGGAATAAAATGCTGCTAACATTTGTCCAGGGCTTATTGAGAATTTTTGGTGTGGGCTGCAAAAAAACTTTTCTATTTTTCCTGTGCACCTAGCAGGAACCTTCTCGATACGCGTAAACTTGCTACGTAAGTCAGTGCGTCTTGTGCTAACTAGCCCAAGAGGACAGTGCACTTAGCACAAATCATTCAGTCGCTACGTAACTCAGTGCGTGTCTCACCTAGGGTAGTTAAAAAGAGATGCACTGAATTACGAAGCGAGTTACGGCGTCTCGGAAAGGTAACTGTTCTGCATGGCAGGCAACGTACGAATAATTTTTCGTATTGTAAGCTTCCACAGGCTGCGCGTGTTGACTGATCAACAGGTAACCCGTTTCCCCGCCTGCACTGATGTACTATAAAAATTATGACGTCAACTTTTTTAGATGTCAATAACGATTTAATCGTTTACGTCGTCGTTTACGATCTTCCGCAATAAGTTTTGTCGCATCGTAAACTTTCTATACCTAATAATGATTACAAGAGTCAGTATACGGCCAATGCCAGGGACGAATAGAAAAGAAACAAGTAAAGTACTTAATAAAAAATTAAAAAAAAATCTTAATGCCACAACTTAGTTTACTCAAATTTTAACTTGAGACGAATTTTTTTTTAATAAATAATAATGAATTATTGCGAAAACATCCCAACACAACACTCATGTTTTCTTTGCGTTTCTTATTTATCACAAAACTGTCTATTCAGTTCTTACTTCGCTCGCTTCGCTACTCGCCTTGCTTCTTTATAAATTAAAGACCCACTGTTTTGTTCTCAACATCTCCGCTCGGACTTTCGCTTCTTTAAATACTCGTAAATATAAAAACTTGAAAACACTCTAAAGTGAGAAGTAAGCAGTGTTCAGACTGAATATACCCAACGCTAAGTACAGTGATAAACTCCGAAACGTTTTAAGCGAAAAAATACGATGCAATATCCTTTGCCTCATCGAGACTCCCAAATTTAATGAAGCAATCCCTTTTACTGGCTATAAAGGGTCCACGGACCGGCTGGAGTTAGCAGGGTTGCCGTTTGGTTTCATTTACTACCAAAATATTCTGTAATAGTACATTACACCCTGAGGGTGGTGAAATAAAGAATGTCTCAGATCGCAGGAACTTGTCGCACGAGCCAAAGGCGAGGGCGATAAACATTTGAATGTGACCTGAGGCTTTCTTTATCACCGCCCGAGCTGTGTACACAATTTTACGTCTTCCCCTGGCCAGGAAGTGGCTGCTCGCGTAGCGGGCGGTAAATTGCTACTTACGGCCCGGGGTGACGTAAATTATCATTTAACTAGCGACCCGCTCCTGCTTTGCACGGGTACAATTAGAATGTTATGTAATGTACACAAAAACCCTTCCGTAAAAACTTCTCTAAATGACAGTGAGAACCGTATCGAAATTCGTTGCGTAGTTTAAGAGGAGTAAGCGGCCGAAGATAACAGGACAGACAGAAACGCATAGCGACTTCGTAGACTTCGTAGTAGGATAGTGTTAATGTTAATCTACCTACACTAATATAATAAAGAGAAAAACTTTGTTTGTTTGTTTTTTTGTTAGTTTGTTTGTATGTAGGGGGTAATCTCTGGAACTACTGAACCGATTTCAAAAATTCTTTCACAGATAGAAAGCTACACTATTCCTGACGGACATAGGCTACTAATTTTAGGTGAACGAAGTCGCGCGCGTCCGCTAGTATTGTATAAAGATGTAAACAAGAAGAAGAAAATAAGACAATAGATATCTAGTGTGATGGCTAAATGCTGTGCCTGTGCGTGGCTGTGTGCTGTACTAATAAAAATAGATTTAAAAAACACGTAAATAAGAACGATAACTTACTAAAAATTATGACAAAACATTCCTAAAAATCATGCGTATAGACAGACAAAGTAATATTTAATGTAATCAACTAATATGATGAGTCGTAGACAATACGGCTTTGCTGTCAATCGATAATAGAAAGCGGAAAATATCCCGAATTGGCTGCTATTTTATTTAAAACTATAAAATAAATTGAGCACCGGCAGTGGCACCCCTGCACCCTCTCGACTGAAGCTACATCCCAAAGGTTGTTCACTCCTGTCAATGTAGTGACTTCAAGGCCGCGTAGTTCACCGCAGTAAGTAGGTACCTACCTCTTTGATCCGTCTGTAGCACCTACTTTGGTAATTCTAAACTTCTATTAAACGTTAAAAGCGAACTTTGAGCTAATGCAGTCAAAAAGTTTAGTCTGAAAATGTTGACTATAAATGTGTACTTTGCCAATTTTAAACATGGATAAGGACCGGATGGCCTAGTGGTTAGTGACTCTGACTACGAAGCAAGAGATTTTGAGTTCGGATCCCGATAGGGGCAAATGTTTGTATAATGAATATGAATTTTTGTTCTCGAATCTTGGATGTAACATGTGTATTTAAGTATGTATTTATCTTTTTTTTATGAAATACACGCAATTTAAGCAAGTGAGTCACCCGATGGTTAGTTATCACCACCGCCTATAGACATCCGCAACACCAAAAGAGATTGCAGATGCGTTGCCAACCCAGAGGGCTAAGATGGAATACCTCTTGTGCCTGTAATTACACCGGTTGTCTTACTCTCCACGCCGGAACACAGCAGTGCAAGCACTGCTTCTCAGCGGCAGGATTAGCGAGCAAGATCGTGGTAGCGATCCGGACAGACCTTGCACTAGGTCCTACCACCCGTCAAAAATATAAAATCAATGAAGCCTGAAAATGGTTTAAAACATCCCTTATATTTCCTTTCCATGATTTGTTATTAACTGTTATTATTTCAAATTTTTCGCTTATGGCTTTACTTGGAAGATAAAGAACAATGGTATTCTTTTTTATATTTTTCATCATCAACCATGAACTTAAAACCATGCAGCTTTAAAAAATGTAATTGAAAACTGATTTGGAATGTGTAAATAACTCATTTTCATACGATACATCACTTTAACTAGTTAGTAGCCTGCCTACTTTGAAATTTGTGCCCCCCCCCCGAAGTGTCCCCTTTCGACCTCGATTATAAAAAAAAAAGTAAGTAAACTTACTAAGTACAAAGTTAGACCAATCACATACTTCATTAGCTTTACTAGTTGCTAAAATATGCCTCAGTAACAGAGAGACGGCGAACGGAAGCAAGGATCGAATCGAACCATAGGAGTTCGTTTTCACATTTGACAATGTCATAATGTAGCATGAGAGCATGACATCCTAAAAAAACTCAATTAGCATGTTCAATTATTCCTTCATAAGTTATCCAAACAAGTTCTCATGCGGGTCCAGATAATCCGCGCCATGACGCTCATGATATAGTGCTTTGAGTCCAGGCCAAATCCTTTGTTTATCCGGTCCATCCCGGATCCAAGCCTGCCTGAGGTGAAGAACTGTTTGTTTTCCATTATCCAAGAATATCAAACTATCAAACTCTTATACATATAAATAAACAACATTGCGGTGAGTTCACTTTAATCCAGTAATTTCACCCCTAATTTAATCCTAATTAATTACTGTTATTTTACCCTAGATTTTTCTTTGTGCTGTCATTCCATAGCATTTAATAATTTGAATTAGTAATTTAACTTTGCTGCGGACCGTAAGTAACATTTAAGTAAATGTTACTTACTGGGCGGTAGGCGAGCAAAAAATCCCTCTTCCAAGCCAGGGAAAGACGCTTAACTCTGTATGCACCTCGAGCGGTGTTAAAAACACTAGTTTATCGTCGAAAGTTTACCTACGATCTGAGATATTCTTTATTTTACCGCCCTAGAAGAGTGTAATGTACTATATCCATCGTTGGACTGTGTCATTTTAATCACTTAGCATTAGTATCCACCACTTTCGAACGATCGAAATTTATTAGACGAGCAAAAATAAAAATAGTCCCTGTAGTTGCGGAAGCATGAGCAAAGAAATAAATGAAAAAATATATACCTACAAAAAACAAGTTCCACCGAATACTAATATACCACCACAATATTGACATCCAAAACAATACATTTCTGTGTGAAATATTTGTCGGGCTTTATGGAAAAATCTATTGTCTGGGAACAGTAAGCGGTGAAGCTTCGCCCAGTAGCGATACGCTGCCGACCGTACGTATTTGTTCTTTACCCTGAATATGTAATCAATGCCGACCCCGCGGGTTCAAAAGGCTCGTATGGTTTACAAAATGTTCAGCCTCTGAAACGCCCGCCTTTGTGTCCGCGACAACATATTACTTATTGTTTATTTATACCCACAGAATTATACTTACAGTTGTTACAGTATTTTATCTATAACTTGAGACCAAAGTATTAAAATTAAGTGTCACAATACTCACAACTTTAAGCCAGATCTCTGGCAACCCTGGCCAAGTAAACAATAGCGGAAAGTGCTCGTGATTAATTAAATTCCCAAAAACGAATATAAATGTTTCCTAGAGAAATCAATGTGTAGTGAACATCCGCCTGGATACTTACGTTGGATTTATACTTCACTTAATCAAATTGGGACCCAAATACGTCCACAACTAAGCGGTGAGAGTAACATTTTTAACCGTTTGTACTTTGAATCACATGAAAATCATAAATAAACGACTTCATAACGGAATAGTGCATTGAATTGCCGAACATCTGATAGGACGTTGACGGCGACTGACAGTCTGCACCAGATACCAACATTGAAATCGTAATAATGTTGCCAGAGTAAGGAGAGCTCAAACAGAAATAAATAAAACGGCGTTTAAAAAACTGTGCCTTTCCGAATAACATGTTTGAGTTACAAGTGTTACAAAAAGGTGACGTCATTCATAGCCCATGTTCGTAGCACTGGGTTGATTGAACATTGTGCATCGAAAGTGTATTAAGGCGGCTGCACAAATAAAATACTACTTTTACTTACTACGAGGTTTAAAAAGTATACAAAATCACAACACGGCATAACCATCAGATAAATGGAATCGAAAATGAATTGTCAAGCGTGTAATACACTGATAAACGGGAATTCTGAACTGATAAAATGCACTGCATGCCAAGCTACCTACCATTACTTATGTCTTAATATAACGACGGCATATTTTAGAGAAAAAGCTCATGAATTAAAACGTGCATGGCACTGCCCGTCTTGTACAAACGTAACGTGTAGACGGAGAAACGATAATACACCAGTGCGGCAACAGCATGATACCACACAGTTAAATGACACTATTATGTCAGTTGACGACTTTATAAACAACGACCAGAGTATATTGGGCAATACTAACAACTCCTGCCTGCATGAAGAAAACTCCTCAGGTGTTACCCTGGAACAAATCGGAAATCTCCTTGACAGAAAACTAGAAAAGATTAATAACACTATCATGGAAAATATGAAAAAATTAATTCATACGGAGATAACTTATTCTATTAATGAATTTAAACAGGACTTTTTAAAGAAAACTGAGAAAGTTGAATCACAACAAGAGAAACTACACAACCAGATGCAAGGCACTAAAACAAGATTAGAACAGCTAGAAAAAGAAAATGAAACGCTCTCAAACATGTTACAAGAATTGGAAAATCGTATTGAAAACCTTGGAAAATCAAACAGCCCGGAAAAACAGAATAAAGTAGTTCTTCATGGATTGGATGAATTTTATGGAGAAGTGGAAGCGGACCTTTATCCACGTATTAGTGAAATGTTTGCTGATATACTAAACATAGATATAAATGGCTATATTGAATCAGCTACACGAATCGGAAAAGTAGGAAAACCGGGAAATCGCCGCCCCATTGTGATTGAACTCATAAGTAAGCGCATGCAAAAGTATATTATGGAAAATTCATACCGTTTCAAACAAAGTAGATATGCAGTATCGGGATTCCTAAATAAAGAGGCTTTACAAAAGAGATACCAAAGAATAAAAATGCTACAGGACGCGCGCCAAAATGGAAAACATGCAATAATAAGGAACAACCGACTATTTATCAGCGGCGAAGAGATCATCTTTAAAAGCTCCCAAATACATGCAAGCTCGCTAACTTCCCAAAACGAAAACAACAAAGAGTCCAAAGAGGAACCTCTAAAATCATTATACGGTGATAACCAAGACAAAATTACTCCAGTGTTAAACAGAAGATCCGAAAATGAAAGTAACCCAGAAGAATCGAACCTGCAAAACTATACCTTTCGAAAATAACTTTAAAATACTAATACAGAATATACAAAGTTTAAAAAACAAACCACATATACTCGAAGCCTTCATAAATGAAAAGAACTTTAAGGCTATATGCTTATCAGAAACATGGATCTCAGAAAATCAAAAAGACCTAATAAAAATTAAGGGATACAAATTTGCGTCAGCCTTTTATCGCAAAGAGCACAAAGGCGGCGGAGTAGCCATCCTGTTGCAAGAAGAGATTGATTACATAGACCGAGAAGACATCACCCAATTATCAAGAGAATTTATCATCGAGTGCTGCGCAATAGAAATACCCCAAGAACATCTATTATTGATAAGTATATACAGGCCAGACCGCGAGCTTGATATATTTTACGAAACATTAGATGAACTTCTCCAAAAAGTAAAATTAAAAGAGCAAAAAATGCATGTAATAATTTGTGGTGACTTCAATATAAACATAGTAGCAAAATCGTCAGCGTCGGAAAGGCTCATAAATTGTATGTTGACTTATAACATGCACCAAATTGTAAAGGGACCAACACGTAAAATTAAGAAATCGGCTACATGTATTGACCTTCTATTTACAAATAGGCTAGATAAGAATATAGTTACAGTTAAAGATTATGGTATCTCTGACCATAATAGCCTAATCTATGAAATACAAACAAAGCAACTATGTAGGAAAACCCAAAATAAACCTTATACTTATAAAAGAAATTTTAGTGAAAAACATATGACCGCATTCAAACAAGAATTATCTAGCACAGACTGGAAAAACCTCCTTATACACAATAACATAAATCAAAACTATAATATATTTGACGATCACTTAAAACTAATACTAAATAAAACAATCCCAAAACACAAAACAAAAATACATACACCGAAAACCAAATGCTGGCTGACAGTGGGGCTAAAAAGAGCTTGCAAACATAAACGAGTATTAAAACAAATTTTGAACCTGACCGGAAGCTTAATGATAGGAAAATATTATAAAAAATATGAAAAAATTCTTAAAAAATGCGTCAAGTCATCTAAAAAACTAAATTACATCAGAAAAATGAAATTGGCAAAAAACAAAACTATGACAATGTGGAGTATAATTAAAGATACGACAGCTAGTAGGAAAAACGTTCATGAAATTAAGAACATACATTTAAAAACTGCGACATCCGTCATAACAAATCCAGTACAAGTCGCTAATACCTTCAATGATTACTTCGCATCAGTGGGCGAGTCACCGACTGGATGGAAGGGCCAATCTCAAAAGCAGAGTGTCAGCACTACCGCATGCAGCGTGGTTACCCCTTCTACAAACTCAATTTACCTTAAACCGGTCACACAGCACGAAGTCTTCTCAATAATCCGAAGCTTAAAAAGTAAATATAGCTGTGGGATAGATGAAATCCCTACAACACTAATTAAAACATGCGCGGTAGAATTACTAGAACCGCTGACGGTTATGATAAATCAATCCTTTGAAGAAGGAACTTTTCCGGAACGTTTAAAAATAGCAAAAATAAAACCTATCCTTAAGCCGAAAGGAGATCCAAGTAATCCAAATCAATATAGACCAATAGCACTACTACCTAGTATATCAAAAATATTTGAAAAGTGTATGTCAAATCGAATATACAAATTTTTTGAAAAATATGAAATACTCGACCGAAACCAACATGGCTTCCGGAAGCAGCATTCAACGGTCCTTGCGGTCTACAAATATATACAAGAAGCACTACGACATATGGACCACAAACAATATGGTGTTGGCCTACTCCTTGACATGACCAAGGCTTACGACAAAGTGTCACATGACATTTTGCTCACTAAGCTGTACGGAATGGGAGTAAGAGGTAATGCTCACGAATGGTGCAAATCATATTTACGAAACCGCGAGCAATGCGTACAAATAGACTTTTATGATGAGGACACGGGTGAAGTCCAATGCAAAAAATCTCAGATACGTCGTGTAAACTCAGCAATTCCTCAAGGAAGCGTTATCGGGTGTGTGTTATTCATTGCATACATAAACGACCTACCAAAGTTAGTAAACACAACATGTGTGATGTTTGCCGATGATGTATCTGTGCTAATGAGCTGCGCGAGCAGCGAGGAATGCAATGCGAGCCTATCCCACTATCTCAACATTATCCTTGACTGGCTAACCGCACACAACCTAGAAATTAATTTAAAGAAGACAAAAGTAATTCAATTTAAACCTTGGCAAAAACAAATATTAGACATAAACTTAGTAATAAATAATATTCAAATAGATCAAGTCGAAAACTTTAAACTTTTAGGTATTACAATAGACAGTGGTGTAAATTGGAAAACCCATATAAAAGAAGTAAAATCAAAATTATCCCGATTTATCTACGCCTTAAGCGTCCTTAAGGCTAACACGGACTTTAATACGGCTTTGACTGCATATTATGCATACGCACATGCATGGCTCCGATACGGAATCATGTTATGGGGTGCTAGCGTAGATGCACAAGACCTCTTCGTAATGCAAAAAAAGTGTATCCGCATCCTTGTGAATATTCGGAGCAGAACGAGCTGCAAGCCTCATTTTACGCGACACAATATCCTGACGCTTCCATCACTTTATATACTTGAAGTAGCAATCTTTGTACGGAAACATATCAACTTGTTCGTGCGGAAGCAAGATGTATGTAACTTTAACACCAGAACAAAGCAAAAGCTGGTTTTACCAAAATCGAAACTTAAGATTTTTAAAAACGGTCCCTATTGCAGATGTATTAATATTTACAATAAAATACCATTATATTTACAACGGGAACCAAAAGACAATCTTTTCATAAATAAATTAAAAAAAATTCTAGTAGAGAAATGCTATTACACTATTGATCAATTTCTGGCGGACGATAACCTAAAATGACACGTGACACCTAAGGTGAATATTTGACTGAAATTAAAATTGAATGTAATTGAATTAAAATTGTATAATCTATTTATTTATTTTAAGGAATGATTTATGGTCTGTTATTAACTAACAAGCATGTTATCAATAAGATTACTCATTTGATACTATTGTTATTTTTAATTAGTCTCTGTTATTATTTCAATTTCATGTCTTTTCATAATTATAAAGAAATAAAATATATTAATTTAGGTTAAGTAATATTGTAGTGCCCTTACAGGGTGTCAAGTGGCCTCACAACATTTGACAACACCACCTGTCTGTATAATATATTATTATGTACCATGAGACAACAATAAATAAATGAATATGAATATGAATATAAATGTCTGAAAAAGGTAATTTTATCATTGTATGCGCCATTTTTATTCTCAGAAAGGACCCTGAAATAAAATGAAAACCTAAACAATAGCTTAAAATCGATTTCTTGTTAAGGGTTCTATACAACGAGGTACGCAGCGATGCCAAAATTTAATCCAGTTACCCTAACATGACCGCCCAAGTTAAATTTACCTGTATGTCCGTTACGTTTTAAAATGGAGAGAGTTCTATACTCCTCCTGAAAATGACTATTATCGTTGCGTTAACTTCAGATTACACTAGTGTTTGCTGGTCCGTCACGTTTTTTCGTCCATTTGATTAAAAATATTACTTTAACCAGACATAAAGCTAGTCAATAACCACGACGAAGCGAAAAAACATCTTTACAAGCATATTCGAAACATTTTCCATGTTATCACAAACATTTCCATTTCCATTCAAGTAAGTTAGGGTGACAAGCGTAAAATAAGCACGGCAACACTTACACTGAATCTTGTGTAAAAGAGGTATCACATTCTATTATCACTATACAATTTGGTCGACAATATTATAAAGCAAAACATGTCGTCCGAATCGGATGCCGGACGCGTCCTTTGTCCGATCCGTCATATGGATACCTCTTAATGGACAAAACACGGTGGGTCAGATTTCAAAACAGTTAATTACCTCGAATTGATGAATTAATACAGCGTAATCTGTTGATAGGTAATTAGTAGTTAACTGTTGAACTTCCCAAAATATTTATGTTTTAGTAAAAGAACCACAATGCTCACAATTTTCCGTTTTTGTTGGGCTTTTTATTGGTTATTTCGTTATTATTTACAAAAAAAAACAGTACAAATAAGTGTGCTTATTATACAAATTACATATTTTTGTAACTTTCAACAAATAACCAATTATAACAAAACGTATATTTTTAAAAAGCCTAAGTGCCCCAGCACGTTTTTTCTTATCTGTTATTTCAACTTATGCATCTACATAGCTAATATACCTTTTATTATCTTCCGTGGCCGGAACATGATCACCCAAATTTAATTAATCTTTATGTGCATCGCTTTCTTATGGCACTAGTTAGACAGAGCAGCAAGGAGAGATAAATAAACCTTAGTTGGTCATGTTAAGACTGCTGTAAATCTATTTCCACTGTGACATATGTAAATTCACCCTAAGATTTGCGAGGGACTGTCCGGTTTCGCCTCTGAACATGAGGACACCGCGTTAGATATCATTGTTTACTAGAACAATGTTCTTCCACTGTGAAACAACATGCGACCTACTTCAACCTGTATTATTTATCAGCATTTATATAAAGCGCCAGAAATCGACGGCGATGGCCAAATGAGAACTCTTTCTTAACCCGTGGAGCGCTATAGGCCAAATAAAGTTATGATCACACCTGTGATCATAGGGCGCTCCACGAGTTAAAGGATTGATCAGAGAAGGTTGCTCCCGAGCAATATAAAAAGTAGGGGGAGAGGCTTTTGCCCAGCAGTAGGCCATATTGGACTCTAAATAATAATAATTTATTTTACAACTAACCAATTATGTGGGGACCCTAATGATTCGACACAAATATAAGAGTTTTTTAAATTCGAACACGTAATTGAATCTTGCGACCGGCTAAACCGTGTTTTGACCTAAAATGGAAAAAAAAACAAAATCAAAGCTTCCGATTATAAAAATACTCAGACATTAAAGATAAAATCTTGAATTAAGAGTATACGTGTGGCCATGACAAAATATTCTATTTCATAGCGACTAACCTAAAACCATTCAACTGAAATCCACAGAAAACCAGCGTTGCTACACTCGTCTCGTGTAGCAACACATGCTGAGTGGAGATCCCTTTATTGGTGTCAAATTGTGTCACCATCGATAGTTAGGTTGTAAATATTTTGTAAGTAAATTTTTGTAAATGGTGGTGGTACTTTATGAGACTAAATAAAAAATATTTTCTTTCTTTCTTTGAAATCAGAGCTAAGTTCTCAACTACTTAAGGTGTGTTAGTCAAAGATCCCTCTGAACTTAAACTAGTTAATTACTTCAACTAATTTCAGCCTGTTTTGTTTCAGCACCTATTTAAAAGATGACTTCGCTACTCTCCCTTACTTGGAAGCAGGCTTCAACAGGGTACGTATAAATATAAAGAATTAACGATCATGGAACTTCTTATACGTAGCATTAAGTTAATATTTATTTCTGAAATAATTAAATATCTGAGCCTCTATTCAAGAAAGCAAAAGCGATTCGCTTACGACGTTGCTTTAGATGTTGTGTTCTTCTATTGCCTATTGAGTGTTGAGTAAAGGGGCATTTACATGTAGCATGTTCTCGTATGCGAGTTGCATTACCTTTTGCGGCACCATCCAGAGGCGTTTCCAGCCCATGTAGCGCCCGTGTGCAAAAATTACCCTAGCGCCCGTGTGCAAAGCACACCCGGCACCATAGGTAAAGACGCCTCTGGCTCGATCAATCGATGGATCACATCATACCTCGGGCCCGCAATCTAGTACAACACGCATGCGAGAACTCCCACCATTTAAATGGCCCTTAAGAGTGAGACATCGAAACCAAAACGTCTGAAAAACCCTGCTAATGAATTGGGAGGAAAAACTTCCGCTTTAATTCGCACATTTCAGCATGTCGTAATTTTTCTATTCTCAATAAACGTACTTGTATTTGCGTTAATGCATAACTTCCCGGCTTACTTTTCAAAGTAAATACGAAATTATTTTTCTCTCCGTCTGAGAGTTTTGCTCTCGTGAACCTTGCTAATTTAAGTTGAAACTTAAGTAGAACGATATAGAGAAGAAATATGAATGGGTGCATCTCATGCTCATGGTATTTGATTTAATGAACGTTCACAAAGTATAATGAAAGTGAGGAGTATTAGGTTGAATTCGGTTTGATCGCACGTGTGAGTTGAAACGGAAAAGCGAGCGTGCTGCGGCAGCGACCGGTCATGCGCCAAAATCGAATTATGATGTTAAGCTGTCTATTGTGAAATCGAATGAATGTTATGTGATTAGGTTAATAAATAAATAGCATTTGATCGTTATACAATATGTAAAAACGTTGTGCCGTCTAGCGTACCTGATTTGGAAAGTTATTTTTTAATCGATAGGGTATTCTCGAATCCCAAGTTGCTCCCGTTTTTATGAAAGTCGTGATCTAATGATTGGATCTATAATAATCCGCGACACTCACTTGGCCGGTGTTTCTTTTTATTTACCAACTAAAGATGAAATAATTTTATTACAAAATTCATAAATTTAAGATTCAGATGCTGTTTTAAAGTAAAAATGTAATTTAGGCTGTTCTATCCCACGCGGGACATTGACTCCAGGCTTAATATTCGGGGCTTTACGCGAAAAGCCGCATTGCCCACAAAGTTAGTCGCCTAAGATATTTAACTTTGTAGGCATTGCGCCAACATTAAAATTAAGCCTAATCGTTGACAAAAAGGTTTCTTAACAATTTGCCGAATTCCTCTAGTTCCTTTGCCTTGCATTTCAAAATTATTCCGAAGAAATGTTGGTAGCAGCGAAATTCAGCAAAGCAATTTCGCTTTAAATAAATTAAATTTCACTAAACACTTTATAAAATTAAATAACACAGTATCTAAGTAATACGAGTATACTCGTTATGGATAGACGACCCGATAGCCTAGTGGTTAATGACCCTGACTACGAAACGAGAGGTTCCGGGTTCAATCCAGTGAAGACAAAATGTTTGTAAATGATGAATAGCAATGTTTTACCTGAGTTTTGGATGTTATGTGTGTTTTAGTATGTATTTATTTACTTAAGTATGATTGTATGTCCGTTGTCCAGTACCCATAGTACAGTCAAGGAATTAAATTTCCAACCCACCTAAGGTTCAATAGCATATAGCAAACTGTCACCATAAGAGCTATAGAGCAAGACGTTAGTTTGACATATCGACCTTTTTTTTTTTTTTTTCTTCTCTGGCACCGCACGACTTATGCATTGCCATTCGTCAAGTTTTTCGTTAAATTTGTTTTTTTTTTAATAAAAAATTAGGGAAACATATTCACGGGAAAATCAGGTTTAGGAGCGAGGTAATGAAAACAAAGATCAGTAGGATAAGTGACAGGATAGAAATATAAATAATTGTTGAAATAAATGGAACATAAAGTAAAAGGAGAATGTATATATGTATCTTAGACTTTAATATCGTTACTATTGATAAAAGATGCTAAAGAGTGATAGATGGAGGGGTCAAGCGAGGAGAGGAGGACATTTATACTGGTAGGGAGAGGGACTTTATGGGAGATCAGATCATCGAACAAAGGAAGATGGTCATACCTGCTGCAAGAAAAGAAAATATGATTCAAATCACAAAACTCATCTCCACAATCGCATACAGGACTATTCATAATTTTTATTCTCGCCAGGTGAGCAGGAGTACAAGTATGACCTAGTCGCATTCTAATCAAAACAGTTGTTGCTCTTTTGCTTAACTTCATTTTATCATATCGACCTTAATGCATTGCGAATGACAGACGACATTTCAACGAAATGGGTAGGGAATTAAACTCCTTGACTGTACAAGCTTTGCTTAGTTTGAAACTAGGTCAATTGGTGTAAATTTTCCCAATACTAATACGTCATGTCTGTATATGTGCTTAGATGATAGGTAATGTCTTCTACCAGGTAATGGTGGAGACGGTGGGCGCGACGGCGTGGTGCGCGGAGATCCTACAAGCGCGCGCGGCGGCCGCAGGAGCGCGCGCGCAGGTCGCCGCGGTCGCTGCGCTGGCCGCCGCCACCGACCGCTGCCGCGACCTCGTCGCCGTCACTGACGACCAGCAGAGGATACTAGTGAGTAGTTTGCGAGGAGACAGTGAGTTAATTCGAATGTTCATTATCTTTATGATGATTTTGAGCTGTGATTGTAAGAGACTTAACATTGTCCCGTGCGATCGGTGCGATCAGCCCTGTGGGTCAGCCACTCGGTTTTGCTATTATTTTTCTCTAAGCGTGTCCTTCAATTTAAGTTCGCCTAGGTAATATCTAATTTTTTTTCACTGTATTCGTCTATGTATGAGTTGCGATTCAAGTCAAATCAAGCTTAACTATAAGGAAGTGCAAGAATATTATAATCATATTTCCTTTACCCTTAAATTTGAACTTATGTTTAATAATACTATATCAGTTGTTTCGTACCCGACCCGGCGAGCTGTCCTAGCGAAAGGCGAGATAGTGTCCTGCTTGCTGAGTGTAAAGAAATCTCTTTTTTTGATAGCATGGAGATTTTACATTTGGCCTTGTACATTAGGTCTTGTAACGAATTTATTAACATCTCTGGACCAATTAGTAGTCTGTAAATAACATAATTTGAATTAGGTCTTGTCGGGTACATTTAGATCCTGTGGGACGGTGTATTCGCCCCTTTTAATCAGGAAATCCAAGCTGCCACTATATAGCCACACGTTGTACAAACCACTACTACTAAACTCCCTGGAGCTCGGTATCTAACGATAAAACCTACACAGGTGACAAATAAAGCCTGGTGCCGGGTGCTGGGCTGGCGCGCCGAGGAGAGCTCCCGGGCGCTGGCGGACACGGCCGGCGGCGAGGCGCTGCGGCTGGCGGTGAGCGGCGCGCGCGACTGGGAGGCGCCCATCACGCTGCGCCGCCGCGCCACGCCCGACCCGCTGCTGCTGCCCTGCCGGGGCGCCTCCATCGCGCTGAACAGGTACCTAGCTCCTACCTACCGTACATTGACATCCCTGACATCAAACGTTGGATCAACTTTATGTTAGTTTCATGGCAAAGAAAAATGCCACCAACCAAGTCTTGATTCCATGACTTGAATCATCACCGTGTATCTCAATGATTATCTGAATATATTTATTAATTTATTCAGTTACGTATTGAAACTGCGCAGGTTATGTTATGTTTACAATTCGCCTTAAGTTATGCATATGAAGTAAGGTTTTTTTCTTTTAATAAACGGGTTGTCAAACCATACCTTGCAATCATAGTATTTAGAAAGACGTCCTTATCATTAATTGCAATACCCTCTCCCTTTAATTGACGGAGGTCGTAACTTAATAGAATAAAAGCTTAGTTCCAACTAGCGATAGCCACAACACAATTATGAAGTCCCTGGCCCCAGCTTCGTCGCTACCTACGTACTTCTCAGTTCAATACACAGTACACAAACCAGGAACTCTAGTGTTCCTGGTTTGTGTCATCGCAAAGCACTACTCGGATTGCAATGGCTCAATAAGATCTTTCATTTATTTACACATTATCATGGACTTTGACTCTAGTCAATACAGTTTAAGTGCAACTTTCTCTATTTTTTTTTCTTTTCTCTTATTTGTATTTCACGATATTTTCCTCCCCTAGTTTCATCGAAATAAGAAAACTATAGAACTGTGTACAACGCAGTGGCAGAGTAGCCGACCATAATCTATTTGGTAGACTATGTTGGATAGCCTGAATAAAACTGTATGTGCCAATTGTCAAGTAAACAGCTGTGCGTTTCTTACGTTTTAAATTGGCGTCATATTTTTAGTTCTGCTATCCGACGCCTGTGTCGCTGGTAGTTAGAAAACTTAGAAGCACTTGATAAGATTCAAAGTTGAACCAATGGCTAAATATTGAAAGCTCCTCTTCACCTGCTTTACCCGTTCACCCCGTCGCAAAGTAGTGACGCTAGGCTTGTAACAATCCGAACAAGTAAGCAGATCTATTGTCTTCTTATATCGATGCCTAGTCTTAAACGAGTACCTAAGGGGCTAGTAAATGAGCAACATTTTATGAAAATGTGTGTAGTTGCTCCATTTCTCATACAAAAGTGGAATATCTACACAATTGCTTCCACACATTGCCGTAAAATGTTGCTCGGTTACAAGATCTTTTAAATGATTGTTGTATGATCAGGAGCACATCTCACCTGGTGCTGGTTTGCGAGCCGGGCAACGCCGCCGACGCGGGCGCGGCGCGCGGCTCGCTGCACTCCATCCGACGCGGATCGCTCGACGTGCGCTCCGTCGCCTCGGACGGGCTCAGGCGCACTTCGCTCGCTAAACTGCAGGGTCTGCCACTCGAAGCTCCTATCACTAAGGTATTGTATACAACAGGCATGATTTACCTAATTTTCGTACCGGTGACCGATCGTGACCGATCCGGGGAAATTACCGAACTATTGGATAAAATACCGGCTAAACAGGTGAGGCGTTCGATGCCTAATCTTATTCAGACACTAGTCGACTGTAATGTATTGTAACAATGACCTGGTTCTCTTGATAGGGAAAAAAACGAATCTTTTTGGTTTGTTCTCAGTCATGACATCGGTTTACTGATAAATGGAACGGACGACAACATTAGCTTTTAACGAAAATTAGAGCAAAGCCCGAATGTGAGATGAATAACTACTTAAGTCAGATCGACACATTCAGCCCCGTTATACTTTATGCGTATCAGCGTTGAGCTCGACATCAAGGTGTCGTTATATCTCGCTTACACGTGCTAACCAGCTTTTTGGATTGTGGTGGGCATATACCTATTTTGATTTATCTACTTGCGACTTAGAAATTTCTAAGTCGCAAGTAGGTGTGCAGTGAAGATCCAAGTAGCACATTAAGCGCTGCTGTTTAACATTCTCTCTCATGCTCTTATTACGCTTTCGGATTTCTTTATTTGTGTAGATGAATCCCATTCCAACGGCTCCCATAGATTAAGAGTTAATACACATGGTGGGGGCCTAATCATTCCTGCGGCTACGGCCCAGAATTTTCTATACTGAATTAAAAAATTCTGAATCAATCTGCTAGGTGATATCCCTCCTCTCGACGGCCACGGAAGGCGCCCCGCCGTCCACCGTGGCATGCATAGAGCGTGCTGTGGACATGCTGCGCACCTCGGAACTCTACTCGCCGCAGATGAAGGACGAGCCCAAACTGAGAGTCGAGGACCCCATCGCCACTGACCTTATTGGCGCTCTATTATCGGTGAGTGTTCTGTGCAAGACCACGGTGAAGGGGCTAAAGGTTAGGGTTGCCAAGCTTTAGATAAACTGCAGGATGCATTAATGTTAGAGGGGAAAGTCTGTTGCTCTTTCTTACATAAAATATGCCTGCGTTCTGCCCATTGGCAGGCGCTTGGCCAAAGTATATGACCTTAAAAATACTAATTCGTCTTCATCACTTCAGATAGTAATTCAGAAGGAAGGGCTTTATTTATTTCACTTTAAATATGTGCGCTCTTCTGTAGAGCTATTCACACTCTTTCCGTTATTATTTTCAATGTACGTCAAAATAAATTAATATAAATAAAATATCATTATTTCGAGTGACGATAAATGTTTTACTTTTTTCAAAGACATATAGTATCAGTCTACGAAAAGTGTAGAAGGATTATTAAAATTCAATTAATATTAATGCTATTTCCATTTATACCATCTGGGGCTACAAATATTTGGAATTTATTTGGAGCGATCGCACGAATACCTATTCGAATTATCGCCAGTCCTTAAATTGTTAAATCTCTGTTGGAAAATCTGTGTAAGGTTTTGACGCAGTACGCAAAAGGGCAAAATTGTTCTGCAGTTTATAATGCATGATATAAAATCTTAAGCGAGGTATTTACAGATGAGGTCACGTGCGAAAACTAGTAAACACGAGTAAAATATGACAGAAAATATTTACTGTGCACGCTTGGGATACCTACTTGGTTTCAGGGCCTTGGGTTGTTTTTTTGCTTTTTTAATTTCATTTACTTTTTTATTATGATAACAATTTGTTTTATGCATTTGTCTAGTTGCTGCAACAATGAAAATATATTTGGATTTCGTAGTTACAGCGTCTACAAGTTTCGAATGTTTTTGTTGGCTTCGTGTTTAAAATAATTGTATTGTTCAGTAAACATTAATATATCTAGTTGATAACAAACTATGGAAAATCGTATATAGCTAAATTGAGCATGTGTTAAATCTCACAGTAATAGAGTTGTATCAATTTAAAACAAAAAATATTTTAGAAAATTTTATCTCTGTGCTTATTTTCCGATCAAGCACCTAGTCATTTTTTTTTAATTTGGTTTTGATGATGGTGCGGCCCTGCCTCGTTGAGTTTGTGATGTTTTTGTGTCCTATTCGGTATCTTTTTAATAATAAAAAATAATAAAAAAAGAGCTTTTTTAAATTGGTACAACCTATTGGAGATTTCTTTCGTAGAGGGTAGAATGTATTGACTAACGTTAATATTTATTTGTTTATGATCCTGTTCGGCCTGGGAAAGCGGGAGCAAGTGAACACAAACCTTTTTTATATGGTAGGAGGTTTGAATATAGCAAACGCTGTACTCTGTCTCTAGTCTCGATTTTCCTGCAGTTCATCGCATTAAACACATCAAGAACAGTATCGTATCTTCATACAAAAACAGTTAAAAATATAATGTGTTTGTATGTGGTATTATACTGCTTGTGATTTGTTCACTGTACCTACCATCTCTTAGCTGATTAGTTCCCAACTGGCTGAGTATCTTTCGACTGACCAAATCGCACAATAACGATCTCTTTTGCCTTCATCATTCCTCGTCGGTATAGTTTTGCGCCAACTTTTTAGTGAATCGATAGTTCGATAAGAACTTACTGAATTATTTTTTTATTTCAATCCAACGCGAAACATAACATTAAACAAGGAAGCATGAGAGCCCTAAAGTGCGTGCTCCTTTCCGAACTTGCACATTTTACTTATGTGAGAAAGAAAAAAGATCATCTTTATACTTAGGTTTAATCGAATTGTACTCAATCAGAGGGTAGATTAGAAAAGCCTTCTTCACTCTGAGCTTTTACGACCAACTTTGATAGATTCAGTACATCACCATAAGTAATCAAACGTATCTTGTTACTAAATGGACTTTGGTCAATTCTTTCTTCTTGGTTATTCAACTTGACCTCAACTTTTTCATGTCTTGACTGAATCTTAAACTGCTTTTGAACATTAACACAACACATAGAATTAGTAACGCGGCTTATTAACAAGCAATAACTCCATTTTAACTTTGTTAATAAAACACGCCTTGTGCTAACGAAATTGTTTTTTTCCACTACATAGAAGTCAACTAAGTAGTTTAATAAATATTGATTTCTTAGTTTATTTCCAATTTGCTCTTTACAGACTTATTTTGTAGCACATTGAAATTATAATGTAAATACTTAGTAGTAATTAATATCTACCCTGCCAACTTAGATCTAATGCTGTAATTTTGTGTAAAAAGTATTTTTTTCATATTAGCATTTCACTTTGTAGATAGAACTTAGATGTGGCAATTCAGTAAAACTTGATTGATTTTAATAGAATATTGTATTCTGAAATTGTCCATACATAAACTTTTTAATAGTTATAAAGTTTTAATGTATTTTTTAATAAATTTCAGCAAGGGCCTTCGAATGTTCTTTCGTCGCGACGAAGCAGCAACGACTCTACCGTAGTGCGCTCCCAAAACAACAGGTCTAACATCAAACACAAGGTACATCGAGTGAATCGCTTATTTGTTATTGTTTGTTTATCAACATACATCTATATAAAAAGTTAGTTTTACGTAAAGAGTTAAGTTGCAATGGAAGAAGAGTACCTAACTTTGACCTGCGATAAAATCAAACAACTAAATCCGGAAGCGTTCAATCAAATTACACGTACTTACATCATTGGTGGAAAGTGGAGATGAAGTCGGAGTAACGTTTAAATAATCTTAAAAAGATCAAGAAAAATCAACACTGAAAGCAAATTCCACAGTTTGGTATTTACGCCGACGAATAATGTAAGTAGGTACGGGATTTGGTTCTGGTGTTGACTAGTACATATTTATGTACTGTCCCCAAATTCAAAACTATTATTTATGGATATCACACGGACGATTCATATGCGAGGGAATTTAAAATACATACCTCCATCTTCCGTCCAGACGTCGGGCCAACTCCGCGAGCTCCTCGACACGGCCCTGAGCTGGGACTTCGAGATCTTCCGGCTGGAGGAGCTGACGCGCGGCCGGCCGCTCGCGCACCTCGGCCTGGCGCTCATGGGCGGCCGCTTCGACGTGTGCGCCACGCTGGAGTGCGACGAGCGCACGCTGCTGCACTGGCTCACCGTCATCGAGACCAACTACCACGCCGTCAACACCTACCACAACTCCACGCACGCCGCCGACGTGCTTCAGGTACTGTCTCTTGCGCGATGCAGCTGGGGAATACCGACCTCCCGCTAGCAGCCGCTTCGAACCATCGCTTTTAGCACGGTCATAGTTAGAGTGAGTTTAGACTCAAAACTTGGGTGGGATGGTAAACTTTTTTTTGGCCTACGTACCAATTTTGACATGCTATTATCAGCTTTTTGACAACTCATCAGTTAGGAAAGTGACCATTTTCGACAAGCATACCATATGTTCGCCATCCTTACTTCAGAGAATAAGCACCACAGAACATACGAATAAGGTTAAAACGGCCTATTTGTACTGAAACCACTATCTAGTACTAGTACTAAACTAGAGTACATGAACATTTGTTAATTTAGTCAAAAATGTCATAATGCATCGGTGACACTAAATGGCGGAAGGCCATCCTAACCTTCTTCGTGTGTTCTTAGATAAGAATATTGCACAGTCCTAACTAATCATCTTGATTAGCCTCTACTCTACATACCCTGTAAATAAACAATTATTGAGCGCGGACGGACTCACCCACTTAATACCTACTATCACCATCTATCACACCATACGGGTATTTCAATTCTCTTGCTGAAGTCTTACTCGAGACGCCGCAACTGAATTGGACCATCTGTTCCATCGCACAGGCAGTAGCATACTTCCTGGAGAAGGACCGCCTGAAGACAGTGCTGGAGCCGATCGAGGCCGCCGCCGCGCTCATCTCGGCGGCGGCGCACGACGTGGACCACCCCGGGACCACGTCCACGTTCCTCTGCAACTCGCGCCACCCGCTCTCCATCCTGTACAACGATATCAGCGTGCTAGAGTCGCATCACGCGGCGCTCACCTTCAAACTCACACTCAGTTAGTATTTTAGCTGTAAGGACATCCTGCCCTGCGTATGCAAGCAAGGACATACGTTATCTTTTATGGCATATCACATACTAATAATGAAGCGAAAACAAACACAACTACTTATCATTCAACACAGGTTAGTGTTGTCAACGCTGTCTATAATCTGTGTTGAATGATAAGTCATCCCAAAAATTTCGAAACGTATGCACTTTGACAAACCAAAAGTGGTAGCACGCCAGCGTACCCTTTGTTTGTCTGGTTATGCCTATGTCTTGCGTTACTACTAAGTTAACGAAGTTTTTGGTCACTGAGATAATTCAGACCAATTATTTTATACCTACATTGTGGGTGATCCAGCCAACTTTAAAGTCTGGGCTACATCATATCCCACTAGAATAATATTATGAAGCCCGCAATAATGACAACCGATGCAACATCAAGCACCTAATTGTACATACTTTGGTGATGCATAAACTTAAGCCGTAAGTATATGCTGTGCCGTAAGGAAGGGTGATGCCAACGGGTACCCACGCTGGGCCCAGAAATGACCGGGACGAAGTTTTAGGTCATGCTTGGTAGTAACATTTTTCGAGGCAGTTGCTCGTACTGGGGGCATAAAGCTAATTACGACACTGAGCTTATATTCAATAATTGCAGATGACGACCGCGTGAACATATTCAAGAATCTCGACCGCGATACGTACAAGACGGTGCGGCACAACGTTGTGGACATGATCCTGGCGACTGAGATGACGCGCCACTACGAGCACCTCGCCAAGTTCGTCAACGCCTTCTACGCCAAGGGCAACGGCGGCAGTAAGGAGGACAACATGCATACTGACGTGAGTACATGTCCACTTGGTAGTAGCCCACTGGTCTACACACCCACCCTCGTGTATATTGTGCGGAGAAAAAAGAGAGGCCCATTCCGCACGCCATGATCTAACTCTTTCTGCATGGATAATGTCACTAGGGATTCCATTATAAACGCCTTTGCCGCCTAATTAGGCAAAATTTTTGAAATGACCAAAAAAAGACTGACTCATCCCAACCCAACGCAGGGATAATCCCGGACAATCAACAAACTAAGACTCATCAGTATTTGACAAAATGTCTAAACTAAACATGATCATCCACATTGTTTATTGCGCTCAATACATTTGTAACATAGAGCTAAATACAAACTTCATCTAGATTCTAAATCTGCATTTATATATACATCTTCCTTCAATGTAAGTATTCTCCCAAGTGTAGCTGTTGCATTATGTACGGCAAAACCCAGACGCCTAACAGCCTTTAGTTTTTATAAAGTTGGCCGCCATATCCGCGGTGGTCGAAAAGTTGTAAATTGTAGCAACGAGCCGTGTGTGCGCAGGAGCCGCTATCAACAGCGCTGGAGCTGTCGGCGATGTCGCAGCCGGAGAACGTGGTGCTCGTCAAGCGCATGATGATCAAGTGTGCTGACGTCTCCAACGCCTCGCGCCCTCAGAAGTTCGCCTTCGAGTGGGCGAGAAGGTAGGCCATGCTGCCTCATGAAAATCACTTCCCGTAATGGGGTAGTCGGCGTTTTGTCATGTTACCATATCATTGAACGGTATATTCCAGCAGCCCACGCGTAATTAGAACCCAACATTGCACACTCCTACCGCCCGTGCCTAATAATTTTAAAGTTTTATATATTCTACCAATGCTATTGTCAGGATCGCGGAGGAATACTTCCTGCAGACAGACGAGGAGAAGGCTAAGGACCTACCGGTTGTGATGCCCATGTTCGACCGCGCCTCCTGCTCCATCCCGCGCTCGCAGATCGGCTTCATCGATTACATCATCAAGGACATGATGGAAGCTTGGGCTGGTATGTATCCTACATCGAACAGGTAGAGGAACCCCAATTTTGTATCATCTGAATCCAACCTCTTATGATCTTAGTTAGGAATACGGAAATGAAACTGTGAGATCATTTACCATCAAAGTGGACCAATCGAGTGTAAGAGTCGTTGTCCTGGGGTCGAAGGACGCATTCCAGGACTATATATGCAGCTGAACACAATTCTCAGACATGAAAAAAGCAACTATTAGCGAAAAAAACAAACTTTACAAGAGAAGATCAAACCTCTTATGATGTCGTATGTAGACTCTTTTTATTATTAATGGAAGAAAAACGAGCATGCAGGCCACCTCAAGGGAAGTGATCACCACCGCCCATAAGAATCAGCAACTCCAAAATAGTCGCTGATCCGTTGCTAGCCTAGAGGCTATCTCGAGATGCCCGCACTCCTGGGCTTCTGGATCTCATCTTCATCAATCACGCCCTTCGCTCAACTCCAAATATGCTAAAGGTGACACTGCTAACCGCTTCCCGTCTCTTTTCCAGCGTTCATCGACATGCCAGAGCTCGTGATGCATGCGAAGCTGAACAACAAGCGGTGGAAGGAGCTCGACGAGGCCGGCGTCACCACCATCGCTGACGTAAAGCGCGCGCAGCGCCAGGCCGCCGCCGCGCCGCCCGCCACCACGGCGGAACCCACCGCCGAGGAGTAGGAGCCACCGGAATTATACTCTATAGCATCGAGCTACGGCGATACGGAATGACCTTGCAAAATTTGGAGCTACATAGATATACGTAGCTAATAAGGTCGTAAAATCATTAAAATCAATCCTAGAATGCGATGACAGTAGACAGATAATTTCGTAATCTCTCGCAGTTGTTTGCAGATGGATTGGGAGAGCTAGGTACGGTAAGCCGAGGATGCAGGATCGAACCGTGGCGGATGACAAAAAATATTATTTATGTTGTCATTATAGTTACCTAGTAAATAATCTGTCCATTGAATACTTTGAATTTACTCCCGACAAATATAAAAAGGAAAATATATCGACAACTGCTAAGTTATCACAAAATATGACTAAGAACTACAACAATGTAAATAGATTCAAACAGAAGAACTGCTTCCAAATCAGTTCACCCATTTGAGAGTTACAATGCCAAAGACAGACACAAGAACATTTAAAGGATATGACATATACATACATGCTATACCTTTCAAAATCAAAGTCAAAGTAATCAATGTTGTGCTTCAAAGCAACTTTAGCATCTCGAGAGGAGATGCATAGAGCGTCACACCATAAACCAAAACTTTCATGGTATGGGTACTCTAGCTCAGCCAACTTGTGGTATTAAATTCGATGGTACCAAGGGCTCAAGACATAGGAAGAAAATTTTGTTCAGCCAGTCTTTTACAGGTATGTAGGTATGGTTTACTTACTCTGTACGGGCGGTAGCTTAAGGCATCAGGTTCCAGTGAACGCCTAGATTGGCACACATTTTGTTGGTGAATTAATTACCTAGGCATTCCATTTGGATGTTTAACTGCGCCCTTGTTGCGTAGAAATATTTTATACGGAGACCTGACGAAAATGACAAAAATTACCAGCTACGGTCTCCAAAGCAAATCTACCTATATATTGCTCTAGCATATTTATCAAAATGTAAGAAGTAATAGACGGAGCCATTACGGGTGTTAGCTACGTGTGATTTTGATGATCATAATTTAGATAGGTAGTTGTTCATATGAACATCTTGTGCCTAACTGAGAAATTCGAAAAACATGGCACTGATTAGGCCAAAAATGTGATCAGCTAAAGTAAAGTTTACTTGAAAGTTGACTCCGACAGCGTTTAGTTGTCTGATGAGTGAGTGTGGGGTGGGTCTGGGCGTCTAAGACTCCCAGGCGAGTGTCGTCAACACTATAAGTCTGAAATGGATCATTGACAAGAACGACGCCTAACGGACGTGTCCGAAAATACGCTTATTTTATATTTATATCCGTGTTAGTGTGAATATCATTGATATAATAGTTAATCTACTTTTTTAAGTAGCCATATTTATTAGGAAGTTAAATATTGAATCCAAAATATTTACCACATTTATACCCCTATCGTACCAAAACGGATTTTCATCGTAATCTACTGTAGAAACTAACAATTGGCGTAATGTAAGAATAAATGTTAATTTGTGTTAAAGACGTTTACACGGGTATCCTAATTCATCGTGTACTTAGCTACTTTATTGTTTTGTATAAAAATCCGTGATATGAGTGCCATAATTAACTATTGGCCAATTTTAATTCATTCATCTATTCAGTAAAAGATGCATTTTCTTCATGTTTTCTCACTGCATCCCATGACAACCTATCCATTTAGTTTAATATACCTAATAAAACTTCTGCCAAAACCATTATACATAACTAATTGACTGTCACATTTAATATGAAAAATTGAAAACATTGGTCCATTTATACACTTGAGCTTTCGAAGAATTCCTATTTTTATAAACTTTTTACAGTAAGTATGTCTAAATTTTCGGACTCTGTGTCATATCAACATTTCTAAGAATTTTTGAGTATTTTATCTATCTCCGACATCTTAACCACTGGACATTTTCGGTTCCTTGCTTCTAGAAATGTCTTTTACACCCATTTTATACCTACGTACAACTCAACAGACGAGCGCTTATCTAGCCTTCGGGCTCTAAGGATACGTACGCTTATGGCCAAGCTACGTTACGCATTCGTAACACCTGCGTAACTCAGCACTACGAAGCTAGCTGGAGCCGTGTTGTGTACGCAACATGTTCGGAACCAGTATGGCTTGACCCTTAAACTTTTGAACGCCAATTGCCATTACTATAATGGTCGCACGCGTTTGACACTATCACAACACAACGTGGCGTATGAATGCCAAAATTTGTATCCGTCATTGGCGTTCAAAAGAGAACTTGGGGCCTACTTGGGGCCTTACCTTGTCTAGTATTATTAGTGCTTTTGTATCAGAAATCACTAATAATACGAGGTAGATTAAACGTTTGAGAAACGGGGCCCCTGGTGCTCTAGCATGACCGCTCAAGTTTAAGGTATTCCCGTATTTTCTATTCATCAAAGAGGTATTCTGAACTGCTTCCATTGCCACAATGCGGATAAATTAAACTTGGGTAGTTATGTTAGAATCTGCCCACGTTCATGACGAAGTCTGGATCAGCGTGCGTAGTGAGTCTTTTAAACCTAAAGGTAGATGTAACGTTATTATGAATTAATCGTATACATCAATCACTTGAATATTTGCTATACCTAATAGCTAATTAATTATGTTCGAATAAGGTCTAATATATTAATAATCGTTTGTTCAAATATACAATCGTCTACGCGACGCTGGTGTTATATTAATTAATTACCAACTTGTATTCTATAGTTAATAATTAATGAATGAGATCATGTAAGAATACGCTTCCACGTGCTCAATGTCAATACATATAACGGTCTAACATTAATATTACATTCGTTTACCGACGGTAATTACCGTTTTTCTTGTTTATTATATTGTATTTGTCGTAAATAGTAGTTAAATCAATGTTTTGCTATAGGTCACGGTTATTCAATCTCATTAATTACCCACTTTATATTTTAATATTTGCCTATACTAACAGTATGATATGATACCAAATTAGAAAATTGAAAAATTGTTATAATCGCTGTTTAGCTCAATTTATTGTGTAGATTAACCAACCGGTTCCAAGTTGGTTTGAGAAAGTACTGGCACCAGTCTGATGAGGGCTTCTGAAAATCGGAAAAAAAGAAGAGGATTCCAAAAATCGCCTGCTCAAATACAATCACCAACTAAAGTTTGTTAAATTTGCTAATTGCCTCATTCAGGAGTACGATTTTTGAATCTCACCGGGTGACTAAAGCGGTCCAAAATGGCAGTTTTCATAGAAATTCGGCCATATTTGTGAGCTTTAACCACTTGGTGAGATTCAAAAATAGCCCCTCTGGACGGGCTGGTGATTTAGTGTAGTCCTTCTCCATAAAACATACCTACGGGTCGTAGTTTTAAACCAAACTCAAGTCCGACTTTCCTTCTAACAGTCTGGAACCGGAACTTGAGTTCGGTTGAAAAATACGACCCTAAGTGAATATTTTTGTCAAAAATATGTCTAAAACACGAGTCTATCTTTCAAGTCCGTCACTGTTATTGTTTGAAGACTACATCTGCATATACGGTGTTGCGATAGATAGCTGTTTAGATAGATTTCGATATTTTTGCGTACGGTGCCTTCTGCGGCATTTTTGACGGTGAAAGTTATAATAGTTCAATCCTACGTACATGGAAAGAGGGTAGGTTAGATGTTACTACTTGAATTTTAAAACATCTAGCTTCCATTTTCTATCAATATATTGAAGGAAGAAAGACTTACAAAAATCTGCAGTCTTCTCAAGCCAATATAGGGAACTTTTATGTTCAATTACTTTTTAATTGTCATGTTTTAGGTATAACTAATTAAGAGTAAGGGGGCTGGTCCCTATATTTAATTGTGGAGTTAAGTAATTACATTGTTGTGAATTTTATATGCGAAGCTATGCGTTGTATAAGTACCAATTAATCAATGTTATTATAAAAAGTTACAATTCTAATACTTCCCAATAAGCGGTGCAGTGATTCGTCGCTTTTCTTAACCCACCTGCTGTACCGAAGAAATTTATTCGTGTGCCTATCTAATGATGAAGCCGCGCTATTTTCTGGTTATCTAACAAAGTGCAGTCTAGGCAGACCACTCAGGGCGTCCGCTAAGTCGCGCGGGCGCACGGAGCGGGTGCACGCCTATAGAAAATAGTATGAGCGCGTCCGCTAACTCGCGCGGGTGCGCCCGCTCATACTATTTGTTCGATAGGCGTGCACCAGCGCGACGTAGCGGACACTCTTGAAAACAAAAATCGGTAACGTAAAAAAGATACGTACTGCAGTGCGGTTTGATATTAGAACTTTCAAAGGCAAAGTGAGTGACGAATGTTGTTTCATTACATAACCTAGAAGAGGAGCCAAAACTTTGTTGCTTAAGGTTTAGTCACCTTCTCTTACAACAATGAGACGAGACTAAAGACCAATCATTCTAAACGTTTTTAATATTAAAACTTAAGCAACAATCTTTAAATAACACACTAATACATTTTGAATGAATGTCTATGTTCGAAGTAATATGAATGCAAATTGTTAAGTGTTGTAAAATAAAAGAATATTTACAATTTCTGCGTATTATTTGTGAACGTATCCGAAATAAAAAGAGCTTGGTCTCAATCATAAAACCTTTTATTATAAACAATAATTAAAAAACATATTTTTACATTTTATAACTTATTACAATTCCAACATTGTGTTATATATTATAAATGCAATTTATATATTTTCAATTCAACATACTCAGCTCTTAAGTTTGAGTAATATTCTGTACATTACATATTATTATCAGCAATTCAAACAGTTGGAATGGAAATATGCGAATCCAAAAATTATGTTTTATAATTATGATAAAACAACTAAACAACAAATGACTTGCTGATATTAAATACGTTACTTTTGAGTACTCAGTTACATAAAATAGAAGGCGTAATTGTTCAAATACATAGAACAATATTATAAGTCGAGTTATACAATAATTCAAATTCGGTTGTAAGAGATAAAAAGAGATTTGCCGTTTAAATAGTTCTGACGTGACACAAACTTTAAACACTCGCGGTACGTTTAAATTTACACGTTTTAGTGCAATTGATGTTAGCTTGCATGTACACAACAATTTTTTTTTACTAAGTAAACTAGTACCATTCAAATTTTGACACATTTTCTGTGGGAAATCTATCAAAATTTAACGGCTGGTAGGCACCACGATCCATTGTTTGAATACAAGAACGAGCCTAAGTCCGCTCTTAGGAGTACGTGAGCTTTAGGAGCAGGCAAATTGCAGGATGATCACAAAAAAGAATGCCCCCGAAGTTTCGCAATTTTTTTTTGTCGGCACACCTGTGTGCTATGCAGCTACCAGAAAGCGACTTTCATGCGAAGTATACGGCAACGTCGTACCAACGTACTACGAATACCAAGCGGAATTTTCGCTTGTAGGTTACCAACCAGTGCACAGCACCCGGCACAAATAAGTGGGCGCGTCTTTCTTTCTCTGTATCGCTTTCTACCTAAGCAGTATATCCATTTAAATAGGAGTTGTCAAAGTTTGATATTTAGAAATTCAGGCTACTCACAAAATGATAATAATAGGAGGCTCTTCTGATTCAACAATTCTGCCTTTGATAAGAGCCTTGTGCTTGCAACAAAAAACACGCAGTAAACCCATTGACAAATGGACAGCTCAAAAAAAAGCGTTAAAAAATCGAAAGAATGTTGAGACAGAATTACACGAAATTACAAACTATTCACATGTCAATTTTTTTGACGTTTACAGATCTATTTTGTTTTTAAAAAGCTTTTTAATGAAGTTCTGAAGTTCATATTTGACACCACGCCCAACATGACTTTGCACAAAATAATAACGTACAATACAAACAGTAACAAAGATTGACGAAGTGCCAAATAGAAATCCAAATTCTATACATATAACAGCATAACCCTTATAACTCTAGAAAATATCGTATATCTTTAGTCCCCTGCGCCAATATCAAACTGATTAAATACAAAAGCTCGGGATGACGCAAGCGCGTGGATTTATCATACACATTACGTTGCGAAACGTTTTGTTTTATTAGCCTAAATGATGTCCCACTGCTGGGTTAAGGCTTCCCCTAAGGTCTTTTCCCACTCGGAAAATAAGTAAAATACATCGAAGCGAAATTTTAACGAGATCATTAGACCGGTCGAACGGGTGAGTTGTGCGATTATCAGGTACCACAGACCGAGCGTACAGCCCTCAACTAAACCGGCTAAAACTAGAAACTCTCTGCAAGTTACCCCGCGTAGGACTCACACTTTACAATGTACAACAATTAAATAGTTACCTAATCCAAATATAAACCTAGTGCGTGCATATATAATACAAAGTTTAGGAATTCGCCGCACTCGTCGCCACGACTGGCGTCCGTTGATCCCTTTTAGAACCATAATATTAATAATATGCTACATGATAATGTTCTTTCCAACACTGCAGGATAAGAGGTGGAAATTATCTTGACAATCTGACGTTCATTACCTCTTCGTTTACAAAGAAACAAATATCTTCCTTTCATGCACGTCACGTAGCAGCCGTAAACACTGCATTGTGCCAGAGCACAGACATTGAACTCATAATACCGATAATCGTTAACGTGTCCTTGAAAATCCACTCATACTTCGTGGAAACATTTTAACAATGGCCTTGTCTTGTTTACAAAGTGGCAAAATCACTTTATAACAATATTGTTTTAAACGAAATGACAAGTGGTAAATTAACAGATTTTTTTTTTGAAATATAATTTCAGCTCTCACACGTTAAGCTCGTTATAAGGGCCACGGTGACTTCAGATGCAAACAAAGGCTAAACTTAAGTCAGGATGTGAACTTCTCCAGTCTCCTTAAGTGCTCTGCAAAGTTTCCGGTACGTGCCGTCACAATATGTAAAGTCAAGATCAAGATGTTAAGATAACTCCCTGTAGTCAAGTCTCAATGTCCCCGGCAGCGGCTTGGTGGAGCGAGCGCTAGATGGCCAACGGTTTGTCTTTGCACTGGTCGACGACGTAGCTGGTAAACCGCTTGAGGAACTTAGGGTACTCGCGCTTGTAGACGGCGCGTAGCACGCCGGCCGGCGCCCAACCGCCGGGGTTCACTGGAAAGAAGATTTTGATTAATGGGGACGATAGAACAAAGCTGATTGGGGCACGGTAGCTTGGGGAACTCCCCAATGTATGATTATCTTTTCTTGTGTAAAGCTAGAAGTGACGATAGACCAAAGCTAGAATTGTTCGCTAACTTTTGACAGGTGAAGCGCAAAAAATAACCTGTCTGCGCTAATCGGGCACGAGTACATTTTTTGACTTGTGAAATTTCGTGCATTTTATCTCAATTACCGGACTGTTTTCAAAGAGACTATTATTTATTTGTCAAGTCTGTTACAGTCTCTATCAGATGTATCGGAGCAACCTCTTAATATATTTCGTTTAATAATTTAGAGATGTAGATACAAAACCGATTTCGTATCTTCGCAACAAATTAGTCAGGATGTCCCCTCGCAGGCGAACTCTGAGATTTCTAAATACCGTCCGCTACAGATGAACGTTCAGCCACAGCCCCAGCCATGCTCCGTTGTTCTTCGCAAGCCTTTGTGTTTGAACGGTCACAACAAACGCAGCTTTAGCTTCTATTTGTTAAAAATCTTTACCTGTACTGCAGTAAGCGATGCTAGTGGTAATGTTATCTCTCGTGGGCCGTTCGCCGGCGGGGTAGGAGCTCTTGCACGCGAGGCACACCGTCACGAATAGGCGGATGCAGCCGCCGGTGTTCGACTGGAAAAAGTATGAGAAATAGGGTAAACAAAGAAGCAGCGATCGTAAACCTTTTTCTTTTTTAGGTGTAGGCAAAACAATTGGTGGGCTTAGTTCTTTATTTTTTTTAATAGACCACGGGTCCTTACTTCGCCCATTTTTAATCAAATGTAACAAAATATAACAATAATAACATAAACTTAAACTATAAGAAGCTAGATTTAATAAAAACAAGTAACGCAAAAACCTTCCGCAACAAATAAACAATCACACTGACCCACCCAAGATATTGGAGTGAAGTCTGTTTAATTTTGATATTTAATTTTTAGCACAGCACACCACCACAGAACACAAGTTTCGTTATACGTTTAGAACCTCTGCTTCTTAAATTAAGGTCTTTTGGAAAATATTTACTCAATTAAGCATTAAATTAAAGTAATAAAATGTAACGTTTTATTTTATTTTATTACTGTGGTTGCAGGTAAATTATTTTATAATGCATGGCATCTTTTTTGCCTTTCACACACTATTAAAAAATCTACAAATTTCTTCTGTATATTTATCTCTCATGCTAAAATAAAAACCGGCCAAGTGCGAGTCGGACTCGCGCACGAAGACTTCCGTACATTATCTATAAAACAGCAAAAAGATCATTTCTGTTGTATGGGAGCCCCCTTTAATATTTATTTAATTCTGTTTTTTAGTATTTGTTGTTATAGCGGCAACAGAAATGCATCATCTGTGAAATTTTCAACTATCACGGTTCATGAGATACAGCCTGGTGACAGACGAACAGACGGAGGGACAGCGGAGTCTTAGTAACCCTTTTTTTTTAAGTGAGGATAATCCATTTACGGATTTCGCCAAAAGAGGCGAAATTCAGAGGAGTACCCGATAAACCTCCTCGCTGTATTCCTCAAGCCGGTTTGATCCGGTGCCGTGGAACCTAGCGATGACATCACTCCGGCCGGTGAGTCTTAGTAACCCTAAAAACGTAGTGTAGCTAGTGCTGCGACACCGGCCAGGGCCCTATTTCATAAACGCGACAGGCGACAAGTGACCGTGACAATTCGGTACACATTGCTTGCCCACTATGATGTTAAGTCTGTAAGTCTGTAGCGTTGCTCGTCGACAGAGTAATGTACGGCGAATTGTCACTGTCACCTGTCGCGTTTAAAAAATTGGGCCCAACAGTGCGGTTTTTGAATCTCACCGGGTGACTAAATCTTGCCAAAATGGCTGTTTTTCATAGAAACGCGGCCATTTTGGTGAGCTTTAGTCACCTAGTGAGATTCAAAAATTGCATTCGAATCTCACTGGGTAACTAAAGCTCACTAAAATAGCCGCTTTCCATAGAGATTCGGCCATTTTGGTGAGCTCTAGTCACCTGGTGAAATTTAAAAATTGGGCCCAGGTACCAGTAGGGCTGGGCTACTCACGGGGTGGTCGGCGTGCGTGGTAGAGTGGTTGGTGACGGCGTAGGTGTGGTCGTCGGCGGCGCGCACGTGCGACCAGAACAGCGCGTCGCGCTGCGACACCGGCCAGATGCGCTTGAACGTCTGGTGGAACACCATCGCGTCCGACGATATCTCCTCCACCACCGTCATGTTCTCTAGGGTCGCTGCGGACAGAGAATAGACATATAAAATCAACTAATTACAAGGTTCTCCTTTTTTCTTTCAGGCCATAAAATAGAATTATTAAAAATATTAGCCATAAAATTGTAATTTTAATCGGATCATAACAAACTTCCAGCCACTCTAATGACTGACAGTGGTGTAAAATCGACGTGCAATTTGTCTAACATCCTTTTTTATGTGGACTGTAATTTATTCTTGCTTTGTCTTCAAATCTATATTACGAATTCAAATGCAATCTTACTCATAGCAGCAGATTAAAGATAACTTAAAATCGGCTTACATCTGTCTCACAAAATAACATACACATGTTTCACAATGTCTGGTTATAACTTATCCGTTGGATAAGGGATTCCTATCTCCTTCTAATAACAAGTGGCAGATGAGGTTATCATGAAAAATATCTTATCTGTATAACTTTCATCCAGACATAGTGAAACAAACCCTAACTAAAGTTAAACAAAAGCTTAGATTCAGACATGTACCTAAAAGAGCCTATATGGCCTACTTGCAAAATAAATTTTTCATTTTCATTTTTATTGTAGATACTCACTTTCCCACTCGTACCGGTAGCGCGGGTTGAAGAAGTAATGGCACATCTCGCGGGCGGACACGCCGCGCACCTTGTGCATCGCCTTCAGCGGGTCCATCACCATGCCGTCTACCTCCATCTCCCTGAAACACACGGAGCACCGTGATAACACGATCACTTTTTGTAATTAATGTTTTTGTACAATAAAGAATTTAAATACATACATGTATAACACAACAATAGAGAATGATTGTTATTAAATATTTGTGTGACGGATAAGAATGTTTGTACCCGAGTCATGGATATTATTTGAATTAAAGTATGTATTTATCTATATATAAGTATGTTTATCCGTTGTCTAGTATCCATAACACAAGCTTTGCTTAGTTTGAGACTAGGTGAATTGCTGTAAATTATCCCAAGATATTTATTTATCTAACCCAGTACCTGGACGGCCCAGCTCTTCGTAGGCCAAATAAAAAATAACACGGAGAAAACAATTATTAAGGATAAGTTCTTAAAAGGACAAGTTCGCCTTCGTATATTACTGAATCTTTTTTTGTCCTTGTTTTGCACCATAAAGAATTTACATACGTATATAATTTTATCCACAATTTTATATATACACAACTAGCTTCTGCCCGAGACTTTGTCCGCGTAAATTTAGGACCACATACTAACTTCTACCTCATTAATATCCTATTAATGGTTTGGATTCTAAAAATCCCTATTTAGTGCACTTCTACACCCTCTAAGGAGAACACATGCTCCTAATTTCATGTTTCTCTTTTCAGCAGTTTAGACTGTGCGTTTTCTGTCAGTCAGTCAGGTACGGAACCCATTTATAAGTGACTAGCGGACGCCCGCGACTTTGTTCGTGTGGAATTAGTAGCAAGAAGAGAAAAGCTATTAGCTATAAGCTATTTAGCTAAAAATAATCCGTTCAGTAGTTACAGAGATTACCCCCTGCATAGAAACAAATAAAGTATACCTCCTTATTATATTAGTGTTGACAAGCTAGCAAATTCAGAATACTGTCGGTAGTTAAACTTTGTGCCATTTCGAATTTGAATATTAGTGTTATGGCGG
Source organism: Ditula angustiorana (assembly GCA_963691745.1). Classification (NCBI taxonomy): domain Eukaryota; kingdom Metazoa; phylum Arthropoda; class Insecta; order Lepidoptera; family Tortricidae; genus Ditula; species Ditula angustiorana. The sequence continues at coordinate 9,812,694 of OY829487.1, forward strand.
CTTAACTCAACTCTTCTAGTTAAAGGATTAAATATTATTGACGAAGCAAATGAGGTTTGCAGTCAATATGACACTGATGGAACGTGTGTTCATGTTAACATAACACACATAACATAAAATGCTAAATCAAATATTATTTCTAGTTTAATATCACACTCATATTACCACGTTTACTAAATGTTTAACACGTAATCCTGGCTTTTAAAAGGAAAACAAATTAAAGAGCCTGGATCAATAAATACTTGGGTACCCCTACGTTAATGCTTGACTGATAAAAAGTGTTGCTTCAAACGAAATCTGGCCCGTTAACATTGAGCCAGCTGCGTCCGTTCGTTTATATCCAGAGTATAAACAAGCCCGCCGCGCAATCGACCTTGACTCTACAAACCAAGTTAAAAGCAATTCCACGGGAGCGATATTCAATTCAACCTGATTCACTTAATAAAATATACATTAATTGTCTGTAGAGCATTTGGGTAATGAAGTAGTGACGTGGAATCCAGTTTATGTGCAACTAAGGTTGATGCCACTTTGATTTCGATAGCGGCTCGTTAGATAACATATCCTAGTGAAATAACATTCAGTAAGATGTGGCGCCACATAACATAACATGTTCATTTTAGTATGTACGACACGGAAATATTTTTTATTCTTTTTTTTAATTATTGAAAATGCCGAGTCAAACTGATCAACATGTTTATCCTCATAAAGTTATGGTGTAGCGCTTTTTGTCTGAAGGAATTCGTGAACCATCCATTGTTAGGTACTAATGCCCCCTAGTGCTCATCAAGGGAACAAAAAATAGCAAAACCCGCCCGTAAAGTGCGCAAATAAATCGCCAGATTTAAGGTGTTGTTTTTTGTATAAGGTTGTGTCAACTCGTACTGTTTGTACTGGTGGTGTGTGTAAGTACTGTGTGTATTATAGCATAGAATTGTGTTGTCTGTGCTAAGAATTAAACTGACCTCCTGTACATCCTCATATCTCCTTCTTCAGCAAACAATTGCCAGCCGATACCGCCGCCGACTCCTTCGAAGGCGGCCTGTATCTGCTCCGTTGATATCCTATCAATCTGGAAACAAAACACGATGTCATTCAGGAGCCGTCTGATGATCACTATTTTTAGTCATATCAATAATCTAAACATGGAGCTCATTCCACATCTAAATATTCTCAAAGGAAACTCCGAAACAGCTGCGGACTGTCAACGACGGAACTATATAATACATCTTACATAATTGTAGACATTTCGTTTAATGTATGTTAATTACACCAAGCTTTAACATCACAACAGGCCCCGGGTGAGAGGAATGCCTTTATATGTCATAACGCCGTTGTTGTGACACCCCCCTAGCTGGCCGCGTTAATAACTGCCACTTTTTTCCCTCCACTTGTTCTATTTACAAAGCCCACAAATAGTTTCTGCCCTATTTATAGCCCTCAAGTACGAAAAGGTTAACGACATTAACAATGACACCCCCGCATACATCTATCAATGCCTCAGGAAGTGGGACACGGCTTTAATGACCCAGTAGGTCGTATAAAGTTCAATGAAACTAAGCTAAGTTTTGATTACCAACAGAAATATAGTAGCCTCAAAATTCATTGGTGAAAACTAGGCAGCTATGTCTGCCACGAGTAGCACTGAGCATTTCCGAAGATAAACATGCATTTATAAGTCTAAAGCATACTTAACACTCACCTCTGCTCAGACTTCTGGATGTAAATCTTCATCTTAGATTATAATTTAACGGACGTTACGCGATCATAGCCATTTCAGGTATCTTCAAATGTGGCAACAAATATTATGAGAACACATCTTTTGCACAGTATAAAACAAAATCACTATCCGGCTCTGCCTATCGTTATATCTTCGACCTCTCTTTTAAAGGTTTTTAAGTCCTAACCTGAATTGTATTCGCCGAAGCCGGGGCGGGTCCCTAGTTTCGTCTCTCTATATTCTCTTTTCGAATGGACTTGCGCCGGTTGGAAGAACTAAAGAACACAGTTCTATATTCTCTTCCTACCTCAGTCCACAGCGGGTGCACGGTGAGCCGGTTGTCGACGGCCGGCGGCGGCAGCTCGACCTGGTCGCGCGTCAGCTCGGGCGCAGGCACGCGCGCGCAGCGCTCCTCCTCCATCTTGTCGAAGCCCGTCTCCACGGCATCGTAGAACTCGTCGTCGGGCAGCGTCGAGTGCGGACCCTCCTGGAGACAACGGGCCTTCATTAGACAGAGCAACACACATTTTACTGTACCTACCTATACAATTTTTTACTAATATTTATATTAACCCTTAAACAGGTCCCATACATTACAGAAGTACCACGTAAAATTTAATTGCGAATCGTTTAATAGCAAGCAAATTTTCACGTAAATACTTTCTTATTCATTAATCATTTAATTATAAGTACAGTCAGCCAATTTGATTCATAGGCCACTGAAGAACGTAATCCGCAATGTGTCATCGCTGAGATATTATGACATTTATTGTGAAATGGTTCTACAGTGGCCTATGAATCAAATTGGCTGGCCGTACGTGGTAGATAAATCGCCTCTGACCGGATAAGGGTTAAGGGTGAGTCTGCTAATAAGCAGGGTCATTACAATACAAACAAAATTTCGAAGTAAATAAAACAAGCCCTTGCCGATTGTCTGCCACATTAGAATTCATATATGATTTATATGTACGGTTTTATATGTGTGGTTCTATGTACGGTTTACAATAATCGCGTAAGTATAATGGCGTCCTTAGGGGATTCATTTATAAATGACGTCACATGTAGTAAAGAAGTGGGTCAAACACAAGTGAGACATGTTATCAATCAAATAGAGTAGTTTAATTGACAAGTTATGGACATTGTAGCAGAAACACCGCATTAAAACTAATTTTATGGAATGCCGGAACAGTTTACGTACTGTACGTTAGTAGCATAAACGCGTTGGTAATCGCGCACATTACACAAGGGAGTTACTTTTGTCTGCAGCTGATTGTACAACAAAATTTAATATTTACAGTGGGCCAAGACAGCAGTCTATCAGTTTTAACAACAATTCCTACTTAATGAAATCTCAATAAAGCTAAAATAGATGGAAGAATACAGCAACTGTTACAGGTTCGTCTTAGAGCTTCTCGACGAAAGAAAACATCATTAGGAAACCTGCACACATCTGAAAAGTAATTTGATGATGTGCGTGAAATGGCTTAACTACGCGTCGCAACTATACAGCCCAGACCCTTGTTAAAGTGAACCGAAGCCCTGCAATGGGGCGTTAATAAAATATATGATGAAGACGATTATTCATGACACTATTGTCAAAAAAGTAAGAGTTTGTGTAGATCTTGTTAAACTACTTAGCTGAGTTTTACCTCTCAAACTCACCTAGCGCCTTCTTTTGCCAAAGAAGATATGTAAATAAAATAATAACCTGTCATAGGCACCGTTTACTACGCATAACTCCGACTGAAGGGAATTATAATTCTAGACGCCGCTAACCCAGTTACGCTAAAGGATGCGTAGTTAGGAAACAAATTCGGTTGATTACGCTAACGTCGACGGTGTCACTGCCGTACGCCCTGCATGATAAGTCAGGCAGGATGGCATACTGGTTAGTACTTCTACACTAACTAGTAGGCCATACTAACGTCATACATGTTGACGCTTCAAGTAAAATTCGACCGAGTTTTCATAGTTACAGATATCGACTTTTGTCCGAGCAATGGAACAAATATAGCAAGACAGCAAGTTAGGGCCTATAAATCACTATCACCGAAACCAAGAGATCCAGATACACAAATCCAGATAATATCAAGTTAGGTGACCCGGATGGCAGGCGTCATATCCCCAAAGCTAGAATAAGAGTTAATTCCTTTTTCTTAAGGTACAGTGAACCAATTTGATCGTCGTTGTAACATTCGTATAGCCATCGCCATACCAGTGGCGCTACTTCGGTATGCCAGGAATTGTAATTTTGGCATTCATTGAGAAAAACTACTAAAGCGGCATACAACACAAATCAAATTGCTTGACGTCACCTATTAGGTGCTATTTAGGTAATAAAGCTTGTTGTTAACCATGCATGCTGTTTGTCCACGACAAAAGCTAGCGTCTTAGTTGTAGGGCCACTGAAAGCCTGGAACAATCAAATCCAGAATATCTTTGAGGGTAATGACCTGACACTCACGTTTGCGAAACGTTTTAATAACACAAAAGAAAGGTGTACAAATATGAACGTTATCGTGCCAGTAAGTGTATAGATATATCGAAAAGGTAAAACTAAACCACGGAGTAGATAGGTACTGCAAAATCGTATAGCATTGACGTTTCAAACATAAATTGATGAATTACGGTAGGGCGCGTTGACCTTTCGATCTATTCTTATTCGAACTTGATAAACTTTATGATTACGGGTTCAAGCTCGAATATTTCCAGCATTGAAATAGAAAATGAATGTATAATCAATAAATGAATGAATTTAAATAAATTGTGGTTTTTTACGTAAATGCAGTCCAAAGCTCAAATAACTGACACTGCTTAAACAATCGCAAGGTTGAAGTTGGACGAAGCTGGACAAATAGACCGCATGCCGGATGGTTTAGACCTAAAATCACCACTAAAATACCAAGTCCGGCGTCGCAGCAGGCTTAAATAGAGATGATTATATTTACAAACAAGAAGCATTTTTATGTAAATACTGAATCCCAATTGTTATGCCTAAATCAAACACCATTCGACCTAAAACGTATGAGAACGTAATCAATGCAACTGTTATCATGTGAAACATAACATTATTGTTTGTAACAAATCCGCTAACATTCGACTTTCTCCAACAGATTAGCACGCGACACGCACACTATTACCTCATCTTATTCCACTTACGTGACCTGCGAAATATAGCCGGTATCTGATAGCTAAAGACGTGGCTTTAACTTAGACAAATCCTTTTTAGTTAAACGCGGCGAGTAGTTCACATATCTGGTTGGGTCAACGAGAATCACCGCAGTTACTCCCGCTCGCGTGTCAATTTTGAAAACTGATTGGACGATCCAGGATCTAGGTGATCGAAACGAACCAAATGTATTATTTGGCTTAAATATCTTAGACTGCTGCTGTTTGTGGAAGCTCACTGGATTAAATGATGGAGTTTGAACTAACAAAGTCCCTGCATAGGCTATAAAATATCACCAATGGTAAAAGCACTAAGGTTCAATGCGACACGACTATACTGATTGTATCTGCCCGACCGAAGCAGTAGAAATAAAAAATATCAACAATCAGCATGATCGAACGCGAAAAAGTTTAAAAAACTTTGTTGAACATTATGGAAACCATTCCATTTATTTGAAGTCGTGTTGGATAGAAAATATGTTAACTTGACAAAAACTACGAAAGGTAGTTTCGTAGTTTTTGTCAATTAGGCTGCTAATAACGACAATTATACCAACTTATTATTTTCAGCTTGTATATGTAATTATAGCTACAATATATAGGATATTTTGGAATGGACAGGGAACGGATGGTTGTATTTCTTGGAAGTTGACAACGCACACAAAAGAATCATATTAATAGACAAACTAATCAATTTTTCAATAACCACCGCAAGGCACCCTCAATAAGTCATACTGTCAAACAGAATTCATTTCCGACTTTGACAATAGAGAGACAATTGATGTCTCTCTCTATTGCTGATATTTCATAATAAATATTAATAAGGATTGTTAATGATGTGAAGATGAAGAGCGAGGGTGGTCTAGTGTCTACAGGAGCAGGCTGGCGATCGCAAGGTACAGAATTCGACTCCCAGTAGTCCCCGTGTACCAATATTTTCTTCTTACTTACATGTAAATTCGAAGTATTCAATGGTCCGTTCATGACTTTTGCTTTAAATTCCTTGACTATACATTCCCTACGTAATTTAGAGACCAGCGCTCTTGAGATGAGGTAAAACAATGTGTAATCATGATTCTATAAATCTGGTTTCCATGCCACTGGGCTTGCGGAGGTCAGATGGCAGTCGCTCCAATGAAATCAGGGATCATGTTCAAAGGCCATTCGGCCTGTTGAAACAAGAAAAACAGTACTAAGATCATGATGATGGTTAAATGGTTCACGTAATTATTATTTTTAAAGAATCTTATCAGAAACCGACCGTTACCGTCGTAGACCTGGATTGACAGCATTTGACAGCAATGATAAACCATGAAATGACTTTGTATTTATCATATGCCACAAAGAACCTCGCATAGGTATGAATACAAATTCGAATTACTCAAAACGTGTCAACTATTTACAGAACAAATAGTGGCCCGAAGAGGATCAGGTTTTATCAAAAAATTACAATTCTTTCTGGTTTCATCTTGGACACAACGTTGTTCCCAAAAGTTTATAGCATTCTACATAATTAATTCCTATGTAACGCATTATATTTGAAAACGACTCTAAAATAAAGACAAGAGACCCATACAAAAACGTAAGCCGATTGCTATTATGCGAAAAGTAGGCTGACCTGGGTTTGCACCGGTGACCTATATCGGTGAAATAATGGAATGGAATCCACTCTGAAAGTGTCAAGGCGACCTCGCTCCGATAAGCTCACAGTCCAGGTACTGGAGCATACTAGGAGTTCTTATAAAGATATCTGACAATCCAACACCAGACGCTGAAATATATCGATTTACCTTTAGCGGCGCGATATCCGATACCCAGAATCGGGTGTTTGGCGTACTACGGATTCATTTAATATGGAAATGTTAATGTCATGTTATTGTATTGCATTTTAGTATCGGAAACATACGAGTACACCTAATACATGAAACGTTTTCAACAGGTAAACACAACTTTGTTGACAACTATACAGTTCGCGAAAACATACACCGCAAGCGCATGGTATTGCAACGGAACTAATTTTGCGTACAAGTGTGACACTTTTGTAAAGACGGTGGGACTAATAAACTCGCAAAGGACTGACCGGCCTTCAATCATTGACGTTTACAATGACAAAGTTCTAAGTATTTTCATGGACCGACTGTACTGTAAGTAAGTATAAAATAATGAAGATACATTTTACATTCAGTAGCGCTCCTTAGGACAAGAGAAAAAGATTGTTTTCAGTAATGTGACATAGCGAGATTAATTTTTCGTCCCCGTTAACCCTACACAGTAAATTTCATAGAAATAGTTAGACCATTTAAAGATTGTTACAAATAGTAAACAAATAAATAAATGTTGCTCGTGTTATAAGGAAATGAACAAACATACTTTACAAGCGTATTTTTTCAGGTAATAACAGTTTATGAATACAAACATGCAGCTGTAAAATGGCAGTAAACTTAGTGTTATTCCGTAACGTGGTATATTTACTTTAACTAGATAAGAAAACGCGACAGTCACAATCAGTCATTCAATATAAACAATATCTCGGCCTTCTCCGGCTAAATATAACTCACAAAGACAAAGTTAATGGGAGTTTCAGGGGCGAGGACTAACGGGCCTGCTGCATCAAACCAACCAGAAAAATACCTTCAATTGTTTCATTAGATTTGACAACAAACATTAATGTCATTAAATGGTGGAATGATTCGAAAACCAAGCTGCCGTTTAGTGGCTTCCTTGCCACATGTGCGGGTAGAAAAATAACCACACTAAAATCATTAAGGGGTGAATTTCAGAGCGTTTGACCCGTTCCGAAATAAATCATTAGTGTTCGTTATCCCGAAATATCAGAGTAATTAACTGATAAAAAATTTGATTACAATAACTAACGAACTATTACTATGTTTGTGGCAATAAAATTTATTTAATTTAATTTAATTTAATTTAATAGAAGTTGTTCCCTAACCTTGAACAAAAGTTGCCACAACTCGATCTTTCAGTCTAGTAAAGAACGCTGAAATTTACCTTGAGCACAATTTGCTCAATAATTAGAAAAAAAAAACTAATTCGAGCAGAAGCGCCAAGGTACCAAGGGAGGCACACCCCTTTATGGCGTGTCGGAACATTTGCCCTGGTGACGTCACCCCGCACCCTAGCAACCTTACATCTGTATAGAAACACGATACCATCCTGACCTGACGACATCTATTTTTGGTGTTCGGACAGACAGTTTAACTGGCCGTGACGGACAAAATGCCGGCTATTCCCATGTCTCATTTGTGGGCACGCAATCTACATATCACTAGTAGGTAATTCCATGACCGTTCTTTGCATTTCACGACTGGTAATGATAAATTCATCTGTGCGTCTAAGTAATTGGTGTAAATCGTCCTAGACGTTCATAATTATTTAATTATTTCATACATATAAAAGGCTTCCGTGACTGGACTGACAGACAACGAACAGCCTTGACTTGTATTTTGGAACATGTGTTCTTTAGGGTACACTACGAAAGGATTTTTGGAAATTTCACCATTAAGGGGCTCAAAAGGGGTGAGGAAATTAGTATGTATTTTACGCGAAAGAAGTCGCGGGACACGCGCTAATAATTACACAAGTAACTATCCATAGATAACAATTTTTTCTTCGTCTAGATTACCAATTAATTTTGATTAGTTTCAATTGATACACCTAACCATATACCTACCGCCAAGTTTTAAGTTTGATAAACGGAACGCCTAAAAATCCCTTCTTTGTAGTAGAAATAAAATTAAAACAGTCATAGAACAGTGCACGCTCACCATCCATAATGCCTATCTATACAGAAGCATACGCCAAGGTTAAAGATTTACATTACATCACTACTGACGCCGGTAAAACACCGAGCCCGCCACAATAAGGTCTTTGTTCTGGAGCTAGTGTGGGAATTAGCATATCAAAGGAGTGACGTCACACGATCCTGGTGAATTGTCTTAGGCCCTGTTTCAAAAGAGGCCGTAAGATCGAATTTTAGTAACCCAGTACAACTTTTCAGTCTAACACGGCTTTATAACATCCAGGCTTAATCGAAAATTATATGTCTAGGCTCGTAAGCTCATTACGTTAATCACAGGCATTAAGTTGGTTGTTGCTTTACAGCATAATGGTACCGTAGAAATTGAACATCTCGAAGCGGTAGACTGATTTTACGACTTATAGTAGTCAACTTTTTATGCTCAATTTAATTTGCGACATTAGCTCTATGGTCATGGGAAATATCGTTAGCAAATATTATTTATCTAGGAAACATTTAAAAGGCTATAAACGTCAAAGATAACAATCAGCTAATACTAGCCAACAATACCACCTGAGATTACAGCCCTCACGGATATAAAACATAAATTATTAGCTTAATTGATTTTCTCCATGAGTCACTTTTTATGGTCATCCAAACCATAATTGTCTTCCTACAATTTTTTTAAGTGTAATGCGTGAATGAGTTAACCCTTTGAAACTTTCTGGTAAAAAATTAGTCACCGATGACATGTAAACTAAATCTCGGAAAGTAACAAACCTTATCGATAACAACAATGAATAAGAAAATTATGATCAACATGCATTAGTCATGTTCTGACCAACTAGAGCAATTTTGTAAGTGGCGTGTTCACATAGAATATACGATTTCAGTGACGCGCCAGACGCAGTAAATGCCACGAGGTCAACGTAATGTGAATCAATCAGGAAGTTGTTTGAGTTAAACGAAATTATATCAAATCACCGTTATCAGTTTTTCTGGTACGGTTTTAATCGATTAACAATTGATAAAGCATTTAATAATAACAATGAAGGACCCTAAACATCCAGTGATTTCTGACAGTTTTGTTTTCAATGTTTCATATGGAATCTTTCATCCTGAGTAACTAAATGTTTTTTCTTTAGCACTGAATCAAAGAAAAATATATGAAACATAAGTGAAGCCAAATATGAGATCTTAATGCTTATAGTAGAGTTTATAAAGATTTCATCTTCCCATTTATAAGTTCTTTAAAAGCCGGTAAAAAGGCTTCAAAAATAATGAACGATAACGCCATATAAAACCCGTTTAGTTTTAGTTTAACGATAAAAAAACAGTACAGCTAATAAATAGGATTCGATAAAATATGTAGAATATTTGATTGAATCATTTAAAAGTCAATGAAATACACATTAATGTTCCAATTAAAAAAAAACGATAAAATATCTACTATCTTTCGACAATAGTATAATGATTCAATGAGTTCAAAAAAGTTCAGAAAGAGTATGTTTTCAAAACGGTTTTTTATCTGGAAGCTTACAATCATTCAGAGTTTATAAATAGACAGCAAAAAGGATGTTTCGATTGGTATTTCCTTGAAATGAAAACAGTTGAGTAACGAGACCAGATTGTTTCACGTCGTATTTCGGTTCATACGAAACCTGGTCAGATTATACGCACCGGGCGACCTAGGCCGCTTGCCAGATGGGCGCGTCTATTATGCAGGTAGATAACACCAGGTACATATCACGTTACTGTAGCTGTAGTACACAGCCCTGTGTTCACGTAACACAAATATGACCCTAATGCTGTATTTATTTAACAATCACACTTGTTCTATCGCACGCGCAATTTAGAACGGCGCTATTGAGGAAAACATTGTTACACTTACGTAAATTTGCACTTTAGAATCTAATGATGATCGTTATGCAAAAGCAAAAACATCGTCCAGTCAAAACTGTGCCACCCGAGGTAAAGAAATGTCGTTCATTGTGTTTTTAACAGAGGCTATGAAAGCCGACGTATTGATTCGACGAGTTTCATAGGAATTACGTATTTTGTTGGACTTAGTCGTTATATAAAAGTTTTAGTGTAAACTAAAATTGTTTTGATTCACTTAAAAACGCTGAGGCGTGTTTGGATACGTCGATAATTGCGTTTACACGAGCCTTTTAAACGCGTTAACCGCCCGTAGCGTGTCTAACAAAAGCTTTGCACGTTCTTTCTAATCACCTAAACGTATCTTTGTGAACTTTGGGCCATTATCACAAGAGCTATAACTCTTTGTTGCTATAGTGACGCGTCGTTTTGAGTGCGCGTGCACTCGGCACAATCATTAGGAAGGGATTTGGGTTAGTTCGCTGACCACTATTTTGGCACATTAAGATATTATTGCAACGCTTACATCACTATTAGATAATAGTTAACATGGAAATGAGAACATTTGACTGTGCTGATTAGTTTGAAGTATACACAGAACTGAACACAGCACAACGTAATCATGCTAACGGTTTACGATGCGTTGCTTGAAAGCAAGCGACTAAGTTTCAAGTATTCGTATCTATATGTAGATAAATAATTAAGACTTTCTAATACTATAATAACAAGACAAGTTGACCAACTGAGATAACAGGAATGCCGATGATATTTAATCAAAGGTAGCGTGTGTTACGCTACGTAACTGAGATCGAAGGAATTTGGAATTAGTAAAAAAAAACAACAAATTCCTTATTCCAATATTTGCATCCATAATGCTGAAGACCTGCTCTTGACCCAATGTTTAAGAATCGGAACGGAGAAAATTATTAAATTAACCCCACGTTATTCTCGTTTTGTAGGACGCACAATTTCACAGAAACGATTTAAGTCGTTGAGACCTTTATGGTTACAAACAAACATAACTACCTACCGGATTTAATGACATTACCAATTACAATTCTACAAGTCTATTGATAAATACTTAAAAAGGGGAGCTCTTGCGTGCAGTAGTTTCGTACAGATAATTATATAGACATTCGTAACTTTGTACAAAACTCAATAGAAAAGTTACTCTATATTTTAGTGTTTCAACCTATAACAATGAAGCTATAAATATGGCCCACCAAAATATGTTCAACCACCGCATACAGCTTGAACGCGTTTTTTAATTGCCAAAAAAAACACTATTCAGAAGTATTCAAAGACAACATCCCTGCGGCCCTAACGTGACAGCCCAGGTTTAGTTTAACCCCTCCCTGCGTCTCTGTCTAACTAGTGTCATAAGAAAGGGATGCAGATAGAGATAAACTAAACTTGACCAGTTATGTTAGGGCCACTGGTAGTTAAACCGTCCGAATAACGCATGATATCATGGCATCCCTACCAGTTTCTTCTGTAATGTGGGTCGCAAACGTCGCGACAAACCGGCAAGCCGGCATGCCGTCTCGTACGGTGCTTACTTACATGTCAAGCGGAAGGGAAAGAAACAAACGTCACTTTCGAATGCCGTTTTTGCTGTAGTACAATCGGCACCAGTTATATCTACACAGTTGAAGAGGTCAGAAAGATACTCCCGACTTTGTTACGATGATGATTTTTTATTTCTTCGAGTGGTCAACTAAGTTCGCAGCTGACTATACTGTACTTAAATGGTTCAAAATAAAATAGGAAACCACCTGGATGCGTGGGTTTTTAAAGGAGTTAATCTATTTTTACATAGTACTCTTTAATGATTAAAATGAAGGCTTAGATAATGTACGAGTAACGTCACAAAATGAACCAAGCGTTAAGCAGGTGGCTACTTAAGGCAGTGTGTATACCCTTATTCTTATTTGTTGACCCTTTGGTTGACAAAATCAAATGTTTCTATGGAAGATATCGAGTTTATTATTATGGAAGATAGCGACACCTATATCTTAAAATTGCTTAAAACAAGGTATAAACAAAAACATTTTGCGACATAATTCCTACAAAATCATATCTGCATATATTTAAATTACAATTCATGTTTGTTACTTGCTAAAAATACTTTCAACAGAGAAGCAGTTTATTTTTGTTCTTTTTTTTTCTAAATGCGTGGAATGAATATCATGAATGCTTATTTCAAATAATGCGACTGAATAAATGAACCGTGAAACAACGCAATAATAATATCTTTCAAAATCGTGAGACTTAAATTAAATAAGTTAATGGAGTTGCCCATAAATAATAAAGGGCTTTAAAATCTTATCAGTGAAATAATACGATATTTCATAAATAAAAGTTTTATAACGAAATAAATAAAATTACTGAAATCGCAACACATGACCAATTAGCGTCGCAAAACGCTAAATTAACGTTGTTTACTTTCTAATTAATTAAAGTGACGCAAATACTGAAACGCATCTGTTCCAACAAAACGGCTCACCTGGCGCAGGCTCTTCTTGAAAAGTTTGAATTTCATGGTGTCCAACAGAAATGTTAAGCAACAATGAACATCACAACACAAAACAGAACTAATCTCAGAACACAAATAGCTAACGTGAGCGAACCGATTCGTTCGGTATTGTTTACGGTACGTGAAAATTGGATTCCGAGCGTTCGGTGGACACACGTCTCACTCGGCTGGCGTCTCAACGACGAGTGAGGGGAGAAAATGTTTCACCTACTATGTAATACTAAGCGTACGTGTTTCAGGAAAGCTGTTTATCTAATTTCACCTTTAGTTTATTGTTGTATACAATTGACGCAGGCGGGGAGTTACAGATGGTTTAACAAGTGTTCTTAGGAAGATTATAGTTGAAGGAATTGGTGAAAACTTTTTTTTAGAGAAAAGAAGTCATTCTCCGACCTATAAGAAGTATTAACAAATATTGTCACTAATGGCTACTTTTTTCGTCTTTATTCGCCGACCAACAATAAGATTTCTTTATAATACTTATAAAACAGTTGAAATTTATCCAAAGATTAAGTTGCGTGAGGTTTAGGAAGAATAAAAATACAATGAAAACGTACACATTTCTGATGCAAGTTTGGTAGACTCTTCATAAATCCGAAAAACCATTGAATATTTTTTTTTTTTATTTTGTTACTCATTTTTTAACTTTTATTTTTTTATTTCTTTCTATTGATATTGAAAAATATCAACATAAAAATGTAATGTAATGTAAGCATGTAGCTTTGTTAAAATATACAAATTGCTCCAACAGTTAAATACAGGCATTATAACATTCAAATTACACGAGACTCATGTTCAGTAAACAAATGATTCTGATAAGCGATCAGACTAAGCGTAATTTCCCCTATGTATTTAATAGTACAAAACTTTTCATAAAAAGCAACATAATGGAAATTCTAAAATGTTTTAAGCAAATGTTCATTTCAATAATAAATTTTGTTTAACATAATCGTCATCCTACTAATCCTTTTTTCCGATTTTTAAAATCAAATTACTCTTAATGATAAAGATAAATAAATAAAATAAATTTAAGTACACCAAGTATTGACCTAGCATCAAACTAAGCAAAGTTTGTACTATGGCTACTAAACGACGTATAAACAGATAAATACATACTTAAAACTAAGTAGACATCCACGAGGTACAAGCATTCATATCCATCATACAAATACATATTCCCTCACGGGAACCGAACCCGGAACCTCTAGCTTCGTAGTCAGGGTCAATTACCGCTAACCTATCTAGTCAACCGTAGGTTTAACAAATGCTAGTCGCTGACCTGTGACCTAATAGTATTTTATGCAACTGTTGCATAATGAGGGGTCTTAAAACACGAGTGTGGTTTTATGAAATGAGCGTCAGCGAGTTTCATAATAGGATCACACGAGTGTTTTAAGACCTAATTATGTACAGTTGCATACATTACTTTATCTACACACATATCATAAGTACTCTATGATGGGTTCAGAAGCCATAGGGCAATGACCTGCATTGCTACTAGCTACTAGTGCTAGGTACCTATTAAATATCTATAGACTGTACACATTAAAATAATGTAATAAAAAATGAATTTGAACAAATATAGAAACAAATTAGAAAAATTCTTATAATAATATTGGTTGTTATAATGCTGGTCATTGCCTACGGTTACTGAACGCATTATAGAGCATTTATGATATATGTGTAGATAAACATATTTTCAAACATCAACTGTTCCATCAAAATTCTATGTTATTCAATTTGCAAACAATTATAACAGTTCGTATTCAAACATTGACGGCGGCGCATTTAGTTGGACTAAATACATAATGGTTCAATGCCCCTCGACAATATCTGATGTAGTTGCATAAAAATGCATGAGCCAGCCAGGACCCAATTTCATAAACACAACAGGCGACAGGTGACAGTGACAATTCGCCGTACATTACTGTGTCGACAAGTAACGCTACAGACTTATATCTTTGAGTATTTAACCAAAGGAGATGGCAAGCCGTATTATAACCTAACAATTTTTTTAGCTAGTTTTAGCGGGGGGAAAGGGGCCTAGAGTTGCCAGAAGACCAAGAAATCCGGGATTGCCCCGATATTTCACATCTTGTCCCGTGTCCAGGAACTGCACTTTTTGTCCGATATTTCGAATACCTACTACTGGTTTGGTTGAGGGTTCCGTACCTTAAAAGGAAAAATCCTAAACCGTAAAAAATGTTTGCTGTCACAAACTTTTATTTGCACTTGGTATGTATGGGGACAACAGTTATCCCTTGACAAAATTAAGTTTGCCCCTCAATTCAGTTTATCTCGCTTGGTGCGCTAGTCTAACTCGCACCTGGCCGGTTTTCTTCATTATTTTTAGTCATGCGGCACTTATCGGAACTTTTCAAATGAGATATTGGAATAAATCACAACATGCTGCTGGCAACACTGTCACAAATGCCATGATGTCAAAATTTAAAATGTTTACGTCATTTCTGTCAAAAAACTTTTTTATTTAAAATGTAAGTTGTGTGAAAAATAATAAATAATTTGAGAAGAAAAATACTTATGTGTACTCGTGTATGTTATATGTATTTAAGTATATAATTATCTAGTAGTTATAAGTGCTTATATTCGTTGTCTAGTACCCATAACACAAGCAGCTTTAGTTGCTTACTTTTGGACTAGGTCAATTGGTGTTAACTGTCTCAAGATATTTATTTATTTATTTATTTATTTAGACATTTATAACCTTCAGGAACGTTAAATAAACGTAAATGTCGCAGTCAACAAGTGGCCGCGATCATACAGCCAGTTCCCGGATATGGTCTCTACCACTTAGCTTTATACGGTGACGTGACGGTGACGTAATAGTACATTTCAGGCAGATATTCGGCTTAGTACAGTGTTAACACAAATCCTTGCAAATCGCAAGGTAACGAGACCCTAACCCTATCTCAAGTCCTAAATTATATTTGTGAAATGTATCGTTTGCCAAACGTTTCATTTGGCGATTTTTTAATAGATTTTTCCCCGAATCCATAAACTTTGAGGATTTTTCTAAAAGTTCACCGTACATACATATCCTACTAATATTATAAATGTGAAAGTTTGTATGTTTGGATGTTTGTTACTCGATCACGCAAAAAAAACTGAATGGATTTGGATGAAATAGTTTATAACAATGCATAGTTCCCACGGGATAGCGATAAGTGAGTTATACGCCGCCGTGACGTCATGAGCAGCAAAACATCTAATTCTCATTCATTTGTCCAGGAAATATTACAGATTGCATGTTTCAATTAAACAAGTCTACGCGGACGAAGTCGCGGGCAAAAGCTAAACACAAAAATAATATCACAAATATAATAAGTTTAGTTTAGGTGTGTTCTATAACTTCCCGGAAAAGTTTCATATCTTTTGAGGAATGCGTGTGAAACCCTTCAGGTCAAATGATGATTAGGGCAAACGATACATTTGGCGGATGTAATTCGGGCTTGTAATAGGAACACACTCCAATTTTTTATAACGGATGCGAGACGAATAATTTTGAATAATATGACCACGCTTTTTAAAAAGTTAATATGACAATAAAGGTGCCGTCTTGCTCACTTTCTTCAAGCATGAGCAACCAGCAAATATTTCAGTCCCAAAATCCAGAATTTCATCAACATAGTACTTAAGAGCCTACAAAATCGTTTAAGACGTCCAGCTTTTACCACTAAAGTTCGGTATTGTACATATTTGCCATCGCACCCGGTTTAGGAAACCTATCGGCTAACCACCAAAAGGACAGTTGCACCTGAAGTGCTAAATGTGTTGCTAAAATGTTCAAATCGAGGTTTTGCGTCCCCTTTTACCTCCTCCGAAACTTAATCAAGTTTGATATTTCTATTCGTTATTTTCCAAAATATACAGCAATTCTATACACCACACGCTTTTTCCTGAAAAATCCGATTTTTAAAGGGTTATCTAGTTATTAAATCGTCGAAAAAAAAACACAAAAATCAAAAAGGGACACGACTTTCATCATTTCATTTCTAATAACTTATAGTATAGTAGCAGTAGGAAAAAGGGAAAACGTTTGTTTGGATAATTTGCCGACCCATACCCTATTTATAACGTTATCGGGACTTTAACGCGATAAAACTACTCGTGCAGATCAGAATATTTTCGCATCACCCCAATACCTAGCACGGGATAGACCTGTGCGGTGACTTTAATTTCAAACAAATCTCAAAAATATCATATCAAGCTGCTCTTACAAGGCCAACTTTTTTAAGCAATTAACTGCCACAATAACGTAGATGTCTCGCTCTAGTATCAGAAATGAGAGCGAGAGGACTACGGAATACGGTATTCCACTCACAAACAGAATGGCATAAAAGTGTTAAATTGTTATAGATAATCATTAAAAATATATGCCTGTCCAAAGAAGCAGAAAAAATATCCGATATTTAAATTACAGCGAGCGATACAAAGTTATAAAAATTACAAACAAAAAATATTACTGTTTTGTTCGGAACTATGCTCATTTGAATCCAGATAAAAAATGTAGAAAAAATTAGAATGGGACTAATTAGCTACACGCTGACAATATAAAATAAACGCGATTTAGTGTTGGCACCATACAAATCGCACTAGTAACGGCACTGGCGCCGTACATGCATAGAGCGCCCTGTAGAGCGTTTTCGCGACGTATGCCTGTTGTCATTTTACTTCTCGCGATATTTCGAAAAATAGTGATCGTAGAAGAAAACTATAAAACACAGTTTTTCTTAATTTTACCAATTCCGTCAATACCGTGTTACAGCAATTAAGTGCTTAACGAATTGCCCGTGTAAGAGCCATTTTGTATTTCATACCAAGTGGACATGCAGCTTAACAGCTACAGCAGACAACGTCAAGAACCCATCAGTGCTGAGTTGCTGTAATAAAAAGCTGTGTCTACAAAAATCCTAGTGTTTAAAAAAACTCAAAAGGAAGCGTGGATAGATTAGAAGCGAAAACATACCTCATGGTCCGGCCCCGGTTTTGACGCCAACCTGGCTTCTGTGAGCTGATTTTTCAACGCCCTAAAACAAAAAAAACACATGATTGTTACCTACTATAGATATCAAAAAATTGTTAAAAGAAAAAAAAAGAACTTGAGTTTCTTAAGGTGCGGCTGGGGCAGGTCGCTAGTAGGTGATAAAAGAAAAGATATATTATTATTGAATGTTTAAAAAATACTTAATTATATTTAGAATTTTTAAATAAAAACTGAAATAAATAATTTTCTATAATATCATTGGTTCAAAACATAAATTTACTGCCCACTAGCAAATAATTAAAAACACAATTTAAATTTTCTTAAAAATGCTACAACTGCCTTATCAAGACTTTAGGTATGCCAAAACAATAAAAATACCGCACATTATTTCAGTTATCGTTTGAAAAAAATATATAACCTTGCAATTTTTAAAATTAAACTTGGTATTACGGTTTCAAATACTTGGTTTTATTGATCAGCATACTTAAATAAATCCATATATAAGGAAGGAGTGAGTGAATCGCATGACATTATCACAGTTCAATCGCTTACAAGACATTCGTTAACTATGTTTTGTGTAATTCCTTTTTTACTGCTCGGCAGTAACGCCCTGGCTTTACAGACGGCAGAAAAAAAGTACTACGACTTAACTTACGCCGAAAATCACTTTTCTGGCTTCGTTCAGAAATACGGCAAAACCTACAAAAGCGAAGATGAATACAAAAATCGCTTGGAAATCTTTAGAAGAAATTTAGAAAAAATAAATAATTTGAACAAGATCAATGAAGAGTCGTACGACGTTAACAAATTCACTGATTTAACAGAAGAAGAATTTGCGCGCACTCACTTTGGTTTGATTCCGAACATTGCCACAAATGTGAGTGAATTGATAACAGTTGAAGACGAATGGATAGCAAACGCTCCAGACAGTTTAGATTACAGGACCCAAAATCTGGTCACGCATGTGAAGGATCAAGGGGATTGTGGATCCTGCTACATGTTCAGCGTCATAGGTAAGAAAACTGGTGCTTCAACTACGTTGACTTCTACACCCTACTGCAAATACTGTGTAACGCAACTGGTTTCGGTGACCTAAGCGTTGTTAATTGACAAGACTCCTTCTTTCGCTTGGCGCTCAGTACAAGTTTTTCCTACTCGGCTAGTGGGAAAGAGACTCATTGAGCGACAAAGCTATTCGCACTGCGTCGTGCTAGCCATCCTGGTGCCTATTTGACGGCCGCATCACCACGTTTATAATGTAGGTTAGTAATACTTCGGTCGTGTTTTTCATCATCTTGGCCATTCTAAAAGGCTTTTGTCAATGGGAATAACAATTTTCTAAAATGGCTCCTGCGCATCTGCACGAACCTTCTTTACGTGACTCAGTGCGTCTAGTTTTAACTGGCCCAGTAGGAGAGAGACGCAGAGTTACGTAGCGAGTTAACGCGTATCGAGTAGGTGCGTGCTAGGTGCACTGTTTTCGGCCTCTCGCAGCGTAGTGGCGATAGAGTTCTGTGGTGACCTTTAGGTTCTCGGTTGAACTAACGACCAGGTGTTCAAAGTTCATCTTCGAGGTCACTTTTCTTCCACATTCCTAACTATCACCAGGTTTTCAAGGTTAAGTAGGTCGCGTGGTACGTGAACGTGGCCAATGTAACCTCATCTGGACGTTCAGTTGTTCTAGTACTGACCCTTCTCGGTCTTCACGGTATACCAGTCCGGTTTCCACCTTTCCCGGAACTCTCCCAGCTCTCCCAGCTCCCGGAACGAATTTCAAATTAACCAAAACATCTACCGGAATTTTAAGTTAGTATCATCCGATATCGATATAATTTAATAGTGATAGAGCCACACTGCAGCCTGTTCCTGTGAACCTAGCACGAATCTTCTCGATACGCGTTATCTGGCTACGTAACTCAGTGCATCCCTCTCCTACTGGGCTAGTTAGAAAGAGACGCACTGAGTTATGGAGCGAGTTAACGCATATCGAGAAGATTCGTGTTAGGTGTACTGGTTGTACGAATGGGACGACTCGACTAAGGTAGCACCACGGCACGCTAATTTCTATGAGCGATGGTGATCACTACCTGTCAGGCGACTCACATGCTTCCTTTTCCATAGAAAATAAGGAGAGGCTGGAAGCGTTTGAGATGTGTTGTTGGGGGAAGATGTAGATGGATAGAGAAACAGACTAATGAGGAAGTGCTGAGGAAAAAATGTCTCTTAAGAACCATTGAAAACAGAAAAGCGAAAATGATTTTGAAGGCCATTTGATATGACATGACTTCCTAAAAACATCATCGAAGGGAAGGTTGAAGGGAAAAGAGAAAGACCTAGACGCACCTACTTTGCTCGAGTATGAAAGAAAGTTAATGGCATATAGTATCATGAAGTCGGGTCCTTGGCAAGGAACAGAGAGAAATGGCGGCTACTCCACCGACAAGAGCTCAACTCTTAAATTGTATGATGATGATAAGGATGTGTTTTAAGAGCCTTATAAGTGAAGTGTATCATGCTAAACTATTAGAATTTTCACAGGTAACATTGAAGGGCAATACGCCAAAAAGCATGGAGACCTTGTTGCCCTTTCAGAGCAACAAGGGTTGGATTGCGGATCTCAAGGCTGTCGGGGTGGCATGTTGATACCTGCTATGATGTACGTAAATCTATTATACACCTTTACAGTTGCTGTTTAAATTACAAAATGTAATACGGCTACATTTAACTTCTCCTGTCCACGTAAATGTGTCTGTAATCAAATCTAAGAAGTTAAATTTGGCATACTTTCCAATTTTTTTTATGTAAATCGGGAGTAATGTAATTAACGCTTAGGCATTCGAGTTTTTTGACAGAAAACTTGAAGTCTAAGATACCACCGCAAAATTCTGCACCTATCTGTTTTTTGATCGAAAAGTGATTTAAATAAAAGGTGAAAAATAGTTAAAGGTTAAGTTTAAAGCTGCCGCAAATGGTGGTTGTTAGCATTTAAATAAAGAATAATTATGGCAAAGGTACTTGCGGCTAGACTTTGCTAGGCAACCTTGTGGCGTTAAATGACCCCACGTGTAAATTTTATGTAAATCACATTTCGATCAAAAAACAGATAGGTGCAGAATTTTACGGTGGGCTCTTATACTATTACACTAAGGGCTCGAAACCCCACACTGCGCGTGGCCTGACAGCCACTTGGCCGGTTTTTTCACGATAAAAAATGAATTTCCAGGGAGCTAGCTGCACAAGGAGGCTGTGAGCCTGAATTTGTTTATCCTCCTTATCAACATGAACGTCTCCAGTGTCGTTTTGACGCCAGCAAAGTCAGAGTCAAAGTCTTAGGTGGGATAGCTCTACACACATCGACCGAGGAAAAATTGAAAGGTGCACTCGCGCATTATGGGCCCCTTTCAGTTGGTAAGCATAATGAAGGAAAGAAAATAGAAAGAATAACGTTTATTTACACATTCGACACAACACAAGAGAGAGAGAAAAAATAAGTTAAATGGTTACAAGACATAAGTGTCTTATAAGTATTTAACAACTAGCAACCCGGGCTTCGTACGGGCACAATTTCGAAAAAAAACTTAACTAGAATGTATGGTACATAACATAACCACAGAACAGATCACTACGTACAGAAATTTAGGTATGACGTATGTGCCTAAACCAGGCGTGAACTACTTCTCGATTACGCTTGGACGAATAAATTTTATACGATTGTTCAAGCCTTTCGTGTCCCATGGTTCATTCATCCAAGCAATTACTTACGTCACGCTGCTACAAGTACATGCTGTCGGCCCCAGTACTGCGGTATAATATGGGGTTGCCACGCACTGTTTAAATTTATTGTCAATAAGACATTAATTTCTCGGGCGTATTATAAAATCAATGACTATATCTTGGACAAGGATGTTAGGAAATGATCCCGATTTGTATTGGCGATCCCTGGCTCTAAAGATTGCACACCTACCGTGTTAAATTGTAAAAATTTTAAATAATTAAGATGTAAAATAACATTGTAATTTTGATTTATTTAAAAAATTACACCTCGTTGAGTTTCTTGCCGGTATCTTCTCATCAGAGGGTTTTCCGAACCGGTGGTAAATTTTTGGACATTCATAAGTGCTATCTGTAAGCCTAATCTGAATAAAATATTTTCACTTTGACTGCTGCGTAAAGCACGCGAGCGCTTTCCGCCGCTTCGTTACATCGCAAGTCAACGTAGGGGAACCCGGGGCATAACAGGCACCCGGGGCAATATGAGAAGGCTTTCTCTCCTTCCCACTAACCGCGAAACACCGTAAGCGAGATTCGAGACGGCTGCCGGTCGGCAACGCGCGCGCGCGGTAAGTGGTAATGACAGGGCTAGCCCGCGTCTCACGGAGACAGTGGAAAAATAAAGTAAGTTCGTGTTTCCGTCTATTTTTTCAACATTTTGTGTGAACTATGTTTCCGAGATATGTGTGACGTTTTTATTTGCTTTAGCGTTTCGACTGGCTTAATAACTTAACATTTTACGGGACTAATAAAGATTTGAACGTAAAAATCACTTCAAGGTTGTGACGTTAATTTACTCAAATCATGACGTCGGGGCATTATCGGCGGGGCAATATGGGCAGCATGCCCATATTGCCCCAACCAAATTCATACACTGCCTGCATTATTATCTCAGGTTAAGGCGTGTGAAATAATTGCTTGTTCTTTTTCTTGCAGCATAAGAAACTTTAAGAGGAACACTAATCGCAGCAGATGGGACCCTCAAAAATTGGAATCAGCTGTCAAAGACATTTCTAGTGTTAAACTACAGCACTTATTACAAGTTCACCAAATAAAATTAAACTAGAACAAATAAAACCCCAAAGAAAGAACTCTTAAAAAGCAAAGAAAATGATTTTAAAAAAAAAACAGGAAAGAGTGGGAAGGAAAATTACTGCGATGATGATGATGTAGAGTGCCTTTACTGCGGGGATTGGTACTCTTAATCCAAAAAGGGTTGGGTGTGTTGCCGAGCATGTACAAGAGGGGCTCACTGTTCATGCGCAGGCGAAGACGATAACGATGACGAATCCCTACATATTTGTTCCTATTCCTGAGTAATATTACTTACATTGTTATGTCCGTAGTGCCTCGGCCCATAATGCCCCAGGTATGACCATCGTGCCCCGGGCAAGGGGCAAAATGAGCATTTTTCGAATTTCAAATAAATCATTATAAACCAAAGAAATGGTAAACTGAGTTAATTATTTGTTGTTAAAATTAAAGATAATTTACGTGTGTATTAAATGATTATTCAAGCAGTGGTATATTTTACTCTAATCCTATATTATAACGACATATCCTTAAGGGGCCTATTATGCCCCGGGTTCCCCTACTTGCCACATTCGTCGCGTTATATTACTTCCTTTTTTTTTGTTCCATACCTATGTTCATTTGGCATAGGTAGTCAATTATATTTTCATTTTATTATATTAACTTTAGGTGAATACTCGTAGACATCGGAATTATCGAGTCAATAATCTAATATAAATAATAATCTGGGATTTTTGGTAGGTTTTTCGATCACTGATGATTATCATCACTCGCGACGCTATAATAAAATTAGATATTTAAGGGTTGGATACCTCAATTAGTAAAAACGGAACAAAAATAACTTCAGTAGTGTTTTATAACACTGCAAAGTAACGCCAGATGGTACAAACTTTGTAACGTTATTATTCTTATTTTTAGCTCTCTACATGCCCCACGAATCTTCTGGTTACACTAGCGGTATATACTCGTCACCACTTTGCAACATCGAACCAGTGACAGTGAACCACGGCGTCGTCCTCGTTGGCTACGGAACAGGTACACAATAATCAAATATTGAGTACTCGGTTGAAAAAAATTTAACCGAGTAAAACTCGGTACTCGTTACTCGGCAAAAGTGTTACTCGGCGCATCTCTACTTGGCACATTACATTTTCGCCCTCTGGGTTGGCAACGCATCTGCAATCTCTTTGGTGTTGCGGGTGTCTATAGGCGGTGGTGATCACTTACCATCAGATGACCCACTTGCTTGTTTACCTTCCTATTTTATAAAAAAAAAAAAAAACCACGGGAGCAGCTGCAAATGCTCGGAGCACAGTAAGTGTCTACATAATGGCTACCCCACCTTAAGCGCCAAGGAATTCTATACTTCGAGGCAGTGTCCTGTCTCGCGTTGAGATCGTATCTGTTGCACTTAAAAAACGACAGAGCAGTCGTGTGGTTTAAATGTTAATCTCTTTATGTATAAATGAGATCGAAAATGGATGATTTTCTTTCACTGAAAGTGAGGTCAGAAACGAACCAGTCTCCAAAAACTATGGATTTTGCTTGAAGAACCTGTTTGTTTCAGAACCCTGCGGAAAGGATTACTGGATTATCAAGAACTCTTGGGGCGCAGATTGGGGAGAGCAAGGGTACTTAAGGTTAGAGAGAGGAACACGACGTTGCCATATCGGAGAGGTCGGTCCTACTTCAACTGCGATTGTTGAATAAAACCTTTTTGTCATGTAAATAATTATCATATTTTGTTACAAACAGTAAGAAGAAGAGAAGGTAGATAATCACTCCACTATTGCTGACTTAGTTTTTTTTTTATGTCAACTATGCAACTGTACCTAAAGGATTATAATATATTATAATGGCAAAATCGTATTTTTTTTTTTACGAAATCGGAAGGAAAACAAGCAAGTGGGTCACCTGATGGTAAGTGATCACCACCGCCTATAGACACCCGCAACACCAAGAAGATTGCAGATGCGTTGCCAACCCAGAGGGCTAAGGTGAAATCTCCTCTGAACCACTTGTGCCAGTAATTACACCGGCTGTCTTGCTCTTCATGCCGGAACACAACAGCGCAAGCACTGCTGCTTAGCGGCGGGATTAGCAAGCAAGATGGTTACTACTATCAGTTGTACTTATCAGTGTAAGTTATACATTTTTATAGCAGAGTTTTTTCCCGGTTCTCATTTTTATTGTATTCATCACTGCATTTTACTAAATTCATCTTCGGCAATAAATTTTAAATGAAATTGTGTACATTTCTTGTCGTTATTTTGACTGTGCTTGTTTTTAATCCCTCTCATTTCTACTAGAGCTCAAACACGTCTAAATTAAATGAAGGTGGCCACGATAATGCTAATATATCAGCGGGGCAATTCTCGATTCATGCGATAGCCATCTCACATGACAACTGTCAAATCCTATAAAAATCTGTAATTTTTTGACGTATCTCGAATGCGAGATGAATCTCGCATGGACTGAGAATTGGAGTCCAGTTTTGACATTATCAGTATTTTTCCCCTACGGCGGCTACTATACACCGTAAATTTTTTGTGGTTGTTTACCCGCGACGAGATGATTTTATCTCGTACGTACAATTGATTTACAAATACATTTTTACTAGAACCAAAAAATAGAAGATTTGTAATTGTGAAAAATGAACCTCGAAAGCGAACCAATAGTAACATTTCGATAGGTAACCTACTTGGACGAATAAACCACAGTAAAAGCCACACATAAGTGACCATTAAAAAGGAAACTGAGAGAAAATGTAATTTACCAAAAGAGAGGCATACAGTATGCACTATGAAACTTTTATTTTATTTATTTATTAACTAACTTACATTTACAGACATGCGCATGAAAGTTAAAGGGTACACAGTGGTACATTTTATATTAAATTATTTTGAAACAACAATTACCGTACAATATAAACGTTTTATCCAACTAACTATCAATACTTATCTGTGTATGAATATAATGTATCGGTTCGATCGTCGCCGCCAGCATTGCTCACTCACACAGTGCTGGGGGTGGCGGCCGAAACTGTTTTTTTCGAGCATAGAAAATGTCTCTTAGTTCCCCTTTTTAATGGTCAGTTAAGTTTGTTGCTGTTTGGGACTGCTACTCACATATACAACTCCTCGGCGGTGCGCGCGCGGCGCTCGCGGCGGCGCATGAGCTCGGCGCAGTGCTGCAGCGCGGCCAGAGTGGCGGCGCACGTCGCGCGGAACGACGTGCTCGTCGCGCGCACTGCACCCGCGTGAAGGCCCAGCTCGTTGCCTGAACAACACCAGTATTACTAAACGTGCAATTTTGTCCCGAAAGCATAATAAATAATTTATTTTGAAACAACAACATTACAGGTTTACACTTTATACAAATAATACTTAAATCTAGAAAGAAATTAATGTTGCGGGTTATCCCAATAAAGGAGTCCACTCAGCATGTGTCGAGGCACAGAATGCAACGACGCTGATTTTCAGTGGACCCGTAAATATGTAAAATGTATTTAAAAATAAAACAGATAAAGTCACCAAAAAGAAACATCATAAAACAAAATTATGCATTTTACTGGCCATACTGGGCAAAACAAAATAAATCAATTAGGTAGCCTAAGAAGCGACAGAGATACAAAAAGGTAGCATATACCAAAGTGCAGTTACAGTAATACATTTTCCTACTAAAACCATAACATAACAAAACAAAATCTGAAAATAAACATAACTAATCCACATATGACTCTTATAAAATTTCGAGAACATTTATGAATTAAAAAATGTATGCAGTATTTATTATCTGTTACTAGCGACTTGCCCCGGCTTTGCACGGGTACATAAGGATGTGACGTACATAAAAAACATGTGTAATCGAAATCGGTTGTGTGGTTTTGAAGCAGTAACCGGCCGAAGATGTGAGGAGAGACAGTAACGGATAACGGCCTTAATTATAATATGTAAATAAATAAATAAATATAAAGATATCAATTAATATCAGAACTTACAGTAAGTAGAATCCATATACATTTGAACAAGGTTCTGGCCGCAGCGAGCCGTTTACGTGCCACGGTTAAAGCTATAACGTGTCAAAACATTTAGCTTATTCCAAGCCAAACAACTATTAAGAGTTTAACTTACCATCGGCCAGTTCAACAGCATCGATGGCTTCGGTCAGGTCGTCGCTAATCTCCGGCAGCTTGGCGACACACATATCGAAATAGTGCTGCAGCTGCTTCGCTTGCTTGGACAAAAGCTCCCCGTACGTGTCCAGTTCAGCTATCTTTTCGGCCAGACGGCGGGATGTTCGGCCTGAAAAATATCAAAGATTTGCTAATTTGTAGGAGTTACTGCCGTTGTTTATTGTGAACAAGAAAACACGGGAGAAAGGGACGAGGATAACTGCATTCATTTAGAAAATTGGGTTCAAGTTGGGGCAATTTCTGTTTATAGTCAGGATTTTTTCGTAGATGACGTTCCACCTATTGACATTTTGTGGGAAGGATAGAGGACTAAGTAATCAAGCAAAAGATACATTATATGAAAAAACCTCTGAAGGCAATCTTATTGTTGGAGCATAATGTAACTGAACTGTATTAGATTTAGAACAATCAGATAAGGCGAATCTCTTCGATAAATTTAAAAGTAGTCTTAACACAGACAATTTAAAGCATTTAACAGAATGTTGCAATTTTTGCTCTCATTGTTAATAATATGCCATAACAGCTACACAGTTGCATTGCACCAATTATTTGTTTGAAAAATTTACTGTGTTTTGTACTGTGATTTTAACAATGACGACTTATGAAGTTAAATGTTATATTCTAATGGATTTCATTTTGTAATTACTATAAGTTGCACCATAAAAGCCATAGAGTGATCGTTTCTTTTTATTAATTGCTTTAAATAATCTTTCCAACTTGAAATAGAAAAGAAATAATTCCTAATAGGAAAAAACCATATGAAAGACTTACCTATTTTCATTTTTTTTAGAGTTAAAAATAAGCATGTACGGTTGGTTCTAAACAACGTATCAGTATTTTCCTCCATAACGCAACAGGACAAATTCCGATGTTATCTCAATGTCATAACAATTGGGCGCCATTGTGTCATTGGCATTTATAATAACGACAATAAAACTCAAATTTCAATGTGGTTTAATTGCGAACTTTGCAGTCCCGCGGGTCATTAATTATGAAGTTGATAAGGCGAATAAAGCGACGGTTATATTTTGTAATCTTTTAAATCATTAAATTCGAGCTCACAGACCTAGAGGCGGTATCGGAGGCGAAACCGTTATTGTTCTTCGAATTCAATTTTGATTTATGGGTAAAGCTGGGTCCGGTAGTATGTACCACCCATGTTACATCATAACTTACGATGACAGTGGTTTAGAAGGAGTTAGCGGTCAAAGATATCAGAACAGACCGAAACGTATAGTGACTTTACTTTATACTTTGTAATGTGATAATAACAATAATCGTCTCAGCGAACGGTCTTATAGCGAAGAGTCTCAACAAACACTTCAAGAGACTCTCGCTAGAAGGTTGGATCAAGGGTCAGATTCAGAAGGCGGTACTCCTGGACACGTCACAAATAGTCAGGAGATTCCTCACTCTGCGGCCCTAACCACCGGTAGCTTGAGCCCTGCCCCGCTGCCGGCGGCATTCTAGGTTAGGTTTTTATAGTGTTTCTATATTTTGTATATCTAGATAAAGAAGTTTATAGTTACCATGTGACTCTGATGATTGCAAGGACGTGGCGGAACCGTGGCGCCGCAGGCCCCCGCCGTTGGTACTGCTGTCAGAACTCGTGCCATATCCTGACTCCATCTGCAGAAAAACAGAGTTAAAAGGTTAAAACTAACTCATGATCCTGGTCACATTACAGTATCGGTCAACCGATACGAATTCTGGGTCAATGTAGGACCCAGGCGCAATGAATCATCGTCATATTCATCATTGTGATTATGTAATTTTTTTGTAAAAAGTCATTACATTTATTTATAAAACGTTGTACAGTGGCCCTAAAATCAATTTAGTTGACTGTACCATTGGTTTTAGTTTGTTTTATTTTTATACTTTCTCAGTACTTTCGTTGGCACGGGATTCGTCTGGATCCGAAAAGTGCAAAGTTAGAGGCTAGGTATTCTTTTATATCACCAAAACAAACTTGATGATGACGCCGGGATTGCGTAAATATTGAAAAATAAATACAGATAGAAACTGCATTTACTTTTAACGCACTCAAACATCATACAAATCTTGAAAATAAATATATAAAGATGTCGGTCAAACTGGTCGGCGTCTCGGGTGACCCGAAGGCCGGGTCTTTTTTCGCCTAAAGCCTTAGCCTGGCCGTGCAGCGAGGTAATGCCGCAAGCATTCTGGGCCTGTTGCCTCGAGCGGAGCAAATACGCGATTTTGATAACTCAAAAGACAGCGGGTGCAATTACTAGCACAAGAGGTTTTCCGTCTTAGCCCTCTAGGTTGTCAACGCATCTGCAATCTCCTTGGTGTTGCGGGTGTCTGTAAGCGGTGGGCGGTGGTGATCACTTACTATCAGGTGACCAACTTGCTTGTTTGCCTTCCATTTTATAAAAAAAAAGTATAAGATATCTATAGTACCGATGTATGTTTTATCCGAATACAAAGCACGTAAGTAAATATTACTTTTGATAGATATCAAATATAACTTTCTTAGGTAAAAAAGTTACTTATTGAAGAGTTTTTAAGTCGAAATTTGATGTAAGAGATTTTACACATACTACCCTAATACTTTACCTATATAAAATTATGAAAGTAAAATAGATAATCTCTTTGAATGGTGAATCAGACATTTTTTTAGTGGATTCTTTTTTTCTTCTCCGAGAGAACTTAGGTTGATTGTGAGCATAAGTACAAAGTCAAATCTTATCTCAACCAGTTGATAATATTAAAAAGTTCTAAAGCCGGCTTGACTGATAACATGGTGTAGATAACAGTCATGCTAATAGTATGGCTGCACAATAAAATGTTTTGTCCGTGAGTCACGTAAATCGTAATTGAATAACATGATAGTCATGTATACTACTTAATTGTACGGCCTTGGCTGCAATGTATTAACATGTTACGATAATAAAACATAGCTTTTCCAGCCATAACAAGACAAACAATTTGTTTTTATGTAATTGGTTTTGTTGTAACACACATGTTACTGTAAAAGTTGTAAATTCTAGTCTATAAAAACTTTACTGCATCTGTTTAAACTTTATTGTTATTGCAAAATATAATATGTTTATTATTATAAATGAGCACCTCTTTTGACTAGTCTCTTCTATTATGAATATTATGGTTTCAGTTAATAATAAGTATAATTAAATTGTGAAATTTTTACTCTGTCAGTAACAAAACATTATGTTGTGCAACAATAACCAACAGATGTAAATTATTGAAATTATGAACATTTCTTTCTCTTTCCTTTTATTATAAAACTTAAAATTAAATTGTAATATTTCTGTGAAACAGGATATACACATTATGGAACAATATAGGACCATAACACTCATGAAAAATACATTATGTTGTTATCAAACACCATCATCATAATATAGTGGCACCATAATGGAAAACTAATGCAATTTTCCTTGAATCTATTCACAGTAATACCTACTTTTTTCTTTAAACCCAGGTGACTCATCTTAGTCTCATACTAATGGTTTCATATATCTTAATTAATGAATCTGATTTCTCTGAAACTTTCTCATAATAACGAATATTCATGGAATGCAGTTTCAAAATAACAGTAGAGCGAAGTTTTAGCCAGTGTTATCAATACGGTATTCCACTCACAAATCAATTGGCATAAAAGTGCAAAATTGTTGTAGACGACTATTAAAAATATAGTTATGTATGTCAACAGAAGCAGTTTAAAAAACCGGTATTTTAGAAGTTACAGCGATATAAAGTTATGAAAATGACAAAAAGAGTTCTTTTTTTTTTGTTTTGATGTATGCTCATTCGAATCCAGATAAAAAATATAATAGAACATTTTATTATGAGACTAATTAGTTAGAAGCTAACAGTATTCAAATAAACGCGATGTAGTGTTGGCTCCATACAAGTCACGATAGAGACGTCACACACACTGCATGCAGGCGATAGATCGTTTTCGCGACGCACGCCCGTTGTCATTTTATTACTCGTGATATTTCAAAATAATGGTCGTAGAAGAAAACTAAAAACACAGTTTTCATCCTTTAACAAATTCTATTAATTACGGAACGAAAAAAAACTCATTCGAATACCGTATTACGAAAGTCGGT
This sequence comes from Ditula angustiorana, assembly GCA_963691745.1. Classification (NCBI taxonomy): domain Eukaryota; kingdom Metazoa; phylum Arthropoda; class Insecta; order Lepidoptera; family Tortricidae; genus Ditula; species Ditula angustiorana. Next base: position 9,843,856 of record OY829487.1, read on the forward strand.
AACACAACAACCGAATGCGTCGCCAGAAATTCCCGATATCGGTAAAAAAAATATGTAAAACCCTTTTTTCTTCAGCTAGTTAAATAGAAAAAAAACCTTATCATTTTAGTATATGTAGGTATTTTTTTCTTTTAAAAAAAGTGTACTTACTACTAAAGAACTAATTATTTCTTTGAGCATACTTCAAAAACACTTATATTTATGTATGTTTACTTTTTTAGTTGGCCAGGAAAAATTTTTATCACCCTAATGCTCAGCATCATTTACGTGTCAAAAAATGTCTTTATACGTTCAAAGTCAAAGTACCTGAAAAAACCCGAATATGTCGATTCCTGATTTGATACAGACTAGTAATTCCCGAAATCGGAAGAAATCCCGCAAATCGGCGACGTTGGACTTAGCACGTAACTGTTTCCTATCAGTTAGAGCAATAGAACTTATGAGTGCCAATTAAAATCTAGTGATAAGATGATTGCTGTAAATGCTGCAATGCATAGGTATCTTATCTTTAGATAAAAGAGAGCTAAATTCATGATTCATCTTTACTTGAGAGTTTACGACATGAATAAACATTGCCATAGGATGAGGTGACGTTACAATTTTAAGTTGATAATTTGTAGCAAACCTATAAAAACAGTCTTGTATTTTTATCCATTTTATCATCAAACAAAAAAAAATGAGATCATTAGTCATTAGCTACATCCATAGACCACATACCTCATAGCCAGATGGCACTATAATGACAAAAACCATCTCTTGTAAGGGGACCCCCTTCATTTTTTACATTTTTATAAATATTTATTATGTTTTGTTTTGTTATATCAGACATAGTATCATTCTGTAAAAATTTCAAGTGTCTAACTTTTATGCCAATTGTTTAAAATTGTTTTTTAATGAATGTTTGTTAACTAGTTTCCGTGTGGTTTTCAATAAAGAGTCTTATCTTTTATGGGTCAAAACATACAGCCCTGTGACAGACGTTCAGACAGCACAGCTAAAAGCCTTGAATGGAAACTTTACGTCGTCCAACTGCAGTCAAATACATCAATCACAATGGACTAAGTGTATGCCCCCCCCCCCCCCCCTATACCTCACCATTTTGGCTGGTTTAGTGCCTTCCAAAAATTTGATTACGCATGGTTTGACTATCTATGACTACAATAAAAAATATTACAAGCTGTTGTATTTTGAAATGGTTTTCTCGTAAAGTCATTGCTTAATACTTAATTAACTTTCAAGACAAAAAATACAATTTATAGAAGCAAAAAAAAACACAATGCTTAGTCACGAGTCTTAAGACATGAAACAGGCAATTTGCATCTTATTAACATAGCGTTATGATAGACTCTTCCAATGAAGAGTAATCAGCGTGGCATGCCTCTAGCTAGATGAAACAATCACAGGCAATTAGAGGGAATGGCATAGTCATGACCTGATGCTAATGATGACTATTGACACTTTAAATCACTTTATAATGGTGCATGACAGGTATTAAAAATAAGTTTAGGAGAATTTTACTTAATTGACATCTATTTTGAGCCTACAAACAAGCTAAATGACTACAACTTCAATTTAATTTGTGGCATTCCTTAAGTTGTAAGGAAGTTTCATTATTAGAGCCAAAATTATGGTTGTTTTAAATTGCTAAACAGTCCATAGTCTCGGCTAATATGCACAACAATGTTGACTATATCCTGTAAGGACATTAGACATGAAAGTTCCACTACATCTTCTTCATCAAACAACTACATTAGAGTTGCCATTTTTTCCGATACTTCTAGACATGTCCCCATTATTACTATGTATGTACTTTTTAACAAAGGTGTCCCAACGAGAGATGAAAAGACTGATAAAAATTAATTTGCAACACAAACCACACCAAATCACATATGTTAAGATTGGACGAGACACAGTTTGACTCTGGTCTAGTCCCGAGTGAAATCTAGACATAAATATAAGAAGAAAAATTGTAACTAAGTTAAGAGGAAACACAAGGGCCGTTTTTCCATACAAACGTCGTCCCCTGTTTCCTCTCTGGATAATGCCAGTAGAGCAATATTTTTTTTCCAAAAAATCGATGGCCACTATTATGCATGTCCCTATGTTTTCCTTTTTTTAATAAATTAATTATTAAAAGAGATATGAACATTCAAAAACCTAAAAAATTGGCCAGATTTTCGGCTGCGTTCATACATTCAGAAAACAAATTTTATTAGATTATATAAAAAAAGAAAAACATAGGAACACTGCCAAAGCCTTTCTTTAATTTTTAATGAAAAAAGTAGTTAAATCGGATAAGTTTTGGAGAAGGAATCAGGGGACTACGAATCGTTGATTTTGTGTACTTTTAATAGGTATTTTCAGTCCAAGCTGCGGCTGTCTCTATTGCACTCTGCGGGGGGAGGCTTGATAGATGGAGGCAGCAATAGATTTTACAAATACCTATTTTTCAATTCTCTAGACCTAGGTGTTTCCTCTTAACTAACACTCACTAATCAATAATAATTACATCCTTGTTTTAGATTTGGGTTTCCTATTTCACATACAAAATTACCCTACACCAAAACATCTGGGATTTTGGGAAAGTATAACTCTACATAGTTTTATTCTTAGAGGTAAAAACCAACTTTGTTTGTTTGTGTATGTTTAAGTAGGTATTGGTGACATCATGCTATGTTTGAAAGTTCGTACTTTGTACTTACTCTAAATGATTCCAAAACATCAATCCATTGCTGCTTCTCCTCAGGATTGGCAGCTCGCAAGTACCACACGCAGTCGTTGACGGAGACATCGAAGCGACAATCGTCGAACTCATGTGGCTGCAACAGATAAATATGTTTATACAGTTTATGCCCAAATACGAGATACAAATACAACGTCCAAGGTCGAGCCCACAATAATAAGCATTAAACAAAACTAGTTTTTATAATAAATTGGAATGAGTAGGAAGGCAACTAGGCAATGCAAGGGCAAATTAATTTTTTGTCGGGCTCGGTTTCGGAACACTAATTGTCTTCAATTACGTACCTTAACTTTAGCTTTCTTCAGACATAAGGCACCGCGACATCCGAGATTGCTCTCTAATTCGCTTTTATAATATGATAAAGTTGAATCCTTCAAAACAATAAACCTGTCCTGCCAACCGTGAATATAGTTAGTCCATTTACTCAAGTATCCACGAAGCTCAGCATTCCCACCTTCCTCGACATCCGAGTTATCACTCACTGTTATATTTTCATCAGACATATTTGAATGGTTTGTCAAATATCTTTACATAAAATCTACACAGAACAAAACTAGAAAATAAAAATAATAACAAATCGTCCGACCGTCAGCTACGAAACGAATAGAAAAGGTGCACAGATATCGAAAAAGTGGGAGGAAACTAAGGTATCTATCTAATCACGTTTGAAAATAAATCAGAATGACAACCTAACAAATTAATAGAACTAGAGCTCAAATGATTTGGAAAAAAAATGTTATTAGCCAAGTATCATTCGATTAATCGATTCAGTTTTTTTTTTGTATTTCCGATTGTTCTGTCATTTTGTCAGCCTGACAATATTACGCATTTAGTTATTGTGCTATACTTCCGGATGTCAAAGGGATGTCATGTGCTTCCCTCGAATAAACCAATAGTAAATAAGTTAGAGTTCCAGTTCCTGTATATCATTGGTGGATGTTAGAATGCCGCCAAAATCATTTTTAACAAACCAATCAGACTTCGCCCTTTCAATAAACAACGCGCAATATCCGTTCAAAATGGCCGACAAAACTGTGCCTATTTCTGTTCCATCGGAAAAGCCTGTGAAAGTTACAAAATGGAAAGTGAAAGAAGGTGCATTCGTATCACAGGGCCAAATTTTATTTTTATACAATGATTCGTCAGGCCAAAGTAGTGAATTGAAGAAATATAAAGCCATTCGCGCTGGTACGATTTCATGCATCAAAGCAAAGGAAGGCGACATTGCAGAGCCGGGGTAAGTGACGTCACTTAAATTATTTTTTTAGATATAATTTGCTGTTTTAATTGGTGTGGCTAATACTATTTCATTCGCATAATAATCACATGATGATCGAAAATGCATAATAATGACATCTCTTTCCTGCAAGTTGCACCTGACAATCTCATTTTCCCGCCAAATTTGAACTTGTTAACTTTCCAATAATGCTTGATAATTTGAGTAAACACTTGCCTGTTCTTTAGAGTTGATTAGATTATCTAATATAAAACTGGCGAATTTATTTACCTTCATTGATAATATACCTCCTAGTTTATTTAAATTACATTTCCAATAATTGTTAACAGTTCCACTATTGCCGAGTTGGAAGAATGTCGCCATCCGACTGTTATGAAGGAGATGTGCGCGGAATGCGGTGCAGACCTACGCACCGACGAGGTCTCCAAAAGAGATGTAGCAGTCGTGCCTATGGTGCACTCTGTACCTGAACTTAAGGTTGGTAAACTACATAACAATGTTGAATATAACCCACAAAAATCCCTGCCATTCAGTGCCATAACTAGAGTGGTACCAGCGATGCCCAGGCACAGAGCGTAGGCCCTAGAGGGGCGCAAAAATGACCAAAACCATTTTTTGGGTCAGAAATTGTATTTAGTAGCATTTTTAAGGATGCAGTTACAGACCACGCACTGGGCGCTTAAAAGGCTAGTTATGACACTGCTGCTATTTCAAACTATCAATTGTGGGGTAATAAAGTTAGACAAATGGCATTCTTACTGTTATATTTGTTTGACTGCACTGTTGGCAAATAATAATCTACTGGTCAACCAATTGACCAGGCTTTCCATTAAAAGTGTTGGTTCTTGTCACATAATAATCCATGTAAAATATGTAGTGTAAAGTATTTAATATTTTTATTAATACATTTTAATTCAAACATTAGGGACATCACCTGCTTAATGGAGTCTGATGCTAAAAAGTTACATATCGACAGTGGAAATCTCAAATGTCGTAAAGGACATTAAGGGACATGTCCCTTATGATATTTCAGATTTCTAGTGTTGATATTTGTATATTCTTTCTGAGTGGTGTGTGCTAAAAAATAATGTGTTGTATCATAAATGGGTTAAAGTGAAGTCTGTGTTAAGCCTTTGCATAGTAAATTTCACTTTATTTGAGATTTGATAATTGTAACAAAAATTCTTATTTTTCAGGTTTCTGAAGAACTTGCACAGAAACTAGGCCGTGAAGATGCAGACCGTCTACTGAAAGACCGCAAATTGGTGTTGCTTGTGGACTTAGATCAAACACTAGTGCATACTACTAACGACAATATTCCACCCAATCTAAAGGTAATTTGTATGTCTATCTTTTAAGTTATACTTTCTCGTTTAGAAGTAATTTTAATTGAATATAAACCATTGACTTATATTCCTTGTAATTTGAATGCATATGAAATCAAAAGCTCATAATATAATATAAGTAACAACATCAATTACATTACAATGTTGCCATTTTGCCTAAATCAGCCAACGGATACAAACCAATGCATTGCTTGGTTTAATTTTGTACCCCCTTATTCATAAACGCTTCGTAAACATTTGTTAGATAGCATGTTTTATGTCTTTATCTGTCATTGTGACGTTTGCCCTCAAATAAAAGCAACAAAACATTTGTTAGCTTAAAAATATTGTTATTTTTTTATGAATAAGGGGGGGGTAGTCTTTTATTTAATTGCATTTAGCTTTGTTTATGACCACTGACTAATTACTCTGACATGAAATATGTGGGTAGGACATCTTGTTATTCCTGCAATAGAGTTTCTATAAATAAATATCTGGGCAGGTTATTGAATATCTTTTGTTCTTATTATTACTAATTATGTTTCAGGATGTCCTTCATTTCTTTCTACGAGGTCCAGGTGGCCCTGGTCGCTGGTGCCACACAAGACTCCGGCCCCGGACTCAAGAGTTCTTAGCATCGGCGTCGAAGCACTACGAACTTCATGTTTGCACGTTTGGAGCCCGGCAGTACGCTCACGCGATTGCAGACCTCTTGGACCCGGAGAAGAAATATTTTTCCCACAGGATTCTATCAAGAGACGAATGTTTTGATCCTAGAACAAAATCAGCTAATTTAAAGTAAGGACCAGTATTACATTTATTAATGTGCCAGCGGAAAATTTCCTAAATTGCGAACCATTCAAAATTAAAAATCCGAAAATATTTCCACCCACATTTTTGTGAACTTTCTGCTTATTGCAGATCCCTAAAAGCATTACAATAGAAACAATATATGAACTCAACTAAAATTATTTTCATACATCACATTTGCGTCGGAAGCAACGCTCCAACGCTGCTAATAAAAGCTTGTGTATTTAAAAACTATGATCTTATAATAAGGAGATCTCTTGTAGAATAAGTGCCAGTAAAACACATGCAGTTGTTTTGTGTGTGTTTGTTTAAAGAAGAAAAATCATTTAAAATTTGAATTATTTTTTATTTTCAGAGCATTATTTCCATGTGGGGACAATATGGTGTGTATAATAGATGACAGAGAGGATGTGTGGCGGCATGCCTCAAACCTAATTCACGTTAGGCCTTACTCATTCTTTCAATCAACGGGCGACATCAATGCACCACCTCAAGCCAGTAAGTGTTCGACACATGCCCCATTTTGCAACACCTTAAGTGGGCAATTCTTGAAAATATTGATTTCCTTGATGTGTTTCTCAGATATTTACATGTTAAGTAATTATTAGGTGCGAAAAATGCGCTAGGTGCAGGGGAATCAATACTTTTAAGAATTACTTGTTTTATAGCTGCAATTTGAAGTATGGGAATAATGAACGAATGCACATATATCATTAATTAAAGACAGTCGTAAATAACTTCACAAGATTGATGTATCTTTGTGACTTTCTTTTATATTGATGAAAAAAAATGCTTATTGCTTACACATTGAGAATAATTTTACAAATTATTCAGATCTACAATATTATCTGAGACTGTTGTTCTGCTATTGCTCTATGGATTCTAATTTAATTGCAAGTTACATTGGTAGTCATCTTTGTATCTTTAGAATTAAAATCCAGACAGTAAAAACAGTCCTTTTGAAGACTCTCTTTTGTATTAAGCTTTAAAAGAGAGACAGATACGAGGACTACATGATAATAACCAAACCTTACATTATTGAGTATGCTAAGCAAGCAAATCCAATAATGTCAACAATGGGAAAGTCCGAAGCTATTTTACTTTTGTGTTAACTATTCTAAGAGGCCTCTAAATACGGACAAAAAAGCGATTTAACGTGTTTTATTTGCAGTTGATGAAAAATCAAAGCTTATTAGTGGTAAGAACGGCTCGCAAGTATCCGCTGTCAGTCAAATGCCGACGTTAGACGCTGAACCTGAACAAAAGAAGGATGTTGAAAGTGAGAACAAAGAGAAAGATCAAGTAAGTGAGAAAGCCGACGGCGGTAACGGCAAAATTGTCAAGGACACTGATAAACCCGAGAAAGATTCTGCGGACGCTGAAGACTCGACGCTCGAAGCTCAGGAGCCCAGATGGGTGGAAACATCTGACGGGCAAATTGAAGTTGAGGATCCTGACGACTACTTAATATACTTGGATGACATCCTTATGAGAATACACAAGTAAGTTGATGCTGTTACGGTTACCAATGAACTCTTTTTGTGATAATAAGATTTGTTTTTGTCAAGTACTGTGCAAATTGGCAGTACTTTATTATAGCAATATTTGTTGTATAGTCTACCAATTAATTGCTTAACTACTTACACCTTATCTCATTGTAATACTGTCGAAAAGTGATATGTAATACGAAATGATGATAATTTAATACGATTGACTATACCTACACATACATACGTAATTTCTGATCAGTCTGACCACCAGTAAGAGGTTCAAATTGACTTGCAAAATTTGCCTATCAAACTGACTAACTAACAAGTGAAGATAAATTAATGAAAGCTTGTAAAGTAACTGAAACTCTTGAAATTTCTTGTTTAGTCATTGTTTTGTAATAATTTTGGTATTTCCAGGTATTTTTATGAACTGTACGACAAAATGGACGGCAAACAGATACCAGATTTAAAGGCGGTTATTCCAGAAGTAAAGAGCAAAGTGCTCGACGGAGCCAGTTTAGTTTTCAGCGGGCTAGTGCCGACGCATCAGAGGCTAGAAACGTCCAGAGCATATTTAGTCGCCAGAAGCTTAGGGGCCGAAGTTACACAGGATTTTACTGAGAAAACCACGCATTTGGTAGCTGTTCGATCAGGCAAGTGTAACTTATATAATATTCGTTCAATAACATCAGAGCTCTGTTTATCAAATCTATCGCTTGTATTTGGTAAGGCTATTTATCCAAACTAGCCCTCGGATGAATAACTAAAGCATGGATGTAGCCTCAGTACGAGTCAAGCGTACCCACCCCAAACTGTCGAAATGGTTTTCTTTGGTGTCCATAAGGTAGTAGTGTTTCCTAATAAATAAATAAATAAAATAAAATAAAAACCTCTGAATTATTAAGGACCAAGTAGATTATGCTACCTCAATGTACACCAAATAGGACCATTTTGATCATTTATTCCATTGAACCACAGGGTGTCCATTGAAGAGGAGGTTTAGAGTGTGGTAGTCTCTTTTTGGCACACTGTATTGTCTTTTAAAATAAAAAGATAAGTTATTATAATTTCGCTTTCAATTTTAAAAGTCCTGCTATGGTACTTTTATGTACTAGCCGCACGACTGGCAACCGTAACCACAGTATATAATCCATACTCAGTAAAGGTCATATACGGGCACTCAAGCCATAAACAGACACTAGCAAATTTTTTACATTGGTTGTGATGCAAAAGATTGGCTTGATTGGCTGATACAAGTCACGTGATTGGTTTTGTTAGCCTCTTCTCCAAGGAAATTAACTACTTATCCTTTACTTTGTAGGAACAGCGAAAGTAAACGCGAGCAGGCGTCTAGGCGAAGGGAAAGCGAACAAACTGCACGTAGTGACGCCGGAGTGGCTGTGGGCTTGCGCTGAAAGATGGGAGAGGGTAGAAGAAAAATTGTTTCCACTTCAGAGGGGTGGACAGGTAAAGTACGAGTACATCCTCGCGCAGTTCTCAGATAATTTGTCCATTTGATTTAGTAATTCAGGTTAGTTTAAAAATAATACTGCATTTATGAATCTTTGAACAATCTCATCTCCATAGAAATCGAATCTGTTGTCTGTGACAAAAAACCATGCCTTTTTTTGTGATACAATCGATACAAATCAAAAGATTACTGAAAAGGATCATTTTTCTTTCATGAACTTAGTAGTCATATAAGAACCTACTTATTCCACTTTTGTCCCTGCTTCTTCATATAATTAATCATTTATTTCATTGATTAATTATGTATATTCATTTTGATGTTATCCTTAATTTTTGATTTTGTCGTATACTATTTACTTACTAAAGGGGTGTAATTTCTCCGAAATAAATGATTAAGGTAATAATTTAACAATACGCCTCCACAGAGCAGTGCGCGCCGCCCGCCCGCGCACTGCAGCAGCCCGCCGCCCGCGCCGCCCGCCGCTGCGCTGCGCAAGCGCACCCCATCCGGCCGCTTCATGGACACGATTAATCCGCTGCTGTCATTCTCTAGCGACGACATCGCTGACATGGACCGAGAGGTGAGCGACTCGAGTCTATATAATATATCGAAAACTACAAGATCTATCGCCACCATGCGCAAGGAAATAGTGCTTGCCGTCGATTTCATTTACATTATAAGGCTATGAGCGTGACAGGGTTAGCGAATTATTGCCATATCGTCTTCTTTACGAGAGGTGGCCGTCCGCGTAGGTGATATTATCACAATTTGACAGCATTTCAATATTTCCTATATTGTATTCTTTAAACATTGATTACCGAGAGACTGCATGCTCAATAGTTAGTTCTCTAGCAGGAACTTTAGGTTATTTGCACACGTTATAATTTAAAAGCAATAAGAAACCAGCAATAAACTAACTTTTGCCCGCAACTTCGTCCGCGTAAATTTTGGATTACATACTAATTTCCACCCCCTTTTAACCCCCTTTATTATGAAATTTCCAATGATCTTAGTGCTATAGAACTTCATTTTTCTATCTTCAGTATTGGAACACTTTTATGTGTATAGATTCTAATGTAATTTAATTAGACAAACATTACGTGTGTAGTTATGTATGCTCGCCTAAAAATTCACATCATATTTAAATAGGTTGAAGACATCTTCAATGAGTCAGATGAGAGTTCCACGGATGCTGAAGAGGCAGGTGCGGGTGACGACGACCTAGATGATGAAGAAAATCCACCTGAAGACAGGCTAATTACTCTAGAAAACGAGGACAGCACACAAGACAGGTATGTCTTCTAATTATGTAAATATGCTTTGATCACTCAAGGCTGGAAATTCGTGTAAACCGTATTACAAATATGGGCGAATCTCGTGTTCCCTTAACAGCTACACCTAAAAGTCCATTAGCCTTTACAGAACTCAGGCCGCCAATAAATCGACGATAAATAATTTAATTAAACTAACATTTCGGTTTAAAATACGCTACGACGCTGACGGCTTTTCCAAAATACAGTGTTTTATCTATTCATAATTTTATTTTGTTTACAGGTTACAAGACTTGCATGATGGCGACAACTCCAGTGAATCAGACACAGGTCAGTTGCTCTTTGGGTATGTCTGGTACAAGAGGTATTCTTTCTTAGCCCTCTGGGATGGTAATGCAGGTGGGCAGTGGTGATCACTTACCATCAGTTGACCCACTTGCGTGTTGTCTTACTATTTCATAAAATAAAAGGAATAACATTCACCAGACACAGCATAAAATCCATTAGTTATAGTAAGTAGCGGTTGCCTCTGACTTTTTACAGAATAAGTATCCATGTAGTCCAGGGTTTAAGCAATCTTAGCTTCCAATTTCATTCCAATCCAAGCTGATTTAGCACAAAGTAACAAAAATTTTAATCGCACACACACATTCAGATTTATATAATATTATTACTGTGATTATACATATAACTTTTCGTTTATAATCCAGATGGCGAACCCCGCCCCCGTAAGCGGCCACGACGGTCCCCGCCATCTGACGACGAGCCACCGGACGACGCAGATGACGACAGCTCCTGGAATCTCATGGGCGCAGCCCTAGAGAGGGAGTTCTTAGCTGAATGATGCCACCACTTTCCTTTGATTATGTTCTTGCTGAATAAATTAATGATTGCGTTTATTACTCTTGTTTAATTCTTTCCAGTAATTTGTTATAATAGACAGGTTTTAACCTGACAAAACACAGAATATTCTATGCACATTCTTTTTTGATGCTTAGGGACTCTGGAAAGTGTGTGGTGCCTTATTGGCACCTAACCTTTCATAGTGTAATTTAACACAACCAAAAGAAATAAATCTAGGTGCATAGCATAAAAACAACCCTGCCTTCTGGAAGCAGTCGGGTAAATAGCATTCTTGTAGCCTTCAAATAAATCAAGATGTATGTACCAAGTGTATTTTAAAAAGTAATGCATGCATGTATTAAAGTCTAGATGGTAACAAATTAGACTGAAACATATATATCTGTTTAGAGGTCTGTCTCCATTATCTGGTCTATAGTAACCTAACGACTTTTCCACTTGCACATTTAGAATATAAATTTAGCGACTAACTGGATTTTATATGACATGCTCATAGCCTATTGATGAACTAGGTGATCTTAATGTCAATTAAAAGCAGTTACATTGCATTTCTTAATTTATTTATTCATCTACCATAATTATTACAAAACTAACAACAAATCACTTAAATAGCATAGGGATCATTTTCATCAAAAACATGGAACTTTGTATAGGTCGGTTTTGAGGAGAAATCCTTCTTATTATCCTGCCAGCCTCTTGGAGGTGCTTTTTTATAGTCAAATGTGGAATTCAATTTTCCATACATTTCTACTTCTCTGTCAATATCATCTCTATATCTTTCCTTGGCTACCTTTTTGCCTGTTACAGGGTCCGTAACATCGCCAAATGGGTATACCACTTCCTTAACCTCATGTGTGATAAGTTTAGTTAGTTTTTGCGGCAGAGCTTGTATCAGGACTATATCCCCAGTCTTACATTTTTTGTCAGGATCATGGCAGTAGTAGAATTCGTCTTTTCTGAAGTACTAAAACCAAAACGTATTTTTTAGTTGTGAACAATACAAATGATTGCAAGTCGAGAGATTATTAAAAGTTTGAGAAAATCAGTACTAACCATTAATAAATTTTCATCCAATTCTAACCTCTTCACTCTTATTTTAGCGGCATTTTGTTTAACAGCAGGCACGCATTGGCCCATTAAAAGGAATTTTCTTGCCGTTTCAGCTACATTGCGAGACATTTTCACTGAAAAATTAATATCTAAGAATAAGAAGCAGAATTCTATTTTGTCATATTTTCTTGACCATAAACTCCATCAAATGACATATAGACATTTATTTTACACAAAATGTTGACACGTGATTCTGATTCGAGCATTTCGAGACGGTGGAAATGCGTTACATACAATAATCAAAATTTTATTTCAATACTTACAGTCTTCCATTGTTTTGTTTATTTATTTATTTAAATTTGACAATAACTTTATTTATGATTCATTAGCTGAAATTAATTTAAAGGTGACTCTTATGCTGCGACCACATTATCGAAGTTCGCGAGGTTAACGCGTTGCATTTCATGCCGCATTTACACATTCGCGTATTCGTGCAAACATTAGCACGAGTGAAAGAGATGCAACCCAGCAAACGATATAGTGCATCTCTTTCGCTCGCGCGTATGTTTGCACGACTACCTACGCAAATGTGTAAATGCAATGTTACTTGCTCACGTGAAAACTAAGGCAGTAGGGCAACTAATTCGTTCAATGCAAATTTTTGCGAACCTACTCCGAATCCCCGAATCCCGACTCTTTTTAAAGTTAATCACGGAGCCTAGCACGCTAGCTTTTATCGATGACATAAAGCATTTATCCCGTTCTAACCAGTATGCGTGTGCGAGAGGGACCAAAGATAAACGCTAGTGTGCTACAATAGCACCTCCCTCCAAAAAAGGCAAAGAATATATTTAATACAGCCATGTCTTTTTGAAAAGCCCGAAGACAGGAAATCATACTCTTAGGTAAATTAATATATTTGAAATTGTTATGTTTTTTATGAAATAATTCAATATTCCGGGATGCTATTCAATCAAAACAGTCGAGTTCACTTATTTTCCAGACAGGTTAAATACACTTAGGACTTATACGAAACCTAAAAAAAATATATCATTGTTGTGGGTATATTAAAAAATACTCCAACTCTGCTCCAAAAACATCAGTGTAGACAATGTGCAATGCTATGCAATATTTTCAGCTGCATATGCTTTTTAGCTTGACTGTACATGCTGATTTTTTATTATTCCAAGTTGTATTTTAGGGAAACATTGGGTAAGATAAGACTACAGGATATTTATATTTAATTTAATGTTCCCGCCGATTCCATTCTGCTATGTTGGCTTGACTTGGGAACTATGTTTGTTTCATGTACAATGTACCACGTCGGTGGATAACTGGTATGCGGCTCGCTGGAAGTAAGTAATTACTGGTGACCACAAATGCCTGCAAGTCCTGCTTCACAGGTTTTTGCTGTGGTTAACTAAGTAATAGTTTAACCCAAAATGGATTCAATTGGATTATTTGTTCTACTTATTACTTTAAAATAAATAAAATAACGAAAACACCTTAAGTCGTATTTATTCAACATAATTAGAATAATGCCAATGATTAACAACAACCATTATTTAATAATTATATAAGGCCTATAAAATCCCCACACCTAGCAAAGTAAATTGTAAACAAGAGATATCACATCCTTACCCTGCACCATGGATCAATGAACAAATTTAAAAGTATACCTTTAACGTCATTAACATATTAATGTCCTATGGAACTAATTTCGTGATAGGTTTTATAATAGTCACTAGAGCAGCTAATGAAGATATGGCACCTAAGGTACCTACAGCACTAGGGCTTAACTTTGTAAAACCCAATGCTGTCAGAGGTATGAATAAATCACAGGAGTTTTTTAAACTGTCTATGAATATATCTTTATGGCAATTGACAAAGGCATGCAAATGTTTTAAACTGGATGACAAGTCAAAATGTCTCGCAGAACCCTCAAGTAATTCAGAAGGTTTCAACAAGGATGACACATTCAAGTCTAATACATGAAGTATTTCGTATAAATCTCTTGCAAGGTTCGCTATTATAGAAAGTAGCCAGAATCTGTTTGCAGTTTTGTTCCAACTGTCAGAATCTGTTTTTAAAAATCCACTTTTTGTCAGCCACACTACGTGGTCCGCATACAAATAGAGGCCGTGGGCTAGCTTGCTGACTGTCAGAGTTAGCCTGAGGAATGGGTCTTCAATGTTCATGCTATCTAGGGCTGTATAGCAGATGTCTATACACCGTCCCAGTCGCAGTACTGAAAATAGTAAAAAAGAAAATTACAGGATGTTGACTTAAGAGCGTACAAACAGAGATTTGGCAACGTCGCCTATAGCTGCCAAATATTTAGCTGTTTTCATTGATTTATCAAAATTAATGAGTTAAAATACGGAATATAGCAACGGTATGTACTAGAACTTGTGTTCTTAAATTTGTTGGTAAGTAATAAACCTTATATACTTAAACCGAAATGTACACATTTACAAATGGAAAGTTTCCATATGCTTGTTTTACACTTAATTATAACTATTTAGTATAACTGTATTAACTGTTGCAATGCATTATTATTACAAACAACTAAACTAGCTGATTTACAACATTCATTGATATCATAAAATAGTTCCGTTATCTTTGTGGATAATAAATTCAGAACAGTTGGACTTTGATTATTTTTATGAGCCGATGTTACATATAGCAGAGTTCATATATATATTTGTTTAACTTACTTTTACGAAAAGAGCTAAGTGCAAGTTCTAAGTTTCTTATTCTGTCTATGGAGTATTTATTAGCATTTCTTGTCTCTAGCTGATGCCATACTAAGCGGCTGGTGTACTGAAATAATCTGAAATTAATAACAAAGTTATACACTTTTGAGACAATATTATTGTGATATAAGTGTCCTGATGTGTGAAAATTGCAGTTTAAAACAATTTTATCTACACCTATATCATAAATGCTCTATAATGCGTTCAGAAACCGTAGGCAATGACCAGCATTATAACAACCAATATTATTATGAGATTTTTTCTAATTTGTTTCTATATTTGTTCAAATTAATTTTTTATTACATTATTTTAATGTGTACAGTCTATAGATATTTAATAGGTACCTAGCACTAGTAGCTAGTAGCAATGCAAATCATTGCCCTATGCCTTCTTAACCCATCATAGAGTACTTATGATATGTGTGTAGATAAAGTAATGTATGCAACTGTACATAATTAGGTCTTAAAACACTCGTGTGATCCTATTATGAAACTCGCTGACGCTCGTTTCATAAAACCACACTCGTGTTTTAAGACCCCTCATTATGCAACAGTTGCATAAAATACTATTAAAGTGGGATATGTTACATTACTTTCGTTTTTAAACATCAAAATGCCTTAGCATTTTGATGTTTAAAAGCGTAGAAGCTGGAAGGAATAAATGGAGCCGAAATTTAAGACGAAACAGTCCATGAATAAATTATGTAAATTTCATTACCGTGCCAACTTATCTCTTCCATTTGACTGGTTGTTTACTTTTATTATAACATCCATATCGTCGTCGAACTTTACCCTCTGTTAAGTTTTACTGAAATTTTGCACCAGAATATAACTTAACAATTAGATAATGATTTTACGTTTAATTCCACAAAAATCACTTTGCTGCGTTTGTATCGAATTCGAAACATCTAACTGTATTTCATTTAATTTCTTATCACACTTTATGGAGCATTTTTGTCAATAAAATTAAATTGACACTTCTTTGCTTGTCAAAAATGAACTACCATAAAGAAAACTGATTGTTTTATATACGCTAGTGACTATTCTTTTGCTTGGCTTTTGATGTTCGATTTTAATCGCCATGTATCGATTAGTGCCATTGGCAAAATACACCTTAATATCCCGATTCTGAATCATAAAAAAAATATTGATGATTAGTATTGAAGTGTAGGATCACCATTACAAATACGTAAGATTATTAAAATACTACACTTTTTAATAGCGACTACTATTTAAGGCAACATTGATAACAAAGTCATTCATTCATTCCGACCCGGCCGGCCGCGGCTGCGGCGAACGAACGAACTTAGAACGAACGAAGGCAAAACCAGCGGAGCGGAGTGGTGGCACCGCAGTCACCACACCGCCATTTTGATTTGTCAAGTAATGATTAGTAAGTGACGCTGTTCTGTTTCTGTGGCTATTACGCTCTATAAGCTATTGCGTTTTAATTTGTGGAGTGGAGGTGGTCAGTTGAGTGATTTAAGCAAAGTGACTATAATAGTTTGTGGTAAGACTTCAGTAACATTCGTGTGCTGCAGTGATAATAAATTTTCTGGAACAAAGCGACATTTTGAAGTGACGTGTAATGTTGTGCATTTCAGATAGTGGTTCATCGTACTGAGCTTTCATGATTGGATTACCGCGTAGCGATAGAGATAGAGATCGTATAACGGTGAAAATTCGTAACATGAAGAGGAGCTCTTCGAGGGATAGCATGCCGCGCTCAAAGAGGACTCGCAGTAGTATCGGCAGGTACGACGACAGCTCGGACGAGCGAGTCACACCGGAGCGGGTGCGCCGCCGGGTGCGCTCGCCGAGCCCTCGCGGCCGTTACGTGTCGCCTCACCGCGACGACTATGTGCGCTCCCGCGAGCCGCGCGAGGAATCTTCCAGACCCTACTATAAGGTGCTCTGCGTTAGCGCCCTCCACCCTAAAGCCTCAGATGAAATCGTCAAGGACACATTGTATAGAGAGTACAAGAAGTTTGGTGATTTCAGCATTAAAATTTCCCACGAATTAGATGAAAGAGTCGCGTATGTTTGTTTCCGCAGTGTCGAAGACGCTAGAGACGCGAAACACGCTAAACCCAGGATCATTTTGTATGACAAAGTAGCCATTGTAGACCCTGTATATGAGCCTGTACGATCCGAGTACAGAAGCCGGCCTCGCAGCATATCACCACCTGATTATGAACGCCCTTATTCCTATGCTTGGTCTCCTGTACCAGAGAGACGTAGACCTCCCCCCGATGACAGGGCAT
This sequence comes from Ditula angustiorana, assembly GCA_963691745.1. Classification (NCBI taxonomy): domain Eukaryota; kingdom Metazoa; phylum Arthropoda; class Insecta; order Lepidoptera; family Tortricidae; genus Ditula; species Ditula angustiorana. The sequence continues at coordinate 9,861,133 of OY829487.1, forward strand.
ATGGTATCCCACCTACTGTACCTCCTCATCACAGGGATTTCCGCCCGCCCATGCATGAGTATCCAATGGCTGGACCTCATGGGCCACCAATGCATCACCGCCCACCCATGCATCACCCACCCCATCCACACTACATGCCGCGGCCCTATATGCCCCGACCTCATCATCCTCCTTTCGAAAAAATGGAAAACAAAAAAGATAAATTTCCTAACTATTTACACCATGTTCACCCAGAAGATGATCCATTGGCCACCAGAACCCTCTTTGCAGGCAATCTGGAAATAAACATTTCTGATGAAGAGCTAAGACGCATATTCGGTAGATATGGTATTGTGGAGGATATAGACATCAAACGCCCGCCTCCAGGCACAGGTAATGCTTTTGCATTTGTCAGATATCAGACTCTAGATATGGCCCACAGGGCCAAAGTAGAACTTTCCGGTCAATATATTGGCAAATTCCAATGTAAAATTGGTTATGGCAAAGCCACTCCCACAACGCGTGTATGGGTTGGTGGCCTTGGACCTTGGACTTCAGTGGCTCAACTAGAAAGAGAGTTTGATAGATTTGGAGCTATTAAGAAAATAGAATATGCAAAAGGAGAGGCCCATGCCTATATTTTGTATGATTCCATTGATGCTGCTCAAGCAGCAGTAAAAGAAATGAGAGGATTTCCTCTTGGTGGGCCAGATAGGCGTTTGCGCATTGATTTTGCTGATGTTGGCAATGGTGGTCCATACAGACCGAAAACATATGTCCCTCCTGTTGGTGAAGATGGTAGACCTGTAGAAGGCTATGAGGGTTATGAGGGAGGTACCTGGGAAGATGGTTATGCTTACGGTACGCCTGGCTATCGAGGCAGAGGTGGACATCGCGGTCGCGGCCGTGGGATGTACAGAGGTGTCTACCATGGTAGTGGAGATTACCGCGATGATGAATGGCGCCGAACGGCCGCAGATGGCGAGTACGAAGGACGCATCCGTCGTTCTGGCTCTCGGGAGCCTGGTGTTGATAGATCGCGCTCGCGCTCGCCTCGTCGCCGATCTCCCGATAGCGATTCGGACGGTTCGCCGCGTCGCAGTGGTGGTATGCTGGCTTCAGCCAGAACCCTGCCTGAGGTGGTACGCAAGGCTACTACTATCTGGAATGGAGCACTCATACTTAAAAACTCTCTATTCCCGACAAAACTGCACCTTACTGATGGAGATTCTGAAATTATTGACAGTCTAATGAAAGATGAAGATGGCAAGGATCAGCTCAGAATTACACAGAGACTGAGACTGGATCAGCCAAAATTGGATGATGTGCAAAAGCGCATTGCCACTTCTAGTTCACATGCTATCTTTCTGGGTGTGGCCGGATCAACTGCTTCTATTACTAATGAGGATACAAGTATTCAGACGAGACCCATGAGAAATTTGGTATCGTATTTAAAACAAAAAGAGGCAGCTGGTGTTATATCGCTGCTGAATAAAGAGACAGAAGCCACAGGTGTGTTGTATTCATTCCCACCTTGCGACTTCTCAACAGACCTACTTAAAAGAACATGCCACAATTTGACAGAGGAGAGTCTGAAAGAGGATCATCTTGTGATTGTCGTGGTGCGCGGTGGTTCGGCTTAATTGAGATACACCAATCTATATTATGTTAACATGATTATTTAGCTTAAGTTTTCTTTAAGATTTCTGATATTTTCCAATTTTTTATGTATTCATGTGATGTGTAGTGCTGATGTGAGGTGTTTGTCAAATTTCTCTAGTGAAGGGTTCAATGACCCCTGATGATAGTGCAAGTGCTGTGTTAGTTCACAGTTTTGTGTCCAGCAATAATTGTTACAAATAAATACATAGGTGTTAGATTTTGCTCGCATAACTGGCAAACAAAATATGATAAACTAAATATGAACTAACAATTGTTTAAGTGTATGTTTATTTATAATGACAAAAAAATTCGAGTTATAGTGTAATATTATTCAGTGTATATGGTAGGTGAGGTGCTAGTGTAAGTGTGTGAACTGCTAATAGATTACCTATTTCTTCCAAAGTTGTAGTTTTTTTATACCTTGTGACAGTGATAGCAGGAGTGCAGTTAAAGTCTGTCCAGTGTCCATTTTGTGTGGTTAAAGGTGTGTATACTGCCATATAGTGTCAGCGGGTCATCCTGAGGGAATTTTGTGTTTCAGCTGTTAATTTAATGTGTCAAACATTTCTAAATCCTACTGGTGTTGTGCTGTTTTTTGTGTTCCTACACTACATTGTTGCCAAGGGCAAGTAAAACATTTTGTGCAAAGATGACTGAAAGAGCATAACAGACAGGTGATAAGTTTGCAGTGATCAGTGCTCTGGTTAATGGTTTGTGTATAAGTTGATTTTCCTTGGTAAGTGACACAAACACTAGACATGAGAAATCTGATTAGTCTGCAATGATATTTAATTGGGGTGAGAGATATTATTTTCTTTGATATCATTGTAGGTTCGATTCCCCAAAAATGGACATCTTTCCTACTAAACAAATATGTATGTATGGTAAACAAATTTGACTACTGGGCCACAGTACAACCCTGTCACAATAAGTCATTGTTGTGAATTTATAGCTCTTGATCTGCTTTTGTTGTGAAATGTCCTTATGACAATTGTGAAAACGTTCTACAGTGGCCCAGAAATCAATTTAGTTAACTGTACCTATATTCAAATTAATTTTAGCATGCAAACAAAAATAAACATGTGGTTTTATGAACTAAAATATATGGGGTGGGTGCTGTAATTTAATCACATCTAACTTCTTCACTGTCAATAAACGGGCTGATTCTTTTCACTTCACCAGTGCATTGGTGCTTCTGGATTTTGGTATCTTTTTTTTACCAGATCTGCTGCGTGTGGTTTGCTAACGGTGTTTAGCAACTTTTCTCATGGCACGGCCTTAGTAGGGTAAACTATACGCGACCCCCTTCTTTCGCTGTTTTTAACTTGTTTTTCTTATGTTACAAATATCTAATCCAGATAGGGTTGCCAGGTGTCCGGCTTTAGCCGGAACATGTCCGGCTTTTTACAGTCGTGTCCGGCCAAGTAAATACAAGTCCGGCCTGTCTGGCTTTTGTTAGGCTTTTGGCCAATCCTGCCGCGCGCGACCAAAGTCAAGCGGACACACAACTCATAAGCATGACTCGCGATCTCGTCTCGATGTATCAGGCTACGTTAGTATTTGCGTCCGGCTTTTAGGGCAAAATGTCCGGTTAAACATGAACCTGTGTCCGGCCTTTCTATTTTTGGACCTGGCAACCCTAAATCCAGACATAATTTTGATATATTTAAAGTAACTCCTACCCCTTTAAAGATGCTTCGCAATACCCCAGGGGGTCGCGATCGATACATTGAAAAACACTGCCTTGCACAATCAATACCATATATACAGGAAACTGCAAAAACTTTTGGTAAAGCAGTGATTTGTGTAAACGTTTTCTTGTGCCTATTGTAGAAAAAACGCGTAGCAATCGCGTCTCAATTTCAGAAACAATTACAGAAATTGCTTTCAAGTCTTGTCTGTCTTTTCATCAACTGGACATCCTTTTCAGATTAGATGGCCTTTAAAAAAAACCACTAATTGGTAATTAACTATTAGCTTTTATTTATACAACATAGGAGGGCAAACGAGCAAGTGGGCTACCTGATGGTAAGTGATCATAGACAAAGACAGCTGCAACATCAAGGATATTACAGATGCGTTGCCATGCCAGAGGGCTAAGATGGAATACCTCTTGTGCCAGTAATTTCACCGGCTGTCTTGTCTAATTGGCTTACTTGTCACAAATTCGCAAGCAACTCGACTACTAAGTAGATAGGCAGGGTATAAAACAATTTGGTTTTTTTTTCAGATTAGAAGCTTTTAACAGGGCTTCAGATGATGGTGATGCTACATCCTGTAGAAATACCTATGTTTGTTTGTTAAAAATATTCTACCTAAGGGGATTATGGGATAGTTTGGGAACAGTTATAAATATCGTAAAATCGTTTAAGTCGTACGATCAGCAACACATCGACGTGGACTAAAAGCCCAAAGATGGACAAGGGAGTCGTTTAAGTATAGATATTCTTCAGTTCTTTTCCCACGAGTCCACGTAATATCTGCTAATTGTAGCACACCAGTGTGAATATTATCGTTTTAACCGCCATCATTATCGGCAATAATTATGAACAGAATTTTGAAGAAAGGGATTGGAACTAGCATCCACACTTGAATACTCCGAAGCATTGCCGGGAGAAACTCCTGGTTGTCAGCAAAAATTGATTCCAGACCCAGGGGCGTATTTACCCTAGGGCCATCCGGGCCGTGGCCCGGGGCGCCAGGCTGCGAGGGGCGGCAGCCGCCCCTAAAATGAAATAAAATGAAATACTTTATCGTCATTTAATGGGGCGTCAAAGCTAAATGGCCCGGGGCGCCAAATCTTTAAATACGCCTCTGTCCAGACCTCTCCCTCAAAATTCTGTCAACAAGTTGTGGCTGATAATAGGTACGGCGGTTAGAACGCCTAATATTCTCCCAGTCGCGTTTATTGCGGTCATAAAGCATCCATCCGAACAAACGTGCTGGTCAAAGGGATGGGTTATACATATGCTTTATGTCCGTAATAATTTAGGGCCTTTGCTGACAAGGTACCTCCGGTCAGGTACGATCAGCCTCAGAAGTTGCTAAACACTTAAAAATCTTGTCGTGCGTATGAAATGGAAGTTGCTGGAATTTGTTACAATACTGACAGCGGCAAGGTACTAAAATGTTCACCTACTTCTGAGGCTGACCGTACCTCCTGATAATAGCAATAGCAATAAATAATTGTCTTCTAAATGGCTGCAAAACCAAGAAGTTATCAATTTGACAACCAAGAACTGTTTGTATGGGAAAAAAATCTTTAAAACAATAGCCAAATCAGTCCAACCGTTTTATTTTTACATTAACGTATAGAGACTAACACGGTGAGTGTAGGTAAGTAAAAAACTAAAATAAATACTAAAAAAAATTGCCCAACAATTAATAATTTAGGGTGGGTAAAAGCTTATCATGCAGCTTTACGTGTTTTTTTTTCAGATTTTTAAATTAATAAGTAAGAGAGTAGCAAGCAGAGTAAGTACTCATTTCCCCTTGTCTTAGATAGTATAGGTAAATATGTAGGTACTTGGGCCAAAATTCTTTTTAGTGCCTAAAAAAAATTGAAAATGTATAAGCACTTTTACAAAATTGTAGATGTCTCGAAATATTTTCCTACTAATATTACGTTAGTTCTCAACCGGGCCCCAATTTTTATTATGAATTTTCCCAACATCCTGGGTTTTTTATTACAGAAAATTCTCATTTGGTACCCATATTACCACTGCGTTACCAGTCCCCATGACTCCTCGAGAATAGTGTCCACTGCGTTACCAAACAATAGTTTTTTTCTTATTCTGACCCCAAATAATTTTATAACAGTCATCATTCGGGTATGCGTATGTCATTCCGAATTTAAAGATGACATATTATTTTAAGAATATCAGGATAAATAAAAAATATGCGTTAAAATGTACAAGGGACATTTTTATAGGCATCAAAAATAATTTTGGCCCACTTAGTAAAATCTTGAAGAAATACAAAAGTAGAAAACAAGTTCCCATCCTCGTTTTTATCGTAAGAGAATATAAAAGTAAAACCTTAAAATACAAAATTAATAAAGTTAAATAATGCATAGTAGTATAATATCGTGTACTTAGTGGAAAAAAAGTCTCTGTTACTTGTGAGGTTACAATTTAAGCGTCTGTCTTTCGGCTGCGGTAATTGGTTACCATCAGGCGAACCGAATACTAGTTTTCCACTGACGTTATATTAATAAAGAAATAAAAACATAGTAGTGGTTGTATATGCTCACACTAAAGTTATATCGAACGAGACGATCGAGGACGCAGCCGGGTGGGAAAGAAGCTTGAAAGTTATAAAAATACCGCCATGAAAAGGAAAAATTTATATAAGCAATCCAAGCACAGTCCAACGAACCTTATTCTAGTCCCTAATCTGTGATATCATGATATGTTTTGATAATAAAATATTCTTATTTATTTAAAAAACTTTTATTATTTTGCGACTTCAGTAACTGCTAGTCACATATTTGCCGATATTTGCGTATATAGCAAAACACCAAACGAAAAGTGAAACTTAATAGGTAAATTAAATAATTTCCCGCAATTTTACATTGCGGCCCTAACATGACAGCCCAGGTTTAGTTTAACCCCTCCCTGTGTCTCTGTCTAACTAGTGTCATAAGAAAGGGATGCAGATAGAGATAAACTAAACTTGGCCAGACATGTTAGGGCTGGTTGTTTAAACTTTGATAAGTGTGAGTTCATACTATTTTTAGTAAATATTGGTGAACATTTATAAACTGCACTAATCAAGGTTACAATAAGCCGTAATTGGTCAACCTTTTTCCAAATAAGGGGCACTATTTGCCACTCCGCTCCGCGATCAATCAATCGATCACTTTATTGTGTCGCGACTAAATAATACTTAGGTACTCCGTTTGAAAAAGGGTTAACAATTGCGGCCTTAGTAATTTAATTTATCACGCAGTAATTTCCATGCAAAAATACATAAGAATGAAACTTGGAACGCATACCTACTGCTCCTTCAATACGCTAATGCTATACTAGGATATAATTATTCAATGGCTTAAGATCTAATACTAGCATTAAGGGCCGTTTATATGGCGCGAGGTCTCGCATGCGAGTTGTATTACACTGCGGGCTACCGAGGTATGATGAGGTCGATCAATTGATCGAGCCGCCGCTCGTAATGCTACTCGATAAGAGAACTCGCTTCGTGTAAATGTCCCTTTATGTTACTAGTCTAGTAATTGTAATTGGCGAAGTTTTGATGCATACATATTCTAGTCGGACCGTGAGCAGACTTACTTCTCCGTAACGTACAAGTGTACCCGGTCCAACAGTTCGAACTGGTTATACAGTCCGCGTCAAAAGTAGCTGATTATTTTTGACGCATCAAACTCATGGTACTTTTTGTTACTGAGTGCGATAAAGTACTAAAATTACTATCTACTGCTGACGTTTACTGTACCCAGTACCATGAAGAAAGTAAGTAGTTTTTCCGTGGTATAAGCAGTTGTACCAGTTGAAGCTCTACGAAGCTAGTTGGTAGAGGCGTCTTTACCTATGGTGCAGGGTGTGCGCTCTTGATGTTTGTTACTTGTACTTTGTACCCATTCAATTTTGACCGCGCGCTATCTAGGAGGCGCTGGGTAATGTTTGCACACGGGCGCTACATGGGTTAGAGACGTATCTGCTAGTTGGAGCCGTGTCGCATACCGCATACGCAACTGCGGCCCTAACATGACGGCTCAGGTTTAGTTTAACCCCTCCCTGCGTCTCTGTCTAACTAGTGTCACAAGAAAGGGACGCGATAGAGATAAACCAAATTTGGCCAGTAATGTTAGGGCCACTGGTTTGCTTTGGCTTTTACCAAGGGTGTTTAAGAAAGCCTTGATTAAACCAAGCAGCTAACAGAGTACGACTAAAGAAGATGATTGGATGCTTAATCTCTGAATCGGAATCCAAGATCAAAAGTGAGGAGCTGCAGATGACTTGATCTGGTGATAAGGCCAGGGACTAGACCGATCAAGGTCCAACCATATCAAGCATCAAATAGGTAGTTAATACCACATGTAAGCCCCAACTTTTGACCTTGGATTTCATTTCTGAGTATAGCATCCCTGCCTTGAAGAATGGCATTATACTTAAAGGTAAGATTTCCAAGTAAGTATTATCTGAGATAGCAGCAAAGTCGAAAGGGTCTATGCTTGAATATCAAAACATTTAAGAGTTATCTGAAAACCGTTTCACAAGAGCTGCCGCTGAAAATGTATGAAAGTGTCATGGGTGAATTCCATAGAAATTTCGGTGCTCTTATAAAACGACCTCTACCGCAAGGGATCATCATCATGTGTCTATGAACTTATCTACAGTCAGTTTAGAAAACTCTTGACAAGAAAGTTCTGTCAATCAAATACTAAATATAACCTCATAAAATGCTGTTAAGTCTTGAATAATTCACTCCATATTTGCAGCATTATAAAAATATTTCTGTACAATGGAAAGAAAATATAGTAAAATCAGTATCGGTAGTAAGTATAAAGGCTTATTTTAGGAACATACTAGCTTTACCTAGATGCAAGTAGAGGCTTGGTAGAGGTACTTTATACTACTCAAAACAAAAAAGAGCCCACTTGACCTTTGTCGGTAAAATTCAAACACAAAAATGAATATAAATTTCTACTCAAACACGTGTTGAAAGTAGGGTTTTATTTTATTAATTTCATGTATAAACATTTAATAATCCCTACTATAAAATATGGTTTGAAACATACATATTTTTGTTTTACTGAGAAAAGCCGAGTGGGACCTATTTTATTTTGAGTAGTAACTATATTTCGGTAAGTGCAGTAAGTAGGTATGTATGCGAGATGGAAACAAATTAAAGTGGCGTCACCGTCTATTCAAAATGTCACGGTTGTATTTGATATCTCTCCTTATAGCACTTCTCCGTTTCTGAATTCGGAGTAAGATTTGGCAGGTTAGGTTATTACATTGGAGCGATTGTCATCTGACTACCGTAACCCCTGTTACTGGTAAACAGGACCGTCAGGATCATGGTTACACATTGATTTACACGAATGTGTAGGTTTCCTCAGGATGTTTTCATGATGACATTAAGTACTCTCATTTTAAATTAGGCGACAGTTGGTGTTAACGCCTGCCGCCCTAACATGACAGCCCTGGTTTAGTTTAACCCCTCCCTGTGTCACTGTCTAACTAGTGTCATAAGAAAGAGACGCAAGTAGAGATAAACTAAACTTGGCCAGTCATGTTAGGGCCACTGAGCGGCGTTTCGTATACTGAAGAATTGTAGAGAAATTTGAAAACCCTTTATTATTTAGACCGGTAACACACCGACGATCCCCATGTTCGCTTGTTTCCAATGATCGACGGTGATCAATTCCCATCTGACCCTGATGGGAAGGTATGCTAGTTTTGTTCCCTATTATATAAACTCACTTATTATAGATACTTACTCACGTGTTCTAATAGGTACTTTGAAACCCGGAGATGAAAATTATAGCGAGTACCTGAGAGCAATGATGAAGCACAGTCGGAACCAGTCTATAGATAAAAGTGCTGACATAATGTCGCCCCGTGAGCGGCACAGGACCAAGGAGTCTGTGAAGCCAGCATTGTAATTGTTTACCATTTTAACTTTACCAGTGGCCCTGACATGACTGGCCAAGTTTAGTTTATCTCTATCTGCGTCCCTTTCTTATGACACTAGTTAGACAGAGACACAGGGAGGGGTTAAACTAAACCTGGGCTGTCATGTTAGGGCCGGCCGCAGTCTCACTTTTTTTTCATAAAATAGGAAGGCAAACGAACAAGTGGGTCGCCTGATGATGTGATCACCACCGCTCATAGACACCCGCAACATCAAGGAATTTGCAAATGCGTTGCCAACCCACCGGTTAAGATGGTATACCTCTTGTGCCAGTAATTTCACCTGCTGGCTTGCTCTCCACGCCGGAACACAACAGTGCAAGCACTTTTAGCGGTTAGTTAACGAGCAAGGTGGTGGTAGCGACTGATATTGCACAAGGTCTGACCACGCGCAAAATACATTAATTAAATTTCTATACCTTGGTTATTTCATCGCACTAAGTAAGGGTCATTGTTTTAAACCGAACTCAAGTTCGAGTTTTATACCAGCGTACTGGAACTGTAACTTGAGTACGGTTTAAAACTACAACCTACTACGTAAAGTCATTGCCGCAGTGTGCTTGTCCCTTTATTAGTTTTATTTAAAGGGTTAAAGGGACTAATGAAATCTAGAACTAGTTCCTTCTAATAATTTAAAGGAAGCGCGAATAAAAAGTCTCGGTTGCTCCTTTAGCTCTTGTAAAGACAAAAGCGAAGGAAAACTCGCCGTAGTGCCTTCATGTCTTGCAAAGTAACAAAGGCGAAAAACAGGTCGCAGTACTTCCTAATCTCTTGTAAAGGAACTAGTGCGAAAAAAAATGCAATAGTTCCTTCGAAGGAACTACATCGAATAATCCAAGTTATTCACGGCCTCGACATCAGCAACGAGGCCGATACGATGCAGAAGACTACGCGCGTCAGCACCATCGCGTCCATGGTGCCCGACGAGATCATCCATGAGCACTCTGACCACTCTGTGAGGCGCTACGAGACCGCGCTCATGTTTATAGACGTGTCAGGTTTGTCAGAATATGCTCATTTTATCTTATATGCTAGGTCCGGATCTAGCGTGGGGCACTGCCCCAGACAGCAGTTTCACAGAGCGCCAAAATCATAATATATCTATTGATCTAATGCTATGGTAGGGACGGCAAAACCATACTTTAATGTATCTAAAAATCGTAGATCCGGGGCTGTATATGCGTTTAAAACTACTTCATAAGCAAGCGCTATCCTCTTACGAAATGGTGCACATTGTCACCATTTGATTAAAGATTATTTAGAAGTATACCTAACTTTTAGGGGATTTAAAATACCTACATTATATAGTTGAAGAGCGAACGGAAGGCCCCTGGCAAATAATTCGCTATTTGCTATATCTACGACTACTTAGTGACCCGCCAGCTTTGCACGGTTACAATTAGGATGTTATGTACATAAAAACATTTTTTCGGGTTACCTGATGGTAAGTGATCACTGCCCATAGATACCCGCAATACCAAGGAGATTGCAGACGCATTGCCAACCCAGTGGGCTAAGATGTAATCCCTCTTGTGCCAGTAATTGCACCGGCTGTCTTGCTGTCCACGCCAGAACACAACAGTGCAAGCACTGTGCTTAACGGAAGGTTTAGCGTGAAGGATAATGGTAGCGAACGGGGGCTGTCCACTCCTTCCTCATCCATATTTTCATTCTTCGTTTTGTAACACAGGCTTTACTGATCTCTGCGAGACATATACAAAAGCTGGTCGCGGCGGTCCCTCCCGTCTTACTCAAGTCCTCAACTCTTACATCGGGGCTATGGTCCAGGAGATCTTAACACAAGGAGGCGATGTCCTGAAGTTTTCGGGGGACGCCTTCCTCTCCATGTGGAAGAAGTCGTCCAATCGGTCGATGCAGGATGTCGTGCACACAGCCATTGACTGCGGACTGAGCATTCAGAAGAACTACGGGACTTATCACACCGACGTCGGTGTTATTCTCAAGGGTTGGTAACTCTTTTATTGATAGATTAAACTAGAAAAACATCATTTATCAATAACACAAAAATGCCATACTTACACAAAAGTATACCGAATTTGAAGATTATGACAACATGAAGCTAACAAACTAGCACATAGGATAACATCAGCAATTTTTGTCATAGATATAAAGTTAATTTACTGCATATTTTTAGGTATCTATTACATAAAGTGTTTTTAAAATAAATGTAAAATAGACAGAGTGAACTGTAGACGCGCGCGCAGCGCATCGCTGGCTCAGCATTTAATGAGATGATATTTTGTCAGACCCATTTGAGAAAAGTCTGAACGAAGGTGAGTGATGGTGGTGATGATACTTAAACGTTTTTTTACAATTTCATGGAAGAGACTTGACTACAAATCATACAAGTGCTAGAATTTAACATTATTTGACACATTTTTGTATGAAAAACGTTACAATTATGTCAAATTGTAGCAATAGTAATGTTTATGGTACAGGGATAAGCCACGTCTTTCTTGAGAGCTACACCGCTAGCATTTTTTTAAACGAGTTTAAGTTACCCACTGTTCATCCCTGTTTTGTTGACAATCGGAGCGCATCGAGGGTTACATCGTCAGTGGTGTTAGAGCTACAGATCCATTGAGCGACGCTGAAGACTAATAACAATTGCAAGATGTAACGGAGATCTAAAGGCCGCCATCCAGATCGATTAGTAGAGCTGCGTTACGTGCACGCAACACGTGTTTAATTCCATACATTGCATTACAACCGGCCTATGCACACGCGTGTCTGCGAAGTCGTGCTGCATATACGCATCCGGTGTGGCCGGCCTTAAGATTAAATTTTTCGTCCCAGTGAAAGTAGCAATCTCGGCTGGCGTCTCCCACTTCTCCATCATTAGTGGCGTCACTCAATCTCACTACGTCATCGTGGGTCAGCCAGTGTGGGACGTGAAGATGGCCGAGTATGTCAGCACGGCCGGCGACGTGCTGACTGCCGCCAGCGCATGGATGTATGTCAATGCAGCCGAGTATTACACCCAGCCGAGCGGTGATGGGAGGCATACCAAGGTATACTAACTTGGTAGCGGTAGAGCCATTGTAGCAGGCGTGGTGACTTCGTGAAGCTATAAGCCTTTAAGCGCATTTGTGCATTGAGGCTGCCGCAATTGGACTGCCACGCTTGCAAATGAATAATTATACGATAAACAGAGAGGCATATTATACTAGGATGCTTCATATACCTGTACGCCTTTTTTGTTCGAAGAGAGACTTTCTGTCACTAGCATGTTGCAGTACGAATGGGCCGGTTCGAGCAGAGTAGCACCAAACTCACATAGAAAACGAGCTAGTGGGTTACCTAATGATAAGTGATCACCACCGCCCATAGACACCCGTTAACACCAAGGAGATTGCAGATACGTTGACAACTCAAAAGGCTAAGATGGAATACCTCCTGTGCCAGTAATATCACCGGCTGTCTTCTTCTCAATGCCGGAACACAATATAACAGTGCAAGCACTGCTTCTTAGCGGCTGGATTAGTGAGCAAGATGGTGTAGCGATCCGGAAGGACCTTACACAAGGTCCTACCACCCGCAAACTTGCTTCCTTCTACCCTCTTAATTAACTTAATTTTTATGCTGTTAATATTGGATTTATGTTGTCTAGGTTTTAGGAGTTGGAGTTGCATGGAAGAGAGTTGAGAAGATAGAATATACCTCGGGACTTGATAGAGGTATTCATTTGCCCTTATCTATATCATACTTACTTACCATATTTAGCGTCAGCATACATAGGTAAACTAAGTGTTTGTTATGATCATAAAAGAGCTACCTGTGCTTTTCTGTCAAGAACACGAGCAAAAGAGACAGGTTTTTTATTTCCTTGGTACTTATGTGTGCCAGAAAGACGACCACTTTCGAAACTTATAAAAATTGGTCTTCGTTTTCAGGTTCAGAGTCAGCAAATTACAAAAAGTTGTCTCCACGCTCAGAGCGCGAAAAGAACTACTTCAGAGAATTTTCGCGTAAGATTTATATAGAAAGCAGCTACGATATTGTATTATAGTTTTTGACTTTTAAGATAGGTACGGCGTTTAAATTTTCATCTATTTAATTAAGACACTGCCAGTCAGCATCCAAGTGACAAGTTACTAGCGGCCATTGCGACTTCGTTCGCGTGAAATTAGAAGCCTATGGTCAGTAGTTCCAGAGATTACTCCATACATACAAACAAAGTTACCTCTTTATTATATTAGTGTAGAAGTAGCAATTACCAAACCCAATTGCTATTGATACACTGTGTCTACCTACCACTGAGTCAGCTTAGCCCCTTGACACTACTAACTGCTAATCTCCCTCCATGATAGTAGCGTGGTTTTATTTTATAATTGTTTTAATTAAACTAGCTGTACGGTCAGAGAGATATTGAGGCCAGTACAGCTTGAGTAAATTTTTATTTTATTTTGTTTATTAATCTTACAGACATAGGCTTACTGCTTACGAGTGTTATACCAAGTCGCCTAGATTGCTAGAAATAACCTACCATTTGACAATAGTGTCGACCAGCTTTTACCGAACACATAAGTATACTAGTGCATATAGCGCCTCTGTTGCTCTAGCCGTTCTTGTTCTTAGCAGTGCTCTTACGGGGTTTATGTTGGAACATGTAAATTTTTTAAGAACAAACAAAGCGGAACAAACAAACTAATTTGCTGTAGCGCTAAAGAATTATTGAATTGATCCCACCTCGCAGTAGAGAACAGTAGTGTATCAGTAAGTGCATCTTCCGCCTATGGTCCAGGGTAATGATTGTCATGCCTGTTTCCTCAGTCCGTCCAGCGGTAGTATCAGCTATCCAGAGTTCCTGGTGGCCCACGCTCCGCCAGTTTATGGTGAAGCCGGTGCTACGGGCGGTGGACAACGACGAGCCTATGGAATTCCTGGCCGAAGTCCGCCGTGTGGTTATCGTGTTTCTCAACATCATAACGAAATCCGTTTCCGAGGAACTGCTCATCCGAATCGTCGATACCGCGTACAAAATCGTCTGCAGGTTTGTAAAGGCGTTCTACATTGCAGTGGTAGCCTGCAACGTATGACCTACGAGGCATATATTTCATATCGACGCGGATGCAGAGTCATAGAATCCTCCACGCCGAAAATCATCCACCCAGCTTCTTACCTTATCATATCTACTTACTCTACGTTGGATATGAAGACACTATATTAATTGGGCTTACAGTGTGTCGTCTACCTCGGGAGGCCTGGTGAACAAAGTGTCTATGTTCGACAAAGACATGATGTTCCTCATCGTGTTCGGCCTCCGCGGGCTGAAGCATGAGGATGAGGCGCAAAAGGCTTTACAATGCGCTTACACCCTAAAAGAGAGTTTAAACGATTCTAACATCATATCAACCTCCATTGGAATAACGTCTGGTAAGGCTACGTGGAACCACAGATAAGCATAATCTTGTGTCTATGGAATAGAACACATAAATTTTAAGAATCGTGCGTAATTGATTTATAAAAGGCGGTGTTATATTGAAATAATTTGAGGTTTGATCTTTGCAGGAACTACATACTGTGGTGTGGTTGGCCATGTTCTTCGTCGGGAGTACACGGTAATAGGATCAGCAGTTAATAAGGTAATGGAACGAAGGTTTGATAGTAAAGCTCAGAGCACGCTATGACCCGCTAATCTTCACTAGCCAGTCTTGTTTAATTCGTTCATTCCTATTTCCTAGCACTATTGTTGCTTTGGGTATGTAGGAATTTCTCTCAGTTCCCTCTTATGGTCAGTTAAGTTTGTCGCTGTTTGTAGACATCGGCCAGTTACATTTAATTATATACATAGACAAAAGTTGTGCATAGGTACACGTGCATTTTCAGGCTGCACGATTAATGATGGTGTACCCAAACAAAATCACCTGCGACAAGGAAACATTTTTGAGAAGCAAGCTTGATCAAGAGTCATTCCGGCTGTTGGAGCCCAAACCACTGAAAGGCATTCTAAAGCCCGGACCTGTCTATGAATTTAACAAATTCGTGTTTGTACCTTTATTGAATATGTTTAAGTTCTGAGATTATTTTTTACAAAAGCTGTGCGAGATGATGTACCGACAAACCAGCACTGTTATTCTCTAAGTACATCAGTGTCGGACTCGGGAATCGGTTTAGAGAACCACTCTCCAGTTTAATCGTGACACATTGTGAAACCGTTTCTTAATAAATGTCATATTAACATTCCAAATGCCTATCGAAGAAATTCATCATGCATTTATTAAAAAAAGGTTCCAACGATTCAAATGGTTCGACCGTACGAAGACGGGAAAATTAACCGATCTCATAAGTCGTTGTTTCCTTTACTTCCTCGCACAATTTCGGAGGAAAGGGACTGCATGGAAGTGGAACCGCAGTTGAGTTGACACTTGGAGCATTTTGTGAGTGACAACCGCAGCTTGAGGACCAAGCGTGGTCCTACGATGATTACCGCTGGGCCGCCCAACGAACCGCCAAAAGTATATCTGACTTTTACTAATCGATACAAAAACTTTATGGGTGATAAACAGACCCCAGTTTTACATAGGCTTTAGTTTCTAATTACAAAAGTAATACGGCAGAGCCCTCGGTGCGCGATTTCGTCTCGCTCGCATGGCCGTATTTTTTACAATACGGGGTGTTTCATCTTTAACATTAGTTAGACGTCGTTCTTAAACGTATTTCATACTTTTACTTCCAAATACTTTTTTGCTGAAAAAAATATCATTTTTTCTACTTTCACACGATGTTCTGGTTGTTAGAAAAGTTGCATACAGCCATCCATCGCGTGAAGTCAGAAGCGGCTCTAAGCGCGTTCCCTTGAGGCAACGAAATGTACTGCGCGTGAGCGTATTGTAGATCGGCAGGACGCACGCGGTGAAAAGGTTAATTGTACACGTAAGTAATCCCCGCTTATTTGAACTAATTCTCGATACAGGGTGCCTGAAAGATTGAGTTGCTGGCGGCATCCTATACTCGGCCGGAAAGAAGAGTTGCTCAAGTACAAGTTGACCCTCAACAATGCTGCCAAGCAGCAGCATCAGAAGTTCACTAGATACCGGGATCATATCTACGGGATTGTTTACCTCGTGAGTTTTCAATTCATTGTACAATCAGCGTCATATAGTACGTAGCAGTCAAGATCACCTAATAGTTGGAAACATCCAGAATGCTCATTAACATCGACGCAGCCTAAGTGATCAAATTCTTCAGGTCATTCACAGTGCTCAAATATACCGGAGCACACACAACGCCAAATACTTGATCACATCCAAGACGCCGCTTATACCGTTACAACCACACCGCCGCTGGTAGGTGAACATCCGAAGTAACGCTGACTGTACTTGAATATCATCATCATCATCAATCATCATCAGAACTTGGAAAGGTCACCGAAAAACGATTTGAATGCGGAAATAGAGCAAAATATAAAAGAGTTGTATTACGTATTCTTTAATATTGGAACAAACGGCTGTTGGCAACTCCAACAAATTTATAAATGTGTTTTCATTCACTCAATAAGCACATCATTCAACTGTTCACTCTTAATTAATTTACTTGACTTCCGACCTCTCTGTTAGCTATACGTTATATGTATTGTACATTGTGCCTCAGTTTCTTCAATACAGTGGCTTTTATAGAAAACCGTCTTTAATTCTGTGCGATCCACTTCCACGCAAGCAAACCAACAACAAACCTACAGTCCATTCATCTCCCTGCGCTACAACGGCTACTCCTCTCGCTCGTGCAAAACAATTTTATTGTACTTACTTACTGTGTCTTTGCGATATTTCTTTTATTTCTTCATGCAAAGTCCCTATCTATTTCATTAATTTTTGCTACGCATCATGTAGGGACCTGCAGCAGTTGGCAAAACGCGACTACTGGAAGAATGTATCTCTCTGACACCAAAATGCATACCAGTCCATAGAATTCGATTGACTCAAGCTGGCAAGGTATTAGATTCTCCTCAATTAACATCATCTGTGTAGGACAGGATGAACGATTAGCGGGCATATCAATGAGAGATATGTACGTTCACAAAAATGGTAACCTAGTAAAATGGGGCCGCAATGGCTCGCCATGCTATTGTAAGATTTAAATACACTATTTATTTCATATATTTTTTAAGATTTTTTTATCTCTTTTTACTTATCCATTTTCGTGTCCCACGAGCATACCAGAGTAAACATTTTTCAGAGTCTTATCATATTTTACTGATGGCAATTTTTTTGTGAACCTCATTTATAAGTACTCAATGCCCGCTCATCGCCCGCTCCATGTCGATGTATGGTCTTATAATTGACTTTCGTAAGTTATCTAACTAGAAAATAAAATTTCAGTGAAGAACCCACCGCTCTCCACACAAACGGCGATAACATTTTCCACCCACTAAACCTTAATCTACGGCAACGTTTTAGAACTAGGTTTGAATGTTTTAATTTTTTAAATATTCTTTATGGTTTCAAAAATATTGACGCTTTTTTGTTTTGTATGTAACTCCTAAAATACAAATATTGTCAAATCTATGAAGAATATTTATAAAATCAAAACATACAAATCTAGTTCTAAGACAATGACAACATACCAAAAACTCATTGCCGTAGATTAAGGTTTAGAGGGTGGAAAATGTTATCGCCGTTTGTATGGGGTGCTGTTTGGGGCTGGGTTCACTGCTCTTATAAAATTTATAATATATTTAATATATTGGGTCAATACACCAATTGACCTATAGCCCCAAACTAATCAAAGCTTGTCGGAAAATAAAATAAATATTTTTTGTACTTCTATAGATGCCATATGGATTGTTTCGTCAGATTGTGCAGATAACTATGACAGGATCCGATGAATTAGGAGCACAACAAAAGTGTGAAAACAAAATACGAGCGTGGTATTGTTGAATCGACTTGATTTAAAAAAATTATAATTTAAGTTTAATTATGGGTACTCAATTCGTTTTTATAATATATGTAGTACAGCTTAATGTTTTTGTATATATTCTTGGCATTTCAGCGTGAACATCAAGGCCTTGCATCCAGTTCAGGTTTTTGGGATTAACATTTTATTTGGATGCCGATTTGAGATACCAGCAAAGTTTTATTACTCCGGAGATATAATCGAGGAGCAGAGCACAAAGGCAATAGTCCGTGAAATATTCCAAAATGTTAGTACTTAAGTACTTATGCTACCTTTTCTTAAGTATAGGGAAAGTTAAACTCTTTGCCGAATTAATTGTCAGGGTTTGATGTTTCTAGACTTTAAAGTCTTTGTGCATCGTGGCGATTGAGAAATTGATGTTCGCCGATGACGAGTCATGGCGGCTACTGTTGATTCTTTTGGAAGTGAAGTTAATATTTGTTATCATGACTATTCGCGACGATGACGCTATGTCTGGTAAGTTAGAAATGGCTAAATATTTCGCCATTGATGTTAAGTATCATTTTTTCATATGTGGTACTAGCGAACTAAAAGATCACGGTGCCATACAGCTTAAATTACAACTTATTGCATTTCTTCTGTTACGGAAACACCCTAAAGGTAAAAAGCATGTTCTACCTATTGCATCCGAAAAGTAAAAAAAAAATAATAATATCGTTTTATTAAGTGCTGTTTTTAGAGTTTAAAATTGGGATACGGGTGTGATATGGTTGATTTAAAGGAAATTAATGATTTTATCATACAGATGTGGCATACAAATGCTTATGTAACAACATGCTGCTGAAGATTCGATTAGGAGGGATCGAACGATGGTATCACGCGGCGCTTGCTTGCCAGCTACTGGACGTGCAGGCTATTCCGGCCGACTTGGAAAAGTAAGGACTTGTCATAAACGATTGCTGAGCTTAGCTTGCTTCTGAATTTAGTAACCACTTTTTAATCGCGGATCGAAATCTTCAGGCTGCGAAAAGGAAACCAGTTAACAATGATCACAGTTTTACAACACTGAAGTTTGTTTGGTCTAATTATTGCTCAATTGACGACATTATTCAATGACGGCGTGGTTAAAGGAGAACCCTAGTTGTCCACTGATTGTATTGAGACGTAATATTCTATGTGGCTATTTTCTTTACAAGCTTTTACATTGCAGCTGTAGTTGCCAAGGATCGGAGAATCCTATAGACTATGAAAGTTTCCGAACGCTACTACTGCGTTATAATTTGTCAACGTAGTCTTAATTCTGACAGACTAGTTTTCGAGATGTCTATGTTTATTCATTACATCTCAAGCTAATCTCAAGGCTTTACAACAGCTAGACTGATATAATAATTTGTACTGTACTAATCTGTCTACCTGTCCAGGGTAATACAAAGCGCAAGTGACGGAATGCCCGGATGGATCCAGAATTTCGTCATTTCGCTTGTACAGAGGGGAGCCCTGAGCATCGTGACTACGACCCGAAGTGAAGCCTTGCGGGCAGGAGCTGTGTTGCCGCCCTCCTCGTTATTAAATGTCGATAAGCCGGCAGAATGTGATACCTTTAAGGGATGGATGGAGTCAAGTTTTCAGGTTTAGTGTTTATTATCATTGGTTTTTTGTAAGTCTCCATTTACTATTACTCCATCTACTATGTATTCGCGATTTGTTTTTTTTAGGAAAGCAATGTGAGCCTTGGCGACACTCAGCTAAGCAGCCAAAATATGACTGACATGATTCAAATGGCTGTTCTAGCTGATGCATACAATTTCGAAGATATGAAAGTTGACATGAGTATGGACGGTACGTTTAAAAAATAAATGACACATTAATTTTTACTTAATACCAGACATTACTTTTTTGAGGACATATTCTTGTAGCTGTTATTTTGAAGACCTACGATTCTCTAACACCGTTTGAGAAAATGCTGTTGAAGTGCAGTTCCGTACTTGGCGACGTGTTTTCCCGCCGAATGCTGCAACACGTTCTGCAGAGCGACTCCCCTCGAAAAGTGGCCCAAGGTACGCAAGACAGAGCTAGTGAAGTGAGGTGCCGGAATTGTAGTTTTATGGAACACTCAATCTAGTAAATACATAGATATCATTTCAGGGCACAACTTTCACGCTTTCCGGATTATGTATGTATGTATGACTCTTTATTGTACATAACACATAAAATGACAGATACCAGGACAAAACAGATGTACAGTACACAGGCGAACTTATCCCTTTAAGGGATCTCTTCCAGTTAAACTTCATTCTACACTTATATGACCCAAGTGCCATTCTTTTCTAGCCGTGGCGAAGTTATTCTTGATTCGAGTGTTGGAGTGTGAAGGAGGTGATTTTACTCGAGACGGTTCGATGGTGTTGGTGCATCCAGCGCCGGCGCCTGTTGCTGTAAAGCCGCCGTATTGCGCGTGCTTGGGAATACGGCAGTTACGTAAGAGAGGACATTCAAATTGTTTCAACATAATAACTGAAGGCTCGATTACATTATTGAGTCGTACACAGATTTAGAAAGTTCGCAAATCATTGATTCCTGTGAACAATAACCGAAGGGTCTATATTTTAATATTTTTTGACTAAGTCGACATCCGCAGGTGCATCGGTGCCTAAGTAAGCCAAGTTTAAGCTTAAAAAATATAAATTGTAAGTTCCCGCAAGTCGTTTGCTTTTAGCCACAGCACAGACAACTTTTGTTGTTCGCTCTTTGTCTGTGTGGGTGGGTTTATCATAGAAAAAATTGAGGACCTCCTGTGGCCCTACATGACCGACCAAGTTTAGTTAATCTGAGTCAGGCGTGGGCACTTCGCGAAGCTACAAGTCGCTTGGCACACCTCTGTACTGAGACCGCAGCAATTAATTGCCGCGCGTGTGAATGAATACAAGTTATAGGACGATGAACAGAGAGGCATACAGCTTCGAAGACAGACTTCTGTTTTTTGTACTGTTATTTACTGTGTTTGAGTTTATAGGCCGTTTGCGTCCCTTTCTTATAATGTAAGATAGGGACGAAGCGGGCCGTCATGTTAGGGTCGCTGGCCAGGCTCGTCTTTAGTCTAACGGACGCCTTGGGCAGTTTGAAATACTTAATAGGGGCCCCTTATATGATTTGACAAAAGGCTAGATTGGTAACAACAGGCAATAGACGGCGTAGCTACTAGCGTATCGCGGGGCTCTGGCCATTTGAACAAAGTGCCTAATGAGATGGAGGGGCCAGCCGCTGGCTTGGATGCCAATTAACTCAATTTCAACCAAGTAATATTTTCCCAGCTGACTGTCGTGACCTCCCCGCGTACGCGTTTTGCGGGTACATGAAATTCAAGTACCCATTGTTCCGGACAACCACTTATGATTTGCTGACGGAGAGTCAAAAGGTTTTCTTTTTGCTTAGTTCCTTATGTTTATTTATTTTATCAATGAGTGCGTAAGTATAATTTGAATTCATCTTATATCAGCGATTCGAATCATGCGCAGGTTTTAGGGTAGACTGACTGGATAACACTAGTTTATGAAAGGCAAAGAAAGCTTGTAAAAAAAGAAATATGGACTAATTAGTAATTTAAAAAATATATATGTATCAAGTTTTGATGAGTATATTAAATGACTTTACGCAACATACTTTTGTATAAAAAAATGTCTTACTTTTCGTGCGATGTCCTTTCATGATCTAAACTAGTTTTAAATCCATATATTCGGAAGTTTTTTCTGCCACAACAAAGAAAACTAATGTAATATAGGTATAAAACTAACCTATCCTACCTATATTTTCTACTCCATTTCCAACGCCAATGTTTTCCTTCAGCAGAAAATGGCTTTCAGAACTCGTACGTAAGAATGATGCATTGCACAAGAAAAAGCACATAAAGTTGGAATTTCGATGTAGATGAGTACAATGTACGATGTAAGATACGAAGCCTTTTTGTTTTATATATACAAGTCGCGTAAGCGTTAATCAACTAATACAACTTCAAATGTGCCAACCGGCTCAAATGGGGTTGCTGGTTCATATGGGCGGCGGTGATCGCTTCACATCAGGTGACCCGCCTGCTCGTTTGCCTCCCTCTTAAATAGAAAAAAAGTTGTTTTGACAATTTTCTAATCAGGTATAATTTTGCATGTATAAAGCACGAAATGCATGCGCGAGCTCTGTTATACTTGGAGCGGTTCACGCGCCGGTGCATCACATGCGGGGCCGGATGCTATAGCAAGCTGTTAGGAGAGCGCTGCAATGACGTAAGGCTAATCTTTATTAAGATAATTATTTAAATAATTAGGTACAAAGGTCATTAACCCTTTTACCGCCGAGACATTTTTATCGGACAGGTCTGTGTTGCCACCTATACAGAAACTATATGACATTTGTCTTAATTTTAAGACTGCGGCGTAATGAGCTGGACATTGTGGGTTTTAAATATGAGTCAATGGCGGCTAAAAGGAGATTGCATTCAAATCATCGTAGGGTAGTAGTGAAGATCGGTTGCTTGACAAGAAAACAGCTCTGACCAATGGGCGAAGACGTGGGATCGAACCCCATTGCAGCTTTTTCTTTTGAGCTTTGTAAGTTTATGAAAAAAAGTTCTTCATGACACGGGCGCTTGCCAGAGCTAGCGCGTTGGCACATGATTGGCACTATGTTTCGTAAGGACTTTCTTTACTTCACTAGGGTGGTTAGATTTTCAGTACGGCCGTTATGGCTATATGGCCATATGGACATAAAGACAAATACGGTTGCGTTTGATACTAATTATACTGGCCTAGAGCGGCCAAGACCGCTAGTCTGCGCCTCTTCGAGGCAGCTAGCGATTCCCTTTTCATTTGTGCCTTTATTGTCATTTTCAAGTCAATGTTCAGGGCTTTTTGACCTAGATTTTAGGCATATCTCTTCACGTTCAATCAGGGTCTCATCAAAGAGAGTGAGGAGCTGAAGAACACACGTCGTGCAATCCAAGCGCTAGCAGCAGAGACGCTGATGGCAGGAGAACAAGTCATCGTCACTGACGATCACACGGACGTACCGGTATACGTACAATAAAATCTCCTTCTGCAGATATATATGTAATTCATATTTCTCAAGCAATGACTTTACGTCTTTCATCTCTCAGGTGAATTTATTGCGGGAGAATTCCATGTCGCGTTGTATGGAAAATGAAGGTAAACTGATCGATTAATAGATTCAGCTGGCGTTATTTTGCGGAGGTATATTTTAACAATTGGAACAAATTACCCTGCTACTTCGCGAACGCAGGGTTGCTGAACATCTGTCTTGTACGAGACTGTTAAGACACCACCGCTGTTTTCGCAGAGTAACAACGTAATTTGACCAATTTGTTCAGGTTAATTAAATAAAAAATATGAATAATTAGTTAATAGATTTAATTAAACGTTATTTTGCGGTGGTCCATTTCAATTAAAAAACTGGAAACTGGTTCCAGTTTGTTGATATGAATAACTATTTAGGACACTTAATAATATGGCAAACGCAGTCGCTCCAATGCAAAAACATGGTCTGCTAAAACTGGGATCATCGTCAAAACCATACCCCGTATGAAAGAACGGGGAAAATACGCTAGAAAGAGGAGGAATACTTTCAGCGTTTATTAATATTCGAACCATTTACCAGAAAAAAAATGTTCAATCCGGTTTCGCGGAGTTTTCCCAATATCCTGACGTTGGCTCTGTCTAATTAGCGCTGGGGTCATACGTGATCTTGGGGTCCAGTTGACACTAAGAGTCAGGTAGCTACTGTCTATAGGGCTTCGGGCGCCTCCTACAGTTTGGCAGCGGCGCCGAGGAGGAGTGCACAGTGCACCCCTTCTACTTTTAGTAGAGCCGCCCACCCTACTTCTAAGCCAAAACGTGTTTTAATTTTGGTTTAATATTTCGCTGTCTAGAAATGATACGTCTACGTGAATCAGCCGCGATGTATCGCAATGAAAAGCACGTTCGATCGTTCTCTTCTTTGGAGTTGGCCAGTTGTGAATGTCTTGCGATAATATTGTCTGTCTACTGTCAGCTTATTGAGCACTGCCGCGGAGCAGGTAATATGTCATCTCTCGTTTAACTCTTTCTAGTGAGTGGATAGTGGCAAGGTGGCCGTCATAAATTGAAGTAAATTTAATTAAATGTCAATTAGAAAAAGTTTAATTAAAAAATTCAATTCAAAATATGAATACTAACCATACTAACATAGTTTATACGTAATAGCAACCATTGTGACTAACATTTTATGGCAGGGATTCCCAACCAGTGGGCCGTTGAATGATTCAAGGGAGGGGGGGGGGGGAGGGGCAGCTTCAGCTGTATGTTACTTTTTATTAAAATAACTGTAACTTTTTACTAAAATTGTTCATGTTGTTTGTTTAATTTTCTTATTTCGACTCCCCATTTCGGCCCCTAAGAGGGCGTAGTATTTTTGCAAAACGTTGGGTGGGGCGCATAGGGTAAAAGGTTGGGACCCCTGCTTTATGGGACCAGATCCAGCAGATCAGATAAAATGATGGAATTTCAAACCTCCAAAGTGTTAATCTATTTAGCATTACCCACTGATCATCCGAGCTGTACACAAACTATTTTATGACTAATTATTATGACCCGGGCCCAGCGACAACTAAGAATCCTAGCGCACTAAATTCTCTTTGATTATATATTATCTTTTTTAATTCTAGGAGAGTATGAAAAATTATTTGAAGCGTATTTAGAGTACGCGGACTTGTGTGTTATGAATTCTAATATACCGCAAGCAGTCCGGCTGTTATTTGATGTTGAAGCCTTTGTGATGGTACGAATCTTTAGAGCATCATTTTAAATGTGAAATTTAAATCCCTCCAACAAAAAAAAATGCCTTCTTCATTTTTCGTACACAGAATGAAAAGTACTCCGCTAAACTGTCATGCAACATAAGTTGGTTCAAAAACTACCGTTTGGGGCGTATTTTGTCGCTGCGAGGCGCTTGCATGCTGGAGTCCGGAGATTTCACCGAGGCGCGCAAACACCTCTTCCATGCTTTAGAACTGTACTACGACCCGTTCCCTTTATCAAAGTAACATTGAATAACTATAAAAAATATCTTTAATTACTTAGTTTCGGCAGTACATACAGATACTCGTACAGTCCACTAATCTAAATTCTTGGCCTACCCTGTCGTAGATGAGTGATTGCTGTATTAGTATGACATAATTATAGTATGAAAAGTAAATATCTTATTATTGTGAAACAGTTCTACAGGGGCTCTGAATTCAGATTGGTTGGGCATAACTACGAGTATAACATAACAATAGTGAGCCACATAGCCTGAAGTATTTGTGCTGAATTGAGAATGGGCAGTGGGCATCCTAAGTTTCTAAAAGAACGGATTGGATAGAAAGGTGATGAATATAGTGATGGACAACTACGAACCTGTAAACGGAACGATGAAAGCTTAGAGGTCTCCTTCCCGTAAGTGCGAATGCGAGTGCGACTGCGATTTTTGAATCTCACCGGGAGCACTAAACTCTCACTAAAGCTCACCAAAATGGCCGTTTTTCATAGAGATTCGGCCATTTTGGTGAGCTTTAGTCACCTGGTGAGATTCAAAAATTGCACCTATGGTAAGTCAAAGCCACTGATGGTGAAGCTGAAAGCCAGCGATCTATCGTCGTAGCGCTCTTTGAGGGAGGCCTACATTTCACCATGTATGTTTTCCGGGTTGATGAACGAAATTTACTGTAAACCGTCGCGTCGTGTGCGATTTCTATTAAAATCTAAATTTATGGCAAAAAATATATATATCCTCACATTGTAGATACGGGATAAAACTCCGCAATGCTCAATTATCTATGCGCCAAATGATGTCTCTGTACGTCGCTCCACAACTATATGAAGCCACTGAAAGCGGAATAGCTGGAGTGTACTATGAAGAAATCGCTGAAACTTTGAACCGCCTTTACCATCTGTTTTCCGTTAGTACAGTTGCCATTTAGCCATTGAGAATTCAACAACTCTACTGTCAAAGACGTTCAAGCATATCAAGATATATATTTGAGCATCACCCTGCGATAAATTAGACCTAGACGGCGATTGCACTTTTTCTTGTTTTTATTAATATGTTATATGGGGTGTTTTATTTCAGGAGTGTAAAGACGAATCAAACGCATCCTTAGCGGCAAAATGGACGTTAGATTATGCTTTACGAAGTGGTGCGAACTTCAAACTTCTTTGTGACAGCTACGGGAACATGATTACAATATACCGCAAGGAATTGAAAGTATGGATTGTAAATAGTATCCATACATACCGCACGCTTAGTATTAAAGTGACCCATTTCTGAATAATACACGTCCCAAAATATCACCTAAATTAAAAGACATAGGGTTTAATTTTGGGAAATATCAAATTCAGAATTGAGTCACTTAATACTAAGCGGGCGATACTAGTTAGGGGAATTAGACTACAGAGGTGCAATTTTTGAATCTCACCAGGTGACTAAAGCTCACCAAAATGGCCGAATCTCTATGAAAAAGTCTCTATCAAAAGTCGCACTCCAGTTGGCATCAGATGTTTGGGACCGAATAAGTTGCTCATACCGCTCATACCCTTGTGAGCCCGACTCGCTGGGAAGGGAGGGTTTTTGAGCACTTTGCTTCAATATATCAAATGCGACTGTACCCGGCCCTTTAATTAAACAAATCTGAAAACGGAAAGAGACAGTAAAAAAAACTTCGGCAATCTGTACCACTTTCAGCAATATGGACACCCTAAGAAATTTAACTATGGTGTCCTTATTTCCGATCGTTCTTGGTGCCCTATTTTAGCATTTCAATTTGCATGTGCACTTTAGTGGTCTGCGGCTTTTACATGACCTCTCAAATTAAATTTAAAATGCTATATAATGAATGACAACACAAAGAAAAATTAGGGTAATGGCAGGATTCGAACCTGCAACATCAGCATTCCGTGCCTTGCGTATTCCAGTTTCCGCCACATTACCGCTAAATTAAATTAAATTAAATTAAATTAATTTAATTTTAAATTGAATTTGAATGTAAAAAAATACAAAAAGAAAAATCGAAAAAAATTTGAAATAAATAATTTCGATTACAATAATACACTCAAGTTCAATTAAACTCTTAGTTAGTGCGTCTTATATTATGTATGACACTAGTAAGACAGAGTCGCATGGAGGGATAAATTATATTTGGAAGTTCATGTTAGGGCCTCAGGTACAGACAACGCTGTACTTATTTGAATATTTAATGCATTTTCTTGTAGTTCTCAAAGTGTTTGAGGCTGGAAAGGCGAGCAATGAAGCTGTGCCACCGAAAACAAGGGCAATTGGACACAACTGAAGTGCGATCAGTCTGCTACCTTTACACGAGTCTATTTTTATTTTAGTTAGTATTTCAATGTGTGTAATAAATGGATAGTTGTACCTACATACAAACACTGACCAGTGACAAAGACAACCTTTAGAGGTAAACTTTATCTAGATGACTTGAGATGTTCATACAAGGGCACTCCCAATTAGCACGTTAAGCCCTATATAAGCTGTATAGTAGCTGTATAGCGGTGATCGCCTTTATACCACAACTTTACAGCCATTGATGATCTTGGGGCAAAAAAAAGTTGGGGTCCTGTAGTCAAATGATATACATTGCGTATGTAATTCTGGTGGTCGTACAATATTTGCGAGTAGGACCGCTAGAGTTAGAGGGATGCTGCCCGGGGGGGGGGGGGGGAGGGTAGCTGAGCTTGAGGGCCACTGCAGCTACGCCACTGTATACAGCTTTTATAGTAACTTGTGCGCGACTTGAGAGCTGAGACGTATGGTAAAGGCTGATTCTAGCCAACTCAAGTTATAACCAGCCCGGCCATCTCAGACTTAAGTCTTGAGACAGATTGAATATATTAGTGATTTCACCAAAATTATACGATAAGTATTTGCATTTGTACTTGAACTTGATCCGAAGATGTATTGCTGAATTTTCTGTTTCATTTCAGCGTAGAATACGGCAAAAAGAACGAAAGCCTAGAGTTTGGATTGTCCGTGATGCACATGATTACTAACCAAACTGACCTAAACACACGACATCTCCTAATTCTTTGGATGCTGAAGATGCTTCTCACCGACCTTCGCATTAGTGACATGGTGGTGTTAATGAGGGAGTTCTTTTACCTAACTGACCATTACGACTTAAGTTGTACGTATTTGTGCCAATTAGGTATTTTCAGTTCCCAAAAAAATATTTTGACCTCCAAAATAATTTTGCTACCTCAAATTATTTATATCAAAAAATATAAGTAAACACCGAAAACAAAGGATTACATTTGCCAAATAACAGACCACTAAAATTTAATGGTTTTAGCGGTTTTATAGTGATATCTGGTAGACCAAATTGAGTAAATGATCACCAGATCTTAGTGATTGAACGTTCGGTCGACGTCAAAGAGATGTTTACACTTTTTCACCTTATTGCAATGGAATAAGGTGAAAAGTGTAAATATCTCTTTGATGTGGACTGTACACGCGATTGGTGGTCTATAAATTGTCTCTCGCCCTAGCATGACCGCCCAGGTTAAATAAGTTCATCGCTATATGACACTAGATAGACAGAGCTGCAGGATAAATTAAATTTGGATGAACATGTTAGGGCCGCTGACCGGCTGGAGTCAATAAGATTAAGATGATAATGACTTTTAAGACAGCTCCACATGTTTTATTCCTCAGCATGGTGTGGTATAAGTTGTTATCCACACTCGCACCTTTCAGTCTTTGCGTCTCCGTTCCTATCTCATGTTCTTATATTACCCTCATAAGCCACCTGTTAGCGGATTAGCAAGTTGAAGTGGCAGTGGGCAGGGCACATAGCACGGAGAACTGATGGCCGATGGGGTCGGAAAGTTCTCGAATGGCGGCCGCGTATTGGCAAGCGCAGCGTAGGACGACCAGCCACAAGATGGTCCGATGACCTCGTACAGGTGGCAGGAAGGCGCTGGTTGCATTCTGCTTCCAACCGGCCACTTTGGAAATCCATGGAGGAGGCCTATGTCCAACAGTGGACTTCTTGTGGCTGAGATGATGATGATGATGAAGCCACCTGTTTGGTTTCCAGCGATCACTTGGTATCATTTCTACTCAATGGTGATTCTTCTAGACACGGGCTTTTGCGTGGAATCGTATCAGACGTGTGAGAAGTTCTACATCAAGAAGGGTGACGCGATTCTGAGGTCCAGGAACCCGGATGCTGCATGGTACTTCTTCGTTAGCATGTGGCTTATGTGAGATTCCAAATTTAAGTAAATAGTGTTAGTTCTTAGTTAAGCGAACAGCCCATATATATAAGCGACTATATAGTACGCGAGAAGACAAAATGCCACGGTGCCGTGGTGTTCGCAGTAGCGTAGCGTGGATTTCTGCCGCCCGGGGCAAACTACAAGGAGTAAGCGGCGCCGACAAAATGAGGACAGACAGGAACGGGTACTATGTCAAGTCAAAGATAAATATTTAAGAAAGCCCGCTTATGTTTAAATATTGTCTTACAAAGAAAACCTGCAAAATGAGTCATTGAGTATTTATTTTAGGACTATCCGTGTGGATGCATGGGAAAGGACTATATTATGGGAAGATAAGATAAAGCAAGTGACAACTATAGATTTCAAGGAACACGAATTCAATTTATTGTTACTTGCAAGACTAGTGGAGGGATTACTAATAATGTTGGTGAGAGAGGTAAAAACTTAGAACAAAACGAGTTTGATAAGGAATCTAAGTATTGCCTCTAAAGTTAAGTTCGTATCATTCGCTCCACAGATTGATAACAGAAATATTAAGAAAATAGTAATTCTGGAGAAAGCTGTGAAAAATATTTTTCAAGACATGAATAACAATCCTAAACTAGCGCCGATGTATCGCCCGAGGTATGGTCCGTTTTTGCCAACTGTCCTGTATTTTACAGGATGTCCCAATTTTTAGCTATCATTTTGGCCGTGTCCTGTGGCCCTAACATGATTGGCCAAGTTTAGTTTATCTCCATCTGCGTTCCTTTCTTATGTCACTAGTTACACAGAGACATAGGGAGGGGTTAAACTAAACCTGGGCTGTTATGTTAGGGCCGCTGTATTTTAATAAGGAAAATACAGGACCATACCATACCAAAAACATCATGGTCCCGTATATTTCCATGAATCCTGTAATTTTAGACCACATGTCCTGTAAAACGAGTCACAGTTGAGGGTGTGACTCGATGGGAACAAAGGAAAACGAATGAATACTAATATAATGCGGTACAACGCTTCGCAAAACCTCAATGTTACCCAAGTGTTGAAAGTTTACTTTTATTTTTCTTTATTTTCTTTATTTTTTGAATAACCCAGTTATTGATCAGTAATATACATTAGCACATGACTAGCACTAAGCACACAATGTCCTATACTATTTTAGTAAAAATAAACTATCGAGTTTAAGATCGTTAACGAACCAATAGAGGGGATAAAGCAGTAACACGCTATTTGGTATGGCAGTCCGTTGTTGAACTTTATATAATTATGCAGTGAAGTTTATAAGATACCAAATATAAAACTTTTTGAGTTTCCTTCAAAAGCAAGTTAACACATATTGCAGATATTTTCTCCTCTTCGCTTACTACCACTACATAAGAGGCAAAAAGTTCCGTGCCTTCAGTTATCTGAACAAAACCATCGATCTAGCAAGGCAGTACTCGCATGGAACAATGCTTATCTGGGCAGAGCATACGCGCAAGGTTAGTTCACCTTAAAGTCAGGCCACACTGGATGCGTATGCAGCACGGCTCCAGCTAGGCTGTCCTGTATTTTACAGGACGTCCCGTTTTCAGCTATCATATTTGCTGTGTTGTGTCCTGTATTTTTAAGACAAATATCGTATGGTCCTGACCATAACATACGATAAAAGCGTTGTCCTGTATTTTTTCCATGAATCCTGTAATTTTATGTCACATATCCTGTAAAATGAGCACACAGGGTTGGTTACCCTTCCAGCTCGCTGCGTAGAGCTGCGTCACTTGCACGCAACGCAAGCGATGTGGCATCTCAACATATTATTTCATACATTACAACTGGCCTGTGCACGCGCGTCTCCGGAGCCGTGTTGCGTGACCCATGTCTTTATAATTGATAACAAGCTTTTATATCTAACTTCACAAGTAACAAACTAAGAAGTTTGTTAGACAAACGGAAACAAAATGCTTTGCAAGTTTGCAATTGCAGGTCGTTTTTTTTACTTGCTTCTAGTGATCGGATAGATTTGAAATTAAGTAGGTATGTGGACGAAACTTTCTACGTAATCATACTGCAAGATGACAATGCATTAAAAAAAGCAACGTTAGATTATTTCTAATAATGAGTACTAACTATTGTTTAAAAGACTTGGGAATTTTTAGCAACCTAGAGCGTTTGAAGTGTCAAGAACAGATTTTGTAAGCGAGACCAAATTTACAGTAATACCTACGGTTTTAAAGGTCAAGGAACCGTCTGACCTACACGACGGACGTTTTTATTTGGTTCAGAATTAAGGTGACCGCCCACTGATAGTTTAGGTACTTAATGTAATGAGTAATGAATGTGTTGTGGATTCCTGTACATCTCTATGGTTCGGGCCCGCGTCGTCATTTTAGCGACCAACCTAGCTACCGCTAGTTGATGATTAGTTCCCGATTCGTCGAATTCTTGTTTGGTCGGATTCTTTTTTCACCGGATTTTTGTTTCGTCGGAATTTTGCAGTAATAAAAAATAATATAGAAGTAGATGTGGAAATTTCGTGGCTTTGCTTACATGGGTCTCCAGCGAAACAAGAATCCGTCAAATAGGGAACTGAACACAATTATACCTACGGGCCTGATAAATAAATAACTTGACTTTTACAGCATTGGAAAGGTATTTTGGACCCTGCGCTGGTTGATTACTGGGTAGATCATGTAGAACCAGAAAATCTGATAGACTACAGAGACTTTAACCCCGCTCAAGGAAAGCAGATGGTACCCTATACCCTGCCTTTACCAAGAGATTTCCAAAAATAATATTATTTTGTTTTATAAGCTTTAATGTTACCGCACATGATATAAAGTAGCAATAAGACTTTATTCATATAAGAATGCGTCTATTATTTGTCATAATAAAACGTTAATAAGGACTTAAATGGGTTTTATTTAATCTAATGTAAAATTAAAAAGAAAGGGGCAGTGAAGACTTAATTTTAACATTAAAACGAAAAATAATATTGAACAATGTAATGTAATTGAAAACTTAAACATTAATGTTTTTTATAAAGCAGCCTTTTAATAAATCATGATAATAATTGATAACAAAAACCAAGCAACTTTTAAGTGTTCCATCTACCTACCATCCACCTGATTGGGTTTTTATCTACAAACACATTTTCGACCAACTTACAGGTAATTGTAATACTTCAAGTTTATTAATAAAGTTAAATAAACAAGACCAAGTTACGTTACGCGACAATTTTAAGGGTCGCTGGATCTCAACAAAGTGAAGCCTCAGGTAATTAGGCTAGTTTTTTGGCAATATATCTAGTCACAATATTGCTTTCTTGTCCTCATTTCAGTGCGCGAGTTTATTGCAAAGATTTAGTATGCGCTCGCGTAATAAAACTCTCAATCAACTCGATCGCACGCTATAGGTAGATACAGTCAAGGAAATTGAACAGGTACCACCGTAGAACCTAGTCGAAGAGACATGCGCATGATATTTGTATGACATAGCCTGGCATTTAACGCGTCGCGTCATTGCGATAGGGTTCTAAGGTGGTACGTGGTTATATTTCCCCTACTGCACATAACCTGAAACTAGAAAAAGCCCGTTTACTAGATGCTTTATGAATGCGAAATCGGCTGGAGCTGGTAAGAAAGATTTTTTTTTAGTAAAAGCACAAAAGATTCATTGCCAGCCGGCGTCGTTCGCGCCGCAGAGATGTATAGAGTCCACAGTCTTGTATATCTACACGCCGTATCGTATCTCAGACGCGATCACTGAGACAATAATATCATGGTCGCCAATATGGACGCCAATGACCGGGAAAAATTGGAGTCTAACCGAGTTATTACTACCGACCATCATTCGCGTTGGTGATCGTGACTGGGATACGATACGGCATACGGCGTAAGCTAAGTGTGGACGTGGATTATAGCGATAATAGCCGTTTTAGTGATTTTATTAACCACAAATACAAGTCTTTCTAACCGACTCAGGCCGATAACCCGTCGATAGGTAAGTGAACTTGTCTTGATCCTTTGCTTACATTTGTTTAGCTATATTTCGGACATAAAATTTGGACTATGAGGGTATTTTTCAGATGGATGGGCGATTCAACTCTCATTATTTTAATTGGAATGAAATTAATCCTGTACAAAGCACAATGACGCAAATAATGTGCGAAAGTCACGGCCATTGGACAATAAATTATTTCAATTAAATTTTAATGATACTTAACTATCACTAACTACATAATACAATCTAAGTTCTCAGTTTATTTAACAAATTTGTTTAACAATGACACCAAGTCATACATTTTTGATAATGAGTATCAAGGAACTAATTTAATAGATGCCTATTATGAAAATGTATGCCAATTTTATAAGTTCAAGAAATAAAGTCAACAAATTTTATTTATACATTCATGAACTGGTAATTGTTACTAACTATTTTAAAATGTTTATAAGGAACCAACACTTATTACTATCAAAATAGTAATCTTTTTTTAGAGTCCTAAAATACAGGGTGTTTGATGCAGCGTCGCCGAAAAAGCTGGGCTGTAATAGTCTTAACTATTCACAACTGATCTTTGTCAAATTAATTTCTTCCTTCTTAATTTTATCATTTTTCGGAACTTAGTAAGCTTAGAATTATTTTATTTTGGTTATTACACAAAAATTATGGATTTAAATAAAGCAAGCGTACATTTGATACGCACATAAAACTTTCTTAAAGCCGATTAATCACCAAAAAAGATAGGTTGACTAAAAGCTCGACTGATAGGACATATGTAAAAAAAGCTTTAAAAAGTCTAAAAATGAAATCGTAACCTTGAAGTTCCAATATATTATCTTACCTGTCTGTCCACCTTTTAGCAGGCGCTGCACCAAACAACCTGTACATTCCATAAAATACATAAACTACGTGCTGATTATGACATTATTTACAGAGCTCAGATCAATGCAATGTAGATTCTTTCATATTATAAATTTATACCTGTGTGTGAGTTGTTAATTAATTTATTCCTTTTGCACAAAAACAAAAATAAAAACCATTTTAATGTACAAAAGGCAGACTTAATGCCTTAAGGTATTCTCTACCAGCCAACTTTTAGACCAAACAGAAATCGTTGTAGGTAGTGGAACGCAATAAAAAATAGTTATGTATTTAATATAAAACAATAAAAACAAATTATAGACATGAATAAAACAATATCGCTTTAATA
Organism: Ditula angustiorana; assembly: GCA_963691745.1. Taxonomy (NCBI): domain Eukaryota; kingdom Metazoa; phylum Arthropoda; class Insecta; order Lepidoptera; family Tortricidae; genus Ditula; species Ditula angustiorana. The sequence goes on from OY829487.1 coordinate 9,895,794, forward strand.
TACCTAGATTTCACACTGCCTCACAAATAAAGTCCTCATTAAGAAGAATGAGAATAGTTTTTGCTCTTATATTTTATCTTCAAATAACAATTTATTTAGAGATCGCTGCTTAGTGATAAGACCGCCTGTTGTATCCCATGTAAAATTTTCCTTTATGTGTTCCTTTTTGTTTACTTGTGTGAATCAATAAAGAGTATTTGTTGTTGTTGTTGTTGTTATTTAGCAAAAAGAAATTTAAGATCGGAAATATTAGTGCAAGTAATAATTAGCGTCCATACCTGTAACTTCACGCCGTATCGGATCTAAGTCGCGACCACCGATCATGACATGATCGCAAGTACGGAGGCAAAGGCGTCTATCCAGCGATCATGATACGCGTCGGTGGTCGCGACGGGGACACGATGTTGAGTGAGATACAAGGACCAGGACCCCAATTCTCGGGTCATGCGAGACGCTATCTCGCATGCCACATACGTCAAAAATGACAGATTTCCTTGGGATTTGACAGTTATTCTCGTGCGAGATGAATCTCGCATGAACCCAGAATAGGGGCCTAGGGAGAAGATCCCAATCCTTAGTGTTAATTTAGCACAAAAATTTATACTAAAGAAGTAAAGAATAAAGTCAATGTAGGTAATTAAAATATCACTTGTGAAAGTAAATAACTGTTTAACATGCCATCATACACACATACATAAATACATACCTATACTCGAAAAACATAACCCTCTTTCCTGTCCCTTCTGGTAGCAGTTGGGTAAAAAAATATTAAAATCAGGTCATTATCCCAATGAGAACCTTTGGAATTTGCGAGCTCGGCAGCATTGTGGCAAAATTAATAGTTTGCTAGCTTCAAGTTCCAGAGGATACTCTTTATCGGAAGCTTATGAAAAAATCATAGCATCTAATTCATAAGTTTCCTTAAGTCTTGAAACGCGGTTTTTCAAGACACAGATAGCAACAACCTCACTAGACATCTAGCAATCTTTTACAAAAAAAAACTTGTAATTTATGTTTGTGCAGTACATTGTAACTGCTATACTTCAATAAATGTTGTACCTAGTTGTAGCGGTCAATTAAATAGTATTCTTTATCACTGTAAGTTGTTAAAACTAGCATTAGATGAGAATTCCAAAATCTCTATTTCCTATCTCTATACCTTAGACTGGTTCACTTTTCTCAAAAGTGGCTATTTTTTCACTTCTAGCGGCATTTTGGGAAACATTTGGCCAATTGTGTTTTTTTTACTAATTCGGACCTGCTGAACACGAATATCGAGGTTGGCATTCCCGAATTTCGACCGGAAGCTCAGAATTCAAGATGGCGGCCAAGATGGCGGACTCTTTCTTACTAGTGCGATTTTTTTCGTGTAAATGCCGTTTTCAGGTTTATTTTTAACGTTGAATGCGAAAACAATTGTTTTGGAATGTTCAACCAATTATTTAGCCCTGGCGGAAGCTCGGAATTCAAGATGGCGTCCATGATAGTGAACGTTTTCTCAACTTTTCGACTCGGGACCGAACTTTCGTTTTAAGACTGTTAATCGGGTTATATTTGTCGAATAATACGCTTATGATTGTTACAGAGTGTTTAAGCAACTAGTTAAACGTTGTAGAATAAAAAACTACCCCCAAAACATGAAATTTTATTTCAGTGGAATGCCCTTGCATTTGACAAAGTTCATGTTTTGGTATGATATTGCATGGATATTCTTTGTCTCTCTATTGTATTTTTTTGCAGATATTTTTGGTTTGGCCCTTAGTTTGACGTTTGATGAGTGAAAATAGTTTGTTGAAGCTATTTATTACTTTTAGGGTAAATTCAATAATATTCAATATGTGCCGCGAGAACAGGTAAACTACGCTGCCCGAAGGTAATGACGAATGAAATATCTATTATAATACTAGACTTTTAAAAAATATTTTCATCATTCAATCATCATCCTCATCATCATCCTCATTATCATCATCTTTTCACGAATTTGTACAAAGTCCGGAACAGAAACACGTTAACATAGCCTTTCGGCATTTGCAAAACGTTGTTGAAAAATTTTTTTGCAACAGCAAAGAACAATATTGGTAGCAGTCTTTGAAATGGGTTCCTGTGTAGTGAAAATGGGGATGTAGCCGTCTATTTCTTCCTTTTATCTGCAGCCTGTCATTGGTGACAGAAAGGGGTCTGGCAGGTGAGGCTTCTCCCTTTCGGAAGTTTGGTAGTAATTTCATTTATTATATTCCAAAAGCGCTGCGCTGATCAGTGAAACAGACTCTGGGTTTTTTATTTGGCCAAATAAGCGCAACGTTAGTTGAAACTATTGAGTCAGCTACCTAAAGAAGATAGAAACCAAATTCAATTGTACGAGCCAAGGTAAGGTGAACTTACTAGTGGGTAATACAAACCTTGCACAATTTTGTCGCATAAGATATAATCGCACCTTGCTTCTCAGATTGAGAAGCAGGGTGCCACCGGACAAAAGAGAATTGCTTTTGAAACACTTGAAAAGCTGTTGGTTTGTAATAGAAACTATATAAATATGATGTGACATCACTCCCGAGAATCGTTTGAAAGGCCGGTAAACTCTTCACTGGTAAGCCAACTGGTAGGTAACTCTTCATTGACTATGTATGTCATGAACAGATACAAAAACTCTCTTTCTTGCAGTTCCACCCATTAACCATACTTCATTTGTATGTATTTTATCCAACTGATAAAGGAGCAATAGAAAGACATATCTGGCAGACACAACAGTTTGCTTTGCAGTACTTGCCACTGCGTTCAGAACAATTCATGTTCATGTGTCTCCTTTCTCGTGAAAACTTTCGAGGGAGGAAATCGGTGTTGTTTGCTGGTCTTTAAGGACAGATGGAAGAAAGAAATAGACGGCTACATCCCCATTTTCATCAAGCTGAAACCCATTCTAAAGGCTGCTACCAATAAATATTGTTCCTTGCGGTTGCAAAAAAGATTGTTCGACAAAGTTTTGCAAATTCCGAAAGGCTATGTTAAGTGTACCTCAATGTGTTTCTGTTCCGGACTTGGTACAAAATTGTGAAAAGATGATGATGATGAGGATGAAGATTAAATGATTAATATTATTTTTAAAAGTCTAGTATTATAATAGATATTTCATTCGTCATTACCTTCTGGCAGCGTAGTTTACCTGTTCTCGCGGCACATATTGAATATTATTGAATTTACCTAAAAGTAATAAATAGCTTCAACAACCTATTTTACTCATCAAACGTCAAACTAAGGGCCAAACCAAAAATATCTGCAAAAAAAATACAATAGAGAGACAAAGAATATCCATGCAATATCATACCAAAACATGAACTTTGTCAAATGCAAGGGCATTCCACTGAAAATAATTTCATGTTTTGGGGGTAGTTTTTTATTCTACAACGTTTAACTAGTTGCTTAAACACTCTGTAACAATCATAAGCGTATTATTCGACAAATATAACCCGATTAACAGTCTTAAAACGAAAGTTCGGTGCCGAGTCGAAAAGTTGAGAAAACGTTCATTATCATGGACGCCATCTTGAATTCTGAGCTTCCGCCAGGGCTAAATAATTGGTTGAACATTCCAAAACAATTGTTTTCGCATTCAACGATAAAAATAAACCTGAAAACGGCATTTACACGAAAAAAATCGTACTAGTAAGAAAGCGTCCGCCATCTTGGCCGCCATCTTGAATTCTGAGCTTCCGGTCAAAATTCGGGAATGCCAACCTCGATATTCGTGTTCAGCAGGTCCGAATTAGTAAAAAAAACACAATTGGCCAAATGTTTCCCAAAATGCCGCTAGAATTATAAAATGACGAAAAGTGAACCAGTCTACCTTGTTTCTTCAAGATAAGAAATGTTGTAAACAACTTTCGTAAGTCTATCTTTTTGCAAAAACGTGACCCTGTTTCAAATAAATTATACTGACATAACATGATTTTATTTGTAAAATCTTTGTTAGCAGCTTTTATTTATTTTACAAAATAAAATAACACTTTTTCAAAAAAAGATGTATCAAGATTGTTTACAACATTTTTCATCTTAAAAAGACGAGGTATAGCTGTTTTATCATTAACACATTCACTGTGTGCAACGCATATATGCGTTTTTGGCACCTTCACCAAGTACTGATAGCAATCTATATATATAAAAATGAATCCCTATTTCCCTTGGTCACGACATCACGCCTGAACGGCTGGACCGATTTCAATAATTCTTTTTTTGTTCTGTTCGTTATTATCCTGATAATGTTATTATCAGGAGAAGGTTTTTATGAAAGAAAAAATCAAAAATCTGCTCATTTATGGCGTCTAAGGCGGAACAAAGTTCGCCGGGTCAGCTAGTTTTGTAATAATTTTAATGCACATGTGCATTTGTGGCACTCAATGAAATTTTTATAAACAATGCCTACAGTGAATATGTTACATCAGACTCAGAGTGTCAATATCTTTGTAGTCAACATTCTAATGAAGCCAGCTTTCAAATAAAAAAATCCGTATGAAACCCGTCCAGCGGCTGGAAAGTTACAATGCTACAGACAGACAAGACAGATAGACAGATACACACGTCAAACTTACAACACCCCTATTTATTTGTCAGGGGTTAAAAATATGCATACACAGTTGAACGTCTCTGACAATAAGGCCGGGTTTATACATTTTTTAACGATAGGGAAACATTAACTTTAGTTTCTAAAATAAAACTGGTTCACCAGCATACAGTAGGAAGTACCTTAAGACAATGATATTTTTTTGTCAAATTACACTATTCAAGTTGTTCTGTAAAAGCCTTATTGTCATCTTATAAGGTTGGGCTTAGCCCAGATTCTATGACAGTAAAAAGTCTTTCATGCATTTTGGCAAAGGCAATGATTTCACGGAACCATCTTTCACATACTGGAGAATTGCATCTCTGCAGACTAGTTGAAGTGTTTTCACTGAAACAAAAATTTTAATTATTTAATGTGTTGTAGTATCAGGTAACTTTGAGCACTTGGGTAACAGTGAACATCATATGTTTTACTATAAAATACTTTTATTAATAAGTTCTTTAATCTCCTCTCTCATTTAACCTCTTTGTATTTGAACAATTCATGTTATTTTTAATGCTGTTGAATGTTACCCCATGTTCAAAGTACCCGACATGACTGTAAAGTTAGCCTTAGAAGTAGCTTAACACTTAAGAACCTTGTTGTTGTAACTAATGAAATGGGAGTTGCTCTAATTTGTCACTTCGCTGACAGTGACAAGGTACTAAAATGTTCAGCTACTTCTCAGGCTGATCATACTAAAATAATAAAAGTAAAACTTTTAAGCTTTTCACTGCCAGTGTTGTCTAATCATGACAAGACACACAGCCTACAGCCTACATTCATGTGGATAGCAAGTTACAAATTTATGTGGCATTTAAGACATACCTGACAGTGAGAAGGTTAAAACATTTTTTCATTTTCATAGTAGTAATGATAAACAATAGCTTAAAGTGTTATTAGTAAAAATAGCACTTACCTCCATAAAGTTGAACAATCTTCACTTGTTTAGTAGTTCCATATACATCAACCACAGCATGCAGGGGCCCTCGTGAATATGGGATTGACTTTGTGCAGGGACCCTGATCATCACCATTGATAATAAAATGCATTTCTGCCAACTCAGGGTCTTCTTTACTGGTTTTTGGGCACGGAACAAACATCACACCAATGCGACTGCCAGCATCCATTGGTAATATACCCTGAGGTGTACCGTTTTGGGATAAAGTTTGTGGTTTTAGAACTGTTTTAGATATGTAACCGCGAGGCGTTCTCACGCTATGGCCGTCGCCTAAAACAGATACGCGCGGTTCGCTCTCGCGTCTTCCGCTCGCTTGGTTAACCAGTTCGATCAGAACATTGTTCTGCGACTTAGAAATTGGGAAAATCCATGACATACCCGTATTCGCCAGGTCTGGAAGAGCATATTGCGGCAAGCCCTTGTCACCCAAGGCCGCAGTTTGCGGGTCCAGCAGCGTAAGACCCAGTCGCATATGACCACTCCATCCGCGTTCAGTTTTTTCAATTTCTACCAGGAATATTTCCCCCGGGAGCAAAGGCTTTTCGCTAAAAGTCAATCCATGAGCGAAGCTAGCTTTTCGGTAAGCTACTGTATTCTCTTCGAACAGAATTATGTTCGAGCCGTGGTAGTGGTGAAATCTGGATAACATGTTTACTGACACATTTGGCGCATAGACACAATATATAGCTAAAGTCTTCACGACTCGAACGAGATTACTTTGACAAAATTAGAATATAAACGTCTCATTTTTTTAAATCAAGATCAACAACAACGTTAGCTATTGCGAATTCAACAAGACCCGGAAATCGTAGCTTTCTCATTAGACATAAAACTGACATTGACTGGTGGACATGACAGCAAAATTTGCAAAAAATATTTTTTTAGAGTGACAGAAAACAATGTTCATTTTACGCAGCTTATTATAATAGTTTTTTTTTACATTTCGGTTTTATACTTAAATGCAGGAACCAGATCCTTTATTCCTAGTAGTACATGTCAATTGTGAAAATGTAATGCACTATCATTCTATGTTATTATACAACAGAAACCTATTTATTTTAATTTTATAAATTATGAAGAGTGTGGAATGTAGCACAGCAGGAACGAAACGTAAAATATTGTATAATTAAAAAAAATGGCTATCACCGGCAAAGTGTTTACGATATTTCGGTCTGCTTCACGTTTTAAATTATTATCTAAATGTAATAGAGCTTCTGCTGGGTTATCAACGAAATTAATATTTAATTATTCCACTTTGAGCATTCCTCTGCAGCGAAGATTGTGTAGAAAAATAGTTTTAATCAAAAACAGGTAAGCTTTCTAACCTGACTTTTGACGTGCGTTTAGATATTTTAATATTAGATCATTCAATTCAATTTGATTAATCTTTAATGAAAATGAGGTAAAATTGATGTGAACATTATGTGCTACTTATTATTGTAAAATAAATAAAATGTCAGTCTTAGAACTTATTTTTTTGTTAAATTGATCGTTTACTTTGCTTTGTCAGTGGCAAGTGAACTAAAACTAAACGCATCTGCCACTCTGACTCTAATCTAATTGTCTTATCGAGGCTGATATACAAATAAATGGTTAAAATTTTAATATCAATGAACATCAGCCTGGGTCAGTGAAATTGCGTTTTCACCGCGAGATTTGTTAATTGCCTATTCTACAGTACTATATATTTTTGTTAAAGCGGTAAGATACAAGTATTTCAATTTTTAAAAGAAGCAGCTGTATAGAAGTATTTGTGATAAAAAGTGCCAGTCACAACAAGGAAAATGCTTTGCATCTATTAGAGGGAGGGAGGGAGGATTCACTTGGAATAAAACTGTTGGACAACTAAAAATAATATCATAACCTTTTGGTTAACATTTAAGTTAATATCTATCGTTTGAACTATGTATGTGACAGGTAAAAGGAAACAGTCAGTACAACCAGTAAATAAGTACTTCTTGTGCTGATTTTATAGAATTTATAAACAAAGTACATCCTGCTCAAAAGTACTTTCTATTCATCAAACCCATAGTTCTTTTTCTGTAGTTACTTGGTACTTGATATACTCCCATTTTAGTTATATAATTAAATAAATAATAAATAAAAATCTTAGCCATTTAACACCAATTGACCTAATCCCAAATGAAACAAAGCTAGTAATTTGGGTAAACTACAACAGATAAACATACTTAAATACATGTAATATCTAACTTAGGTATAAACAAGTAACATACAAACATTTACCCATTTCATATCAGGTTTCTGTGATATCGGAGCAAACCTGGCAAGAGAGGGGGCTCACTTTCTAAAATCTTATTCCACCACACTTAGACACATATAGTGGCAAGTGACACATACATGTTTAATTTGAAAAGTAATACCTACAATAAAACTACTAACTATTAATTTAATATGAAATCTATGTTGACACAGAACCAAATCAACTATCTATGTGTTGTGTATATAAAAAATTGCACACCTTTCAGTATACATTACCTAATGTATACTGAAAGTGGCATATCATACACATACATGCATAATAATTTGTACATGTGGGAGTAATCTCGTTCATAATAGATTGGGTAATAACCATAACTCAATAGACTGTGAGAGTGTATACATGCATGTACATACAATGGGAAATAACTTAATAGGATGTGTGTCTATTTTATTAATTTTTAATGTTTTTTTCTTTAGTCAAGTTCGAGCCATGGGTGCTTTGAGTCCACTGGATCCTTCTTCGTTCTCACGGCCAGGTAAGTCTTCGCACTAAGGTTTTAAACTCCTATAAAATAAATATCTTGAGGCAATTTATTCAACTGACCTAGTTCCTAACTAAACAAATCCTGTACTATGGGTTTTGAATTTACAATGTTTAAACCCCCTCTATGTTATGAGGAATACAATTAATGTTTGATACACCAACATCAGAAATAAATTTATTTGTGGATTTCATTTGTATTGTTACAAGATAAAAATTGAGAATTTAACTAAATTTTTAACTGACGGAAATTATTGCATTAATGTTTATCAAATGTCTATTCAATTCCAAGTTTTAATAGTGTTTTATGTGGTTGTTCCCTCAACAATGAACATTGATAAGAAATGCGAATTTATTTTTGTGTTCAACTTTAGCACCTAAGCAAGTAGTCTCTGCAATGTGTTAGGAATTTTACTATTTAATTACTTAAACCAATTACCAAACATTGTTACTCTATTTTCCTAAAAAAAAAAAACGAGAATAACTCTGACACTGGCAAAATTGTCCTGTTAGAAAAAAATAGGAGTTATAATGTTTATTTTATTAAAAAATTGCTTTAATTAATATTACCAAGAAAAGTAATTGGATCACCTGTCTGTTTAATTAAGTAGTGAACTCCATTAGTTACCCCCTAACAGAAGATGGAACACCAATGGTCCAGCAGCCCCCGCCTGTTTTTTTAAGTGATTAATAATAGGCTGATTCTTCGTGAGTTCGTTCCTTTCCACGAGACGCCCAATTTTTTCCTATTTGCATATTCTCAAATAGGTAGGTAATGTAGTGCCGTGGAATCGAAAACTTCCAAGCGTAGGATTTTTATGACCTCATTATTTCGACATATTCAGCGTGGAAGACGCTCCAACTCAAACCATCGATTTTGTAGGACCATTGTTTTTCCGATTTTATTGTCATATTATTATTGAATGGTCACCAAGTCCTACAAATGTAGTGCTACGTTTTCCTAGTCCTACGCTTGGAAGTGTTCGATTCCACGGCACTACATTACTTACCTCTTTGAGAATATGCAAATGGGAAAAACTTAGGCGTCTTGTGGAACTGAACGAACTCACGAAAAATCAGCCTGTTATTAATCACTTAAAAAAACAGGCGGGGGCTGCTGGACCACAATGTGTAGGGTTTGTCAAGCACCCCTAGGTGTGTTGCCAGGCCAGGGAATCTAGCTAAAGTTCTACAAGGCTGGCATATCCTTAAGCCTTGAATTATAATAAAAAGCATAAGCTGTTTAACCTACAGACATACAATTAAGTAGATCAGTTGTCAAGAACTCTTTTTGGTAACTGAACTGGTTATTAAAGTTTCATTTTACAAAGACAAACTCTTGATTGAAAATAAAATAAAAATACAATTTTTTTTATGTATTTCTCTCGACATTGTGCTGAAGTTGACCATTTTAGTTGTGCATTTTATTTGTAAATTTTAATTAAGTCTGCCTTCAAAGTTGGGTTTTCATTTTGACTTGACTGTTATTCTTTTTACTTTTTACAGAGCTTGCTTTGGTTAAGCACATCTCCCTTTCACTAAATGTGGATTTTGAAAAGAAAGTACTGAATGGTTTTGCTGTTCTTACTGTAGATATTATAGAAGATACTAGTGAAGTGGTAAGCAATTTAATATTTAGATGTGTTTTGTTTAAATGATCTAGTACTGTTTTTATTTTCTTTAATTGTTATCACCTTCTAATTCTTATCAATCCTTATTTATCTCTTTCGGATTTCTTCTTTGCATTGGCGGCGCTATACGTAGTGTGGGCTGATAGCCAAAGAACAACATCTTTATCTTTACATAGTATAAGGTCGCTTTTTTCCTGTCTGTCCTGAATTTTTAGTGTATCCTCGGCCTCCTTCTCCTAAACCACGCAACGGATTTTGATACGGTTTATTACTCACTTAGAGATTTTTTGGGATGGTTTTACATTGGAATACGGGATACCGGTGCAAAGCAGGGGCAGGTCGCTGTTTTAAATTAATGGAAAAGCTTTTTGCGAGGGCCCCACATCAAGCGCGAGGCCCTCGGCGGTTGCCGACGTCACCAACGCCTAACGCCGCCATTGCTACTTTCCGAATATTTTAAAGTTTTCATAATTTTGGCTTGAAATTCACTTAAAACCAATTTTTTATGGTGGCACAGTAAAGTTTATAAATTCGGCAATAAATGATTTATATCGAAATATAAGTGCACCTAGCACTAATCTTCTCGATGCACCTTAACTCAGTGCGTCTCTTTCCAACTTGCCCAGTGGAAGAGAGACGGACTGAGTTATTATGTATTAATGAATATCACTGATTTTCCACTGTTTTTGCTACACTCTTGCTCTTTGTCTGTCCCTAAAATGATACTCCTTTCATCCGCTCAAAGGTGAACTGGAAGAGATCCTATAAAGGGATAAGTTTCCCTTTGTATATCACTGTATCTCTTTTGTTTGTAAATTTTTTTTGTAAGTGCAATAAATAACTGCATACATGTACAAATAGTCGACCAAGAAATTGCTTGACCACTTTTGAACCTTATCACTCTATAATACGGTCGAAAAGTGGTCAAGCAATTTCTTGGTCGACTATACATACTATTTAAGGTACATTTTGGCAAGTATGTGAGTTTATGGTAACACTATAAAAAACAAATAATATTATGCCATTGATATTAACATAAACAGCTCAAGATAAATTGTTAAGCCTATTTTTTCATGATTGGCAGTCTTATCATTTTACTCTCTTATGTATTGTATCCATTTGATTGACATTATCATCTCAAGTATTAGTTTCCCAACTTTATTACTTATCATATCAAACATGATAAATTTATAACAAATGACAGCCAAATCTATTGATGATGATGATGATGAATTCCTGTTATCCCTCAACAGGGACATAAGGCTCGTAGTAGGGACTTCCATGCGTTGCGGTCTTGCGCAGTAGCTTCTAGGTCTTGCCAGTTGCGACCTATTGAAGAGGTTTCTTTCTCGACCGATCGTCTCCAGGTCATACGAGGTCGGCCAGGTTTTCTACTACCAGCCGCTTGCCATTTTAATGCTAACTAAATCTATTTATTCTAATAATTTTCAGATCCTAGATGCCAGTAATTTGACCATTGAGTCAGTAGAGCTAGATGATGCTACACCGCTGGAGTACTCTCTGAATGACCCAATACCTAACTACGGCTCTAAATTCACAATAACTTTACCCAATACCTCTTCAAGTGGAGAAACGTAAGTATTAACGTAATAAGGCTTGAGATTCAAGTTGCATCATAGAATAATACCATGACTTTCTTTTGTTTTTTGATAATGATAGAATCAAGCATAAAAATAGTATTTTATGTCTTTAAAAGTAATGACAAGAACAACCCGATGGATTGTACGATGTCTGTAACGTATACGGGCTTTCTGTACGAACCTGTCGTACAACCATTGCGAGCTAATGAGGGGGAATCAAGTAAACATGAAGGAAGTTGCGTTTGTAGCGAAAGTCATATAATAGCGAAGAATAGCGACGGAGAGATTAATTGTGGGTGTTCAGTAGAACAATACCGACAAAGGTATTTATTTTTAGTATGTGCACTAGGGGAAATAAATTCACGTACCACCTTAGAACCCTGTCGCAATGACGCGACGCGTTAAACGCCACGCTGTGGCATTCAAATGTCATGCGTATGTCTCTTCGACTGGGTTTTACGGTGGTAAGTGTTTGGATTTCCTTGACTGTACAGTTGTAAAATACCTAGTTAGTTTTGGAGTAGTTTATATTCGTGTGCTTGATTATATCATTATAAACGTACCTTATAGGTAATGGACTCCAAGCTTTACATGATCGTGCGATTTGAATCTTAACTCATACAAATATAAATTATAATTTATAATTCCATGATCCATTAGCAGCCAGTATCAATGTAAAATATCATATTTTATCATTGTCACTTCTCATATACTTATCTGTATATTTTTTAGATAGTTTAGTTATAAATAGTTTTGATATTGAGTTGACTATATTTTCTATTTCTAGTGCACTGTACCTAATTAAAAACAGTGTTTTAAAACACGGAAGAAAGGTTATTTTTTATTCTTATCTACGTCGCTGTCGCCTTTTTTATTTTTAACCCCTGACCCAACGCAAAGGAACATATGCTTCAGATCCGATGAACTAATTTAAATGAAATTTAAATGCAGCACGGCTCCGGAGACACACCCGTGCACAGACCGGTTATATATACATATATGTTGAGATGCCACATCGCTTGCGTTGCGTGAACGTAGCGCAGTGCAACGAAGCGAGCTGGAGCCGTGCTGCATACTTATCCGGTGTGGCCTGGTCTTTGCCTACCAGCTGTTAAATTTTCAAACATTTCATACGGGACATCTTCAAAAAGACAAAATCATCGTCTAAAATTTACTTATAGCAGCCATATTTAACTTTGAAAAAAGGACTTGCAATCAAGTTTTATTTACTTCACTTTGTTATCAAGTAAGTACATTGTTGTAGGTTAAAAATCAAGGTGAAATATGTGACGTCTCCGTCTGCGTCGGCGCTGCAGTGGCTCGAGCCGAGCCAGACCTCCGGCAAGAAACATCCCTACCTGTTTAGCCAATGCCAGGTAAATGGTTCAAATACTTTGACCGTGTTTGTTATCTTTTTATTATATCATCACTGAATAACCTTAATACTTCTCACTGAGTTACGGTACATGGCCGCAACTCAACACGGCATTTGCGGCTTCAAAAAACAGCTGCTGTCCTTTGAACCCGGAAATGCTGTGTTGTTGAAGAATTGATACATATTTGGTTAAGTGTGATACATTAAAGCGCTGCGTCTTACTTTTGCGCACATGTATCGCAACTCAGTGTGACACTGTATACATAGAAGTCTTTGATTAAAAAAATAAGCAGTGACTTAGACATCATCTAAACTGTTCAAAAGCAGTGGAAGATAAATATAATATGTATTTTTAAATAGGTAATTCAGATTATTTTAAACCTTTATTATCTGAAATAAATAATTTTTTTATGCATTACTACAGGGTTGCTTTTACAAACTTCCTGTGATCTACAAAAACGATGACCAAATCCAATTTTTTAAAGCGTCTTCTGTTTCCCGTTGCGACTTGCTAGCGAGACAAATTGTTTTCGATTTACGTTTTAAATATTTAAAAAATGCATGGAAAAACCGACTCTTAAACGCTTCACAGCCGATCCACGCTCGCTCCATTCTCCCCTGCCAAGATACGCCAGCGGTGAAGTTTACCTACGACGCTGAGCTGGCAGCCCCCGAAGAGTTCACAGTGCTGATGAGCGCGCTCCGGGGCGAGCTCAAGGCCGGCAAAACTTCGTTCCGGCAACCCGTGCCGATCCCCTCCTACCTGCTGGCCCTTGCTGTGGGAGTGCTGGAGTCCAGGCAACTCGGGCCCAGGTAAGATATATATAGTGTAAGAGCCCACCGTAAAATTCTGCACCAATCTGTTTTTTGATCGAAATGTGATTTTAAAAAAAGGTTACTAAGGGGTCATACAACGTGACAGGCAAATCTTGCCGCAAGTACAGTATTACCAAAAATATATTGTGCCACGATGTACCTGCGCAGTAGACCAAATTTAGTAGCGCGAGAAATTTCGATCTACCAATGATAAAGTAGAATTTTACGCGCGCTAAACTCTTGCGCTGTTATTGGTCTATCGATTTCGGAGCAATATGGCGGCAGCCCGTGCGCCCCAGTGTACAAATTGTGTAAGCGGGACAAAGCTAAGAATTCATAGCAAGCAATACTCTGCTAGTTGCGCTTGCAAATAAAGTACAATATGGATTATTCGCACGTTCGATTACTGTCGGAAACCGGTCTGCGCTTCTCTGCGCAAACGAATACTGCTGATGCTCTATATATTTTTGGTAGAACTGTATCTTTAGTATAATTGCAAGAAACATAATTAATTGTTTTAACAAGTACTATACTATTAGTAAGTTACGCCAGGCGTGGCTTACTTCGCGAAGCTACAAGAATATCGGCGCCCCACGGCACGGGCATGATGGCTAAAATTCGTCTGTTATCAAAATCGTAAGAACCAGTCAAAAGAAGAAAAACCGTATTTTTAGTCTTTGTCTATGATGACTTTTTATTAAAATATCACGAATTGAAAACCGCGAAAACTCTCCATATAAAATGGCTGCTAAGATGATTATGATTATGACGTCACGTCTGGGTCAAATTGTTTTATTTCTTATCAGTGTTCTAAGTAGTATATTTTGAAACGAAAAAATTTTAGTTTTTTTTTCTCTACTTTCATAGTTTTAAAACGCTATAGTAATATACGTATTTTTTAATTTTTTTTGGTGGATATTATTTAAAAATGATGTTCTACATTGATTTTACACTTTCATGCCATTTGGTTTGAGGTGTCATCTACCAAATTGTGTTGCGGCGCGTGCGAATGAATACTAGTTAAACGATAGACAGAGAGGCTGTTAACGAGTGGACTGTATAAACTGCGCTTGGTGCTACGCTATGATGGAAACACAACTTACAGAGTTTTAACAGGCTTTTATTCAGCACTAATACACGTACACTCCGCCTTATGGGAACCTGACAGACCAACTGACGGGCGGAGTGGAAAACAAAACTATATCAATTCAAAAGTATTAACATTTTTAAAGAATATTAATTTAAAGGAGGCCGTGTGGCAGTCAGTCGCCAACATACCGGACCCCCAGTGGGACACTAAGAACCAGTGGCGACTGGCTGCGGCTCAGCCTCCACAAAAAATAGTTTACGGACTGGCCGGCGTAGTGTTCCGCCTCTAGTGCGCACGTCCACTACGCGGACCACTTCGACTGGACCTCGGTAGGCCTTAACTGCCCTCCCCAGAGGCCAGAGACCGCGAGGGAGAGTAGAGTCCGCGATAAGCACCACGTCACCCTCGCTCACTGTTGGCGCGTCATTGGCCGGTCTCCTGGGTCGTAGAGTTAGCAGGCACTCGGCAACCACCGTGTCCAAACATGGTCAGTAAGGCGTAGTACTCTCCGCCAGTCGCAGTGGCGACCTCTATAAACGACTCACTGTGCATCGCTCGTTGTTCACCGCCGACAAAGTTTGTTAAACTCATGGTTGCTGCGTCTGACGATAGTGAAGTAACCATTTCAAGGTGTAGTGCTCTAGTTACCAGGCACGTGTAAAGGGCAACGTAGCGCTTTTCTTGACGTCGACCTACACTATGGTCAACGGCCCAAAATAGTCGAGGCCCACATGAGTAAATGGCCGTTTGTGATGATCAAGTCGCTCTGGAGGTAGGTTGCCCAACTGTGGTTTGAATATTTGACCCTTCCATCTTCTGCGCTGCAAACGGGTTTTTGCGACGCTACGGATAGTATTTATTGCTCTTGGTATCCAAAAACTTTGCCTTAGTTTATTTAAAACGAGCTCATTAAACGAATGCAACGCCTTAATGTGCTGGTCAAGGGTCGGTAGCCGTACAATGTGGTGGCGGCCATCCAAAATGATAGGTGCTTTTGCATTTTCAGTCGCTCTTGAAGCAGAGTTCTTACGCGTGTCCAGTCTGAGCGAACCATTTTCATCGAGCACCGGCACAAGCGCGGCGATACGCCGCCTGTTTTTGGACACGGGCTGCATCGCTCTTAATGCTTTTAATTCTTTGGGAAAGCTTTCTAGTTGAGCTCGTTGAATCTTCTCGGCCGTTACGAAGTCCGATGCGCGAAGTTGGGAGGGCGACGTGGCGCCATCTGTGTACAAAATAGACTCTGTAGTTACTGTTTGTGACACTTTCAAACGAAAAATACGCGCGCCCTGGAAAACACGGGCGGTGGCGCGTAGCAAACGCAACCACGAACTAAACCGAATTACGTTAGGTACAGGCGGGTCGAGTAATGGGACGTCGACGAGCAGCCCCACAGAATCCGACTTAAGTTCGGAGTCTAGTGAAGTCTCGTCCACGTCTGACGCCGGCTCTGTCGGCCAGGTATGCGTTGGGTCTATTAGGAACGATGGACCACAAAACCATCTGTGAGACGGAGTCAAATTAAGTTTTTTGGGCTTTGTGGCATCATCAGCGACGTTGAGAGAGGTAGGGATCCACCTCCAGTTGGAAGGATTAGTGGTTTCCAGTATCTCTCCCAACCTGTGAGCTACGAAGGGTTTAAAAGTCCGAGCGTCACTCCGGATCCACTTAAGGACAGTGGTAGAGTCCGTCCAAAAAGTGGCTGCGGAGGGTCTCAGACGATGAGCGTGTAGAACTGTTTGTGCGAACCGTGCCGCGATAAGTGCCGCTTGTAGCGCCAAACGGGGAATAGAAAGTGGTTTCTGTGGTGCGACTCGTGCTTTGCTACCAATGAGAGCCGTAGACATTAAGCCGTCATCGCAGCTGAAACGCCAATAAGCACCGGCACAAGCGTAGCGATTTATCAAGGGCTCGGTCGATAAGTGAAGCACAGAAAGAAAGCTCAATGAGTCTTGGAACGGGTTCCACTTGACGCCTAACACGCTGACTTCATTGTTGGGTGGCAGATTAACGTCAGAGTTGGCATGGCTCCTTAGCTCTTTCGAGACGAGTGAGAGTGCCACGGGTTCGTTTATGGTATCGATGTCGGACTGACTTTTTATACGAGCGTCTAAGTCGTCACAGACGTAATTAACAAAGTCGAGTTTCTCAGCTGAGACTGAAAATGCACCGTGAGCCACCCAGCCTAATAAACATTTAGAAGCCACGGGTTCGTTCTTCTTTCCGCAGCGAGTTTCGCGGCTCAAAGATAAATGCCAGTCTGGGGCACCAATGAGGACGGTCGGCGGCGTGTTACTGTACGAAAGTTCGTCGGATAAATCTGACAGATGGCTGTAGTCCGTAAAATTGATAGAATGCGGATTCTGTACACGCAATCCCAGGGGTGTGATAGCTCGCGCGTTCTCTACCAGGTAGCGCTCCGATTGGTTACGTCCTCGAATATAAAAGTTTACGTAACCTACGTCCACCGCTTTCGTCATACCACCTACGCCTTCGATTCGAAGACGTTCCTGATGGGTTGGTTTGGCTCCGATGCGCGCTGCTACTTCACCGTCGATCAGCGTTGCCGTACTACCTTCGTCGAGTAGCGCCGTAGTCTCGTACTCGCCGTCCGGGCCCTCCAACACTATCGGAAGTACTTTCAACAAGCCACGTGGGGGCGAAGTTGCATGTGACGACCCTGTCAAATTCAGTAAGACATCGGACGTGTTCGTAACTTTGACAAAGTCGTCAGTACAAATGTTGGGGTCGCGGTCGGCAGAAACGGTCACGCTATCAGTAGAAGTTTGAGCGGTGTTACACTGGGTTCTAGAATTTAAATTATCGCTAGTGGAAGTAGCGGTCGACGTCCCATGCAGGAGCGAGTTATGACGTCTAGTGCATCCGTTAACTCCGCAATTCTTAAAACGACAATTGCTCCACGTATGTGGGTTCGATTTTAAACAACGGTAGCAAACTTTAGCCTCTCGAACCCAACGCCATCTGTCCTCCACGTTAAGCGCTAAGAAGGGCTTGCATAGTTTTATTCTGTGCCCTTGTTTACAATAAACACATTCGAGTTCTTTATTACTAGAGCATGTGCTCGTAGCATGTACAGTTTCTTTTTTTATAAAAGGTTTCCAAAAATGAGAAGAATTGTGCGAATTCACAACGTTATCGGAAATAAAACTGTATTTCATTTGTTTATCGGCCTCGATAAGCAAAAACCGTGACAGTAATTCTAATTTTGAAACGTTTTGTTCGATGGGCATGTGAATCGCGGCAAAGTCTGTGAAACGAGCTCGAGTATGTTCGCTTAGCTTAAGCAAAATGCACCGAAAAAGCTCCGGTGAGTATAAATAATCGTTCTGGTTTAGTAGTCTGATAGTCGTAACAAAGTTACGTAATTTATTCGCCATAGCATTTAATTGTTCAGGAGAACTTAACTTAGTGCTGCTGCGTAGCTCGGCGACCTCGCGGGCCACTAGGACTTCCGGGCGGCCGTAGGTCTGCTCCAGGGCGTCGACGACGTCCTGGGGGTCGAGCGCTGTCCACAGCAGCGACGCCACGGACTGGTACGCTGGGCCACGAATGGCGTTGCTTAATCGTGTTAGGTTCTCTGCTGGGGTAAAATTGGCTTTAGTACGGTTGTAAATAGATTTAAAAGCTATCCATTGACTTATGTCGCCTGAGAAAGAAACGAGCTCGGGTTTCTTTGGACGGCCCGACAGGGCAGTAATGGCGTGAGCAAGTTGAGCTATGGGGTCTGCTGAAATATGTTCAGTTAGTTGACGTTGTGTCGTAGTGACGTTGCCGTCGCCGATGACGTGTGTGGGGTTCAAACGGTCTGCATGATTGACGCTTGGTGCAACGAACGGTACCGCGTTGGCGGGGACGACCGACTGTAAACGAACGTCTTGGGTGTTACCCAAGGTGACAGTCGGTGCCTCGCCAGGTGTGTTCGCCTGAGCCACCATGGTCATGTTTGCATTTTGTTCATAAACCCACGATAATGTCCGTTTTTCGGTGTTACAATCCGAAAAATGTGAACCACGAGAAACAGCTGACTTATCTTTAGCTTCCAAAGCGGCGAGTTTTGCTTGAAGCTCCATCTGTTCGGCCTCGGACTCCAAACAAGCGAGATCGCGCTCGCGCTGTGTCTGCTGGCGCTCGCGTTCCGCCTGCTGGCGCTCGCGTTCCGCCCGCTGGCGCTCGCGTTCCGCCTGCTGGTGCGCAAGCTCACGCTCGCGCTGCACGCGGCGTCGCAAGGCGTCAGCTTCGACGGCCAGTTTCTGGGCGCGGACAGTCGCAGACGAGCGCGAAGACTGCGTGCGCTCGCTGACAGACTGTTTACTGCACATACTTTGAGGGCTTTGAAATGTTTGGGCATTGCCTTCGTGGGGCGGGATAGACCGGGCACTGGGGCGGTTGGCGGGACACGGATGTACCTCGCCGGGAGGAGCGTTGCCCGAAGGTTGTGTGCCCGAGCTATCTGGCATTGCCGAAACACTCCCGGGAGTTGCGACTGAAGCCGGCCGGACGCTGCGCGGTGATCGCTCGAGGCGGTTGCGCTGCGTCCGCTCGCCTTCAGTATCTGCCAGGTTCGCTACGGATTTACTTTTGCTGCGTGTTTCCACCATAGCGTAGAATCGTGAAAAACGGGAACAAATTTGGAAGTGGTTTTTTTTTTACGGTGAGATAGGACCAAAATGTTAACGAGTGGACTGTATAAACTGCGCTTGGTGCTACGCTATGATGGAAACACAACTTACAGAGTTTTAACAGGCTTTTATTCAGCACTAATACACGTACACTCCGCCTTATGGGAACCTGACAGACCAACTGACGGGCGGAGTGGAAAACAAAACTATATCAATTCAAAAGTATTAACATTTTTAAAGAATATTAATTTAAAGGAGGCCGTGTGGCAGTCAGTCGCCAACAGAGGCAAACAGTAGGATGCTCCTCATAACTAAACGCCGTTTTTGTTGAAAGTAAAACTTCTATTTCTATGGTTAAACATTACTTGTAACAGAAATTATGTGTTTGCTATTTATGCATTTTTGCTTTGGGTAGGGAGGTATGCTTGTATAATTTATCTGACCGAGATCCCCAGAATGTGTAACTAATCCATTCACAGATGAAAAAGGTGTTGGTTCGTTTGAGACCAACTAAACGACTGGATGAAATCTTTTAGTATCGTCTAACATATTGTACTCTTACACATCTAACTTAGGATATTTAATATTTTAGATCCATAGTATGGTCAGAAAAGGAAGAGATCGAACGAAGCGCGTGGGAGTTCGCAGAGACTGAGAAATACCTGCAGGCGGCAGAGAAACTGTGTGGCCAGTACGTCTGGACACAGTACGATCTGTTGGTGTTGCCACCTTCGTTCCCCTACGGAGGCATGGAGAATCCTTGCCTAACGTTTGTCACGCCAACATTGCTGGTAAGTTTTTTTTGTCAATGACGTTTCCTTGACACTGGATGCTTTGTAACTGTGTGCCATTTTTTTTTAATATCAGCTCGGAGAGAAAAGCGTTCCGCTTTCCACATTATTTGCAAGTTTTGATATGGTTTCGCTTTTGATCAAAAAAACTAGCTGACCGACGATGAATATACCTCGACACTTAATGTCGTTATGACTCTTCATAATGCCAAAGCCATCACTAATTGCGACAGGGTTCTACACTGCCCTAGGAATCAGTTTGATTGACTGTATTTCATTTTTAGCCTACAACTTAATAAAATGCTATTTGAATAAGTTTTATGATCATCTTAATATTTTTTTTTTAACAATCTGTAAATTTCCGGTGTAGGTTAAAAAACGTTTTAGATTTAATTGAATATGAACTACTACGTGGCAAAACAGCTGACTGAAACCATCCCTAAGTAGTAAGAATTTTTTTTTTGTGTATGGTTTTCGATACGTTTTTTTCCCGACTGACGCCTGAAGGGAAGGTTATGTTTTTAATGTGTTTCAGTATGAATGTGTTTTTATTCATTCTTAAGGTCAATTTCTACATTTAATATGAGTTGAAAATCGTTTTGTCACAAAGAAAGAAAGAAAGAAACATTTAAAAGCACTTTCGGTTTATATTTCTATTTTGTGTGATTGCATTTCAAAAGCAAGCATGTTGTGGTATTAAGGATTTTGTTACAGCCATGTGTTAGACGTGGCGCTGTGTCAGAGGTGAACCGATTTATTATTTCGTAGTTATTCGATACCGTGCATGACTATTAGGAATTTAGTAATGATAGAGTTGAGCGCTGTTGTTAAAGTTGATGGTTTCCGATTTCTCGACTATCTACTTTCTTAAACAACGCTGCCTATTGTTAGAGATGCGACTACGTTTCAGCCCCACGAAAACGTTTCATATTAAATGGCTACAAAGATATGACGTCACGCCTTCGTCACGCCAATGTTTTATTGCTGTAAATGTGAGTGTGCATCTAAATCACGTTTATTAAAATTATAACAGCGTTTATTACCTCCATAATAATAAAATAATTGTTGTATTTTTATCAGGTTTCTTAAACATATGTTTTGAAACAAAAAAACAAGAATTTTCTTAAATTCCTTACTTTTAAATCGCTATAGTTCCCATAATATATGTATTTTTTACTATTATTTTTTGTGGACACTTTCACACCATTAGATTTATATCACATAACTGCCCCGTCTTGTAACGTATCGCCACCACAGAATATCAATTACATAGTTTTTGTAAAAAAAAAGTTATTCCGTAAAAATGCATAGTTCCCGCGGGATAGCCACAAATGAATAATACGCGCACAAAGTCGCGGGCAACAGCTTGTTAAACAAATATGTCAAACTTTCAACTAGTTAGCAATATTGGGTAGTCATGGTCATTGTTTTTGGTAATGCCATTGTTTTAAAGTAATGTTACGTGCTTATCTAAGTTAGTAGCGCTGTTTAGATGTATTTCCATTGTTCGTAGTAATGTTAATAAGATTTACTCTTTTGTTTTGTAGGTACTTTTTTCGCCAATCCGTACACTAGTATTTTCATAAATATCCGAGTATGGTTCAAGTCAAATATTTATCGAACTAATTATTGTTGACCGCTTAAGCCCATTCCATTCGTATTCATTAATTTTATTATATGTAGACAGTACAGACATATACGCATGAAATTAGTAACTTAGTGCAAGAGCAAAGTGATATGAATAAAAATTTTCATTCCTTCCGCAATGCTGAACAATTCTCTTAAAACTATTACTTCTCACAAACTTACACATTCGCCCTCCGCCCAATGAAGAAACTTTAGAGCCCTCCGATCACACGAATATTATAAAGCTGTAAGTTTTTGTAAGATTTTTGCAACTTCTTCATGCTAAAACAGCTGGACGGATTTGGATGACATTTAGAACAGAGATAGCTTATACCCTGGTTTACCACATAGTATACTTTTTATTCCGTGAAAATGACATAAAAATGACTAGCTCCCGCGGGATTATACGCGAAGTCGCGCAACATCTGTCAGTAATGTCAGAATCAATATAAAACAGGCCATTTCTTATTTATTTGGGGCATTTGCCGCCTTCCTGAAGGGGACTGATTGCCCACTTTGTAAAACACCTGCATCAGTGTCACCTCACGTCTTATGCTACTTACTTTACCTTCAGGCGGGTGACAGAAGCCAAGCGGACGTGATAGTCCACGAGATCATGCACAGCTGGACGGGCAACCTGGTCACGAACAGGAACTTCGAGCACTTCTGGCTGAACGAGGGCTTCACGGTGTTCCTGGAGCGCAAGGTCGGCGCCTCACTCATCGCCGACGCCGCCGAGGCCAAGCGCAGCAGGGACTTCCACAGTCTGCTGGGGCTGCAGGAGCTGAGTGAGACGGTGAGCCACTGGTTTTTACAGACTTATTTAAGCTGCAATACGGTATTCCACTTAAAAATCTAATGGTATAAACATATTTAAACATATTTATGTCCAAAGAAGTACGTAAAAAACCCGTTTTTAGAACCGTAGAGCGTTTTCATTTTATTACTCGTGATATTTCGAAAAATAACGATCGTAAAAGAAAACTAAAAACACAGTTTTTCCTCTTTTAACCAACTCTATCCATTTTGGAAATAAAAAAGTCATTAGAATACCGTATTGTAGCGACGCGATAACATACCCTCACGTCAGCATTCCGTGCCCGTACAGCCGCGCTTATTTAGTGTCCACCTGCCACCCCTATGTGCCGGAACACAACAGTGCGAGCACTGCTCCTTAGCGGCTGGATTAGCGAGCAAAATGTTGTTAGCGGTCCGGAGAGTCCTTACAAAAGTTCCTACCACCCGCATTTTCATTTTATACCTGACTTCTATATTCCAAACCGGTGGTAAATTGTATAACATTTACAAGTGCTTCCTTTAAGCCTTATCTGAATAAAGATATTTTGACGACCGGATAGCCTAGTGGTTAGTGGCCCTGACTACTGAGCTTGAGGTTCTGAGTTCGATTAACGGGAGGGGCAAATGTTTGTATGATAAATAAGAATGTTTGTACCAGAGTCGTGGATATTATATTATATGTATTTAAGTATCTATTTATCTAAATACCTAAGTATTTATATCCATTGTAGTACTCTTAACACAAGCAGCTTTATTTGCTTACTTTGAGACTAGGCCAATTGCTGTTAACTTATATTTATAATTTTAACTTTGACTTAGACATTCTAATATCAAACTGATGCCAACAACATTCCAGGTCAACGATCACCTTGGCGCGAGTAATCCTCTATCCCAGCTCGTTGTCAACCTAACAGGCGTTCATCCAGACGATGCCTTCTCAAGAGTACCTTACGAGAAGGGCTCTCTCTTCCTACGACACTTGGAAGATCTATCCGGCGGGCCTGGTAAGCGAATCTAAAGTATCTAAACTATATCAACTTCCAGGTCAACGATGATCTGAAACCGACCAATCCGCTGACTCGGCTGGTAGTAGACCTGAAGGGGGTACACCCCGACGACGCGTTCTCCACGGTCCCGTACGAGAAAGGGTCGCTTTTCTTGAGATACTTAGAGGATCTTCTTGGCGGGCCTGGTAAGAAATTGAGGATAGAATTCTAAATTAGAAAGAGCAGTGTGATTTGGCTTGAATAAAGGGACAAAAAAAGAATACTTTATTTGACTTTCACGTTGATCCGTCCATCAGATATTAATCAAATAGTATCTCAGCAAAAAAATACTATTATTAGTTCAAACAAATAAGGATACCAAAAGTTCTATCTGCGCCTCAAAACGAGGCTTTACTTGAGATACTATTCATATATACATATTCCTTCTAGTAGCGAACTGTCGTACTCTTTGATTCAGATAATGTCTCGTATAGAGGCGAAACGCGCGTAGATTATGCAGTTTTAGTGTTTAATGGTGGTGGTTTATAGTTAAGTCTGTGTGATGTATGTTGTTTCGTGTGGAAGCGGAGAAGGGTGGATTTTTGCATGAATAATATGTGTATCGCACAGACGCAGCTGCTTTACAGAGTATCAAATAAGGAGTAGGAGTAGCAGTTTGTTGAAATGGGCCTTCGTAAAGTAACGCCTGGATTTATTAATTACTAGCTTTTGCCCGCGGCTTCGCACGCGTTAAATTCTCTATTATATTAAGCATGTTATTATACATATAAACTTTCCTCTTAAATCACTCTATCTATTAAAAAAAACCGCATCAAAATCCGTTGTGTAGTTTTAAAGATCTAAGCATACATACAGACAGACGCGGGAAGCGACTTTGCTTTATACTATGTAGTGATAAGAGCAAGAACTGGTTAGATGATGGCTATAATTTTTGATCAAATTCAACTCGTTCATTGTTTGCAGAGGTGTTCGACGACTTCCTGCGGTCTTACCTGAACAAGTATGCTCGCAAGTCACTGGACACGGACCAGTTCAAGGCCTACCTGCTGGAGTACTTCAAGGACAACGAACAGCTGAAGGCTGTGAACTGGGACTCCTGGCTGTACAGCAGTGGCATGCCCCCCATCATACCAGAGTGAGTGTCATTTTGTACAGGCTAGTGTTAAATATGACGCACCTTAAGAATTAAAGCGACTCAATTCTGTATATGATGGTCCGATGACCTCATACAGGTGGCAAGAAGGCGCTGGCTGCATGCCGCTTCCAACCGGTCACTTTGGAAATCCATGGAGGAGGCCTATGTTCAACAGTGGACTTCTTGTGGCTGAGATGATGATGATGATAAATTCTGTATATGACATTTCCCAAAATTAAACCCCTAAATCTATTAATTAAGGTGATATTTATGGACATGTATTATTCAGAAATGGGTCGCTTTAATTCTAAAGGTGCGATGAGTGTACAGGCACCACAAGCCAAGGGCATAGCTATTTATGCACCATAGGAAGTCAAACAAACAAGTAGTTGATCTGATAGTAAGTGATCACCACCGCCCATAGACACCCGTAACACCAAAGGGATTGCAGATGGAATAACTCTTGTGCCAGTAATTGTACCTGCTGTCTTGCTCTCCACGCTGGAACACAACAGTGCAAGCAGTGCTGCTTAGCGGCAGGATTAGCGAGCTACCGCAGTATCAGCCGTATCAATGATACGGGGCTCCCGAGCTACAGAGGCCCCGCCTTGTAGAACCATAAAATCATTACCGCCATTAGGGCTTTGCCGCCGTCGGGTAGAAGGGCCCCCGACCAATTTTGATACAGGGCTTGTCCAGGGCAAGCTACGCCACTGCCACAAACAAATTAAAACCTATTTCCAGTGATTTTACTTAAAACTTGGTACTTATATATAGATCTGATGGCATTGGCTAAGGAAAGGAAAAGGAGGATCAGTGATCTTCTTAGGTTTGCTGATTGCCGTGGGTAGAGGTCAAACACTTACCATCATACCCATATGCTCGTTTTCCTCCCTTTTATTTTATCAAAATTATCATAACTTGACTGAAAATTAAAATGTATGTTTGCTAAATTTCAGCTACGACACTTCAATGACGAAAGCCATCACTACTCTTTTGGCCAAAATCGAACAGGGCGAGGCCACACTGTCATATGATGACGTCAGAGCGTTCACGCCTCATCAAATGATCAATCTCCTTCAAGAGCTGATCGAAAAAGAAGCGATGCCGATTGAGAAACTAAATACCTTAGGAGCAGCATACAAAATTGATAGCAGCTCCAACTCAGAAATACTTTACAGGTGGCTACGGCTTACTGTCAGGAGTAGAGACCTAACAAAACTACAGGATGTATTTAATTTCGTAAACAACCAGGGTCGCATGAAGTACGTGCGACCTATTTACAGAGACCTGTATGCTTGGGAGGACGTAAGGCAACAGGCCATAGACAATTTCCTTGAAAACGAAAAGTATATGATGCACGTGTCAGCCTACACGCTGAGAAAAGACTTGCATCTCAGCGAATAATAGTATTGCAATATTTTTTTATTCTTACATTGTTGTAAGCTGATTCTATATTTTTTTACCTATTTTCGTTGATTAGGTAGTAGATGTGAATAAAATGATGTTTCAATATAGCTAGTTGTTTATTTTTACACACTGTTATTTAACTTGCTTCGTTTGTTGTATGTCTTGACTCTGGTTTAAATCTTCGAAGTCTGCTGAGTCCTATCAAAAAATATCTGAACACGACCTAACGCATTTGACAATAGAATCGATTTCAGATATTTTGACCACTTTCAAAATCCACGTCTGTATGTCGGGAGCACATACTACTAAGAAATACGGTCGGGATTTAGTCTGGGAGGCAGTGTAGAACATTTGCATGGAAGTTTACTTCAACCTAATATAAGTTCTGGTAGGCTCAAAAATCAAAACCTTTGATAGTCGTCTTGCAGTCTTAAATGGAAATCATTAAAACTATAAATCAAAGTATAAATCAGATAGACTGGTCACAGTTTCTAAAACTCCCAGTAGAACTTTTTCACAATGAATACCTCCATGATCTTTGCAAGTATATTGGCCATGCCAAGTGAAAAGGTTGGTTGTGCCAACGACAACGACGGATAACAAATACTTTCTTGTTCTTCAATTAATTACGCTGAAATGAATAATTAACAATTGTAAATATTTACCTACGTAAAAACAATATTTTTTTCTACATAACAGTGAAAACCGTATCAAAATCCGTTTAGGCCAAAAGTGCAGTTTTATGTAGTTATTGTTCAACTGATAGATACAGAGAGAAACCTTCGCGGCCGGCCTTCTCACATGGTTGTATATTCAAAAACTGCTTTGCCTTTTCAAGAGTGGACATTGTAAGAAAAAAATTTGACATCGAAGTATACTCTATGGCAATTCTAACCTCTAACCTAAAAATATTATAAATAAACAAAATTATCTATAATTTATTTTACAATACCAGCGTTTTACGCCTTGAATTAAATTAAATAAACGATTTACCATGTCCGCAGCAAAAAGAGTCCAGGTAACTGTTCTTCAACTTACTATCAAATGTACGTCTTAACCTCTTAGTTTTTTTTAATAAAGTTAATCTCCTAATTCCAGCAATGGGCTACATTCGCGCGTACTTGGCATATATTCGACTGCAAATGGCAGGACCCCTACGAATCAGCTAACGTTATTAAGAAGTATCTTATGGGACTTCATAAGCCGATTTACCATCCTCTGAACGATTGCGGGGACGTAGTTGTGTGTATAAACAGCAGGAACATAGCGCTGCGGGGCGACGACTGGCGCCAGCGAGCGTACTTCCACCATACGGGGTATCCTGGAGGCGCCAGTTGGACGTTAGCTTGGGAATTGCATAACAAGGACCCTACCATGGTTGGTAATAATAGTTTTTTATAGTTAATACACTATGCGTCATCACTGAATATGTGACCAACATCCTATAGGTTTGGTTCTCCTGCACACAGTTTGGGAAGGTCAGGTGATGGTTGCTCTTGCCTGCATTATAATATCCTGGCCAGCCAATGCTGTAATCCTCGTCAAAAGCATACCCCGAAAGAAGGAAGTGATATGAGGATGCTAAATTATACATAGTTTCAGTTTCTGAAACATGATGGCTTTCTTGCACTAAGTTGTTACTACACTAGGAATTTACCATAGGTCACTCACACATTTCATATCAGGTCACTTATTCAGGTGTCCCAGTGCTTAACAACCCAGGCCCAAATTACAGTTTGTACCGCTTGGTACAAACTGGTATGGTATGTTTTCTGCCCTCAAACCTCAACCAATGGTCATGCTTTTTTTAATTTAGTTGTCACTTTTTAATTTGTAAAATCTCCTAAAATGCAAATATTATAAAATCTATGAGGAATATTTAAAAATCCAAACCTACAAACGTACTTTTAGTAATGTTTTTTATGTAAGCTGTTGTTATATCTTAGGGCTTTATCACAATGGCCCATATGGTTTAGATGGTGGTAAGGCCTGGCACACAATCATGTTTAATTAAAGTCCCTGTATAAGTAAATATAGAAAAAAAAAGAGGTGACTAGCTTTTTAAGAAAAATATTTTGACCACTCACCACTTGCATTTACTTGTTGCAATTATTCACTATCAAATTTAATTTATAAGATAAAAGTAGCCAAGTTGCACAACAACTTGCTCTAGGGGCTATCATTTCACTTTCTGACGCATTATTCATGAACTGGATTATCTCTCTGATCACAATAATGTATCTTATGTGTTGTAGTCTTTAGATATTACATTTCATAATAAATAAAACTATTGACATTAAAAAAGGAAAATTTAGATTCACTGTTTTATAGAGATAAGCATAATAAGTTAATTATAATGAATTAAGTAATTAAAAACAAAATTGTCATTTCAGATTATCAAGAAAGCAGTGTACAGAGCAATGAAAGGTAATCTCCAAAGACGCCATACTATGGAAAGACTCTTCATATACCCTGGTGAAGATATTCCAGCTGATGTTCAACAGAATGTGTCCAACCAGATTCGACAAATTCGCAGAGTTCCAGACAGACTTGATCACATACCCGAGGAAGAAGTGAAGAAATTCCCCAAGGTCATGGAATTCCCTGAAGAGTATGTGCTTAAATAAGTTTTGATTAATTTGTAAATAGCTTAGGATCTAATTGTAGCCAATAAAACAATGTGTTTTAGTTGAATCTGTTTTCTTTTTACAAAAGCTGTGTGATTCAGCATTATAATATCGTTGGTGATTCAGTTACTTTTATATGGAGATTGTAAAAGGTAAAAATTTGTGTAAAAGGTATAAATTTGGTTGGAAATTAAATTTATTTCTTAAACATAAAGTCGTTCTTAACGCCATCTGGGGTCAGGGTACTGCTTGATTGGCATGTAGGAAGGAGTCTCCTCATCGACATCAGCTACGTCAACAAATTTGACAGCGAATCCATCTTCGCTCACCTGTGCGGGAACGTCAGCCACCATGACAGTGTCAATTGATGGGAGGATCAAGTCCAACGGAAGGACAACTGACCCTGGGAGTGGGATGGTCAGGATCTGAATGTCAACTGGGGCATCGGGAGCTTCAGCATTGACGGCTTCGTCGACGAAGTGGACGGCATAAGCTGATGCATCCTCGCTAACTTCCAAGGGTTCGGGGGCTTCGGCGTTAACTGCTTCCTCGACAAAGTTGACAGCATAGGCCGATGCATCCTCACTGACTTCCAAGGGTTCGGGGGCTTCAGCGTTCACAGCTTCCTCGACGAAGTTGACGGCATAGGCTGACGCATCCTCGCTGACTTCCAAGGGTTCGAGGGCTTCAGCGTTCACAGCTTCCTCGACGAAGTTGACGGCATAGGCAGATGCATCCTCGCTAACTTCCAAGGGTTCAGGGGCTTCGGCGTTCACTACTTCCTCAACGATGTTGACGGCATAAGCAGATACATCCTCGCTAGCTTCCAAAGCCTCAGGGGTTTCGGCGTTCACGGCTTCCTCGACGAAGTTGACAGCATAAGCATTGACATCTTCTAAGGGGGCCTCGGCGATTTCAGGGGACTCCACAACCTTAACTTTCAAGGCGACCTCATCCAGAACCTCTTGCGGGACCATCAGAGGCGCGAAGTCGATCGGAGCATATACAGGCTCTTCCTGTATTTGCACAGGTTCGAGCAAGCGAACCGGCTCGGGAAGGGCCGAGGCCAGAGCGAAGAGAGCGATGGCTAGCAGGAACTTCATTTTAACTGAAAAAGTTAAGGGTTTAGATATAACTATTACGTCATCGGAACTTTTGTAATTTCAAAACTAGATTGCGCAGCTGTTACTAGATTAGCTGGTTAGGATAGGATCGCGTATGTCCCTTTTGGTAAGAGATCACTTCTCATCAGGTGGTTAGGAAAGTGTAATGCCATCAGTAATTGCCAAAACTCAATTCCAACTCCGTGAGATAATCGCTACAAAACACAACTGAATAACACTTCGAGTTGAAATGCGCAGTATCTAAATGTAATATGATAACATCGTCTTGCTTTAAAAAATGTACAAGCACTTTTACCATTTACCTAAGTATTCAAAGAGAAAAATCTAGATACTTTAAAATTACAAGCTTTTTAAAACAAATGATAACTAAATTATAAAATAAAATACTCCTCACCTGAAACTTAACTGTTCTAACAACAAAGTTATATCTAATCAAGATACTGGGTTTATATAGGTGGACGCATTCTGTATCTCTTGGAAAAACGATAACTAAATTTATGACTTATCAATTGAAGTCGATTAGTCCACGTACGTTCTGATTTGTTATTAATCACTGTAGCTTAAAGGATTAATATCGAACTATACACCAAAATTCGAATAACTTTGGTTTCATTACAGGAATTTTATTTGCATGGATTCAGACAATTTTAATCTAAACGGTAGATATAAGGCATGCTGGCATGTTTGGTGGTAGTGAAAGGGCAGACTTCTTTTAGGATTAATTCATAGGAATAGGTTAATCTGACTGCCGTCGGCCGTGCTCTATTATAATATAAATTGACACTGCAACTCACTCAATATTGGGCTAAAGTAAACAGAGCGGCACGGACTAAGTATAAATAATAAAGGCGTTATTTTGTATGCGGACAGCGGTTATGACATAATTGACACAAGGATACCTTATCCCTCAGTGCAGCTCCATCTAACTAGGGAAGAACGTACTGCCAAGGCACTGAGGGGCATTGGCACCTCCAAGCCAAGCGTGCCTTTAATCCAAAGTTAGTCCTATAAATGTGAAAGTAATTATACAAGGGACGCATACAAGGCAAGCCGCTAGCCTGTTTGTTACCGACGTGGTGCAAAAGTTCCTAACTCGAAGGCGCAGTCTTTGTATCTATAATTATGAGGTACATTTCATATGATAGAATACTTATATGTATTTCACTAGGGGTTTTTTTTCTATATTAATAAGGATATTAGTGATTACATAAAAATATATTTTTTTAATAGCTTCCTGACGATATACCGCTTGCTATTGCGACGTTTGTTATCGGCAAAAAAACGGAGGGTAATATGCATTGGAGGTTGCATTCGGATTTAAAATATCGCCGAGATTGAATTATACTTTTACCTAGCTAAGTATCTGTGCTCACTCCGTAGTTCCTAGAATAGCTGTGATTAATTATATTTACTAGTGAATTAAATCTTATCATCATTTGGCCTTAGATAATTGTGACGCAGCATAAAATTTTAATAGTTAATCACCCATTAAAAAAAACGAAATTGTGTGGATTTTTACTTTGGATGTTTACAAAGGCTGATCACGGCCGCGGCACCAGTTAATTGCATCCTAACATACTTTATACCGTAGCAATTAAAGTTTACATTTCATTGCTTTAATTTGACTAGTGGGGGGGTTAAGGCGTAAATGGGTGATGAGTTTACTCGTCTCTAGTGGCCCTAGGGCGTCGTTCATAAATTATGTGACGCTCATTAGAGGTTAGGTTAAACCAAACGCGACAGACCGTGTTAAAGGGATAGGAAAAAGCGTGACAAAGGCGGGAGGGGGTCCTGATATGTTAAAACTTGTATGACGTCATCGATAGATGACCCTGGTACGACCGTTTAAAGTATCTACCTCTCTCTGCGGCTCTGGCTAACTATTGTCATAAGAAAAGGGATGCGCATAGAAATAAACTACACTTGTGTGGTCATTTTAGGGCCCCAGAACCTAAGCCCCAAAATTGGTCCGTCTAACCGGATATTTTAACCCCGACGCAACGCAAAGGGATTTTCCCATTTTGAAGCCTGTCTCTGTCTGTCTGTCCATAGCGGTCTCTGGACGCGTAGCACCGAACCAATTACAAAACAGCTGAATCAATCAATCAGGTTACAGTTTTTGACATACGTTGCTTTAAAAAATGTTAGGGTGAATTCGATTTTTTTACTTTGTGTAGTTATTAAACAACTTTTGAAACTAATTACAATTAGTCACTGTAATCTTATGTGGGCTATCTTATCACGGTCCATTAATTTTCCTTGATTAAAGTAAGAGCCAAATCGTTTTTGTCTATAAATACGGACTGATTTACTTCGGTGGATTTTCCAACATAAACAAGTACACTGAGGCAAATGCGTCTATTGAGAACACACAAAAAAGCTAAGTACGGACGCCATCAAATATATTTGACCGGGCAAGGTACTCAAAAACATCTGAAGACGACTCTATTACCAAATGCATTCGGTCGTGTTCAGGTGTTTTTGAACGCCTTGTCCGCTCCGAAATATTTGATAGCGACTGTACAGTCAGTAGCTGAAATATCTACAGTCGAAGAAGGCAAAGAGATTTAAATAAGACTATTATTGTGATTATGATGCGTTGCCATAATGAAAATGAAATTCCTTAGTAACGTATATCTCGAACCAGGAGAATTCAAAGCACTACCATTGCACCACATTATCTACTTTATGGAGCAAGTGCAAAGAAAGAATAAATACACAAAAGATTACATTAGATCAAAATGTATCCGGAACAAACAAAAAACCAGGAATAGCAAAAGAAACACTCATTTGTATTTGAAATCAACATTATATACTTTATTGATATAATTAGGTATACGTCTCTTCCTTTACTTCGATTTGGCAATATAAAAAATAAGGAATACGTTAGACTCGAGATTTTCAATCATGCTACCTAATATAGATCTAGGGTATTTATTATATACATTACATTTTATACAATTTCTATATACGCAATACCTAGTATCTCATTTAATTAGGATAAAAACGAATGACTATAAAAATATACACGGATGTAATAAAATCTGATCCTTAGGTCTAAACGAACCAGGCGCTGATCTGATACATGGAAACTAAATAGCAGAAACGTAACTATGATGTTAAGAAACCTTATTGCCTATGGTCTAGCCACAGCTATAATAATCATAAGAAATCATTGGCGTTACGTACCAGCATATTAGAGGTGACATTCGCTCAATACACGTTAATTTCCAGCGGGACGATTCTCGGTTCATATGAGATTCATCTCGCACAAAAGCAAGTGTTAAATACCTTGGAAATCTGTAATTTTTGATGTATCTCGCACGTGAGATGCATCTCGTATGAACCGAGAATTTGGGTCCAGTTTGATGAACGCTACATGGTCAAGATTTATAGCGACCCCATTTATTTTGTTTGCTTGCAAATTTAAGGGTAGGCAAAGGTCTAAGACAATTCAGCCACGTCTTATGTCAAAAAAGCCTAATATCGCGCACTATAAAAGTGTATAGACATCGTAAACTTTTAGCTTCCCATCTCTAGGTCGGTATTGAAGATTTTGGTTGACATTAGACACATCGGGAAAATGTACGGCATTGTCAACTGCGTTTTTTTGAGAAGGGATGTTGACAGTTGTTATCTCAGTGCATTTCAATTCAATCTTTGTATTATAGCGCCATCGGTACTCTTCATGATACCGCAAATACCGCAATGTTGAGGTTGAAGAAGGTACGCACTTTTAAAGCATTTGAGCATATGATTTATGAACCCAACTAATTTTTTTTCTGGGATGTTAGCTGTCAAAAGCGCATTCCTAAACAACTGTGCTCTCAATGTGCTCCACTATCCAAGATCGCGATAAATCATGATTTTGTAGCGGTCGCCTTTAATTAGAGCAGTAGTTGGACACTCGAAGAGGTCAACAAGTACTGTACAAACAGCAACAAATTTTAACGATCTTTAAAAAGGGAACTGAGAGAAATTGTCTATGCTCGAAAGGGATAGACATGTCAAATTCAAAAAATTACACATTTCTTCCGGGTCCATTTTTTAGTTGTAAAAACTAATTACAGTGGGACACCAGGCAACTATCCCACAAATTTTACAAGTCCTACAATTTTACTTAATTGTAAAGATTTTCATACAAAAATGTGACAAATATGTTAAATTGAAGCACTTGTAAGTTTTATGGTACAGCCCCAGTAGACATGTTTGGTGCTGGATATACATAGATAGATTCCAAACTGGACTTGTAGTGAATTAATGTTAGAAAACAATAGTTGCGAATTCGTTTCTTCTGTTCCGTTCTAAGAACAAACACGGCTTGGTTCGAAATTAAATACAACAAAAGCGAAACTTAAATATACAGAATAGTAACAGAACGAAATCCCTACTGCATAAGCACATAGTAATTCAACATAAAACTTAACATTTACGAAAAATACGAGCTGAAGTCCGCCACCAATCTCATAATATGACAAAAGCTGTATAAAAAGCTGAAAAAGCTTAAAAAAGTAGCCATTTCGTTTTGAAATTATCATTTATTGCAGAGACTTCCCTTGACGTTTAACGTTTTTAACGCAGTCAGTGCCGGCAATGTATATATGCGTTTTCGGGACTTTTGCCCAGGACCTTAATTGTCGCGTTCATCGAGATTCATCTCATATTCGACATGCCAAAAATGACAGATTTTGAAGGGATCCGACGTCTTTTTGAGATATTTTGAATCTGACTTCGGCCGCGGTCCGAATCAGTTCACGTCGCTCAGAGCGCTCACGGACCAAATCACGCTCACAAGATGACCATAACGTAATTGACGACGTTATGGATTTGGCTAACATCGCTAACGCTGCCAAGAAAACGTTCTCAGTGTTAACCACTGTGAACGTTTCCGTTTGCTTACGCTGCTTACGCTGGCAGTGTTGGCGATGTAAGCCAAATTCATAACGTCATCAGTGACGTACTGTAGTCTTGTGTGCGTGTTTCGGTCCGATAACGTAAGCGTAAACGTTTTCAGTTTTGATTCGGACCGCGGCCTTAATCTCTACTGACACGGAATCGCCTTGCAGCGTCGCTGTCACAATCCTGGAGTCATTCGAACGCGCATGTGAGTATGCTGGAACTGGCGAAAGTAGGAACACTAATGCCGGCAATGAAGGCTAAAACTTTTGTCA
This sequence comes from Ditula angustiorana, assembly GCA_963691745.1. NCBI lineage: Eukaryota > Metazoa > Arthropoda > Insecta > Lepidoptera > Tortricidae > Ditula > Ditula angustiorana. The sequence goes on from OY829487.1 coordinate 9,930,952, forward strand.
GTTTCTTATTAAAGTTTTCCTTTGATAGAAACCAATAATCAAATAAAAGACTTGGTTTCGAGGAACAATAAAACATAATCTTGAACTTATAATAAATTGGTTTTGCTTCTATTTGTTTTGTCTGTTTTTTCTATATTTTGTTTGACTTCATAAAAAGCAAATATGAAAATAAGCTAAAGATTTTAAGTATTCCTTGTAACACTATATTGGCCATTTGAAGGATCAAGGATTACAAAATCCTTCACGTCTTACCGTCTAAACAGAGTTAAATTATTTTGGAAATGTATTTCAGTACATTAGTTACAAATAAAAGTAAACCACTTACTTATTGGATACTTTAAACCTTCCTTAGCACACCGGAATAACTATTACGCTATACCTTATATTTTCTTTTATATACAGGATGTTAGATAGTTAAATCAAAAAACTATGTTGTTCTTGTTGGCTTTGGATATTTAGAATTTCAGTACATTATATTTATAAAGACCTTAGTGCCTCGAACACGTAAAAATAAGGCTGGTGCTTCAGAAATACAACAGGAATGAACGTTTCATTAACTATTAAAGACTATCTTAGATTCTTTATGAAACAAACTTCTTTGCTATACTTAAAAGTGAAACAGACGCGGCAAAGATCGATAGATGTCGCTGTTCAACACCTTGTTTTGTAAGATGTGAAATGTGACTTGGTAAGTCTTTTTTTGCATAAGTGCTATTTTAATAAACAAGAGCTGCTAACACAGACATTACAAATGAATCACGTTATTTTAGTATGATCTATTTGAAAAAGGCTACTTAAATATTTCATTGGAGCAGTTTGGCAAAAAGAGACTTATAAGACTGTTTACTATATTTCTCATTTTAAAAAAACGAGGTGTACCCTCGGTCATAATTAAAGTGCCTGCCAGTGTTTCGCGCAAATGCAAACTGGCGACATCTAGCGATTTATGCCAAATGTCATCATCTTACGAGAGGAGATAAACGCTAACCGTCTCTTTCCCGCACGTAGCGATTCGCTCATCTGTCGACTCCCACGTCGGAGGCAGCGCACCTAGCACGCATTCTGTCGACACGCGTTAAGAGCGTACAAACAGAGATTTGGCAACGTCGCCTATAGCTGCCAAATATTTTGCTGTTTTCATTGATTTATCAAAATTAATGAGTTAAAATACGGAATATAGCAACGTGATGTACTAGAACTTGTGTTCTTACATTTGTTGGTAAGTACCTTAATACTTATACCGAAATGTACACATTTACAAATAGTAAGTTTCCAAATGCTTGTTTTACACTTAATAATAACTATTTAGTATAACTGTATTAACTATTGCAATGCATTATCAATATTTTAGTGCATCACGTTGCTATATTCCGTATTTTAATTCATTAATGTTGATAAATCAATGAAAACATCTAAATATTTGGCAGCCACAGGCGACGTTGCCAAATCTCTGTTTGTACGCTCTTAACTCGCTACGTAACTCAGTGCGTCTCGTTCTGACCAGCCCAGTAAGAGAGAAACGCACTGACTTACGTAGCAAATTAACGCGTATCGAGAAGATTCGAGCGTGATGGCAGCGCTTATGTAAGATTCAGTTCCGTTTTTATTCGGGCGTTTTTTAGTTTCTCGCTAACTGTATGGTCCTTATAAACGAGTTTCTCGGTCACAGTCTTAATTTTGAACGCAAAGGAAAACGTAGTTTATACAGTCGGCGCTAAGGTTCAGTGTGGCGTGTGCGAGCCGGGGCGGAGCCGCCAGCCCCCGACTCATTTGATCGCGCGGGCCTCTGGCAGAAACGCGTCCCAGTAGCGGATTGCCTGAAACATGGCGCAATAAATTAAGATAAAGATAATTTATTTGCATAAACATGAGTTAATATTACATTAAGTACAAAGTTGTTCTAGTGATAACAGAGTCCGTCATGTTTCAATTAGAAGTTAATATTGAAATTTATTTCAGAATTAAATCCATGTATCACACAATACAATACATTAAAATAGCATAGTCGTACCTACAACAAAAATAAAAATTAAAGCAATCGAAATGAAGACAATGAATTAGAATGATTTAAAATTACAATGAACAGTTTATATTTTTAAAATCCTCAAATTGGTTGTTATAACGGCAACAGAAATACATCGTCTGTGAAAATTTCAACTGTCTAACTATCACGGATCATGAGTACAGCCTGGTGACAGGCGGACGGACGGACAGCGGAGTCTTAGTAATAGGGTCCCTTAGGGTACGCTAAAAACGAGGTTTAAGTGGTCCGTACACTGTTACCTCTTTTTTTTTAAATTACCTGCGCCTGGTGCTTCATGTGCTCGTCCAGGTAGCGCAGCAGCGTGGCCCGCAGCTCCGCCAGTCGCGCCTCGTCCCAGCGCTCCAACTCCTTCTTGATTACGCGCGAGATCCCGTCGAACTCCTGCTGCCCTCGCTCCACTTTCGCTTCCCACTGCGAATGCAGGTTACACACGATCAAGCAACATACATAACTTTAAAAAAAGGCAAACTAGGTTGTGGTCACCTGATGGTAAGTGATCACCACCGCCAATAGACACCCGCAACACCAAAGAGATAAATAATTAGTTGAACGGTCTAAAACAATTACTCTGGCATTCTGCGACAAAAATAACCCTGAAAACGGCATTTAGATGAAGAAAAAATCCGGTCAAAATTCGGGAGTGCCAACCTCAATATTAGTATCCAGGAGATCCGAATTAAAAAATAAACACGTTTGAAAAAACGTTACCCGAAATGTCGCTAGAATTGGAAAACGTCGAAAAGTGAACCAGACTATTAATTAACCCTTTCACCGCGAGCGTCCTGCCGATCTACAATACGCTCACGCGCATTTCGTTGCCTCAAGAGAACGCGCTTAACGCCGCTTCTGACGTCACGCGATGCATGGTTGAATGTATGTAGTATGCTATGCACTAACGTCGATAATCTCATTAGAGGCCTGCTCGATCTTCTCGGGCCGGTTGGCGAGCTCGGCCTTCGCCTTGTTCTCGCGCCGCTTCGTCAGCTGCATCTGCGCGTGCTGCCAGTTCTGGAACACCTGCAAACCACACATTGCACTCTCATAATTATCTTATACCACAGAATAAATAATAGTACTAACGTACAGAAACTTCTCTTTTTCGACCACCATTAAACGAATTCCAACTTTATAATCAGGCACAAAAAGTTCGTATTACTTCATAAGCATTCGCCAGGCGGCATGTGTCAAAAGGAAGGCGTCGCCCGCGCCCGCCTTCCACCCGCAATGCCCTGGCGCACCGGTAGGGTTGGGCTGCTTACTGTAATACTATCAACGCGCGACACAAGAGTGAGCGGGCGCGCGCGCGGCAAGCCGGCAACCTACTGCGATTAACCTATACCATAGGTCATGCGGCGAGCGCACCTACATTGCGGTGTGGAACCCCCCTGGTTATACCAGAGTTGGCGGACCTACGGCACGTGGCAGAAAATTATGATACTACTGCAATGAAGCCTCGGTTCCGGCGGCAGTTGGGTAAAAAAGTGACCATATCACTTTATGGTTAAATTGCCAAAAAAGGTTCGCCGTTCCCGTTCTCTCATATATACGAGTTATATTTATATATTTGTGAGTTTTCGTCGCGTCTACGAAAAAGGTTCTAACGATTTCGATGTATAGGAGTTCACAGAGTGGATTTTTTTTCTACCTGTCTTATTTCTGAGAATACACGTTTTATGCGTGTTTTTCTACATTTGTCCTAATTAGAGCTCCATCGCGAAGGTACTTCAATTTTATCATTTAAATTCCAATGACAACCAGTAAAAAATTAAGACGCTCTATACCCGCGGCAGTTTTTCACGGCTTTTTTGATTTTAATATATGCATATACGCATGAGGTATGGCATTTATTAGTCTTTCATTGATTCCCAAAACCCTATAAACAGTCCAAACAATATGGCGGCTTTATAACCTATCTTCACATTGATAATAGATCAGAAGTCAAATATTTTGGACGATTTAAGGACTAGTTGTCATAAACTGGACAGTAATTTACCTTAACTCTCTCGTGAAAGACGTCTTTGATGGCCTGGATGAGTCCGAGGTAGTCTTTTATGTGTTCAGTGAGCACATAGAAATCCGTGTTCGACTGCTCCACTCGCAGCTGTTCTATCTGTTGATGATATTGTAATAATTGATTAGTTCCTGCGCACGTCAGTAAACAAGAAAGCTATATAATTATAAGTTCTGAAGGCCAAAAAATTGCGTATGTTTAAAAATTGGACATCCAACCTTTTGGCTCTGAAGTTCAGATATGTAGAAAGTCCCCAGGCCTAATCAAAATCAAACGCTTCATGCAATAAATAACGACTTCGACATTGGCCTTCCGCTCGTTCCCAAACGAAACAAAACTATTACTCATACTTACTAGGGGGTCAAACCCACTATGTTAAGATTTATGTTTTTCTACATCTACACTGATATTATACTACTCAAAATAAAATAGGGCCAACTCGACATTTCCCAGTAAACAATAACATAAATATATGTATGTTCCAAAACATATTATTATAGAAGGGTTTTATTAATTGTTTATACATGAAATTAGTAAAATAAAACCCTATTTTCAAAACATGTATTAGTAGAAATTTATTTAGCTACTATTGGCTGGGCCTATTTCGTTTTGAGTAATTTAATAAAGAGGTAAACTTTGTTTATTTGTTTGTTTGTATGTAGGGGGTAATCTCTGAATCTACTGAACCGATTCTATAAATTCTTTTACTAATAGAAAGCTACACTATCACTGACGGACATAGGCTACTAATTCCACACCAACGAAGTCGCTGGTGTCCGCTAGCATCTAATAAACATTTAATTTCGGGTATAAAACAACCTTCTCGTGCAGATCGGCCAGGTGTGACAGGGCGCGCGAGAGCGGCGCGTGCGGGTCCGCGCCGGAGAGCGCGGCGGCGGCGCGCGCCGCGTCGTGTGCGCGCGCGCCGAGCTCGCGCCGCTCGCCGGCCAGCGCCTCGCACGACAGGCACAGCCGGCGCAGGCACGCCTCCAGGGCTTCTATCCGGGCTGCGCGCTCCTCGAACCACTGGACAACAAAAAGATATTTATATTTATTTAAAAACTAGCCTCACATGTTAATTAAAATAAGGGAAATTCTTACAATGAGATAATCTTATTATCTAAGTAATTGAGCTCAATGTTGCAATTGACTCCAAGTGCCGGCTGGCTGACGCAAGAAATCTCGATTCAGAGGTGAAAAACAAGTCCAAGTCGCTGTCACTGTCCAGGATATCGTTTAATACATTATCATGGTTTCAAGTGTCAACACTTCTAGCCCACTCCAGTGTAGGTATAAAGTTTCTGAACCTAATATCTTAATTATGGCGACAGGCTCTCTCTCATCAACGTTGGAAGTCTAGAAGCTAAGATCAGACTCATGATGGTTAGGTAAAGATAGAACTTGATTTCCAGCGGTAACGAGTTTTTATAACCTCTATTTATGAACGCATGCGTTCATCAGGGGGTTAATTTTCTCCACAGTTGCATGTAATTAAATTACCTAAGCAAAGCAATAGCAAAAAGTCTTATGAGTATGTTCAGAGATAACATTGTGAGGATATCTGCAAATTCATGTATGCTATTGGTCTAATGATCTTATTGGATACACTTTGACCTATTGTGATCTTTTGTGCATAACATTTACATTTAAGGACCTGATTGTGTAACTATAATCCCATTGATCTTGTTTCCCTGTCCCAGGGGTGATCTGCCATATCTCTGCGATCATGGTAAAAGTGTACTCCGAAAAAAGGAACAGAAATAAGCACTAGTATAATTAACGGATGCTGTTTGTTTTCTACTGACAGGGTCGGACTCGTCCATCCTGTAGGTGATCTTGTTGACGGTCTCGCCCACTTTGTTGAACAGTCGCAGCATGCCGGCGCCGCTCAGCGCGGACGTGCTCGTCGCTTTCGGCAGTTCCGTGTCTGGTGAACAGAGAAAAATATAAAAGATAACAGAGTCTACTAGGACTTTGGTATATGCATTTGGGCAATTTTAAAGGAATTGAAACAAGCTTCACGGTTACTGTATTTTAAATGCTCCCTGGAGCTTCTGAAGTTTTAACCTCATCTCTGTTCACATTGGAGATTGATGGTTGATGGTAAAGATAAAATAAGATATGATATTATTTATTGTCAGAATTGTATTATAGTAATTTTTGTTCCAGTTTTTAACGCGTACCTCCTTCGAACTTACTATGATTAAATAATTAAAAAGTAGCCCTCGGGCCACCACCCAGGAGGAGGGTGGCCGTAATTCCCTAATTGCCCTGCTTGATAATAGTATCACAGGTTCTTTTATACAAACAATGGATCGTTTTATCTACCAACAGGAAAAATTATAGGCATTTCCCAGACAGATTAACACAGGCTGCCATAGCTGACATTGCAACACACTCACCAGACTCAAGAAACTGCCTGAAGTCAGGGTCGATGCACAGTACGGGGTGCTGCGCCACGCGGTTGAGGAAGCGCTCGAGCGCGGCGCGGCGTCGCTCCACGAACTGAGACTGGACGCTGGCGGAAGAAGAGCCGCCGTTCGCACTTTCCGTTGACGGCGTTGATGTCATCTTCAGCTTAGTCGTACCTGCACAGGTTTAAGTAAGTCCAAATTAGTTTCTCTAGTCTTATTTTCGTGTGACATTTACCCCATTTTTATTATTTACCGCATGCATTTCCCAAGTAGCACAAAAACGCGAAAACCTCTGTACAACAGCTACTAATACATAAAGCGCTTAGGGTGGTGGATACAGATTTTACGCAAATTCCAGTTTGGCACTGATAATTGAGTTAAATCTATAACTACGACCCTTAGTGTGGTATTTGCGTTGTCACCTCATTGTTTTTTTGAGATGCAGTGTTTGCCATTCATATTCATATTTTTTTAACCTATGTAGGTTTAAATTTTGTAACCGAAATTTCTTTCGATTTTAATTTTAAATGTTTTTAATATTCAAATTATTAAATTAAAATTGTAATAACAACACAAAGAAAAATTAGGGCAGTGGCAGGACTTGAACTAGCAACATCAGCATTCCGTGCCTTGCGTTTGCCAGTCAAGTCAAAGTCAAAATATTTTATTCAGATTAGGCTTACAGGTAGCACTTATGAATGTCAAAAAATTTACCACCGGTTCGGAAAAACCTCTGATGAGAAGATACCGGCAAGAAACTCAACGAGGTGTAATTTTTTTAAATAAATCAAAATTACAATGTTATTTTACATTTCAAATATTCAAAATTTTTACAATTTAACAATTTAACACAGCAGGTGTACAATCTTTGGGGCCAGGGATCGCCAATACAGATCGGGATCATTTCCAAACATCCTTGTCCAAGATCCAGATCCAGTTTCGCCACACTGCCGCTTATGCTTATGCTTTTTTATTTTAACTATGTAGGTTTATTATTTTTTAAAGAACGATGGCGATAAGTATAGGCCATAAGTATAATAATTTTTTTAAGAAGCCTAACAATTTGACTTGTTGCAAAATACGATTATAATCCGCAACTTCACAACGAGTACTCATAATCAGACCTAATGCTTTTTACCCGACTGCGAGACGCAAAGGAGGTAAATGTGTTTATTATCATATTTTTCATTACTTTTTCCTTACCAACAATGCTCTTTTCGGGTGCCGGTGGTATTATTCTTCCAGAGCGTAAATATTTCTCTACCAATTTCTCGTAAAGTCCAAGGAAATCGCTGAAGCGTCTCAGTACGGAGAAGTCATGTTTGTTGAAAATTGGCATATTGGTCTTTGTCAGCACTCTATATGCAACATAAGAGCTCATGCCTTCTCCAATTTTCTGTGGCTCGGTGACAGTTATTATGATATTGTTGGCTCGCTCTGTCGCAATCTGTAATCAACAATTGGATATAATTGTTATTGGACACAGTTATTGCAGCATCATGACTCATCCTGACATGTTTTATCATTCCCAGTAAAGTCATAGCATTGATAATGAGTATGACTGTTGTTATCTACCTTAAATAAAAAAAGACAAGTGACGATGTTCGGGTGTTTTTTTTTATAAAACACCGATATAACAATCCTCTATTGGACAAGAAACATTCTTGTAAGAAGACTGTTAAACTAATATTATGAGTAGAAAAAACGTTAATGATAAATAAAACAAAAGACATCAAGATTTTTTTTTCAGTATTTGACAATACATACCTCTTCCATGATAGGGCTTCCGATGGAACCAGTGTTGACCAGACCATCCCCAATAGAAATTTTATCCAAGCTTTCTCGAGTTCCATTAACCTCTGGGTCCAGACTGACCTCCTGTAAAATTGAAAAACTTATTAAACAACAAAAACAACTACTCTTTATTGATTTCCAAATAAAAAAGATCAAAAATATGGACATCTAAAACTTATTGTCATTTGAGGTTAAAAATGACTCCCAAAATAAAATGAAAATGTATGTAAAATAAGATGAAAGTAACCAAGCTTTATGGATTTTAGTTTAAGTCCTTATTAGTTTAGTTTAGTTTTATTTATTACAGTGTTAATTGTGTTCACTTTTTTTTGGATATCATATTGCCAGTGCATAGGGTCCAGATGTATACTGCCGCTAACAACATGTATAGTCGACCAAGTAATTGCTTGACTACTTTTGAACCTTATCCCTTTGTAATACAGTCGAAAAGTGGTCAAGCAATTTCTTGGTCGACTATACATTGAACACATTTAAAGAATGTTCAGTTGTATACTGTTTGTTTACTTCTATATTATGACTGATACACCATTTGTAATCCCTTTCGATGGTTGTTTGACTTACATTTAGGATCCTAAAGAACAAAACAGCCATTTTTAAACTGTAGATTCTATAAAAACAGAACTTTTTATAGCAGCATTCAACTCTTAATACTGGATAATATTCCATTTTTATAAGGACAGGAAAATTAATTTGATTTCCTGCTCCATAATATTCAATTATTATACTCAAGGACAAATAACTGCATCAACTTTTATAATTTAAAGTATGTAACATAGCAGGTTATTAGTTGATGAGTGTATATGCAATTCAATATGGTTATTGTTATGATATGACAGTTGTCAGTCTGATAGTCGAGAAGTTTCAATGCACAGACTATAGTTTTGGAACCATCACAAGCCCTGTAATATTTATTGATTCCATTTGAAAGCATTAATTGTCCATTGCCCCAGTTAGTACCACTGTCTCGCAGAATTCCAGTGTAAGGTTGCATGCTACTGCGGTTTGTATAGTGACAGGAGACCTTGAGGCCCACTACTTAGGGGCAAACAACGGGTTGCAGGTTGCTATGGGCAGTAGTTATCATTTACTGACTCCAATCTTGTTTGTCGCGCTTGCCCATAAAAAAATAGATATTTTAACTGACCTCAACTGGGGTTTTTTATAGCAATTTTATGGATAAATATTAATGATAATAATAAGACTGTTATTGACACTTAGAGCAACGACACGATGATTTTGTAGGAACTTATTAGAAAACTTTTGATTTACTATTAACAAGAAGACTTGTTTATTTTCTTTGATAATATCAAGTTTTTATAAGTGATCATTTACCATTCTGTCCTGGAAACTTTCATTTCATACATATTTTCAACATGCATTCTTTATCTATAACAAATTCTGATCTTTATCTAAGATAATTTAATGTTCTTTCAAAAAGTTTTTTCAGATATGCATCACAGAAATGCAGAATGAGCACAAAACTTGTTTAGTATGCTTGCTGATAGATATACAAAAAATATGACTAACTACGCTCAAGGTGACTATTAACCTGAAACTGTTAATTACATATTCAGCAGAGTTGTAATAATGGCCAATTAGATACATACGAATTCAGAGGCGTAATGTTTTTTTACTTTTTTTAAAGTAATATAATAGGTGTCTGTTGGAACAAGGGGGCGTTAACGGTGGAGCCGGCTAGGCGAGACACGGGTCGGGTTTAGGGCGGAGTGGGCATTTCCAACCCAACAAAACAAAACAGGATTCTAGTAAATACCTGGACCGCAGATGCAAAAAGGTCCTCGTCATCACGACTATCGTTGTTAATATCGACGGTGCTGAAGGGCGGCGTATCAGGGTCCTCCGACATTGTAAGCGGCGAAGCACAATCAAACAATTCACAATTTAATTACTAGAGCAACGTTATCACAAACAGCAGCAATTCACTTCAATAGTTCAATTTCACCAACTCGAGCTGAAATGAAAAGAAAGATAACTGTTTTTTCTCTTTTTCTACTGGCATGTCGCGGCAGTTTGTTCGAGACATCATTTAAACTGCTTTAGTACGCATATATTTCATTGGTGTTCTGTCCGAATCTCAGAACAAGGTTTTTATTTCTATGGTCTGAATGGTTCGAAACGCTATCAGAAATTCTCACAAACCACTAAGAGATACTACGGAAATTCTTCTACCAATTGAAGTGGATGCGGTTTGCTGCTGAGTTGCGACTGAGTCTGAGTACAATACAACGGGGTCGAGCACTCTTCTCTTACCCTTTAGCTCGAGGAATTTTTTTTATGGGTTTTGTTTGCGGCCCTAACATTCTCCTGTTTTACGGCTCTGTCTATAACTGTCTGTAATGGTTATTATCACCGAAAGATGAGATAAATTAAACTTGGGAGATTTATGTTCAATACTGAATTTGGGGTTGGCGGAACCACAGAGTGAAGAATCTCTATAAAACACGTGTAAAACACCAAGGACATGATTGATGATCAATCAAGTTTGATCAAATCTGGTAAAATTTTAAGAGATGTAGTTCGTATGTCCTCTTGTCTTTACCTTTCAGAGGAGAGAACAAATACAAAAAAGTAACTGTTAGTAGTGTCAGTGTCAGTGTCAATTTGTCAATGTCAATAGTTCTCACCATTTCAGCACTATCACAAAACAACACGAAAAATACAATAAATTTTCAAACAAGCCCCTTAAAAAGGTACAAGCTAACAATAAATTACGATTGCTTTACTAAACGTTATGCTATACTGAATTTAAGTACAAATTTTGAGGGCGATAAAATGCGATTTATACTGCGTCTACTGCTTGTTATTCAAATCAACTTACGTGTCCTAAAAACTACGTTTTGTTGTGATGTTAAGTTTTGCGCTTTTCTGTTTGTTTACTTTGCATTAACCTGTCAGTAATATTTTCTTAGGCTATTCTCGAGTACAATTTCAGTTCTATTACGACCACGCAGCGCTAGTCGTAAGACTTAACTAACGTAACTTTTAAAAGTGTTTCACCACTTAGCAGGTCATCGTAAAAATGAGTACCAATGAGAGAAAAAAGATCCCTGATGCGCCTACGCCAGTTAGCTCTGGTAATCTGCTGTCGAGCGTCGCGCCACCCTCGCAACTACCCAACTTTGTCACCTCGACTCCGTCACCAGTGCCTGCTGCTGTGGTATGCTTTTTATTTACGATTAAGGGTACTAGCCTCGAGCTGGTGGAAAACATAACATCGGCGCCACTGTCTATGCAAATGTGACACTCTTATAAGAAAAAACTCCAATTGCTAATTGTATTTTTTAAATGCTGGAGTACTGTGGGGTTTGATTATGAAAACATAAAGGCAATGGATTTGTATTACAAGACCATGACTATCAATTGCCTCCCTGAGAATTCTGAGCTCAGTTAATTATTGACCTTTTGCTTTGCGAATATTTCAATACATTTTAGGCTGATGTTCGTACATATCAGTCAGTTCTGTTACAATTTAAATTCAAAAAAAGGGTTTTATTTGTAATTAGAATAAATTGCTGGGCTATCCTGCAAAAATACTGTATATGGGGTGTTTAAACTGACTTGACTGATCATATGCTAAAAGATTGCAAGTGCATTTTGTGACACCTTTAGCTGCTATTTTATTTTTATCTGTTCCAGGCCCCACAGCTGCCCCGACAGTTAGTTTCTCAGCAGCCTCCGCAGATGCCGCCGCAGTTACCTTCACAGCTACCCCCTCAGTTAGCAGCTACTCTGGCACCTGTAGCCCCGCCTGCACCCATTCCAGTTGCACCAGCTGTTTTGCAAGCAACAACTCCAGAGAAGTTTAGGTACCAAACAATTTAATTTTCTTTGACTCTAGTTCTGTAATGTTTTCTAAAGTAACATATGTATGAATGTTTAATTTGACATAGTCATATAGTATTTTCATACAAATACCCCCACAATTCATGATAAACTCCCCTCATCCAAATTGCCTGTCAGTAATAGTGTGGAGTGTGGATTGTGTAAAATGTGTGAATGAATAAGTTAACAAAATTTAATTAAATGGTTGAATAGTTATGGAGTATATTCAAATGTTATGATTTTAAATTAAATGTTTTACAGATAGCATTTAAAATGATTTTAAGGATATATTTATGAACTTGCAGTATGCTATTACTAAATTTGTCCATCTACTATAGCTACATCGTAGACAAGTTGTTTAATTGTAAGATGTGAGCATCCCTAATAGTCTTTATCTTTTCCTATCTTGGGCAAATGTTATGTAACAAACAAAACAAAAGGTTATCATTTTGCTTATCATAACAAAAGTTGTGTTTGTATTAGAACTAATTCAAGAACTAATTTACCCCTCAGCCCAGCTATACCACCTAGCAAAGGAGAGCCAATGTTGTCCATAAGGTCTCCCGAAGACTCCCAGACCACACATTCACCAGAATCTTTGCCTGATTCAATGTCCGAAGTTGACCAAATTGGTGTGTAATCTCTCCTACTAAAATTACTATTCAATATTTTTTTAAGAGAACTTTTGCTATAATATTTGAGTAGGTAATGCATTGTTACCTCTTCTTTTCTTAATAATTTCTGCATTAGCTAACAAGACCTTAAGAAAATTCAGTTCCTGAATAATTAATGATTATGTCTTCTACAAGCTTTAATTTTAAAAATTATATTCTATTTAATTTACAAAATGATAAGAAAATTGGTGTACAAATAATAAATACCTATTTTACCTAATTTAAGAGCACCTATGTACATTCACATAAGATTCAACTTTGTTTCATCCAGTAAAAAGCTTGACCGTGCATGTCGATTTTTGTATTTGACGTGTTACATTAAAAAGGTCTACTTATGTTCTTCCACCAGGTGACATAATGCCAGGCAGTGGTATCTTCACTTGGGTAAAAGGTGCTGTGGCCACAGGAGGCATCCTGCACCGCGTCGCGGAAAAAGCCAAGAGCTCTGTCGACTCAATGATTACTACACTCGACCCGCAAATGAAGGAGTATCTAAGTTGGTATCATTCATTTGTTATAGATAATGTGTACGAGCTCTTCCGTCACTTGACCGGCGTGGCAACGGCGCGGAACAATTGCAACAGGGATCTGTCAATCTGATTGGGCTATGGATCGATAGCAAATCGAGCAGGGTCAAACGCGACTTGCTTCGCAAATCTACAAGATCGGCGTTCCACTGCACTGGGGCCTGCGTAATCGAGTTGCCGTGCATGCAAATGAATACGAGTTATATGATAGACAGAGGCCATTTTTGTTCAAAGTAAAATTTCTGTACTTTTACTATCATTTATTCTGTGCCTATGTACCAGGGGCCTATTTCATCAAGCTGACATGTGACAACGATAATTATATACATGGCTAACTCAAAAGCTTTTGTGTTTCGGGGCTTAAATATGGGCAATGTCCTCCTAGTTGTCATCGTCACCTCACTTATGTTTGTTTAGTGAACTAGGGGCCTGGCTGTCGGACTACACAATGCGACTAATATTCCAATTGGTTTTGTTGTTTTTTAGATAGTGGAGGGGACATCAATATAATAGTCGCTTCAGACAAGGATGTCAAAATATCACCCATTAGGGAGGCGTTCCAAATCGTCTTCGGGAAGGCAACTGTAACGTAAGTCCTTGATACGCCTTGCTTTTTAGTATTAAATACCACTGCGGTAGACTTACCACGTGATCAAGTGACCACGGCGCCATTGCAATACGAACGAAACGTCGAGGTTAATACACAATGTTATTATTGTGTTCAAAATCACAATATCTTATGTACCAATCTTTATCTTTATTACATGTCCATCCTTATACTTTCGGCCGCTTACTCTTTCTAAAGCCACGCAACGGATTTTGATACATGTTTCACTGTCATTTTGAGATTTTTTTATGGAAGGTTTTTAGTAACATACTAATTGTAGCCGTGCGAAACCTAGCGTTAGTTAAAAATATAATTAATATTTCCAGAGGCTACGCAGCCCAGAGCGACGTGACCGCAGTCCAGCCGGTGGGATACGCGGCGGCGTACGCGGCTGCCAAGCAGCGCATCGCGCACGTGCGCTCCACTCACGCGGAGGTCCACAATAACGTGCCTATCGTCGCCGTCGAGGGGTTCCTGCACGAGGCCGTCCCTGACCGGTGAGTGTGCTGTGTGCTCGGCGCACTGACCTGTAAGTAATGGACTTCTAGTCAGCGTTTAAACAATGGCCGCATTAAAAGTCGAACAAAAAATACAATAAAACGACAATCGCACGCGCTGTCAGTCTGTTGAACCGACGGCGCTGCTGTCAATACTATTATTTTATAAAAAAACCTATGCAGTTAGACGTAAAGTTGTAAATCCAATGACTATAAATGGTAAACTAATAATTTGCATTTGTAACATTGGCGTCAACCTGTATTCTCATGTCGGGCCGTTTTGCTGCTGTCATTTAGTATGACACTGTACGTCCATGCATTATAATATCATTGGCTCGGCGTAATAATTCTACGTTTAGTTAATTTTAATAGTACATTGTGATACGAGTGTGCTATGTTGGTGATTACACTCGGGGCAGTATTAATCGCGCTAGCGGTACGTGAGCGCGATAAGGGAGCTGAGTGTGTAATGATCCATGCATAGGCGTTTCATATGACATTTTTCAACACAATTGCGAGAGGAAAACACAGACTTGTGAAGTTATAAACTTCTTCGTTGCTGTTTAAAGTTAAGCTCTCTCCGGTCAATAGCAGTGACAGCTATGCACCTGTCAAAGCTGTCTGAGGCTATAGACTAGGAGGTCACGACAAATTTGACAACGATCACCAATATGCCTGATCTGAAGTTCACAAGATAAAGGGCAACTCCGTGATGCCAAATATGTCGGTCTGCCTGCGCTAAGTGGTTGCGTTATCGAAATATGGCGCCTGCAAAACCAGTTATCGTTCCCAAAAAAAACCGATAAGGTAAATGGCTGAATAAAGTACAGAAAGGAAGTACCGGTTGCACTCATGTGAATTCTGCTAAAACTGAACAAATATTTGGTCGCGTTTTGAAGTTCAGCTCGTTTAAAGACCCTTGATCGTTGCCAAAAAAAACGATAACGGAAATGGCTGAATATGACGTGGCATTAAAGTATCAGTATGTACGAGCTTAATGCACCAAAACTGAAAAAATCTTTGGTCGCGTTTCGTAGTTATGAAGCGATCTAGGTTACAATATCATACATTGTTGGAGTATTTTTTCAAAAGCATTGGATAAATCAAGTTCAAACATATTTTTGGAGAATAAGCACAGTGTCAAAAACATCCTCCTACACTTCTCTAGCAAACCTACCCTCCTCCGGTTAGGGGTAAGTAAGATCTGGTATCCAAATGGAAGACAAATTCTTTCTCACCTGCTGAATCTTATCAGTTTCTGGATCATATTCATATCTTTTTCATCCACATCGACATTTAACGAAAAACAACCCTTAAACTGAATAGTTGTAGTTACGTTCTAATTAACGTAACGACATCATTACATAATTGCTACCGTCAAATCGAGGTTTGATGATAATAATTATGAAAAGGCTTCGTTTATAGTTCTAAAGTGAGTTTATTTTTCAAATGCTGCGTTTCTTTTGATTTATGATGATGATGATGGATTTGCAACTAGTTTCATCCCCAAAGCTTTGAGCCCTTTTTAGTTCTCGTGTTTAGTGGCAGACTGATATAATAATAGCCTATGCGGAGACTATACATCTCCAAGTAATATTGCACAATTTGACCGTGGAGGCGTTTTACACCTCTGCTAAGCATAGATTAAGGTAATTAATTTGTTTTTTGACCCTTAGAGACTAAGGGTCAAATCTCTAAGTTATTTAGACTAAATATTTGATTGTTATTATTTCAGGGACCATATACATCCCTATCTAATTTCTTTGATCTGGGGACCCTATACATCTCCTGATCATTCTTAACTAGTGCCAGTACGTTCAATATGCTTAAAGCTTGCTGTGCTATTTACTGTTTTTTTTTATTATATTTTTTGTGTAACTTGTGTATGCCATGTACTATTGTGATAAATTGCACTGTAATCTGGATTGAAAAGAGAGGAAAAAAAAAAAAACTGCTGAGTTTCTTGCGGCGTTTCTTCTCAGTAGTATCTTCCATTTTCCGAAGCGCTAGTAGATTCAGACATGTAAGAGAGCCCATATGGCCTACTTGCAAATTAATTTTTCATTTTCATTTTCATTTTCATTTTATGTACGAGTATGACGAAACATTAAAAAAATACATACTACAGCTTAAATTCAATAATAGTCATAAAGACACCCTGCCAATCTGCTAAATATAAACTAATTTTATTTGATCCTTACGTCTAATATTCCTGTTATCAATAAAGAAACTTCTAAAAGTATAAACAAGCTCCATTTGTTGGCGTATCATCGGTATCTTACCTGCCGCTCAACGACGCCACTTCGCATCGCGTTGCAAAAGCGTCACTGTGCGCTTAACGGGAAAGACACAAACTATTCCGGTAAAATGTATACATGCGTGCCACGCAACCATGCGGATACAGATTAGTGTGCATTCCTATAGATAAGTAGCACACAATGACATAAATAACGCATTGTAACGAGACAAATAGTAACACACAGAAGCTATCGATGTACCGCCACCTCAGGACTGTGACGACGTCTACACCTACGCACACACATGCGCGACGGCTGGGTATATAAGGCCGCCAGCGCCGGCAGAGATTCATTCGCTCGCTAGACGGCAACAAGTGCGATAGCCCCGCAGTCCACTTGAAGTCGTAGTGCTCTTCCTGATCGATAGCCCCGCAGTCATCAGGTCGAGTAAGCTAGGACGGATACGGTGTGCGATAGCCACGCAGTCCACACCAGGATCCTTTCATAGGGTTGATGTTTATGTATGATTACCTCCTGTTCAATTGTAAACAAAACGTTACCAATAAAGTACCATCAAGACAATTGGGCTTTCACTTAAACGCCACCCTACATCTGGCGCCCAACGTAAATATTTATCTACCCACTAACGGAAAATACTTTGTGGGATTACTTACCTGAACTAAGACTACCCTCAGCGAAGAAACAAAAACTACCCTCAATTGTAATGTCGAAAAAACCTGCCAAATCAGAAGAGAAAAGTAACGACACGGGAAACCTACCTTCAAATACAGAAGAAAACAGTAATATGTCAATAACACTGACGAATGACCAGTTCACCGCACTGATTCAATCATTATCACTTCAACCGTCCACCTCGACGCGTAAAAGTTTCAGTTCGTGTAACGCACGCTTTTCTGGGGAGAGAGAGCACGACATCGTAGAAGAATTTATCGCTACAGTTTCAATTTTTAAGAAAATTGAACACATTTCCGACGAAGACGCGATCGAAGGTCTGCCGCTTTTACTAAAAGGCACCGCATCATCCTGGTGGCAAGGCGTGAAAAACGAAGCGAAAAATTGGGTATCTGCACTTCAACTAATTAGGATGGCGTACGCACCAAAAAAACAACCACATGAAATTTACATGGAAATTTTCGCCACAACACAGAAGAAGGCACCGATAGACGAATTTATTCGCGAGAAACGTGCGCTATTAGCTCAATTACCACCTAAGAGGCACAAGGAAGAAGAACAGATTGATTTAATATATGGTCTCCTTAATACATCTGTGAAAAAAGATATTCCACGCACAGATATAAAAACATTTCTGGAACTTCTAGAAAAAGGACGCTACCTCGAAAAATTGCAAAATCAGCCCAATGATGAGCCATCGCCGTCTACAGAACCGTATAAGCTAAAACGCTGCACTTACTGTGGAAGAAAGGGACATCTAATGGATGAGTGCCGCAAATTAAAAGCCGCTTTGGAGCTAGATCCCCGACCAACTATGGAACCAAAACAGCCAACTAAATGTTATGGTTGTGGAGCACCAGGCATTATTCGCAGCGAATGCGCCAATTGTAAAAATAAAGAAACTCCACCAAAACCGGTACAATTTTTTGCCTTGGAAGCAACTATAGAAACAGGAACAAAAATTCCGACAATTGAAATTGAAATCAATAATAACATTGGCTACGCATACATAGATACAGCCGCGCGTACCAGTATTGCGGGAAGCTCATTATATAAAGTACTACTACAAACTGGTGTCATATTCGAAAAAACAGAGGCCGATATTAGCTTGGCAGATGGAAGCCGCAAAAATAGAACTTTAATGACTGCAACTGTCAACGTTACCGTTGGATGCCGATCTCTTCCACTTGTAATAACAGCAATCCCAGAAGCCAATGACAATCGCACCCTTTTGGGAATTGACTTCCTTGAATCGGCTAGAATAATCTTAAACCTTCCGCAAAGAGGCTGGTACTTCCTAGACGATCCAAACACAACATTTAACTTCATCCAGCTAGCAGTTAATAAAATACAGCCGACTCTCAAGAAAAAAATTCAATTCTCTGACACTGATGAAGAAAATTCTATGACTGGATTTTTAAAATGGGCCAGAGAACTTCATCACATTTCTCCACTACCGAAGACACCGTCACCTCAGAAGAAACCAAGATGGCAGCTGTTAAAACTGGACTCCCCTCCTCCACCAGTTCGTCCTAGGGAACCCCGCGATGAAACCGATCCTGAACCTAGAGACCCTCGAGTTACTTATTTACCAATAAATCCATTCAGCTTGTACTCAATTGATTTTCATTTACGCTCCGATGAAGGCCAACACCTGTCCAATAACGAAAGAAATAAACTAAATGATTTGTTAGGCAAATTCAAGCATACTTTTAATAAAAAAGGTACACCAACAACTTATGCTGAGCATAGAATTGACACGGGTAATCACCCACCGATAGCAGTTAAACCTTACCGGCTATCACCTACACGTCAGGAACAATTAAGAGAGAAACTAGATGAAATGATTGATGCTGACGTCATTGAAGAATGCGATTCACCATGGGCGGCACCAGTAATAATGGTACCAAAAAATAATAATGATATTAGGGTATGTATTGATTACCGACACTTAAACGAAATTACTAAACCAGATAGATACCCTTTACCAAGAATTGATGACTTACTACACCAAGCCAAAGCCATGCCGTATATGTCATCGATAGACCTTCAGTCAGGATATTGGCAAATAATAGTACACCCTGATGATCAAGATAAAACGGCATTCATATCACCTTTTGGAATGTATCGTTTTAAGAGAATGCCTTTTGGGCTACGTAATGCACCGGCTACATTTCAAAGATTAATGGACCGACTTATTAGCTCACTACACACCAAGTACGTGTTAGCATATCTCGACGACCTCATTATTAGGTCACCAACATTTGATCAACACATACAAGACTTAAATAACATATTTACAAAACTTAATGAATTCAACCTAAGAGCAAATAGAAAGAAATGTAAATTTGGCTGCTCAAGCATAAAATACCTTGGACATATCATAATCCCAGAAGGAATAAAAGGTGATCCTGAAAAAATATCTGCAATTGCTAACCTACCATCACCCAGAACTTTAAAACATTTAATCACATTTTTGCAAACTGCATCATGGTACAGAAGATTCATTAAAAACTTTGCAGAAACTGCTCGACCGCTCACTACTCTAACAAAAAAGAATACCATTTGGCATTGGGGTGCTAACCAACAAACAGCATTTGAAACACTTAAAACAGCCCTTACAACTTCACCAGTTTTAAAACAAGCTGATTGTTGCGAACCATTTAAAATAAAAACAGACGCAAGCCAATATGCAATTGGAGCAGCTCTAGTGCAGGGGGAGGGTGAAAAAGAACACCCAGTAGAGTATGCTAGCCGCCTTCTGACTCCAGCAGAAATAAACTATACTGTAACTGAGAAAGAAGCCTTAGCTATTGTATGGGCAGTAGCGCGTTTCCGGGGTTATATAGAAGGAACACAATTCATAACAATAACCGACCACCAACCCCTTAAGTGGCTGATGAATTTAAAAACCCCGACCGGTCGCCTCGCTCGCTGGGCTCTTCAACTTCAACAGTACGAATTTAAAATTGAATACACTGCGGGTCGAACTAATATAGTAGCAGACACATTATCTAGGCCACCATGCAGTGAACATACAGAGTTATGTAGTTTATGCCACGTAGAACTAGAATTACCAAGACTTAATGAAAAGTTATTACGGGAAGAACAATTAAGGGATGACGACCTTAAAACTATTATAAAAGCACTAGAATTTGAAAATAACCTGGAAGATCATGCAGATTGGTCTAAAAAAGGTTACTTGCTACATAAAGGAGTATTATACAGGCTAACTCTTGATCAAGACGACGAAGAAGCAAGGCTAGTGATTCCTAAACATGAAATACCAAATATTCTTAAAACTTGCCATGATGCACCTCTGGCTGGACACATGGGCGTCGAACGAACAGTGCAACGCATCACTAATAAATATTATTGGAAGGGATTAAGGAAAGATGTCATTAGATATGTGAATACATGCAACGAATGTCAAAAATATAAACCATCAAATCAAAAACCAACAGGGCTGTATCAATCCACCGCAAACAATCAACGATTTGAAGTTTTATCGATTGATTTATTTGGACCATTACCGCAAGCATCCTCAGGAGAAAGATGGATATTTATCATCGAAGACACTGCTTCAAAATGGGTTGAACTATTTGCTCTCAAAGAAGCAACGGCAGAAGCTTGTGCAAAAATCTTGATAAACGAAATACTGTTACGCTACGGATTACCTAGGAAAATTACAAGTGACAATGGACCACAATTTGTGTCAGCAATAATGCAAAAACTGGTATATTGCTTTGAAATTCAACATATATTTACTCCTGCATATCATCCCGAACCAAACATTGTCGAACGAAAAAACAGAGATATGAAAACCCAAATTGCAATCATGGTTAAAGATAAACATAACACTTGGCCATCAACCTTACCCTCCATAAGGTTCGCAATGAACACAAGCACGTGTCAAAGTACAGGGTTTTCTGCTGCGTACCTTACATTTGGTCGCCAATTAAGGACCCCATATGAACTTACGCACGATATAAGTCACATAGTACAAACCGAAAATTTCGTACCAGAAATAACACCAATACTGCGAAGACTGACCATTGATCTAAGAATGGCTCAAGAAAACATAGAAAATATGCAAGAAAATAATCGGGCTAGAATCAACAAAAGTAGACGACCAGACCCGGGTCACGAAGAAGGTGATTTGGTTCTAATCACGACACACCCTTTGAGTAGCAAAAAAAATAGTTTCACTGCTAAACTTGCACCTAGAAGAGATGGTCCATATAGAATTATTAAAAAACATGGTACAACCATCTATGAAGTAGCACACTTAACAAATCCACAACAATCAGTTGGAAAATTTCACTCATCTGCATTGACAAAATATGAACCAAGGACTGATGTAGCTCCAGCTCCAATTATTCCTATACGCCAACGAGGCCGACCAAGGAAAGTAATTAATCCTGATGCCTGATAACTGGTACTCTATCGGGACGCCACGAGTACCAGAGGGGGAGAATGTAACGAGACAAATAGTAACACACAGAAGCTATCGATGTACCGCCACCTCAGGACTGTGACGACGTCTACACCTACGCACACACATGCGCGACGGCTGGGTATATAAGGCCGCCAGCGCCGGCAGAGATTCATTCGCTCGCTAGACGGCAACAAGTGCGATAGCCCCGCAGTCCACTTGAAGTCGTAGTGCTCTTCCTGATCGATAGCCCCGCAGTCATCAGGTCGAGTAAGCTAGGACGGATACGGTGTGCGATAGCCACGCAGTCCACACCAGGATCCTTTCATAGGGTTGATGTTTATGTATGATTACCTCCTGTTCAATTGTAAACAAAACGTTACCAATAAAGTACCATCAAGACAATTGGGCTTTCACTTAAACGCCACCCTACAGCATAAAATAGCACAGAGTAAACAGTGTCTTTCGCAGCTTGAGCGTCGACAATTACCGAAATTTTCCGAACATTTAGCTTGATAGTAAATGGCTTTTGTACACCTGATTTGAAATTAATGAAAACTAAACGCAAGTTAAACCGTCACTTAAACGTCTACCCTGTCTAAAAATTCTATGAACGGCACTAAACATCAAAGCAAGACTAGATGTGACATTTCAAAAAGGAAAAGCTTCGGTAGATTAGGAAGGACTTGTCTTCTATTTGGATACCAGATCTTACTTACCCCTAACCGGAGGAGGGTAGGTTTGCTAGAGAAGTGTAGGAGGTTGTTTTTGACACTGTGCTTATTCCCCAAAAATATGTTTGAACTTGATTTATTCAATGCTTTTGAAAAAATACTCCAACAATGTATGAGATATTGTAACCTAGACCGCTTCATAACTACGAAACGCGACCAAAGATTTTTTCAGTTTAGGTGCATTAAGCTCGTACATAATGATACTTTAATGCCACGTCATATTCAGCCATTTCCGTTATCGTTTTTTTTTGGCAACGATCAAGGGTCTTTAAACTAGCTGAACTTCAAAACGCGACCAAATATTTGTTCAGTTTTAGCAGAATTCACATGAGTGCAACCGGTACTTCCTTTCTGTACTTTATTCAGCCATTTACCTTATCGTTTTTTTTTGGGAACGATAACTGGTTTTGCAGGCGCCATATATCGATAACGCAACCACTTAGCGCAGGCAGACCGACATATTTGGCATCACGGAGTTGCCCTTTATCTTGTGAACTTCAGATCAGCCATATAGGTGATCGTTGCCAAATTTGGCGTGACCTTCCGTAATACTAGCAGCGCCCCTTTAAAAGTTTAGAAGCGCCGGAAATACCGTTTCGATGTCTAGCACTTATCAGTTTTCGAATTCCAGGTGGTACGCGATAGACCTGTTGGTGCTGACGCAGCCGTCGCTGGGCATAGAGCTGCAGCTGCAGGCGCAGGGCGCGGCCGTGCCGGCCACCGCGGTGGCGGACGCGCGCGCCGACACGCCGCGCGACTACGAGCACGCGGCCACCGGGCTCGGCGCCGCCGTGCCGCAGCTCATGGCCGCCAGCCTGCAGGTCAGCGCTGCCACTGCAGCAACATATCTATAGCTGCAG
The DNA here is from genome assembly GCA_963691745.1 of Ditula angustiorana. Taxonomy (NCBI): domain Eukaryota; kingdom Metazoa; phylum Arthropoda; class Insecta; order Lepidoptera; family Tortricidae; genus Ditula; species Ditula angustiorana. The sequence goes on from OY829487.1 coordinate 9,954,343, forward strand.
CTGCAGGCGCAGGGCGCGCCGACACGCCGCGCGACTACGAGCACGCGGCCACCGGGCTCGGCGCCGCCGTGCCGCAGCTCATGGCCGCCAGCCTGCAGGTCAGCGCTGCCACTGCAGCAACATATCTATAGCTGCAGCTGCAGGCGCAGGGCGCGCCGACACGCCGCGCGACTACGAGCACGCGGCCACCGGGCTCGGCGCCGCCGTGCCGCAGCTCATGGCCGCCAGCCTGCAGGTCAGCGCTGCCACTGCAGCAACATATCTATAGCTGCAGCTGCAGGCGCAGGGCGCGCCGACACGCCGCGCGACTACGAGCACGCGGCCACCGGGCTCGGCGCCGCCGTGCCGCAGCTCATGGCCGCCAGCCTGCAGGTCAGCGCTGCCACTGCAGCAACATATCTATAGCTGCAGCTGCAGGCGCAGGGCGCGCCGACACGCCGCGCGACTACGAGCACGCGGCCACCGGGCTCGGCGCCGCCGTGCCGCAGCTCATGGCCGCCAGCCTGCAGGTCAGCGCTGCCACTGCAGCAACATATCTATAGCTGCAGCTGCAGGCGCAGGGCGCGCCGACACGCCGCGCGACTACGAGCACGCGGCCACCGGGCTCGGCGCCGCCGTGCCGCAGCTCATGGCCGCCAGCCTGCAGGTCAGCGCTGCCACTGCAGCAACATATCTATAGCTGCAGCTGCAGGCGCAGGGCGCGCCGACACGCCGCGCGACTACGAGCACGCGGCCACCGGGCTCGGCGCCGCCGTGCCGCAGCTCATGGCCGCCAGCCTGCAGGTCAGCGCTGCCACTGCAGCAACATATCTATAGCTGCAGCTGCAGGCGCAGGGCGCGCCGACACGCCGCGCGACTACGAGCACGCGGCCACCGGGCTCGGCGCCGCCGTGCCGCAGCTCATGGCCGCCAGCCTGCAGGTCAGCGCTGCCACTGCAGCAACATATCTATAGCTGCAGCTGCAGGCGCAGGGCGCGCCGACACGCCGCGCGACTACGAGCACGCGGCCACCGGGCTCGGCGCCGCCGTGCCGCAGCTCATGGCCGCCAGCCTGCAGGTCAGCGCTGCCACTGCAGCAACATATCTATAGCTGCAGCTGCAGGCGCAGGGCGCGCCGACACGCCGCGCGACTACGAGCACGCGGCCACCGGGCTCGGCGCCGCCGTGCCGCAGCTCATGGCCGCCAGCCTGCAGGTCAGCGCTGCCACTGCAGCAACATATCTATAGCTGCAGCTGCAGGCGCAGGGCGCGCCGACACGCCGCGCGACTACGAGCACGCGGCCACCGGGCTCGGCGCCGCCGTGCCGCAGCTCATGGCCGCCAGCCTGCAGGTCAGCGCTGCCACTGCAGCAACATATCTATAGCTGCAGCTGCAGGCGCAGGGCGCGCCGACACGCCGCGCGACTACGAGCACGCGGCCACCGGGCTCGGCGCCGCCGTGCCGCAGCTCATGGCCGCCAGCCTGCAGGTCAGCGCTGCCACTGCAGAAACATATCTATAGCTGCAGCTGCAGGCGCAGGGCGCGCCGACACGCCGCGCGACTACGAGCACGCGGCCACCGGGCTCGGCGCCGCCGTGCCGCAGCTCATGGCCGCCAGCCTGCAGGTCAGCGCTGCCACTGCAGCAACATATCTATAGCTGCAGCTGCAGGCGCAGGGCGCGCCGACACGCCGCGCGACTACGAGCACGCGGCCACCGGGCTCGGCGCCGCCGTGCCGCAGCTCATGGCCGCCAGCCTGCAGGTCAGCGCTGCCACTGCAGCAACATATCTATAGCTGCAGCTGCAGGCGCAGGGCGCGCCGACACGCCGCGCGACTACGAGCACGCGGCCACCGGGCTCGGCGCCGCCGTGCCGCAGCTCATGGCCGCCAGCCTGCAGGTCAGCGCTGCCACTGCAGCAACATATCTATAGCTGCAGCTGCAGGCGCAGGGCGCGCCGACACGCCGCGCGACTACGAGCACGCGGCCACCGGGCTCGGCGCCGCCGTGCCGCAGCTCATGGCCGCCAGCCTGCAGGTCAGCGCTGCCACTGCAGCAACATATCTATAGCTGCAGCTGCAGGCGCAGGGCGCGCCGACACGCCGCGCGACTACGAGCACGCGGCCACCGGGCTCGGCGCCGCCGTGCCGCAGCTCATGGCCGCCAGCCTGCAGGTCAGCGCTGCCACTGCAGCAACATATCTATAGCTGCAGCTGCAGGCGCAGGGCGCGCCGACACGCCGCGCGACTACGAGCACGCGGCCACCGGGCTCGGCGCCGCCGTGCCGCAGCTCATGGCCGCCAGCCTGCAGGTCAGCGCTGCCACTGCAGCAACATATCTATAGCTGCAGCTGCAGGCGCAGGGCGCGCCGACACGCCGCGCGACTACGAGCACGCGGCCACCGGGCTCGGCGCCGCCGTGCCGCAGCTCATGGCCGCCAGCCTGCAGGTCAGCGCTGCCACTGCAGCAACATATCTATAGCTGCAGCTGCAGGCGCAGGGCGCGCCGACACGCCGCGCGACTACGAGCACGCGGCCACCGGGCTCGGCGCCGCCGTGCCGCAGCTCATGGCCGCCAGCCTGCAGGTCAGCGCTGCCACTGCAGCAACATATCTATAGCTGCAGCTGCAGGCGCAGGGCGCGCCGACACGCCGCGCGACTACGAGCACGCGGCCACCGGGCTCGGCGCCGCCGTGCCGCAGCTCATGGCCGCCAGCCTGCAGGTCAGCGCTGCCACTGCAGCAACATATCTATAGCTGCAGCTGCAGGCGCAGGGCGCGCCGACACGCCGCGCGACTACGAGCACGCGGCCACCGGGCTCGGCGCCGCCGTGCCGCAGCTCATGGCCGCCAGCCTGCAGGTCAGCGCTGCCACTGCAGCAACATATCTATAGCTGCAGCTGCAGGCGCAGGGCGCGCCGACACGCCGCGCGACTACGAGCACGCGGCCACCGGGCTCGGCGCCGCCGTGCCGCAGCTCATGGCCGCCAGCCTGCAGGTCAGCGCTGCCACTGCAGCAACATATCTATAGCTGCAGCTGCAGGCGCAGGGCGCGCCGACACGCCGCGCGACTACGAGCACGCGGCCACCGGGCTCGGCGCCGCCGTGCCGCAGCTCATGGCCGCCAGCCTGCAGGTCAGCGCTGCCACTGCAGCAACATATCTATAGCTGCAGCTGCAGGCGCAGGGCGCGCCGACACGCCGCGCGACTACGAGCACGCGGCCACCGGGCTCGGCGCCGCCGTGCCGCAGCTCATGGCCGCCAGCCTGCAGGTCAGCGCTGCCACTGCAGCAACATATCTATAGCTGCAGCTGCAGGCGCAGGGCGCGCCGACACGCCGCGCGACTACGAGCACGCGGCCACCGGGCTCGGCGCCGCCGTGCCGCAGCTCATGGCCGCCAGCCTGCAGGTCAGCGCTGCCACTGCAGCAACATATCTATAGCTGCAGCTGCAGGCGCAGGGCGCGCCGACACGCCGCGCGACTACGAGCACGCGGCCACCGGGCTCGGCGCCGCCATGCCGCAGCTCATGGCCGCCAGCCTGCAGGTCAGCGCTGCCACTGCAGCAACATATCTATAGCTGCAGCTGCAGGCGCAGGGCGCGCCGACACGCCGCGCGACTACGAGCACGCGGCCACCGGGCTCGGCGCCGCCGTGCCGCAGCTCATGGCCGCCAGCCTGCAGGTCAGCGCTGCCACTGCAGCAACATATCTATAGCTGCAGCTGCAGGCGCAGGGCGCGCCGACACGCCGCGCGACTACGAGCACGCGGCCACCGGGCTCGGCGCCGCCGTGCCGCAGCTCATGGCCGCCAGCCTGCAGGTCAGCGCTGCCACTGCAGCAACATATCTATAGCTGCAGCTGCAGGCGCAGGGCGCGCCGACACGCCGCGCGACTACGAGCACGCGGCCACCGGGCTCGGCGCCGCCGTGGTTGCATATATCAGCGTTTCTTAACCTTTTTTGTCCACGGACCCCTTAGGAAATCAAGCACAATTTTATGGACCCGCTTAATAAAATCGCTCATATTACAAAAAATATGAGCGATTACAAGACTCTTGATGGCATTTATTTATGATTGTTAAATGGTCCATAGATAAGACTGCGGACCCCCCCCACACATATGCTCGCGGACCCCCAGGGGTCCGCGGACCACAGGTTAAGAAACACTGGCCTATACTATCCAGTTGTGGATTTACCAGCAGGCTGACAGCAGCCTGCTGGTAAATCCACACCTAAAATCTGCCGCCCTAGGCTCCAGCCTAGGGCGGCAGATTTTAGGTGTGGCAGTTCACCGGTTTTTAGTAACAATTATAACTAAAGACGAAGGCGAACATTTTACACAGACTTACTTATGAGATGTGTATCGTGTATCGGTCATTGATATTAAACAGAGGGCGTCCTGTCCGCGGCTATGCCGCGCGGTCGGAAATTAAATTATATATTTTGAAAAAGTTGTGTGGAAACTTTATTGTTAAAAGTAATATACTACATTCGAGGATTTTTTAAGGTTGCCTGCTGTTTTTTTTATGATGCAGATCGAAAGGATCGATTACGTGGCTAAATCGTTCTCAGTAACATCATATCTCAAAGTAAAGCAATACCTATTGTACCCGTTTTGTTGTAATAATTGAAATATCAATGCCGCAGCCTCCGGCCTTTGGATTGACAGAAATCTGACTACTTATGCCACGTCATTTTGCTCATGTTGTAATACTACGCGTATAACATTGTAATGCTGTACTAGGCTGTACTATAACATCCTGTACCCCAATACAAGTCTTCTGGCAAATAAATATTTCTATTTCTAATGCTTCTACGAGATTCGCTTAAAAGAAATCATCCAGTTTGCTTGCATCAAGATCAACCTACCTTTATTTATTTACATCATAATACCCGATTATGTAACTTTGCAATATTATTGCCGCGTCTGTTACGCAACTTGCACCTGTGTTTATCGGGTAAGATTAAATTGGCGATTAAATAGTTTTACTTCTCAAAGCACCGTGTTTTAGATTAATAATGGTTATCTCGTATTATAATGAATCATAATCCCAAGTGTTTTGTCTTAATAAAAATTTATATCGCTTTAAATTAACTCTTAAAACAGGTCAAATAACCAACCGTTTCTCAATAAAAAACGTTCGTAATTTTCTTCGAGTACTCAAATTAGAGCTTACAAACTTACAAGCTTAACCTTTGATTGTGTGAAAGGGGTATCATAATAAGGACAGACAAAGAGTAAGAACTAAGTAAAAACAAACAATGAACTTGAATTTGTATCGGTATTGGTTGTATTGTTATCGACGTTTGGTTAAATAACGATAGATAACCGGTTTTTTTACAACTATGTAGCTATTATGACAGCTTATGCGTTGGTGGTGTAGTTCGACGGGGACCATATTTCTGTTTACTGGAAATCAATTAAACACTTCGCATGCTTAGTATTAAAGTGACCCATTTCTGAATAATATACGTCCCAAAATATCACCTTAATTAAAAGACATAGGGTTTAATTTTGGGAAATATCATATTCAGAATTGAGTCGGTTTAATTCTAAGGGTGCGACTTATCTTACACTTTTTAGTTTTATTTGGTAATGCGAATACAAGTGGTCTCTAAGGCTCCTGCCTCAAGACTGATGTTTGTTTGTTTGTCCCCTATATTTATTTTAATTCAAAATTATACATTTTTAATATAATTGGCAGTATTCAAAACTACTACAATAGGGCCTATTAGACTATTTCTACATTACTAGAAAACTAAGTGGCGCTATGGCCACTTCATTTTGGCTTTGGGCTTATAACTACTAAATTGCATTTTACCTCTTTATCAATATTCCCAGACCTCAAAACTTCTTGGCCTCAAAATACCTAAATTGCAGAATGCCTAATTTTTTTTCGACCATATTATTCCGGTATGTTAAAATACCGGAATAATATGGTCGAATTTCAAAATAGCTAAGTCTCATAATGCCTAAACTTCAAAACACTTTCATAACAAAATAACATATGCTTAAAACAACCAAATGTCAATTTACCTATAAATTTTAATGCTCGCCACTTGAAATTGAAGCATTTAGGTGTTTTGGGTTCGAGATATTTTAATATTTTGTCATTTCTGTCATTCGGTATTTGAAGAAATTGTGCATTTAAACTTTTAGGTAGTTAGAAAATATGACGTTTTAGGTCAAAGTCATAATGAATTTCGTTCATTTTAAGAATGAGACAATTTGATATGTAGGTATTATGAGCCCATGGTAATTTGAAAATTAGGGGTATTAGTGAATAAGGTAATATGAAATTTTGTGGTTTTAAGGTGGATCGCTTCGTATGAGGCGGGAATTTCGAAATGTTTGCAGTTTTGAATTTATGATGGCTAAATGGTGCGACTTTTAATTAATTCAAGTAGTTTTCCGATAGTAAAACACTGGTTTTTACCCATTGCGTTTTGATTTTGGGGATTCGAGTTACTAATTTTAAATAATTATGCTCTTTATGTTTCAACCGACTTTCACACATTTTATGCACCATTATCTAAAATCAGCAGCTTGAACTTTTAAAAACAAAGCACAGTGCCTTAAGAAACAGTGTTTTATTACCGCAAAACTACTTGAATAAATATAAAGTCCTACCATTTAGTTACAATACATTTAAAACTGCGAAAATTTTGAAATTCCCGCCACATGCTAATCGATCCTCCTTAAGCCCAAAGCTCATTTTGTTTACCTACTTTGTTCGTTAGTATTTACCTTTAGCTTGTTGCCGCCAGGTACCACCAACGCAGTGGCACGAGGCGAGCACAGGCGTCTCCCGGCGCGAGCTGATACTGCTTGCAGCGCGATCTCTGGCCGGCTCATACAAGAAGCTGTTAGCGATATCGGCCGCTATGGAATGAAGCTTATTGATAAACAGGTAAAGGCAATAATTTTTACAAAGTACAGTACGCGACAAGACGAGACAAGGCAAACATATTTATAAAGTTATCAGGACTTTAACGCGACAAAAATATTTTGTTAATTTACCTCGACGTTTCGGCTATGTTTCAACGGCCGAGGTCACGAGTAGACTGAAGTGGTGGGTATTCTTTCTGTTTAGCCGCGCCAGTTTTATGAACTACCCGCACTTTGTCTTGTTTATTTTCCACCGACGCATCACTAACCCGCTAACGTTATAAATATGTGTTTAAAACAAAGAAACAAGGCAAGTTTGAGAATTTAACTAACTAAAGGAGCATGGAGACAAAGAGCCAAGAAACTACATAGCACAGAGATTTTTCATTAACTAGCGAGATGCCCCGGCTTCGCACGGATATAATTAAGATTTAAAACCGTATCAAAATCCGTTGCTTGGTTTAGAAGTAGTAAGCGACCGAAGATATGGGAACAGACAAGAATGGATAGCGACCGTTTACCCTACCTACAGTTAAAATTGTTGACACACCAAAATGGACGTTTTTCACAGTGGCTCGGCTGTTTTGGTGAGCTTAGTTTAACCTGGCGAGATTAAAAAATTGCACCTCTGGTCCTAATTATTATTATTACGACAGGACAAAATGTAATATTTTTTTATTATTGAAGTAAAAATAAATATTTTTTGTTTGTTCCAGAATCGACTTTGGAATGTCGCCGAGGAATCTTAATTTGACTGATAACTACTACTATAGAATAAATATTTTATTTCGTTCAAACGCTGTGGATGCTCTATCGATACATTTCCTTTCATTTGGCTAGTTTTTAAGAATATCTATATAAATGAGATTTCATGAAATCACAGTTAAGTTGTACCAAAACTTATAAAATCGGTTTCCATACAAACGGCGGTTAAGTTTTCCACCTTCTAAACCTTTATAGCCATCAAACTGGAAGAAATTACCTTGCTACTCCGCGAAACCAGTTCCGAGCCCGTGCCAAATAGCTGCGTCTGTGCGACATATATATATTTATGCAAAAACCCACCCTCCTCCGCTTCCACGCGAAACAACATATATCACACAGACTCAACTACACACCACCACCACTAAACACTAAAACTACACGATAGACACGTTTCGCCTCTGTACGAGGCCAGTCTGTTGATATCTTCGTCTGTTGGTCTGTTGTTCCAGTTTGTTGATATAGACCTCCGCAAAGTAACGCCTGAATCTATTAATTCTTTATAGCCATGATTTTTTGTAGATATGCCTTAGAGCTTAGTTTGTTGCTTTTTTTAATATTCTTCACCGATTTAACAATATTTGCATTTTTTTTTTTAAACTATGAAATATCGCTCATCCCTATTAAAAATGTCGGATCTGCAAATCGGTCGGTATTTATACCGACATTATTAACGAATGCTTAAGCAAGATCAGACGTTTTTAATCTACGTATTTCATAAATTATACATTAAATCTAATATTTATTTGCGGGGGGGTGAAAGTTACCGTAATTCAAGGTCTATTAATGACATAAACAGAAAATGGCAAATTTGCAGATCCGACATTTTTAATAGGGATGGGCGATATTTTAATGATCTACATAACAGCATAGAAAATAAACATGGCTATAGTTAAGGTTTAGAGGCTGGAAAACGTTATCGCCGATTGAATGGAGAGGTACACAATAGTTTTAAATACACTGAATCCGCGTTCTCAAAATCGCATTTGACGTTTCATTCCTATAGTCACGAAATGTCAAATGCGATCTTGACCTAAGTACACTTCTGTACTTAGGAACGATCTATAAATACAAGCCTAAGAAAGGAAAAAGCGCTAGGAGAATGATGATACCTAGTTAAGTATTTTTATGTGGCCTCATTAGTAAGTAAAATATAATTATTAAAGATACTTCTTAAAGGAGATAAAGTTTTATATTGTAATCCTTTCGGAACTAACACAAATGCTTAAAGCACAACTCTGTGAATAGTTTCGATGGATATATCTACGGTGTTTGATTCAAAATTGAAATACCTAAACTCTGTTCATTCTTACTTGTCTTAACCCTCAATATACTCAGGCGGGCCGAATCAGTGTAGATCGCTCTTAGCGCTCATGTTTTCGGACCGAATTGCGCTCACAAGACTACCTTAGGTAACGTCATTGACGACGTTATCGATTTGGCTTACATCGCTAACGCTAATGTTTAACTTTTTGTTACAAAAATAATGTTTTTTTTCGCCTAAATTAAATAAATTGAGGGTGTGAATCGAAAAGATGATATCATTTTTTTTGGTGGATTTTTTTATTTAAGAAAAAAAGTCGAAAAGTTAAGGTAACATTCATGTTGTTTAACCACTTGAGACAAGTAACAATGAACGGAGTTTACTTTTTACTAATTTATATTTAAAGAATATAATAATAGTCGTATTTTAAGACTGTACATTAATTTAAATGTAAGTAAATGTGAAGAAAATAAAATGTATATTGGGGCCAACACGATTTTTATTTTATGTTATGTAATCCTCAAATAAACTAGGTTTTTCAAACTTATTGAAACTGCGACTCTTAAATGGCTTAAAAAAAATACTAATGAGAATCTTAGAGGTTTTAACCGCCCTCGTTGTGAATAACAACTTGTTGATACAACTTTCAGGTGATGGTGGGTGTGGGATCAATCAATTTTTGTTGTCAAACCAGGTATTTTTTCCGGGAATGCTTCGGAGTACCTATGTCAATGTTAATGCTAGTTGTCACCTCTTTCTTCAAAATTCTGCGGGGCGATTCTTGGATCATTTATTTTATTTTATTTATTTTTTATTGAAAAGAACACAAACAGTCTTATATATAGTACAGAATTCATAGATATATACATTTAAAACATTGACAAATAGTGTCCACAGAAGAGATAATAAATATGTAGTTGACAACCTCTTAAACTATCATAAGTAGGCTTAGGACTTTTCGTAGCATACCGTGGTTCTAAAATCCATGGAGCCGCCATATGTTAAATATAATTTTTCGAAGTCAAAGTCAAAAAGTATGATGTAATATTAAATATAATTATTTACACTGTTACATTGTTAGTGAGTTCATTTTAATCGAACATAATTAATTTTATCATAAACCTATATAATAATATTAATTACTGATCACATGTGACTCTACAATTTGATTAACCTAACATGCACCCTCTTTAAAGTCCGTGTTTAGTGAGTAGTGCAAAAAATTAGTTGTCAGTTTTGATTAGAGACGTTCACATTGGTTTTTGATTTTAATTAAAATGTACACTATTACAACTTGCGAAATTAAATACTGGATAGAGCCATATAAGGAATTAAAAAATAATAACTTCGACTTAGAAAAATATTATTTTACAACTAGCGGCTCCATAGATTTTAGAACCACGGTATGCTACGAAAAGTCCCAAGCCTAATCATAAGGCATTGCGACAAAAATACAGCTCAACCTACTTTTAAAATAAAATAAAGTAAAAACAGTGAAAATAAATTTTCTTTCTATTGTTATCTCTACTTCAAATTAAAATTAATTTTAAATATCATGCGAGATCTATCTCGTACGATAAAGTAAAGTAAATTGCTCGTAGAACCGATGGCAATTGGGGCGGAGAGGTTCTCGGTAGATGCGAGCAGCACAAGACTAACTGTCGTGGAGAACCTCAGTTTTCTAGTGTTTTCCGTACTTTTAGTTACTTCGGATGCTCAGCTACCAGCGGCGGGGTGGTTGTAACGGTACGAGCGGCGTCTTGAATGTAATCAAGTATTGTGCGTTGTGTGTGCTCCGGTATATTTGAGCACTGTGGATGACCTGAACAATTTGATCACTTAGGCTGCGTCGATGTTAATGAGCATTCTGGATGTTTCCAACTATTCGGTGATCTTGACTTCTGCGTATTATAATGACGCTGATTAGTTGCACCTAATTGCTAATCCCCAGTGCTGTAACTAGACTTTTATGCGCCCGTTGCGAGCTTCTATACTTCTAGCATTATATCTTCTACTCAGCATATATTTGTTGAATGCTATAAACATACGAGTATTATGCCTTTTCCCTTGATTTCCATGTCGTCCTCGACCACGTGGAACGGATCAGTCTGGCTCTGCCGTGTTATACGACCATCTGGCTGGTGGTCACCTTCCCGTTCAGGGTAGCCAGTGGTAACATTTTGCGGGTCCATTTGTAATCACTCATGAGTATGAGCATCTCTCTTGAAGATGTAAGCGCAACCGTTTTGCAGGTGGTCGGACCTTGTGCAGGGTTGGTCCGGAGCGCTACCACCATGTTGCTCTCTAATCCAGCCACTAAGCAGCAGTGCTTGCACTGTTGTGTTCCGGCGTGGAAAGCAAGACGGCCGGTGCAATTACTGGCAGAAGAGGTATTCCATCTTAACCCTCTGGGTTGGCAACGCATCTGCAATCTTCTTGGTGCTGCAGGTGTCTATAGGCGGTGGTGATCACTTACCATCAGGTGACCTACTTGCTTGGATACCTTCCTAACTATTTTATAAAAAAAATGTTGCTGATTTTAGTACGTTGGTTTCTTTCCATACTTTATCCAGTGGCCCTAACATGACTGGCCAAGGTTAGTTTATCTCTATCTGCGTCACTTTCTTATGTCACTAGTTAGACAGAGACACAGGGAGGGGTTAAACTAAACCTGGGCTGTCATGTTAGGGCCGCAGCAGAGAGATTCCGAGTAGGTATTGTGCGTATATAAGTATTATACAAGTTTATGGAATATATATAATACTTCATAACTAGCAGGTTTATTATAGGTAAAAGGGCAATCGTATTTGGACTATGGTCACGGCTTAAACGCTTGCCCCCCCGATAATTGTTCTACGTGCACTAAGTAAACAAGGAATTATCTATCGACGGTAGATTGCTATTTATAAGCTAATTTATGGCATATAATATCAGCTACTTTATTAGGCTTCTTTTACATGATTTGTTGTTCATGTGTGCGATATAGTAAATATGGATATTGACCTTTAGACATTGTGGAATTTATATGAAGTTCTTTCAAAATGTAATTTGAGTCGGTTCCGCAGTTTTTGAGCTGCGACTTCGACCAGACATCCAAAAATACATACAAAAAGCTAAATGTGTAATCCGTCCTCTGCCTCGCCGAACTTGGGTTAAAATATTTGTTTGATTTTGTTTATTATTATTATTTGTATACCTTTCCAATCCATGACAGGAGTGGCCCGAAACTTTGGGAGGCGTGCGTGGAGTCCCTTTACTCATAGACAATTTAATGAAATGAGACGGGGTACACCGAGCGGATGCTGTACCTGCCCGCGCCATAGGGGCACAATCAGAGGCAGCCCCCGCCAAGTGTCATTCTCCTAGCGCTTTTTAATTTCCTGTTCCTTAATACGGGGTACCCTTTCACCATAATCCCAAATTCCGCAGTTTACCTGACCTGCGACCATATTGGAGGAACTGCCGTCTAACCTCCGTAACGCCTGTTACAGGGAAACCAGATCGATAGGATAGTTTTTTTATAAAATAGGAAGGCAAACAAGCGTTTACATGATTTAGCAGGTTTCCTCACGATGTTTTCCCTCACCGTAAGAGCATTAGTTACTGCAGTGCTTAGGTAATGTACATAAGATAGAAAAACTCATTGGTACGTGGCGACAGGTGAGGATCGCACTCGGTACCTCACCCTGACCTCACGAGTCCACCCCCAGCCAGTAGGGCACCAACGCTCATCTATGTGAACATATCGACAGTGGAAATCTCAAATGTCGTAAGGGCATGTCCTTTAATGTCCCTTACGACATTTGAAATTTCCGCTGTCGATATGTATATATGAGCGATGTATCATATAAATGAACTGTACAAGAATATGGGGAGGAAAATGGTAGTCTAACTACTGGGCTATGGGAATAAGACGTCCGGACGTCTACGTTGTACGATCTAAACCCAGGGGTCCTAACAACGAGGGCGGGCCAAGTTTAATTAAGCCCTTCATGAAGCTCTGTCTAGCTAGTGTTTTAAGAAGGGGACGTAGACAGGTATAGCTTTCTGCATGTATGGCGCGAATGTCTTTATGCACTTCATCTTTCCAACGCGGTACTTGGATCTATGGACCGATCGGCGAGCGATATCCCAATTAGTAGGTACAGTACTTCCAGTTTCTTATAATGGCTTTCGACAATCTTCGTACATCTTATTCGTTCTTGTGTCCGACAGTATATTTGTCACTCATGCCGATAGCAATCATGAAACTGGATTTACTGTACAGCTACTATACAGCTTATATAGCGCTTAATGTGTCACTTGGGAGGTCAACCCACGAAAGCTCTTTCCACTGCCCTCATCACCATCATATCACCCGGAAGATGTCTACTTCTTGACATAGGCCGTCTACAAGGATTTCCACGACGGTCGCTATTGTGTTGCTCTCATCCATCGATTTCCCGCGGTCCTTTTACCAGATCGCCGGTTCTCTTTTTTTGTTTTACCGCCCTATTGTCTGTCATCCTTTCTAAATATCCAAGCCAACGGAGTCTTGTAGATTTGATTTCCCCAGTAAAATCAATTGAGCTTAGACACGAGGTTTTCCAGCTATTGATTCTTGCGATCCTTCATGTAGGTGCTCAATTTATTTCTTTCCTTTGTGTCAGTTCCAAGATCTAACGGGGAAAGTCTTCCGTAAGGAGTTTGTTGTCTTCTTTCTGGGAAAACGTCTATAATTGAAAGAAGAAACAAAGAAATAATTTGTAGTGTTTGATGTACATTTGTCCGAATCGTGTAAATCGTGACCCACTATGTACACTTTGACAATAAGACAATTATTGTGAAAAGGTTTGACATTGGGTCATGACTTAACTGGTGTTACTTTTAATAAATGGGGTTTTCCAATTCGTCGCATGTGTTTTTTTGTACCTCAGAACTTTATTTTTTTACAAAATAACCGCAAAAATGCAACCCGTCGGGACCTACAATTTACCAAATTTTAGGAAAAGTTTTTACATTGTACCATTCGCGAATGTGGAGTACTAACGTCGAATAAAAGAACTAGATATTAAAAATCTAAATATGTATTCTTAAAAGGGACTTGAAAAAAAATGTATTTACTTTTGTATGCAAATGTGAGCGGGAGGAATCCCATAACATAGCTCGAAATTATCTCAAATATCACGCCTTAATTTATTGTCGGTATTTAAAAAGGTTTAGCAATTTCTACTTCTCTTAATCCCTAATAAACCCCCGCTTACATCGTATCTAAGTCTAAATGTGTGAAATTGTTTAGTTGTTTGTTACTCAATCATGCATTAATGAATGCTACAATGAGTCTGGATAACATTTGTAGGCAGAAAGCTCATGAACCTGTGTCTTGGATTAAAAGATTTCAGAGGTGCTAGCACGCTAGAATTGTCGCGAAATAAGTAATATTATATATCCTTTTCTGACCAATAAGCATGTGCGAAAGGGATGAATGCTACTAGTAGTGTGGTACTAGTGCTGAATTTCTTTAACCACCAAATGACCACTCAAACCTAATTTATACCTCTAGGAAAGGGAGGAAAGAAAGTCATAAGAAAGGGATGAAAAGAGAGATAAACTGAAACTTGGATACTTAGTCAAATTAAGGCCGCTAAGCTATGCAACAAAAGCACCGTAACCCCCCAGCAAATAATGATGTCTACTATACGCCTCTGCGTAGAAAAGCATTAATTTCGTAGAAAATCATAGTTCCTGTAGACAGTAACGTAGCGTGATTAATCTTCCACTTAGCGTCTTCTTTTTAGGGTTTTTTAGCGTGGACTTCTGAGCGCAGTAGCTGAAACCGCAGACAGCCCGATAATGTGTCACTAGGGGAAGACGCATATGACACAAGTAGCCTACGAATTTTTACATGTATTTGTGTATTGACATAGTTTACTTTTTAATTTTGTTTATAATTTTAAATTGTTGCTCTAGGTTGCTCTCTATTAATATAGCACGTAAGATCTTTGATACTCACACATATGGTGAGTTAATAATAATAATCTAGAGGTGGGCGAAGTCGGATCAGCGAGGCCCTTTTCTCTCTTCTTCTTTAACCCTTGTCTACCCACTGCTGAGTACAGGTATTTTCCAATTTCCTCCATGTTGTGCGGTCGTGTGTTTTCCGCGCCTTTTCTTTCAGTAGATATCTATTCCCAGTTCGTGGCGTTTAGCCTCAAGTTAGCACATAAGGGGTCTCTTGCGAGGCCCTTAAAAATCGCGTGGCCGTGCACAAGGGCCCTCATCGCCCACGCCTAGCTTCATTACTCCGAAATTGACGAACTCCATGCAAGCGAAACATGCGGGCAACACTAGTATTCAACAGTTATCAGCTCAAGAATTGTATAAATACTGAAATTGTGGTAGCAAATACCAAATCGGTCAGCGAATCGGTAAGTAGCTCTTGTGCTTCTTTGCTCTTCCAACATACGTAAATAATTAATTAGGAACTTAAGCGTTAATTAGTAAACAATAGCAAGTAAAAAAAAGTAAGTACCTACCTAGCCAGAGTGACTGCTACCGTTTACCGGTAGGTAGTATCAGGTTTGAATCCCGCCATTTTTTTCTGTTTCCTTCAAACTTTATGTACATAACCACAATTATAATCACAATTTAAGCCCCTATTTTGCTTCCCTCAACTTTTAAAATTGCAAAAATACTATAATAATACTGTTTGTTTAATTGCAGTTATGTCTTAATAAAAAAACGTACCTAACTCTATTTTACCCCCCTGATTTGTCGAAACAGTTCCGGCGCTATGGTTATGAGTCACAAAGTCATCATCATATCATAAGTCAAGAGTTCTCTCTTAATAAAATGAGATTAGATAGTAAAAATAGATGTAGATCATAATACAACACAGATTTTTGTTGCGATTTCTCGTTCTCAATAAAACTCGTTTAGTTTTGGTGTATAACATCTCTCGTTGGGGACTGAACGGAAGACACTTGGCCTAAGCCAAAATGAAACGTATAATATAGCAAATAGCGACTTTAACAAGGAGCTTCGCTTGTCCTCTGAATATAGTAATAGTTTTTCACCATATCACAATTAAACGAGCAAAGTGAAAAAGTGTATACCTACATAAATAACACTTACCACAGAGCGTTCAGCATATTGTGTACCTAGCCCGAATCTTCTCGACACGCGTTAATTCGCTTCGTAACTCGATGCGTCGGTGAAAGTTCGTACGGTTCTTTATAACGTACCCATACATCAGTTCATTATCGCCTGCGAACACAGGATTAGCATCTGAAGGACATAAAGAACGCAGTTGGTTAGATCTTAGGGTCTCGCTGTTAAAATACATTTTCTCTTTGCAGCATAAATAAATTTCAACATGAAATTCCTCGCCGTATTCGCTGCCCTTGTGGCCATCTCTGCCGCCGCCCCTACCACCTTGTGGACTCTGAGTGACCTGTCCCAGGCCATCCAGAACCCGTCCACCCCGGCTGCCCTCCTGCCTTACCTCGAACATGCTCTCAACCAGATGATGGAAGCTTCCTTCGGCGGACAACCCATTGTAAGTTAACTAACTTTATGTTTGGGGGGCGTAAATTTTGTATCAATGCATTGGCTCTACATTGATCTACACTGATCTACATGACTGGGTTGATTTGAAAGTCAAACCGGAAGTCATCAGTAAATAAAAGATACAAGTCTGATGCACGGCGCACAAATTTAAGAAAAATACCTAAAATGTTTAGACAAGTCATTTAATGGTTAATGCATATAAAGTATACATCTACTTTTTGTAGTCAATATTAGTGATTGCAAAGCCATTTCCTTAGAGAGTTTTAATATTCAGTGCGTGGACCCTAAAAAACCTTCTCTGGATGACAGGTCCCCCATAACATCATTTAGGCCTACAGCCGTGAAGTATCCAGTAACTTTTTTTGCTATAATGTGATTAAATTATGCATTATACAACATGTAGGCATTTTGTCATCAGATGTTGAATGATGAACATAACCAGCAGCGGTCTTAATTACCGTCTGGACATATCCAGATGCTAATTAGGACATGTTAGTTTTGTTCGTATTTTTCATACTTGCAGTCTAATTAGTAAGGGATTTTATGTACTTGCGTGCTAATGCTACCTATTTTACCAGGACACCATCACCGTCCCGACTCCCGCTGGCCTCCTGCCCGTCGAGGCTGTGTCTCCCGTCGTCGTGATGCCCGTTGAGATTGACCAGGTCCCCGGTCTCACCACCTCATGGACCCTGAGTGACCTGTCCCAGGCCATCCAGAACCCGGCTACCCCGGCTGCCCTCCTGCCTTACCTCGAACATGCTCTTAACCAGATGATGGAGGCTTCCTTCTCCGGACAACCCATTGTAAGTTAGCTGAACCTTTGTTTGGGGAGTGTAGAGTTTGTTTCAATGTATTGACTGCGATTCATAATAATCTAAATGACTGGCTTGATTTGCAACAGTCAATACAAAATAAGTCTGTTACATGGTGCACACTAAAAAAAAACCGTATACGTTTAAGTCAATTCCTATAATGGTTAACGCATGTAAAGTATACATAAACTTTTGTGGTTAATTTTACGGATTGTGAAGCCTTTCTTTTACCTAGTTTAATAATCAGTGCGATCTAAGAAAAAAAAACCTTTGACTGATATATTCTCAATAACATCAATTAGACTTAATACCATGAAGCACCTACCTTCTTTATGTATATGTAAACATTTCTGAGTGGTATATGTAATAATGTGTTTAAATATGTGTTAGCACATTCCAAATGTTGGCATTTTGTGATTAGATATCACATTGTCATATTCAGAAGGTAATTAGGACATGCGGTTTAAATTCATATTTTCCGTTCCTGCTGTCTAATTAGTAAAGCGCTTATGTACTAGTGTGCTAATACTACCTCTTTTACCAGGACACCATCACCGTCCCGACTCCCGCTGGCCTCCTCCCCGTCGAGGCTGTGTCTCCCGTCATTGTGATGCCCGCTGAGGTCGACCAGGTCCCCGGCCTCACCACCTCATGGACCCTGAATGACCTGTCCCAGGCCATCCAGAACCCGGCTACCCCGGCTGCTCTCCTGCCTTACCTCGAACATGCTCTCAACGAGATGATGGATGCTCTCTTCGCCGGACAACCCATTGTAAGCTAGTTGGGATCTAGATGACTGGCTTGAATGGCCAGTCAAATTTGAAGTCAACAGTAAATACAAGATGCAAGTCGGTTGCACGTACAGATTTAAAAAAAATAACCCATAATTCAATTTATATAATGGTTAAATGCTGAGTGGGCTATTTTAGTGACTTCAAAGCCCTTTTTCTTTTAGTTTTAGCTGTAAGGGTCTTATGTACTATCGTGCTAATGCTATCTCTTGTACCAGGACACCATCACCGTCCCGACTCCCGCTGGCCTCCTGCCCGTCGAGGCTGTGTCTCCCGTCATCGTGATGCCCGCTGAGGTTGACCCCTCCCCCGTGGCCCCCGCCCCAGTGCCTGCGCCCATCGTGCCCGCCCCCGTCGCTGACGCCGCCAGCCCTCTGGTCCAGATCATCGTCAACATCAAGACCCAGGAGTCCTCTGTGAGTGCCAGTTGACAGGTCATCTGACAAGATACTTTTAAAAGTGAAGTTAAAGCTTAAAGTGAACCACTCATAAACGTAAACACGGATTTTTTACGGGTCTCAAGTCTATCCGTTTTTATGTACCTGTTTCAATGAAAAAACCCACTTAAAAAGAAAAATAGACTGAATGTATTGCTAATTTAATTTCATTCATGTTTCCAGGCGATCCCAGAAGTGCCCCAGCCTGTGCCCGCCCCCGTTCCCGAGCCCATCGTGATCGGGCCCGCACCCGGCCCCGTCGTGATCATCCCAGGACCCGCCGTCGTCGCCCCCGAGATCCCCTCACCTGTCGTGGTTGGCCCCACTCCCGTTGACTTCAACCCCGTTGACCTGCTCCACCCTGTGCCTGTTCACGCCTAAATAACAACGCGATTGTAACCGTGAATTTTATGTAAGAATATATTTGATTCTTTCTGCATGTTTGTTTTTAATTATTCTTCACTTAGCTAAGATAAATCAAATGTATCATTCCAGTTCAATTGCATATTTGCGGTTGAAATTTCGTGTCACTAAGAGCCCTCCATGCTTACTTTAGCAGGTGATTGGGGAAGTGAGAGTTAGTTTATTTATCAAAAAAGCGTCAAATTTTATATAATGATTTATTTCTGCCTTGTAGGAAAAACGTGAACCTTGAACCTCTGAACCTTGTATTTGTATACTGAAATCCAGGGTGAAATATCATAAAGCATTTATAAATTACTCGATATTGTGGGGTATTATTTCAAAGTGTAGCGCATGTATGCTTATTGTTACGGTTTGCCAATATACAGAACATTATTTTTTTGTAATACCCCATTCGGTCGTATGACGGTCAGTCGTCTTACAAAAAGACGGAAGGCAACAGTAACCTTAGTAATGCAATAGTGATTCCCGTTCGAGCTAGGGGGTCACACTCAACACACAAGGTAATATTTTAAATGTAATCAAATAGCCTACTTATTCATATGTTATAAATTATTGCCATACTTATTTGATTATTTATTAGTTAAATGTATGGTACAGTCAGCGTCAAATATACCAGAGCGGGCAAGGTGGTCAAAAATATCTGAACACGCCCGAGCGTATTTGACAATAGAGTCGAGTTCAGATATTTTTGACACCTTGCCCGCTCTGATATATTTGACGCTGACTCTATATATACATATATAGGGAATTTATTAATACTGTGGTCACGAGTAAATAAAAACCCTCGTCAGGTCAAGGAATTATACTTCATCTAAAAGCTTTTGGTAAAAATCGTGAAATTTTAAAACTATTCATTCGATTCATTTGTTAACAAAGTTCTTTTGTGCTATATTGTTTATAGGATCTATAAATAGTAAAAAAATACTTTACAAGGATGATCAGTCAGACCTACTTACCCAACTGTCAGCTAAGATTATTTTGAAAGGTTTTGTCACACAATATTTGTATTTGGTGTTGATTTAACTTAAGCCAAAACTGCGGGTTTGTCCTGGTCAATAGCCAGTTTTAATACGTAATAGAAAAATATGGATGGTTTAAAAAAACTTCATTAACCCTTAAAGAGAAAACTTCAAATACAAGTTTGACCCGAGCCAGTTATGTTAGGGCCACTTAAACGCATAGAGGTACCAAGTTTTTAATTTTGACATACTTACATATACCACGAATGTGGGATGAATGTTGAGGAACAATAATTATAAAGATTCTTGATTCTACAATATAAATATTGATTCAATGTAATATTTATTGATTTACAGATTGAATTTTTTTTTTACCATTTTATTAATTAATCCTATAGTGACCTACATGACTACAATAATACATTGTGTATTAAGGGCGGTAAATAAGGAATTACATACGAAAGGCTATTAGAAGCCCGAAGCCGGAGGCTGAGGGCTTTAATGACTCGATTTTTGTAATTCCAGTACCGCCCGTGAAACATACAATGTTTTTCATTACATTTGCGAGGAAACTTATAATATTATAAATTTCAAAACCAAAATTTATCAGGCAGTCTATGAATATCGCTTCACAAAGTTTCACAACACTATTAAAAACAACAACACAATTGCACAATTTGTGTCTGGTCTGATAAAAAAAATAACCGGATGGCGGTTGAATTCTGCTGATAATAAAACTGTTTCGTGAAGTAACTTAAAAGGCCAAGAGGCGCGTCAAACAGGCACAATGTATTTTATAAAATAAATAATTCCAAAATACTAAATAAACTCCGGCTTCATAAGATCAAACGAATATACTAAAATGTAATTAAATTCATTGCACGCGTCTAATATTATTCCATTCCTTAAACAAACTTTTAATCGAATACTTACAATAGTTAGTTTTAGTAAAACCTCCTTGCTAAATTTAACAGAGCTCTGTATGAGAGTGTGGTTGACGAAATTAAAAAAAACCCATTAAAACCTCGGGCTGTAATGGTAATAAAAAAGTCCGTGGTTTTAATACAGGACTTACGGTCGGCTTTGCCGGGACTGTTACTTTTCACTAATTACAATAATTCTTGACATTACAATGCCTTACGATGCCGTAAGACGAATTAGCGTCTCCAAAGGTGTAAACATGAGCCAAGATGAAAATGGATTTTGAACTTTCTGGCAGTTGAGTCTTGTTCTCCCTCTTGTTTTCAGATTTATGAAATGTTAGTTTATCCAAATTCATTAGTCGAGCTTGATAGATAAGATAACGAAAAAGTTTCACTGAAGAGTAAACACAAAGACGTATTAAGGTAGCCGTTCCAGTGCTTGACACGTGTAGTACATTGTTTTTACCAGTCCTTGACATCATTGTCTGTTGTTTTTATTGATATGTTTCCCTATCTTCTCGTCATTTATTGGGTCACTGTCAAAGACTGGGACCGTTTACCTTATTATTCGACGGCGGCAAAGTTTAATAGTAGAAGTATTATAATAGATATTTTACTTGACACCTTGTATATTTTCATGTTCTACGTACGTTACATACGTAAGTCAGAGCGTCTCTCTCCTAACTGGGCTAGTTAGAGCGAGCCGCACTGAGTTACGTAGAAAGTTAAGGGGTATGGAGAAGATTCGTGCTAGGTGGACTGAAGAAAATAAATCACACGTCCTTTCTCAATGATACGTTTATTGCAACTAAAGGTCACCTTCGGGCAGGCGCTCTGCACAGCTATATAAATTATGGGTGTAATAATCCAATGTTAATATTCTATGTAAAATCAAACAATTTGATTTATATGTAATATGACTACAACTGTGCAACCCTTTTCAAATGAATGTCATATAATGTCACAACTACATCTGTGAAAAATTAAGTGGCAGGAAAATAAGGATTAAGCATGATTCGACACAATATTAAATGACCATTAGGATGAACAACTAAATGAGATGCGAAGGTCATTCCATCAAATGATCAGTATAAAGGCATTTAACACACTATTTCATTACAATTAAAATTAATGTACATATACTTAGTTAGAAATTATTTCACCAATACCGGGTGTTTAATAAAAAACAAACTTCACTTGTTGATGAGTGTAGGTATACCTATATATTTTGGTTACCTACACCTAATTACAACTCTACATTAGCAAGGTAAGTATTTTCTATTTGAGTAGAAAAATAATTATACATTATTTACACATTCGCTTTTCATTTGCGGCGGACATTTTAAAATTTCGCATTAATCAATTTATTGTGGCTAAATGATATAACTTTTTAATGGTCCAAACCATTTTGTGACAGTAAACTCCTGTTTTTTACGCGATTGGGTTAGTTTTTGAAAGGTCATGTTATTAATTTTAAATAATGATACACTTCATGTTTTTTTAACTGAATTTTAAGCAGTTAATGTAGAATTATTTAAAACTAGCGGACGCGCGCGACTTCGTTCACGTAAATTTAGTAGCCTATGTCCGTCAGGAATAGTGTAGCTTTCCATCTGTGAAAGAATTTTTGAAATCGGTTCAGTAGTTCCAGAGATTACCCCTTACATACAAACAAACTAACAAAAAAACAAACAAACAAAGTTTTTCTCTTTATTATATTAGTGTAGAGGAGCCGCTCTAATTTTGAAAAACAAAACACAATGCCTCAAGAAACAGTGTTTTAACGTCACAAAACCACTCGAATCGATAAAAAGTCACAATCATTCATTTATTCAGTCAGTCATTTAGCCACCACAAATAAAAAATTGCGAATATTTCGCAATTACCACCTTATACGGAGCGATCCACCTTGTTACTGAAGTACTCCATATTTTTAACTTATCTCTAATAAATAATACGTTATACATGCATACCACCAAACGCACTTTTTCAGGACTTATATCTAAGAATCTACACTAGTTAAGTGTTTGAGCGCAGAATAATATTTTATTTTAATAATATTGTATTGAATTACACTTAAATTCTATAAAACTTAAAACATCAAACCTGAATGTTGCGTCAAATTGTTAGCACGTAGGATTTTCTATAGTTAATTATAGGGACTGGAAATTTTATGTTTGAGGTTGAAAGTTGATAAGAATTGTGATTCTTATCAAAAATCTTATCAACCTTCAAGTTTAAATTCATTGGCATAATAAAAACGGTGAATAATAATAATAATCACAATACAATACAATACAATTATGCTTTATTGCATACCACATTACAATTTGACAGAATTTTTATAGCTCCTCCAAAATGTTTGCACGCCTGCATGCAGGCTGAATGCAGGACATGTTTTATATGTAACACCTGAATTTACTGTATTCTGAGAAAATAAATTCTTTGAATCTTTAAATAATCGAACGCAAGATTGATTAATTACCTTTTAATTACTTAAAAGAAGGTGTTTGAAATTATCATTAAATCCAAAAAAGGTCGCTAATCACTAAAAAGTTAATTATATTGAAAAATAAAGTTTTAAAACTTGTATTTGTAAATTATATTCGGATTTTGCATGATCTTTTTTCCATGTATAATTAAATTGAAAGTTTATTTCAGATAACAAGATTCATACAATAAATACCATGAAGACTAACATACATACAAAAATTAAACATTACTATGAAAGTTGTTTGGTTTATTTAGTATAGGTAGATTTGATAGTCATAGTTATCAGGGTTTCTCATAGATCAGAGTCTTAAGAATGATCATAGTTAGGGTTTATAATACGTATAATTGTAACGTACATCTGGCCCCCAATTCTGGCGCTCATTGAGATTCATCTGACGTCCGGGATGTGTCAAAATATGACAGATTTTGTAGGGATCTGACAGCTCTTTTTGGCATTTGTCGAGTATGACTTCATCTCTACTGACGCCAGAATTGCCACGCTAAACTCTTACCGCGGTAGTAACATTGTTTATTTACCTCGTGTACCTACAGTGTATTGTACGTTATACACATATAGGGACGTGTTAAAAAAATCGCGAAAGTTGAAAGAATTTAGTTTTAGAATATTCCCAAAATGCCGATGTGCAAATGATGATTAGGACTATTTATAAATGAATAAATGAATTTAAGTAGGGAGGCAAATAAGCAAGTGGGTCACCTGATAGTAAGTGATCACCACCGTCTATAGATACCCGCAACACCAAGGAGATTGCAGATGCGTCGCCAAGCCAGAGGGATAAGATGGAATACCCATTTATATGTTACGTCAATTGTTAATAGGGATTTCGATACAGAATCGTTAGCGAGTTATATTATATGCATGATATGCTAGTTTCGATTTTTGTGAATCTTAATAATTGATTAATTTCATAATTGTGATTCGCAAAAATCCATGTTTTCAACTTCAAGTTTATTTCATATTCATAAAGCAACCTTAACTTACTTTTTAATTATTTGTCAACGGCGGAACCAACTAAATATGTAACTTAACCTTCCAATTTAGAATTTTTTAACCGATTTTCACAATTTTTTGAAAAAAAAAAGTCGAAAACTATTTCTTCTATTAATATAAGCATTTTTACCGAAATGAATGTCCATGAAAAAATGTGAACTGAAACATTAGATAGGTAGGTACCTATGTAGTGTTATGCTCCTGTATCATAAAAATTATGTATTTTATTAACGTAATATTCACACTAAAGATAACCCAAAGGTTATCTTAAATATCACGCTTTAATTTATTGTCGCTATTAAACAAAGGATACCGTTTTAACGTCATCTAATCCCCAATAAACTACTGCTTAGATATTAAATAATTATCAAATCAGATTGATATAAATACGGGAAAATTGGCAGCGAAAAATAAATCGTCCAGCGATTCGGTAAGAAGCTCTTGTGCTGCTAAAACCAACTGAATTATTCAAAATACTTCTAGCAATATCATATTACTAGTCTCTAACAACCAATCATTTTATAAAATAAAGTTGGTTGTCAAAGCTACGGCGGTCGCTATCTTTACGCGGTAAATTTGAAATTGAATCGAAGTCTGCTGGCAAACCACAATTTTTTTCTTGGGTTTAGATTTCTATAATATCATAAAATTCATGATTTGTTTTTTGATGGTAACTTAAGTCCCGAATTTTGCCACTGAATACTTGTAAAACCGTAACCTGAATCAAGAAGTCGACGAAAAATTACGTTAATTTTGGTTCTAATTTATATTTCTGGATAAAACCAGACCAAAAAGACACTTTATTTATTTATCGAATACTTCATCCACACATAAGTTTATTTTATTGATAGGTATAAAACTAACACACAAGACATCGTATTTCGCATTTTGTTCTTTCACTGATCATATTATTC
The DNA here is from genome assembly GCA_963691745.1 of Ditula angustiorana. Taxonomy (NCBI): domain Eukaryota; kingdom Metazoa; phylum Arthropoda; class Insecta; order Lepidoptera; family Tortricidae; genus Ditula; species Ditula angustiorana. The sequence continues at coordinate 9,979,553 of OY829487.1, forward strand.
AATAAATGTTCTACCTTCTGTTTGCAGCAAATATAAATTTCAAAATGAAATTCCTCGCTGTATTCGCTGCCTTCGTGGCCATCTCGGCCGCTGCCCCCACCACCTCGTGGACTCTGAATGACCTGTCCCAGGCCCTTCAGAACCCGGCTACCCCGGCTGCCATCTTGCCCTACCTCGAAAATGCTCTCAACGAGATGATGAACGCTATCTTCGCTGGACATCAAATTGTAAGTTGACTGAATTTTTAAAGAAAAGGATGGATTGTGGAAATTGAGTCGCAAGGCATGAAGGCATTGGCTAGATAATTCTAGGCACGTTTAAAACTGTAATGTCTGTATTCTACATGATATATCTATAGAGTTAAATACAGTACCCACAAATATAAGTCCTTACAACGTTTTAGGGTTATATAGGTCCCTATTACTTACAAATTCAATTCAAAAATGAGTTTTGATTTACTGATTATAATCGTTAATGCACTTATTGAATCCATTGAAGTACTTTCTGTGACCCATTTTAGTATTGCCAAGCCCTTTTTTTATTTAGTTTGATAATGATTGCAAGCCATCAAAAACCTAGTGTGACTGATAGGTACTCTTAAGATAACATTGATTACGCATATGGGTGTGAAGTATCTATTTTTTTCAACGTTCACCTTTAGCTGTCAGATTGGCATATCAACACCTCTATATCATGTTATACCATTTCTCTTATATCTCTTTCATACGATTTCCTTTAGAAAGGGACACATACTCTCGTGTTAATGGTACCTCGTTTTCCAGGGCTCCATCGTCGTCCCGACTCCCGCTGGCCTCCTGCCGGTCGAGGCTGTGTCACCCGCCATCGTGATGCCCGCTGAGGTCGACCTGGTTCCTAGCCCCACCACCTCATGGACCCTGAGTGACCTGTCCCAGGCCATCCAGAACCCGGCTACCCCGGCTGCCCTCCTGCCTTACCTCGAACATGCTCTCAACGAGATGATGAATGCTATCTTCGCCGGACAACCCATTGTAAGTTAGCTGAACATATGTCACGAGGTGTAGAATTCGTGTCAATGCAATGGCTGGGATATAAGTATATGAGTGGGCAGCCAAATTTGAAGTCAACAGTAAATACAAGATGCAAGTCGATTGTACGTACAGATTTAAACAAGTAACCCATAATTCAATTCATACATATCATGGTTAAATGCTGCATGAGCTATTTTAATGATTGCGAATCCTTTTTCCTAATAATCTAATCAGTAAGAGACTTATATACTCACATGCTAATGCTATCTCTTGTACCAGGACACCATCACCGTCCCGACTCCCGCTGGCCTCCTCCCCGTCGAGGCTGTGTCTCCCGTCATCGTGATGCCCGCTGAGGTTGACCCCACCCCCGTGGCCCCCGCCCCCGTGCCCGCGCCCATCGTGCCTGCCCCCGTCGCTGATGCCGCCAGCCCTCTGGTCCAGATCATCGTTAACATCAAGAGCCAGGAGTCCGTCGTTAGTGACAATTTGTATTAACAACGGTGGTTTGCCTCAACAGCTAGATCGCCTGTACATTTTCTGGACTGTTCTGTTTATAAGAAACTAGACCTGAAGTTTGAACTTCGCATAAAACTTATGACATTTAACAATTTATTTGTTTTACTGGCTTGAAGTCTAAACGTTTTTGTCTGCCTTTATGGACTGAATTCTGTCATTTATTTAATAAACTTATTTAAACAGTTAAATCAAGTACAAGTAAATATCTTGCTGACATTGTATCACCTGTGTTTTTAGATCCCGGAAGCCGTGTATGAGCCTCAGCCCGTGCCCGCCCCCGTGATCGTCCCTGAGCCCGTGATCGTCGTCGAGCAGCCTTCTCCCGTTGTCGTCCCCGAGCCCATCGAGATCGGACCCGCACCCGGCCCCGTCGTGATCGTCCCTGAGCCCGTCATCGTCGCTCCCGAGATCCCCTCTCCCATCGTGATTGGCCCCGCACCCGTCGAGATCCCCAACCCCATTGATGTGATCGCCGTCGGTGCCCCCGACTTCAACCCCATCGACCTGCTCCAGCCCGTCCCCGTCAACGTCGTTGGACCCATGATCTAAATAACAACACGATTGTAACGGTGAATTTTATGTAAGAATATACTTTTTTATTTTTACATATCTATGTTTTTGACTCTTCTAAGCCTAGCCAAGATACATAAATGTTATTTTATTAAAATTTCGTATAATCTGTACCTAATATAAATTAACAGTTATAATAATAACGAATAAATCTGTTGAACTAGATGTAAATTTGGACTATAAGAAATCTACTATAGTAGATATACTAGATATATACATCACTATACAGCATCTCCAGTGTAAATAGTAACTAATTAATAATTATATTGCTATTTATTAATAGTATGTATTTCCGTTAGTACCCAATACCCATAGTAGTATTTACAAGCTTTGCTTAGTTTGGGACTAGGTCAATTAATTAGTCTCTATTGCCCCAAGTTTTAATTTTTATTTTTAATTCGTTACAATCAAACAAGTCAATACTAATCAAAATGAAATGGCTTCCATCCACCAAAATAATTATTTGCAAATTTTTGAAAGATTTGAGAAGAAACTTTTGCCTCTATTTTTTTACTTGGTCCTATAGTCACATGACCTTGTTGCTCAGAAATATAATTCAATCACATGAGTGCATGAAAATCATGGAATGTTTTTATAGGTTTCACTGATTAGATTAGTATTTCACAGGCCGACCTTTACCGTCCGTAGGACGAATCATTTATTATCTGAAGGGTGTGTGTAGCATGAGTCATGGTGATGATGGATCTCAGATTTTCCTTAAATAGACTCAATGGACATATAGAAAAGAAAAAATCCTAACTGTAATTGACTGCAGAGATATGGTTTAACTTAACATAAATCTGTAAAAGTTTACCGTCTTTTAACTGAGATATGTTTTATTCCTCTCATTTTAAGACACACGTCAGTATGACAGATAATGACGCAACGCAAGTAATGTAAGTTTAGTGAGCATTTATGAGTAAGAGGAAATACTTTACAAAATATCTTGAAAGGATAGAAAAAATATGGAGCAGGATAAACGGTTAGAGTTTATACATACCTAAATGGATGAATTTACTGTCTTGAATTAACTGAAAGACAAGTGTTCCTGTTTGAATGGATCGTCAAGTCATTTAGTAAGCTGATTTCTGAGTGAACGATACGAGCATAGGTTAATGTTGTACATTTTGTAAAATGTTAACGAATGTTTTGTTAAATGTTAATGTGTACGAGAGACAAGAGGAAAACTCGGTCGAGGTGGGCCAAGCCGTGGGCAAAAGCGAATCTAATCAGAAACACCGTGAATGTATTGGTATTGTTACATTTTACATCCTCAATACAGCGAAATAAATGATTAAGACAGATATAAAAAGTTGAGTTCACAGCCATATCTTATCAAATAGTATCATTTGCCTCTGTCTTGACATTTATATGACACATACATGCAATATCCTGAACGCACAAGGTGTCCTAATTCGCATGAACTATGTGTGCACTTTTCGGTAACATCGTTATCGCGGTTCATGTCATGCCAAAAATGTAACCACTTGCGAATTTATCGCATTGTCAGATAATAGTGGTGAGTTATCGATGTGTTGACATGCCCGTAGCCCAGCCCTCTAGATTGTGTGTTGTTTATAAACGGTGGGACTGGCTGGGTGCCGGCAGTAAGCGTTAACCTGTGTGCTCCGTACTGTGTCATCCAAGCCTTTTTAAAAGTAAGTCTTAAAGTATAGCCTGCCAGCATTCCACGGATATACGCCCCTATTCACTATCGATACTTAGGTGCAAGATTGAAATCTTGCAAGACAAACACATAAGCGTCCTAATTTATACAGTGCAAAAGTCCTTTTTGTGAAGCTGCTGCTCTGAGTACCGCTTTTGAATATGGGGTAGAGTTAGATACATTTGGATAAGCTGGAAGTCCAGGTTAAAGTCTCTATTTGTTAGACAATACGTTCGATTTGATTCGAGTGATGACTTATGGCACTGAAACGTGGCCGCTTACTATGGGCCTTATAAGAAAGCTCAAAGTCACGCAACGAGCTATGGAGAGGGCTATGCTTGGAGTTTCTCTGCGTGATCGAATCAGAAATGAGGAGATCCGCAGACGAACGAAAGTAACCGACATAGCCCAGCGGATTAGCAAGTTGAAGTGGCAGTGGGCAGGGCACATAGCACGGAGAACTGATGGCCGATGGGGTCGGAAAGTTCTCGAATGGCGGCCGCGTATTGGCAAGCGCAGCGTAGGACGACCAGCCACAAGATGGTCCGATGACCTCGTACAGGTGGCAGGAAGGCGCTGGTTGCATTCTGTTTCCAACCGGCCACTTTGGAAATCCATGGAGGAGGCCTATGTCCAACAGTGGACTTCTTGTGGCTGAGATGATGATGATGATGATGACGTTCGATTTTGCTATGGCGCAGTAGCTTTTCACTCATTTCCAAACAGTAAGTTAATAAAGCTTGAGAATAAGGTTCCTACACCAACCACAAGAATGATCTCGTGATGCGACTGCTTTACTATAACGTGTAATACAAAAACAATTGAACTTAAATTATACCTAAAAATAAAGTACCTACGTATGAAAAGTTAATCCTTATTGGGTTTCTAGCCTATGAGATTTTTCTAAATTTTCTGATATTCATAAGTGCTAATCTGAATAAAGATATTTTTACGTTGACTTTAGATATTGAATAGGGAAGTAAAATGTTATGGTACCTAATAAAACACCTTTTTTTATTAGCACATGCCTTATTAAATCTTAAAACTTTAGACCCTTACGACGAATCTGACGATAACTGATTAAGATCCATCAATCAGTTTTAGGCTGCAGAGAATGCCAAAGAAATAGCTAATACACGATAAATAAACAAATAATAAAACTTATCTTCCATCTGCTATCATAATCAGTAAAGCTTTCACGTACGTGGTGATAACAATAAGTACGAATTGACACTAGAATTCGTTAGATGTCGCCAGTGAACTGAAGTGAAATGGTTCAGAAAATGTGCTGTGCTGCTTAAACTTTGGTATCGATCGATGTAAATAAAACCCTAGATTAACAAGTAAATTTTTTTGTAGGAGAATATTCATGGAAATTTCATTCCAACAATAAAACGTGAGTGTCGGAGGGTTCAAAAGGTCAGCGAGAGATGGCGCTAGGCGTACTCTCGGTGCAAAGTAACAAACAAGTAATTCAGAAACCTAAGGCCGGCTAGCTTTTGTCGCTGACAGATCGCATAGTTCCCTTTCTAACCAGCTAGCGTGTGCGAAAGGGACAGGTGGTTTATATTCGTAAAAAACGCTAGCTAGTGTGCTACTAGCAGTTTAGGTACTCTAGGAGGTAGCCCGACGTGGTGTCCGTAGTCCGACAGGGACCTTAGTGGCTTGCATATTTAGTTGTAGGTTGTAGAATGAGAAGTCACGTAGGTAATAATAATAATTGTGAATAACTACAACGAGACTGTTTGCACTCATTACCTAACTCCACAGTAACTGTGCTTGCCATTTCTCAATAAATAACGTGCGAATAGACTACTTAAGGTCCTTGCAGGCGACATCAAGTGGCTTAGATTCACGCCTACACTCGAAAGTCAGTAAGAGTTTGTTTTCTTTGTCTAAGTAGGCACTCATCTATAAATCCTTTTCTTTCACTCGCAGACAAACAATGACCGTCCCAACCGTGACAATCGACGAGCTCTCCAAGGGCATCCAGGATCCCGTCACTAATGCGACTTGCAAAAAGGTCCTAGAAGGTATCCTGAATGATTTCATGGACCTTCAGTATGGAAAGGAAACCCCCTACACTACCGGTAAACAGGTTATACCCACCGGAACCACCATCCAGGATGTAGACAAGTCTATTGCCGACGAGACTACTGAAAAACCTTTTAAAGATGTTTTTACTAAGATTTCGGACACCGTGAAGAGTGGGGACCTCACTCCTCAGTCCACCAATGATGGCTCATGGGACCCTAAACTGAAACCAGTCCTTGTACTTGTAACCCCGAAGAAGTAGCAATTAGAACAGTCATAATTTTTAGATAAAGGGTATCAATTTAGTGGTGTCAGTTTTACCGTTTTGTATTTAATTAGAAGGCGAATTTACCAATTTAAATTGATTGACATAGAGTCCAGTTTTTAAAAATTCAAATAAACAAATTGTTAAATTACAATCAATATACATAATATATTTTGATGTTAAAACGCCACTAAATTGTTGTTACTCGTTACAGTTTCATGTGTTAAAATCTCTTTTATGTTTATATTAATTAAAATAACATATAGTATTGGTACACAACGACACTCAACTAATATAAATTAAACATTCAATAGTTCGATGTTAAATCTGTACCGTTTATTGATCTTTTTGTAGTACTTATATAACTTACATTTATTTATAGCAGTAAATAAATATTTAAGTATAAAAAGTTTTTTATCTTAGAAAGTAAGCGCCCCTAACAACACACAATTTGTTATTTCATTTCCTTACCGTCCCTTCCTACTCAAATTTTGTTTTTGAATGAATACTACCTACCTAGCTAGAAATATTTCTACTTTAACCTCAGCCTTCAGCGACATTGGTCAATAATCCCAGGCATTATTGACCAATGTCGCCGGTTTAGACCTGTAAAATTGTAACTTGTAGCTTCGTGAAACGGGCCACAGGAATAGAAAAGAGAAATGAAAAACGGGAAGTTTAAAAAATGGGTTGGCTACGCCTAGGTAGTTATACTGCCACATGAGCAGCCAACAGAAGCCAAGTTTTCCGTTAGGGTGGTATTACAGCACAGAATAGATAATTAGATACTACCACAGATTACAGTCACGCCAGCCAGCGCCAGCGCGGTTGGTAGGTAAGAGAGTCGGCTACGTCGCGCAGGTGCACGGAGTGAATGCAAGCCTGTCGAAAAAATAGTAAGTATGAGCTCGCACCCGCACTCGCGCGAGTTAGCAGACGCTCTCATACTATTTTTCTGTCTAGAGTGTGATTTTTTAATCTCACCGAGTAACTAAAGCTAACCAAAATGGCCGTTTTTCATAGAGCTTCGACCATTTTTGTGAGCTTTACTCACCTGGTGAGATTCAAAAATTGCACCTCTGCACGCGCTCCGTGCGCCCGTGTGATATGCACATATGTAATTCAAAGAAAATTTAGAGAACTACACCGTAAGCCGCTGTAATTATTTATTTTAATGTTTCAATAGATATAGTCTTAATCGCATAAGTGGATTCGATAATTTAGGTTTTGTTAATGGAACGACGTTGAATGTAATATGGCTATTGCTTCAAAATTTTATAAAACGTAAACCACAAAATGTGCAAAAAGCGGACCTAATCTCTTAGTGTGGGCATTATCTACCAGCCAACCTTTAGGCCAAGCAGAAATACTCGTAGTAGTCTAGAGGTTCGATTTGAAATAAGGCTGAAATGCGCCTATATTGTCTACCTTATTCATTTTGTTTGCTGTTCTGTATTTTTTTAATGATGTATAGTCGACCAAGAAATTGCATGACCACTTTTCGACCTTATTACAATGGGTTAAAGTTCAAAAGTGATCAAGCAATTACTTGGTCGAGTATACAATAAAGAAGCTACAGACCAATAGTTCATCAATAGGTACTTAAAAATGTTGCTGTGCTCTTTATCATTTTTAATTTATTTTTTTGATTGTTTGTGTAGTAGTAGTAAGTACCTACTTATTGTAGATATAGATTATAGATATAGATATGCATATTGTCTTGTATTTTTTTTAAAGAGTTTCTTGTAGCGGTTCTACCTAGCAGAATCTTCTATTGTCCGACTCAGAAGCGCTAGTACAGTAATTACTTAAAGTTTGCCTCTCTTCACTAGTTAACAATGATCGTTTTTGTTTTACATCGCTTCTTTGGACCATTACATAATAAATAATAATCTTTCTACCACTACCTGTAGTTTTCTGGGTATTATTAAATGACTATGAACAATAAAGAGTTAAGATACATACATAAATAAATAAAAATAAAAAACATCAATGAAATACTTAGTAAATCAGTGGACCGTTCTGAATTAGATATTTTTTGTAGTAAAATTATTGACAATGAACCTGTTATAAATTACTAGTGAGTCGCCCCGGCTTCGTACAGGGGCAATTTACTAATGAATTATTGTTCATAAAAACATTATGTAAAAGTTCTCTATATTACATTGGAAACCGTGTCAAAATCCGTTGCGTGGTTTAGAAGGTGTAAGCGGCCGAAGAAGATATGAGCAGTGTGACCATATGTGGCAGGATCCTGCCTTTTTGGCAGGATTAGACCGTCATTTTGACTTCTGGCAGGATCGGTTGAAGTTTTCGAAATCTGGCAGTATTTGGCAGGATAGCAATATAAGCTGGCACATTTGGCCTTAGATTGGGTTCACAATAAGCATTTGCGAGCGAGAAAAGCGCAAAACACGGCCATTGATCAACCAGAGACAGCCATTGCCGCGTTTTTGCGTTTTTATCGCTCATAAACTCTAATTGTGAACCCAGTCTTAAAGGAGTAGGTTGCAGTATCGACATTAGAAAAAAAGAAACTTAAAGAACTCTGTTTTGGCTTAGAGTTTATAAATATTCTTAGTTTTCGTCGTCTATGGTTTTGGGGATTTCCCTTAGCATTTCTTATTGTATTTGTAGCTCATTCAATTTTCAACTGTCACTTGTTTTCTTAATTAGTCGGAAATACTACACATTTATTTTCATTTAAGATTTCGTGTTTTGCTGATTTATCATGAAACGCAAATATGAAGGATTATATCGCCCAGAGTGGGAGCAGAATCCGGCACTTTCGTCCTGGATAGCTAAAGTAAAAGATGAACATTTTGTATTTTGTAAAACATGTAACTCGAAATTGGTGTCTAGGTTGTGTGTAATAATTTTATTTCTTCCCTTTTTTCTCCTTAAATTAAATTGTTTTAAGTAATAGTATAAAAAAATATGTATGTATCAATTTTAAATCTTAAAAATATTTTGGCAGGTTTTTGGCATTTTGAGCATAGAAGACTGGCAGGATTTGTCAGTTTTCTTGCCTAAGTAGGGCAGGATCTCTAATTTGAAGTTGGTCACACTGGATATGAGGAACAGATAGAGGTGGATAACGTCTTTATTTTATACTATGTAAAGATAAAGGTATAGAGGAAGATAGCAGTCATAGTGAGCGTGGCGTCACCTGATAGGTGTAGGTTTTAGACAGCAAAGACTCTTTAGTGAGAACCACACGGAAAATAGTTTAACTTAGTTTAGTTTTAGGTTTAAAGTTTTTAGTTTTAACTTTAGGGCACCACTGAAAATCAGCGCTCATGCTTGCAGCAGCATGTGCTGTCCCTCTCAGCATTAACAGTGGATTTTTGGAAACTTTTTTTTTTCTTTTTATTTTCTCTTTGCCGAATTAATATTTTCTTTTGTTCTTCCTTTAGTTAATAATGTAGGTTCGAAGCGGAGCCAAATTACTAGAGTATTTGTCAAAAATCAAAATCAAAATGATGATGATGATGAAAATCAAAATATCTCTATATTGCATGATTGTGGGTTAATTAGGTGACAATTTATATTTTAAAGATGCGCCATATCCTGCCTTCTAGAGGCGTACAATATTCCCTTCTATTTAAAATACAAAACTAAATACAAATATCATACAAGGTTTATAATTCGAATAAAATATTTCAAAGCCATCATCGCCAATATCCATTTTTCCATTTGGAAAGCAGAGTTATAGTTTGTTTTCGAAATGCAATAACATTACTAAAATTCGTAAATCACGACCACATTTCGCGTTACATCTATTTTGTTTACGTTAGCTCCGTTCTGTGTACGATTATTCGAAAATAGAATACGTTTCGGACAAACATTTGTTTTTCTGAGTCAAAACACAGGTATATAGAAGCATTATAATGCCGGTTTTAACGTGCTGTTGAGTAAACTTCAGTAAAAGCAGCACTTGGCCGTGATCTTATTTGTTTGGACATTTAACCGATATCGCGATCAACTGTTTGCGTTCATGCCAAAGTGATAAAAAAGAACTTCTTGGTTTTATGCGCACATCTGCATGGGAAGCACACGGCGTTTATCGCCGGCATAAAGCATCCGTCCCTTTCGTACACGTCCACTGACAAGAAAAGGATATATGTATACTTTATGCTGCGACAAAACCGTGCATATGCATATGCCCGAATAATAAACTATTTTTCGTTGTTTTTGATGAGATAAATAAGGGTTAAATAATTATTCATACGTTTCTCATTAAATTGGAGATAATATTTGCTGACATTCTTTATCTAAAACCACCTATTTACGGTGGTATTGGGGAACTATTTATCTAATGTTGGTCACAGACGATCAGTTTATCAGTTTTAGTGAGATAGATGAAAATTTATAGCGTTCATTCTACACAAGATTAGTTGCAAGTGACAGTTAAATCTGCAAGTAAAATTAGGCTCAACGATTTGATTAAATCTGTATAAAATTTCTAAGATGACTAGCACAAGTTAATTTTATCTCACAGTGCTACATTTCTTATGACACTAGTTTAATAGAGAAGTTCTCAGGCATAAATAGTAACCCTTATGTCAAGTTAGCCATGTTAGAGCCGCAGGATAAAAATAAAAAGAAAAAAGAAAAACTAATTAACTTCGAGATTCACACAAAGTAACGGAAACTTTCGGAAATACAAAAAAGCTTAATCCATGATTCACTTCGGTTTCGCTTCCACAATGGCGATTTGAATAGTGGCTGTTATTTTTTGTAATATCCGGGCGTTGATTGGGAGTTATGAATATTGAAAATGCTAATCCGTTACCGGTGCGTTGTGAACCGAGGTCGCAACACTCCTAGTTCCGTAAATTCCGGATTGAATTATTTAGAATGGAACTTTATTGCTCAGGCAATAAGAGCGGTAGCGTTACCTACAAGATCGATAGCTTAGGGCATAGTAGCAACTTGTAAGCCTCGACGTTGGAACACTTGGAACGTTTCATGATATTTGTGACAGCTGTTATGCATGTAGAAGATACAATTCTTAAATTCATTAAACAAGATTTTTTACACGTTTTTATGACAAAAAGATGCGAACAAGCATGTGGGTCACCTGATGGGAAGTTATCATCACCCATCAGAACTAGTAACCTCAAGGATGATGATCCGTCTCTGGTTTTTACGTCCTTGGGGCTCTGAATCTCATCACTTGCCGCATCAAACACAGTAGCAAGCTTATTTTGTAAGAGTTTGGTATTACCCCAGTCGAGCTGACCCATATGGCGTCCAACTAGCAACTGGCGTACTACAAGCTATAACCTGTTAATAAACGATATTTAAAAGGATTGAAGGGTATTATGACTATCAGCTGAAATATTTAAACTTTAAAGTTGTCGCACATCTAGCGCCTTTAGTCCTTTTCCGCCAGATTCTTCATTGGGCAGATTTCTTGCTTCAACATATTCCTATTTGGACGAATTCGGTTTTAGTCATATTCTTTTTCGGATAGACGTCTGTATTTCCTGAATTAAAAAATAAATTGAACAACGCATGTATGGTTTTGCTTATGTTATTAAATCGTGTGTTAGTGTAAAACAAAGTCTCTATTCGTTCCTGTTTGTCCTCATATTTTCGGCCGCTTGGTTTTCACTGTCATTTACAAAATTTCTTAAGGAAGATTTTTATAATAGATGTACATGTACATCCCAATTGTAGCCGTGTGAAGCCCGCTAGAAGGTCGCTAGTAAAATATATTCATGTGTTTGGTGCATCTAGTCCAGCCATATTCAACCGTTTTTTTATAGGGGCCACAAACACGTTTTAGTCATGGTGTCGATGACCACAAGCAAATTATGTAAGGGCGCGTAGAATGGTGCGAAAATTAAAGTGGTTTACAGTTTTGAAACTTCAGGGGGGCCAATAACAAAGGGCTAGCGGGCCGCAGGTTGAGAAAAGCTGATCTAGTCCATCGTGGGCAGAGGTACGATCTTCTAACGTACTCTTACCATCTCTGCGGTCGACGCTGTACTGGCGCTATGTCTCGTGCGCTCGCGCTCGAATCTCTGTATGCAAATTCAGTTTTCATCACTGGAGTATTGTTGAACGCCATGATGTTGCGTTAGATAATCCAACTACTGGTGGCATTAGGTTAAATCAGAGGTCCCCAAACTTTTTGGTATCATAGACCATTTGCCATTTTTATTGTGTCGCGTAGACCCCTAAGACTACTCTATGTTTTTTTGCAGTCAATCAAATCAATCAATCAAAGATAGACCATTTTTTCTGGTTATCAAATATTTTCCAAACGAACATTGCTCTTTAGAAAATACTGCAACTTCCTACTTTTAAATAAATAAAAATTATAGTAGTAAATATTTTTTTAAAACCTTTAAATAAGTTACTTAGATAAAAAGAGTATCACGAGTCGGTGACGTGTATTTCGTCGGAAAAAGTGAATAGACCCCTCCTTACATCTCATGGACCCCCAAGTTATTATCGTTGCTATGCACTTCTTGGAAGTTAAAATTGACCCCTGGGGGTCGATATACACCACTTTGGGAATCATTGGGTTAAATCAATACAATAGGGAATGTATTGTAACAACGTAGAAGCAAAAGGTAAACGGCTCAATTATCCCCAAAAACACGGGGATCATTAGTCTTATACATAATCCAACATGTAAATATTACAGTTGCATCAAATGAGCGACATATCTTCCTTAATCAGAAAACCGGTTGTAAATTTAAATTACACAAAATAAGTGTTGACGGAATCATACCTGCGACATCAGTCTACTCGATATTCCTATCTAGTAATTAAAGGGCAATAGAAAAGTTATCAGTTTGAAGGAAGTTTAGTAGTTATCAATTTATTGCCTATAAATTATCACTTAATGTTTTTAGTGCCGGATTAACGAAATTCCCGGGCTTAAGCAATTATCGGCGATGCTACCATAAAATTTAGCTCAGACAAGCTTGTTTTTGTCGCATACGGCTTATATCCTTCGTCCAGAACGCAGGTAAGCTAAACGTCTTATACAACAAAAAATATTTAAACAATCAGTGACTTTCTTTGCCGAATTAATTTAAATTAGCTCATATTAGATATTTTTACGAAGATTTTTTCTCTCAATTTGTTACCGTTCGTTGTAGGTAAGCAGAACACCATGAAACTTATTCTGTTGGCTTTGTTCGTCGGCATGGCGTTCGCCGCCCCAACTCCCTTGGAAGACCCATCAGGCGAACCTGTGGAGGTGATCGTGAATGGCCTGGCCGAAGGTGAAGCCCTGGAAATCGGGCACATCGTCGACGTGAAAGTGAAGGAAGTCGTCGACGGCGAGGTCGCCGTTGCCAGTAACCCACTGCACCCATTCACGGCGCAAGGCTTGGCTGAGATCGCTCAAGCTGAAGCTGCTGCTGCTGCCGAAGAAGAGAATGTCGCTGTGATCGACTTGCCTATCGTTTTGGATGTCCCTGAACCAGTTCCTGAGATCCCAGCCATCGAGCTGCCCGAACCTGTTGCTCCCATCGTTGTTCCTGATCCCATTGTACTCCCTGAACCTACTGCGCCCATAGTGGTACCTGAACCCATTGTGTTGCCTGAGCCTGTGGCCCCTGAAGTTATGCTTCCTGAGCCAATCGTGCTCCCGGAGCCTGTTGCCCCTGAGGTTATTCTCCCTGAGCCGATCGTGCTGCCTGAGCCTGTTGCCCCTGAGGTCATTGTTCCCGAACCTGCTGAAGAAGTCCCCGCCCCCGCTCCTCAACTCAACGGAGAGATTTTCAACGATGGTACCATCTCTGTAGCCGTGAACGCACCTCAGGACCCCACTGTGTACGAAACTCTTTCTTCCTGGGTCAACCTTCTGCTGAACTACGTCAACAGCGGAGTCCAGTACACTCAGCAACTCATTTAAATCGATGACTCAATTTGTGAAGGACTAGAGTAATTTGTAAAGACCTTAAGAAACAGTTTGAATTAAAACGAAATAACAACCTTGATTACTCCAATTCTAGTTTTAGTTTCTCCTATCACCGCTAACCCTTGGCTTTGAATAGCAGATGCAGAGGTGATTGTAAAATGTAGTTTCAATGCTATCTTAAGGGATTTTAAGTTACTTAAATATATGACAAAAACACAACAGTTATCACAATTCTAAAATTATCAAAGTCTTGCTTCATTTTCTGCAAAGTCACGTCACGTCATGTAATAGAATCTTGTATTCTGATTTAGGTCTACAGAAAATTAATCCTAACACAAAGCGGCCAAAAGACAAGTGTTCACACACAACTTTAGCTTAAACCTTATGCTTGCTGGAAATACAGGGGTGTTATACTGAAGGGGGCAGCCGCCTAATAAACTTTGCGGTCCAGAATCTGGCAAGCGCCCAAACAACCGTGGCGTCACTTAGGTCGTTAGCATTGACTTTGTTACTCCGTCCAGGCTAGTGATAATATCTTGACTAACTGCAGATTTTGAAACCTCGGAGGTTAGAAACTTTTAACCAAAATGTAGTGCCTTTTTAAATAAAATGTGGTAAAAGTATTGACGGGGGCACTTTTCAAGTGGCTTAACTGCACACAAACCCACTGCTTAGTATAGAGATATGACAGAGCTGTTAAGATAATTAATATTTTTATGTTAATCAAGCAGAAGTGAAATCGCCTATCCACTACTTTTTCATGTGGTTGATACATGCTTTTTAGTCTATTGTTAAACTGGTTAACATTAGATGCTGACACTATTTCTTTAACGTGAAGACGTGAAGTTGAAAGTTAATGTTTGTTCTTTGTCTGCCATTGTGACGTTTGTCTTCTAATGAAAGGAATCAAACTTACCTAAGACAGGTCGGGAAATTTTTTGAATAAGAGGGTCAGGCTCCAGCCACCTAAAAAAAATATATACAGGAAAACACATGCTTTAAGTTTTGTTTTATAACTGAAGTGAATTTTCACTCACATTGACATTAAGTTCTCTATCTGCATATGTTTAGTAATATAACAATCGTACATGCACTATTGGACTGGGCATTATTACGCTGTTGGGAAGGTGACCTGTCCGCATTTAAATGAGCAATGATTTAAAAAAAAATTGTGCAATATTTCTAATATGCAAATGTTAATACAAAAAACCACACTAGATTGCTTTATTCTAATGAGTGGCAAGTTTTAAAGAGGATGTTTGATGTGCCCATTTATTGTTCACCCGATCGATGTACGTTAATAACAGAGCAATAAAGTTTAATTTCGGTTTTATTGTGCTCCCCAATTATCCCACAGAACATCATACAACCGCAAGAGGGCAAGACCTGTCAGATCTGAAGATGCATCGCAGTGTAAGTATAGTATTTATTACTTTGTTTTCCTTTTCTCCAACGACCCAAGCTGTTATACAATATTAAACGCTCCATCGTTACTTAACGAGTCATTTTGTAGTAAACTTAACAACGACCGTGTGAGGCCACATTATTTTAGCCCATAGTACACTAGCTTTCATTATTCTAAATTGATATAAAATGTAAATTTAACTGGTCCACCGTACGATTTACGCTATCTTAACGGCGCGTCATTTGTTTTAATCAGTACATAATCAGCAGTGACGTATTATCACGTGTTAAATGGACATACGCGGTTATGGACATCTTAATTAAAAAAAATACTATAAGAATGAAGTTAGCAGGAGAAGATCTACGATGTCCGGATTGACGCTGACTTCACTTGGTTGCAATACCATCACCAGTGGGAACGGGTACAGCGTAGCTCACTTTTGGCTCTGGGTTTAGTACCGACTTGTCGGTTTAGCTCCCGAACTATGTTAATTGCCAATACAATTACATTGCACAGATTGCACTTCCTATTTAGTCTCATTACAATTATTTTTTGTGATCGCCTCAGTGTTAGCTCTTTTGTATTACGCTCCTTTTTCGCATTAAACAGTAAGACATGCTCAACATAATATGAAAAAACCCGGCCGTTTTTCAATAAAATCTTAACCTGTACATAATTATCGTTTAATCTCTTTAACTGTCCCCGGACAATATCATCCCTTCTATTTAACATCTCAACATCACAGTCTACTATTCAAATTTTAATCTTTATTAGTTTGTTGTTAGCTCTGCCCCGAGTTAAGTTTACAGTTCCTTATTAACCTAAAAATAAGATAGAATTTCGTCTGTCGTTGCGGTGTAAGTACGGTCGTAAACGCTAAGGATACTAAAACGCGCGCGTTCGCGTTTCGGTTGCGGTTTTGTGATAATGGCCGCGGCTCTTTATTTTATGTACTCGTATCTAGATTAAGGGAAATTGGTAAGGGCTAATGTGGGCCATTTTGTCGTCTCTGATAACACGATAAGGCGATAGATAGCCCGTGGTGAAGTGGATTTACGAGCCCGTGGTGTTACAGTGAAGAGAAATGTCGCTTTTGAGTAGTGGCCCTGGCATGCGCTTCATACGAGCAGAAAAATACTACCTGCTCTAGTAAATGGGTTTTAAATTGTTTTAAACTTTCGCGACTTTCACACATATTTATAACATTATCGGGACTTCAGCGCGATAAAAATTACTGTGTGACTAGACAGAGTGACAGAGAGTGTGACACAGAGTGACACACTCTCTGTCACTCTGTCTACTCGTGACCACGGCCATTGAAACATGGCCGAAACGTCGAGTTAAATCAACAATATATTTTTATCGCGCTAAAGTCCCGATAACGTTATAAATAAATGGGTTTTGCTGGTTTAATTTGTGTAAGTTGCAGGCAAATATCTTGAGGACAAATCGAGTGGAGAAGGTATGTTAGCGCATACACATTTGTACTAGTAACGGCTACTGCGCAGTCAAAGTCAGTGCTCAAGAGGTTTGCCGGGAAGTGTAGCTGGTGTCTATGGGGGGTTTAATCACTTACCACCTGACTTACTTCTTCGTTGGATTAACTAATTTATAAAAATAAAATTAATAAAGTTGAGTTACAGCGTAAACATATACTAGGTATAGTCGACCAAGAAATTGCTTGACCACTTTTCGCCCGTATTACAAATGGATAAGGTTCAAAAGTGGTCAAGCAATTTCGTGGTCCACTATATCAGAGTGGCCCTAACATGACGGGTTCAGATTTAACTTACAACTTCCTGCGTTTCTGTCTAACTAGTCTTAGTAGAGTCTAAATTATTTTTCTACATATTTTTACATAGCCGTAGTTTTTCGATAACATATTCAATTTCGTTTTTTCTTTAAGTAATTTCATACGAAACTAACTCGGACAACGAGTATTGAAGAAAACGAAATAAACAACAAATACTTAACAGTTGCACAGGCGTCGCGTGAAATCCTAAAATGTTTAAACTCAGTCGTTCCTCGGTTTGTTACATTTAATAGACGTCTTGCGTGTGCAAGTGAGAAAGCAATACCTACTTATATTGGCAGTAGTTGCACATGCTAGAAAAATGAAATTAACACAATGACAATGTAATGTGTTTCAAATGACAGATCAGCCCAAGTAAGCCGGCTTTAGTATGAACTTCCGATTATTATTGAAAATGTAATAGAATATCCGTCCGCCTTTTAAAATCTAGGGTTGATTGGATAGCTTGTATTCTTGTACATGTGAATACAAGCTTTTAATTGGCGACAGTTTGATCTCCGTAGTAATACGAGATACTTAATAAGGTGATTTCGGGTCACCAACGAGAGTTATACACATTATTCTATTAGCATTGAACGCGTACATTAGCCGGGTTTAATAGTTTTTTCAAGCAGCAAACAAAGCACGCGCCGCACGCACGGCTGGCACGCGACTTGTGCACGCTATTGCTGGCCGCAGCGCCAATGGTCATCTAGGAGCTAGCACAGGTGAGTTTCTCTTAGCTCAACAACGACGAACTCGATGCTGGGGCAGCGCCCTGTCTTACTCTATCGCGCTAGCACGAGTGTGCGAGACAGAGCCATGTCTCGACGGCGAGCTCGACTCTAATGCAACAAGCTAAGCTAGGCGACAACTTCCTCGTCGCTACTCTTTCTAATTAGCTTATAGTCTGTTTTTGTAACCCAGATACTAAATTGATGTTGCATCCCATATACTTTTTGACATTTCCCAAATAAGTTGCTGTCAATTTGGTCTCCGGAATAAAGTATTTTAAATATTTTAAGGAAGCGGTCATGAGCCAAAATGTACGATACTACTAGGTACTAAACTGCATAATTTGCGTAGCCAGAATATTATATTAACAAAATACACAGTACTATAAATATTTCAGTAAGTATCATGAAGTCGAAACTCGGCCGTATTTATCACCTAAAAATTACACGGGACTGGTTCTATTATGAATATAATCGACTTTTAACCATCTGACCTTTTATTACAAAGTTCGATTTAGATAGTGAACCAGGTATAGCTGTCAACGGTTTTTTTTAATTAAGAGATCCTCTCGAGTCACCCCAGACACCGTCCTCCAGGGGTGCTTCGTTAAAAAAGACAAATTTAAGGACACCTTTACGAATGAATGCCTTGAGAGTTTCGAGTTTCTTTGTAAACTTGAAGTTTGAGACCGTATTGACCTAAGGATAAAAGTGTAAAACAAAGTAAGATATTTCTACTTTGGCTTGTCTCATGGATTACTATGGAATTTTGCACAATCGGGATAAAAAGTAATAAGATTCCTTTTTTTAAATTACCTGTGTCCTAAATTTAAGTATAACCAGGTGTTGGATGAATTCTAAAAAAAAAAAAAATGGCTTCATACTTAGGTTAGTCGATCTTTGATGGAGTAAAATTACAAAAAAAATTTTTTAGCACTTTTAAGACATGGAAATTGTTTATCGACATTAGCATGATATTATCCGAAGAAAACCGAAGGTCTGTTTCTTACAATCTGTACACAAATGCGACATTAATATAAGAAACCGAGTTCGATCAAACTTCTAATAATCATCTTGTAATCACAGCCGACCTAAAAAATCAATTTAGGAATCCATTCCCTCCCATTCATTCATTCATTTCTTTGCATTTGAAGGTAACTTGCTAAAAAAGAAAGGCGGGCAAGTATACACACAGATAAAAACATCAAGTCGCCTTTACGTATTTATATCAGACTAGCCAAGGTGCTTAAAAATGAATGCATTGACGATATAGTCCTTTGCCCGCTCCAATATAATATTTCATAGCAACTGATGAACTCTTGCATCCCTCTTTTACACCAGCAATCGGGAATAAATTAATAAACAAAAATTACAGCGTCGATGCTTCATGTTATTCAGTATTGTTGAGCTAAAAATAACGCGATGCATACACTGTCTCAACCGATAGTTCGTAGCATGCTCGTAGCAACCGCGACGTAGCCGCGTAGCGTCGTAGCGCGATGCGCCCTCGTCACGCCATTCGTAGCAGGCTGCTGTCAACTTTACTTTCCCACAAAATTGCCTTCATGCGGTCTCAAGGAACGGATTAAACTTTGAACGTTTGGACTAAAGTTGGAACATTAAATTTGTCTTGTTTGTTTCGTGTAGGTAGTATAGTTAGCAATGCATTTATTAAACCAACTTGTTGACTATCTCCGTGAGGAAAAATCAATAAAAAAGTTTTATAGCATTTTGTGACCTAGAAAACGCCACCGTTTCCCATAGGAAACAGCTCTGACCGCATTGTATTCGATCGAGTTAACTTTTTACTTTCACGAAACGTGCACGTTACGGAGTGAATCGATAGGCGGCCGTCGCGGCTGCAGCTGTACGACAATTATTGTGCGGCGGCTGTAACGCGAATTTAGGGCAGCGCGGCGGTGCGCGGGAGGCGGCGCGAGCCGGCGCCGCGGCCCGGCAGTCCTCGCCGCGCCCCGCGCCGAACGCCCGTCCGCGCCGCGCCCGCCGCGCCCGCCGCGCCGCCAGCCGCGCGCCACCGTGCCGGGGACCATGCGCGCGCCGCGACCCGCCGTCGCGTGCGACACAAAGCTCGTCTAACCGACCCCCACTCTTTGGACTAACATGAAACACGTTCTCTACCGCGAACGCGATCACAGGTGAGCACTTTTCCCCCTGGAAACTTTGTAGTTTAATGTGAAATCGATGGTGTCCGCGTCACGAGATCGATATTAGACGGCGATGTAAACGCTGCTACATTATTTACGAATGGTACAGTAATAGATTTCGGTCAAAATGTTGACGAGCGTGGCGAGGTTGCCCGCGCTGCGCTGGTCGGCGGCGTGCCGCAGTGGCGGGACTTGTGGAGCGCGGCGCGCGGCCGCGTGGCCCGAGGGCTCCTGGCTACCTAACCTGACCTATTTCAACACTAAATCGATCCCAACAAGCACTCAACACTACCCAACACCTATACGTCTCCTACCTTCAAAGTGCCGACACTTTAAAGTCAATAGAAAGGTGAAAGGTCAGAGATCAAGTCTCAAATACATCAACTATGAATGCGAGCCTACTTTGCATTTCCTCGAATATTCGTCAAAAGGAATCTAAAATAGGAAATCTTTACACGTGTTAACTTCAAATTCGATATTTTCGTAAAAACCGCCTAAATTTCGAAATGTAAATTGCGTAGCGGAATGAAGCGGTTGGGAAAACAAATAATTGTTCTGAAGAGGAAAAATAAAGGGGGAATCGTAATAATTTGGAGTAGCTTAAGTAACCCGCGGTATCTGGGCGACGTTTCCGCGACGCGGCCGCGACAATAGCCGCTTTGTGTCGCGGCCAGCAGCGTCCCGGGACTCTAATGTCGATTGATTGTAAGCTACTGAAATATATACCGTGTCGTTATAAAGAAAAACACTTTATGCAAATTAGTCATTCTAGAGGCAAGATTGGTGATTATTTTGATTTTCAGGACTTAAGAACCTTGCCACTACGTTAAGCATAACAATATGCTGCAAATAATGCATTGAATAATATCACTTTAAGTGAAATATCTTTGTCGTAACACAGTTTACCACGACAAACACACACAATTAGGTACTAATAATCACGGTTTTTTTCTATCTGACCTCCCAATCCTTTCAATCTCAGGCAAGTTTTATCTAGAGAATAAATCATACAAAATCCAACCATTTTTGTTGAGTTGGATACAGCTTATCTGGGGAATTCAAAAATCAACCCTTAGTCAAGTACCCTAATGAAATTTACACTACAGCCAACCACAGACTTTTCTTATTTAAAATAAAATATGACTCATAAAACGACTATTAAAGCAACACCATTCATTTTGTGTTCTTAGTTATTATATTACGGGTCAACAAAGTCTTTACACTAGAAACATCAACTTTCTAAAGCAGCTTACTAACGTTCAGAGTAGCTTAAAAGTTTTCCCATAAGTAGACGTGTAATATACATTATATGTTCGAGATTTTGGAATAGAATATCGTATTCTGACACTTTGGGGAGCTGGGCTAATGAGGAAGTCGAGAACTCGTTAAGCCACCATTACGAACCCGAGATTAAGTTTTTATTAATGGTAGTTAGTGATCATACACAGAATTAAATCAACTTTACTTAATTATGTCTCTGTAGTACCCGAAAGTTGGGGATGTGGGGGATTTCAATCCATTTTTTTGTTGGTACAGGAGATTTAGGGGCCATTTAGATGAATAATAAATTAAAGTTTATGTCGGATAACGTGTTAGTTAGTACTCAGTATTCAGTTTTTTTATTGCACCATTTTAAAACCAATAGATAATTGTATTGTTTATTAAGTAGACAATGTTTAGATTAGATTTAGATGGTAAGAGGTTTTGCATGCGAGTGGCTTGCATTGCGGGCTACCGAGGTATGATGCGATCGACCGATTAATCGACTCGCGTTTTGTAATGCAACTCGCATACGGGAACTCGCTCCACGCAAATGTCTACTTGAGGCTGTGGTCTTCAGTCTGTATATTTCATTGCTGGTCGCAAGCCTCTTCTCACAATGAAATGATGATGATGATGATGACTTTAGTTTCTGCGCCGGTTCAATGTAGATTGAAAATTTCATACAAACCATTAAATTTTATCGCATCGTATGCAGATCTTATTTAGCAGGCAGGATTTATAATGTTTTCCTTAACCAAAAAGCTGATGTAAAATTAAAAACTGTGCCTACTTATTTGATCTCAACTTTTCAAAATAGATGAGCCCTGTTTTTTAGCTGTTTGCTGTTGCAATTGTATGTAACAAATGAAACTTTTATTTACGAGTACTTGTATTTACACCTAACACCACTGTACCACAATGTTATAGTTCATTAAACCTTGCATATAAATCTATACTCATGAATGAATAATTATTTTAATTGCGAAACTACCGTGAGACCCTGTTAGGTAACATGTTTGTTAATTAATGTAAACAAATACTATGTAACTTTAGTTAGTGATGTTTCGTTAAGATTTATCTGTATAATAAATAACTTTTAAATCATTTTTTTTTAAATTTTCGTTTAATGTTGATTCTTATTTTGATTTTGTTATTGATTTATAGGTTATAGCGGACGCCCGCAACTTTGTTTGCGTGGAATTAAAAGTCTACTAAGTCCGTTATGTCTATCAGGGATAGTGCTTCTTTCTATTAGTGAAAGATTTTTTGGAATCGGCTTACTAATTTCAGAGATTACCCCTAAATACAAACAAACAAATAAAAAAACGTACTTTACTTGTTGACTCGTATTTTATTAGAGTAGGTGTAGATTAAATTTTTTCCATCGATTAATTATGTTACCCTTAAGTGTTAGGTGTTACTGCAGTGCCCTAAAGGGGTATCATGAAGCTATTACTTAGGTTGATTGTCCTTGAGTATGAATAGTGTTGAAATTGCAAATAAATAGTTCTATATAGATCAAATTACAATGTTTTCGTTACTAAGAGCAAAACTTCAAAACAGCTTAACTAATATAGCAAATTTTTATACACGTTCACGGTCTGAGTAAGGTTTACGTAAAAAGAAAATTTAAGAAATCAGATTACCGACCAAGTGGGTCAGCTAGTAGGTAACGCGTAAATTTCTCCCCAATCGAAACTATGTTTGCCTTTCGACTATTGTTAAATCTCATTTAGTGTTTGAATAAATTGTTACTTGTTAAAAAGTGATCGTAACCGTCCGTACCATAAGCGAGGACTACGATCAGCAAAACCTACGCACAAAAAAGACCCAATGATAATATAGTAAAATGTAACTAGTTTGCAAACGAAAACATTTTGTCAAAGTATGGGTGACCGTATCATTACTATTACACACTGTTGTTTTCATAGGTCGTGTTCCCGCCGCGTTTCCACCAATTTCCTTGTTTCCCCCTCGCTTTCGGGACGCTTTGTAAAAAGAAGAAATACTGCAGTGCTATTTTCTGTTACAAAACGTGACTTCCGATTGTGTTTGGCGCTAGTTTGTAATAGAAAGTTTCCTTGAAAACGAATTGTGTAGTTTGTGTTGTTCTTAAACTACGATGTTTTATTTATATTTCTGCGACTATTTCAATGTACAACTATATGTATGGGGTAGGTAAACACCCCAAATTATACTCTGGTTTTGCAGCGGGGAATCTCTTCCCTCATACAAGACATTAAGAATCCTACTGTAACATTACCGGATTTTGTAGTAAGAGTTACCCTTCTCGTACATTACCGTAACGTTGGTTTCGTACAAGGCAATAAAAAATCCTACTACATTACTGGGTTTTGTAGTAGGAATTACCCTTCTCGTTCATTACTGGCCCATGACGTCGGTTTTGTGCAAGAAAAAGAGTTACTTGTTACAAAACCCATTTTTGTAGTACGAATTATTTGTCCTCTCATACTGCTGGTATGTAAGCTTTAAAAGTACAGTCAATCTATTTGATTCGTTAGCCACTGTGGAACGTTGTTGCAATGTATCATATTATTTATTGAGAAGTCATTGTGACATTTATAGAGAAAATGTTCTATAGTGGCCTATACCTATATGAATAAAATTGGTTGACTGTATGAGGAACAAGGGGATAAATTCGTTGGAGCTATACGTACGTACAAAAATGTAATTGAATTGAATTAGATATAACGGAAATTACCTGGGGTTTGTTTCAAACACCCTTACGTGTTATAGGGTTTGGGTTTACAGCTCTGTTCGCCGCGGGGCGATGCAACCTAATGGGAGAAGTTTCCCGGCATAATGACGCGCGATTGGTAGGGTCGTCTTCTTGTATCTGCGTCTGCATTTTATTGTTAGGTACCGCTTTGCTTTATTCGTCAAGCTTATGTAAGTTACAGACTGAGTTCAATTTAGGTTTTATTTTAATGAAAAGGGGAAAAAACGAGCATGCGTGTTACTCGATGGGAGTTATCCCCGCCGCCCATAGACCCCAAGCGAATGATCATGATCAAATGCTGCTCTATAGCCCCCCCTTCTGTGGTCCTCCGGGGCCTTAAGTATGTTAAGGGTTAATCGTTCAACTCTAGACCAACTTTGTAATTTGTTTGACGCATTTTTTTTGGTATTGGTACCAAAAACTTACAAAGGTACCTATGGTACGATTTCGTCCATCCGTCCGTACGGATCAAGTACAAACTAAAAACATTTAAATAACTAATAATTCTTCCGTTTAGGGAACAAGGGCAGCAAAGTTTAGATGATCTTTTATTTATACTTTTATCTGGCTTTATTAAGTGATTTTCAATTCCTTTGTACTTTTTATTATGTACGATCATTGGTACCATTGACAACTTAATTGTCACTGAGTATCATATATATATATCTATCAAACTGGGTTTTAATTTAAAAAAAGTTAAATAACTATTAAGTACTGACTCTAGCTAGACAGTAAAATGTAAAAATAAACTTCTGAGTTCCTTGTCATCAACGTCAGCAGAATTTTTCATTTCCCGTAGCGCTAGTAGAATCAGACTTGTAAAAGAGCCTATGGCGACAATATTTTTTCATTACAAGAGTAACACCGTAGTAATATTCCTTGCCGCCTTTATTGCTGACAATATGAGTATCTGTTTATGGATGAGCACGAAACGCTAAATTGGTTCTCTTTTGTGTGTAATCTGAAATACAATTTCATAAGCAGTTCTGGAGTGCAATTTTTGGATCTTACCGGGTGACTAAAGCTCACCAAAATGGCCGTTTTAACAGAGATTCGGCCATTTTGGTAAGCTTTAATCACCAGAGTTGCAAATTTTTGAATTTCACCACGTGACTAAAGCTCACAAAAATGCCCGAATCTCTGTGAAAAACGGTCATTTTGGTGTGCTCTAGTCACCCGGTGAGATCCAAAAATCGCACTTTTGATACGAAACAAACTCATACTGCACCAAACAAAGCGCAGTAATTTACTAAATAATTCACGCTCACGCATGGCCAGTGAGGCAAAAGACGGTTATACGAGTATTATTACAGTTTATACACAGCCTGTTATAAACCCTTCTCCGTTCCGCAGTTCTTTGACGCAGTATTTATTATTTATCCGGAAATCTTTTGATTTCCGCGTCGGGTTTCCATGGTGTTTCGAGGCGATTCAATATTTATAAATAGCGCCATCTATTGGTTAGGGAATAAAGGTGTTTCTTTGTGCCTCCGTGAAATACCAATGGAAATATTGCACAGTGTTGAGTAAGAGGTTTAAAAAAATACTTTGAAAGAACAAAACTCAACTTATGATATGATGTTTAGTTATTACTTTAACACAAAAACACACTTTGTCTGTAAAATGATGGACAAATATCTACATATGTTTCATTTTAGAACAATGTACTTAACAATGGATAAATTATTCAATTTGAATGTTCTTTTTGGCATGGAAATCGGTATTCTTCAGTGAAGTCGTCGACATAAACATTCCACGTCAACCTGAGCCCCTTTACCTAGCAAAGTTGATTAAAATGAGGGAAGCAAATATAGGAGGAAGCATACAAATATGGTGCACGCTATTTATACTTTGAGAAGGCTGAGCAGGTAGCGCCCCTTTTTTTGTTTTGTTTTGTTTTGTCTAAATTAAAGTTAACTTAAATACAATATTCAAAGATGAGTATCTTCGTATTTTCTGAATCTGTGACTTTCACTGCTCAAGTTTAATTTTGGCTCTGTCTAACTAAAAAGGGACACATAGAGAGATAAACTAAACTTGGGCGGTCACGTTAGGGCCACTAGAGTGTTTATAGAAAAACTGGTCCCACTGAAGCACAAACAAAGATACACTGAAGTGAATCTGGAAAAACGCACGGCGTAATACTAAGGTTGCAGGTTCGAGTCCTGCCATTACCCTAGTTTTTTTTTGTGTTGTAATTACATAGCAATCAAAGAAACACTTTAATTCCCTAACCAATAGATGGCGCTATTTATAGACACAGGTATTTAATGCTAATTCATGTTGAGGCTTTGAATTGTATATTCAACCAAAAAAGTGTTTTATTAATTTATCTACACACATATCATAAGATTTGATTTGATTTGATTTATTTTATTTCAAAATATAAATTACAATATACATTACATTAGATGTCAAAATATATGCAATTCACATTAAGATCGTCATAACAATTTAAATTATACAAGAAAAAATTACAATGTCAATCAATAAATGTCCAATTCTACATAATTATAATGTCACCGTTACCATTAATTCATTAATCCATCAGTAAAAAATGTAAAAATAATAAAATACAATATAGGTAAAAATAATTCAAAGTAATACAAATGTCAAAATCTAATAATCTAAAATGTAATGTCCATAAATTCTTTGAATGAGTATATAGGATTTTTCAATAAAAGATTTCTCAGTTGGCGCGTGAATGATTCATCAGAGGTCTCAAATTTAAGATCAGCAGGCAAATGCTCGTATAAAATGGGTCCTATTATACGTGGGTTCTTCCTTGCAAGCGCCATGCGGCTGGGAAATTTTCTTACACGCCGTGCAAGACGAGGCTGTTTGCCCGGAACATGTTTGCGCTCAAACATTGTGATATTGTTCCTTACATACATGATTACTTCGAATATGTGAAGTGAATAGTGCGTCATGATACGATGGGCCACGAACAGGCTTCTGCACGAGTGTCTGGGTTTTACCCCGGCGAGAATGCGCAATGCTCTTTTCTGCATCAGCAGTACTCTTTCGGCATCCGTAGAGTTTCCCCAAATTAAAGTACCGTAAGACATTAGGGAGTGGAAATGCGCAAAATAGACCTGTCGTAACGCATCGGCAGAGACAAGCGGTTTTAATTTTCGCAACGCAAAGACAGCACTACTCAACTTATCACATAGTTTATCCACATGGCGCTTCCAATTCAGATTTGAATCCAGTGTAAATCCGAGGAACCTACAGTCATCGCGTATTGGCATCGGACTGTTCGCCAAATAAGGGGGAATAGTAATACTTCGACCTGAAAATATTAAAATATTTGACTTAAAAACATTCAACAGTAACCCATTCGTCGAAAACCATGTGCGCAACTGGTCACATGTTGTGTTGATGTTTCTCTGGAGCTGCTCGTAGGTGCTGGCGCTGACTATGACCGTGGTGTCATCTGCGAATTGCACAGTCAGGCCGGTGGTGACATTCGACGGTAGATCATTTACAAACAATAAAAACATGGAATTTCCAAGGGCTGATCCTTGCGGAATCCCCATGTCAATATTGCCAGTGTCAGATTTAACCATTTTTCCATCTGCTGACAATAATTTGACAACTTGGATACGGTTTGATAAAAATGATTTTAATAGCTGGTGCAATTTGTTCTCAATGCCATAATGGTGAAGTTTGTTGAGGAGTAACTTGTGATCTATCACATCGAAGGCCTTCGATAGGTCGCAAAATATTCCGGCCATTTTGTACTTCTCATCGAGCCCAGTCACGATACAATCAAAAACCCTATGTGTCGCTGAGGTCGTTGACATATTTTTACGGTATGCAAACTGCTTGTCCGTCAGTAGGTCATGGGACTCGAGGTGTGACATTATATGCGAGGATAGGATCGATTCCACTAATTTTGAAATAGTGGGTACTATTGTTATGGGTCTATAGTTATTGACATCCGATTTTTCCCCTTTTCCCTTGTATACAGGACACACTCTTGTACTCTTCAGCACATCTGGATATATGCCTGTATCAAACATGGTGTTTATAAGTACTACAAGGACCTCAGAGACTACAGGCCAAACTGACAATATGATATTAATTGATATATCGTACACATCGACTACTGTTCCTGTCTTCAGCATGGATTGCAATACCTCGTCTAGAAGATCACGTGTTATGATAGGCAGAGTAAATTTTGGCACTTGCATGTCACGAAGGTACCTTCCAAGAAAAAATGCAGATTGGGACTCTTCGCTTTGAATTTTGTTCTTTGATGCTGCCGTAATAAAATGACAGTTAAACACGTCAGGGGCTTCACTGTCCAGGACATTTAAAGTCGTCGTCGGATCCCTTAGACAGATATGTTGTGACCGGGTTTTGGTACCTAATTCCTCATTGACAACATTCCATATCTCTTTAGCTGGATTTTGGCTTTCAGCTAACCTTTTTTCTATATAAGATTTTCGTGCAGTCAAAGTAGTTGATTTAATTAAATTATGATAATGATTAATGCATTCTGATATAATAGGATTATTTGGATGCTGTCGTCTTATTTCATGAAGGTCATCATGTTTTCGGATGTACTCCGAGATTTCATTAGTCAACCAAGGAACAGCATCTTTCTTGTTGTGCAATTTTAAACTCTTTATTGGAAAATGTATATCTATATAGTATGTCAATATGTTAAATAATTTTTCAAACTTGGAATTAATGTTAATAGAATTGTCATGAATAAATTTAAAATCGTAATTAGAAATGTCAGAATAAAATAAATAAATAGATTCATCACTAAATAAACGACGTTCGACGTGGTCATTCGGCTTATTTTGGTGTCGTCGTTGCACCGCGAGCTGGTATCGCTGAGCGTTGTGGTCGCTGATGGCGGTGGCCAGCGGCGCCACGGCGAGCTGGTCGCGGCCCAGGTTCGTGATGCCGCAGTCGAGGCTGGACGCGCAGTCCGCGGTCACGCGAGTGGGGAACGTTACGACATTAATACAACAGTAACTGTTTATTAAGTCATCAACCCTACGTTTTAAGCTATTTTCTGATAAGTAATCCACGTTGTGGTCGCCAACCAATAGAAATCTTTTATTTTCGTCGGTTAACTTAATCAATAACAATTCTAAATTTGCCAAATAAAGGTCAAAATCACCATTTCCCGTTCTATATACTGATATAATAATTAAATTTTCATTCATTATTTCAATAGCTGTGAGTTCAAAGTGATATTGAACGCAAAAGAAATGTAAGTCAGTTCGCGGCTTGATCTGTGTACCGTCTCGTACATACAGCGCCACTCCGCCATGAGCGGCGGCGCGCGTGCGACAGTAGTGGTTCGCCAGTGAATACCCACATAACCTCACTCGCTCAATCTCACTTTTTTGGCACCATGTTTCGCTAAATGCAAGTACATCTGGTTTCTCAGCGCTAGATAACAAGTCTAACAGTGAAGTTTTACCACAAATCGATCTAACATTCTGGTGTATAACAACAAATTTAGTGAAATTTATTTGGTTTTTACTTTTGTTCTGCTGCGTTGATCTGTGAAGTTTTTTGACCGTACAATATTAAATAACCGCACTGAAACTCCCGCCGGCCAATTTTCGACGCTTCTGGCGACCCTTTGCTTCTCAGCCGGCACATCCAGACGGAATGATGAGTAGCTTCCCCGGGTGACCACCAGTTGTTCGCAAACCGGCGCCGAGATGCCCATCCGGGTCTGCACATGACGAACGAAGTCCTCAGTCGTGGTATCCTCGCTGAGGTTGAAGACGTGGAGGCTGACGACTCGCGGGCCAGCAGCACGCAGACCATTGGGGCATGAAGCCCCAGCCGACATGACTATGGGCGAAGGCGGCACTGGGGAACTGCTGGATGGCTCATTTTTGCTGGTCGGGGCGGCAATGGCAGGAACAACCTCATCAGGATTTTGTTGGTGATGTTTAGCCTGGACAGCATTTCTGTCGCCTTGGCGCGTACGGGCGCGGCGGCGCGGCTTTGGCGCCGCTGGCACATGTTCTGCCTGCACGGGGCTCGTTTGACCAGCAATGGCAGGGGTGGAACACAGAGGCGCAGGGGTCGTGCGTGCAGGACTTCCGTTAGAAGGACTTTTAACCGCAGGGCTAGCCACCAGTGCAGGCGACAGCACAGTTGGCGAAGGCAGGTTCGGGATCGGGTCGTTTTGAAGTGGTTCATTATTAACAAAAATGATACCATGCGGGCCAGATTCATTAAGTGAGTGCTTTGACGAGTTTGGTGATGGATTACAGTGGCCGGCACCCGAGCTAGTGATGGTGCTTAAAATTTGTTGGATGCATCCATTCTGATACGTAAGTAACCTTTCCTGCTTACGAATTACATCACTACAACACTGTATTTCGTTCCTCATCTCAGTGATTGTTGTTTTTAAATTCAAAATTTCTTCCACCAACCTGTTAACTGCCGCCGCATTAGTGGTTGATTTTGTCATCGATGGTGCCATTCTTCGTCGTATTTATTTATGTCAGTTTGTTCAATACGTAATTAATTAATGATTTGTAGTATAAATGTCGTCAGAAAGTGATAATAAATAATAAAATATATTTAAATTCAGTGGAACTGTTTAAATCTGTATAAGTGCTTAATAACGCGTTCAAAAACCATAGAAAATGACCAGCATTATTACAACCAATGTCATTATAAGAATTTTCTTGTCTGTGGTAGTAGGTAAATCTGTTCTTTATTGGGTAGTATCTCTTGATCTCTAAGTAATCTGTGTTTATTGGTGATCACATTACCGATATCTCTGACGTTAGGAATTTAAATTTGGAACAGCTGTCAAAATTCAAGTTGGTCTCTATTCTAGTATCCATAGATATTAAAACAGTTATCGATACGAAACATCAACTCAGTATGATTTTTTAATTTAAACGCACGACATTTTATCTCGAGTGACATGACAATAGGGACTTCATTCGTATGTCTATGATTTAAAAAAAACGTTCGTCTTGACGGATAGATCGAATTGCCGCCATTACTCGTTTGTTGGTTTTATTGCTGTTATGGTTTTTTGCAGTTATGGTATTTGTGTAGATAAAGTAATGTATGCAACTGTATATAATTAGGCCTTAAAACACACGTGTGATCCTATTATGAAACTCGCTGACGCTCATTTCATAAAACCACACTCGTGTCTTAAGGCCTCTCATTATATAGTAGTTGCATAAAATACTATTAATTCATTTTAAGTACTTACTCGTATCTCATCTACTGCTGGACTGCTTTAGTTGTCTGCCATCGGCATCGTATGCTATTCTTGTCTAGAAAAGTCATGAGTTTAAGTATCCCGTTATTTCAGTTCCCGAAGATAAAACAATATTTCTGGTTCAAATAACCCGCATGGCAGTAAAGTAGTTTATTTATGTCAATACGTCTTTTCCCATCTACAATATCATGACATACCTACCTGTATACTCGTACATATACTAAGATTGCTAGTTGAATTTCTTCAGCGCGCAGAGTAACTCAACACTTTTCTTTTGTTACTCCATCAAATGGAATATTGACATTTCTTGTTCTTTCATAAATAAAACAACTGAAGGTATTTAAATCAGGCCGAGGGAGTTTTTTAAGATGTCTACAAAATCGTATCTTAAATTTCGTTTCAGTTTCATTGGTTGAGCGTAAAAGTGGAAATTTAAAAACATTCTTAATAACCCTTATTCTCTTTGATCTCAGCAGTTTTTAAGGCTCGAACGTTCTATAAAAAGAATATTTTTTTGTACTTTCTACAGATATTTTTTACAGGTATACCTGTAGGTATTGTTAATCGTGTTCAGTATGAACGTTCAAATAGGTTTCGGTAGAATAAAGTTCATCAGTCTATTTATACGTCTCCTTCATAATTGATAAGGGAGAGGTAAACACAACAATAGCCCCAACTCACGATACTATGTATATCATTCATTACCAAGGGATTCCAAGTCAGGTTTTTTTATTGTCATTTACTCACTTCATACATTTTGCTAGTCAGTACCACCTTCTCATTTCGCGACGCAGAAATTGTCAAACCTTTTAACCATGACACTTGCATGCAACTCATAAAAGGCACCTTTTATGACCTTTACATTACCCAGGATATACAGCAAACAAGCTAGAGGGGCTTAAAGTTATATTACAGCAGTATACACAGGTGTATGGAGGTTTATTTCCGAGCCGTTTTTTCCTCACTCCATTGCAAGGGAACATAAATTGAAATGTTTTTCACGTTCCCGCATTTATTATTAACGCCTTTAGCGAACTCTATTGTTCAACGTCTCTCGAAAAAATGTTGGCGCAACTTGTTTCATTCAATGCAAGACGCTTCTTAAAGTTATTCTCTCGATGTTATTTATTCTACTGGAAAATAATTGCTGATGAAGTGGCCACTTGAAATGTCACGTCGCTTTGCAATTAAGTAAATCGGTGGTAGTTATAGTTCGGGGCCCCACAGAAAACCAGCACCGGAGCTTGCAGTAGCATTATGCTGAGTGCCAGCCGCGTTCAGCCTGAGTGTACTTGAGTCTTGTCATTTTTCTTGTGCGTCGTGTCCGTCACTATGCCATACGCTCTCTTTCTTTCATCTAAATTTTACACTTAAGCAAATTAAGTAAAATTGACGAAATTAATTTGCGACGATTAGCTTCAAAAATTATACGAGGAATCGGTGCAAATTAAATTTCGTGAACCAACCCACTACCCTACTTAGTCCACATAAATATATTGAGTAAAACGCGTGGTAGCGACATCTTCGGTATTAGTTATATTTAAGTGCATTGTTTTCTTTGAGGTAGTACCTATAGCTAAACAAAAATATATATTATAGAAATTATGGTCTTAGAAATTAGTGAGAAGTCATCAACAACATAGGTATTTTAATTTTGTAACTAACATAACTTACAACAGTTTGTAGCAGATGACAAAATATTTAGAGGAATAAAAGTATACAGCTGTATTATGATCTGTCCATTTATTACTGCACGCAATTCATTTATAACAATAATGATTATTATGTAGCATGCTTATTGATTAACGAAATCATTTAAACCTTCAAACAAAAATACCTTATTTATTAAACACTTAACATAATAACTGTGTTCAACGAAAATAAGAGAATGACTTCCCCTTAGTCTAAAGCGTTTGTTATCTCCCAGTTGTTTAGGCGTTTTTCTTCGTTATCTCGGCTAAAGGGCAAGGGTCGTGCACAAGACGTATTGTGTTATAAGCAGCCGCAGCCATTTGTAACCGCTCCTGTTTCTTTATAAAACGCATTTCGCTATGATAACAAGCGGAAATGGGACGTGCTTCAGGAATTGGGGCCCTAACGATCAGTTTGGCGTTATTAGGTCGAGCCGAGTAGAAACTTTTTATTGTTGTAATTTTGATGTTACTGCCTGGATAGCTCGCTCTTTAATAGTTCATAAATCCACTGTAAATATCAACTTTCGATTTTAAAGCACTATCAAGCACAGTTCTGTTTCATGACGCAAAGATCTGGTTTCTAATTCTAATATGAGAGAGAGAAGTGCAGAATTATTTGACTTGAGTATAATTTTATGCCTAGCTTTTAAAAGAAAATGGAGGCTTACGAAGCTCTCGAGTCACCTGTTCGTAAGCAATAACGGCCGCCCAAGGAAACCAGCAACCCTTATAGCTGACCCATTGCCGGCTTCTGGGTAACCCCCTTCCCGTGAGCCCTCGAGTCTCTCATCTCCCACACTAAACTCAGTAGCAAGCTGCTACTGCACGCCGTTATTCTGTGAGAGTGTGGTACTTCCTGGCAACTTTTCTTTGACCTGAGGACCCTATACATCTCTTGGTCAATTTTAACTAGTGCCAGTTCGTACAATATGTTTAGAAGTTGCCGTGCTATTTATTTATTGTTAGTTTCTAATTTATTTTTGTATACTTCTTTATGTTAAGTATTTACTATAGTGACGATTACGTTTTTTGCTCTGTAATCTTAATTTTGAAAAGAGAAAAAAAAGGATAGGCTGTTGAGTTTCTTGCGGCGCAGAATCTTCCATTTTCCGAAGTGCTGGTTGAATCAGACATGTAAAAGAGCCTATTTGGCCTATTTGCAAAATAAACTTTTCATCTTCAGTTTCAATTGCCGCCGAGTTCCTGTGTATAGTACTGGTCGAGTCAGCCGAGTTGCACTACAACTGACTACGGTGTGGTTCTACCTCTATTAAGGTTTATTGAGTAGTTATTTGACCTAATTATAACTTGGTTCTTAGTTGAGTATTTAACGCTAATGAAATAGAGCCGGGGCTGTTCCTCCTTGGCCCTGTGTGGATTGGGACCTTGACACGCATCGATAAATAGTTTAGCAGATGTGTGCACGTTTTGTTTTCTTTGTATTTATAAACGGAACAAATTGAAACGTAAAACTACTACATAACATACTACTGAATAAAAAACTAAAATAGAATTATTTAAACTACGTACAATTTTTTTTACGAAATACTTGATGACATTTACAGTTTAGTTGTGTATATTTTTAAAAGAAAGTGTGACCGAGAGTGTCCTGGAGCACTAAGCTTGACCGGATGTCCGGCAAAGTGTAAAAGGTAATAGTCGTGGACTATATAATAATTCGGTAAAATCCCCGCCTTTTTTCAAACGACAGATAATAAATCAAAACCAGATAACGACACGTGATTAAGCATAATGATATTCATAATAGAAAACAGGAAGCAATAATTTATACCTCGCCGTTTTGTTGACGTAATGGCAGCTTTTATGTAAGCGTTCATGCGGAGTTGTTTTTCAGCGGCTGAAGGAAAATAAACTTATTTCTTCCAATAACCCAAAGTCTGTCTTTAATCTTAATCCATTGTACGTGGTAGCTATACTTCCTTTAGTGTGTGAGGACGAAAAGCTTATTAAATAAGAAAATTGTAGGTAATAGCCAAGTATTCTTGATAGTCGTAGAACTATTACTGTAAACTATTATCAGGTTAACTGAAAGAGATACCTTAAACAGATAAGTGCGCCTTTGATCATCATTATATTCTTTTGTCAATTATGTTTTTGTACAATAAAAAAAATCATACATATTCAGTAATCAATCAGTAATTAATTTCTTCAATCACGGTACAAGTACTACGTAGTTACTTATTATATGTAACCCACTCGCTCGTTTTCTACGGTACACTTGAACCTTGAATGTTTGTTTGTTTGTTTGCAGGTAATTGGGTTAAGTCTTGTGTAGTTTTCGTTATAATTTAGATAATTTCATGCACAAAACGGTCCAAGACAGCTGTAAAAAGTATCATCAGAGAACAGACAGATACCGACAGTTGTACCAGTGGACACTCTCTAAATCTTAGAGCTCTTTCATCGTCCGAGCAATCTCCAATATCTCCATGTCTCTCTATTCCCTGCCTTCAGAACGTCAAAGAGAAGGCAGGCTTTTGCCGCTATATGCAGAAGCATATCGATTGCTCTAACAATGAGAGAGTAAAGCTCTAAAGAGTGTCCATAGTTAAAGCAGTGGCCCCTAACTCTACTGTAATTTTATTCCCAAATACACACGTTCATGTACCCGCTTGATTTATTGAATACGACTGTATTCAAAGTCTATTAGTGAATCATTGACTTATACCCTAGTATTGATTTCATTTGTAGGTTTGGGTGAACTCTTCTCAAGGTTAATATACAAGGACATTACAAATTTCCATTTCAACCAATTACATACAGAATCCAAAACTACAACTTTTAGTTAACGGTAACATGTTTTTTTAAAAATAGACCGAAAACGGTTTCTAAGACATAAACAATTTTTATGGAGCCGGTTTGTTGTAATCACAAAATATATGATAATATAACAAACAACGAAGATTTCTCAAAGAAAACGTTTAGATACGGTAAACTAAACGATAACATTATTTTTCGGTTATATGCCGTTTTATTAATGTAAATAAAATAAATAAATATCTCAGGACAATTCACACCAATTGACCTAGTCCCAAGCTAAGTACACCTTGTGTACATCCGTTGTCCAGTACCAATAGGTACTGGACAACGGATATACATACATACTTAAATAGATAGATACATACTTAAATACATATAACATCCAAGACTCGGGTACAAATATTCATATTCATCATACAAACATTTGTCCTTCCC
The DNA here is from genome assembly GCA_963691745.1 of Ditula angustiorana. NCBI lineage: Eukaryota > Metazoa > Arthropoda > Insecta > Lepidoptera > Tortricidae > Ditula > Ditula angustiorana. Next base: position 10,015,745 of record OY829487.1, read on the forward strand.
GGGAATCGAACCTGGAACCTCTAGCTTCATAGTCACTAATGTACCTGTTTTATTTTTGGTTATTCTGTCCCTAGCTCAGTCAGTACGCCGGCTTTTAATAATATAAATAAGAGTACCAAAATAAATATTAATTTCAAATCATTGAACAATACTGCTTGTTTATCAATTGCTGAATCAATAGAGATCAACACACAAGCTATATTTACCCATTAACTCTCGTCGATGGGGTAAGTCAGCTAACAGATTGGGTAAATGAGTAAATGGCTTAGCGCGTAACGGGACCAAGCGGCTTATTAGTAAGAAGTGAGCTCTTTGGTAATCCATGAACTGTGATGAGATTAAGGGTTACCTAAATAAAGGTACATTGGTGGATTAACAAAGGACGATTTATTCTTAGCTAAGAGCTAGCAGAGGCAAATAAATGTAAATAATTATGCAATCGTGATCTTCCTGTTTTCTACAGTTGTAATGTGAAAATAATGATGTTTGGATGTTTCTTCTTCTGTCGTGCATTAAAGACTGGACGGATATAGATGGAATTTTGTAGACTGATAAAACACAGTGTTCTGGATGAAAATATATAATACTTTTTATCCCGTACAAATGGATAGAAAATAATATCACGAAGACGCAATTAGTGAATTTGTCTTTATTTAAAAATAATAACAAGAGTTTTAAAGCCAGATTGTATATTTTTTCTGTGTAGAAATATGAGTTTTGTTGCAGTTACATACGTATAAAAGTTTTATAGATAAAGTGTGTTACCATCATTAAAACCCACTAAATAAACCTAATTTTGTAGTCCTGAAAAATACAGTCAACCTCACATGACCCAGGTTTATCTTATACCTCTTTGCGGCTCTGTCGTATTAGTGACATAAAAAAGGAAAGCATAGAGAGCAAAATTACATTCCTTCAGTATCGTTTGGTAACCAAAACTTCGTCATCAGCTAATGAACATTTCCGGTTTGTAGCCGGTTACGAAATTTTGCTTACCATACGGTACTATTAATGAATTGGGCGGTCATGTTAGGGCGGCAGATTCAGGTAAAATGATTTCATTCGATATTTTACCCAGTTTTGTCGACTATTATTCGAATTCGTGTACAATAAATGACATAGGTAATAATAAAATGGAAGACTGGCAAAAATATCCTTTTAAGAAATTCAAATATGTGTTATTTCAATTGCTATCTGAAAAATGTTATTATAGTGTAATTGATTACTTGAATGATCCCACAGTGAGCTAATGATTATTGTCTACTATTACTGAAATTAATTTCCTCTCACTGACACTATTAATTTTGTTCCTCAATTTACTTTTTATTATTATTATTCTGAATTTGACTTCATATAATTGAATTGGTCGTTATTATTATTATTCTGGATTGACTTTAAATAATTGAATTGGACTTTTATTATTATAACTCTGGATTGACTTTATATAATTGAATTGAATTCACTGTATTAGTATTCGTAATAGATTAAACATTGACTTGATTGTAATAAGATAAGCCAATATTTCGTACGCCAATAATAATGGCACATCATGGTAGCACTAACACAATATTGTCACCTTAATTTTTTTTTTATACCTGTGATGACGAAATAAATATTTTATATTTGTATTTGTATAGTAATGCTCATACGCACTATAATCTTGTTATTCGTGACCATTTGACATAAATGGCGTCAGCTCGTAACACGGCGAAATTGGTATCCCTCAAGACTCGGATATTTCATTCCATGACTATTGTGCAATACACAGGGTGTGTTAGTGTGAAACGTACGTTGCAGTGTCAGAACTGTTATAGTTAATTAACAACTTAACAAGCATCTTTTTACGTCATAGTCATAATTTACACACTGTTAGATTACAACCTATATCTATACTGACCAATCGGATGGAAGGATTAGTTTTGTACACATCTGAATTCCTGAATTGTACGTATGTAAACTCTTTATTGTTTTTTGTATTTATAATAATAAATACACAGACAAATATTATTCGTGGTAGAAAAGGGAATTTATAACTTAAAGGGACCTCTTCCAGCTAATACATACATGCTTCGTAAAGTCGCCTTTTTAAATTAATTGACCTCTAAGCATAAATAAATAGTCTACCGTAGAACGCTCCGCTCAATTTACTTTCGCTCTCAATGCCTTACCCCCTTATTCATAAACGCTTCGTAAACGTTTGTTTGTTAACATGTTTTATGTCTTTATCTGTCATTGTGACGTTTACCTTCAAATGAAAGGAACATAACATTTGTTAGCTTAAAAAGATTGTTAACTTTTTGTGAATAAGGGGGTAAATCTTTTATTGACAGTGAATTTTCTTGATAATGACGTTGTATTCGCATCCCCTGATTTAGCTGGACATAGCACACTATTAAAAGTTAGGTGAGCTCTCAGTAAATAATCCCCGGCCTCCCCCGGGACCAATCGCGGAACTTTCTTCCCACTCTTACTTTCCACTTACTTTCTATATGGAATTGTTTATACGCTGTTATGTTGTCACGGCTTAATTTATAGTCATTCGAACGTGTTGTTTATAGTTAGGACGTGGTGCTTAGATTGTGTACGTTTAGAGGGTATGAGAACGGCCGGTTGCTGTTGCTAATACAAACGCTGTTCTCTTTTTCATTCATGATTTTTGGGTGTGTTCGTGAATGATTTTTACTAGCGACCCGTCCCGGCTTTGCACAGGTACGATTACGATGTAATGTACTTAGAAACCTTCCGTAAAAAAATCTCCAGGTGACAGTGTAAACCGAATCAAAATCCATTGCGTGGATTAAGGGTAGCTGCCGACGATATGCGGACGGACAGGAACGAATAGCGACTTTGTTTTATACCATGTAAAGATTATATTTATCTACTTTACTGGCACCAGAAATATTTTATAGTATTTTTCAAAGAATGCAGTAACAATACCTAACTAAACTCGTACTCGTATTGCGTGTAACCTGTAAGAATATACCTCAATATTTCCTAAACGGTTGCTATACTAAAAAATGTTTTGAATCTACCTCGAAATTACTGCAAGATAATCATCACTAGTTTGTAGGTAGGTACCGACATGTTTCGTTTTTTATTAAATTTAACTTCATTACTTTGTAGTGATTATCTATAAATAAATATCTATAACTATAACAATTTACAGTTTCCGCTTCCTAGCACTTATGGGTAGTCTGCGCGTAAAATGTCTGTGATATACAGACGGTTGAAAGGACGGATGTGGCAAAACCAAAAGGATTCCGTTTTTGCTAGAACGGAACCCTAGAAACGAACCTTTCTTGTGCAACTCCGCCCATCTGTCCGTCCGCCTGTCAGTCAATAATTTTAAGTTTCATGATTGATTTCATCTTAATACTAATGCTGGAACCATTACTAATTATTAGTTTCAAATCTTTGTTACTAATAAATTAGAACCAAGTGCGAAATAAATAACATTCGTTTATTCATCCATTCGTTTACGAAACTCGTCACTCACTTACCAGAAAGAAGGCACAATCGAAGACACATATAACTCACCATTAAAGACGGAACAGCGAGAAAGTGACATTTTCCGAAAAGGAGGCACATAGTAAGCAGTATGAAGTTGATATATCTATACTTTTCGACCATAGACAATTTCTCTCAGTTCCCTTTTGATGGTTGGCTATGTTTGTTGCTTTTTGTACCTGATTATTACTTTCCCTACTCACTTCAAATCTCAAATAATGTGGCACTTATTCGTATTTTAGATACTAAAGTTACCCGCTGACTCGGTTGATATCTGCTCAATTTTCCAACAACATCAGCCGCTCAGCTGTAAGGAATTTGATCAAAATTCATTCGGCAGTTCTCACGTGGAAAGGCAGATGGGACGGAAAAATGGCTAAAAATATACGCATTATTTTTCCATAGGTAATAAAAATAGAGTGAGTTTTAGTACAAACTTTCATGATTAAATAATGCTTAGTCTTAAGACTAGCAATAAGTGTTAGAACTATTCGTATCAAAGCGTGGTTTTTAACTTTATAGTCCATTGAAATGTGATCCATGTTGATTTTTTTGTTGATTTTTGGGTTCAGTATGCAAACTGGGAACCTTTATAGATTCACTATGTCCGTCTGTGTGTCTGTCTTACTTTTTAATAATAATAAATTTGCTGAGTTTAATTAAATATTTCATTTTAGGTCAACATTATGCGCTAAATATCTAAAACTTCAAGTAACTAGATGCCGTGTATGGACGGACAGCAGAGTGTCAAAATATAGCGTTTTGTCCTTTCAAAACGTTTCCTTAAAATCGAAAGTCAGGTTGAAATTAATACATATCATAAATTATGGGCCTTCGTGATTTTAAAAATTGGTTTGATTCAGTGAAACGAACAAAGCTGTGGGATAAAATTAGTCTATCAGTCTGCCTGAATAAATATCAAATCAGCCTGCTTCCCACTGCATACTGTTGGATAAATGCTTCTTCAAATTAATTTAATCGTGAGCAATATTTGTTGATTAATCTTTCTGATGAAATGTTTCGGAGAACGCTAGCGAAGTCACGTCGTGGGCGGCTTAATTTATTCTATGATATTTACGGTAAGCACAAGCTGTTCGTAGAGGTGCGTAGACGCCTACGGATCGTAGCATGCGCAGACGTAGCGAATTGTCGTAGCCATTGAGTGTCATAGCTGTTTTAATAGTGTAGACATGGGGTTTGGTTATGGAAGGATAATCCGTGAACTGCGCACCTAGCGCGAATCTTATCGACAAACTCGCTACTTAAATCAGTGCGTCTTGCTCTATTTAGCCCATTTAGAAGAGTCTGAGTAACGCAGTTAGTTAACGCGTATCGAGAAAGTATTTAAAGCTTTAGTTTTTTTACCAGTGCTTATTGATCTAAGAGTGCAAAAGTCTCGAAAAAAGTGTCACTTTTACTGAACCTATTTCAACATTTCCTGAACGGGCTAAGTGCCAACCATCACCGTCGGCCGTCGAAATACGTTAAGAGAAGGCTGTTGAAATTACGAGGGCGTAAATATACTCTTTTGTGTTTAGAGGGAAGACTTTTTCAAACTTTGAGAAGAATAACAGTGACAAAATGCTCTTGGGATCCGGTTATAAATTTGTTGCTGATTCTACTGGAGTGAATAGCGTGAGTGAAATTTTATTTTTGAATCGACTCCTAAAAAGTCGGGAGGTTCTCAATTTGTCGCGACATGTTTTATTTGTAAATACAATAAGGTTTTAATTTCTTCGGACATTATTACTTTTTTGTAATGTTTATGTAGCACTACTGATGACCTTTCTTTGATTTGGCTATACTTTAGCCGGAATTTTATTTCGCAAAACGAGTGGTGAACTTTAAGGGCTAATTGTACAGTTTTTTAAAATAAGAAAGTTGTCCAGACAGTGTCATGAAATTAATAGTAGGTACATAATAATATTGGCAAACTATGTAAGATAAAATTCTACACTGCTGAAAAAAACTGTCATCAAATCAGGCTGAGGTTCTGAGTTGGACACGTATGTTTTTTTGCGTGGTTCTTATCTCTCCTTCTCCTGTGAAACATTTTTTTTAAACGGTTAACCTATAAATTGGTCCCACTAAGACCAAATTCAAGGTCTTGTGATGGGAACTAGAAAAAAGTGACGGAACTCCCCTAATGTTATAGGTCCAAATATAGCGATTGAACTGATTTTGGTCATAATTGGGGCCTTTACTCTACGGCGATGTGATTCGTGAAGCGGAAATAATAATGAAGACCAGGGTGAGTTACTGAACTCTTCAACGGTTATTAGTACATAGATGTAACAAGAAGGCTTGTTAGGGGGCTTTTGATGCATATTTGAGTTTCATAGTTTGATAAACATGGAGTGAAGGCAGAGTTTAAGATGATTTAGTGGAACTTCCTAACAGATGACAGCCGGTTCATACTATTAAATTACTTAGAAACAGGAGCACAAACTTAAAAACCTAATTAAAATAGAACATGCCTAATACATCTCTCATCTTTAAAAGACTTAAAAAACTCAATTTCCGTACTGGATACCCGGCTCTATATCCCTTTGGTCTAATTTTATAATAGCCCAGCGCCGTAATCATTGTCGTTTAAACCGCAAACAAGTTTAGCCCTTACTTGTAATAATATTTGTGTGACAACGCGACCTGCCCACTAACGAGGCTAGAGTTGGACCCTGAATTCGGCTTTCGGCTTCAAACTGTCTATTTGCAAACTAATAACTGTTTACTTACATATAATGGTAATACACCCAGGAGCTTGCTCCATTATATTTTTATAGCGGCTTACACTTGACAAAAAAATTGTCAGTTCCAAATTTCTTTTCACAAAAAAAGAATCTAAGACAGTTTTCCTTTATCCCCTATGGTTTCGGATTTCACCATAATGTCCCAGTAAAAAAAAACACACTGTAACTAAGTTAATAGCAACAACAGCGTTATTATTTTATGTTTAATAATACTCTTCGTGCAAAACAGCTGCGTCTTCCGAAAGGGCCCAATTGCATAATGTTATGTCACGTATCCTGGTTATTGAGTAAATATTAGATACTTACTTACTGAATTTAAAGAACTTTTACATATACGGAGAATAAGTTACAAGAGTACATTAATATATTCCATAGTGTTTTAAAATGCGTGAGTGATCCGTTTTTATTAATATGTCCAAGTTTCACGGTAGTTTTATGTTAATAATTCCACTTTAATCGTGCTTTGTCTTACTTTTGCTTTTGTGTTAGTATTTAAGACATTAAGTTTTTAGCCAGTTCCCATCCGTCATGTATTAGTTTTTAAACTAACCCGACTATACATATGTAATGTTGTTTGGGGGACGTATTTGTACAATAAAACTTTAACGGCTCAGTCTTTTCGTTATCATGAGACTTGGAAAGGGATGTAAACTTTGGGATTCCGTTTCGTTGCAATACGAGTCTAAGGGGTATACGCCGCAAAATAAAGTATTATTTTACTGTAAACAAGTCACTAAAGCACAAGAATTTAGTAAATCGTATTTTTCTTTGTCAGAGCTTTTATTTCGGTTAAACGTACAAACGTCTGCACTGCCGGTCCCTAGTGCGTCAGGGACAGTGCCCGCCGCCCATTTCCGACGAACGGAACGGAGCTGTTTCCATCCTTAATTAAGTTTTTGTACGAATTTCGAGGCTTTGTTCGAATTTTGTTCACAGCATGAATTAATTTATTAAACCCAAAGATGTTAAACCGGCTGAATGGGCAGCGGCCAGCGAACAAGTGCGTTTGAAAACATTTTTCTCTAAAGTATCCGCTCAATTATGGTGAGAACATTTTGTAATTATATGGTATGAGTATGTTTTGGTGTTGCTTTGGTTTTCTGAATGGACTCGTTTGGTTTGGTTTTCTGAATGGACGGAAAATTGGGAGTAGTAAGATAACGTTTACTACTTAACGTAAACTTGTCGGGGTTGCGTGAAAGAGGACGTCGCGACGTGGCAATGAGTATATATGAGTTGGCCTCTTAAATGTTTGTACGTACAGTATTTTTGTTTTTAAAGGATAAAAAAAAGGAAAAACTGCAGATTTTGTTGCATTGCTTCTTCTCAGCAGAATCTAACATTTTCTAAAACGCTGATAGACTCAAACATGTAAAGGAGCCTATACATATAGCCTATTTGCAAAGTATTTTTTTAATTTTAATTGCTTCATTCATTATCATCTCAGCCACAAGAAGTCCACTGTTGGACATAGGCCTCCTCCATGGATTTCCAAAGTGGCCGGTTGGAAGCAGCATGCAACCAGCGCCTTCCTGCCACCTGTATGAGGTCATCGGACCATCTTGTGGCTGGTCGTCCTACGCTGCGCTTGCCAATACGCGGCCGCCATTCGAGAACTTTCCGACCCCAATTGCTTCATTGTTAACTCTTATTAGTGAGATTTAATTTTAACAACACCAAGCCGCTATCAACATATCTTTCTAGGGTGGCAACATTAACTCAATTCGCTTCATATACCCCAGATTGCATTCACATTGCTTGAGAACCTATTATTTTAAAGTTCTTTGTACCAATGAGTGTAACTGAGTAGCATACGTTGTCGACTCAATCGCGCTCGTCGGCAACCATTTGTCAGCCGTGACGCGGCGCGCTAACTTAAGCGTGGGTAGTAAATGGGCACTATTTGTCTCAATGTACACAGTTCGATCGCGGGTGCTGAGGCTGGGGCTCTGCTGCAGACAACCTCGAACTCAAATGCTCGTAAAGGATTGTACTCAGTAGAGCTGTTGGATTAGCAGTCATGGACATAGTCAATTTAAAAACAGTGTCTCAAATAGTGCATTTTTAATCCCTGACGAAAGAAGAGGATGTTTCAAGTTTAGCGTGTCTTTCTGTGTGTCTGTCTGTGGCATCTTAGCTCTTAGTTTATTTGTTTAAAAGGTGATTTGATAGACAGAAAGGAAGAAAGAAAATAATTATTCAGCTACCATAAAATAAAAAATGAAAATTTAAATGACACTGTTGATGCTGAAAGGGATTGATCCAAGGGTGTTCTTAACTATGATTCAAGAAAATCTGCACAGCCGGTTGAAGATTATCGCTTCTTTTCTAGTTGAGTTAATTAAGTACCTAAACTTTATTGGAGGCTTAGAGATGTCACTCTCAAAACCCCTCTTGTCTTATCTCCAAATCTTGCTAAGTTGAGAGTTTTCAGTAAGCATCTTAATTCTAAACTATGTCAACTTGAATTTTTGTGATGGTTCTATAAAAGATCATAAATATCACTAGTTGAATGAGGTTACGGTTCTAATTATTGACAGTGATAAAAACGCGCAGGGCATTGTTTATACCAGTAGTTGACATCATTGATTCTCGTTTTTACTCGTATGTTGCCGTATCTTCTTGTCAATAACTATTAAGTCACTGTCAAACACTGGGACCATTATCTTAACTTTATTGCATTCTAAATTTCTCAAGCATTTCTGTACCTTATTTACGTACGAACGGTACGAAATTTCATGTCAAGCGCGAATAGCGTAATATTTTACCAGGTTTGCGTAAGTTAACTAAGTCCCATATAGTTGCGAAGTGAACCATCATACTGTACTTGTAGGAGTAGCATTAGGGTAGTTTCACAATATTGCGAATGCATGAGAGCTGGCAGGTAATCATGTTTAACGGGCCTGGCATAAAGTGGTCCTCACAGTCTCCCCGCGAGTAAAGGGCGGTTCAGATGTCGCAGGAAGTGACGAAACGGCGGGCGGATATCCGGTTATTTGCATTGAGAGGGAGTTAAGTGTTAAAGAAAGAAATTTATTAAAAAGTTCAAATTTCATGAACTACTGCTGTGGTCATTATTGATATTTAACTTTTACTTATGGTGTAGTGTAATTTCCGTAAAAAATCTCTAAATTACAGTAAAAGCCGTATGAAAATCCTATGCGCGGTTTAAGTTAGGAAGAGTAAGCGGCCAAAGATACAGTGAGAACAGCCAGGAATGGATAGTGACTTTGTTTAATACTATCTAATGTTTATACTATGTAGAATCACGTTTCAATACGCCATTAGAGTAACATGGGAGTGACACGATATTCTATGTCCATCTGATTGGTGGATCGTAAGGAAAATCCTAACTGCGCGGAGCACATTGTATACATATAGGTTTTGCCTGCGACTTCGTTCGCGCAAATTATATTCTAACTTCCAACCCCAACCCCTTAATGTTGGATTTCCAAAAATCCCTTAGTGCACCTCTGGGCTTGCTAAGAAACACCAGAAGAATGTTGCAATATTCCACGTCTCCATGATTTAATTGTCCGTTCTCTAACAATTTGTTATGTTATTGAGACTTGTAGACGCGTGTATTGTAACGAATCTAATTCCAGACGTTTCGAGACCTTTTTAGTGGGGCGATTTTTGACAATCGCCTGGCGTGCGTCAATCAATGCTAGCTAAAATATACGCTCGCGTTTTCGATTGGCCCGCGGCTGGCGAATGTCGAACTCGAAAGTCAAAAATCAAACCGCAGGTCTCATGTTCACGGGCAGGCTCGAAGTGTCAAGAATTAGATTCGTTACAATACCCGTGCGTTATAAACCGTTTTAGTTGTTTTATTTCGAATCCGTTTTCTGTCAGTCGCTCACAGCAGCCTTTTATACGTAACTATAGAAGAAGGATCAGCCTCTGCATATTGATGTGTACATATTCCAATAACTAAATATAGTATGTGTGGGGACAGAGTGTTTTACTTTTCAGTTTAACGCTTGGGGTCATGGCGGTGTCGTAAAGTGCCCCGTGGCTTTTGCCCCGCGGGCCTCGCCAAGGCACTCAGCGAGATAAGAAAAAGATAAAAACTGTACCTGACTTCCCCAAACACGACGCTCGCGCAAATATAAAAACACACTAATCTGATCCATAAACCGCTATTCTGATGAGCTTTTATGGCCTAAACATCGGAAACTTGTGTAAGTTTTCTATTTTATGCGATAGTTAACAGTGCGTGGTGAAATTAACTTGTTTTTTAGCACGCAAAAGCATAAGGTAGAAATCTTTTTCGATACATCGTAACCAGCTACGTAACTCAGTGAGTCTTTTTCTAACTGGCCCAGTAGGAGAGAGACACACTGAATTATGTAGCGACTTACGAAGTGTCGAGAAGGTTTCTGTTAGGTGAGCAGGTCGCAAATAGCCAATGCCGTAGCTTGAATTGCGAGTGTGTTTTTACTTATCTCATTATCAATACAACATATTTCTAGGCAACAACTAGTAAGCTACATTTAAACATCGAATTTCAGGGTTCAAAAGTGATAGAGATAAGGCAAGTAAATGTAGAAAGTTTGTGACACTTTTTACTCACTACTCAGGATGTCCGAGCTTTGAATGTCTGTCCGTTTCCCAAATCATTAGCCAGTGTCCAACACATCCCCAGGGGGCGCTGGAGCGAAGTTAGGACCGTGCGACCATTCATCATGGCAAAAAGACAAGCTACAAATTAACACCATAGGGAAAAAATTGATGTCAGCTTTGTTATGTGTCAAGATTTGTTCATACTTTACACAGAGCTATTAAAACAATAGAGTGAGCTGTCAGGTTCCCGCTGCGTACACTTTTTGAAAATTGCTAGTGATGTAGATTAGTCGATCAAAACTGACGATGAATTTTTGATTTGAAGTACGGCATTTTTGGGATATTTTACAATCTTGTACTGTAACAAACACAACACAACACAAGCAACACAACACAATAACTCAAGCAGCTTTAGTTGCTTACTTTGGGACTAGGTCAATTGGTGTTAACTGTCCCAAGATATTTATTTTATTTATTTATTTAACAAACTAAAAAAGTCTTATAAAACCTTTAATAATATTAGCGAACATACAACCATAGTTCAACCCTCTTGCAATTTCGATTTACTAACTTAATAAATAATTTCTTTTGCAGAGACAAAAGATTACCCGATTTAGTTATTTTCTCGGATATGTGAATCAAATGTGAATGTGGACAACTGCGTTATTTAAGACCGCGAATTATTTAACTTGCATTAAAACAATGATAATATTACGCTCAGACTGACTCGTTTAGGTTTTAAAAAAGACCCCTGGTCCGAGGGTACACATGTTCCGAACTTCATGCTTCTATCTTCAGCGCAACTTGCGAGTCAGAATGGTGAGCGGCGGTGTAAGCAAGTATGCTCCTACCTCTACTCCCCCAGTGAGCCCGAAGGGCTAGCTCTGTCCGCGGGCGCCGAAGCGTCCCTTTGATGGAAGTACCTACTCTTGAGCAACTCGCAACCCCGAAGGGCGAGTGGTGGTGTGAAGTCAAAAGTCAAAACCAAAGGTCAAAATATTTTTACTTACATTAGGCATACAGAAACCACTTATGAATGTCAGAAAATTTATAATTATTTCGGAAAAAATCTTCTGATGAAAAGATACTGGTAAGAAACTCAACAAGGTGTTATTTCTTAAATAAATCAACTAGTTCCTGTGGCTGTCCCAATATTTTAATCCATCTCTTTCATTTCTTCTTTTTTGGGAAAACTGAAAAAAAAATAGTATTAATTATAACGCAAGACAGCTTGTGGCGAGCTGTTGGGGAGTAGCGACTGAAGAAGAAGACTGAAGAGAGGGGTAAACTAAATTAAGGGCCTCCGCTTAGTCGCGCAGGCGCACGGAGCAGGTGCACGCCTATAGAAAAATAGTATGGGAGCGTCCGCTAACTCACACAGGTGCGGCTGCGGGCTCATACTATTTGTTCGATAGGTGTGCACCCGCTTCGTGCACCCACGCGACGTAACGGACGCTCTAAACTAAATCGACGAAAGGGCCCCTAGGTGTTGGCAACGGCTCCGCGCCCGCTTCCCAAAAGTCCTGGACACTATTGCCCCATACGAGGGAAAGGTATCAGATTGGCGGATACCTTATCGATAATTTCTACAAAATGTCAGATGCACCGCATCACTAGTCTATATTTCCATAACCTCTTATAGAAATAATAAATCATTTATTACCATTAAAAATAATAAATAAGCTTAGTTTTTACAAGCACATATGAGTCTTTGCTTCATAATTTAACCCACATAATAATACTAGCCGTCCAAAACGCGACATTCCCATAAATAAATACCAAATAATACTTACTTGTAAACGCCGATGTGTTGTCCTTCATTGCTTTCTTTAGGACACCGTGATGAATGCGAACTGCAACCATGCACGAAGTATGCCATTTCGCACAATAAATATCACTTGCTTGTCTCAAAAATCTAACGATAACCATAAGAATTTTATTAAATTGCACCGAGAGCTCTACGAACCGTCATCAAAATTTGACGTGAATATTATGCGACTAAAAAGAATGGCTGCTATTCGACAGCATATTCAATACACGAAAGAAACTTTTTTAAACTGTTGTATAATAACATGACCTATATGACCAAATGTCAGCACTGAGTGTGTACGCTAGTAAATTTAAAGATGGTGTCAAATGGCTATGTTTGTTCACTCCTTCACGTTGTTACATCGTAAGAGAGAATGGAGCAGATACATTCACGCTTTTTCTCAATTTTTCAGGCTTGCTCCATGGGTTTAGAACCTCGTTGATACTTTAAGTTTTTTTATCTACACACATATCATAAAGGCTAAATAACGCGTTCAAAAACCCTAGGAAATGACCAGCATTATTACAACCAATGTTATTTTAAGAATTTTCTTGTCTGTGGTAGTAGGTAAATCTGTTCTTTTTTGGTCATCACATTACCGATATCTCGTGACTGCTCGTGACGTTATGAATTTAAATTTGGAACAGCTGTCAAAATTCAAGTTGGTCTCTATTCTAGTATTCACAGATATTAAAACAGTTATCGATACGAAACGTCAACTTAGTATGTTTTTTTAATTTAAACGCACGACATTTGATCTCGAGTGACATGACAATAGGGACTTCATTCGTTCGTCTATGGTTTAAAAAAAACGTTCGTCTTGACGGATAGATCGAACCACAGAGTACCTTTTTAATATACATGGCCGCCATTAGTTATCATACGTTTGTTGGTTTTTTGCTGTTACGTTTTTTTGCAGTTATGATATGTGTGTAGATAAAGTAATGTATGCAACTGTATATAATTAGGCCTTAAAACACTCGTGTGATCCTTTTATGAAACTCGCTGACGCTTGTTTCATAAAACCACACTCGTGTTTTAAGGCCTCTCATTATATAGCAGTTGCATAAAATACTATAACAAAACTGTTAAAATAAATACAACCGTGTAATGGATCGCATTTATTACATAAAAAAAAACTATCTGTCATGTTGACGTCTTGTTACATTGTCTGTGCTACTCGCTGTATGCCCGTTTTGTCGCTCATTATACTTTCATTTATTTGCAAAAGTTCTCTTATTCATCTCCAAAATCCACATATAAAGTTATTAAAAACAATCGGAGAAGATGAATTATTCCCGAAAAATTATAATCGTCTGTATATTTATTTACATATTCTGCTATAAAGCTCATTTTCGGTTTCATATTCTCTTTGACATAAGTAATTCACTTTGAAATTAGTAACATAATGAATAGTTAAATTCTTACTCAAATTAGAAATGAGTCGCAGGTCTTAGTTGCCCATAGCCTGCTTTGTCGCTTTGTGCCCATATTAAAACTATTCCTATACAGTAGATGTTATGACATAACGACAATCATGTTATGCTAGCCGTTATGTCATCCAATGATAATAAGTGTGACACTTCTCGTCTTGCAGTTGTCATATTTCGCTTTACGTTTCCACAAAAAATAATTAAAAACCTTAACCTATCCTATCCCTTAAAGGTATAAGTTCACCTTTATACAACGCTGTATCTCTTTTTGCCATTTTTTTTTGTAAAATAAAGAATTAGATACATACAAACATGCAAAAATATGAAATGCATTTGACACCATATCCACGTTTCTATTACTTATTATTATTATTCACGTATACAGTGAGTAACATATATTAGGTTTACACAATATTTTATTTACTTAATTTTTTTACCTATACTGTGCTAACGGTATTTTTCATTCCCATTCTGATCGCGGCCGGATAACATCTAATTAACTCCCATTTTGTCACCGCCGCAATTCGGTAAAAAGCTTTTTTCGCACTCGTTATTTGTCGAGTGCCGCTAGCAGTAAGCCCCACTTTCCGGCTTTGTCGCGCAGAAGTCAATTTCTCCCCCTCACGCTAAGCCCGGTAATACGTCGGATCAACGGGATCAGTGCTCATATTAATTTGTAAATACACTGTACACAGCTTTCCACTATCAGCTCTTTGTAGCGCATTGCTTTAACTGCGAAAATAAGGCTGTTAGTTGGTCCCAAATTCAAATTTCTTCAAGCATTCATTTCATTTTTCACATAAAACGATCGTGAGATTCAGACATATCGAAATAAACGGATCACTGACGTATTCGAAGTCAAGTTATCGCTCGACATGTTTCGGACCAGTCCGTGGATTATATATGAATTTTACTCATTTTCATTTTCTTCATCTAATGTACAAGAGCTTGACCACAGAACAAATAATAGTACTAAACTAACGCACAGAACCTTCACTTTTACAACCACAATTGAACAAATTCCAACTTTATTGACACGCATAAAAAGTTCGTGTTATTTCATACACATGCCTCCCCCCGCAACTCCCGACAACACGTTAGGGTTGTAGACAGAGAGGGCGAGTGAACTGTGATTTGCCTACTCTGTAGGCAAGGCGGCCGAGTGGAACCCCCCTAGCTTTATCAGTGGCCCTAACATGACAGCCCAGGTTTAGTTTAACCCCTCCCTGTGTCTCTGTCTAACTAGTGTTATAAGAAAGAGACGCAGATAGATATAAACTAACCTTGGCCAGTCATGTTAGGGCCACTGTAGTTGACATAATTGTCTCTCTTTTTTACTTGTATGTTTCCGTATCTTCTCGTCAGCTATTGGGTCACTGTCAACTGTGAACTTCCCTAACTGTTGTCTGACTGATAACGCATAACCTAAACCCCTGTACCTACCTGAAGACTTAATGACATTTGAAACATAAACATACATAAAATCTACAAAAACAGTGAGTTACAAAAAGGGACTGTAAGTTAGAATGTACTCCAAAATCTACGGGGATAAAGTCGCGGGCATAAGCTAGCTTCTTTATATGGTTACGGATAATCTATTAACCTTATAAAGGGGTCCACTAGACTTCACTTACCGCCAAGCATATTTCACTAAACCCTATGGTAAGCGGCTGCCTATACATCTTTATGTGTTCAGTGATAGGTTTAAGCGACCCACGTCAATACTGACATTTTGACTCGACGTTTTCTATTAGGCGGGATTTCTGTAGAAAGAGACAAAGAAAAGAGTCGTATCGTATTCCTTTTATGTCGAGGATTTATTTCCTACGTACTATGTACGGTCAGCTCAGTAGCACATTTTAGTACCTTGTCGCTGTCGGTGATGTGACAAATTCGAGTAAGTCTCATTACATGTTTAGTACGACAAGGTTATTTAGTATTAAGTTGACTGTACACTTGAAGTGGTAAGTATTTAACTGGAATTTTAAATAAAAAATAAGCCCCGTTGTATCGCACTGATTAGTGAGTCGAATTTGACCGTTAAACTTTTCCGGCAATGGCAATGAAATTTGATAGACAACAAAAATATCGCGGGATATGTAAAAACTTAACTATACATAGGTATAAAAGATATTGGTGATTTCTGTACTATCTGTTACACGAAATTGAAAAAAATTCTCAAAGAATTACGGGTTTTTGTAAACAAATCAGAATAATCGCAATTCCTTTACAAACTTACCCCCTTATTCATAAATGCTTCGTAAACGTTTGTTAGTTAACATTTTTTATGTCTTTATCTGTCACTAGCGACCCGCCCCGGCTTCGCACGGGTACAATCAATTTTAAGACTCATTTTTCTACACCTTCGGTTACATTGTTCAAATTTTACCAAGGATCCCTAATTTTTTTCAAAATGAAATGTAGCCTATGTCAAATTGGAAGAATGTAGCATTCTATTGGTGAAAGAATTTTTTAAATCGGCCCAGTACTTTTTGAGCCTATTCATTACAAACATACAAACATACAAAAATAGGTACAAATCTTTCCTCTTTATAATATTAGTATAGATATAGATTGTGACGTTTGCCCTCAAATAAAAGGGACACAACATTTGTTAGCTTAAAAATAGTGTTAAGTTTTTATGAATAAGGTAGCATATAACAAAGTCGCTATCGGTCTCTGTCCTCATATCTCCAGCTGCTAATTCCTTCTGAACCACGCAGCGGATTTTGAGACGGTTTTCAATGTCGATTAGATTTTTTAAGGCATGTTTTTATGTCACATACACAGATAAAATGATATTTTAATTTTACCCATGCGAAGCAGGGTCGGGTCACTAGTAATAAATAAATCATGTCGCAATACACAATAAGAGTGACGTTGCAGAATTTGAAATTCTACTTTCCATTTCCCTTGCCGGCGTGCACTTTCATTTGTTCGACAGTCGACCGGCGCATTAAACATTAAAATTACTTCTACATTTCGCAATTGAAAAAAATTACAACTTCAGTTTCCTTTCTTTATTTTACAAGTTTTCACTTTCATACCCATCGTCGATTACATTTATTCGACCTCCTTTATATTATACTAGCTGACCCGGCGAACTTCGTACCGCCTAACAGTCAATGAATGTCGTGTTACTTTTTAGCTGAACTAATTTAGGCTTTGATAAACGTAAAACAATGATACAAATATGTTGTGCAGATTGGGAAAAAAAAAACTCGGATTAATTCATTAATAGGATTTAACAGTACCTGAACTTTGTAGACATTTTACAAAAAATAAATTTCTGAACGCAACATGATGTCTTCAGAAAAAAATAAAATTGTGGCTTAAAGGTCTCAGCAACCAGGCCAAAAAAAAAGTTGTTACACTATTTGACAGGATTGGACAACAAATGTTTGACATGGACCCCAATTCTCAGTTCACGCGAGATGCATCTCACCTGCGAGAGCTGTCAAAAAGTGACAGATTTCCAAGGGAATTGACAGTTGTTTTCGTGCGAGATGCATCTCGCATAAACCCAGAATAGCCCCCATGTAATGATGTCTTCAGAAAAAAATAATGTCGTGGCTTAAAGGTCTCAGCAACCAGGCCATAAGCTCCAAAAAAAAAATAGTAGTTACACTATTTGACAGGATTGGACAACAAATGTTTGACATGTAATAAACAAATCAGCATGCATTGAAATGATTAAGTATTCATTACACATATCGAGTTTTCATTGTTTTTAAGATGTATTCTGCTATTCGGGACGGAAACAAATCCAACAAATCAAAAACCATGGCAATCGGTCCAGCCGTTCTCGAGTTATAAGTGTTGTAACAAACACGACTTTCTTTTATATATATAGAAGAAGAAGATAGATAGATAGAAGAAGATAGAAGAAGAAGAAGATTTGTTTATTTGACGGTGTACAAATATTGTGTTTTATTTATCTTATATTTGAAGAAATCTCTTCTTTCATCATTATAATTTTATTTAATTTTTTTATTTATTTAATAGGACCTTCAACAATAAGTATACTGATAAAAGGGAAGTTTTATACATGCACAGATTACGGCTAAGTATCTTATCAATTACAGAAGGACACCGCATGCGCCGAGTTACAATATCAACACTAGAAACGAACGCTCCTCGTTACGGAACCAAAAACTTATTTAACATAACTTATTTAATTACAATTAAAATTAAACTTATTTAACACTTTATAAGATTGGCCTAATATATGGGAAGGATGATGAGTTCAAGTCAATACAATGCTGATGGTCTTTGTATGTTGCAAACATGCGCGAAAGCGGGCAGTGAAGCTTAAGATTAGTTCGATGATCAGGCAGGCAAAACAGCCTGTTACTACATAATCAAATTGAAAAGTTTAGTAAAAATATAACTAAGTGGCCCTAACTTGTCGTTTTATTACAACAATATCTGGACAGAGCAGTACGGAGGGATTATAAACTTGGGAGGTCATGTTAGGCCCACAAGAGTGATCTGATAACAATGTTAATAATTTGAATGATTTTTGTGTTGCATATTAGGCTAACGATTTTAACTTTGAAATTTAATTTGGCATTCTCTAGCTACTAATGCCTGCTTATGGGTCCGCATTCCAACCTCTATAATGTTTGTAAACGCTATTAATTTAAAGATAACATAGACACTTAATAAATCTGACTATAAACAATCACAAAAAACTGGTTCATATTTATTACATTGATTTTGCCCATATCTCAGTTTTCGTTCCTCTTACGGCGGCAGTATCATGCGATGATGAAAACACTAGAAAATTATTAAAAAATCAGGTTCAGGTTAGCTTAGTAAATAAATCGGGTTTAGGTTAGGTTCTAGGAATAAATCAGGTTTACTTTTCCTATGAAAATTTTGAGAACATAAAATATGTTTACAAGCTTAGATGCCGTGACACTTCTCCAGCTGACATCTCCGTTCTCCAATATTAAAATATTGAGGTCGGCAGACTCGGTGCCGGTTCTTGACACGCTCCAGGGGCTCCCACTCGAGGGCCGCTCGAGGGCACTCAGCCCGCGGGCTAAACACTGACACCCCTGGCACGAAGATTCAATTCATTGTGCCGTTGAAGTTTATTTGTACGGATCGGTTGTGTTTCGTAAACTTGGGTAAAAATGCTAAAATGGAAAACGTCTATCCAATTTTAAAATACCTTATCAAAAAATAATTACCTACGTTATTGTTTTTGAAATGGCTTTCATGACAGAAACAGACATAAGGATGTTATTGTACAATTTATTTATCGCGTATTTTCAAAAAAATATTTTACCATTCCGTACGTATCTGGAGTTTTGAAAATATTTTTAATTTTGTTGTTTCATTTTCTATTTCACACGATATAAAAAAAAAAACATTTATGTGTAAAATGACGAAGTCATAACTGCCACAAGGGAAATGTTTACCTACTGCTTCCAAAACGACTGTTTTGACCTCAAGTGTGCGTTCGGCACTTGTGATTTGTGATATTTGCGGCGTAGAACATCTGAAACTAAAACGACGCCGTTGATTCCCTTGTGGCGTGAAAGTATAAAATGTTTTGTTAACATTTCAAATGCAGTGTCATCGTCGTACCCACTAGTATTCATGTCAATTTGTTAACCCTTTCGACGAAGGGCAGAAATGTAAATCCTATTTAGTGGACCGTATCGAATAGGAATTGGCTGCTCCAGGCTTGTCCCGGCCTGTTTGCCAGCCGCGTCACGTCCCAACCGGCCAGGGCATCTGTGTAATGAGAACCGATATAGATTTTTCAGCTTGAGGAATATTTTTGCGTAGATACCTTACATTACGTACCTTACACTTCACACTTTACATTAAGGCGACTAGACCAACTAAACGTGAGATTTATAATAAGGATTATGCATTGTTTTATTAGTAAGGGGTCATCCATAAATGATGTCACGCTCATGCAGGGGGGGGGGGGGGTTACCTTAACGTAACAGCCCGTGGCAAAGAGATAGAAAAAAGCAGGAAAAAGCATGAAGATGGGGGGGGGGGGGGTCTTGAAATGAAAAAAAACACATTTTATTTTAACGTTATCTTCGCCAAACTGCAAGACGATTCGTATCGTCGAATCTACTGAATAGAATGATCTGCTGCAGTCAATATATGCTATACCTACCAATACCTACTGTTTTTAAAATAAAAAACAATTACCTTTACTCCATAGAAAGCCGTCACGAAGTCAAGTCTAAAATTAAAATTGCGTTAAGAGATCGGTTACAAAAATAATACTTTTGAGATTGACACAAATATATTGGCTCTTTTAGTGACCCATAAGTACTTTGAAGCTAGACTGAGTAGACAGTTAAAAACATCTCAGTAATAGTTCTAGCCCGAAGATATCGAAAAACGATTTACGCCCTCATTCAAACTAATCCAGGCTCGCTGCAATCTCTCGAGTGCACGTCAAACACGCTCGAGGTAAGCGATTCCTACTCGACCATGCTCGCCTAGTCATTGAAAAGAAGGCGATCATACTTTTAGAGCTTTGAAAATAAATAGATACTTAAATTTCACAATATCTAACATTTACAATTGCACGTCTTACAAGTTATAACACCTGTATTATTTACCTGTGACACACAATAAAGTGATTGATTGATTCATATAATTTAAATCATAGCTGCAATGGTAATGATGACAGAAATAAAAAGCCTCGGCCATCAAAACATTATAACTTTTATGTTTGGGTTGTAAATGCATGCAAAATCATCAGTGAGACAAATTAAACAAATGTTGTTACTAACATGACAGTTCTCTTTATTTCGCGTCTCTTGGTGGTTGTATTGACATTAGAACTTGACCGTTTTTCATTCTGAAGTCTGTCTTTGTTCCCTTGAAAGTGGCGTGATGTCGGTGGATTTTTTAAAGTGTGGCGCAGGTAATACCAGGCACATGAGATTTGTTTTACGAAAATGATTTGAGACGATGATGATTTTCTACGTCATAATATTCTGAGACTTATTTAAAACTTTATCTGCTTTTCTTGTTACATGTATGTTTTTATGTAAAGTTAACAAAGTATTTAAAAAAAAGGTTAAGTACAAGCATTGATTGACATATATGGAAAAGCAAAAGCAATTTGAGTCGATTGAAGTGTTGCAATTTGCATTACGCTATACGATTTTAAATTTATTGTACTAGTACAAATTGAAATAATCGGACCACTCACATATTTGAAGTCGAGTTATCGTTTGACATGTTTCGGACCAGTCCGTGGTCCTCATTCATGAGCCTCGACGGTGGCGCGACGATGATTGGACCGAAGCTCTGACATCAAGATGCAGCAGCTGAAACATGTCGAGCGATAACTAGACTTCAAATATTATCAAATCTCGATTAGAATATAATTAGAGAGTAACGTCAGCCTACTGTCATTTTATACACATAAGAATGAAGCTTGACGCAAGTCTATGAAATGACGGTGTGCTGACGTTACTCTCCAATTATATTCTAATCGCGGTTTGATAATACGGGAGCGATCCGTTTATTTCGATATGTCTGAACTGATATGTCTCACGGTAGTTTTATGTTATTTATAGCATATTATAAACTAGTCACAGGTTCGGGTTCGCACGGTTTTAAGTAGGACGTCCTTAAAAAAAAAAACTAAATTATGGTGTAATCCGTATCAAAATCCGTTGCGTTGTTTAGAAGGAGTAAGCGGCTGATGGTATTAGAAGACTTGAACGGATATTTCCTTTATTTTATACTATGTAAAAAAAACACGATTTTTTCTAATGAGCTGAACGATACCAAAAATAAATATTTCGACGTCGGAAATTCCTCCCGCACTTCCTCGCCGCTCAGTAGCCCCCAACAACCTTGGCAACTGCGGCTTTCCCGGCTTCTTTCCTGCCGTGGCCACACTCGCGGCTAATCATACCACGTATTTATCTGATTTATGACCCTGCGTGACTACCACCATTGCTCAAAACTGAATTTGTGGAACTGTCTCTCAACCGAATCTGAATTTTAAGCCTTCCAAGCTTAAGCTTATATTGTAACTAGCGCAAACAAAATGGTGTCATGTTGGCGCAGTGTAGCCCTGAAATTAGGAATGGCGAAACTAATCAAAACATCATTATTTTTTTCTTCGTGGTAGCGGTTTTCTCCGTATGTGCCGCTCCTTTAAAATTATCTACTTACTGTACGATTATTTAAAGTTTCCCTCTCGGCATTAGTCAACCGGACTTATTTTTAATTTACATTGCTTCTTTGAACCATGACATGATACTAGACTTTCTATGTAAAGGCAGCAATTTCTGTCTTGGAGTGTACATCTGCTAAAACCCTTATTAGCTCCTATGAATTACAGATTCCAGCAAACAACTTGAGCATTGACCTTGACTGCGCGTAGCTGTTTCTAGTACAAATGTGTATGCGCAAACTTACCCCCTCCACTCGATTTATGCTCAAGTTGTTTGCGTGCTACATGGTTTAGTCTATATGGTTTACACAATGGTCGAGAGACTAACAGCAGAACAAGATGACGAGAATTAGGGGAGGTTTATGTCCAATACTGGACTTGTCACGGCTGCAGATGATGATGATGATGATGGTTTACACTCTAAGCCAGTGCAATGTACTTTGCTTAATTTTATTTATTACGTCACTTTCGATGATATCAGACTCAGTCATGGCAGACCCTATAATAAATGAGAAGATACGGAAACTTCGAATAAAAACGAGAGACAATGATGCCAACTACTGATAAAACGCGCGTGTCAAGGATTGGTACAGTTAACTTATCTCTTAATAGAACTTTCAAACCTAAAATTAGTATCCTTTTTCTTATAAACACAAACGGCTGCCAACCGAACTCGACAGCCCCATTACCGGAAGTCCCGGATGCGAAAACATTTCGAGCAAGAGTAAACCAGCCCGATACCTGTTTAGTACCACGACTCCCGTATATTTATCTACTGATTATTTCAATGTAGCCCCTTTATCCTGTACAACTGCTTACAAAACATCAACTTAATCCCCGACTTTTACCGCAGATCAGACGCCGTGCCACCCAAACAAGGACTTAATGCCATGGTATAAAGTTTAAGCTTGTATGTCGCCCGCTCCCCGCCTAGTGGGTTTCCGATGTAAATCGTAGGTATTACGCAAGTTGCGAAGGTACCCACGATAATTGCCCACGATTAAGGAAAATTGGAAAGGAGTTAAGCCGACGCCCTGATTAAGGCTTCTAAGATAAATTTTGCCCTTTGGCTGAGATCGACCTGACAATTTGCCCGCGCTCCCCGCCATTTCGTAATTGCAATTTTAATGAACTAACCAAATTGAGGTGAAAACAGCTGCCAAGTGCTGTTTCATCGTCAAATTTTAATAATTGATTTAATTTAGCGCCAACAAAACCTCGGTCAGGGTAAATTAAAAACAACAAAAACATGCCAAGTGAATTACAAAGTCAGCCGCAATAAATTCTGACTGTAGTGATATTTAATAGATGCCTTTTGTAACAATACGCTGGCGGCTCTAAATGCAATTCAACAATCTGTTTATGCAGAATAAATAATACATTGTTCAATCAACTACCGCCATTAGCGCCCACAGTTCGCCAAACAACAAAACCGCGCAACGTTAATCGATGCGACAGTTAAATTTGATTCGCGCTACGTCACGTCACTCCGTCGTGTCACGTCACTGCGGCACGTTACGCGACATTCCGACGCGTCACTCTACAATGACACGCCCATTGAACTACATTAAAATGCAAACAGAATAGAGCAAGTTTAAATCAGAGGCGGGATAGTTTGTTAAATCTCCGGAGACACTGTCGCGGAAGTTTAAAACAACTCCACTAATTAAGTACAGCCAAGTCGCTTTGAAATAAGACATGGTTAGTTTGTCTGCGATTCTTGAACGTGCACATTCATATTATCATTGTTTTCTTCGGGTGTAGTTGAGTTTTAATAACCCCCTTTACACCCACAACTAAACCTCGTGAATGCCTTAAACTTGAGACGTCTCGAGTAATATTGTTTGGTCGGGCATTATTACCACAACAGTGAATAGAATCAATAACAGTTCAAGTGTGCCCAAATTACAAACCGCAGATTAGTTCAATTACCCGGAATTTATGTTATGGTACAGAAATTAGGTATGCCAAGTTTATAGGAAACCATTCAGATTTATGGCGTTTGCCACATATTAATTAAGATAGGATGTGTTACAGTTTATCAATTACTGTTTGGTTCCATTGAATAAGCCGCCTGCGTCCGATAAGCTGGTTTTACATGAAGGCCTATCAGACGGTCTGACATAAGAGGCTTAACGTGTACACTTGTAAAGTCCCATTTCTGCGATTCAATAGATGGTTGAAATTAATTGGTTGGAGGCTTAAAATGTTTAAATAAACAACCTGAAAATTTTGTGAGCGAACTGTGCAGCTCGAGATGATGACAATTCGTTTTAAATTCAATTATATATGCAATTTGAAAGGTTTTGTATAAAATCAGTGGGTAAATTTGGAACTTATTCATAAGGGATCTCTTACAGCTAGCTCAGATTGTAATAACAACAATATGCAAAGGGTAAATTATAATATGAGGAACCGGACCAACTGCCGCAGAAGAAACCTATAACTTACCTATTCTGCATGAATTCACTTGTTACCTGATAACCATAAAATAAACCGAAAGCTTACCATAAGTTATTTCTTCCCTAATTCAACCCAATTAGAGGTACAGCGCGCGTGGGCCGGATTAGATCCCCTGCTCAACTATGCATGAACGTAACCGCTCTAATTACATTTTAAGTTTTCGCACTCCTTGTTTACAATTTAATATCATTATGGATTCAGTGCGGACTTGAGATTTGTATTGTTGAATTGGGGAATGCCTCTATTTTAAGGGATTTGTTGCCTTACGTCGTATTCCAAACACCCTCTGCGCTCTACGATTCAAATAATAGATGTGGGTTGAAACGCGTTGAAGCTGTAGTGAGACTAGGCTGGACATCTTTATATACGCTTGTTTATACATATGCAAATATACTAAAATTTTATCATATTCGCTGTCTGCCAGATGACTTGTAGGTTAAAAGAGTTGAATGGTAGACTTGGGTGAACGACAATCTTTGTTCTTGAAGCCAAAAGCAGACCAAGAGTGTGGGCAAAGCTGACTGACATGGCCTCATAATAACAGTAGCTTCGATTTACCGTCGGAGACCACAAAGCCAGTATACAACTTAAGGCTAAGGGTAACTTCAGGTTTATAATCAACAAAAGCTTGATTGATTACCACTAATTATGAACTGGGTGGTTATTATACTGGCCACCTTTGTGTTGCATATGCAAGTCCCATCTTAGTTCACAGTCGTTACGATGATCTTTAAAGTTCTTCCAGATTACACTCTCATCTCAAACACGTAGAAAGCCGAAACTCCTGCATGTCAAAGGCTTCGGAAGACACAGCATGTGCTCCAGTTCTTTGAAACTTCCGCATACATAATTGCGTGCTTAAAGTTGTCGATGCCAGAACATTGAACATTGTTTGTTGTTGCCGCTGTAAGCCATATGCAGCAAGTCGCAAGGCAACTCATCACTCAAACTTTGTTTCAACTTCAACACAAACATTATCCATCAAAACACACGATATAAGACTACAAATGGGTATTTAAAATAGATGACCTCAGCGCTTTTACAGCTTCACGGAGAAATAAATAAGATTCAGAAATGGACTTAAAATGAGTATTCAGTGTTGTGTTGTATTTGATAGTATCAAAGGCCTGTTTTAATAAAGTCACTGTTTGTCAATTAACAATAGAAGTAAGTAGTAAAATTGCGTGAAATGTAAAGCTAAATTGCTGCATCATTATCAAACAACTACACGCATACTAAACTACCTCGACTAACAAAAAAAATGTTTTTGCGTTTGTTTTTCCGTACCTTATGACTAAACACTATTAACCAATATAGAGTTCCTTTTACCCTCCTCTGAATGTTATTGGCATTGCCATTTCCAGCCAATAAATTCATAGTTCCCGCAAGGAAGTTGTTTTATAGGTACCCCTATCAGGCGGGGCGGGTATTCGGGTAACTCTAGTATTTGTAAGCTATTTGTCCCAACTTTGGCCATCAGTTAAACTCTCGTCAATCATCCAATAACGACGAAGTAAGCCGCCTGTAGAGCAGAAGTCTATTAATATTGGAGATCAGGGAGTTATTGCAGATTTTATGAAATCTTTCGAGCGGTGCGGGAAGATCGATTAATTTGAGTGGGCTGTGATGGAGACAGTCATTTACTGTAGGGTAAGTCAGTGGTAGTTCAGAGGCCGGAAATTCCGGGTTAGTGGGGTTTATGACCTAATTTTTTTAAGTTACGTCGTAAAGTATATTTGTCTATGGCTGTTTTACAATGAAAACAAAATACTAACATAAAAATTGAAAGTATTGTCACATAAACTGCGTTCTTTAGCTAAATAAAACAAATTAAGGCGGCAGAAGAAGCGATTTATAAAAATGATGAACAGTTCCCAAAATTGCATAGTATTTATTTTATTAGAATATCCAACTTCTATTCAGTGGTGTCGCTAGACAGGACGTGGACGTGGGCCGTCGGCGTCATCGGTTATGCGAGGCCTATGATATAACTATAATCTGAACCTGAAACCTGAATTTTAGAAACTTAAAAACCATTTTTGCAAGGCCCTCCATGGCGCGAGGGCGTCGACGGTCGCCAACGTGGCAGACGCCTAACGACGCCACTGTTTCTATTGAGAAGAACAATTCTCAAAAATGCTTTTCAATTATACTGCGAAAAACCTCATCTACCAGTTCTAAGGTCGCTATAAAAAACTCATTTGGTCGTTAAAAAATGAAAACAAAACACCATCGGCATCAACACCAACGCCGCGGGAAGTAATCCCGCCGTTTTTGCACAAAGGTTTGCTAATTATGAACTCCCGAGCGCGTCAAGCCCTATTTTGTCAGGGCAGGAACAACGCCGAGCGAGTCATCGCTAGCGTGACTATAAATCTTGTTCCGAATGGGATTATCCTTATTCACACTATTCTGTACCACCAAATTGTCACGTTTAAAAAACACAGAAAACATAAGAATACTAGTCTATGACGCCGAGCATTTACATATCGATATTCAATTTCTTCGTACAGTTTAGAACTAGGTCAATTATTTAATGTAAATTGTCCCCAGATATGTATAATTATTTGTGTACGTAAATAAAAAAAATGTGGTTTGTTGCTAACTAACTTGAGAACGGCTGGACCGATTTGGCTTTTTAAAACATGTTTGTAATATTTCGAGTAAAGCAAGTGAAAAGAAAATTAAAAAATTGGCCGGAAAATGCAAAAAAGGGTTATTTCTTTCTGGCTTAGCTGTAGGTACAAGCTGTTCTTGATTGTCGAATCGATGTGCAATCGACAATCGTCGTCACTGACATCAGAGTTAATAACTTTATAAAACACCGATGTCCTGCTAAGACGCAAGAAATGGTCACGGTAGCGATCGTGGACAAAACGCCGCGTCATCAGGCAGTGGCCGACTAGATTCGGGCTGGCCTAACCGTTGATTGTGTTTTGTTTCATTAAAACGCTTGTCAGCTGTTTTGTAGAAGTTGCTCCCTGAATAATGACTGGGAAATGTTTTGACGTTTTCTGTAAAGCAAGGTCGCTACGAAAGTGATACATTTAGCGGCAAACGCCTCGGTCGTCGGTACAATCAAAGACACATATATAAGTCACCATTAAAGACTGAACTGCGAGAAAGTGACATTTTCCAAAAGGGAGGCACATAGTATACACTATGAACTTGATATATCTATCCCTCCGAGCTTAGACAATTTCTCTTAGTTCCCTCTTAATTGGTCAGCTAAGTTTGTAGCGGTTTTTACCACATTTTGGTACTATATTTCCCTGTTGTGAAACTGTATTTTTTTCAGGATGTTTCCAAATTACCATCATGTAGAACCTAATATGTTAGGTTTGGTATAACCTTCCTATAACATACTTATTACGTTTACCGGGGTTTTAAAGTGATACACTGTTTATTTAATTAACCTCGACGCTTCCAGTAACGTTTAGCATACAAATCTTTTGGCCAATTAATGATAAGGACAAACGATACGTTTGAAAAAAGTTTCGCTCTTGTGATAGGTAACTCTTAGTAGCACACTTTGTGCCTGTGGCTCTAATTTGGCTGCCTAAGTTTTATTTATTTCTATTTTCGTCTCTTTCCTATGACACTAGTTAGACAGGCGCAGGGGAGGCATAAATTTAAATTGGTCGGTTATGTTAGGGCCGCTGAAAGTAAGTTAAATCTTCTATAACAATTACGTGACGTAGGTATTTCTGAGCAATAAGTAGTTTATTTTCGTCGTCATAGGACAATTCCTCACACAGTTCACGCAGACCAATGTCTGTGTGAACTCATAAATCAAATACCTTTACGTTGTCATTGTGTCCGTTTAATTCATAAGTAAAAGGATCAAAGTTAAAGTCAGAAAGAATATCTTTGTGCAGACTCTTGCGACTTGTGATTTAGGGGGCTTTAAATTAGGCGATTATTCGACGCTTATAAAATCGTTTTTATATGTTTTGCGGTTTCTCAAACGCGATTATTACTCACCTACGCCCGAGCCGGGGAGAAGCTGGATCGCGGAAACTAGCATGGCCGCATGGTTCCGCGAACCAGGTTCTGCTCGGCTTCGACGACGCTTTTCATCCCCCAGGTAAATATATAGAGTGTTCTGTTTTATACTTTTTCATAATTTCAATACTCTTTCTTTCCAAATTTGATTAATATACTTCCAATAATCAGTGAGTAAACCGTAGTAGTTTGGAATACTGTCCAATCTTATACATGTATAATTTTAAATTAAAGGAAATATAGAGCAGCAGTGTTCCAAACATTGGTCTCGAGTCAGGAGCCTTAGAGACAACTTGTGTTTATCCTAATACAAAACTAAAAAGTCTAAAGTAAGTGTTTTACTGCCTGCGAATATAAATATGATCCCCGTCGAGCTACACCACCAACACAGCCTTAGGCTGTCAAAATATACAGACAAACCACGGAGAGGATAAAATTATAAGGGTTCCGTTTTGCTATTTGGCTATGGAACCCTTAGGAAGGTCTTATCTAAAAACACCGTTAGGTCTCGTCGACAGGCTGATGGTAAACAGCGCCATTCACGGCGGTCGAAGGTCGCGCGATCGATCGTACACACGCTGCGACATATGCTATGCGTACCGCTACTAATGAGAAGCTAATAATAACACACATCCGTTCAGTATCGCTAGCACGACACACCGCGACTCGCTATGTCGCTTAGTGCGTCTCTTTCTAACTAGCCCCGTAGAAAAGAGACGCACTCAACGAGAATCGAGAAAAATGAGGACGCGTGCTAGCTGTTAAGGGTGTGAAAACAAAGGGACACCCAGCGTCGACGCTAGCAGAAAAGATGGAATGTATGGGTTTGACATTGACGATCGATACATTATGACATTTGCTTTCGCCCGCTTATGTCAAGTCCATACATGTTGTCGTTTCTACTAACGATTACGCTTACAAAATGTCACCTCGTCTTGACTCAGTTCATGAAAACGGGCTTTACTTAATCCATGTTTCATTTATTTTGTGTGTATCGGATTTTAAGTGATTTTCTGTTTCTTTTATTCGTACTTTTGAATTGAAAAGTACTATGATATTCAGACTTTTAACTGCGTATTCATGAGAGAACGTTTTTCCCGCGACCTTGTCGTCCAACGCGAAGTCGGGTGTAGTGCGTAGTCGCAGGGACGTTGCAGACGATATCTGATTAGGTATGATGATGAAATGTGTCGCGACATGCTTCTCAACTTTGTCACCTAGTGGATGTAAGGGTTTATCGAATAAGTAAACGAATCGCTTACATATTTAAACAAACAGCCAAACATACAACAACGCAACACAAACTAGGACAACTTAAAACGGTTTACACTACGAATATAATACTCGACGTTTTCAGGTCTCATATAGCGATATAAACAACTTATTTTAAATTGTTTTAAGTATTTCAATGTCAACAAATTGGAGCAAATTACCCTGCTAGTCCGCGAAATCAGGGCCGTGCACGTGTAAAACAGCTTTGTCTCAGCAACATTTTTTTTTATGGAAAACACTCACTCTTCTCCGCTTCCACGTGAAACAACATACATCGCAAAAACTCAACTATAAACAACCACCACTAAACAATTGAACTATACGATCTACGCTTGTTTCGCCTCTTTACGAGGCATCGACGGGATCTTAAATGGTACGACCAATGTCTATAATCGCGAAAACATTTATATTAATAATATAAATAGGTAGCAAATTAGTGGCCACGATACACCGTTAGAATCAAGCGAACCGGGTTAACGGTCGTGCAAGACCCGGGCCTAAGCTGGGTTAACGCCGAGACTCAACTGGAAGTCTTTTTATCCCGGTTTGAGGACTCAGCTTGAAAGGGTCGACCATAAACTAATCTAGTAGTTTCCTTAATCAAAAGATGATATATATAAAGTCGGTTTCAATAGCAATGGCCAATGTTGTAAACAAATATGGCTAGCATTTGACACTAACCTTCAAACCAAAGTGTTTATTGAAATAACAAATGATTAATAGAATTTGACTTAAAACGATAAAAAAATACAAGGATATAGTGCATAAATCGGTAATGGGACCATGCTCGTTGTTCAGAAGTGCGTGATTACATAGTGATAATGGTAAATTCGTTTATTTACAACATTTACCATTTATATTGAACCCTACTTTAGACGAAGATTTGATAACAATATACGAACGTAGAAGGTAGACGAAGAATAGGTTCTAATTTAAGTGGAGCTGTTGACAAGTTATTTTAAATAATTAAAAAAAATAACAGCAATATCTTACGCACGCTTTCTATATTATTCCTAAACAAAAATAAAGTTATGAACACAGCAAATCATTGCAACAAGTTCACTTGTGAGATCGCAGTCAACGTAATGTCCCAGCGGGCGCCAAATACAGTGACGGCGGATGTTAGACGATTGCCGGTTCCCACGGGTCCCTAATTACATTTTCGATAACGGATAGTCAGCGCGCCGGGGTTCCGTCCAAGCCCTTGTACGAAGCCACGCCGGGCCTCGCCGGGCCTCGCCGGTGTGAGCTTTAATGCATGCAATTACTGACCTTAATTATTCTGTGCTATCAAACTGAAGTTTAGCTAAGCTTGGGTTACGTGATATTGGTTATTGAGTAAAAGCTTTTAGTAACCAATATTGACTTCATAATCGTCTAAAGCGATTCAAGTTACAAGCAATGAGAAGAACAACTTTGTGATTCTAATATTTCGATTTAAAAACGTTTGAAGTTTACGCAAATAAATGACTGAAATCGAATTGGTATTAAACTGGGTCAAAATGTACATAAGTTATAACTTATTTCATAGCAGGGTATGAGTTTTTTTTTTTAATAAAAAAGCACAACAAGCAAGCAAACAAGCAATCGTAAGCTCTTTATTTAATAGGACATGTAAAACTGTTAGTTAAAAGATTGACTAGCTTTTATTATGTTTTCTGTTGGAAAACACAGTGGGGCACATAATATTTATTTTTTTATTGTTTTCGCGCCGTGTAGAAATTGGAATAAAATAATTTGAACGGTAAACATCGCAATTAGATTCGTTACAATAGACACGATATAAACCGTTATCATTATTTTTTTATTAAAATTATTATAACTACAGTGTAAAATCGCCTTTTACTCCAAGCAATGCCACGTAAGGAAAAACTATTCCTATACATATGCATTTGCTCAGTTTATACATACAAACAGAGTTCAAGGCCTGTCCTATGTTGGTTTTCACACAGGAAACTGTTTACACGACAACCACTAAACTTCTCCAGCAGCACTGTTATCCTTTAAGCGCATCAGCGGCGGTTTCTACTTTGAAACATCACCCTGTCTCGCTCACTCGAGCTAGCGCGCTAGAGCAAGACAGCATCGAGCTCGTCGCTGTTGCGCTTCCAGAATCGTTCTCCAGGATGTAAGTATGCTGCCGCTAACGGCGCTGTCGAAACCGCCCAACTTAACAACTCTAACTTTTGAGGCCGTAATACCCCTTCTGCTTAACGTCAATTTTGGGGATAAGGCTTAGTGTAGGCTTTTAATCTGTTATCCCAATTATATCATAAACGTGAATATATAAGTATGCAAGAATAGGAAAGATAGGTACGTGAAAAGTGATTGAATTGAATCGAGAAAATAGTAGTCCTCGGCAACAGTGTTATGTATGATATACTTCAATAGTTTCACGCTGACTAGAATGGCAGTTGGCCTTGTTTTTATTACCTTTGACCAAAAATAAATTTAAGACGTACCTACTTTACAAAAAATCGAACACTGTATCTCTTACTAACGTGTAAGATGATTTCAACTTATAGGTATATATATATATTTAAAATGCTATATAATGAATGACAACACAAAGAAAAATTAGGGTAATGGCAGGATTCGAACCTGCAACATCAGCATTCCGTGCCTTGCGTATTCCAGTTTCCGCCACGTTACCGCTGCCATACCCTGCGAATTTTTCAATGTGTTTCGTCTTTACGGTCATTACATTATTGATATTTTTTCTTTGGGAAAACTACCCTCGGTGTCATCTATGAGAAACTTAATCAAGTTATCTCATTCAACTTGGTCATTTATGAATGCCCGTTAGCTGACGAGAGATGACGCCAATATAATGATGATTTATATTTATATATTGGCTCTAGTTTTCCTATAAAAAGGACCAAATTTATGTTCCCATAGATTAATAGTGAGAATTACCAAAATGTATGTATACGTGGGCAACCCTTTACTTTTTCGCTACGTAATTAGCTCAAATTTGTTTTCAAAACAAGCTGTCTTTCTAATCATTGACTGGATTCGATAAAAGCTGCCTGCAGTGGCTATGATTGGGGCAATTAACCGTCAATGATGAATATTTTTTTCTAGATTCTGTAACTTTCGAGGAAAAATTTAACACTGGTAAATTTGCGAAGCGCAAGGTGTTTTTAATCAATTCAAAACCGTCGCCAAAGAAACAAAAACGTCAATAGTTAAAGCATAAAAGCCAGTGTACTTCCCTACGAACTATTGTTACGAAACTATTAGCTGAATTGGCAATTTCGAAATGGCCAAATCGGCAGTTGATTGTCAAGCAGAACTGTTCGGAAGTTCTGAAATCCAGTTGTACTTGAATTCAGTTAAAAACTTTTTTGGAGACTGTTGAAGCGATTCGGAACGTACGACTTATCTTTCTTTTTCTTTATCCTACTAATATTATAAATGTGAAAGTTTGTAAGTTTGGATGTTTGTTACTCAATCACGCAAAAACAATTGAATAAATTTGGATGAAATTTGGCACACATATAGTTTATAACCTGGATTAACACATAGGATACTTTTTATCCCGTAAAAATGCATCGTTCCCACGGGATAGCGATAAGTGAGTTATGCGTCACTGTGACGTCATGAGCAGCAAAGCAACTAATCTTCATTAATTTGTCCAGAAAATATTGCAGATTGCAAGTCTACGCGGACGAAGTCGCGGGCAAAAGCTAGTATAGTATAAAACAAAGTTGCTGTCCTTTTTGTCTGTCCTCATGTCTTCGGCTAGTTACTTCTTCTACACCACGCAACGAATATTGATACAGTTCTCACTAGGAGCAACTGCTCTACTATGGGCAACTGTACTTGTAGATACTCTCTGAATCTTAGATCTATACTCTCTCATCGTCCCAGCAATCCCCATGTTTCTCTATTCTCTGCCTTCAGGGTATCAAAGAAAAGGCAGGGAATAGAGAAGCATATATTTGCTTCAATGATGAAAGAATAAAGCTTTAAGACAGTGGCCACAGGTACAGCTGTCCATACGTAGAGCAGTTAATTAATAAATTCAGGCGTTACTTTGCGGAGGTCCATTTCAACAAACTGGAACAAATTACCTTGCTACTCCGCGAAAGCAGTGCCGTGCTCGTACTAGTTAGCTGCGTCTGTTCAGTTGCCTCTATTATTTAGAGATTTTTTTACTGCAGTTATTCTAATTGTATCCGTGTAACGCCGGGGCGGGGTCTCTATTAATAGATATAATAATATGTAGGTACTTATACATATTAAAGACAGCGAAAAATAAATTATCCCACCGCGTGCTACCCACCTGCCCACGTAGGTCGCGGGTATTGTATTGTAGTATGTCCAAATATACTTATACATATACGTAAATGTGTAAGTCTATTTGGACATCCTACAAATTTCTTATATATTATCTACCGTTACATTTACCTTTGTTTGATTACAGAAATGACTACACAAGAAAATTATCTACTACTCGTAAGACCATAACTTGCTACTACCACGAGAGAACCCAACAAAAGTAGAAAATGATTAAACTGCCACCATCATGATCTACTGAAAACCCGTTGATCGCCAGTTGCCGATCATAGTAATGCCAATGCTCCTTAAAAATACTTAACTGATTTTAAAATGACGAATACTTATAGATCTCGGAATAAAATAATTCGGACAGGGTAGGTACTAAATGCTTTGAAAACTGCAAATGTGCCGTAATACGCTTTTTAAAGGCATGCGTCCCATTATCAATTTTTATTTATACTTACGGCTGTATATTCAGGAGTATACGCGTCATTTGGACATGCTTTATTTTTATTGTGTCTAATGACGTCATTAGTGACCGTTATTAACGAACGGACACTGGGGACAACGATCGATATTAGGACAATCATGTGGAAGACGGCACAACTGACATACGAGCATGTGATTATGGAGAATACAGCCGGCAAAAAGAAAGAATTCATCACAATTATTTTGAGTTTTTATAAACTACGAGCTTTTACCCGCGGCATCGTTCATTTGTTATTATTTTATATGCATTTTACAGGATGAAAAGTCCTATCCTATGCTATCCTGTGTTTTAATACAGGACATGAACTATCTATCTGCCAAATTCAGACATCCAAATATCTAAACATCGTTATTTTCACATTTATAACATCAGTAGAAGTAGGACTTTGACGGCTGAGCAGTATTTAAATATCTACAAAACGAAAAATACTAGCAATTTTGATGTTTTCCCCTACGATGTTCAATTGTGAAGCGAAATCATCTACGAAAAAACCTAAACAGAAAATGAGCCGCGCGTTACTTACACGCGAAAATCTGAATAGCAAACAATGTTGACGTTATGTCAGTGCTAATTTTGAACCCATAAGCCTCGTTACTTGCGCTTGTGTGCTCAAGAACGATCTGCATAAACGGTTAACAGCCCTTAATGGGTGCTTTCAGGAAGAGGAAAAAGGGCAACAATATGTTTTGTTTCAGTAGCTACGTATGAAGATTTTTACGCAAAGCACAACAGTGATTTTGATGCTTTTGCTGATCCTGACATATTTGAAACTGTAAAATGTTTTAAATGATGTAAAGCCTAATGGTTCCATATACCGCTTTCGAGGGTCGTGTGTTTCAACCGGGGCTCACAACTAAATACGAGATTTTCGGAATTCATGTGTGAAATTTTACTCGAAAATTTACAGTTGCCAATTGATAAAGGAAAACAGTGTGGAAACTTGCACAAGTTCCTAATCCGCCTGACCCCTGTCACCATGAGGAAGCCTGCGCCCAGTAGTGGGAGGTATAATAGGCTTGATTATGATTTTATGGCATCTATAGATTTTGATTGTTATATTATGTATATTTATATGTTTTTCTTTTAAATTAATAACGTTATAATTATGTGTGAAAATCGCGAAGTTTAAAACAATGTATTTATAATATTATATGTATGTTTAGACTGCGACCCGCTCCGGCTTCTCATGAGTGCTATTTACTAATAAAAAGTCAATCAATGTATGTATTACGTATCTAAATTAAAATAATTGGACAAATCTCTAAATGACAGTGAAAACCATATTAAAATGGTTAAGAAGGAGTAAGCGACCGAAATATCGTACGGGCAACGCTAAAGAAATTGGCGGTCAACAGGCCGCGAAAGGTAAACGTCCTCGGTCCACATATGACAAATGACTCATAATAAAACCCGCATTAACGTAGCCTAGCTCTGGAAGGCCTCAGGTTCTTTATAGAATACGCTTCTGTATAAAATATACACATATCTCCGCGTTGACTATTCTAAAAAGTCGCAAACCAAGTAGGAAAAAAAAAACAATAAGTCGTGGAATCAACTTTCAGCGCTGGTGCTTCCAAATACATAACAGTAAAACTACTAAAGCGACACTTACTCACGTGTCGCTTTAGTTGTTTTCCCTCTATCGATATTATTTGGGGACCTTTAAGAAAATACCTGTAAAAGACACTAAACGGAGATATTTACAATTCTTATTAATTTCATATCGATTAATAACATAATTCACTAATATGTCCGAACGACTCATGGGCTCTGAAACGAGTTTACTCAGTTTTAAGTAAAAGTAGTTCAGCCAGTACGAATATCTACAAGATAGCGCGCGAATTAAGTAATACGTAACTTAACAATATAGTTGTTTTCCTTAAACTTAAATGGTAACTTAAAATGAAGCTTAATATTCAAACTTCATGGTCTAAATTAACATAAATAATTCAGCATCGAGGGATGACTGCGAATACCTAATCCTTTTGGAAGGATTCAATACAGCCTCCACTAAATATGTTCACGGGACACGCATACAAATTACACGATTCCATATTCTGAATAATTATTGAAACTCATAGGATACAGAAACATGAACAGGAAACAGTTCAAATGTTAATTAATGGATGTATTCTAATTAAGTTATTTTCTTTTGTTTAAATTACTTGATAAAGAGAACGTGTGGTCATTCGAGGGTTATGGGTACGATACGATACAATTAAAACAATAATTGTCTACAACGATATGTAGGTACCGTCACGGACTTTAATCGTTGAGCCTGTATGGCCCCTTATCGACGTGACATGCTTTGGATTGTTGACTAACACATGGCTGCAGATTGGCAAAGTCATTATGGTAGGGTTCTGTGGTGGCTTAACAATTAATGTCTGTGACCTTACAACTCAGTTGGCCAACTTTTTTGTGGACCATATACCCAGGGGCGTAGCGACGTAAAATGGAGCCCAGGGCTCGCATGCAAACTGCGCCCCTTTCCCTTTGTAAATTATTTTAAAAACAGATACCTACACATTTTTTTACTAATTTTGTAATGTAATGTATGTAAAACAAACAAAATACCACAAATATATCCCCGTCTGGAATAAATGTATCTACAATAAGGATCAAATAATCCTCAAAAGACTTTTATTTGGCCATGTATACGAATTTGGATTGTATTTTTTTTAATAGGTAGTTAGTAAATTTAGTTTTTTGCCCCGCCCTAGTTACGCCCCTGCATATACCTAATCTAAATTTTAAAGTGAATTTTGGCTTTACAAGCCACGTCAGAAAGCATCACGATGCAACCCGGACTGAGTCGAGTTAATCGTTGACTTTTAAGCGCTCGACATTAACCAGTCGTAGCCCAATCAAATACGCGAGCGAATATTTTAGCTGGCAGTGATTAGTGCGCGGTTGGCGAGTGTCGTGCGCTGGAAATTCATGAATCACCCCAAGGATTCGCTGTCTCCGGATACGGTATCCAAAAAACAAAAAAAAAATTGTATCCGTAGACATGTGGTAGACATGCAGCAATTACGATAATAATAATCATAATAAGTCGATCTAATGATATTTCACACACAGAAACGTGTAGAGAGAGAGAAAAGCCGCCTTGCAATTGATTGCCTGCGCTGACGATTACAGGCCGTTTACACAACGCTCCCGCATTATCTGGCAAGTAAAAAGCGTAAAGTACTGCCAGGCCCTTGATGGCTTGCGGGCCTTTCAACAATCTTCGTTCTATCACATTCGACGTACTATTTGTCACTTGTCATTGTTAGAAATACAACTGCAAACGGTAGCAAACGGATTTCAGAACTAGTTTAGTATCTAACTTGAATAAAATGTTGTGTGATACTTATTTCGTACAAAGCTTTGTTATTATGCGTGTAAAATTTTTTAATTGAAAGGATTTAGAAAAAAAAAATGGTTTTTTTTATAGTCTATAATGAATGGTTTTACATTTTGAGAACAGTACTTAAATAAAAAAAACTAGCTGGTTTAGTGCAGTAGATACGTATGCTCTTTATTATTATCAATGCTTAGGTTAATTAATTGTCGTTGGAGTAATGATTTGGTACTTCTTGTTTATTAGTAATCAGCAGGATTTCTAAACATAAGTCAAACATATATATTTTTTTACGATAGTAGCAACGTTTGTCATGAAATTCTGTATCTTTTCCTTACATCGTATATAGAACAAAGTCGCTATTTGTTCCTGCGGCCCTAACATCACAGCCCAGGTTTAGTTTAACCCCTCCCTGTGTCTCTGTCTAACTAGTGTCATAAGAAAGGGACGTAGTTAGAGATAAACTAAACTTGGCCAGGCATGTTAGGGCCACTGGTCGTCCTTAGGTATATCTTCGGCCGCTTGTTCCTTCTAAACCACGCAACGGATCACAGTCATTTAGAAGATTTTTTATGGAAGACTTTTCTGTACATTACATTTAGTGGTGCACGTCTGAACGGGGGTGGGACGCTAGTATTTCATAAAATTAAGCAAGTTGCCGTTCTATTTCGCCAGGAAATGGGACCCTGCGTGTTTAATTATGTGTCAAAATCAAATCACGATAACTCTCCAGAACGCAATTAAAATGGAAACTCCGCAAAATTCAAATGCTAAAAACATTTCATTCACAGGAGTAATTCTAAACAAAGCGGCAAAAATGTTACGCGTTTGAAAGACAAATATTTACTTTGGGAGGGTTGCCAGATGGTCGGAGCTTGCCGTGCCCGCGTTTTACAATTTGAGATACATAAATAACAGAGGACTCACGACAGAACTACATCCCATTTTCTAATAAAAAATAGTCGTACTTTAGTTTTTTTGGGATAAAACCTAGATTCGAACTTAACAGTTCGCTTAAATGATGGATAAAGCTCCACACTGTCATTTGAAACGTTTTACACTTTAAAGTTACACTAACATTCGTTCATAATGACTTATTGTAATCTTTTCGTTCTGTTTACAAACCCCTATAGATACTGTCCGAAATAAAATTCATTTTATTCATTTTCTTTTCATTATATTTTCAAATTAATTTTATTTATTTATTTATAAAATACTTTGCTATAAAATTCAACATTCTCTTTCAAGCGCTACTTTAAAGGTATTAAAGGATAGTATTTTTAAAGGATAACATTGCTTACTTATTGTACTCAGTAATTATTAACAAGATCCCAATTTACTATATTATTATTACTAGTATCACATACTCAGATGTTTTTCATCTTGTTTGTTTGGTTTTGACATTACACACGGACCGATTTGATATTATTCTGTTTATTTTTAACAATTGTGTGCAGTTAAAATTCAGTGAAACGTGTCCTATTGAATGAGGTCGAAATGCGGATTATTATGAGCTGACGCGCCCACTAGACGAGGTGCTCGCTTTTCAATAAGTAACACTTGAAACCGAAGTGACTGAATATTCACAGAAAAATTCTTTTGATTCTCAAGAATGACCGAACAATGGTTGCTGGAGATGAAAATTGAATTCTCATGACCGCGGGCGGAACACAGATTACTCAAGTTTTTCGCTCCCTTAAATGTCAGAAAAAGCGAGAAGAGTTCTAATAGTATTTTATGCAACTGCTATATAATGAGAGGCCTTAAAACACGAGTGTGGTTTTATGAAACGAGCGTCAGCGAGTTTCATAATAGTATCACACGAGTGTTTTAAGGCCTAATTATATACAGTTGCATACATTATTTTATCTACACACATATCATAACTGCAAAAAACCGTAACAGCAAAAAACCATCAAACAAGTATGGCGGCAATTCGATCTATCCGTCAAGACGAACGTTTTTTAAAAAATCATAGACAAAAGAATGAAGCCCCTATTGTCATGTCACTCGAGATCAAATGTCGTGCGTTTAAATTAAAAAATCATACTGAATTGACGTTTCGTATCGATAACTGTTTTAATATCTGTGGATACTAGAATAGAGACCAACTTGAATTTTGACAGCTGTTCCAAATTTAAATTCATAACGTCACGGGATATCGGTAATGTAATCACCAATAAACACAGACTACTAAGAGATACTACCCAATAAAGAACAGATTTACCTACTACCACAGACAAGAAAATTCTTAAAATAACATTGGTTGTAATAATGCTGGTCATTTTCTATGGTTTTTGAACGCGTTATTGAGAAATTATGATATGTGTGTAGATAAATATATTTGTAATACTGTTGATACTGTACTTGTATGAGAGTAATAAAGTTTATCGCGAACGTAAAGCCCCCTTTTGTATAAGCCCTGCGAACCTAGTGCGCCATGACTCAGAATGGACTGCTAACTCCGATCAGGATTTTTAGTTAGCTAGCCATAATGGGCGAATCTTCGACGTGTGACAAGCTCCCATTAACCATAACGCATAGTTTTTATAGTTAAGCACAGCTTCACTGCTAAAGCAGTGCTCGAAGCAGAATTGCTTCTACGAAAAGGAGCCTAGTTAGAACAGTGCTTAAATTACCCCGTTCGCGTGTAAGCTCTGAAAAGTCTTCCCATTGCTGTTTTATGGCAACATAATATTTAATTACTTATTTGTTTTTTTCTTTGTACTACATATATACGTTGTAAAATCGCATTGGTTAGCTGTAAAGGTTTTATGATGGGTTTATATTAAAATAAAACGTATATTTTGTACAATTCTACTGGCCATACTGCATTCTGTCGAATGACGAAAATACACTAAATTGATTATCTCGCGTATATATTTTTCGCTTGGCGCTCTCCGTACATCTCTTCTCCTACTGAGCTAGTTAGAAAAAGACGCACTGACAAATTGAGTAGCGATGTGTCATGCTAGCTATCCATGTCATTTTACCTCCGATATAAAGTAGTCTAAGAAGCTAGTGATGGATCTGAAGCAGTAATCGAGGAAAACTGGCATCCTGGTTTCCAAAGGATGAAAACATAAAACATTGCTCTCATTCTAAGATGGTATTTTTGGCGAGAGATTTGGAATTTAGAGTATTGCAAATTTGTAAATGTTCATGACGTCTGTATACTTAGACAAAAAAGCTTATGTGTTTTGCGTTCTTTGCCGTGTGTACCGTTTATTTAGCCTGCTATACAGGAGCATTCATAAACATTGGGTCACTGACCGTTCTTCTGTCTGGCTGGATAGACTCTTTTTCTCCAAGAGAACCGCTCTTGTATGAAATTCCAAGTCATGCTGTGTTTATGTATAGTATAATCGTAATTTAAAGTTCAAATTGAACGCTCGCCGCGTCTAGAGCGCGCTGTGGACCGGATTCTTTGCGCGTTTTGCCAAGTCACCATTCCAGAGCGCAGGAATGCTTTGATGCATAACTTGTGTTGGGGTCATATCGCTGTAAATTTGAGGACACCAACGTTGTACAGTGTACATTTTGTAGCCGTGGTGGTCCATTTAATTTAATATTAGCTTTTCATTTTGCTTTGTTTACATGAATCATGAGACTCGTTTCGTTTTTTGACCGAGTGAGCGAGGTCTTAGATTTAGCTTAGTAGGATCGGACGGTATTTTTATGTGTTTATGTCTGATGTGATGTATTGATTTAATATTCATTAAATTCTGTGGACAAGTAATTAATGAGTTTTACAATTTTTAGTTCGAACATAAGCAGAATCAGTCGGAGGGTTACAAAGTTGGAATTAAGGCAAAGGTTTTTCACGAGGTCTCTGTTTGTTATAACGAAGTAGTTTCATTTATATAATTTGCAAATTTTATTCTATTTGACTGCACTTGCATAACAAGCATGACACAATCAATAAACTTAGTTTCAAATAAGGAACATACTTAATTAAAAGTTAAAACGACACAGAATCTATATTTGAGGCCAAGTGCACTGAAAACTTAAGTAACTATAGATGAAAATCTTCTCAACATGTTGGAAAACTGATTAAATACGGAATGGAATCCAATGAGACATTCGCAAGCAGCGCGTACGCCGCTTCCGATAATAAGGTGACCCATTCACGGAGACTGCGAGGAGTTTAGCAGTATCTCCGATAGTATCTGGAACGCTAAGCTTCGGAAATATATTGTTGGTTGGTTTGCGTGTTATATTTTTTTACAAAGCTTGGCAATGTTTATTATTTTGTTATTTAACAAAGTTGTCTTGTCTAGTCAAATTACACATCCATGATAAAATGCTTTTCGGTAGCTATCAATTAATCTTCGCCTAAAAAAAATATCACTTGTTTTCAAACACTTATTGCTAATATTATCAGCATAGAATAGTGAAACTTTCCAACTATCCATAAGCGTTTCTGTGAACGCAAACTGCACTACATAGGTAACCAAAACTGTACTCATTACCTACCTATGAGAGTTAGATAAATTCACTCAAACAAATGCCTGTCTGCTTTTATGGTCCGTTCGAATCTGAAACCTGAGCACGGGCTATATAGGTCAGCGGTGAGCCGGCGTCTGCTAGCTGGGCAAACACCTTTATCCACCGACTACGGAACGCTTTTACACCGCGTCTCCACAAAAGGGATGAATATACCCACACACCCCCTTTCCATTCATCCATTCACTCGCTGAAAGAACGGAATGATTACTTTCGTTCGTTCCCTTGTTCTCGTTAGCAAAGACGATTTGCGTTATATATTGCTAATGGATTTATTTATGCTTATCCTTTATCCGAGTCTTATTTAATTCATTATGGGCTCCAAACGTTCTTAATTCAACAGTCACTTTGCTAATTTGTTTTTTCTCTTGCGCCGTCTTGTTACTAGGTGTTTAATTAGGTGCTATTTAACTTAAGCCTTGGTACATATTAAAATGCTGCTAAGAAAAATAAAATTATTTTGACTCTGCGGTAAGTTCAAGTTGTGGGCGGGATAAAGACCAACTAGGTAGTTAGGCCAAAATTCTTTTTAGTGCCTAAAATAAAGATGAAAAAGTGTGAACACTTTTACAAAATTGTAGATGTTTTGAAATATTTTCCTAGTAATATTACGTTAGTTCTCAACCGGGCCCCAATTTTTAATTTGAAATTTCCCACCATCCTGGGTTTTTTATTACAGAAAATTTTCATTTGGTAACCAAATTACCAATGCGTTATCAGTCCCCATGACTCCTTAAAAATAGTGTTCACTGCGTTATCAAACAATAGTTTTTTTCTTATTCTGACCCCAAATATGTGTATAACCGTAATCATTTGGGTATGCGTATGTCATCCTGAATTTAAAGATAAAGTGTTATTTTAAGAATATCAGAATAAGTAAAAAATATGAGTCAAAATCTACAAAGGACGTTTTCATAGGCATCAAAAAGAATTTTGGCCCAGTTAATCTCCAGCAAAACTACGTAAAGTGTATTAGACGGTTGCGTCAAAAAATCTCAACAAAAAATAACACAGCATCTAAAATAGCACAGCTCTCGTCAGCTAACGGTAGCTGTCAAGGTGCCCAGTTGAATATGATAACTTCTCAAAAGTTTCATTTAGATGACACCGAGGGTAGTTGTACCCTTAAAATCAATAATGTAATGACCGTAAAGACGAAGCACATTGAAAAATTCGCAGGGTATGGTAGCGGTAATGTGGCGAAACTGGCAAACACAAGGTACAGAACCCTAATTTTTCTTTGTGTTGTTATTACATTGAATTAAAAACAATAACACAACACAATTCATTAGATTGGCGATTTAAAGGGTTTTTAGAGACCAACGATAAGATACGCGGCGCCGTGTATACAATTACGGTGACATGGCTGCAGCCCGTATAATTTATTTTGAACAACTTGTGAAAAAATCGATCATCACTATATTTTTGAAGTTTCCGTGTCAGTGAAATGATTCTTTGTTACATAACCTGAAAGTGTTGTTGATACACCTCTCTGTATTAAAGAGAAATTTGTTCCTTCGTGTTTCGCTTGCAATTTTAAGCAAAAAACGTTCAGGTACTTGCTGGTTACTTTTAATGAAAGTAAGCGAGTATTTTCTACGTTTACAGACTTATTGTAACATGACAAGTTTAAATGACAATCAACTTCTTTTACACTAGCATGGTCTAATGAAAATTTTCGGAATTAGAAGTTAAAAGTATCTATTTTGATTGGTTTTTATATTTAATTAATGTGAAAATTATTTTCATTGTGGGAAAATGGCTGTGCTTTGGGACGCCAATAGGTTGGAATTGATGGAAAAACAACAACAGTCAGTCAGAAAAATTACTTTCCGAATCTCGATTCGGAATTTAGAATCTTGTATCTCTAAAATAGTATTAGTGGTAGTGAATGATAACGTAGTCGACATTTGCAGTAAATGGTTGAAATATTTCCAAAATACAGGATCAATTGTTGAGATGAATTTCATTTTTTTCCACTTTGGTTCAGCACAGTGGCGTGGCAGCTATTGATTTTAATTTTAGAAAACTCAGTCAATAGGCAGTTTTTCAAACAACAATTTAGATTTCACATCAGAAAAGCCGGGGCTTAACTAGTTAATACATGCATGAACCTTACTTATTCATCTTTAGATGCAGTGAAATAGACAGTGTGATATTGTTAAAACGATCCGTCCCGAAGAATCTCTCTTTAATAAATTTCCATTTGCTGTATAAAATCTCGCACAATGCAGGGTACACAGCCTTTATGTAGCACGCCGGGCCCCGAGTAATGAAAGCCTACTATTTTACCGCC
This sequence comes from Ditula angustiorana, assembly GCA_963691745.1. Classification (NCBI taxonomy): domain Eukaryota; kingdom Metazoa; phylum Arthropoda; class Insecta; order Lepidoptera; family Tortricidae; genus Ditula; species Ditula angustiorana. The sequence continues at coordinate 10,060,655 of OY829487.1, forward strand.
TCACGCTACTGCAAAATTTACTACGTCAGATGTTAGGTACTATTACATTTCTTTACGGAACCACTGAAAGTAAAAAGTCAAAACCAAAGGCAAATAATTTGATTACTAAATTATTGTAACTGTAATTTCTTTAAATTTGTATTTTTTTATTGTAGACATTCAAATAGCATATCAATTTACCATTTTAAATTTTTATTATAATGATTAATTATCCATATATTAATAGCATTTAAATTTGATACATGATAATTACTCGATTGATTTGTGCAAGTGAAATTTGACCTAATTGCCAGTATGCAGTTGTAATTTACTCGTAGTTTTGCATACGTACGTGAGTGCGAACACAATTATTAAATTTTATGATGTCATAGTTGATCTAATACAAGCCGGAAGGTAGCAATAAGAATTCAGAAAAAAAACAATGCAACAAACTGGAATAAATTACCTTGCTACGCTACTTACTATTAGATAATTTTTTGCAGTTTGTTGATATGGACCTCCAACAAAGTAACACCTGAATCTATTAATTTAAAAACAATACAATGAGCTTGAGTTGCATCTATTTGACAAGTACTTGGCAAAGAAATGCATCATCATAAAAGCTTGCAATAAAAATGAAATATGAACATAAACTTATTTAAACGCTAAATTACATTCAAACCAGGGCAATACACATATCTGTTATTTTCGTTAAAACCTACGCGAGTCGAGAGCCCAAAAACACCTTAACAATATCGAATGACCAAGGACAGCATTATACCGTCTCACTTTTTCGATTTACCCTATTCGTGAGGCTTAAACTGGTAGAGAACACAAAAGAAAATAGGTCACATAAAGGTCACATACCTAATTTATAATCATTAGTTTGCATTCCGCAACGAACCAACGAATAAGGAAGATACAGACGTTATTGCCTACTTAATAAGCATATGTAAAAACAGTAACACAGTGTTCAAATAATATCAGTGCTCCAAGCTGGCGGGGAGCCAACACTGGTAATAAACGCTTGAGCGAGCCTGAACATCACTTCCGACTTTGGTGATTAATAAGCGATTATTAACAGGTTTTAAGCACATCGGCAGATTATTGTCTCTAAGTAGGATGTAAATACATCCTATTCATAAACATAATTTTGTTTATGAAGCGTTTGTGATTATTTTAAATATAGGGCTTGGTTGAACACTAATTCACATACCTAATTAAATGATTTGTTGGACGATGTGCGACTGCCTGCGAACTCAACAAAAACGTTCAAATTTCTCTCATTTACCTCTTCACACGGTCAGGTGAATGAGAGGAACTTTGACGTTTTTGCCTAGTAAATACAGTCCACTCGCCATTATTAAAAGCGAACGCGCGACGGCTGCACGAAAACAAAATTTCCGCTTCGTCAGAACGCTCCTTCACGAATTCACCACATAAAAATGACGCAACTGTGCTCCCACGTCTCAACTCGTAGCAATAACTCTTCGCAGATAGAACTCGTTAATCAAAGCCGTTGCTATTACTGACTAAATGGAACCATAGCAAACACCATGGATAAATAGGTAAACAACGAGTTATCCCGCAGAAATGATGAATGGATGACCGGAAAGTAAATACCGCGGCATTGTCCCCAGGATTTGCTTAAGTCAGGAATGCGATAAAATTGTTTTTCAATTGGATTTGTTGTTGTTGAACAATTTGAGACAACGATCGGAACATTGTTTTGAATTTAACCGTGTTGGCTTTATTGTCGGATGTTAGATATATGATTTGCAAGAACTGAACGTTTGCATTGATTGGGTTGCTTTGGTTTTATGATTAACACGACTCGACTGTTCAGTTTATAACATATTACTCAGACTCGTGGCATAATAAAAGAAGTCCAACTGTCAAGGTTGAAATACCTTTTCTGATTATGCTTGTTAGGTTTTTGTATGTCAGCGAGTATAAAATAGTATACTTTTTTTATCGAAATATTCACTTTCAGACCTTATCCAAGCCGCAGGTAAATATTTAGGCGCTAATTACGCTTAAAAACATAGAGATTTGCACAATATAGTTTCATTTATATGTTTTCAAGTCGCGAAAATATAAGAAATGATTAACGTATTTAAGTAGGTTGAAAAAACAGGGGTTATGTTGCCCTAACAATTTAATTTATCCCTCCTTGCGTTTCTGTCAAACAAAAGTCATAAGAAAGGGACGTAAGTCCTAAAAGTCATAAACTCAGACCAACCAAACTGACCGGTCCATGCTAAGATCACAGGGCTAATAGCCATATTTAGGATAAAACTATCTAACGTCGCTGAAAATGTATTCAATAAACAAAGTTTTATCCAGACGAATGCTAAAGCTGCGCAGTTGGCTTTGGGAACGGAGCGAAGTTTACCAAATAGTTTTCAGTAGCATCGAGGTAGCATCTAAAACTGTCCATAAACTCTCGAAGCGCTACAAAATGGCTAAATAATCTACGAGCAGCCACCCTATACGTAGACGTGCATCTGTACTATGCAGCTACATATCTGTACAGCTACTTACGTAGTTTCCTAAAGGTAGCTCGTCAGTCTTCTAAAGGCTAGACGAGACTAGCATGCCGTCGCCTTCTAACTTAATGAACAAGACAGGAACATCCTGCTCTAGCTTAAACTTTAAGAGTACTTAGAGTTAATGTAGCAATGGTCTCCATAAAATGTATCAAAGCTTTATATTTTGAACAAAAATATCAACAACGAGATTAAAGATTTGATGCACTTTACTAAGATAGCTGCTAATTAACTCTCTACTTTCAAGAGTTTAAGGAGAAGAGGTATGTATGTTTGTATGTGTGTAAATTCTTTATTGTACAAAAATAACAAAAATGAGAAGAAGAAATACAGTGATGTACAAAGGCGAACTTATCCCTTTAAGGGATCTCTTTCTTTATCTCTTAGGCTTAGTGGTTTTATTTATTAACCTTGGCGTTTAGTTCTTATTTTACCGAAACACTCATGCCAAGAACGAACTAAACCAGATTTTTTAAACTAATGTCGCATGATTTTAAAATCTATAGATCTTTGTAATAGAGCAACACTACTCGATCAGAATAGTACCACACTCTCATGGGATACCGGCGTGAAGTAGTAGCTGACTATTTCGTTTCGTGCGATAAGTAAGAGGTCCGGTGGCCCACGGGGGGAGGCGGGGAACGGATTGGCGATTCTTTTTAGATCGCTGGTTCCCTTAGAGGCGGGGATAACTTCCCATTAGGTGAAGCATGCTCGTTTTCCCCCTATTCGATTTAAAAACGTAACTTTCAAATAATTAATTTGGAAAATCAGACATTTGTAAGTACTTTTTTTTGTAATAATAGGTTATTTGAATAATGACAGATTGCGTGATTTCTGTGCCTGTAAGTAACTCGTACAGCTTGACAAATGTAATTTAACATTGATTTCAAGATTTAAGAACGTGATGGCTTCATAATAGAGTCGTGACCTTTACTCTGGGGTCAACTGCCTAAAGAATCGTTAGGGTGCTTGTTCTAAATACGAAAATACTTGAATATTTTATTTATTTATACATATATTTTCGGTGAACCAACAGCTTACAAATATAAGATTGAAATCTTAAATATCAAGAAGAAAGCCAGTTAAGGTCAGTCAGTCAACAGTCTTAGTCATTGACAGTGACTAAGACTGTTACCTTAACTGGGTAACCTGGTTTTGAAAATGTCCTATGTGTGTTATTCTGTAACTTTTTTTCTTCATTTTATCTAACTTTGATATCATCACATTTTTTCTAATCAGAAATAAAGATATATGTATGTATTTGTAAAGGTTTGGTCCGCGTAGGAAAAACAAAGACAGAACACTTCCTACGTCTTTAACTTTCGGTAATTTAAGACTCAAGGTGTCACTGACATGATCCCAAAATCTATAAAATGTAATATAATAAAAATAAAAATGTAAGGTGTTGAAATTTTTGTAACCGATTTTATTTTCTTTTATTTCTTTGGCAAACGCACGGCGCAGAATGCAGAGGTTGCAGGTTTGAGTCTTGCTATTACCCTAGATTTTTCTTTCTGTTGTCATTACATAGGAAGCATTTAAGTGTAAAATTACTTCATTCTTGATTTGCGACTTGAGTACAGCGCAGCTAACACGTACAGTAGGGGAAATATATTCACGTACCACCTAAGAACCCTATCGCAATGACGCGACGCATTAAACGCCAGGCTATGTCATACAAATGTCATGCGTATGTCTCTTCGACTAGGTTCTACGGTGGTACGTGTTTCAATTCCCTTGACTGTACCTTCATGACACGCATTAATTCGCTACGTACGTCAGTGTGACTCACTCTTACCGGGCTAGTTAGAGCGAGACGCTGTGAGTTACGTAGCCAGTTACGGGTTTCGAGAAGGTTTGTGCTAGGTGTACAGTACCTCAACTCAATAAACAGAAGACTTCCGAACGAGCGGGCGCCAAGCGGGCGCCAAACGTACCGGAAAATTGAGAGCCCCTTCTTCCGAAATATTCGACGCTATGCTATCGCTAATTGATCAGCATTTGCTCCGCCTGTTGGTCTTTTATTGTTAATAAAATGAAACATTACCGTAAATTGTGCCAACTTTACCTACAACGTGGCAACTTTGCCACACTAGAAAACTGTGTTAGATTAACTTATAGTAATATTTTATCTGTTTCAATCTCTTATTACGAAGTACGTTTTCAATTGAATGGTATTATAATTTTTTTATCATATCCCAGTTGCCACAGCATGACCGGCCATGTTTAGTTTATCTGAGTTTATCTCTATATGCGTCCCTTTCTTATGACACTAGTTTGAGAGAAACGTAAAATAAACCTGATAAATTAAACCTGAGCTGGTCATGTCAGGACTACAATGGGCCATAATTGGCGGAGGCAAAGTTACCACGGCTGGTAAAGTTGCCATAGTTTATGGTAACCTCAAAGTTTTTACTGATAGGGAAGTAAGTTTCCAGTTTTTCGATGGTTATTATGTTTTAATGTTGATTCACCAGGTTTATTTAATCTAAATTTATATGAACTTAATCGAAAAAGTTTCGTTTTTCTTTTAGTTCAAAATCTAAACGAATTACTTTACCCCTTAGAAATGCACAAAAATACGCAAATACCGACAATACTAGGGTAAAACACAAAAACGTTGAAAAATTCACAGTGTAATAGTAGAGACACCTGTAGCTGAATTAGTAAAAACAAAGTTCGATTCCTACCAGATCACCGAGATTTTTCTTTAAAATAAGATAATAGGGGTGAGTTACAAGTCTTAGTACTTTGTGTCGTTATTGTGTCTATCATTCAAATACTAAAGTGTTTTCTGAAGAGATCATTTTCACATTTTTTAATAGCTGTTGGTAATAAATAAATAGTTTTAAAACCCTGAACGAGCGCCAGCTGCAATGGAAGCCTGTAATGATTGCCAATTAGGACGTGGTAAGTTTACAATAGATGCCAACGTACTCGTAGCCCGCTAGTTGTTGCGAACTAGCAAAGAAAATAGATGTGCAAGTTTCAACGTACTCTTACACTGGTAGATCTTGTACCAGTATACTCATAATTTCCCAGAACTCACTGACCATCGATAGAATAAGTTTACAAGTCTTTTTTAACTAAAACTTGTTTTGTTATTTCTTGTTAGATATCGTACATCAATCTGCTATGTGTACCTCAAAGACAAAAAATGTATCGGAACAATTAACTCCAATTACATAAGTATATTTATAACGTCGACGTGACTTTAACGGGATACAATCCAGTTAAGTAGTCTCAAACTAAGCAAAGCATGTACCATGGGTAGTAGATAATAGATGTACATACTTAAAATGGGTAAAAAAAATCCTAAAACATCACGACTCAGGTACAAATATTCATATTCATCATACAAACGTTTGACCCTTGTGGAAATTGAACCCACAACCAGTAGCGTCATAATAGTCAAGGTCACTATGTAATGCCGTCCGGTACCATTATTTTGCTCGCTAATCCAGCCGTTAAGGAGCAGCGTGCGCTGTTGTGTTCCGGCGTGGAGAGCAAGACAGCCGGTGAAATTACTGGCATAAGAGTTACCCCATCTTAGCTCTCTTTGGTGTTGCGGGTCTCTATGGGTGGTAGTGATCCTTATCATCAGATGATCCACTTGTTCGTTGGCTTTTTATTTTGTAAAAAAAAGTATCGTTAAAAAAAAAGCTTGAGTCAAAAGAGTATTTAGCCAAAAGAATACGACAAAGGTCGCTTCGGCTGAAAGCGCACTGGGCCGCAATAAGCCGCGCGGCCATCGCGTCGACGGTATTAGCCGTGTAATTGATTGGTAACCCGCCCCGGGACAATTACGTTTTTATCTTCTCTGATCTTGTAACGCTGTTAGTAGTGATTGGCTGGGCTTAGAGCAGGCTGGAAGTGGTAGTTTTGATTTTTAATGGATCGCGAAAACGTGCGTTCACGTCGTACGGTATTTTATACAAAAATACTAGTTGTTGATTTTCGGGCTCCTCTTTTCCATTGGCCAGCTTGGGCAAGTGAACTCTGAAATTCATGGGATCTCCTAGTTCCTACCAGATCACCAACCTACTCCTTTTGCCTGTTGTTAATAATATCATCCCTTTGTCATATGGTCATATCGTATTCATATTGGCCCCATCCTAAAATGCCCCGGAACTTCAATAGACGTCTCTGTGGGTCTTCAAACTGAATTGACTGATTTAATTGAAACTTTCTTTCTACACATAAGCAGCATACATAAGTCTAAGTTATTATAAGAGTAAATTATTGAAATTAATAGTAAATAAAATGATAACAATAACAACAAACAAATAAATTCAAATGATAATGACAACACAAAGAAAATATTTATTGTACACCACATCAAAAATTTTTACAAAAAACAAATAAGCGAGGTAAGTAGGCAGGCAATAGATGGTCTTACCGCTTAAGAGTAATCTCTTTCATACAATCAGACATTTTACAATAAGTGTATTTTGTTAGTGTTATGGTAAAAAAACTGCTATAATGTAGTTGCAAGACTGATTCAATTATTTTTTGTCCTGCATATGTATACAAAGTTTTAATGTGATTAAAGATCTACAACTTATGTTGTATGAAATACCGTGTTCATACAACGTTAACCCTCTTAATTGAGTTTATTTCCGGTTTGCAAATGCTCATATATACCTCGAAACTTACCCTAGGGATCAGTAAATTTCAATATATGAATGCATAACAATGTTTTTTGATTACGCGGAATTTCAGTAATACACAATTAATCCGACTAATGTTATAAACGCGTATGTTTGTAAGGATAAATGGATTCTTGTTAGTCTTTTACGCAGAAACTATTGAATAAATTTTGATAAAGCTTTACAATAAATATTATAAGCTATATTATTGTAAAGCTTCATCATAATAATATACATGTAGGCTGTAATATTTTTGCATCACACTGCGCTCCAAGACACGCTTAGCTGACGTTGGGGAAAAGACTGCTAACCTAAAATGGGACTGGGCCGGACACGTCTGTCGGATGCACCCACAGAGGTGGGCTCACGCAGTCACTTGGTGGGTGCCGCAGAACGGACAGCGTCGACGAGGCAGACCAAGGCGGCGATGGCGCGATGGCTTGGACGCTTAAGATAGGGGCTGGCCTAATACAGCACCAGACAGGGAGTTGTGGAGGTCAAAAGGAGAGACCTTTGCCCAGCAGTGGGACACAGCAACAGGCTACTAAAAAACAAAAATCGTGTTTTTTATACTTCACGCGAACGAAGTTACTCATAATGATTACTAATCCTAGTAAGTAAAACTAATCTGAACTAAAGTAAATACATTTAAACTATAATTCGTTTTAAATGATAGTTTTATTACATTTACCCATTATTTTACATTTATTTCGATTTTAAGTTTTTTCTTTAAATGTATAATTTTTATTTTATTAAGAGTCTTATTCTTATCTAATTGAATAAATGTTCGCTAGTAAGTAATTATTTTAATAAAGTTTGCTCTGTATAATAAGCTAATCTTGATTATTTTAAAATTGGCCGATCCAAATCGCAATTATTAGCTTGTTACAGAGAAAACTCGAAAAGTGGGGCAAACATTATAAATAAATTTTATGTCCATTCATTTATTTAAGGCACGCATTAATACCGACATTTGTCGGTCATATATTACGAATATGGCTTTTATACAAAAGACGGAAAGCACGCTTTTCACTCTTTTCGAAATGGTTTTGTTTTACATAATTCGTTACCTCTGTTATTCAAAAGCTTAGGATTTCAAAAAATCGATAAGTAAGTAGATTCAATACCGAATTAGATTCTTAAATCCCGACGGAGTTCCACATTGTAGTACGTTATTATTTCTTACCTCCTTCCAAAATGCTTCAAGATTCAATATTTTCTGATATTGTGTCTCAATTTTTTTGAACGCAGAAAGGGATGAACTGCTTATTATAATAAGCGTAACTGTATCATCTCACGGAACCGTTAAAGGCTCAAACAGGATTTACAGCCCCAGTTGGAAAATTTAAGGGTTCCACATCGCTTACGATGACGACACCGTGTCATTAAGTCAGTTGACATTACATTATGGTGTTTATTGCCTCTTTTGTAGACATAGAATTGGTTTAAACCCGACCCGTACGCAGATGCCGCGATTCCGATTTGCTTATCGAGGCAGATTCAGTACGTTACGAGAAAAATAAAAGATAAATGAGATTTTTTTTGAGCTATTTCATTGATAAATCGTAGATGGCTTTTAAGATAAATATCTTTATTCGTTAGTGTTTGTACTTGTCTTGCTGCAAACGTTTTACATCAGGCACCTAACATGACCGGCCAAATTTAATTTTGCAGCTCTGCCTAATCACTGTCATAAGAAAAAGATTCACATAGAGATAAACTGAACTCTGGCGATCATATTTGAGCAGAAGTAGTGTACCTGACAATACCGTACATCCCGCCTGGCAACTCGAGTTGAAACCTGCATCCCGGAAATTCGTAATTTGATTCGTTCCAAAACTTTCAGTTCATAGAATAATGGCTTCTCGTCTAAACAATATACCGACACGTTGTAAAAGGGTCATGTTCATTTATTATGTATCGTACTGTGGCCTACGCAAATATATACCCTGTATCGCATAGGCCTGCTCTGTAGTATAGGCATTTTGAACAAAATGTACACCAATTTTATCCAATAAAAGTAAGCATGCCAAATTCCACATGCATCTATCTTACGCTCGACGGAACGTAACAAGTTTACACCATTAACTTAAAAACACATTTCACTGTGAAAGTTCGGAGCTGCAGCCCAAGTTACAGTAACTAAGCGACTTACGAACCGTTAAAACCAACATTTTGTGGTGGACTCAAATCTAAACTTACGACCCTCCCTTGGCATTAAGCCAAATCAACACTAAACTCATATTTTAAGCACCCGCGGCACATTTTCATACAGATACAGCGAACGGTAAACTTTCCTGTGCAAAAATACTTCCTAGTATTAGCGGACAGCGGCGGCCTGAGACAATGGCACAATAGAAGGGGGCCGTGGGGTGGTTTCAATAACGAATACCTTTTTATGCGAGTGAAATGGCATGTCCACAGAGCAGATAGCACGGAGCGTGGGCGCCATAAATGCGTGGGTCGAGGTCTGATAGGAAAGAAAAGCAGCGAAGTCTCTGTGGTTTAGCTTTTTCAACGGATTTGTCGTTCTGAATGTACATAGAATATGTTGTCAAAGTTAGTAAAGTAAATTTTGGAAGGCACGTAGTCAAAGATTGGGTTAAATTAAATACGTGATGACTACCAACTCACGTTGTTTCCTTCGAGCAAGTGACTTCACAAGACGGCTAGAAGAACACGTTTCTAATAAACCGGACCCGCGTCAATCAGAACAGACCTCACTCCGAGGTACGTTCGCCATCGCTTTCCAGAGCCCATTTATTTTTTTATTTCTGCACCTCATTAACTTCTATAGGCGAGGATTCAAATGAAGTCCATAAAAAAATCTTTAACTGTGTTTGTTGAGTCCTTTCAGCGACAATATAAAAAATTCAAGACATTTTCGTTGAAATTCCTTAAGAGGTTTTTCAATATTCATTTATAAAAGCCGCTGCGGAAAGATAAGGTTAACTTTTCTTGGAAACATTCTCGACAAATCGTCGCTTCGCAGGGAGAATCAGTTTTGTGAAAATTTACGGGACTTATCCGATTGTTATACTTGGGTTAATTTAAACGTTTATCATCAGGTGCACTTCGACTATAATAAATATTAGTTATCGTTGTCATGGTGCGTTACTAATTTAATTTTGGTTTTACAAGACGGCTGTGTTCATTTCTCTTGACGACTTTATCAAATATCACATGTGCGGCGACAGCCATCGCGATTGAAGTTACACAATAAGCCCTCAGAATGTCACCGCAGCTTTTGTCGCGGGAGCTTTATGCGGTATCACACATACAATGAAATGAAGTACACATAATAGGCCTATACCCAGCTGTCAGGGTGAAAAACTGCTTCTTAGGCTTGATGGAACATATATTACGGGATAGCTATCGGCTTTGAGATTCAAAGCGACTTACTGAAGCTTTTTAACAATTTTAATGCGGATTTACGTTACGTAACATACATATTATGCAGCCAACGTAAACGTGATTTTACGCGTTTATAGCATCGATATTGCGTGTCAGCTTGTTGTTTATTGCTTCGTGGATTCAGATTTCAGATGCCAGATGCTTCGCTTTATAATGCAGATATCAGTTATAATGATATGCAGTAGGTATCTATAGATATGACTGTACTGAATTCACAATATGCATGCCTGATTCTACAGAAGTGCGTTGATTAAATTCAGCCAATACCCGTGGTTATTGGATTTCGTATCAAACAGCTTATTATTTAACCGAATATTGAGATACGATTTTAATTTTAGATCGCCACCTATCTAGTATGATGCATTCGTACTTAGTCTTCCGGTTTAGGTAAGTAATTGGTTAAAGATAAACCAGTCTTAATCTTTACTACTAGACCTAAAGGCGTTATTAACTTAAGAGAACTTTTATAGCTGACGTTGTATCGCTTTTTTGGCATGTCTTGAATGAACAGTCATCTTCTTAAAGCTTCTGGGTAAGTCTTGATTTCAATCGCGCGGTATGAAAAAGACATGGTACGATGAAGCTATAGTTCATAATTTTGTAGAGTGATTAAAAAAACGTTGTTAAACATGTTCGGAAGTTAACTAACATTAACAGCCTAGTTGCGATCGGTTCCGGCGGGCACTGATGTGTCGTTGCCGTCCGATTAGGCGGTACATTACCGTGTCCGGGGCCGCTGACCCGGACAACGGCGGGCTCAATATCCCGACTAGGGTTAACCGGATTTAGAGCCTTAGCGGGCACGGATATTTAGCCTAATATTGTTAAGGTTGATAAAAATGACAAATTAAACTAGAGCCAGTAAGTATAGTCTGTCCGTCTAGTGGCCCTAACATGAGCTGCTCAGGTTTAATTTGTCTCTCCCTGTGTCTCTGGCAAACTAGTGTCATAAGAAAGGGACTCACATAGAGATAAACTCAAACTTTGGCCAGTCATGTTAGGGCTACAGGCGATTAAGTAAAGGTAAACAAGCTAACTTAGTTGTTAATTTTGTATTTTATTTTCCAAAGGCTGTTAGATTGAAAGTTCGATAACTCGGACTGATGTGATAAAAGCACTACCAACAACACAACAACACAACATTGTCTTTTTCTAGATTCGCTAATTACTTAAAGAAAACAATGTAGCACAATGACAGACGTTATTGCTCGAGCCAACGACTCACGGCTCCTTGATGAGCTACCAAATGAGGGTACACATTGTAAACATTTTCATTGTAAAATTATCTCACATTTAGTATCAAACGTCATAAAATCCAGCAGAAAAGCATTAATTCAATCACAATAGTAGAGCGTAAAGTACATGATTAGAAGCATATTAAGGCAGCGCTTAAGGCCAAAGAAACCAATACTTTTCCAAAAGAGCTTCATATTCAACAGAGTGAAATTTTTTAAAAATGTTTACGACCATTGCTGGCTAAAATTTCAAGAATATGTTTTTTTACCCCCCATTGCTACGCAATTAGAGGGGTTTTATATGATTAATCATCTTCGGATTCAATGAACAAATTTTAACGTGGGTTTTTTGTGCCGTACCTGAATTAAGCGAGCTAGTCAGCTCACTTCTCACTTCTTACCCTTCGAGATATTTAACTTTTTAAATATGTCGGAGGTAAAATATTAAACAAATGAAGGTAAACTTCATTTTGTGTTGTTATGTCGAAATCACGTTAAGTTAATAACTTCCCTTTCCTTGCCGGCAGGTGGCAGTAATCCAAAATGGCGTGCACATTAGGAGGGAGTGTGTGAGTGCGAGCGGGGCCGCGTAGCGATGGGCGATCGCACGTAGCCCCCGGTATGGAGGAGGACGAGCGGCGGCTCTCGTTCCCGCCGCCGGCGCCGCTGAACTCGCCCGGCGAGGAGATCGACGGCTCGCGGCTGCTAGGCGAGATAGTCCGGACCCTCGAGGCGACCAATCCGGAGGCCGCGGCGCCATTGGTGGCCTCGCAGTCCCGCGATGCGCTGGACATGGAGGGCGAGAAACCGCGGCGGGAGGAGCTGCGCATACCGCTCGAGGGGGTCACCTTCTCGGGCGACGCGGCAGCGAAAGGTAACCTTGAGTTTCTATGTTATCCTAGTAGGTGTAAGCACAGATACTGTGAACCCGAGGGAAGGTCGACGGCTCGCCGCTCCACGCTGCTAGGCGAGGTAGCCTAGACCTGAGAAGCAACCAATCTGGAGGCAGTCCAGTCCTCTAGTCAAGGACCTTAAGCGATATGGTAGTGAAAAGTAACCTTTCGTGTCTTTGTTATTCTTTAGATATAACCAAGGACCCGGTGAAAACATTGATGGCTCGCGGCTGCTAACACCTTTCGAACGTCTGGTCTACGTACTGTCGTGATTAGATGATTTTGACTTTCAAAGGTTTAAATTGTTTCTTATTTATTGAACAAAAAAGTACTATGCTATTTATAAGTATTCCATTAATTACGTATGATTCTATGCAGCGATCATATCAACATAGGTTATATTTTTGTTAGTTAAACAAAACTTCATCCTATTTCCTAATAAAGTCTAAGCACGCTCACTCAGCAATCACAATATAAAGCCCTCTGAAAGGCAATTCCATATGTAACCGATTGATCGCGAACAAAAAACGCTCTGTAATGCTGACACTCGGATCAAAGGCGCGGGCGATCCGATGTTGATCCTGCCTTGATTGATTGCTGCTATCGCGCGGCGACATGACTGTAACACAAGTCAATGATGAATAGTGACAAAACATTGTCCCTGTATATGACGGCATTGTTCTGGAAACTTTGGAGCGGTATTGAATTAGATTAAGCGTTTACATTGGAGGTTACACCCAGTTATGTATTGTTTGACGTGGTGCTCGACTGGCAAATGCTTGTATCATGATATTCAAGAGAACATTGCGTCTATTTGGGATACAATTCAATTTGAGTTTGTCTCTAAGTTTTAGTTCAGGAAAATACAACGGTGTTACTAGTTTTGATCTTCGCAAAAAACATTCGAATATTTAAAAAATTAAACAATATTTAATAAATATTAAATGCTAATGGTCTTTCTCTATCGCTATATATTGATACTGAGTAGTTAAACATGACACTGAATAAATCTTCAATCATTTTTATCCCAAATAGAAAGGGTATTGAGCTGAGTTAAAGAAAATTAGCCTGCTAATATCGACACTCATAAGGTCGTAATTTTAAACCGAACTCAAGTTTCAGTTCCATACTAAGTTAGTATAAAACTCGAACTTGAGTTTTGTTTAAAGCTACGACCGATAGCAACCTACTTAGCGTAGCTTAGTAAATATGAAACTGGAACTTCAGCTTACAACCTATATCCTTCGTAGACGCATCGCCGCAACAATAGGTTTCTTATTCCACCGCTATACTTATTGAAGGAATGACAGATAGCAGCGAACTGTCTCTAGAAATGTATCAAAGACATTTGCCGTCTCGGGCCTGTCAATAGCACCCGACCGAGGCGACGGTTTGGCGCGTATAAAATAGCGAATAAAACGGCCGACTGTCGCCGCCGACCGCCGAAAAGCATCCATTTCACGATACACATCGCTCGGCTATATTTCATGTCAATGCCTATTTTGTCCACTGCCCATTCTCTGCAGAGTCGCATTAATGTCGTAAGCAGCAAAGTGTTAGTTGCTTACTAATATTATTTATGTAGAGGCAACATTCTTCAAGGAGGAATAGCGTATTTGTAAAGTGAAATGAAAATGCATCGGTCGGCAGGGAAGAACGAAAAGCTTTAAGAAGTTAGAAAATAAGGATAACTGCTGAAGTGCATTCCGCTTTTAATATCTTTAAAACAATCACGTTTTGGTGTTTTAATCGTACTTAGGTAATCTATACATAAGTATAAAAGAAAGCCGTTATCAACTAACTGACAAGAAATATTTTTTTGAAAATTCACAATGAAGGGGTTTAAAAGGGAGGAAATGTAGTATGTAATCCAAAATCTACTCTGACAATATCTTGGGCTTTAGCTAGTTGTATCTTAATAAGCTGAATAATAAATATCCCAATCTTGAAGTTGCAGTGAGTTATGCGTATGTATTGCCGCATCCACACCTTGCCGAGTTGTATCGAAGATGTGCATAATGAACGCCTCTATGGAAGCCAGTAATCGTGACAACTGATAGGGAAAAAATTCGTTGTATATTTTTCGAATAGTTTCCAATTTTTTCAATATTTTTCTGATGTTTTCCTAATCTAAAAATTTACTTGCTTATAAATAAAGATACCGAAATAATTTCTACATTTATTCTTTAATGATTAAAAATTCTTAAGTATAGGTACATTGGAAATGATAAAATCAGATGAAAATGGTATCTTGTCTTTATGAAATAGTTTTATTTCAATGAAACGTTTTTTTGTTTATTTTTGTCTAATTTTACACTAAACAATGTTTTTACATTATTTTCCATTTATTTATTTTCCCGAAAAATAAACTTAAAACTTTCCATGACTTGATTCGGAAAAATACCCATTACTAATCGTGACGCGACCGTTGTTTACAATTAGGCTCGAAGATACAATTGTTCACTCAGCTTTATAAAAGTGTGATTTCTTATACAATACCGTTGCGTTCAACGATACGCCAGCGATGAAGACTGTATCGGTACACAGAGATGCAAGTACAAGCAAGCGAGGCAAAGCTCTCATAAAAAAGTGTCTAGGCGTGTTTTCTCCATGGACTCTTCCTTTGCTATTTAACCTGTTCCTCGAGAGTCATCCAACTTTAACATGGCGCTAAATTTAAGGGCTATATTTACTACACGCTAGTTGCGTTACAATGTGGCCTACCGAGGTATGATGTGATCGATCGATTGATCGAGCCCCGCAATGTAATTCAACTCGCATACGAGAACTTGTTCCGTGTAAATGGTCCCACACTTTTTGTATAACAACGTGCAGTTGGCATTCATGGACGAGAAATCAAATTTCGGACGGCGATAAAATGTTTAAACGTGCGTAGATTATTTTTATTGGACATAAAATGAGCGAATTCCGGCTGTCAGTTTACATAACGATATTTAAAAATATACGCTTGTTATTTAATATACTTGCATCGTGGAATCTTGAATTAGGTCTACAAACTTAGTTAAATGCAGATTTTTTTTATCCCGGTTAGTGAAACGCAATGATTGGGTAATTATGACAAACTGAAATCAATAACAAGGCGACGAGTTGTGTCAATAATCGGTAAAGTTACAGATACTTTTATAACGAGGGTTTTTTGAAAATGTGTCTACTTTAATATTTTACCTTAGTCGAATCAATATAATCATGCTTAATATCCTGAAAACATCGAAGTAAGGCCTTCCAAAGTCACGTCCTCGGATAGGAACGAGTCCTTTTGTTTCATTGCCATTATTTTACTACTCTCTTAGAGTGCGTAGCGTGAGCCTGCGCACCATAATTATATCTAATCCAAACCTGAAAGCTTACTATCTGAGAAAATTCAGATCGCAGCCACATAAATCGGATTGAACGCAACGCGTACTAACCGATCTTAGAGATGGTTTATGTATATTTTATAAAATTATCACTCATATTGCGAGCGTGCATTATTCAGCTCACCCACCATTCAAATTTTGTCTTACTGTTTGGGCCTGTTTCCGAGAATATTTGTCAGTTTGTCCAGATATTCCCTCCTGTTATTCTCTACGCGCAACAGAGACCAGCTCGACGCCGGGGTAGCGCCCTGTCTTACTCTGATGCGCTGGCACGAATGAGCGAGACATAGCAATGCCTCGTTGTCAAGTTAATGGCTCATGCTTATAGAGAATAAAAGGGCTGCTACAGAGTGTTCTGTTTTCCAGCGGGTCGCGACGAGCCGCGCGCGGCCGTGACGCCGATCGCGCGCGAGCCGGCGCGGCGCGCGTGCTCGCGCGGCCCACAGATCGTGCGTGAGTTCGGGTTCATACCGCACCTTGTAGACTCTGTTGCACTATTCTATTTACACAGCCCAGTGCGTTGGTTGCCAAGCAGTCGGGTCGGTCGTTACTGTCACTCGCTCACTTACAAACAAATTATTCTAACGCTTTTCAAGTACATACAGTGGGGCCACCGTGAGTTCGGGATCATGGTGCCTTTTGCAGATAATGTCGTAGTACACGCAATTCTAGATTCGCAGCTCTGTACTCTCAGCAGTTAAATAGTCTAGTCAGTACTATCACTTGTAAATTTATTGACAAATTATTCTCACAGTCAAGGTTTCACTTACAGTCTTTGATTGTCTTCAACACATTGCGACTCATTTCAGTCAACCTGCGCGTGTTATCTAGTAACTCATTTCAATACAAATAACTCTCTAAATCTATCGCTTACTTTAATGCGTTTAGCAGCACTGTCGGACAGGGCGCGTTCTATTTTTTTATCACTTTGGGAACGCGCGCTGTTCAATAGCGCTACTAATATGTTGCTGCTAATTACAGCTGCTATCGCAGTTACAACAAGTGTTTTGGTCTTTATGTTATATTTGTAACACTAGAAACTGTCTAATACAATTTCCTTTTGTCTTTTGTCCTATAAACTCATTTGTTTCTATACGCACGCATTTTAATTTCTGTCAGTAACCTCAGTGCCTAATAATTAATGTTACATAGGTACAGTTCATTCTAGAATATATTATTATGTTTTCAACATATTATCTACAGCGGGTTCTGTTTTCCAGCGGGCCGCGACGAGCCGCGCGCCGCCGTGACGCCGTTCACGCGCGAGTCGGCGCGGCGCGCGGGCTCGCGCGGCGCCCAGCTCGTGCGCGAGTTTGGCTTCATGCCGCGCCGCCGGCTCAGCGTCGAGGACGGCGCGCGGCTCCCGCGCAAGTACGAGCCCTTCCCGCCCAAGCTCTACGGACGCCCGCTCGAAGAGATCGACAACTTCATTTATGATGAGGTAAGTCTACATATAAACGTGGATATAATGGCAGTTTAAGTATGTATTTAGTATTTTCTGCCAGTCAGTTAATAAGTCATTTTGTTTTAAAACACAAACTTGTTTACTTTTAATTATTCCGCCTAACAGGATCAACAGTATTAGTGTCTGAGTTTCAACACACTAAACGTTGTATGACATTTTTTGATTGGGCTTGGATCCCCATTTATCTTCAGTGGCTTAGACTGTGTGAGTAGTGCATTTTTTGAACTATAAAAAAAATAAGGTTGGATAGGGTTGGATTTATCTGAGACAGTGGTATCAAAGTCTACGAATTGATTTTGGTCGTAATTATCACGCATTTCGGTTGACTTTACCACATGACAATATTTGCTGTTGTACCGAACAAGATAATAGATTAAATTAGCAAAAAAACTAAGTTAAGCTACAATTTAACTTTTATATGCAAAAGCATTTTATGAGCTCGTATGCCGATATGGAAATACATTAGGTATAATAACTCTACGGAAAGCTTGATAGCAGGAGATGGGAGTAGCGTACAAGAACAATGTATCGGAGCTTTTATTCGAGACGTTCTAAAGCGATAATCTCCCGATAATGCGTTCGATGATATATCTCATTAACGTATTCCGGATTATATGCAAGAGGAGAACACAACATCGACAGCAAATATCGCTTTAACACGTATCAAAAACAGACCCAGTTTCTCGCCAACATTAAACGTTGAATTGATTGAGTGCCTCACGTCAAACGGACAACCGCTTAATTGTCGCTCCTATACCTTGTTTTTTTTATTTTAATATATCAATTCTAATAGATTGCCTATTTCTAATAGATTGTACTGAATAACATGATTTATTTGTAAGTATAAAATCTTTGTTAGCAGCTCTTGTTTATTTTAAAATAGCACTTTAAAAAAAGGACTTAGCAAGATGTCTATAACATTTCTCATCTTAAGAAAATGAGATGTACAGTACAATGAGGTATCGAATTAACCGCTATATGCTTTTAAACCTTAAATACTATTCATCGTCCAGGACATAAAATAAAATAAATATTTTGGGACAGTTCACACCAATTACCTAGTCCCAAATTAAGCGACTAAAGCTGCCTGTGTTGTGGGTACTAGATAACAGATATACATACTTATATAGATAAATTATGTACTTAAATACATATAAAAGCCAAAACTCGGGTACCTACAAACATTCATATTCATCATACAATCATTTATTTACCCCTCCCGGGAATCGAACACGGAACCTCAAGCTTTATAGTCAGGATCACTAACCACTAGGCTATCCGGTCGTCACGTTAGATGGAAACAATAAGTGACTAAGCTAAGTTAGAGTTCCTAACAACTAAGACGGGTCCTATAGTCAAGTTCTACTTATCATCATCATAATATTATCGCACTGTGTAACTAGAGCCTTAGAACAAACAAGTTCCATCTCATTCCGTCTAGCGCAGGAACTCGTCCCACTCGACTGGATCGTGAATATTGGGCTGTTGTTCGGAAGCCCTAATTCGATAAGAGCAGTCTGTCACAAACAATCTCATATCACATCCAGCCATTCCTATTTCGAAAACGCAAGTCATAAACCGCACAGTTGTAAAACTATCTCCGTAGTTTTATGTCACTGCCAATCCGGTTGGCGCATAATAACTCTGAAAAAGTTGTCGGTCCATAATCATAAAATTCTTTGTTCGCCTCCTTTTATGGTAATCCTTGAAATATTACTCGGGCCGGGTATGATTTTATTTGAGTTTTACATATTTTACGTAACTCTATGCATTTCCACCGGAATGAGGGTTGAAGAGGGAAGCGGCGATTTGCATTATGCAGGCTGTAAATCATTTTTTGATGGACATGAGACGCATTTTAGAAAAAAAAAGTTGAAGCAAAGTGCGTGTCCGATTAAATATTGATGGGTGTAAATTTAGAACTATGTTGGTACGTATTACGTCACTATGGATGTTACGCATATAAAAGTAATAATATTCGGGTATTCAAATTCAGCTTTATTGTAACTAAGTCAAGTAAAATTGTCATGTAAAATTGTCTACTAATTTTAATAAGTTGGATTCGTTTTCAGAAGCAAATTCAATACAATATCAGTGCTGCGAATGATGCGAACCACTTCAGCGAGATTTTAAAAATATTTCCTTGTTTATACCTACTCTCTTTTTAAAATTATCTTAATAATCTATGTCCCAAGATCAACCCAGTACCACATGAATGTCAGGTCAAACTCTGCGATCAATTTCAGTCAGCGTCATACATAAAAGTTCTTACATTTAAAATGCTACATAATGAATGACAACACAAAGAAAAATAGGGTAATGGTAGGGTATGGGTTTTTCTTTGTGTTGTCATTCATTATATAGCATTTTAAATTTAATTTGAATGTATAAAAAAATACAACAAAAAAAAAACGAAAATTAAAAATTTCGATTACAAACAATAAAAGCTCTTTCTGAATTTCATTATCGCCATATTGGATCAGCCTCATAGCCCCATGCCATCTGACATTCCCATGAACTTTCCACCTGCTCGGGAACATTAACGTTATATTTTAAACTTTCGCGACTTTCACACATATTTATAACATTATTTCAACCGGGAAGACGGATATAAACTCTCTTCATCATGGAATCCTGTAATCAGCAAGTGTAAGCGTCGAGATATATCTTCGGATAAATCGTCGGACATTGTGAGCATTGTGTGTCGGTGTAGTGATATGCCGGTGGAAAATAAACAAGACAAAGTGCGGGTAGTTCGTAAAACTCGCGCGGCTAAACAGAAGTAATACCCTCCACTTCAGTCTACTCGTGACCACGGCCATTGAAACATGGCCGAAACGTCAAGGTAAATCAACAATATATTTTTATCGCGTTAAAGTCCCGATAATGTTATAAATTTCTGCTGATTTAGTCAGCTACAAATAGAGCAAAACGCCTATATCGCGCTTGCGATTATCTTGATATTGCAGGTGTCAATGGACGGCGGACCATCACGTGACCCGGCTGCTCGTTTTCCCTCTCTACTATAAAAAAAACAGTTTAGGAGAGTAGATGAAAGAAAACAAAAACCGTTTTTGGCTGGTGCTGCTGCCGAGACGATATTAAATTAATAAATCTATAACTTGAATAATAAAAAAACCATTTATAATATAAACTCTTTTAATAAAATGTTGGATTTGTTACATCTGCATCTGTGTTGCGGTAGCATTTTAGTCAATTAATTTCCTACTTGAACTCCAGTTTTTTTGCTGGCCACCGCCACTTTAGCAAAGCATTCTACTCACAGACAAACTGATGAGTACTGGCTGAAACTGCCTCAAATAATAAAAAACTAACACGTCAAATTGGGAATCACTTCCGTTTTTTAAGTCAGAAAAAACAGAAATAAAATCAAGAGCCCACAAATTATGTACATTTTTCTAATTTCTAGACCAGTTTTTCCGAAAAGACAAATGACGGTTAAAACAAGGTTTAAACGCCATTTTCGTACGTACCTACCTCATGTTGATAAGATATTCGATTGGCCACCCCGAAATCCGATTAGGTAGAAGCACAAAGTTACCGTAAAGTGGGTATTGATCACTTAACTTTAGATTTTATCTTAAGACACTTTATCTGTTCTACTGCCTTTTTTATACGTTTAACCAGTTTATGGATAGATAGCGAAAGATCGGATAAATCCACAAAGAAACGGCTCACTCCTTTAATGGTATCTGCAGCAATAGCTAACTCTACTGTATTTATAAAGATAAACCACGCTTTAAGCGCTAATAGAGATTTAATTTTTTGTTGCAAGTCACAATAAGACACATAGTATACAGCTCCTAGCTGTATACTCGGACCATGTCATATTAAACTAACAAAGATATTATACGGAATGACAGGCCGCCACTCATTCCCGTTTACTATGACCATGTTCTATACTATGACATGGTCCGACTATGCTCAACATCATCATCATTTTCCTAAGCTGACTGTACCTGAACAAAGATATACAAAGAGAAGGGCTAGATTGAGCTTAAAAGAGTAGAGTGGCACTTGAAAAACTGTTAAATAACGGAGATGTAATCCAAAATCTACGTAGACGAAGTGGCGGGCAAAAGCGAGTTATTGATAATCGCATTTTGCTTGATCCCTTGGTAGCAGCGTCGTGATATGCAATCTGTGAAGCGGTTGTACACATGAGTGACGTTCGGGTGAGTGTCAGGTCAACCCTGTTATTCTTGGTGCGCATCAGCGTCGAGCTCGACGACGAGGCATCGCTAGCGCTTTTTGCTAGCTCGCAAGACGTCGCTGCTCCGACGTTATTCTCGTCGCTGATGCGACCAGAGAATTGTCCCCTTTCAGTTAACACCGATACATCGGCACCGACGTTTATTTGTATTGGTCAAACACACCTGAGCAATTATTACGTTTGAGAGCCGCCATGTTTCTTCAAGTACTTTGTTGCAGTAGTACGTCTATATGCACCATAGCTATGATGCAGAGTGACTTGGCTTTACTTCACTCGCTTTGTTGGATGTTTGCAGACAGAAATCGTTGCTACAGCAATATGGTTCTATTCAGTTAGACTCTTTGGGTATGGAACCCTAGAAAGGGCTCGACCACATACGACAATTCATGGCAAATAATAGATTAAAAATATTTGGATCATATCGAACATTATTTAGGAGGAGATAGCAATTATTAATTTAACGTACCTTGTGAATGGCAAGAATACGCCGTCAGTTCTTTTGACAAAAAATCAAACAACACACTTTTATTTTTATAACGTTGCACGTTGTGAAATGAAGTGGCTTCGTTCCAGTAAAATAAGCAACATGTTTAAATTCACATTGTGTTGTGTATGCAGGCGGCTACAGGTGACCGGACCTATCGGGGGGTCGATTATCTGATCGCCCGCCGCGCGGACTTGTTGCGCCACTGACGCCACTCCGACATCTCTTTTAACGATGGCTTTTTAGTCGCCCCCTTAACTACTAAATGGTGAAGATGTTGTATGTCATATAGGTAGTGAACGTTTTGTTCTTAAACTTAATTGAAAAGTTTATGTTACCAAGGGTGCTAAACAAATGGTCTTAAATATTAAAATTTCAAAATGATGTTTTGGCCGTTAATTGAAAATTAGCGGAAACAAAACATTAAAAATACCACTTTTAAATAGATTTATTTAAATGATTACCTGAGGTATTTTCTAACTATTGTTATAAGAAAGGGACGTACAAGATAAGTGAAACAAATGAGATAAATACAAACACGCAAAATTATAGATTAACAGACAAAGGATTTCTGACGGATTTAAAAAACCTTCATTGTCATTGGACAGTCATAAGTACACGTTTTTAACGTTATTCTAACTAAAACAACGTGTAGAAAACATGTATACAATTTATAACCTTCCTTAAACATTACATACCTACTTAAACTAAGAAATAATACACATTCAAATTGCACTCAAACGAGTTAAAGAAATGGCTGCCAGTGAAAATACTGGCCACTTTAATATATTCAAAAACAAAACGCGCGCCCATTCCCCGGCCACCGGAAGTAAGAATGACGGATTGGCGCCATTAAATAATCTGAAATGCGAACGGCCGTTCAACAC
The DNA here is from genome assembly GCA_963691745.1 of Ditula angustiorana. Lineage (NCBI taxonomy): Eukaryota > Metazoa > Arthropoda > Insecta > Lepidoptera > Tortricidae > Ditula > Ditula angustiorana. Next base: position 10,083,824 of record OY829487.1, read on the forward strand.
TCTTTGTCTCAACAGCTATTTCCGGTCTGCGAATTTACTTTTACACTAAATGATTTTCGTCTTTCTCTGCTTTAAGCAAACGCATATAACACCAATGAGTAAAATCTGTTTATTTTTTAGCGTATTTTTTACATGTAAACAAAATTATAACCTAAAATTTCACTTTATGTCACCTTAACATCGTTTATCGCCTAAATAAAACAAATAAATTGAAGAAATGATTTATTATTTGTAGCTTTAGATTTTTTTAAACCATAGACAATATTTTGATGACAAGAACTGAAATTTTAGGTTAGATTGTTGTTTACTATTAAGACAAGTGAGGAATTAAAACATTTAGGAAAACCAATGCATAAAAAACTCTTGATCATCCAGCGGGAATCTAAGATTTGAGACCTGCCAGATGATTACTGCCCCTACCCCTATACCTAGCTAAAAACCTTGCGGTTTACTTTTAACAGGCAGAATTAGCTGTCCTATCAAACCCTCTCAAATTGTCCGTCCACTTGACATCCTTCGTCAGAATTTGATACAGCTACGCACTTATTGAACCTTTAAGATCTGTCAACGAAAATCTAGGGTTCCGCAGAACTCACTTAAAGAAACGCTGCCTTAATGCACCAATTGTGATTAAATATCGCTGAGCAACAATTACTCAGTTATTACCAGTTACCAGTTAATATCAGCGAGCAGCTTTTGTCTGTCAATTATCCCTTACGCTCTTAGTTAATTGGACTTGTAACTTAAGAAACAAAGTCACTCTGAAACTAGACAATTACAATAAATTTCAGCCAATTCTATTTATATTGCTTAAAACTTAGTTAACTCTGAATGCTGTGACGCACAACGTCGACAAAAAAGGGTTTGGATCGCAAATCGGATCGATATTTTTCGCATTACATATTACCTACGTAACACAGGATTTTTCTATGGTAAAAAAAATATATATATCCGCTCGCAGTGCCTTAATTTTACACCAAAAAGTGGATTAGAATTCTCGTCATTGACTTTTTTTAAACTGTGGACACAAAGTTAAAGAAAAGTTAGTTTTAATTTTTAGTTTTACTCTTCGTTTAATGCATTCAATGTCGGCATTGTTTTTCGAACTATCGCCAGGCGCTGCAAATACACATGTGCGTTCACTTAACTGGAAAATTGTGATAGCCGCATTAAGTGAAACTCCCGAAAACGCGTAATTAAGCATCCTCGATAAAAGGGGTTAGGACGTCTTCAAATTATCCGATACAATCGTATCGGAAGTCGACGATATCGGGGCATGTAAAATGTATGAAATATATCGGACCCGATATCGGAACGGACAGTGTTAAAGGCAGGTGCATATCTCATACATTTTACTTGTCCCGATATCGCATCAGACAAAGTGAAAATACTCTTAGAAGTATAAATTAAGTAAATCTTCCCGTCAACTACATTCCCTCTAGGAAAATTATAGATGGAAACTCTTGAACTGATCGTATTAATATTCGTTAGCAGTTTGCGAACTGAATATCATTCACGGTTTATGGATAAAAGCTGGGCCATTAATAATTGTAATTAATATTTAACACTGGGCGACCACACCGTTATTTTTGTGGACGTATGTATTCACATGAATTGTATATGTTTATGGGATACAGAATATTTCACATTTTGGCCTAGGACAGGCTGTTGATAAATTAATAGTATTTTATGCAACTGCTATATAATGAGAGGCCTTAAAACACGAGTGTGGTTTTATGAAACGAGCGTCAGCGAGTTTCATAATAGGATCACACGAGTGTTTTAAGGCCTAATTATATACAGTTGCATACATTACTTTATCTACATACATATCATAACTGCAAAAAACCGTAACAGCAAAAAACCAACAAACGAGTGTCAAACAAGTATGGCGGCAATTCGATCTATCCGTCAAGACGAACGTTTTTTTAAATCATAGACAAAAGAATGAAGTCCCTATTGTTATGTCACTCGAGATCAAATGTCGTGCGTTTAAATTAAAAAATCATACTGAGTTGACGTTTCGTATCGATAACTGTTTTAATATCTATGGATACTAGAATAGAGACCAACTTGAATTTTGACAGCTGTTCCAAATTTAAATTCATAACGTCACGAGATATCGGTAATGTGATCACCAATAAACACAGACTACTAAGAGATACTACCCAATAAAGAACAGATTACCTACTACCACAGACAAGAAAATTGTTATAATAACATTGGTTGTAATAATGCTGGTCATTTTCTATGGTTTTTGAACGCGTTATTAAGCATTTATGATATGTGTGTAGATAAAGTATTTAAATTAGACATTTATTAAAACTTAAAGGTTTACTGCGTATTGATTAGGTTATACAATAATATCTTTTAAATTGTTTTAACTTTTGCGATTTTCACATGTATACAATTAAACGTTTAAAACAATTTAAAAAAATATATCAGGACTTTAACATGATAAAGTAACTAGGTGTTTTTATTATGAAGAAGACTTATTTGTTTTATTTATTAAATCTAAATTACTAAACATTTAGTAATGCTATGTAATTTATTTACAAATGAACAAATATTTACAGTTATAATCAACAGGGATAAAGCAACATTAAAAACAAACCGAAAGTAAAATACAATTTTATACATAACATTAAAAATATCTAAAAAGGAAGCTCGTCGTCTGCGTTGTCGCTTGCGCAGTGCGGAAAAGCCCCTTGAACGCTGGCTGCATTGTAATGCTGCATGGTTAATTTATTATGACCTTTTGTCGATGCAACGGCAGTGATTGGTCACGAGAAGACTAAAGTGAGGGGTTAAACGGTCGAAATGTAGAGGTAAAGTGGCAAACATTTTATTACTAAAGTCACGATTGACACATAGAATTAACTAGAAGGCGCGTTCAACTAAAACGTCATACCCGGCGCTGTGTCCAAAAACAAAGCGCACGTCCCGCGCAAGCCCCGCCCCCCGCCCGCGTAATGTTGCCAGCTCGTGAGCAGTTCCACACTTTTTGTGGAAACATTGCACCCACCCAGGACACTTGTTAAAAATATTTAACAAATATAATTATTAAGGCATAGGGTACTAACTAACGTTGTATACAACCAGTATTCAATCATTTTACCCAGTTGCTTTAAAGCGTTTAGTTAAGTTTAGTTAGTCATACAAATAATATTTTTTTATCACTTAATTTTATTCCTATTAATTATGTATGACATCCTATTAAAGTGTAATTATTATTTTGGAGCACATTGTGATGTTTCTCGCCAGACGAGCCGTATTCAATTTCTCTTTTGTAGTCGTACTGCTTGAGTATGTCATGCTCGCTTAAAGGGCATTGCTTACGGTGGCGTCGTTGATCGGGTCGCCACCTTCCCTGCAATATGGTTGAGGGAGACGATGGCTGAGATACGCGTCATACTCGTGATCGGGTGCTGTTTGTGGGGTCCGGACTATTCATGCTGCAAAGACTAATGTAATTCTCAAAAAGCCTAAAATGTAGGTACTTAAATGCGGTTTGATGTGGGAGACTTCATCGTGTTGTCTATTTATTTATATTTATATATATAACTAAATATAGACATATATTGAGTTGTTATTGTTATATTACTGATTTTGTTGGATTTTCACCATTTTTTTTTTTTTGACATGAATATTTTTATTCTTATATTCTTTTGACATTCGGAGACTATACATCTCCAAGTAATATTGTACAATTTGACCGTGGAGGCGTTTTACACCTCTGCTAAGCATAGATTAAGGTAATTAATTTGTTTTGACCCTTAGAGACTATACATCTCTAAGTTATTTAGACTAAGTATTTGATCAGGGACCACATACATCCCGATTCTAATTTCTTTGACCTGGGGACCCTATACATCTCTTGGTCAATCTGTACTAGTGCCAGTTCGTTCAATATGCTTAAAGCTTGCTGTGCTATTTATTATCTTTTTTTTTTTCCACACTTTATGTGAACTATTGTTATGATTGTGTATATTGCTCTGTAATCTTGTTTTCAAAAGAGAAGAAAAAAAAAGATAAACTGCTGAGTTTCTTGCGGCGTTTCTTCTCAGCAGATTCTTCCATTTTCCGAAGCGCTAGTAGATTCAGACATGTAAAAGAGCCTATATGGCCTACTTGCAAAATAAATTTTTCATTTTTCATTTTCATTTTTCAATAAAACATCATTCAAAGTCTAAGCCTAAATCTTTTTAATTATTCTTTCCAAAAATACAAATATTTTATTTTTTATCTGCCACTTTAAAAGCTCCGTGAGAAGAAGTGGCAAGAACTCTACGGCATTTTTAAAGAAAAATCGGTATTATTAATAACAAAATAAACAAACTGGAGCAAATTACTTTGCTACTCAAGACTTTAAAATAACTTGTGGAACTTTGAGATAGGCATATCAGCAATGATGCTGCTCGCCTATAATATAATAATAATAATACTCCGCGAAACCAGTGCCGGACTCGTGCAAAATAGCAGCGTCTGTGCGACATATATATATATATATATATATGTTCATGCGAAAACCCACCCTCCTCCGCTTCCACACGAAACAACATAATATATCACACAGACTCAACTACACACCACCACCACTAAACACTAAAACTACACGATCGACGCGCGTTTCGCCTCTATACGAGGCATCATCAAGATCGAACAGTACGACCGTTCGGTACTTGAACGAATGGCGTACTGACAAACTAAAACATTTTTCTTTAATCCCGCCTACCGCCAACATTTTTGCAAAAAAACAAAAGCACCCAAGCAAAATTTTTTTTTTGGTCTTGATGATGCCTCGTATAGAAGCGAAACGCGCGTCGATCGTGTAGTTTTAGTGTTTAGTGGTGGTGGTGTGTAGTTGAGTCTGTGTGATATATGTTGTTTCGCGTGGAAGCGGAGGAGGGTGGGTTTTTGCATGAACATATAAGTGTCGCACAGACGCAGCTATTTTGCACGAGCCCGGCACTGGTTTCGCGGAGTAGCAAGGTAATTTGTTCCAGTTTGTTAAACCTAAGTTACTTACATATTCTATCCAAGTTTCATAAAAATCGGTTCTGTAGTTTAGATAAAATAAAATAAAAATATTTTTTTTTCTCGTATACCTGTGGCATTTAAGGGTTAATATTTGGTGAATCAGCATCTTATATCTGGGCCAATAAATCTGGGCAATCAATTGACGTCTGGGGCCGATTCCCCATACACGGTTGATCCCATTTTTGACTACACTGGCAACACTTACAAAATGGACGCCCTCTTTTCCAAGTCAATCACAATAAGTAAAATAAATTAAATAATTAAATAAATTCACTTTTAAAAGAGCTACTAGCAGATGAAATGTGGTCCTATCCTGTTTTTTTGTATGTCCAGCAGCATTTTTGCTTGAAGGAACGACACAAGACGGCATTTTACAATTAAAATTGGCATTAGTACAATACGTCATGACGCGCTACTTGCAAAAAAGCGACTAAGCGCAATAAAGCGCAACCACTCCATTTAAGAGTGGTTTTAGTTGCCTCAGTTTTAGGCGCGCTGGCGGTTTCTGGTTAATTCTATGGATTGACATTATTAATATTATTTTGTTGTTTTGTCTTGGCCACTATTTTCCATTTTTTATAAAGCGTGTCGTTTACCTATCTATACAAACGGTTCATACTAAAATGCTTACTTATTTTGCTTACTTAATGTACTTAGTTAAATAATTTTACAACTAAATTAGAAGTCATTAATACACATTTGTGGTAAATTTTATGACATTCATAAGTGCTTCATGTAAGACTAATCTGAACAAAGATATTTTGACTTTAACTTTGACTTTAAAAAGACAAAAAATACTGAGGTATTTTCTGAGTAACCACGTCCCAACTTCGGCCTTTTCCATAATAATATGTAACTATTAATATATAAACGGAAATCTCTTTCTATTAAAAGGAGTTGGAAAGAGACTACCACTTGTTGACTACCTAAGTTAATGTGGTATTCAATAAAACATATTGTATTGTATTGTTACAAGTTATTATGCAGGCGAAACTGTGGTCAAACGAAAATCCGTCGTCAATAAAAAACTTGTATTGCACAACAGGTTTATGTATTGTCAAGCGTTTAGATGGAAACTTATTTTTTAGTTCAACTAACAGTCTCTGTAAACTTCAATGTCTCTTAAAATTTATTTCAGCTATTAAACTTTTTTAAAACATTTTTAGATTCCTGTAGTTAAAAAAATCGATTGAGTGGCGCTCGACGCGTCAATACAGACAGTGAATAAAGTGCCATGGAATACATTCTCGCTATAATTTAGGACATATTTTATTCAGTGAGCCACTCGGCACCTGCTTACTTAAGCCCGGTACTCACTTAGCGAGTTGCAACCGTAACCGTTCCACGTTGTAGGTACCAAAAAACCTAGTGTGTAGATGTGTGGTTTGCGAGCCTGTAGCGGGCGGGCGTAGCGCGTCGCGCCCGTTGCAAGCAGCCAAACATTACGTTAACGTTTAGACAAAGTATACCTTATCAGTGCCTATTTGATGGCATGACCAAAGTATGAACTAAGAGACAGTTTAAATTGATTATAGCCATGTTAAGGCCACTAAAAATATTGGTTTTGCCTTGAGTAAAGTGCCCTCGCAAAGCGTTCGCGAAAGTCTGTACACAGCTCCGACGCTAAAGATGGGCCGGCTCACTTTACGGTGCCGTGATTGAAGTTGATATAACCTCGTAACTGTCCCTGTACGGTTACATTTGCAGCTTGCTAGTGAGTACCCCCTTTAACCAACGCTGTGCCAAATAACTGAATATTTTTACATGAATTGGTGTCAGCGAAAAACTTTTCAGTTGCAAAAAGAAGAGGTAATTTTGCAGGCAAACTTGTTGATATTTGACACCCGCATCGCCCCTGCATTCTGCTGCAACGGATATATGAAATAGAAACACTGTTAATGTTTTGCGCTTGAAATGAACTTAATTAAGCGAAGCTATATTTTTTTGGTGCCATACGCCCTCCATCAACATCAGTGATCCTTCGGTAGTGATAATAATTTCGGATGTTCTATGTATACAGAAGCTTAATAGTTCAGTGTTTTCGTGTGTTATTTGCTGTTATGCTATGCAAATTCACTTATTAACTTGTAAGACCTAAGGAAACGAGACATAGCAATATTTTCAAAAGTTACACCGTGTAATTGAGAAAAAAAATCCCTTTTAGTTTTCAATAACTTTATTTGACTGCATTTGACTTCCGTTTGATCACAATTATTTTACGAAATTCAAATAAATAACGGCACTAGCAGGCCAAGAAGTCTAGCACAACTGTTTCCCTATAGAAGATTTACAACTGTGTCCCCAGCATGGGTGAAGCAGTCTCAACCCCGGGGACGATTTATTTATGGCCAGTTCCAAACGACTCCTCCTACCGTATGGAATGTCTATGATTTTGTATTTTTTATCGTTTTGTGAAAGAAAAAATGTGAATGTGATTTTGAAGTTAGTTATATTATTGTTTTCTTTAGGTAAGAGTTTTATTTATGCAAGAGTTTTGATATATATATATAGAGTTCTAAGATTTTGAAAGTGTCGAGAGGTATAGAGTCTCGAGCGCTCGAAAGTCAAAAATCACTCCACAGAATTTTGAAAAACATAAAACTCGTATCCAAGGGTTTTCTATTTTAAACCACAAAGATAAATTTGAAAACAAAAAAATACATTTTGGTAAAGCATTTTTTTTAAATGTCATTTCAAAACAATTGCTTTTTTTTACGCTTTACCTGAATTTAGTTTCCTCAATCCTCTTTCCTCTTCTAAACTACGCAACGGATTTTGCAATGGGTTTCACTGTAATTTTACAGAGGGTTGTTATGTATAGTCGACCAAGAAATTGCTTGACCACTTTTCGACCGTATTACAAAGGGATAAGGTTCAAAAGCGGTCAAGCAGTTACTTGGTCGACTATACATTACATCCTATTCGTGCGAAGCCGGGGCAGGTTGCTAGTCTATTAATAAGTACATACATTTCATACACTATTTTATCCTGTGGTACAGTAGGGGAAATATATTCACGTGTCACCTTAGAACCCTATCGCAATGACGCGACGCGTTAAACGCCAGGCTATGTCATACAAATGTCATGCGTATGTCTCTTCGACTAGGTTCTACGGTAGTACGTGTTTCAATTTCCTTGACTGTACATAGGCTGGTGATTCCATTCAAAGGCTGGATGATAATAATTTGCCGGTGACATAATTATAAATGAAAATAGATTCCTTGAGCACACAGGATCACTTCCTTAATTAAAGGCAACGCTTCGGTTAGCGTTCATGGCGGATATTAATGACACGAACTATGTTACACTAATTGGAGAACGTATTTACCAAAGAACATGTCACACGTGGCATAGGGATACGACGTTCTCTGGAAATTAAGTTATATTGCTTAATAGGACTAATTTAGATACACAAAGGAATATGAATTAAAAAGTATTACATTATTTATTGACGCAGTTTTAATACAAACGGATCACTCACGTGTTTGATGTCGAGTTACCGCTCGGCATGTGACGTTGTGTCGTCGTCGTGCCATCACCGGGCATATGTATGAGTAAGGAACTCGAACTGATCCAAATTTCATAAACGCGACAGGCGACAGCTAACAGTGACAATTCGCCGTACATTACTGTGTCCACAAGTAACGCTACAGACTTAAGATCATAGTGGGAAAGCAATGTATAACGAATTGTCACTGTCACCTGTCGCCTGTCGCGTTTATGAAATTGGGCCCGGTCCGAAACATGTCTAGCGATAATTTGACATAAATACTCGATATAAATACGTAAATAATCTATTGTTAACAACATCCTATTTAAAGTACAGGAAATAATTACAACCTTAAAGTTTTCTCTAATTTATTAGAATGCCCATATGCAATGTGTATTTTAATCTATTTGCGAATCATCCCTAATATCCGATTGTGTATTTTTGTTGTAATAGACAATTACAATTGTTTTTTAAACTGTGCAACGAGAATTTAAAAAAATCTGCCGTGCGCACGCGCGCTAGATAGAGGCAATGTTGTAATGCGGCGAACGTGTCTGCGACGAGGGGCACGGATGCACGTGCGCTTTGGAGCCTTATAATACCTACCTCTAGTTCTACTTTCATTATGCGGTCACACTTTTGTTTCAAAGGGAAAAAATAATAAAGTTGAAATTTAATGAACCTTACGGGACTTTGCTTGTGGGTACAGGTGTAAAGTTGGCGGCGGAAAGTTAGCGGCCGATTGTAACCTAACTAAATTAAAAAGTAGCGATTTACTCCTAGCATTTTCAAGTCCAAAAGACTAAGAAAAACTAGAATTAACACAAATTCAATTCAAAATAACAATAAGTGTTGAGTCTTGAGTTCCGCTAATTCCCCAAACTCCCCAAATTTATAATTTCACTACAAAAAAATTGTTACAATAGCCTTGAACTCTCAGAAATATAATAAAAAGGCAAAAAGAAGTTCATCAAAAGTCACATTTTAATCGTATTAAAACTTTTACGATTCTCACACACACTTACCTATAACGCCAATCGGGACTTTAACGCGATAACATCACAAATACGGCAATGATACGGTTGAAACTTTGAGGAAAATTTGCTAGGACTTTATCGTGTACCGATCGATGTTAAAAACCCTTGGTACCAATTTTACAATTTGTCTATTTCGATAAAGTAAAATGTTTTTAATTTCACTTTCTTAATGGTTGTCAGCGTTTTAAAAAGTCACGACCAAGTATGTACGGTCAGCCTCAAATAAAGCTGAACATTTTAGTACCCCGCAGTAAGTGATGTAACTAATTCTAGGAACTCTCATTTCATGCGTTACTACGACAATGTTCTCAAGTGTTTAGCTACTTCTGAGGCTGATTGTAGATAGGTACCTGTCATGCAATATTACTAAAAAGTAGCATAGTAAACGAAATTTCAACATCCAGTTAAAATTATTGCCTCGGCATATCCGCCAACAGAGTGGAAAGCCGGATATTACCTGCAAGATGGCGTCGCAGTTGGCGGCTAAACTTCCTCTCTTACACGTGTTGAGAACACTTATCTATAAAAATAACTATTTCATATTTGTTTCATAGTGGAAAGTCACATTGTTAGAATGGGGTACCGCAAATACCGCAATACCATACTCTCACAAAAAAGCAGAGTGAAATAGTAGTTTTCTACTGTGTTTCATGTGATAAGAGTTGGTTTTTAAAGTATTTAGGTAATGTGTATTAATTAAAAAGCTCATTTTCTTATCTTTATCTTTACATCCTACAAAATAAAATCGCTATCCATACATGTCTGTCCTCCTATCTTCGGCCGTCTACTCCATCTAAACTACGCAACGGATTTTAATACAGATTAACTGTCATTTAAAGAATTTCTTAAAGAAGGTTTTATGTAAATTACATTATAATTGTATCCGTGTAAAAGCTAGTATGTATGGCAAACTCAGTAGATACCTTATGATGGAGAGTCCACCCTTCTAATCGCTAGGTCACCAACGCTAGTAATCAAACTGAACAAATGTTTTAGTTTGATAGACGTATTATTTATTTAAAATCTTTTTATTTATTTGGTGCCTCCTTTTTCCGGAAGTCGGAAGCTATGAAGCCTAATTAAAGCCATAGTTATACCATGTAAACAAGACATATATAGAACCTTCGCCGTCCTTTATTTTCGGAAAAGACTGGAATTAAATAAATTCTGGGCACTCTCCGTGTTGGCACAGGTTTGAGGCATAAATTTCACCAGTAGTCTTAGTTTTGAATCAGTATTAATCTTAAGCTTTGAATGTTTTTTAAGCCAGTTTCTGTTTAGTAAATATTCTAGTGACTATCAAAACTTTTACCCGTATTATTTATAAATTCAGTAAAACTTCATTACTTAACGCATGCATGTGTTGTTTGCAATGAACTTTTACGAGCGGGTTCGCCCGTTTGATATTATTTTCTATGTCTTTTACGGAATAATAAGTATCCTATGTTTTAACATCGGGCATGATCTATTATCCACCACATTTCATCTAAATCCGTCCAGCTAATAGGTGAATCCAAACATCAAAACATCATTACCTACTATCACATTTAAGTAACTAAAATATTAGTAGGATTTGTATTTAGGATTATGACTTTGCGAATCAAAGCAATAAAGTATGTGTTAGTTAAATAAAGTTAGTAAACTTTATTGTTTATTCCTTATTTATTCTTAAAGTTTATGCATAACCCTAATTTATATACATCAAAAATCGATTCACTTTTGTTCATGTCCCCCAGATAAACGTCAAACCTAATTACCAGAGACAAAGGGAGCAAATTTACCGAAACACCTTTTTAAGAGCCCACAGACTAAACGAATTTCCCCAAAAATGCAAATCACAGTGTACATTTATCCCCCGCGGAAGAAATGGATAATGCGACCCCATTATGTAGGGCGGCGGGGGCGGATCGTGCAATTTGTTGCAGTGTCAAATACAAACGCCTGTTTATGGGACAGCGCCGGCTACAGAAGATTTGCGGTTCCAAGCTATTTCGCAGACTTGCACTTGGAAACTAACGCACGCGGTTTTTAAGCGGGAATTTATTTATTTATTTATTTAATCTTTATTGCACAAAATTAACAATAAAATGTACAAAAGGCGGACTTAATGCCTTAAGGCATTCTCTACCAGTCAACCTTTAGGCAAGGCAGAGATAGTAGTGGGTAGTGCACAAAATAAACAAATGGACAAAAATTTACAAAATAGAATTACTTAATTTATAATAGCATAGACATACATACATATAACACATATATTATAATACACAAATAAATATATCCATCTACGCGCGACAAATGGAATTTCTCATCTACTCTGACTCCTGGTCCAGCAGATGCTTGCGAAGCATCCGCTTGAAAGCAAACTTGCTTGGGGCCTGCCTTATGTTGAGGGGGAGTGCGTTCCAGAGACGGATTGCCTGAGGGGCGAAAGAATTAGACATGAACCCAGTAGGGTGAAAAGGGACAGTAAGTTTAAGAGATCGTGAAGATCGCAGTTCACAACCTGCACGAGGGGCATCGAAGTTAAATTTACATTTGAGGTATCCTGGAGTAGCGGGCTCGAACAGGACTGAGAAAAGGGTACAAAGAATTCTAAAAGATCTACGTTGACGGATGGGAAGCCAGTCAAGCTGACGCCGAAATGAAGAGATGTGGTCGTATTTACGAAGACCGAAGATAAAACGTATGCCGTTGTTGAGAAGGCGGTCAAGCCTATTCAGGCACTCCTGGGTAAGGTTAGTAGTGCACACATCAGCATAATCTATAATTGGCAACACAAGCGCCTGTATCAGTAACTTTTTAGTACCCACCGGGAGAAAACTCTTAAAACGATAAAGCGCCCGCAGTGTGCCAGGAATTGTATAGTAATTGTATAGTTCTACAATTAAGTGATATTTTAAATTAATAGATAAAAACATAACTCTTCTTTTTGGCTTTGCCGTAGTCGGGTAATTATTTAAAAGCAGCGAGTTAGTAAGAATTTGTAAGAGTAAAGGTGGATTCACAATCAGAAATTACGAGAGATAAAAACAATTGCTATCTCTGATTGGTTGATTGCTGCGTTTTGGCGTTTTTTAGCTAGAGTCCTTTAATTTATTTTTGCTTTAAATTTCATAATACATACATGATGTGTACACATAGTTTTGGTTAATACATTTTTTTTTACTTATCTATTATTGTTGTTATGTATTTTACTGCAACAGAATCTTTTACAAAGTTAAATTATTTGCAAGCATATTCAATAAGCTTGCATCGCTGCAGTTTATCTATTTCCTGTGTCAAAATATCAGAATTTATCGGGTGGTGTGAAAATGCTTTATGCAACACAGTCACGCCCGACGCTAGAGTTTTCTTTTTAATTTAAAGTTGACGTGGCTTCCAGTGAGCTGAGCTGGTACAATTTTGCAATATCCAGTAGCGTTTACAGTTAGCTCCGTTTAAATATTCTGTGGGATCATATTTGGAAGAATGCCGAAACATAATTAACAAGAACGTCGAATGTTTAAATAAAACCATCTTAACGGAATTTTGCTAAAATTGTGACAAATCAAACGTTATACGTGGCAAGCCATTTGCAGGTTTCATAATCACGTATGTAACTCCCTATTGGCGGCGATTTGGGACAATTTTTTTACCTTTACGTTTAGAATAAGACTTTATTGGTTTTTTTCCTTAATTTAGTACCTACTTGAAATAAAATAAATATTATCAAAAAAACGGAAATAACTATATTCTTTAACATACTGAATATGCGTTTCCTCAAATCTAGTATAATTGTCCCGTTCTTATTGCTGTTTTAAAATACGGCCCTTAAAGTACATGTTGTTGACGAACTTTAGGAGCGTAAGATGACTACAGGGGCCTGTATCACAAAACTTACAAGTGCTACAATTTAACATATTTGTCATTACATTTTAGTATGAACAACTTTACAATTTTGTCAAATTATAACACTTGTTAGGTTTGTTTGTGGTATAGGGGCAGGTCACTGGTAATTTGTTTACCAATAACCCTTAAATGTTCTCATGACATCATTCTCACACATAAAGTCTTTTCATTCACACTTGTTTTATCATAAACAAAATTCTAAGTTAGAATTTCAGCGTTTGTCACCAAAACCATTCATAGCATTAATAAAATAAATCGAGGCTATAATTAAAGGAGGTGATTTATAATGACGTGTTGCTTTAGAATGTGTTATTTAATCAATAAAAATAATGACATTATACTTTAGAATGTTGTTTACTACTTCAGACCTTTAAGTCTGAATATTGTTTAGGTAACAGAAGCAATGCTGGTCACTCGTCAACCGTATGGCCTCCGCTAAGTCACGCGAGCGCATAGAGCAAGCGCACAGAGCGGGTGCACACCTATAGAAACAAAATAGTATGAGAACGTCCGCTAACTTACGCGTGTGCGGGTGCAGGCTCATACTATTTGTTTGATAGGCGTGCACCCGCGCAACGTAGCGGACGCTCGTAAAGCTTCCCTGCTCATCATTTCCTCATGGCATGAGCAATTACTGCCAGTCATTAGTAGCTAGCAATGTAGGTATTAATAGCGAACGTCGTTAACTATCCGTCTGACTGCACCGCGTCTCCCTGGTTGCAATTAGATGGTAAAGCTCAGCCTCAAAGACTTGTCGAGTGGCATGATGGCATTCGTTTAGTGTGGCGCACGCTGCGGGATGCTGTCGCTATGTGGATGACGTCAGTGAGGAATGACTTTTCAAAGATAGTTTTTTTTTATTCACTGATCATTCTACATTTAAGGCTGTGTCAAAAAGTTAATATGTAAATCATGTAAGATTCATATTTGAATTGACAATAGCGTCTAACATATTTAACGTTTTAGTGTAAATCAGCCTTATCGCGTAATTCGATAGGTTTTACCAAACGATAATAGTTGATGGTGTATCATTTGATATGTTGGATTTCATAAAAGAAAATATAATCACAAAACTCTTTCCCTGGATTGGAAGCCATAGTCTACGATATGACCAAATTTTTTTGTAATATCAAAACGAGATGTTTTTTATAATTAATATCGCTGCATGGTTTGGCAACAACAACAAAGTAAATATTTTTCGGTGAGACAGTTTAGCTGAAGTGGGCTTCAGCCTTACCTTGCCTCTTATCGTGCCACCTCAGTGCACCTAGCTTGTACCTTTTTAAAGCGATAGAAAGAGACTGAGCGAGAAAGCAACTAGCGACGTATCGTGCTACCTATCCTGAGCTACCTACCACGAATCTTCTCAGTACAAAATAACTCGCTGTGTAACTTAGTGCGTCTCTTTCTGACTTTCCCAGTAGAAGAGACCCGCACTTACTTACGTAGCGAGCTACATAGGGAGCGTATCGAGAAGATTCGTGCTAGGTGCACAGGTAATCTTAGCTCAGATTTAAAGTAGTCTAAGGTAAGCTAAGCTAGTGATGGATCTGGAGCATCAAAAAGGTTCGTGCTAAGTGCACAGGTGCGGCGTTAGCTTAAGTTTAACACAAACTCGTTAGCTAGAAACTCCAGAAGAGTGAGACGTATTACTCAAGACGGTAATCCCACCGTTACATTTACATTGAAAAGAGCGTAAAACAAGAGGCCAGCGGAATCTTGTTTCCCGGTTTTAATTCGTTCCCGGACACTTGGCGGCATACTAAGCAGTCACTTTCCGCCCTGGATGCCTAGCGGCCTCGTTACTGCACCCGAGAACTTCGAAAGTTAATTAATAGAACTAAAATCGAGACCTAAGTAGGGCGAGGATTTATCTTTGTTGATTTTTGTTTGTCTTGGATAAGGCTATGTTTGACAACTTCATTTACCTATCGAGTCTTTCTGTAATTTGTTTATTAAATTTTAAATTAAGTACGTTAGTTTATGTGTCTTTCGGCTAGTTTAAATAAGAAACAACGAGGATTATTACTGCTGTTTCATAAAATACTTACCTATTTTAAGTAGTATTATTGCTTTTGTAAATAAGTACCTACTTATGTGTTTGTATTTGTATTATATCTAATTTTTATTTACTCCCTTTATAATCGCTTGACAGCTCATAAAATAATCTCTTGCCGACCTCTAAACCATAAGTTTTACTTCAATGTTGCATCTGAGGAGGTTTAATGTAGTCCGTTCTTCGAACCTACTAGCATCGTGAAAAAAATACTAATGAATAAATTAGAAAATAAACAACAATTGTCAACGTTTCGCTCTCTGTTCGTGCTCCGAAGAAATGTCCATATAAATGTTCGCACAGCTCACGCGGAGATAAATTCCATAAAGAATCATGGCAAGTCATCAGCGAGCGAGTTCTGCGAACGCCCAAATTATCCATTCTACGACGCAGTATCGGCGGAAGGAAGTGTTGATGTCCTGATACTATCACAGTCAGTCAACGCTTCCCACGCCTTATCTGCCGCCCATTTAATTCACTTGTCTGCCCACCCCATACATGCCGAAGCTACCGAACCGAAACCAACGCACACCTGAGACCCCTGCCAACCTATAAAACCCTGGTACCTTCCAACACCCTCGCGGAATTAAAGCAAGGTGAAGAGAACCAAAAGATTTACGTGCTCTTAGGCACCGATAAGCATTTGCATAATAATGGTATTAAAAACGAATTTTATTCAATTTACTTCTGCTTTCGGATTTGAAGTGTTTATTTACTGGATTTGGTCCTGCTTATTCGGTTGGCGCGATATTTATTTACGCACTTTATGGTAAGCCGGTTTTACGTGTGAATTAAGTCAGATTAAAAGCTACTTGGTTATGTAAAGCTTGTGACACCAATGTAAGTACGGTGTATCTGTTTTTTA
Source organism: Ditula angustiorana (assembly GCA_963691745.1). Lineage (NCBI taxonomy): Eukaryota > Metazoa > Arthropoda > Insecta > Lepidoptera > Tortricidae > Ditula > Ditula angustiorana. Next base: position 10,100,200 of record OY829487.1, read on the forward strand.
AGTTTTGCATCTTTATTGCCAAGATCATTGCAAGAAATAAAATGGATTTTTGATTTTCGAGCGCTCAACATTCGTCAGTTCGTATAATTTTAGCCATATTTTAGTCGCCACTGAAAGTCAAGAATGTCACTGATATGTTGAATGTCATGTCACACCAATAGCATAGGTAGGTGGTGAAGCTGATATGAAAAGCATACCTACTTCTCATCCCGTGTGAGGATCTCTTGAGGTTTATAGAAACTCCATTTTTTGTAAAAAGCATTCAAGAGTTCGCACTAAAATTGCTAAAAATGCTTCAACGTTAAAATTTCATAGAGCATGTTCAGTTATTTCTATTTTGCGCATTACCTCAACGGGCTTCTGTATTTTCATTTTGACAAACAAAAGTGCAAACTGGTGGCGGGAGCATTGTTGTTTATTCTAAAGCAGCAAAACGAGCCGAAATGATACTTCCGACGACTCCTATGCCTCATATTTGTAATGTTGCTTTTAGCGCACTTGCTAGCTTTAACAGTTTTCTCACATCAAGATACTTTTATAGTACTACCTTTAAAATAAAAGTTCTTCAAAATATTGAAGTTATTTTAAAACCAAATAATCTAAGGAGAGTAAGGTTGGTTGGGGGTCGGCTATTAACGACTTGAGCTCGAAATGTGGGGAAGGAGGCATCGGGGGGAAACTACTAACGAAAAAAAATTAGGGAAGGGTTACCAATGTAAATCTCACGTCAGCTTTGTAATTACAACACAACAGAATTCAATTTGCGTGTTTGGTGGTGTAGTATAGCAAGATATGAGTGTGTAAATATTGAAGAGTTTTTTTTAATAGGTAATACTGGAAATATCAGGTTGCTCTCACCTAATCCCACAAAGGAGGAGGGTGTGAAAAATTCTTAAAAAACACAATATTTAATGGACGCCTCTTTTATTTATTTTCATGATATATCTGCGTCCATTTTGGAAACTGGAATTTTATACTTCTTTTGGCGATGGTTGAAAATACTTCTCAATCTGATCTTAGCAAGGAGTCTATTTAATTGAGTCAAACAAGGCGCTCAATAATTATAAACAAGCATGGTTAATGGGAGAAGATTACTGTTTAACTTTCAGTTAAAATTGTTTGTGCAGCTTGTTTGCGAGTGAACAACGTAGTAGTTTAAATTTATAGCTAACTGCAGTAAATTGAACAGCAAGAAGTGATTAAAGAAGCGACGACGGACTCCGTGTTGTTGGGATAAGTCCTTGGGAAACGAACAAACAAAGTTGGAAAGTCGATTGGTGCAGCTTGCAGTGTAAATATTGACTTGATTTAAACTACGTTTAGAGGCAAACGGATCAATACTCAGTTTATATTGCTGTTCACTTTCCTTAGGTCAACACAGGGTACAGCTACAACTATTTATAAAGAGATTAGAATAGTATAAATAAACCTGAATGTCAAAGTTGAAACCACCAACAAACAAGTCGTAGTCATTAAGGGAATTATTAATACACCTCATTAGATTTTTTTACCTAAATACTTATCTAATTCCGTTATTATTTGTAAGATTGTTTTCCAAGTTTCTAACAAAGTATACGTAGTATTTTTAGCAGATAAAACCAAGCGAAAATAGGTTAAATGATTGTAACTATAGAAATAATACACACTTCAAAGCCTTTAGCTAAACTAGTAAAAAGTCAATAAAGCCGACCGTCCGAGGCGCTCGTATCGCGTGACCGCCGCGCATAAACAACGCGGCCGCAGCCTATACCAATGCTCTCAAACGCCCTCAACCATTATTGACCTCCTGCCGCGACATAAAATCTCTATTGTCCTACGCGTTTCCAAATATGCTTAAAATAAAGGTCTACTCAAAAACAGAGCGGATATTGCTTCATTTGTTTTCATTTGCGCCGGCCGCGTAGCTGAGCCCGGTCGCGCAGTGACAGCCTCATTATGCGCGGTTTATTTTGTTAACGACCGCTTCATTAACAAAGCGCGAGAAGCGGCCCCACGCTGGGCGCCACTTTATTGATACCGCTCAAACGGCAATCGAACAACCGCCTGACATTTCGCTATCGAATAAAAACCCAGATGTAAACAGCAGCTTTGTGAAATTAGGTAGGTACTGGGAACAAAAACTCCCGATCCAGGTCGGCCATTGTTTACTCCCGCATTGTGCTGTCTACAGCGAGCTATCCGATGCTGCATACTTTTCATTAAAACGTATCGGCTTCACGATTAAAAGTAATGGGTTCGTTCGTTTTGCGTGGCGTGTAGAACACCGCGTTCTAAAATTGGTTACACCTGGAGAAAGCAGAGTAACGTATACGAGTCACTTAAATTTGTTTGCGGCGTGCGGTGTGCTTGTGTGGGTGGGCTGAAGCGGCTTACATCACTTACATGTTTCATGCTCTGCAGTTGAACTCAGACCTGACGCAGATGTAGAGCGTACACATGTGGCCTTGACCTCAAAAAACATAAGCATACAAGGTCACTCTTGTTTATAAAGAGACAGAAGTTTGTAAGTTTTAGTACCGGACGTGCAAGACGGAAATACTTCAGCGTTGAGCGCCTTAATCGCGTGTTTTATCGTCTCTTGCACTGGATATAAAGTTCAACTACTTTGAAAGGAACGATTTGAACACTCTTTGAAGTAAAATCGTATCGTTAGATTACAACATGATACACCATTATATCATAACGCAATATAAGTTCGCACGCCTGTTGCAAACTGGGATAGGTAGAAATAGAAAAAACGCAGATTGCTTGTATATTGATTTGGCATACTTCCCCGTAGCGTCTTATACAATCACCCCTCTTAGCTAAAATGTTAAATTAATTCCGAAAATTATCTATCTTCTTCTCCTACTACTTTTATGTACCAACATGCAACATGTAAAAGCAGTCAGGGAAAATGAAAATAGCAAGCTGGAAGTTAATATCCAGTGCGTAATAGAAATTCCAGACGAGCTCTATACTCGTGGCTCCGTGTTCGCACCCTCGGGAGAGCGGGCCAATTTGTCTGTTGAATAACAACACTATAGTTTAAAGCTAGCGTTTACTTGTTTTCTTTAATGCTACTGCACTTTCACCGGCAGCCTCCAGGGATGGTTTCCGACGACGTTGCGCGTTCGAAGGACTCGTTGATTGGTCCTGTTGTAGTTAGTAGGAGGGAATAACTACGTTTCGGAATAGAGAATTTTCAGAGAACGTGTTGGTCTAAACTGATTAGACGTCTAGCTAAACAATAAACAACCTTAAGGGCCTTTTAGGTGAGTTGAGAATGGAGTAGGAAGGGTCCGGTTAGGTTTTCATTTATCTTAATTTAGTTTGTTTTTTAAGACAGAGGGATGTACTTTGTTTTAAAAAAACTTCATTGTATATAGTCATTGATATGTCATTGTATCCAGAACAAAACTTAATATAAATACAGTATTTATTGCACCGGAGGTCATGTGGATATTTATGGTCAAATAAAATTTATTGACCTCGACACGATATGTCGCGTCGCATACAACGGAAGGCAAATGACACAGTGCTCAGTTTACGATTTGTGGACATGACGCCGCAATAAACTGGACTCCAATATTGATATTATTAATAATTTGTGCCTATGGAAAACTAGTTTCGAAAACGCGCAATTCGATATGCATTCAGTTATTTTTAATCTTTACATAGTATTAACAACGTCGCTATCTCTTACTGTATGTCAATGAATTTTGATACGGATTTTACTGCATTTTTTTTTATACAACATAGGAAGGCAAACAAGCAAGTGGGTCACCTGATGGTAAGTGATCACCACCGCCTATAGACACCTGCAACGACAAAGAGAGTGCAGATGCGTTGCCAACCCAGAGGGCTAAGATGGAATACCTCTTTTGCCAGTAATTACACCGGCTGTCTTACTCTCCACGCCGGAACACAACAGTGCAAGCACTGCTGCTTAGCGGCGGGATTAGCGAGCAAGAGAATTTAGAGATTCTTTACATTATATCCTAATAAGTGTTACCCGCGCGAAGACGAGGCGGGTTACTTAACTAGTCTTTAGATAGTATAAAACAAAGTTATCATCCGTTGCTGTTTGTCCTTATCGTATGTTTGTCCGCTTACTTCTTCTAAACCACGCAAAGGAGTTTGATACAGTTTGGACTGTTATTTAGAGATTACATACATTGATTAGAAAAACTCAGTAATACAGCGCAAACGCTTTTTACTTATAAGAGTACCTTACCACATAAGTCCTTCCCCTACCCGAGGTGGTACTAGGCCGCTAACGCTCTTTAAATTTACATTAATTAATTAGTATATCGCAAGACATACGAACATACTTTTTAGTAATCAAATGTTGTGGCCAAATTTTCCGCCAAAAGTGGATAAACTAAGTTACAACATTGCCAGAACGGAAAGCGCTTGCCCGCGGGCGGAATAAATAATAGAGCAGCTGTGAAAGCGATTTGATTTGGTTTTCTTTGTTCCGAAGAATGAATTATTTCACGAACAGGTAAAAAACCAAGAGGGTGAGCTCGAATGAATACCGCAAACTTGGGCTCATTCTATGGCTTTGTCTTGGCCGAGCAAAACAACGTTTACATTTTAATTTCAGAGGTTAGGCGAAATCTACAACCAAACGTATTTTGTTTGTCTTATCTATATAATGACCATGATAAACAACTTAACCATGCCTTTTGACTGTTACTTATCTTATAGACGCTTGTTTGTTGCCGAGCCTTCGGGATGACCCGAGTTCTATGTTGTGTGCGTAGCAAAGGGAAATACTTTACCTGTTTCACAATCTGGAGACCTGGCTTACTAGCTGGTTTTTTTTTTAAATTGGCATGTAAGGCTTGACTGTAAGTGTTAATTTATGACATGAATAAATGAAATGAAACTTTTTTTTAAACAAATGTGTGTTTTTGTGTATTGTGACTTTCTCTCATTTAGAGTACTTTTGGTTGATAATTTTTGTTTTATTGTTTTATTGAATTAAAATGACATTTGTATCGACATTTTCTAGCTTTATTTTTAGACACTTTATACTATTATTTTTTATCATTCTGTTTATCTTTTTGTTTGATAACCATATTGTGATTTCTTCTATTTTGAAATTTAATGTAATTTCCAATAAGTAATAAATGAATCTGATCGAATCTATTAGATCATGCTTGATTTAATTAAAAATATGAATAACTGTGCCGCATGAAAGGGGTTTCATGAAATCAAAAAGCACAATACTTCCTCAAGTGAATCATACTTAACTATCCTTAAAGCAGAAATTGGGCTCGATTTACGAGGGCGGCCGTTACAGCCCGCCGTCCATAAGCCTCTCATTTAACAAATTGAGCTATGGAAATATTTTTAGAACTGACCCGGCCGTGCAGGCTGAAATAGACTAACCTCGCTATTATCTCTTTAGGGCTTGAACAAAAAACCGCCTGCTCGTCGATAACAAATGAACCGATCGGGCGGAAAATTTTAATGCTAAATCAGTTGGTGAGCCGATCGCTCACTTGTTCGATCGATGTTGAATCGGGTCTTTATTGGGACACATAAAACTTATTACAATCATGTATCATAAGTCATTTATAATAGGGTGACTTTGAGGTATCTATCTCAAAACTTTTCAGGAATGGTATAAAACACCTAACTTAACCCAATCGACTAAATAATATTTTACAAATCTTGAAATTTTCATCAAAAGTTGATATACAACAAAAATGGTTAAAGCATTTATGGCAGACATTTATTTATGGATAGGAAATTATGCTGTTGGGAGCAAAATATACAAAATTAAGGACGAGTTTATTTATCGAATTCCGTATATTCAGAGACGATACTAAGCTATCGAACAAAAGCCATCTTATACTCTATTAACTCGTTTCTACAGTCTCTGATTCGTTTCTTCTATCTATCTATTTTGCCTACAGTCAAACAATTCGATTCACAGGCCACTGTAGCACCTTTTCACAATAAATGACACCAAGACTTCTTAATAAATGTCATAATATCCCAGCAATGACTCATCAAAATGTGTATGTCTAAAATCAATTAATCAATCAAATAATTGATTTGTAAACAAGCAAATCAAATACACATTTCTTCAGTAATTTTAATACTGAGTTTAATTAATTGATAGGTAAGCACAAGGTTCCAAAAATCAAGGCTCATAATCATAAATATCATAATGTTGGGAGAGATGAGCCAATTCGCACCATCTGGCTCCGTACCGGATCAATCAACATTTTCCTTCTTTTATTAAACCGGGTGTGGTAATTAAATTGATGTCTTAAATTAATAAATGGCAAACCATTACGAGAGGCGAATGTTAACGGTTGAGTTCTTAACTGCTGATGATTATTCATGTTTTCTCAGGATTGGCTTAGTAATGCCTTTCAACTGTGCAGTCAGAATATCAGCTGTATTAAGGTACACTAGTAAAAATAACAGCAATGAAGTATTACTAATATTTTTACGATCTTGAAAACACCGCCATCTTTTCCGAAAGCTTTCTGAAAGCTAATCTACTCGTAGTTTGTTATGTTCCCCTTTAAAAAGCATATTCATAGCTTTAAAAACCTATCAGAATAAAGATACGTTAAATCTTATTAAAAATGTAGCAGGAAAACATCCTTAAAATATAAAGCGCAACGACTCCGTGTTAGTTAAAGCAGTCTTATTTAAGTAAAACTTTAATTAAACTTAAATATTTAAAGCGGTTTATGTGACTCCAGCTCTAAAGCGAACAATTTAATCTAACAGTACAAGATCCTCTAACATCCCAGCTGGGATTAGAACGCAAGTATTCTCAAATTATAACAAACGGAGTTTAAAAAAACGGATGTAGTTGTTATCGAATTTAAAAAAATTTAGGCTATGGAGACAAAAACTGAGATAGGTATGTTGAGATGGTTTGGGCATGTAGAGAGGATGGATGAAAGAAGATTAACAAAAAGGCTGTATGAAGGGAGAGTGGATGGAAAAATGGGAAGGGGAAGACCTCGGCGAACGTACTCCGACCAAATCGGAGTCATTCTGGAGAAAGGCCAGGTCAGGAGTACCCTAAACCGACGAGCATGCATGAAGAATGTCATGAAAGTAAGTGAAGCCAAAGTCGTATGTCAGGATCGTAACAAATGCAAATCCGTGGTTTCTGCCTACCCCTCTGGGAAACAGGCGTGATTTTTTTTATGTACGTAGGCTATGCCTATAGGCACACAAACTACTTGTACAAACATACAATCCGAAACCTTTAACACATATCTAAGTGATTAAAAATTCCAAAAATGTTTGATAGGGGCAACTGCTCAATCCATGGACAGCCGTACCTGTGAACACTCTCTTCATAATAAAGCCATACTCTCTCCTCGTTGGAGTAATGGATATGCTTCTCTATTCCCTCTTCTCTTTGACCTCCTGAGGGCAGGGAATAAAGAAACAAGAGTATTGTTCGGACGCAGAGAGAGTATATATATAGCTCTAGGAGAGAGTGAGCACAGACCACGGTACAGCTGTTCAAGAGTAGGGCAGTTGGCCCTATTTAAAAGTAAAACTATATGGTCAGTTGAAAACAATATTGCATACAAAACATTGTTTAGGCTAACTAAAATAAAGTAGATGCTGAGAAATTTCCTTTTTTCTGTATAATATCCTCAATAGTAGAACGAGAAGTACACAATAACTTTAAAGACTAATTTAAAATAAAGTCTAAACACGGTAGAGCGTAAACTTTTTTATAATCAAGTTTGCATTTAATTTAATACACTTTTAAACACGAATTATTTAGTACTTTTTATAAAAAGTTTGTATGAGATTTCTCTTATGACAATACAAATGATAACGGTATAAAAATTGTTCTAAAAGCTTTTTAGTTTGCTCCAAAAGATTGCTCGACTCTATTCATAAGTTATTTTTTAATTTCACGCTCAAGATCAGATAGACAAAGGTACACCAAACAGCCCGCTTTACTTATTTGTGTGAGCTCTGACCTGCGAGTCCCGAGGGAGCAAACTACAAGCTTTCTTTTGCAAATATGCTCGCAAATCTACATATGCGTCATTCCGCTTATGGGTGCATTCTTGGGCGTGACGTCAAAGCGCACTGCATCGTGCAATGTGCAAAACTCATGCCACTTGCATAGGAGCATAATACGTTGTGTATAACAGTAACATTTTATCATATTTATAGTGTTCATACATGAAAGTTCTTTTGAATACTAATGCAGTCATTGGTACAACGTTATACACTTTGGTTATAAATATGGGTGCTTACCTGAAATAAAAGTGTTTCATTTCATATAGTGAGCTTCTGCAGAGATTTTCCCAGCGAGGTACAGCATGGCGGTCGTGAAAAGAAGCATTGGAAGTTTCTTGTAGGGTAGCACACGCCCGCGACTCCTCTGGAGTTACAAGCGTCTAAAGGCGACAGTAATTGCTTGCAATCAGGGGAACTGCATGGATGTTTTCAACTGACGTACTATAAAATAATTAAGTCAAAAAGTCAAAGTCAAATTATTTTATTCAGATTAGGCTTACAGGTAGCACTTATGAATGTCAAAAAATTTACCACCGGTTCGGAAAAACCTCTGATGAGAAGATACCGGCAAGAAACTCAACATTAGACATAACACATACATAGGTACATAGGTACATAAAACATTCCAAGCCACTAGAGCCCACCAAATGCTGACAGCACAATGAAAGTGAAGTATGTTATATTAAAATTTCAAATCCCTAGCCACCCACGTGCTTGTAAATACTATAAATCTATGACAACGAAAAGGAAATTAAATACTTAAAGACAGTAAAATTGTAGAAGCTTGGCAATCAAGACTAAAAAAGTTTTACATTCCAAACGACATTGCAATAAAAGCTACTGATTGATGATTCCAAAGGCATACACCAGATGGTGCCCTATTGTAATTTCAATATACGAATCTTAAAATGACAGGAAAACTGAAGGCAATTTATTCATTCTCCTAAAGACGTGGCTCCGGTACCTATAGTTTACTGTTACAGCGAAATCAAATTTCATTCGGCATCGCACAATCTGTTTTCTTCATCTTATTAAATCAGGGAGATTTTTTAAATTTTATATTCCGTTTGAAGTGAAAGACATATCGGCTGGCTCTTTGATGAAATTTGGCCCTCCTGAAGCCCTTCACCGACACGATTCAGATCAAAGACGATTCCTTGAATAAATTACGTCATAATCAAGGTTTTTCTGTTTTGGTTGATTTCTGAAGTAAATTATTAAATTCAGAGGCGCGAAAAGTATTTTGGTTTGAAGCCTCGCCGGGCGGCGCTCTTCAGCGTCTTATTTGCACAAGTGATTTTTTTCCCTGCGGTCAGGTAACTTATGGTATAAAAATCACAGGACACACTTACACCACTACGGATACAGGTGTTACCTAGTGAAAACAACGCGTGCTGCATTCTAGGTATCGATAAATTTAGCTTTATAAGGTCTCGTCTTAGTCGGTTAACCACATATCAACAGGTTTAAATTTTCATTCGGCAGAACTGATTTTATTCAACGTACTTGTAATGTTATAACGGGATTTAAGTGTCTTGGAGGGGATATATCTATTTTATTTATTATGGATTAATTTATGTATGTATGTAAATGTATGTAAATTCTTTATTGTACAAAAAAAAAACATAAATGACAAAAAGAGATACAGTGATGTACAAAGGCGAACTTATCCCTTTAAGGGATCTCTTCCAGTTAATTTATCATACTAATATTATAATTATTATAAAGGTTTATGTGTGACTTAAATTTTTGTTATTTCTTTACGATAAAACGCCTGGACGGAATTGAATGAAGTTTGGAACGGTAGCTTAAACTCTGTATTAACAAATAGATTACCTTTTATACCGTAAAAATGAATAGGTCTCGCGGGATGGCAATAAACGAATTCCACGCAAAAGAAGTCGCGGACAACAGCTAATAATTATGTAATTTTTGACGATATTAATATAAAAACATGTCATTTGTCATTTTATGCAATTTATAATATAGTTGTATATTAACTGAATTAAATAAACTAAACAACAATGGTTTTCAATAATATTTTACAAAGTTATTTCTGAGCTGTTTTGCTTTTTGAGGGATTGCTGTAATTTTCTTATTGCGCACCTTTGACGCAACGTCACATAATGCTGTCGAGTGTGTCAATAGAATTAAGATTTAATTTGATTCTCATATCATGGGACATCGTCGATCCTTTAATTTCGGAGAAAATGTATACATTAGTATATTAAACGTGTTACGATCAACGATCGTAACGTCTTAAGAATATTATATTTGCAGGAAATATTAATTTAGAAATATTGTTGATTTCAAATATAGACGACTATAAATATCACATTCCGAATAAAGAAGATATTATACGTTTGGCAGACATTTTAAGAATGAAAAACGAGACATAGCATAGGTTTAATTAGATCGTACACTTTTTGTTCAGAATCGTTTTGACAACATCCTGCATGTTTCGGATATGGTGTAAAGTCTGTTCAAAGACTTTTATTTGTTTTATTATGTAAACAAAATTCTAACTAAAAATGACACTTTCAAAAAATCATGGCTGTAGATAAAAATTGATTTACATGTAAGCAAATTAAACAACAACAACTGTTTTATGTACAATAAAGAATTTACGTACATACATACAGACATAATATATAATATATTATATAGTAAAAATTGCAATTTTATGTTAGAATATTGTTTACTGTTTTAGATAAATAGACTCTATTTTTAATTTATAATCTGCTTGCGACCGGCCCCGGCTTCGCCAAGTATACTGTTCAATATTAGGTTATTAGATTTTATGACTCTATGGTAAAGTGTCGAAGTATCGTCTTCATCATCATAGTAAAACACATCGTCTGCATTAAAAATACTGTTATATACAGGTACTTGTAATATTCAAATTGTAGGTACTTTTAGTTCTAAGCTAAGCTATTGCAGTAGTCAGCAGAAATGCAATTTACGCAACCAAAGGAATCCCGTGTCAAAGCAGAACACGGGAGACGGAATAGTGCATCCTAATGGTAAATTTTACTTCCATCTTTGGCTCTTGCCTACCTACCATATGTGGAAAATTGAACTAACAGAGTTGCTTAAACTCTATTAGCTACAAAAGTTTATATTTAGGGTCTTAAGAAGAGCAGAGGCAAACGAATAAAAGAAAAAAAGAAAGAAAATATTTATTTAGCAAAACAGAAAAAAAACCACACAAAAACCACACACATTTAAAGACAAGATTACAAGAGCCATTATATTTATTTGTGCGCAGACGACGCATAATAATAGCCCCCTTGACGGATATTTGCGTTTGTTAAGTAGTGCCTCAAAGTAATTTTTTAAAGCGAGAAAAACATAGGTCTGCTGCTGTAGATACAGTCACATAAGAATACGAGTTTATTGAGTGTCAAACACGTTTTCTATAATAAATTAAGTAAAAGGTGTTTGAGTAACAAATATAAACCTTCCAAGGACTGGGTAAAATATTTTAAAAGGTGTAGTAAAAAATTGTAAATATGTTTGTTTTTTTTTTTACTTTGGTTAATTATTACCATGGTGGCTTTTTTACACAGCAACTATTTTAGCGATGTACCAGCTGTGACTTTTAATAAAGTGTCCCTGTTGTTACGCTATGGCACACACGTACAAGTAAAAGTCGGGGGATGTACATGTATACGCAAAATCTGAGGATGTAAATGTACACGTAAAGTTTGGGTATGTAAACGTAGGTACACGAAAGATCTGGGGATGTAAACGTACACGTAAAATCTGAGGATGTAAACGTACATGTAAAATTTGGGGATGTAAACGTACACGTAGAGCTTGGGGGATGTAAACTTACACGTGATATCTGGGAATGTTAAAGTACACGTAAAATCTAGGGATGTAAACATATACGTCAAGTTTGGGGATGTAAACGAATACGTAAAATCTGGGGATGTAAACGTATACGTAAAGTCTGGGAATGTAAGTATACACGTAAAATCAGGGGATACAAACGTACACGTAAAATCAGGGGATGTAAACATACACGTACAGTCTGGGTATGCATATGTAAACGTCAACGTCCGGGGATATAAATGTACACGTAAAGTTTGGGTATGTAAACGTAGGTACACGAAAGATCTGGGGATGTAAACGTACACGTAAAATTTGGCGATGTAAACGTACACGTAGAGCTTGGGGGATGTAAACTTACACGTGATATCTGGGAATGTTAAAGTACACGTAAAATCTAGGGATATGAACATATACGTCAAGTTTGGGGATGTAAACGAATACGTAAAATCTGGGGATGTAAACGTATACGTAAAGTCTGGGGATGTAAATATACACGTAAAGTCAGGGGATGTAAACATACACGAACAGACTGGGTATGCATATGTACACGTAAAAGTCCGGGGATATAAATGTACACGTAAAGTTTGGGAATGAGAAGGCTAACGTAAAAGTCCAAGTGGATCAAGTGACGTCAAATTCAGAGGTAATGAAGACTGTGCTCAAATCCTACGTAATTAGTTACGAAAAGGATAATTGTGTACGAAACTTGATACCCCCTTATTTATAAACGGTCACTAAACCTGTTGTAGTTAACACATGTTTCGTTTTTATCTGTCACCAACTTGATGATCAACGCATTACAAAATCTGGTTTTCGCTTCGCTTCTTTATTACTTAAACGTCACGACAGCAATGAGTCTTTGCTGTCACACTGTGACGTTTATTGTAAAAAGCACTGATCTCTAAATAATGGACTTCTAGTCAGCGTTTAAAAATTGGCCTCGAAAGTCGAACAAAAAGTACAATAAATCGACAATCGCTCGCGCTGTCAATTCTATTATATTGTGAAAAAACCTTTTTGCAACGAAACTTAATAAATTATTATTTTATACAGTTAGACGTAAAGTTGTAAATCCAATTACTATAAATGGTAAACGAATAATTTGCATTTGTAACATTGGCGTCAACCTGTATTCTCATGTTTGACCGTTTTTCTGCTGTCATTTAGTATGACACTGTTCATCAATGCATTATAATATTATTGGTAAACAGTCATAATGATTATTGAAAAAGATTTAAGAGTGACCGAGGAATTAATTTGGTTGACTGTACCTACTTAATTTTTTCTTCTAAATCAAGGTCAGATTTGACCGATACTTGTTATAAATATAGCAACGTATTTACTACAAGATATCCACTAAAAGAATTTAGAGATAAGGTCTAATCAGAGGTCAAAGTTCAACTAGTAAAGTACATTTTCATTATAGGTTACGTTTTCTTTGACCAGTTTTACCACTTAGCGGCGCTGAAACTCGAACCGAAGCGTATTTTCGGCGTAGTTTTATGTCAACAAGGTGACTTGTGCTTTTCAGCCTCAATTTTAGGTCGGTTTTTAAGTGGACAGAGCTTCTATTGTCGATTTGTGAGATTTTATTATTTATTTACGTAATAAATTAACACTTACAGTCAAGCCTTGCATGTCAATTTAATTTTATGAGTTTTATGTAGGGAATGCAACCGGTTTGAACCGGTTTTTATCAAATTTTGTGGCAATTAAAAAATTAAAGGTGTTTATTAATCAGGACAGTACGTATTTATTCCCAGGTACTTTGTGAGCGTCTATGTTTCCCTTCATATGTTACGAATTTATAATAATGCTATGTCATAACGTATGAACTAATCCATGAAAGAATTTATTCACACATTCCACACACTGTAGTCCCTACTGTAATTTCCTATACTGACTGTAATGCTATACAAATTCCGTTGAAATTCGCAAAACTTACAGGTAATATGTTTCGCGGTACAATTCAATCAACGTTTTTGTTGTGAAATAATAAATAATAAGATTGTAGGTGTGAACGTTATGAGATATTTTATTGAAGTAAATATGTCAGTCAATCAGCTGTTCGTTCTATATACAAATACAAAATTTAAAATTGACATTGATATAAAACTACAACACCCTCCCTCAATGGAAATAAAAAGTACATACAGCAATAAAAACATAAAACATCTAAATGCAACAAAAAAAAACTAAGTATTGGTTAAACCCATACCAATAATACATTTTAGATGTGCTGTACGCCTTAAGGGCTTAGTTAAAACATCAGCTGACATATCTTCGGACTGTAAATATTTAACATTGATAACACCATCTGAAATCTTTTCTCTTATAAAGTGAAATTTGGTATCAATGTGTTTAGTCCTATTGTGGTGGATAGGATTGAGCGCAATTTTCTGTGCACTTTGACTATCATTAAAAAGTACCACCTTATCAGCGTTACCCGTAATTTCAAACACTAACCTCCTAAGAAACGTAGCTTCCTTCGCAGCGCTAGTTAACGCCATGTACTCCGCTTCTGTCGAAGACAACGCTACCGTTGGTTGCTTTTTACATTCCCAACTTATGGGTCCTCCTGCTAGCGTGAAATAAAATCCGGTGTAGGAACGCCGGTCATATATGCAGTTCGCCCAATCTGCATCCGTATAGCCACATAAGTAGTCACCAGTTTTCCTGTAAGTAATACAGTAATCAATTGTACCTTTAAGATACTGTAGAATCCGTTTTGCGGCCGACCAATGTTTCTTGTCGAAACAATTATTAAACTGGCTCAAATAGCTAGTAGCGTAAGCTATGTCCGGCCTCGTATTTACCGCTAGGAACATCAGACATCCTATCAAGTTTTGATACGGATATGACTCGTCGGATTCTTTACCTTTTTCGAGTTTATTATTTTCCAACGGAGTTGACATATGCTTACATTCAAGCATTTTAAAACGCGTCAAAACTGTTTGGATGTACGTCTTTTGATTTACGCAAATTTTTTCGTCCACTCTTTTCACATTCAAACCTAAACAGAAATCTAATTTTCCCAAATCTTTTAATGAGAAATATTTTGCCAATTCTGTTTTGACAGTGATAAATGACGTTTCATTTTTATAAAAGATGACAATGTCATCGACGTAGACGGCCAGTATTAAAGTTTCATTACCAAACTTTTTTAAGTAAACACATGGTTCCGAAGAGGTTCGTATAAAACCTATAGAAGATAAAGTTTGGTTCAATTTAATATTCCAAGCTCGTGCCGCTTGCTTTAAACCATAAAGCGATTTTTTCAGCAAACAAACTTTTTCCTCTTCACCTTCCTTGACAAAACCTTGAGGTTGTTGCATGTAGACTTCCTCCTCCAGGTCCCCGTTGAGGAACGCCGTGTCCACGTCCAAGTGCTGCATTTTCAAATCCTTCTCTGCCGCTAATGCAATTAGTGTACGCAGAGATGAATTACGAACAACTGGAGAAAACGTTTCATAATAATCAACACCTGAAACCTGACTAAAGCCTTTAGCAACAAGCCTTGCTTTGTATTTTACCACTCTACCTTGGGCATCCTTCTTAATTTTATAAACCCATTTACATGGTATAACCTTTTTGTTGGGTTTTTCGACTAATATCCAAGTCTTATTCTTCATTAATGAATTAAATTCATCTTTCATAGCAGACTCCCAGCTTGCACTATCATCAGCTCTTACAGCTTCAGTAAAGCTTTGGGGCTCATCAGGATCACTTGTTATTGCAGCATTACAATCAAAATTCCTATTATTCCTTTTAGCTATTCTGTTTCTGAGTGGATACCGTTCTTCAGACTCTATCAAAGTCTGATCGGTTACATTTTCTTCATCTGAAATATCTTCAGCACTCTGAAAATCTGATGTATTGTGAACTTGATCAGTCACTGGCTCCAAATAGTTAGCTTCACTAGTGCTAGCTTCGTCCGTTTCTCCTGATGTTGTGAGACTACTATCCTGGGATGTCGAAGCAATTGGAAATATTGGATTATGCTCCTTGTTATGACTTATTTCCAATATCGATTCGTTCATATCGACAGTAAGAGGAACTGGTTGTTCATTTTTCGCCTTTATATCGGTAAAAGATTCCTCAAAGAATACCACATCTCTTCCTTTTACTAACCTTCTTGGACAACTTGGTTCGCGAAATAAATAACTTTGTCGATCTTCTGAGTATCCAACAAAAATGTACTGCGCTGATTTTGAGTCCAACTTTTTTCTTAAGGGATCTGGAATCTTCACCATTGCACGACAGCCAAAAACCTTCAAATGAGTTAAGACCGGTTTTTTATCATGCCATAATTCATAAGGCGTCTTACCGTCTAGAGTCCTATGCGGACATCTGTTCTTTAAGAACACAGCTGTTTCCACAGCATCTTGCCAGTAGCCCTTAGAAAGAGAACTGTCAGAAAGCATGCAACGTGCCTTCTCTATTACTGACCTGTTGGTCCTCTCACTAATACCATTCTGTTCAGGGGTGTAGGGAACTGTGGTTTGGTGCTTGATACCTTCTTTGCTTAAGTACTCAGAAAATTCTCTATTAACGTACTCGGTCCCATTATCGGATCGCAAAGCCTTAATCTTCAAACCGGTTTCCCTCTCAACCATTGACTTGAAAACACAGAACTTTTCTTTAACCTGTGTTTTAGATGAAATAAAGTATATAAAAACCATACGAGAAAAATCATCTATAAAAGTCAAGGCATATTTATTTCCCTGAAAGGAATTATCAGACATTGGTCCACAAAGATCTGAATGTATGAGTTCCAATTTTGATGTTGCTTTTTTGTGCGATACTTTCTTGAAAGGTTTTCGTGCCTGTTTACCTTCAATACACGCGATGCAAGGATTTTTATCAACTTCAGTGTACGTTACGCCTAGATTACCTCTTTTAAGTTTGTCTAATCCTATACGGCATAAGTGACCAAGACGTTTATGCCATAAACGAAAACTTGTTACATCACTTTGTACTTCGAACGCTGATAAGGGTTTGGGTACTTTGGGTAGACTAACAGTACAATCTAAGGAGTACAATCCACCACAACAGGACCCGTGCAAAACCGCATCACCTGTATAAGTAAAATTTTTAGAATTAAAAAATGTACAACCTTTCGTATCCAAAACAACAGTGAAACCATTTTCAGTAGCTTTCTTAACAGAAATCAAATTAGTATTTAAATTAGGTACAAATACTACATTCGAAATCTTAGTTACAATGTCATTACTAAATGTTTTAAAATTATTTATAATAGGCACACTACCTATTCCTGCACTGGATAATATGTCTCCGTTTGCGATCTTTACCTGACCTGTTGAAAATTCTCTACAATTTTCTATCCAATCGGATCTTCCAGACATATGTGCACTGGCTCCAGAATCTACATACCACTTATCAGATGATACTTCTTCAGCTCCTGCACTCAATGCACCAAATAAGCTTGAGAGTTTGTTTTTGTCCTTGTCCGAGCCCTCATCAATGGACTTTCTGTTGAATGGACAGTCCGGTTTGATGTGCCCAGGCTTCTTACAGTTGTAGCAAACTACTTCTCGTTTCTTACTATTTGTCTTGAGCTGAATTTTCAAAACTGCGTCTAAACTGGATGCTTCATCTTTTTCAATCGATCTCGAAAATTCCGTGAGAAGTTTACTTTTGACGAGCTCACTTGTTATCGATACCGTAGAATTCTCTAAAGCCATTATCAAGGGATCAAATCGAGGTGTTAATCCTCCTAGAAGAATTGCTGCTATTGAGGCATCTTCGATCACTTTTCCTATGTCAGCCAAATCTTGGACTGTGGACATTACTGCATTGATGTACATCTCAATGTTCTCAAATTCAGTGAGACTGTACCTGTACAGCTTACGTTCCAGGGCTAAACGACGACCCATGGACTTGTCTTCGTAAGCGGCTGCTAACGTGTCCCAAGCCTCCTTTGCTGTCGTACACGTCCGTACGTGTGTGATAGCTGGACCATCCAAGGTCAAACAAATTTTGGCTAAAGTGATTTCATTGTCCCTTTCTTTAGTTGTGACGGGAGTGTCATCTTCATAAGGATATCCAATTATACTATACCACAAACCTTCGTGCAGAAGATACATTTTCATTTTAAATTTCCATATAGTATAATCTTGTCTACCTTTTAATAATATCCCCGCGAGAGAATGTAGACCCGATCCTTTGTTGCGATCTGACATTTTAGCACTTTTTCAAAAATGTCGATAAATTCACTTTTAAGTGGTGAATTTAAATTTTGACTTCACGCACAACAACACCACACTTACTAACAACTTATTATTTGCTCATACAGAGCCTTTCGTGCTGATAACGTGTTGTGAAATAATAAATAATAAGATTGTAGGTGTGAACGTTATGAGATATTTTATTGAAGTAAATATGTCAGTCAATCAGCTGTTCGTTCTATATACAAATACAAAATTTAAAATTGACATTGATATAAAACTACAACAGTTTTCAATTAATATCCAACTCGAACTTGTAAGGCCTTATTCAAGAACGTTCATTCAGGCTTCTGAAACGTATTTTGTATAGCGTTGGCTTAGCACGTGGGTGCCTCGGCAATGCGACACGCGTGACGTCATCCGAACGCCCTAGCCCATAGCGGAGTAAGTTGGTCGTAACTGTGTTGGATTGCTCACTATAATTAAATGTTTGCTTTGCTAGTAATATTAGTGCATAGTGTAATGCATTTTTTTTTGTAATCTAAATTTAAAAGATTGCTTAAAAAAAGAAAATTTGTGTTTTTAGTTTTTTTGTATGGTCACTATGTCATGAATTATCGCGAGTAGAAAATGGATGCGACGCAAGCCCCGCGAAAATAATATGACGTCACAGTTCATTATTTTCGCCGTCTAGTAAATTTACGGAGCGTGAAACCAAAATAGTGTTTAATTTTTTATAAGTATAATTTGTAACAAAAAAACAGCTTTGTCTGTCTTTATACATTCGGCCGTTTACTTTTAAACCACGCCGCAGATTTTGTTACTATTTTTACTGTTATTTAGAGAATTTTTCACGGAAGGTTTTTCGCATCCACGCTACGCTAGTAGGATTCTAATACTACCTAGTAAATTTACGAGCATGACTAAGTAAACGATATGACAAGTTTTATACTACTCCAAATTATATAAACACATACCAATTTTTTTTTTAATTCTGTAAATTTTAGCTATCATTTTATCAGATGCGAATTATCGATATGATGACATACTATTAAGTATGTCCTAAAAATTACTATTATTATAAACAAAATTTTAATATGTTAATTCTGTAGGTAATTAAATTCTACAATTTAACTTTAAAATGGAACCTTTTAGTGGTATTTCAATGTGAAATAAGCTAAAATACTGGCACAAAACGCATTCGTTCCCCAATTCGACGTTCAGATAGGCACTAAAGCAAATGGCGTTCCATTTAATTGTTCATTTGTCACCGCGGCGATGTGTTGCAGCTTTATTAAAACGTTCGGATACACTGGCGAGATTTCGGTAATCAAGAAGATTACAATGCTAGCGGGACATATTTTTTATTGATGGCCAGTGTTTAACGGACGCACCTTTTTTGTTCCGTTTTTTTTTTATTAAGAATATGATTTGAAATGATTGATTTATTTTACAGAGAAGATTGTCATTTTATATCACTTTGATAACGCTGTACTTACGTTTGTTTAAAACATTGGTAATTTTTTGATTTCCTAATTGTATAAAATTAACTATCGGTAATACATTTTCAAGTATGCTTGTCTATGGATAATAAGTCAATTAAAACCAAATCAAACAATTGTTTAAAAGCCGGCCAACTACGAGAAGTACTAGCACAGGAAGGAAAAGACGTTTTTGATATGGGTGCCCACTTTAATTTTTAATGGTTTTATTTTTATTATTTGTTGTTATAGCAGCCATTGAATATACACTCTGTGAAAATTTCAATGTCTATATTATAGCTTAAAACACGGCGCTAAGTCAGACGGATGGGTAGACAGACGGACAGATAGCGGAATTTTAGCAAAGCCATAGATAAGAATTATGGTTTTGTGGCTTATAAACATTACTCAAAGCTACTTACATTATTGACATTAATATAAACACATATGTAAAAATTATTGTTTACTAAATTTTGTAACCGAAATTTCTTTCGATTTTTATTTTAAATGTTTTTAACATTCAAATTATTAAATTAAAATTGTAATGACAACACAAAGAAAAATTAGGGCAATGGCAAAAAAAAAAGTTTCATATAGATGACACCGAGGGTAGTTGTACCCTTAAAATCAATAATGTAATGACCGTAAGACGAAGCACATTGAAAAATTCGCAGGGTAGGGCAGCGGCAGTGTGGCGAAACTGGAAAACGCAAGGTACGGAATGCTGATGTTGCAGGTTCAAGTCCTGCCATTGCCCTAATTTTTCTTTGTGTTGTCATTACAATTTTAATTTATTGTTTACTAATATCGTTGCTATCAACTCAGAACCTGGCTAAACTACTTTGGCTTGTGTACGTTTGAGGTTAAAATATAGACATGTTTTCCTATTAACTATACGGATATTCCGTCAAGTTGCGGTTTGGAAACCGAAGTTTCATCGTACCCCTTGCTCTTGAGGACGGTTAGAAGTTTCAGAACGTATTATATTCGTGGATAATGAAGTATAGATAAGATATTGAGTGTATTGTCTTTGACACTCTTTCGTAAGGCTAAGGCATGACTAACAGCAACTTATTAATAAAATAATAAAGACAGTTTGAGTAAAACATTGGCTGAGAAAGATTGCTTTCAAACCTCAGGGGAACAAACAAAGGCATAAGCCAACCAAAAATAAATATCGGGGTAATCTAGAATCCCCTAATATCATCGACCTAATCCGTCACAGATCAGATTGCTTCATTCCTATATCATCATAAAACACACCCCATGCTTACAAAAAGGGCTAACATTCGGAACCAACACCATTTTACTATCCGCCAAAATGACCGCAAGCTTCGTCTGCGACGCTGCCGAAGATTGATAACACTCCGAAAAATATCACGATTTCCCCAACATGGGCTTTAAGGAATGGATTTAAGGTTAGAGAGCGAATGGCGGCGGAATACGACAGTGAAAATTGCGATAATATTCAGCGCGAGCCTCTAAAGTATGGCGGCCATGACAATGTTTTATTGTTTAGTAGCTTCCCGGCTCGGAGCGCCGGGATTTCTAACACGGACGCTTCTGAATTTTTAGAAACGATTTATGCTTTAAAAGCACGCCACGGCAGCGTTTAAACGATACAAAATGCAACGCAAACATTGAACGCAAACTGTTGACAAGAGATGCTCCGTTTCTTTTGTTTGATAAAATCAACTGGTTCTCTAATATACCTCTAAAACTACCGAGAGATTCAGACATATTGAGATAAACTGATTACTCACGTATTTAAAGCAGAGTTATTGCTCGACATTTTTCGGACCAGTCCGTGTCCTGTCTGGTTTAAATACGTGAACGTTTCAATACAAAACATTTAAGGTATGAAAATGAAAATGAAAAATTTATTTTGCAAGTAGGCCATATAGGCTCTTTTACATGTCTGAATCTACTAGCGCTTCGGAAAATGGAAGAATCTGCTGAGAAGAAACGCCGCAAGAAACTCAGTAGTTTATCTTTTTTTTTCTTCTCTTTTGAAAACAAGATTACAGAGCAATATACACAATCATAACAATAGTTCACATAAAGTGTGAAAAAAAAAAAAGATAATAAATAGCACAGCAAGCTTTAAGCATATTGAACGAACTGGCACTAGTACAGATTGACCAAGAGATGTATAGGGTCCCCAGGTCAAAGAAATTAGAATCGGGATGTATGTGGTCCCTGATCAAATACTTAGTCTAAATAACTTAGAGATGTATAGTCTCTAAGGGTTAAAACAAATTAATTACCTTAATCTATGCTTAGCAGAGGTGTAAAACGCCTCCACGGTCAAATTGTACAATATTACTTGGAGATGTATAGTCTCCGAATGTCAAAAGAATATAAGAATAAAAATATTCATGTCAAAAAAAAAAAATTGGTGAAAATCCAACAAAATCAGTAATATAACAATAACAACTCAATATATGTCTATATTTAGTTATATATATAAATATAAATAAATAGACAACACGATGAAGTCTCCCACATCAAACCGCATTTAAGTACCTACATTTTAGGCTTTTTGAGAATTACATTAGTCTTTGCAGCATGAATAGTCCGGACCCCACAAACAGCACCCGATCACGAGTATGACGCGTATCTCAGCCATCGTCTCCCTCAACCATATTGCAGGGAAGGTGGCGACCCGATCAACGACGCCACCGTAAGCAATGCCCTTTAAGCGAGCATGACATACTCAAGCAGTACGACTACAAAAGAGAAATTGAATACGGCTCGTCTGGCGAGAAACATCACAATGTGCTCCAAAATAATAATTACACTTTAATAGGATGTAAAGTAAACTAAGGTAAACTTTGTTGTAACTTTATTTGTTAAAGAGACCGTGTGGTGTAGAAGTAACAAGAAATTATAAAGTTCTCAGAAGACGTTGGTATTAAATTAAAGATATTTTTTTCCCGTTCTTAATTTTTATGTTGTATTCAATGAGCCGTGGCCATGAGAAAATTACGGTGATGTGACAATGGTCATCAGTTTGTTGTAAATATGTAAATGATTAGTTTATTTTATTAATAAATGTCTGCAAAGTTTGATCGTAGATCAAATCATTAAACAAGATAAGCAACAACCTGGTAAGAGCAGTAATTTCTAATACCCCAAATACCGGCTTTCATGTTTATTTCATGGTGTTCTATCTATCCCACCCACGTTAATCGTACAATTATCATTAAATTCACCAAAATAACGTTTGCGCAAAGGATTCTTTTGATGGCAGGAAATGGAATAATGTCTTTATTAACCCGGGAAGGCGGGACTCGTTTGAAATAATTTAATTCTGACCCGGTATGTGCGGAAAATGCCGCAGCGGTATTAGGGAAAAGTGTTTTTGGCCGGGCAATAAAATAGGCGTTCTCCTGAAAATACCTTAGCTTTACCTATTACTCTTAACCTATCATGTTTTACAAATAGTGGAAAAGACATTGACTAAAGTTTAAGGTTTTTTTTTAATTGAGGTGAACTACGGAAAACCATTATTCACATGGAAAGAAAGTGGTTGTATTTTTAAATAGGTCAAAATTTTGTATAGAGCCTTCAAGCGGATGTGCATTGTTCGAAACAAGGCTCAGTGGTGCAATTTTGGAATCTCACCAGGTTACTAAAGTTCACAAAAATGGCCGAATATCTATGAAAAATTGACATTTTGGTGAGTTTTAGTCACCCAGTGAGATTCAAAAATCGCACTTCAGGGCTCAGTCTTTAACTTAGGAAATAGAAAAAGATAATAGGGGAAAAAATGTTATTTATTCTATTATAGAGTATTAATACCGTTCTGAGATAGTGCGAAGTAGTGTGTTTAGCGTAAGTATTTTGAGTGCATCGACCAAAAATATTCACACTATCTGCGGCGTTATTTTCCGGAGATCCGTAACTAAATTAACTTTTTATTAAATTCACTCTGAGCGCAAAAATTTAAAAGTAATAATTCAATTCGCAAATATTTCCATAGAAAAAAACGACCCACCAACGACCCTCAAGAGTGATATTTACAATTATTTGTGTTGGTCGTGAGTGAGCGAACGAATGAGTGAACGATTCCCGCGAAGAATGAATGTATTGTTTACGGACAAAGCGTTCGGCTGGTGCTATTGGTCAATAAGTGCCACATTTATTTACTCACAACTACCCTGTTAATTTTCGTATATTTCATTCAGTACAGCGAAAGGGCGTTTGCTTTATAAACGACTTCGAAAGCACCGAAGAAGAAGGTTCTCAATTCAATATTTATTTTTGTTTTTTTCTTTTACTACGTTTCTCTATGTTCTCTATTTAAAATGATCTGGCTGTATATATATGTATAGTATGTATTTATTTTATTTGCACATACTTAAATTATTTATTTATGTACTTTCATTTCACTGCTCTATTCCTACACCGCCTACCCACCTATCATCTTCACCACCCGGAGGTCCTGCTCAATTACTTAGCTAGTCCCAGTTTCTTAGCAAAAGATTACACTTTTCAAGGCGCTGGGAGAATCTGACTTGTAAAATAGCCTATATGCGATAAAAGCTTTTTTAGATTATGAATTTAAGACATTACAATCTAACCACGGCTGTGGAACTGGGTATTTATTTCTGCCCACTCCCTAAACTTTGAGTATCAACGTAAATTACCGTAAACACATTAAGAGCGTAAGCCCGGCTGATAAGTTACGAATAACTTATTCAGCGGATACTTTGACAGTTTGTAAATATGTTTGCATCCGTAATTTACAAGGAAATAGCGGGGAGAGAGAGGGAGGGAGCACATTGCTTCAGCGTTGAGTTAAGAAGTCCTTGCCAGTATTTAGGTCCTCATGTGTTGATACCGTCGTGGGTCCAAAAAGGATAGTTTACTTAATTGCAGTTTGTTTCACATATAAAGACATGTTTGTTAAAAACTGGTAAGGCGGTTAAAAAATATTGATACCTATTTTTTGATCAGATTTATCGTTGTATGAAAAAAAGAAGGAAAAAAAGACAAAAGAAAAATGCAAATTCTGACGCTGAATAGACAAAATTGTTACCAATGCAATGAAACTTAGCTAAAATATAGTCGATTCACACATGCATTTTAAACACTCCCTTTATGTTACTATAACACGACTAAAACACAGGTTAAACGCGAGTAGGAGACTCTCTGGGGTAACTCCACAAAACGTGCTCAAATAAGAGTAACAAAATAAAACACCTCACACACAAATAACATAGCGGACACAAATACAATAATAACTGTTGGAAATACGAACGAAACCTTCTTTAGTCCTCAGGGGAAACACGATTCATATTGCATTTGTATGACGCAAATAAATTGAGTACTCGTAATTGGTGCGGAGTTTTGCGTAGTCGTGTCGTGAACGTTTGTCATCAAAGTCTTTTGTTTTAAGTAAAATTGGAATTTTATGCAAACAGGAATTGACGTGATTAAGTTTTTTAATAAGCAGCTTGAAATAGCTCTCGAAGTTTTCACATCTTCCAACTTCACTTCATTTCTACTGTCTTCAAGTATCTTGCCAATGCAAGTTTTACTCTCTCAAGTAGTACAAAGCTAATAGTTGTGAATAATAAAGCTTGTCCTTAGGTGTAAAGTATGTTAAACTGAATAGCTTTTTCAGACGACTTTTCAATGCATCATTCCTGAACGTTTTGTTACTGTAGAAATTATTGAAAGCAATTTTAACTAAGATGATTCTCAGGCGGTTTTACCGCACTCAATCAACATGAATATTGACTAAATTAATGACGACAACTTCGGACGAAAACGAAAGCTGGGCAACAGTTGATACTGGGTTAATTTAGGAAAAGTAGATGCAAAAAGTCGTGTTTGTCAATAATAAACAAATGAAAATTAGGAGCCGTTAAAATGCCGCTAGAGTTTCTACAGGCTGTCAGTAAAGAAGCCTTGTTAAGACGCTATTTAGTTTTTTTAAACCCTTACAAACTTATTAGAGAAAAAAAAGAAAAAAAATCAGACTCAAGTAGAGGCCAAAATACAACTGAAGACCTAAAAACGTTAGGTTAGATGCTAGAAAATTTACACACTTTGAGATTACAAAAAATTAGTAAATTTACAAACAGAAGACTTTTGCATTTTTCAAAGCCTTTTTTCAGTTTTACTTAATGTTAGTGGAGCTGCTAACTCTTACTTGCACCTACTTACCTACGCACATACCTAATAATTTTACAATGTTCCCCCAAAACCATAAACCATTTACGCCATTCCCCTATTGGCTCGCGACCTCCCGAGATTCGGCATTCGACGAGCGGATATATTGTATTACGCCAACATTCTGAAGGGTATGCAAATTGAGGGGACGGAGAGGAATGTACTTTTATTTGAACGACCGGACCTACGTGAGCGATATTCGAGCGAAGGTTGCTCACACGGCACTTTGGAAGTTTGGCTTGTTATTAGTACTGCAGTACTACACTATAGTTTATCCAGTCACGAGGGGGTCACGTTTAATTCCCGATTGACGTAATAAATAAATGAAAACAATAAATCTAAACTAATCAAAAAAAACTACTACTAAATAAAAAAACTAAAATACAATTACATGTGTAATGATAAAAGATATTCATGCATCATTAATGATATGAAATAAGTTCGCCTTTGTACATCACTGTATCTCATTTTGTCTTTTATGTTTTTTGGAAAATTAAAATTTACATACATACAAATACATTTATTTATAAACTGAATCTACATAAAAGGCCACTGCGTACGGACAACATAGTAATGAATCCCTCGGCCTCGTCAACACTTTCCAGTAGGTGGAACTGTGGTGAAGCGATAACACATCATCAATAAAACAGACAGCCAGACAGACAGACGGACAGGCAGGCAGACAGACAGACGCACTACAAAGTGAACCTATAAGGGTTCCGTTTTTCCTGTTAAGGTACGGAACCCAAAAAAACTGTGTGAAAATCGCTAAAGTTTAAAACAAGGCAGAAACCTAATTACAAAAGAAAAAGTAAGTTTGTACATTTAACCCTGTGCGTAGCTTGGATATTCCCTGGGTACCGGAAAACGAAACGTGTGGTACCTGCATGAGTAATCAATCCGGATCCGAGACAATAGGGAAAAGTCTGTTTCCGGAAATCGGACCCTTTCTCTCACGGGTAATTTATTGAGCTAATCGGACGTCAAAATATACTCAAGTATTTGGGTTTTTAATGTTTTAATTTGTACGTATATCCGAATGTTTTATTTGCTACGATGGATTGTTAGCTAAAACCATAAACTTAAAGGCCTGGAGTGCGATTTTTTAATCTCACCGGATGACTAAAGCTCACCAAAATGGCCGAATGTCTATGAAAAACGGACATTTTGGTGAGATTTAGTCACCCGAGGATATTCAAAAATCGCACACCTAACCTGACCTAATGGCTTCTATATGACATAAGAAAAACCAAAAAAAATGGGTTACAGCAAAAATCTACCACGGAAAGTAAAAAAGCTATGACATACGATACTTTGAGGAATACGAAAATGTCCTAATGTAAAATTTGTTTCATAAATTTGCAGTTTTGTTTATGTATGGTATCAGATCATTTAAGTGTAAACGATAAGCTAAACGATTTCTTTTGATACTATATTTTAAACGTTTCCATCGAAAAGCAGCCAAAGTCAAAATTCCTGTACTAAACCATCCATCAAATTAAATAACAAATTTCAAGATTCCAAAATTATCTCCTCTTTTCATTGGCGCATAAAACGAAAGACTCGAAACTTTTTAACGCCGAAATTCCTTCGGCTTGCCTGCGGAAACTTTTCTAGGTTAAACTGTAATAAAGTGTCAAATCGTGTTCTAATGAACGTCATGTTGGAATCAAAAGTCGGGCCATAACGCTTGCAAAGTGGGTCGAACCTGCACGCACTGAAGAGGCTCATTTATACGAGACGTGGATTGTAAGGGTCTGTCTCAACCGCGAGCATAGGCAGGGTTTAGGTTAGGCTTAGATTTATTTATTTTTCCATATATCGTTACATGTATACAGGGTGTCTCATTTAAATCGGTCAGTTTGTGAAAGTCTGAAACTATAAGACATAAACGAAGATCTGTTCTTAGGAACCATGTCACTGATTTTCATAAGAAGAAAAACTGCATTCATACATTTAAAAAAAAACCTGTACTCAGCTCGGGAATCGAACCCGGTTGTTTTAAAAAAAATAAACTTAAGTACACTATTTCTATTTAGATATCGATTGCGTAGGTCTTAAAAGCAGTAAATGGCTCTATGAAACATGATGTCTAAAATGAATAAAATGTAAATTTTACATGCCTGAGCTTGTTGAATATTGTAACGGCGGTCACTTCGAACACTTACTAAAATAAATTAAAGTATGTGACAACAATACATTGCACCTACAACACGATAACAAAAACACGCATAACAACAACAATAACAGGCACGATTTATATTGTTGATGGTATAAATTAACTACGAGATGTTCTAGAAGTATCTATGAAGAGTTGTTAATAGCTAGTGTGTACAACCCCCAGTGAATCCCACATGAATAGAACTGGAATGAGTTTCGCTGTCTTCAGCGTCGAGTCCCGGCGTCCCAGCTATCGTTGCATGACTTGCATGACGGCTTTGTTCTCAACATAAATATGTACCTAACTTTTAGAACCAAAGAATCGTTAGCTTACACCGGAGTAAAGTAACCGAACCTAGTGCTTGACATACGTGGGACATTGTTTTCACCAGTAGTTGACATCATTGTCTTTCGTTTTCACTTGTAAGCTTCCGTATCTTCTCGTTAATTATAAGGTCAATGTCAAAGACTGGGTCCGTTGCTTTGCCTATTTGTAGTTGCACTTTAGACGAATATTTTTTCAAATGAAAAAGCTCATATAATTTATCTACGATATGACCCTTTGATATTAATTTGAATTAATAAATCTAATGTTAATTCTGTTTAATGAACTTAATAATCCATGCTTAATTTTTGTCATTTTAGTGTGTAAAGTTTTTCATTAATATGTTCCCATCGTTATAATCATTATTATTGTCAGCATGAATTTAACGTCAGTCATGTAATTTGTGTCTCCATTCTATTTTACAATCAGAAAAACAATTATTTGCATGCTTTGTTCTTGTGAAATAATGCAATGTTAAACTATTTAAATACCTTTTGTGTACACAATATTTCAAGCAATAAATATTTTATTCATTAAAAGTAGGTAGCACTGAACTCTATGACGATTCCAATATCCAGTTTTGACCAAAATGGCAAGGGTAGGCAACCAATAGAATTTACAAGAAAACTTTCCAGCAATTTAGAGGCAACAAATTAATTAAGCCGACGCTTGGTGATTTGTGTTTCAGTTGGGAGCCTATTTGTTCAGAGAACTAAGCTTTGTTCAGGTGCCGGGACGAACGTATTAAAGAACAGCAGACCTGAATACATACATAGGCAACATACGTTGACGACTGTTTACGTTACTAAGACAAGGTTCTCAAGTGTTTAACTGCTTCTGAGGCTGACAGTATTTCCACCGACGGCAGCCTCGTTTATTTTGGCCAACCATAGACTTAAATAAATATCGCATACATTTAATTGATTAAAGACAGGACCAATGTTCTCAGATTTTCAGCTGAAACATGTAACCCATTGGAATTAAGCGTAATTCATTTGGGGTATCAACACCACTGACAGTTCTGGTTCACAGCAATTCTCAGAAAAGAGACTACACCATCATAAGAAGGAAAGTTTCATAACAACCTGATAATTATTTTGATGATGGTTTTGTTTTGATTTATGTTTAGTCACTTCTGATTCTGAGACACCTACGTACGACCTTCGGTAGGGTTTATTCTTAGTCAGTAAATATGTATAATTAAAAATTTGGCTTGCTTTAAAAACGATTTTCGTGTTGAGATGCATGGTATTAACGTCACTCGTAAATTCACGTTCAACTTCGTTTTTCCGCAGTTCCGCATGAATCACGAGCGACTTTGACGATACACAGTTGTTACTTGTTTTCGACCGAGAGCCGAAAACTGTAAACTACATCCCAAATAGCATTAGACACTTTTGGCAAAAGTATTATTACGTCCTTTCTAGTCGGTGTATTCTTCAGCTCGGTCTGAAGTCTGATCCCCAATTAGGCTGACCATCGTAACTTTTTCCTGAGCTCCTGTACATCCTCTCCATCCGTCTTTAATCTCCCTTGATTATTCGTATCGTCACATACTAAATGAAAATTAACCTTAATGTTAACGGATTCATTTATAATTTATAGTGTTGCTAGGTGTTGCTATAGTATAACCAATATCACCCGAGAGATTAACGAATTTAATCGTTATTTGCTTAATTTTACTGTTATTAAATCATAAAATCATGACAGTATGATTAATAGGTATTATATTTAAGACTGCAATTATATGCATGTTTAAATGTGTTTTGTAGTATCCAACCTGTTTTGTAGTATGTAAAGTTTAAACAGCATTCCAATAATATGTGTCTACTTATAATAACACTGGTTAAAATAGTGAAATTTGTTTAAAATACAGAACTAACTTTGTATTGCTACTTCATGCAGTGTTGCCAGGTATCGTAACTACCTAACTAACTATCAAGAACGCCGTAAAGCTGCCGTGAGAATCTTCATTTAAGAGGTTATTCCGAACGGGTGGTAAGTTGTCTGGCATTCATAAGTGCTTCTAGGAATGCTTATAAAGGCATTTTGACTTAGACTAAAAGATGGTAATTTTTTTTCCATATTTCTGCCCTTACAAAAATTCCGTACAGTCGCCATAAAATATTTTGGGGCGGGCAAGTTCCTCAAAAACATCTGAACACGACTCTATAGCCAATTACTTTCGGTCGTGTTCAGATATTTTTGAACATCTTTGCCGCTCCGATATATTAGATGGCGGCTGTACCGGGAGTATTTGCAGCACTAAAGACCGGCCCTTATATTAGTTTGAACTAACATCAGAAACCTTTTTAAACTGGCCTTCTGTATAACTGTGCACCGAGTACCATACCGGGTTCGGCTTAACATCCAAACTTTGTGTACGTTTGCTTAGTACGAGTACTTCAGTTTTATGACGGTTTTAATCGTGCTTACTTCCCAACGACGTTTACAGTTCTACGTGTCTTCCGTAAATCGGTACGTGACAAAAAAATTCTGTTCTCAAAATTTAAAGAATTTGTGAAAACAAAATAAACTGTATTCTTAATTTTTTTTGTATGATCACTATTTCTTAAAATATTGCAAATTAGAAAAATGATGCAAGTCAAGCCTCGCAAAGACGCTCAACTCAAAACGACTCGACATTTTGACGTCACATCTTGCTATTTTTGCTAGTATAAATGTATGGAGCGTGAAACTAAATTGCGTTTATTATAGATAATGATTATATGGTTTATGGATAACTAAATTCAAAACAAAAAGAAAGTAACTCTACATTTTAATATAAGTTTCGTACCTTTGTGAATTGAGTAACGTATATCTAAAAATATATTTTTGTATAATATTACCTATTTTAAAATGATGATCTACAATGTCTTTACACTTTCGAGCCATTTGGTTAAAAGTGTCATGTACGCAATTGCTGAATAAAGTTAGCAGGGTTTCTAATACCGGTATTTCTAGTAAGATCAATCCCGGTATTGTGCATACTAAAAATATATCCCAGTATTGTAAACTCGAAGTTACTGTAACGAAGGGAAGAAAAAAGTTGCAGCCACACGTTAAATGCCATTTAAAGCGTTTATCTGACGTGACTGCCAGCGCAGGGACAGCTATCCGATACAACTTAATTTCCGTCAGGCAGACGGCGGGTTTTATCTTTGCGAAATATCTCATCTGTTACAGTTCACCGGATAGCCAAGTGATTAGTGACCCTAACTACGAAGCTAGAGGTTTCGGATTTGATTCCGGCAGGGGGCAAATGTTTAATATGATGAGCAGGATTGAGAATGAATAGGAATCTTGGATATTGTATCTGTTTAAGTGTTGACTCCGCAGTCTATAATCGTAGTATGTCAAGCTGTGCTTAGTTTGGTACTAGGCCAATTGCTGTAAATTGGCTCAAGATACTTTATTATATTCATTACTACCTCTGTAAAATAATACATAATAATAATACACAAACTACAAGTGCATCCCATCATCACTGAAAAGAATAACCAGACAAACTAACAAAACCATGTTAAATTATTTAAAACAATTAAACTACTTTGTTTAATGGTACATTTTCGTAAATACACAATTAGGATTTTTTTCTTTTAAAACGTTCGCGTGAGTCTCACTAGCGAAATAGAAGTGCCAACTGGTGTGACGTCTGCAGACGTCTTTTACACGCGAACTGCTAAAAGTGGCTTGGCGTTTGTCTTTAACTTAGAAATTTAGGCTCTGGAGAATTGTTTTGTCTGTCTGTGCAATTTGCGCTGTATAAACATTGACACGCTGTCCAGAGACCTACCAGCGAAATGTCGCGTGTTGGCGTTGCAAATGGCCGCCGGTCGGATCACACAGTGCACTTAGCACGAATCTTCTCGACACGCGTTTACTCGCTACGTAACTCAGTGCGTCTCATTTTAACCAGCCCAGTAGAAGAGAGACGCACTGAGTTACGTAGCAAGTTAACCCTTGTCAAGAAGACTCGTGCTAGGTGCACTGGCCCCCGGTTCGGTTAAAGTGTAGCTTGTACAATCGGGCTTTATCAAAACCGTCCAATATGCAGCAGATATGAATAAAGTTAAAATGTCCTTCCGGTATTTTTTTTACCGAAACCACTGTCGTTGATGTATATCGCTCCCTTACAAAACATTTTTTTTTAAATTCGATCGAATCTCTCTGGTACACACGTGACATGCAGAAGTCTCCGTGACCTCAACTAGAAGCACATACCTATATCAGTTCTATTTTCATTCCCCTTCTCCTTAAAGGTCGCCAGTGCACTTGCGATTCTTCAAATATTGCGGTTATTCTTGACGGATGACGGTGATTCTTACCATCACGTGAAAGTGAAACGCTTTGTGTTCCCTGCCCCCTTATTCTCTTAGCGTAAGAGTCAAACTCGCTATCGAGGCATCGCTTTGTCTCGCTCACTCGTGCTAGTGTGCGAGAGCAAGACAGGGCGCTGCCCCAGCGTCAAATCCGACGCTGATGCGCAAAGATAATAACGGCTCTGCATGATGTCATGATCGCCCTTTACATCTTTTACAGACGATTTGAGCAATACCTTGGCGACACCTACTTTGATGGCTATGTAAGCTAATACGACAGCGGCGTCAACCGCACCGCGTATATGACGAAGCGTTAGAAACCAGAAGGCCGACTCTCTCATGCCTCTTGAGCCTTTTCACCTTGATAATACGAGTTACTTACGAAAAAAGAATTCTTGTAACGATTTCACTGAATCGCCAATTATTTTACAAAAACTAATTAAACTCAGAAACGACTTGAATACCCCGAACCGAAATCCAAAAGTGGAATTTTAATTGCCTTTGCAGCATCCGGTGAAACCCTAAACACATAATGTTCACTTAACCAATACGCGAACAAATATTTGTATCACAAAATACCGGTGTAAAGCTTAAGAGGGACCGGCGAAATTTAATAACCGAAATAATAATGTCGGGCGAGTATTAAAGCGGCATAAACTCGGGCATTAAACATAAACAACAGAGTTTGACGAAACCGTTCTACCTTAAGAGGAGTGTGAACCCAGCCCCGAAAAGCGCTCCCCATACAAACGGCGATAACGTTTTCCACTGTCTAAACCTTAATCTATGGCAATGATTGTTTTGGTATATTGTCATTATGCCTTAGAACTAGGTTTGTATGTTTGATTATTTCAATATTCTTCATAGATTTGACAATATTTGCATTGTAGGAGTTTCATATAAAACATAACAGCTTCAATATTATTGAAGCTATTTAAAAAATCAAAACATACAAACCTAGTTCTAGGGCATAATAACGTACAAAAAAAAATGGCTATAGGTTAAGTGGTCCGTGGACTACTGGTGGTCCGTGGTGGCATCCGAAGTGGTCCGCAAAATACTTGATGTATATGAGTGTGTGTGTGTCTGTGTGTAATGTCATGGAATAATTTTAGTAGGTAACCATATTAGGCACTACTATATCACTAAGAAATGTTTGGTGGTCCCTGGCAGGACAAAAATTTGGTTAAATGGTCCCTCACCTCTAAAAGCTTAAGAAACACTGGTTTAGAGGGTGGAAAACGTCGTCGCCTTTTGTATGGAGAGCGCTGGGTTCACACTCCTCTTAACGTAGCGCATTCAATATTCCGTTTGAGTTACGGCTCGGCTGGATGAATAAAAGCTCTAGTAGTTTGGGTGCAGTTTAAATTCAGTTGAACAGCTTAAAAGTGAAAGCGGAAAAGTTTTTGAATAGCAATGCACACGAATTTTACTTTATACGAGCTTTTGGCCGACACTTTGTACGTATAGAATTTGGGAGAGGTAGTTAACTCCGTTTCTAGGCGGCCAATCAAAATGAAACATGTACAGTACCCGGCAGTAAATATTGCACATCGGCTAGTTTCGGATTTGTATTTACTCACCCGCGTGCGACAGAGACGACGCTATACGAAGCCGAACTAGCCGATGTGCAATATTTACTGCCGGGTACTGTATCAGATTTCGAGTTAGATATTTAGCAATACAACGGTGAAAACCGTATGCAACTTTATGCGGTAGTTTTTGGGTGATGCGCGCACAAACATACAGACAGATGACAAAAATTCTTAAGATAATTTGTTAATTTGTTCTTATAAAGACTCCGTACGTAAGAATTTTTGTTAAAATAAAATCTCCTATCAACAGTTACAATTTTGTTTTATTTATAGACTAGCAACTGACTGACCTCGGCTTCGCACAAGTAAATAACATTACAATATTCCGTAAAAAAAATACTAAATGATAGTGAAATTTGAGTTTGTTTTATATTAATTAAAGAGGATACAGATAAAGAAGAAGTGTGATAAAGATGATCATGTCTAAGTATCCAATTCTCGCTACTCTGTGTAAATAAATGGATATACGATTAAGTTTAAACACTAACTTGTGTATCCAGGTAGTTAGTTTGCAGGGCGTGCGTTAATCGATTTACCGGCTCGGCACCTAACGGAACTGTCTTGCGCATGAATGAATCTCTGACGTAATAGGATGCTGCTCTAATGCGCGCGCTGCGTGCATGATGCGTGAGTGTACAGTAGGGGAAATATATTCACGTACCACCTTAGAACCCTATCGCAATGACGTGACGCGTTAAACGCCAAGCTATGTCATACAAATGTCAGGCGTATGTCTCTTCGACTAGGTTCTACGGTGGTACGTGTTTCAATTTCTTTGACGTAACTGTACGTTGCAGCACTAGTTTTTCTTTTATCTTAAAATGTTTTTATTGGGATAACTAGTTTTTTTTTTCTTGTAAAATGCGTTGAATACACTCATTAATAATGCAGTATACTGACTGAATAAAAAATAGATTTACTAAAGACGACTTAGGGACCTTCAAGAAACGAGCCTATTACTTTCTTAAAGGCTGGCAACGCGCTTGCGAGTCTCTTGATATTGCAGGTGTTTATAGGCGGCGGTGATTGCTTACCATCACGTGACCCGTCTGCTTGTTTCCCCCCTCTACTATTAAAAAAAACCGACAACAGAAACAGTATTAGTTTAAAATTCAAAAGAGAATCTTATAAACTCAATAAAAGAGTTGTTACTAAATGGCGTCTGTCATCCGGTCTGTCTGTCTAGACAACGTCCGCTCTAAACTATTAAAGATAGAGGCACGATGGACATGTCTCTTTAAGAGTGTAGATGTGTATTAAAAGAGGCATTTCGTAAATAAAACTATTAAGAGGGTTCAAAGGGAGACGGAAATTAGTGAACTTAATTCAAAGGCTTCTAGTGTGAGTGTTGCCATCACTGTACAGTCATTAGCACATATATCACATGGACCAAGAAATGAAACAGCTCAAATATGACTCTATTTTCAAAGAGAGGAAAATTCATGTCGATATTTTTAACCTCTTCAAGTGTTTAGCTCAGCTACTTGTTGTTGTTGCTACTGGCTGTATACCCACTATTTAATTACCGCTACAAAACTTAATTCAATTGCAAACTTATTGGAAATTAGGTCAAATGTCTATGGGTCAACTAGCCAATAACCATGCAGTTTCTGCGTTTGCGCGTTAAAGTATAAAGTGGTTACGTCACATTCATTCGGATTTGTTTCACTTGAGATTTTTCAACTTGTAAATTTATAAAAATAATGAATATCTTGAAAGTAAGCGTGTTTGGACTATGTGTTAAACCAGTGTTTCTCAACCTTTTCCAAGGGCGGACCCCTAATGCAACCTTATCAAGACCCGTGGACTCCTCAAAATCAAATAAAAAACCGCTTGGATACTTGTATATGCAATGAACTAATGAATGAATGAAATCTTTTATGTTCAGGCAACAAGGGCCCATAGATATATACCTTACAAACTAACATACATAAAAATATATAAACTAAAATAAAATAGGTCACAATACAATACAATACTCACATGAGTATATTTAACTCGCACGAAAAATGCTACGCCCGTCAAACGCTCTCCCGCGTCGTTATGCCTCATAATTTTTACTTTTAATATTTATTTCGTCTGCGGACCCCCTAGGATAGGTTCGCGGACCCCAGGTTGAGAAACACTGTGTTAAAGAACTCTATTTACTTCAATTAGACACCAGAATCGATGGTTAAAATCTTTCTGGTTACTCGGGCCCACGGTGTAGTTATATACCAGATTCAGCGCACAGTTATTTTGTATTAGGGGCTAATTAATACACGGTAAAACGTCTCGCGTGAGAGCTTTTAACTTCCTCCCGAGTTCACAGTTACAACGTTTGTTTGGAGAAATACACGAAAAATTTCAGCTGCACTTTTAAAGTAATTTTTGTAGCTAATGAGGAAAAAGTGGTTACGGCATTATTTTTTATGCGTTAGACTAAGTTTTATTGCTGTGGTCGCAGAAAGAGTATAAAAAACTCTAAATTAGATAACTCTGCTGTTCTTTAGTGTCTTACTCGGCTATTGTAAAAAGACGGTTTTTTTATGAAATAGGAAGGCAAACAAGCAAGTGGGTCCCCTGATGGCAAGTGATCACCACAGCCCATAGACATCCGCAACGCCAAGGATATTGCAGATGCGTTGCCAACCCAGAGGTTTAAGATGGAATACCTCTTGTACACTGGTACATAGTAGAACTTGCAATGTTGTGTTCCGGCGTGGAGAGCAAGACAGCCGGTACAATTACTGAATTGTACCGGCTGTCTTGCTCTCCACGCCGGAACACAACATTGCAAGTTCTACTATTTAGCGGCAGAATTAGCGAACAAGACGGTGGTAGCGATCCGGGCGGACCTTGCACAAGGTCCCCGCAAAGTTTAAAGCAATCGCAAGTTTAAATGGCGAGTAAGTTAACTGTACCAGTGCTTGACACACGTAGGGCGTTATTTTTAGTACTAGCTACTATCATTGAGCTTTTACTCGTATGTATGAGTCACTGTCAAGAACTGGGACCGTTACCTCATCATGCCTTTATTCCACCGACAGGGTATATAACGAAGTTGACGTGGTACTAGTAATTCTGCTTGATAAAATGTAGTTACAATAGGAAAGTTAATCGTGAATACAATCT
Source organism: Ditula angustiorana (assembly GCA_963691745.1). Lineage (NCBI taxonomy): Eukaryota > Metazoa > Arthropoda > Insecta > Lepidoptera > Tortricidae > Ditula > Ditula angustiorana. The sequence continues at coordinate 10,137,418 of OY829487.1, forward strand.
ACTAAGTAATAATCGAATAAGCAACAGTTTTAATTAAGTATTCCTCGCCAGTTCATGCTAATTATCACTTGGCGCGCTCTAAATTGTTTAACAAACTTAATCTTATTTGCTCTTTTACAAATGACGGTACCTAATTTCATTAGGCTATCACCTCAACTCTCGTTGCGTTATCTATAAACCACACATGTAATCAGTATTTCACACTGGTGTATCTGTGGCTGTGGCATGTGGCTGTAGCGTGTAGCTGTGGCGTGTGGCTGTGCCTTGTGTGTGCGCGTGTCTCTCTCTCTCTTTCTCTCTGTGTGTGTGTGTGTGTGTGTGTGATTATTTGGCTTTAGGAAATTGGGACGTCGCCAATTACCGTCTAAATAAAATTAGCCAGCACATACCTGTTAGTAACGTGATCCGCATAGCGGAGTAGGTATATCCTAATTAGCGAACTCGTATCCCGGAACATCTGCCGTTCGTACTCCTTTGTGTAGGTACAACAAAACTTCAACTGCTATGCTACATTTTAATTACCTGGACGGCTGTGCAACGGGTAGTTACTAAACAGAGCAGCTTCCACACGTACTCCTCACAAACGTCAGTTAACGTTTTCCATCCTAAATCTGAACCTATCGCCATTAATTAGTGTTACTATGCTGTTGGAATGCTTAGAACTAGGGTAATAAGGTTGATTTTTTTAATATTTTGTAGCTCATACCTCATTTCATTACATAATGTTACAATGTTGAGGCATATCATAGAAAAATAATTTACAAACAAGGCTCAATTATCGAAAAAAAATTTAACAGAATAGTAACCGTTTTCAATGAGATAAGAGTACAACTTGCTTCTAAATTTAACGGTAAGTAGTTTTCCAATGTCACTAGGCAGGCGATTATAGTACATTGTTCAACGAGGGATTAAACACAGCTATTTCAGACGAGATGTTTTGATAGTTCGAGTGTGGAATTGGTATTTCACCCAAGTTAAACACTCTGCTTTTCATTTCAACCATGAGGAAAGCAGAAAATGTCATGGATAATAGGTAAAAAATCTTTTAATATACTACATTATTTTTTTATACAAAATCAACGTTATTGGATTTAAAAATACTTAATGTCAATTTCGGATTCATTGTGACTAAAATTCATGGATTTGACACTTATGATATTTTTATTTTGAAATTACACCCACAATCTTGAATCCAAAAAACAATAGCAGATTCAGTTTATCACTGTAAAATTACGTGAATTTGACACATATGACATTTTTTTGCCAGAATGACATCCGCCATCTTGGATGCAAAACATAACAAAACATTTTAATACATATGGCATAACAACTTCGACTTTTCATTGCCGTGTGCATTCTTGGGTGCCCCACGTTTCTACCACAGTATATAAATAAGGCAGTACCGAAACTAGGCCTACCTATTTGTTGAGATAGATACCTACGCTTCGGTGAAGCGTTAAGGTTGTCCACTTAATTTTTGTAAAATTGATTAGTTATATTTTTATTGTTTATGACTACGTTCACTTGGGTTCTATAATGATCAAATAATTAAATGAATTAACGAGTTTACGAATAAGAATGGGTAATTAATAAACATTTTACGAAGTAAGAAAAAATTAAATCTCTGATTTTGAAGAACTCGAGTTTAAGCAGCCACATTACGACGCAATATTTTGTGGCATATTTAAAAAGATCGCGCATTGTTTCGGGCGCACGCAAGAACGATAAACGCAAAGCGCGTTCACTCGTCTCGACGCGGCAGTCGCGACTGACAGTACCGCGGAAACCCCTTAGCGGCTGTGTTGAGCGTGCGTCTGTGTGACTGTGCCGGTTTCGAGCGTTTGCACAGTAGATTCCTTACTGCTTATGTATATACTGTGTTCTTACTTAGCGCGTGGCGCAGTGCGGCGGCTTTCACCGGCACACGCTGCCTTCAGAAACTTTGGTTCCTATAAAGAATTAAAAGCCTTTGTTTCCATTAGACTGATAGCGTGAACAAGATTAATTCACCACTATTATCTTTATTACGCCCCAAGTTATCGGTATCTTGTTTTAAAAGCAATTAAACGTTTTAATTCGCATTTTGTCAGACTGTAGATAAATGATGCGTCGATGTTCAACACTTTGAGTATAAATATTCTGCTGAAATATTGTTTTACGATAGTGTATAAAAAACAATGTAATTAATATTATTTTAGGTGCTGACTAGAACATACCAACGATGTTGACACCTTATTGTTATTATTTTACGAGCGGATAGCCTAGTGGTTATAGTTATCCTTACTATGAAACTAGAGGTTCCGGGTTCGATTCCCGGGAGGGGCAAATATTTGTATGATGAATATGAATGTTTGAACCTGAGTCTTGGATGTTGTATGTATTTAAGTGTGTATATCTGTTGCTAGTGCTAGTACCCATAGTAAAAGCTTTGCTTAGTTTGGGACTATGTAAACTGGTGTGAATTGTCCTGAGATATTTATTTTATTTATTTGACATTCATTATAAATTCATAACATGTTAATTTTAAAAACAAATATCATTAACTATTTTGTGTTAAACATTATAAAAATATGCCCTGATTTAAAAATATATCCTAAAATCTTTTACGTCAACAAGTTACGGAAACAAACGAGTAAATACAAGAGACAATGATGTCAACTACTGGTACAAACAATATCCTTCACCTGTCATACACTGGTACGGTTACCCTATATTACGGGAGCGATTGTATCACAAATATTATGACACGTCACACTCTATTGATAATAGAGTCCCATATATCTTAAGCTCTTCTGTGTACATAAGTATGCCGCCAACTGTACCAACTTAAGGTAAATAACTCTGTTTGCGAACAGAGCCTTCATTACCATTGTGCAAATCACGTAAACAAGCGTTGACTCAAGCGTGTAAATGTGACAGTTAATTGGTATCAAAGTCAATTAACGGGTAAACGTACGTGTTCCGGGACCGGTGCTAGAAAATCGGAATTAATATTTTTAATTAAAAGCCAATTAAGTTAACGGTCCCAGTATTTAATACGCCTATGACATTGTTTTAACAGTAGTAGACATCACTGTATGTCGTTTATAACCTACAATAAAAACTCTCAAACCTCCTCCGACTTGAGAGTCGACTCGTATATATTATTGTTCTTTTTTAAACGCGTATATATCCTAATGTTATAGCTGTGAGATATTGTATTCCATAGTTTTAAAATATTTTTTTAAAGATATTTACTCTACTCAATTGTAGCTTCAATGTCATATTGGCTTAAAATGAAAATATATAACTTCTGATGCCCTAAATAAAATAAAAAAAAAACACTGACAGGGATTCTGATCAATAGGCATTGTCATGCCTACTTGTAAATTTCTTAACATTTAATTGTCGTTTGGCCAAGGCTACGGAGAGTATTTTGTATTATATTTTTAGAAGTGAAAGTAGCCTCTTTCTCTAAGTATTCATCTCTGCGTATTTATACCAATACTCAAGTCAAAGTCAAAGTCAAAATATCTTTATTCAGATTAGGTTTACAAGGAGCACTTATGAATGTCATAAAATTTAGCACCGGTTCGGAAAACCTCTGATGAGAAGATACCGGCAAGAAACTCAACGAGGTGAATTTTTTTAAATAAATCAAAATTACAATGTTATTTTAACATCTTCAATATTTAAAAATTTAACAATTATTATTTTTACATTATTTATATTATTTTTCATGCATTACGTCGGTGAAAACAGGCACGCTTCTCGCCTAATTTACCGCTGAAAGCGGAGCGTGAAACGCTGAGCGCCTAGCATAAATCTATACTAGAGACTTATAGGTACTTCACAGCCATACATTACGTATTTATATGTTGACAGAGAGTTCAAAAGACAGACTCAATTTCCCATGTTCGGTATTAGTAGGTCTGAATCTTAAGATTATGAATTAAATGTGCGTTTGGCTGTGTATAAATATATACAGCGTCACACAGCAAAGCAACCATTTCAAAAAGTTAAAAGTTATGTGTATGTTAGTCTTTAAGGTATTTTTTCTATGGGCCTATGCAGCCTGAAATAAATGGTTTTATTCTAAAAGCCCGACAATTTTGCAATACTGTTCACACACATGTTCAGTACTACAGCCAATACCACAGATAACGTATACTCATGAATTGCTGATATTGGATTTGGTGACACCAGCTAGCAATGCAGCCAATATCCCAGACAAAATACAGTCAGTTTGTCGAGCAAATTGCTTTTGCCTTTTTTCGAAACTTATCTTCTTTAAGTCATATCTACAATGGATGTGCATATGTACTATACAAGCCACAATATACTGCACTGCAATTTGGTCACAATACCCAATGTGCAATAGAACTAGTTGGAACGGACAAAGTTAAGATAAAATATTTCTGCGACTCTGAATTTTTTACATTACATTTGTATTTTTGCAATACGCGACATTATTGCTAAAGAACTAGCTCGTAACGTAAGGGTGTTGCTATCAGTGCACCTACTCGTACTTAGCTCAAATCTCCTCGGGATGCGTTATCTCGCTACGTAACTCAGTGCGTCGCTCTCCTACTGAGCTAGTTAGAAAGAGACGCACTGAGTTACGTAGCGTGTTAATGCGTATCGAGAAAATTCGTGCGAGGTGCACCGCACCTCGCACCCAAGTCTATGTATGTACTACATATTATGTATATTAAAATTTACCTTTTGTTTTGTAACATTCGTTAGAATGCACATTACAAGTACATAAATGTTCAAGTCTACCCGCACTAGGCTTTGACTTAGGAGTCGAAAGACATTATCTGAAAACAAGTCGCTTAATTAACAAGAATAAGCTAACCTAATTGACGTCCAGAAATATTCAATAAAACTTCCTCTCGCGTTTTCAGCATTAATAATAAGAATTTGCGGAAGTGATTTAATTATAAAACGCTCATTAAGATTCGGAGAATACAACATTAATTAGATGACCGCGGCGCGCGAGAGACTGCCCAGTCGGAATTCTGCCTGATAATTATTGTGTGTAAAGAAGAAATAAGAAAAATTATCCAATTACAAAAAAACATTATGTATACAATCTATTTATTTTTGCTCGTTTTCCTGAACTTTCTGATGATACAATTAAGACTCCACACAAGCAGAAGGAAGCTATGTAGGCGCTCTACAATCTTTGAACAAATTCCAAGCGTATTCTTGTGTAAGCGAGTGAACTGAACACTACATAAAAGAACATGGAATACTGAACCGTTTTATTTAAATTAATACAAACGGATCACTCACGTATTTTAAAATTGAGAATTGACATGTTTCGCACTCCGTGGTCTGAAACATGTTTCCTATTTAGTTAGCAGAGAGAACTGTGCACCTAGCACGAATCTTCTCGATACGCGTTAACTCGCTACGTAACTCAGTGCATCTCGTTCTAACCAGCGCAGTAGGAGAGAGACGCACTGAGTTACGTAGCGAGTTAACGCGTATCGAGAATATTCGTGCTGGGTACGCTGGTCCTGAGCAGTCATGTTTCGACCACTGAAGCACGTGACGGCTCGTATAGGCCTTAATCCCAACACTCATTTCCATCTGCAAGCTAACCCTAAGACTAACCTTACTTTTAAGTAGGTAACGTATCGTCTAACCTTATTTTCCCTAAACCTTAAAGCATTCCAAGAGCTAATATGAGACCGGAGATAAACATAGAAATACCCATAAGCTATAAATACGTGGGCTTTAACCGTATTTCACGTGGCAATAAAACCCGAGTGGAATGTTATACGTTGCGGTGTGGTCCGGATAAACTTACCACGCAATTGCATTTAGCGATAATCCAATAGCAGGGAAAATAATGCCAGTGCACACCAACCGAAAATAATTAGCCCGGACGCAGGATTAATTCTGCAAAGTAATTAATATAAGCAGTTTCTGTTAGGGTTTGCGTGCGCGGTAAATTCTGGAATGTGTTTAGCTGCTTCAGTGGCCTTATCATGAGATCATGACCGGCCAAGTTTAGTTTATCAGAGTTACAATACAAAGTTTTTTTACATCTTAAATATTTAACACAGTAGGTGTACACTAATTGGAACCAGGGATCGCCAATGCAGGTCAGGATCATTGCCAAACATGCCCTGTACCTACCTTCAAACTCTCAGGTGACATTGAATGGCCTGAAAAATAGGTATTGCAACATATTTACTACAATATTCATAATTGTATCAATAGGTTCTTTAATATCATTTCCAATTAAAAGTATTTGAACGTTTACCATTATTTATTTCCCTTTGGGGTAGGCAGAGATCACAGAACGCAATTTTTAAGAACGTTTAATGTTACCTGAGTGTGTTCACAGCTGCATTGACTGTATTCTTAAGAATAAAACAAAAGCATCCCTGTCTGCTCAGGCGGTATGAAAATTGTGGATTACAAAGATCGCAACACGACACATACTACATTTAAGGGCTATTTACATGGTACGAGTTTTCACATGCGAGTTGCATTACATTGCAGGCTAGCGAAGTAAGACGTATTCGATCGATCGATCGAATCCCGCGATGTGACGAAACTCTCATGAGATAACTGGTACCGTATAAATGGTCCTTGAGTCTGGTCAATAGATCCATTTTGAGATTCACAATAAAATGGCCTAGTTGAACACGCCATTAAAACCGGTACGAAATGTGCAGTAGGTATAAAGTTCATACAAAAACAAGGCTATTTGTCTACGTTTTCATTTTAATTAAATTTATTCCTAATGCGGCATTTAAATGTATTAAGTACCCGCTAGTGGAATGAGTTGCTCAGTTTACGACTGTGTTGTGAAAGTGGGACAAACAAAGTGACCTTTTTGAATGAAAGCTTTATAGCGAATATACGGTTTGAAAGACTCGTTTTCGCATTTTATGTTCGTTTTTAAAACGTCACTAATATGTAACTGCTTATACAGTATCATATAATAACTTGTTAATTTTGTAAGTGTTACTTTCACGGTTTTGAAGCGAGAACGAAAATCTGTATTTATAAACCCATGATGAACGCAGTTCTTACCAATATTATATGAAGTTAGTTTGCTCTCCTGATTCTTCCCCTCCAATATTTCTGGGTTAAGTTCAAACATTGTTATGCTTATTTATCATTTTTACTTTTTTATTATGTCCATTTAATGATCAGTCAAGTACCTAAATTACAATCAAACGGTGCAGCAGAGACTTTTGGTTGTTCGAACTGCCGACCGGAGACGTCGCACAGGCCTATGGACCCTTCGATCTTCATTATAACTCTTATGATGTATTTATTCATTTTAATTGCTAAGCAATCTTAGCCGCCCGTACCTCTCGCGACAATTACTATTTGCAACATACAAATTTAAAAAGAAACAATATTCTAACCAAAATAATTTTATACACTCAATAGTATGATGTGATATTAGCGTCTTACGAGTAAAAGCAAGGCAAAAGATAGTAATTTAGTGTGCAACAGCCTAAAACGATGTGATTTACTTCTTCCAGAGTCTATCTCTACCTAGAGAAAATACCATGACGTTTCTGGTGAAGAAACCTGAACAGTAAACACGCTTGTTGTTTTCAACCCGCATCTCTCATGCACTCTCATTGTAAATGGAGGCAAGTTCCCAATAGTGGGACGTACGAGAATGATATTGTATGAATTCTTTTGCTTTGTTCCAGACGTTTTGCGTGGTCTCGAAGCGTTTCCGCAAGAACTACATCCACCGCTTCACCGCCACGCGCTCTCTGTTCTGGTGGTCGCCGTGGTCGCCCTGGCGGCGGGCGTGCGTCTATCTCTCCACCAACCAGTACTTCGACTACTTCGTCATGGCCACCATACTTCTCAACTGTGTCTTCCTCGCCATGTCGGAGACCGTCGAAGAGGCTGAGTAAGTTACTTTCACTATCTCAAGCATGTCGATTGTTATACCTCCGGAGGCTGACTGATATATGTCACGCGAATAATAGTTATCTTACATTGGTACCTTATTGCTACTATATCTAACCAGTTTCATGTGGATGAGACTGAGAAATAACTAACTTGTGTTAGTCATGTAAAAGTATGTCATAATAGGCATCACGTAGGCGGGCTAAAATGTTGGATTTAGCCTGTAGAGACTAAAAAGTTATTTTTTTAATTTATTCAGACAGCCGAATAAACCTATCAACTGGCAGACACGCATACACTGTAAAAAAACACTGACTTCGTCTGACATTTACGATTATTATACAATAAAAAACCAAGGGTTTATACTGACTTAACCAATACTGTGGCATAATAAATAAAGCAAATTTTTCTTAATGAGAAAAGCAAATTGTTTATGAGACGCTTCAAATTGTCCAAGAGCGCTTTATAGTATTCCTTGGCGTGCTTAGTGCGTTAGTCAATAAAAGACATTTTTTTTAAAGTTGTTTTGACGCGAAATCTCCAATTGATTTTTGTAATGTTGGTTTTTATTTCCTCTTAACTGAAGTGAAAAGTACAATGTTTTACTCGGAACTAACGTCCATTATGACACTTGCGCTATACCCGCCCTCGCTTTGCTCCGGCGGTTAACTATTTCGTATCATAATGGCCTGTTTTTGTCCCTAGATAAACAATGCAATATTGCTCTAAGAAATGTCAACAAGCAACACTAGCGCCAACTACGTACTCTTAATGAAAAACCTTCTGAAGCTGACGTGACACAATTTTATAATGTTATATGTATATTTTTTGTACAATGAAGCGCGATATACCTTTATCAGAGTAACCTATACTCCTCATTTTACTGAATTGAATCCCTAAACTAAGTTTTTCAAGTCCTGTTGAGCACCGAAGTGTCGCTACTTTGCTATTTTATAATTAAATAAAGCCATTTAGAGTTTTATCACGTTTACTTCAACCATTCTTAACAAGACAGACCAAGTCACTCTAGAAAAACGTAAAAAGAACATATATTTTAGAAAGTAAAAAAAAGTATAAAATACACATTATAAAAAGAGGTTTTCTGTCGCCAAAAAGTCCCATTGTAAATCATTATGAAACCTTAAGTTAAAAGATGGTCTACATGACAACGGCGTACCTTTCATAAACTCTGTTATAAATGGGAACTCCAAACTGCAATTTATTTCCATCTTTTACAGTATACATTTTCAAGATGCATAAAATGCACTACGCGCTTGCCATTTATAATATTATTATGGATCTCATCTCTTCACAAGGCCCTTTGTTATTTGGGGCGAGATCATCAAATAAATCTTAATTACATCTCGACAAATTATTCTTAATAGGTATATTTATGAAAAGCCTGCCGCCATTTGTTTTCGTTCGCTGGGATATCCGACTTATTTATTCAAATTAAAACGCTCAATGTTTATCAGGTTCGTCGCTTTAACATAAAGTTGTAATTTATTGTGTGAATTAACTTTGTAGAATTTATATTCTACACCACAAACTAAAACCAAATTTTTTTTTACAGCTAGGTAAGTCTTAAAATGGAGCTTAATGTTCCCTTAATGGTTACTGTACTGTCTCACTCTTACATACGTCAATGAATTGACGATTAAGTCATTTCGAAAACTATTTAGTATTAGAAATCTGTAATATGTTAACCAATTTAGTCATCTACATAGTTAAATCCAAATGCGGTAGTTGGGGAAACGTTCATGTTACGCGTAAAACCAACAAATTAGTGATACATTATGTAATTATGAACCTAGTTTCGCTTCAATACCCTGATAATACTGTTGTAGAATTATAGACGAGTAAATAATAGTCTCGTCAAAAATGCAAATTTTCAGGCAAATGTCACGAGGTAATGAGTTTTCCAACTTAAAGAAATAAGTGCCTGGTAGCACGATTTGTTGAACAAACATGTACTCGATTACAACTGACCTAATTTGAATGTGCAATGTGAGTACTGGAGTTAGCGTAGTCTAAATATGAAGCAAGAAAATTTACAATTTAAGCAAGACAATCTCTTGTTCTCCGAACCGTGATTGTGCACCCCGGATTGTATTCCAAATTGGAACTTCAAAGTTGATATTTTACAATAGCTGTGCCAATAGCGCAATACAAGACAATTCAGATTTTATGTTCTAGAACTGCCGAGCAATGTAACAAAGCGAAACGATAAAAAGCGAGTATGCTTTTAACAAATGCATTCATTTCGCATGAGAACATAGGTACAGATAGAACAGTCCCATTTCCCCAAAATGATATTCGTGATGTCCTCACACGGATTCCGTAAGTAATTCCTAAAATTCCAGTCACGCGCCCCACAATTTGAAGTCAAGATGTGCACAATTTAGCATACACGCTCCACTAACTCAAATTCAACTTGTGTTACTTACCTGTCGAACTTAATTCCCCACATGTTCTAACTTAGCAATTTGCATTAATCTAATATCAATTCGCGTTTCCCAATTGATTACAGATAGGAACTAATAGAGTTCGAGCATATTGAGTAGGTCAAATATGGCGTTGGGGATAATTCATTCGATGCGTGTAGATAGCAGTATGCCAGCTACATGTGTTAGTTGGCAATATACTGACAATGTTGAGGTGGATTAATTCTGACATGTCATGACACCTGTGCTGTTATGCTGACACAGCGTTTCTGTTTTGATACGTTCGAAACGAAGAGATAAGTTGCCTTTTGTTGTGCTAAAATGTTATCCTTGTTACGTGAAGCTTCCCTAAATAGTCAACAAAGTCTCTCAATCGCGTGTGATATAAATGTAGACATATATACAGAGAGATACAATGATGCAAGTACATATAATCAAAATTACATCAAATACAGTAAAAACTTTATGAGATTGGGTTTTTCAAAATGAGCTATTTGATTCCAAAAGTCCTGAAATATTCTTCTTTGATTTTTACTTTTAGGTATCTATAAAACCTTCTCAAAATAAATTTCGTAATGACATTTCAAAGCAAATGTCATAATAATTCAGCAATCACATATTGCGACGTGGTTCTACAGTGGCCTAGAATTCAATTTTGTTGACTGTAGTGACTCGCTGGTCCATAATTTCCTATTGCTTTTGTTACTATATGCCATGCATGTTGGAAATGCAAGTAATGTTTACCAATAAGTTTTTCTATGTGAAATAATTGACTGATTCAAGCATTACTTTGCGAATATTGATAATAATACTTCTATTCTATTATGCAAAATAAATGTGTTCTTGCAACATCATTGCGGTTAATTTAAACCGCAATATTATGTTTAGTTAGTTAGATAAAACGTAATTATGAATCATGGCAATTCTGTCAAATATCAGTTGCAATAAAAATAAAAAGAAGTATAGTAGATTATTCTTATAACTTTTGTTTTTGACGTTGTATTGACGCTATATTTGAAAGAAGAAACGTTTTTTATAAATACCTAAGCTACATATAATATGTATACTAAGTACGAACCTCAAAACAATAACTTGAAATAAAATCCAGTCTTCAAAAACCAGTTCCAAACATCCACCACTAAGAGCATCAAACTCGCATTACAATGCAGCTCCAAAGCAACCCTTGCAATTTTTCAGCACTGCATCTCATCCAATGCGCATTACGTTTGAGATATTAAAACCTTTCAGCTTCACAATAGCTCAGTGTACGAAGAATACACTAACAGCATTTGTTGGCGTATACTCAAAGCACAGAGCCCGTAAAGATTTTTCCTTCATTTTTAAAATTGAGATGATTATATCTATTGTATCTATTGTAGCATAATCTGAACTCTGATTAAAATACTATGAAGACAGTCTTCAAAATGACTAGCAACTTACGAACACAATCTTTTTATCAAGTGCAATTGCAGACTAATTAGACAAATTGTGGCTTAAAACTACTTACTAGGTGCGGTATGAATAGAATGTTAGGCCATCTTGAACGGGGTAGTATCACACTATTACAAAATACTGGTGTGAAGTAATAGCTTGTTACTTCGTTTCATACGGATACACCGAGAGTGAAGGTTGGAAGGCCGACAATGGATCAGCGGCTGTTTTGGGGTCATAGCATCATGCATGGACTAAGGGATCAATTTCCAGCAAGTGACCCGCATGATGGCTTTGTTCCGTTTTCAAAAAAAAAACCGTGCAAATTGTAATATTAGACATTAACGGATATATAAATGCAGCTACATTATCAGCGATCAGAAAATCTGCAGTCAACGGTGGCTTTTAAAGTGAGTAGTAAGTCGAATAAAGAGCAAGAATGTTGTAGATAATGTCAGAAACCAGAGTATGGCCGTGGCATATTTCATAATTTCGAGTGCCTCAGAATTTCTGATTCTTGAATACACTACGCCTGCCTGCGCTAAAAGGCTCTAATCACAGAACACACGGATTCGAGGTTAGAATGTTCTTTGGCTGTAATTTCTAACTGTCACCATAATTTGGCTCCATAGACCTCTCATAACTCGCAGTTGTCAGTCGTAAGGGAAATTATTTTGAGTATTTGATCATTATTGCTGGCGCACTGCTATGGTGATTCTATTGTATCTATCCGAATTATGTGTTCTGTGGTTATAATTATTCTTAGATGCCTTGTTCAAAGCGAAACACTGCTCCGTTGGCACTCAATATTAATATAAGTATTTTTAGACATCCCTTATTAAAAACTAAATAAAGGTTATTTTGAAGAGATATAACCCAGCTCTATAATCCAAAAAAGATAGTTTTGGCATTGTTGCAACCGGCCTACAAAATATTTTAAATATGTCTTAAAAATATGGTATGATACTCCCTTCTGGTGGCAGTCGGGTAAACAAATAAATAAATAAATATCTTGGGACAATTTACACGAATTGACCTAGTCCCGAACTAAGCAAAGCTTGTACTATGGGTACTAGACAACAGATAAACATGGTTATATAGATAAATACATACTTAAGTACAAATAACATCCATGACTCAGATACAAACATTCGTATTCGTCACACAAATATTTGCTCATACCAGGATTTGAATCCGGGACCTCTTGTACAGTACCTAAGCAGACACATGAGCCACTGTGCCATACAGGTCGTCAAAAACTGAAGATTAGTCGTATAGAAACACAATTCATATACTTACCACAGTCACGTATTAGACGTAGATTTGAAAATTCGACCTACTTTAATCTTACTCGAACAAATAACTGCATCAGTTACCTGCATCCAAACACACCCCGTAAGTAGAAAATGGACAATCCTCAAGAATACTGCTAAGCAAGTCAAAAATGCAGTAAATGCATTTCCAAACACAAATGAAACGTCATTAACTTCATAGACATTCGGTGCCAGCTCTTATGAATCGATCTATACATATATTAAATGTACAGCTAATATGACTACTTTATCGGGCGTTCGATCAACAGGTTATTGATTTAAACTTTACATCAGGCTGTCGGATGGCGTCGCCTACCCGCCCCATTTACAACAAGCCAACTTGACCGTTCAACCCTCTGCCAAAGGAATAAGACTTCAATCCCTATAGCTCCTCCGCTTTGGACTTGTTTGGAAACCTGTCGTTTCTTAAACGCGGCAAACGTCTTGGCTTCAGACAACCTTCTGCAATATGGTAGTAAAGGAAATATTCGTTTGGCCGCGAGTGTCACGAAGTTGCAAAGCTTTGTGCAAAGTCTCGACTTGAAAGCTTTGCTTAGCGGTTTTCTTGATGACATTTGATTTCGAAATGTTCTCGATGTGAAAATAGCTGGACACTATAATAAGTACGAAACAGTTCGAGCTCAGATCATTTTAAAAACTATTTTGTATACGACCTTATTTTATAGGTAAACGTATATTTTTAAGCAATAAATACAAAAGAGGCTAATTTGGTCTTAAGGAAAACTTTCAGCTGAAAATGTCTCATCTAATGTTCCGAGCCTTTCATGTAAGTAAATGGGTCACACGCAGGTTTGTTCAGAATTTGGTTAACAATGTCCCTTGGGGTCTCGCAACTTAACAGCGTGGGCGTTTAAAGTTATTTTTAGTTAACAAGGGTCCGAACTAACCCCGACACTTTGCATACGGATAAAGCTAAAAAAATTGGTTTGGAAGCTTTTTGGGACGTTGCAGAGCCATAATCATTTATTAAAAAAGAACCAGAACAGTGTTTAAATACTACCTTATCCTTTAAATAATTATCAAAACTCACATCATTTAAATAGGCTACGGAAACTTTAACGCACTTGGCCGGTTTCCGTATCATCCAAATGGAATCAATTTCTTTTCTAATCAGCGAATCCAATGTCAGCAATCGTGAAAAAGACAACGCACGATGAATACTTTATAAAAGAAATAAAACCAACAACACAAAACGCGACCACAACCCAACCACCAACACCAAAAATCCGTTTCATCCGTCAATTATTAGGTCACCACCAATTACATGGAATCATTGGCTTAATTATAGTTTCATCTTCAACTGTGTATTGATAAAATAAACGAAAGGAATATTCTCTAATAAACCTCGAACTTCCATTGACCATTCTATTCAACGTGTGCAAGTTCGATCCTTATTATTATATCCCTAGAATGAACGAAGAATATACTCCACTCCAGTTGAGTATCTCGTGGCTTCATTGATCGTCTCGTTCAGCTCTATAAATATTATCTTCAGTGATCAGCCTGCGACGCTCTGATAAAGCGTTCGTCATTGACCAAATGACAGTTTGGGTCTGAGCTGTTAGAATTTATCAGTATTTAAACTGTTGGTAACCACAATAACTGTAATAATAATTTTACTGTAGTATGTTAAAAAAAGATAAACTGCTGAGTTTCTTGCGGAGTCATTTACAGCAGAATCCTTCATTTTCCAAAGCGCTAGTTCATTCAGACATGTAAAAGAGCCTACATAGCCTACTTGCAAAATAATTTTTAATTTTTGTTATAATTTTTTTTCACTTACTTAATTGTGTAAACAGTCTTAAACGGTTATTCTCAACAGAAAATAACCGGCTTTGCATCCCCTAGGATGAATGTGCTTTAACCCTTTGAACACTTTCATATTTGAATGAAGTGATCACTCACACGCCAAGCACTGTTAATTGATGTAACGTTTAAACCAATAAAAACAATTCATAATAGATTTGATTCATGATCAAAGTACACCTTCACTCCGACCTTTTTAGTGGTTATTGGTGTACCACACCAATAACGAGGGGCACGACGACACACGACCACTTTGTAGGTTCTTGGCGTTTAAAGGGTTAAGAAACGTATTTGGTATGGCATGGCCATCTTCACGAGTCCATGAAGCGATCCAGCTAGCTAACAGCGCTAATAACTGATACAGACTGAAACTTGCGGAAAGTGTTCTTGGTAACAAGTTTAGTTTGGCTAAGTCGGAAAGTTTCTTTCGAAGTATATGGAAAGTATACAATGATCTGTATAGCCCGTTAACTTATAATATACTTGACGTGCTGCGTTGCGTGTGCAAGTGAAAAGTAATGTATTGTGGCAGTTTCACAGGTAATAAGTAGAAAATAAACATTGGCATTGCGACCTATTTTGAACAACAGAGCAGCCCAAATAATTTGCGACTAGTTGACATTGAAATAAAATAATTTAAATGGTCTATATCGCGTATATTTCATTACGAACAATTCAATTGAAACGATTTCATTCTTAGTTTTTAATTTCCAAATAGATTTTTACAAGATTAGGTAGTTTTAAAACACAGTGAATTGAATTCGTTACTACGTATACACGCGACACAAATAAACCGTTTAAATTGTTTAATTTCAATGTCTACTAGTTCCAGACTAAGCCAATTGAATGTGAACTGTGCCAAATTATTTATGTAATTCATTTAATTTTTGAGACTTAATAGCTTAATTGCTATAAGTAAATAGCGTCATAAAATAAACCAAATAAAGTGCTCAGCAAACAATTGAAGAAATGATTAACGGCGACGGCGGCCACTTGCTCGCAAAAATAATGGCCACGAATTAAAACTTTCCTCCGGAGCCCCTCCAAATAATTATAAGACGGTAAATCGAATGAATTGTGTCGTAAACAACTTCACGGAAACATCCCGTTACGCCGTAAATTATTTCAGTTTCAAAAACATTGTCCGTTAAAACATTAAAGAGTTACAGCCACTTTGGTTATTTCGTCTCCAATTAGTTCCATAGAAAACTTGAGCACAATAGACTGTGCCTGGTTTAACGTGTAAGGTATTAATGAGCAAATTTTACATAGACTTAACACGCCAAATTCCTAGGTACCGCAAAATTAAATAGTTGTTCGTTTTCTATTAACTATCATTGAAGTACTTAGGTGGGTACTCATTTCACTGCGATTCCACACGTGGGCCAGGACAGGAACGAACGCTTGGTGTTTGCCTACCACAAAGCTAAACAGGCATGAGTTTATGTAGGTAGTCTATCTTCATAATTGATCTATAATCTTTCATTACCAGCGCGAAGATTGGGTGACGGCAATCTAAAACCCTCGAACCAATTAACAGGAACGAATCCACTTCCATATTCATAACTCAACCTCCGTTTTCTTAACGTTAGTTACATCTAAATCCTCTTGAAAACGATCGTGATCCATCCCTCGGCAAAATAGACTTTATTGAGTGTTGTGTAAACTATAAATTCTCTCAACTGCCTATAAATTCAGACGACAAACGTCCCTAAGCCTCGCGGTATCCGTCACGGGCTTGTGATGATAATGGCTTGCTGTTTCTTCGCTAGTCCCTCAGTGTGTCTCTTCCATACGAGGTTCGTTAAATAGAGACGCGTATATCGACATAGTGTGTCACAGGCTTCCGTGCTTTTCGTTCAAATCCCTCCCGACAAGTCGATTTGTCTCTACACCTCACGTCTCCTTTCTGTCTTCCGAAGAGCAAGTTATTAGGAAATGTAAATAAATATTTTCAGATTTAACAGCAAAGATGACAACTTTCTTTTTCTGGTATGTAATGCAAGCTTAAGGGTACCTTAATGAGTTTGTTTTGGATGAAGAATCTTTTTTTTTCAATTCCATACAGCTAAAAAATAACAACAGCACTACAGATAAATAATCTGTCCCCAATATTAATTGCCTTGGCTCTTTGTACTCTCCTTATACACAATCAATGTGAAAATAAAATTAATCGATCTTGTTCACATTCAGCCACTTCCCTCTGGTTCGTTTCCAAAATACTTTTACTAGCGTCGAAAAGCAGTGTTTATAATCACATTTCGGCCAGAGCAGTGGCTAGCGCGATTATGTGGTCATACTACTTCAACTTGGCTATACTTCTTAGATGATTTTATGATGCTATGACCTTATGAAAATAGCATAGCACACGAATCCAATTATTCCAAAGGCTAGCTTAAGGTGGAGCGAACTCAAAGAGGAAACGTAACTTCTGTCTCCGTATTAATTACGCTGTTCACCCTTCGTAAAATAATTACGGCACTCGCCCCACGGCTAATAAGGTTAGTTAGGACTTGCGCAATTGCATTTGGAACGTTTCTATGATGAGAATTGCTATGATTTTACTGCTTTGTTACAGTTGTATGTCTAGTATATATTATTTGGTGGCGAAAAATAACAATGACCAGAAAGCAGCTGCTTCAGCCAACGGCTCTGCTTACCATACAACGCGACAACTTTGCCATCGTTTTGGGAACCCTGCCCCGGACCGAGGATAATCCTGGGGGCGATTTCTGTCCTTAGGTTTAAGGTTACTTTTAATTTTAATTGTGTTTCTTTCCTTCTCTTTGTTTTTTTTTGTTGAGACAAATATTAAACGACCAATAAAATATCTCGGGACACTTTACACCAATTGACCTAGTCCCAAACTAAGTAAAGCTTGTACTATGGATACTAGACAACGGATAAACATACTTATATATAGATAAATACATACTTAAATACAAATAACATCCATGACTCAGGTACAAACATTCATATTCGTCACACAAATATTTGCCCATACCAGGATTTGAACCCGGGACCTCTTGCACAGTAGGCAGACACATGTGCCACTGTGCCATACAGGTCGTCCAGTTAACCAATAATATCTGAGTTGTCAAAATTTTGATATTGTTCGTGTTTATTAAAATTGATATGATGATATTATAATCTTGTTACATATAAAAATAGTTCGGTTATGTTTATTTATCTACACATATATCATAAATGCTCTATAATGCGTTCAGAAACCGTAGGCAATGACCAGCATTATAACAACCAATATTTTTATGAAAAAACTTCTAATTTGTTTCTATATTTGTTCAAATTCATTTTTTATTACTTTATTTTAATGCGTACAGTCTATAGATATTTAATAGGTACCTAGCACTAGTAGATAGTAGCAATGCAGGTTATTACCCTATGGCTTCTGAACCCATCATAGAGTACTTATGATATGTGTGTAGATAAACTAATGTATGCAACTGTACATAATTAGGTCTTAAAACACTCGTGTAATCCTATTATGAAACTCGCTGACGCTCGTTTCATAAAACCACACTCGTGTTTTAAGACCCCTCATTATGCAACAGTTGCATAAAATACTATTATATTGTTTTACTACTATTTAGTTTCTGAAGTGGAGCGTGATGTGATGACGGACTACTTATTACAAAAACTGGTTTTTCTATATGTCAAAAATATAAACACGGGTAAAGTTGCGTTTTTCTAAGAAATACCTCGACCATAGAGCTGGACTCAGTCGGGATGTACAATACGATCTTAATCGTGATCTTATCACTCCAAATTAGTTTTCTTTCTATGCCTTTGCTACAAAGATAAACAGAACGAGAGAGCTCTTAATTTCATTTAATTCAATTAAGCACTCAATTAAGCGAAATGCTTTTGTTTTTTTAATAGACTATTATATTATTGTGTCCCACTGCTAGACAAAGGCCTTTCACTTTGACGTCCACAACTCGCTATTTGGCGCAGTATCAGGCCAGTACCCATCATATGCGTCTACGTCATCCCGCCATCATCTTTTTGGTCTGCCTCGTCATCGATGGCCGTTCTGCGGAACCTACCAAGCGACTGCGTGAGCCCTGAGCCTGTGCCGTGAGACTGCGGGTGCACCCGACAGACGTGTCCGGCCTAGTTCTACTTTAGCTTTTTTACAGCTGAAAATACTAAGCTCCAGAATTTCAATTTAAAAGCAGCATTGATGTAAAAGTAACATCAATCTTAGGTTAAGTTTTACGGGTGGTAGGACCTTGTGCAAGGTCCGTCCGGATCGCTACCACCATCTTGCTTGCTAATCCAGCCGCTAAGCAGCAGTGCTTGCACTGTTTTGTTCCGGCGTGGAGAGCAAGACAGCCGGTGTAATTACTGGCACAAGAGGTATTCTATCTTAGCCCTCTGTGTTGGCAACGCATCAGCAATCTCTTTGGTGTTGCGGGTGTCTATAGGCGGTGGTCATCGCTTACCATCAGGTGACCCACTTGCTTGTTTGCCTTCCTGTTACATAAAAATAAAGTTGAACACTGGTTGTTGCTTTGCCCTAACAGGGTCCATGTAGGGTCATGTCAAGATCCTCGAGCCCGTAGGGCGAGCGTGGTTAATCTAGATTTCAACTCAATCGAATCGGGACGTAACTTCAGAGCCAGAAAAGCGAGCGATGGTGTGAAGTTGGAATGCATCCCCCCCCCCCTCTCCTCCCCCTCTATTGCGAACGTACTTTTCTTTAGCCTCTATCTCGGAAACCAAAAATGCTAGACCCCTCGTGTTGGTCCACTGTAATATCTATTGTCGAGTTGTAATACCATGGTTGCAGCGAAGAAATGAATATTAGTATGATTTCTATCACCCTTAATCCGGTGCAGCGAGCTAGAGCTCTTTTGGCAGAAAATCTCCAGTGGCGTCCACTTTAGCGGCAGAAATGACAAGAATGCGATTTTATTGCTTTTCTTCCGAGTTTTGTCGTAACTGGCTCCTGCAAAAAAATTGCTTTTTATATTTGGAATTTTGTAGCTCATTTTATTGTTAAGTATTCGCATAATTTTTGTTTTATTTTATAATAAAAACAATGATAAAACTAAAGACCAAACTTGGAATCTAAATATGGCCCCCTTGGCATGGTGCCCCAAACCTTCACCTAAACTGTTTTTTTTGCGATATATGCGATAGCGTAGAATTTTTTATTTATTACTTAAGGTAAGAGAAAAACCAGGAAGGAGTATGTCGGGCCACGTTCAATGCAGATACCGTAGCTCTTACAACAAATAATAAAAGTATTTTCCTTTTTTTGCATCTTTATTATAAACCTACGATAATTTTTCACTTAGTCTAAAATGTGATTAAGTCAAAAACCAATGAAGACATCTTAGTGGGTTACAGATAAACAGACGGACATGACGAATCTAGGTATAACAACAACAACAACAACAAATACTCTTTATTAATTCACACAAGTAAACAAAATAAAAGAACATACACAGGGAAATTTTACATGGGATTCAACAGGCGGTCTTATCGCTAAGCAGCGATCTCTTCCAGACAACCTTTGGAAAGAGATACAGTGAGAAATAGCCAAAGTACAACGGGCAGTGCCAATTAAAAAGAACCAAACACACTCACAATAAGCTCTTATACTGTGGGTATAAGAGTTTTCTTTTTTGCGATTTGGCCATTGGAACCTAACTAGTCACTTTTGTATAACTCTCGCCTACAATGAAATCGTAAGGTGTAAGCAAGAAGTAAATATATTAATGGCTTGAAGCGTCTTCTTGTTTTCTCCAGTTTTGTGCCCCGTTAATAGTGCTATCGCATGCCGCTTACATACTTGCTTTTCTATTTGGAAACATGAACAGCTTAATGTTTTAATACATCACTACGGTAAAGTTGTTCGATTCATTTTTTGGTTGATAAATATCTAACCTTATGTCTTCGGGTAAAGGTTCAATTTTAATTATACTTTAAGGGACACAACTAGCCTTGTAACAGCAAACTGGTGATATTAATTTTGTTAGACAATATGATTGATGATCGGATACAAATGCTGTTACATAAAAATAGGGGTTGGGAATTACTTAAGGTAAATAATATAGAAAAGGGTTTTAAGTTGTGTCTTTTTGTCTGTCCAACCTAAAAATCAATAAGAAATCCACGGGTTTAGTGTTAGAAGGTAAATTTTGAACTTTAAGCTATTGTGTAATTTGCAAAGCGTCTTAAGATATCGTGTACAGTGTCCTACTACGATGCTAGTGCATGAGGGGTCGATTCCCAAAAAGTAAAAATAGATAGGTACCTACATTGTTTCCTAGTCTACTGTACCAAATGTAAATAAATACCTAGCGAATATTCTCTGTTTTTCTATCAAAGAATTGATTCAAAGTATTCCCTAGCTTAAGGTATTTAGAATGTATTTCACCGATACCGAAATTGGCTTGCATAAAAACTTCTTAAACGGCGATTCGCCGGGAGATGCCACGATAATCCCGGATCCGATAGCTTTAAGTAAAACCTTAAAATCTTCGTGCAAAGCTTTTCAGGGAAATATCTATGAAAGTAAACGATTTGCTTTTTCCCAAGTATTTTTGTGGCTTCGCACCGCTAACTTAAATGTGAAATAAATTTGATATCACAGTGCCAATATCGTCTATCCAAGCTTTTAAATATTTAAGTTTTGTACGTGTTGCTAGTAAGTTTTGACTCTTTGCGTAGATCGAATTGGGTGAAAATGTTGTTTGTGTAATGATTAAAATCGTCAACTAAAAAAAATGTTAGTAAGTAATAAAACTTACTTGATAAACCTTATTTGCTTTTCAAGCCGGAAGTCTTGTTTTGTCTCCATCAATGGCGTTAATTAAATAAATAACTTAAAATCATAACACAATTGATACTAACCTTGTCCCAAATTAACTTCCTAAACCTGTTTCTACTATGAGTACTAGGCAACGGAAATACGTACTTGCATAAATTATTAAATACATACCCTATAACATCCATAAATTGAAAACAAACATTTAAGGTAACTGTACTAATGGTTGACACGCGTAGGACATTGTTTTTACTAGTAGTTGACATCATTTTCTCTCGTTTTTACTCGTGTGTTTCCGTATCTTTTCGTGAAATATTGGGTGACTGTCAATTACCTCATATTCATCATAATATGTATAAATGTTGACCTCTTATAGATTCGGAGAAATCATTCGAAGGGTCGTAGTGTCTTCCAAACACCCACAGTCAACCAGTGAAATATATTTATTTAAAGACACATCTTACAACAAAGACTTTAATATTTTTAATCAATTCCTGCATCCCGGCCCCAATTGTAACTGTTTCATCTCATAGGTAAACTCGCCGGAAATTACTTTCGAACAGGCTTACGGCAATGAATAAAGAATGTCCCGACCTTTTTTAACGTTGAATTGTGTTCTAGGGAAATCCTCATCAAAATATCTTTGTTTGAAAACAAAGCTTTCTTCTGTGTTATTACGTTATAACTTCCTGTTTATGCAGTTATTAAAATTCTGTAGAGATTATGATTAGGTTTATATCTACGTTTATTATTTCTTATACTCATGTAAACAAAGAGTTTATAAGGGTAGGGTTCACAATTCTTTTTTGACGAAACATCGGCGTGATAGGTATACATTTATAGTGTAGGTGTATACATATAGCTATCTAGTAGCCTCTGAGCTAAGCTGCGCACAGACGGACATGGTAAAACATAACGAAGTCTAAACCAATTCAAAATACCGGACAAGTGCAAGTCTTGCTTAACGAGGGTTCCGTACAAATATAAATAGTTTCTCGGATTAGAAGACAACCATAACTTTGTAGTTGAAATAATATTCGCCCATTTATAGCTATAATTCGTGGTTAATTCTCTAATTGCAAATGTAAGTTTGTAATCGTAACAGTATTCTTTTTACATAACCGAAAGTAACTACAAATTAACGTTTTTTTAGGTGTCTTTCTTTACTTTTATGAGCTTGCCTTGCTTCTTCAATTCAGGATTCTAGGTCAACGGAAAGTATAAGGTTCGACTTGTTGTGCTTGTCGGA
This sequence comes from Ditula angustiorana, assembly GCA_963691745.1. Taxonomy (NCBI): domain Eukaryota; kingdom Metazoa; phylum Arthropoda; class Insecta; order Lepidoptera; family Tortricidae; genus Ditula; species Ditula angustiorana. The sequence goes on from OY829487.1 coordinate 10,160,362, forward strand.
CAGACAGGCGGACAACGAAATGATCCTATAAGAGTAACTTTTGAGATTTCAAGGGTATACCCTTAAAATACGAGTATGAGCGCCCATCGTGTAAAGTTTTACATAATTAATACACCTCCTGCAACTACAACTCTCACTATAATCGCGTGCAGGTTAATGTAACCACGGTATGCTAACCGGCTAACCTGTAGAGTGTCATAAATTCATACTCTTGGCAGGCCCAGACATGACTCCGCATATCGGCTAGACTAATTCGTGCGCATGACTCGTCAGCCTAAGTGCTTGCGGTTTTCTCCATCGCCTCAACTTTGTACAGGCAGCAGTAGATATTTCTACGTTGTCGAAGAACATAATAATACATACTCATATCTATTAAAATGCTATGTAAATGACAACTAAAAAGAAAAAAATAGGGTCTCCGCATCCGTGCCGTGCGTTTATCAGTGTCGCCAGGTTGTGTTGTTACTATATAGCATTTTTTTAATAATTTTAATGCTTCTCGTTAAAAAAAAAATAGAAAATAAATCGGTTACAAAAATTTAAAAACACAAACCTATCTAGTGCCAAGAGAATAAAGTTTTATACGGTTTAAGTGTGTGATTACTGATTAAGGTGTGCTTTTTAGTTTTTAAAACTACATGTTTTATGTACATAATGTACTATTTGTTAGTGCGAGGTACTGGCGCACTGAGGCTAAATTAGGCTATAGTTTCGTCAATCAGGAAAATCAAGTCGAGAAGATTTTTGTCCATTATGCCTTTTTTATGCGAACTGCTGATTTAAAAATTTGACTTTTTCCATTGCTCTGAGACCTTGCTTTTTACAAATTTCATAATTCATTTATGTAGGTTTTGACTTATTTGCGCTTGACAGACACACAGACAACATCGAAGTGATCCTGTAAAGGTTACTGTCTTGTGAGATACAGAACCCATAAATGCGTCAACCGAAATTAATCCCAATTTTGTTTTATTGTACGAGCGTCTTGTACCAACTTTAACTAATGCCATTCATTTCTTCTTCCCCAGGTACATTTTTCTCGCGATATACACAGCAGAGATGATAATTAAGTGCATAGCTAAGGGGTTCATATTGAACAAGTACACCTATCTTCGGAACCCTTGGAATTGGTTGGACTTCGTGGTGATAACGTCAGGATACGCGACCATTGGCATGGATGTGGGGAATCTCGCTGGTCTGCGGACCTTCAGGGTACTGAGGGCACTGAAGACTGTCTCTATCATGCCGGGTAAGTTTATTAGTTACTATTAAATAATATGCAACGACATAAAGAAAAATCTTGAGCATCTGGCAGGACTTGAACCTGTAACCTCAGCATTCCGTGTGTTAACAATTTCCGCCACAGTGCCACTGCCAGACACTGCGATTTTTTCAATATGCTTCATGTTGACGGTCATCACTCTCAGTGTCATTGATGATAATTTTTATAGTTATCCCGTTCAACTTCTTTTTCTCTATGTTGTCATTGCATTTTATTCAAATTTAATAATTTGAATTTTTAACACTAAGAAATAAAAATCGAAAGTAATTTCGGTTACGGATTTATTAGTTACTTTTAGGTACTAATCATATCAGCTTATGTACATATATCTTCTGCTGGATGAAGATTATTTTTCAAGTAAGTTTGGCCTAGCTTTGTGCTGCGTATCTATGGCTACCAAATATTATTCGACTAATAGACTGATAAAATGCGTAATGGCTTTACGAGTGAAATAAAACTTGATCCAAAGATGACCAAATAAGGCCTACGACCTGTCGGACATGGACTATGAGAGCTATGTAGGAACCTTCTTTTCTTTTGTGAATCTCCTCATTCCTAAACTTTGGCGCTGATCCAGAACTTATTGGTTGAATCTACGAACCTCGTCATAACTTTGTACTTTCGTCACTTTCACCCAGTGCGCTGTCAGAATTTTGCAATAATTTGAATGCACACGTTCATTTGCGGGCACCGCAAAAGTTGGAAAAACAATGCCAGCAGTGAATGCTTTAAATATTATTGAAAGTGAATTCAATAATTAAATCGGCGTACGACCATTGCAGGGCCCAGGACGTTATAAATCAAGCTAAACGCCGGATACAGAAGCGTTTGATTTAGCGGTCAATAAATAACAGCCACATGTGAGATGTATCGCTGAATAACAATCGATAAACCTTTGTTCCCCGTTTAAGACGCTCTACGAGGATGAGCGCCTAATACTGTACATTATATTGATTGAAATGTTTTGTCTAGTAAGATTGATAGTGCATTGTGCTGAGCTAAAAGTGTTTAAAAGTTACATTTAATATCGAATTATACAAGAAATTGTTTACTTCCTTAAGTTTTAATGTCAATTTTGCGTTACGCTCTCTTCGCTTCGCCCTTAGTGGTTGGTTGCAAGATCAAACACTCGTCGTTTCGTTCATCGCCGCACCATGTATCGCATATAATAGGTTATTTTCCATACCTAGGTTCCACTATACGAACGCAGTGAGTACACGGGAAAACTAAAATTCCCCCTAGTTCCATTAGTATTAGGTTAGCCGGTAGATCGGTCTGCGTTGATCGCGGACTAGTCGTAGTCTAGTCGTTACCATGGAATCATTTCGTTGCGGATACGCGCCGCTAGAGGCGCTGTCTTTATTTAAATTCCATAGGATTCGGGAAGTTAACACTAACGAGTTCGAGACGTTTATTACGACAAAACCTTACACTACACACTCTGTTAATGTGGCTAGTATTCATCGCAAAACATAACGTGAAATCGTTCCGTTCGCAAAATCTCCGCAGTTGTCACTCGTTAACCCAAAAACTGGCAGTCACTCCGGACGTCCGAGCGCTGTCCCGCGAACTGTTCGAGTCATTGCACATTCAAATACTGCCTAATTACCGTCCGCCTTTATGTTGGGACCCTAATGGCCTCCGTTTCGACTAACGTTTTTCAGTAAGCGTGACGCTATTAGGGAAAGTGAATGGGTCGAATCGATATTTAATTCTCAGACTTCCAAAATACAATTTAAGAAAATTCAATTGACCGCAAGTTATGATCCTATGTACATTTGCACAGACACCAGCTATAGTAGCACGCTAGCGTTTATCGCGCACATAAACGCTTTGGTCCCTCTCGCACACGCATACTGGTTAGAACGGGATAAACGCTTTATGTCGTCGAAAAAAGCTAGTGTGCTAGGCCCCCAGGTCGCCATTAGGCTTTTGCATTGGCACTAGGGATTCCATCCTTTTCGCACAGACTTAGTGTCTATATATGTTTTTGTCCGCGACCAAAGCTAACGTGCTAATGCTTCAGATATGAGTAACTATACCATATTGGACAGCATGCGTCAGATTTTCATTTTATAATAGATCCATCTTTGCGTTGGGTTGGAGGTTAAAAACAAAAGGATTAATATTTCAATGGTAGCGTAATCGTCCCAGTGCTTGACATGCGTAGAGCATGTTTTTACCAGTAGTTGACATCGTTTTCTCTCGTTTTTACTTGTATGTTTCCGTATCTTCACGTCTATTATTCAAAAAAAAAAAAATTCAAAATTATTTATTACAAGTAACTGAGACTCATACAATAAATATACAATATGTCCTATAAATAAACAGTCAATACTAAAACAATAAAAATGAAACAATACAATAATAATTTTATATAATTGCACGCCAAAACATGAAAAAAAAAAACACAATAATAATAACTAACCTACACCCATTACATGTCTTGCGCAACAGTGGGTTATATATGGACAGTCCAGTCTGGTTGCTATCATCGCCAGGACGGTGTTGGCGCTGGCTCGCACCCTGCGCACTAAAGAAGCAGCGCGCACGCGCATGTTCGCATGGAAGCACGCGGTGCGCGCCTCCGCGAACATACCAGAGGCACTACAACAGCGACGCAGCCCCATCACCGCCCTGAACGCGTTGTTAAACTGGACGCGGAGGGCGTTGTACGATTTCTTTGTGTAGTTTTCCCACAGGCTGCACGTGTACAGCGACGTGCAGAACGCTTTAAAAAGCGTTACCCTGACGCTACTGAAGCATCGCCCAAACCTGCGGGCTATCATATTGGCTCTAATGCACAGAGCCCTCCGCTCCCTCTCGATGTCTACATCATCTTTGAGGTCGGCCGTTACGATATGTCCGAGATATTTAAATTGGTAAACCCTCTCCAGCACTGTGCCATTCAAATGAATGGGTGGTACACACCACGGACGGTTTGCGCCGGCCTCAAATACCATGTATTGACTTTTCGATTCGTTGTATTTCAACCCGTGACACAAAGCATATTCCTCACAGATCCCTATCAGTTTCCTATTATTAAATCACTGTCAATGGCTGGGACCGTTGTTGCCTTACTTACATTTGTTCTTGCCGTGACGTCTGTTATTCGTCAGATGAAACATGAAAGTTTTTGTTTAAACCAGATGGTTGCAATTCCGCTTGCAAATCACGTAGGTGTCTCATTTGTACAGCTTCATCAACATTTTCAGTTTTATTGTTAACAGAATCTTCGCTCAAGTCATCGGGTTCTTTGTCAAACTCCATTTCTTATTTTGATCATGTTTGCGCCTCTGGACTTGATGCAAATGGCAGCATGCTTGTAAAAGATAGATTGTCAAATTTATTTAGTGTAGTTATGATTACACAGACAAATTAAGGACATTTTGAAACGTATATGATGTTTTTCAGCTTCAGCACCTATTTATAACGTTATGGGGACTTAAACGCGATAAAATTATATTGATAATTTACCTCGACGTTTCGTGGTCACGAATGACCACGGCCGTTGAAACATGGCCGAAACGTTATAAATACGTGTGAAAATCGCGAAAGTTTAAAACAATTTTTCAGCACCTTTGTGTATAATGTGTAAATAATATACGTCATTATGGTACAAAATTGTGTTCAGATTTACTTTAAAATTTGGTATGTATACATAGTTCCAATGACAATGCAATAATAAAGTACAGTCAACGACAATAGCTTGTACTAAAAAAAAATTAAAACTATTTAAACACCAATGTATGTGAAAATAGCCCGGACGTTGCATCGGATGGAAAAGCTTGGAAATAAACTTTACTTGGTTAGTTTTATTTGGAAGCTACACGGAACATCGGAAACGGAAATGGCTGGATTATGTACACGTATACGAACGGGCGATAGCTATCTGCTTAATTCGCACCTAATCTTTTACTTCACGGACTTAACAAACTGTAGGAACATTGTTAACTTAATTTTATTGTGCAGAGCCTTATCTTATCTTTCTTTATACGTGAAAGAGACCTCTCTCTTACGCAACAGTTGGGGAATATTCGGGCGTTTTAACCGCTGTCGTTGTCGGCAGCCATTGTTTATAGAATTTTGAAGAAAGTGATAGCGATTAGCACCCACATTTGACACACGCCGAAGCTTTTCCGAAAGAAATACCTGGTCCCAATTTCATAAACATACAGGCGACAGGTGACAGTGACCATTCGCTATGCATTGCTTGCCCACTATGGTGTTGTCTGTAGCGTTGCTTGTCAACACAATATTGTACGGTGAATTGTCACTCTCACCTGTCGCCTGTCGCGTTTATGAAATTGGTCTCTGGATGTCTAAACAAGGTGACATTCTGTTAGCGTCAACGTTACTAGAAACGAGGACATGTATTGACTTGACGTAAGGAGGCAAAAGCAAACGTCAAAATGTATCGATCACCAATGTTAAAGTCATACATTCTGACATTTCTATTAGCGTTAACGCTAACAGAATGTCACTTTGTCTAGACATCCCAGTTTGACTACACATTGATTCGACACCAACCATCCTTTCAAAATTCTATCAACGCCAAAACGCCAAATATCGTTACAAACAAAAAACGTCTAAAGAAGCTGTAGGTAAATCAAAATCATTTTTTGTCCACTAATGCCGAAAGACAAACTTTAACTACCTAATCATATTGTACAGTCACTTCGAAAAGTCAACGTCAAATTTACTTGTTATATTAAATTAAAAGCCTTAATGTCACTCAAACATGGATCAAATTGTCTGTGTAACTGTCCTAAAATAAGGTAAGGTCTGCAAGGCTACTAAAGTTTATGTAGAGAGCTTTGTTTAGTTCCGAAAAAGTCAAACGTCGTTTTAATAAAAATAGTGGCATGAAATTGTACCCAAATAGTAACTCGGTTAAGCGTAAGATTCGTACCTAAAGAGAAAACTAAGAATATCGCGTCAAAGAAATCAATGAACAGTGCGAGCTACTGTCAAAATTCAACTAACTTTGCTCTTTTAATTTCCCTTGAAACCCGACAAATTGCCCATTTTTAAAAAAAAAATCTCTCCTTAGTAACAAAATCCAGCCAAATATAAGCTCGAGGTTTCGTAGAGAATACAACTGTTAGAATAATGAGTGGAACGAAACGCCGCGCTCACGGCGCCCTCATGCGGTTGTAAAATAGAACCAGATTCAAGATGTCAGCCCAATAACTAAGTTGTAACGTGTGCCTGTTTCTATTAAATATTAATGACTGTCGTAATAATGTTTCTCTAAAAGTCAACGTCCTCCCCGCTTGGTATTTAACAGCACCACAACACTAAAACATGGTGTCAGAAGTGAAGAAGTGAAGAATGAAGAAATAAAAAGTCAAAAGTCATCGTCAAGTCCATGGAAAAAAGAAACGGGGGAAATGCAATGTACGCGTAACGCGCGTGCCAACATTACGTACTGTTGTACGTAACCTCCGCTAAACCGCTTCCAGTCGTGTTCTGTCATCCCGCAGAGGTGTTAGTCTCGACAAATACCTTATTTTTCCCTAGCCATGCCGTATTGTTCAGTTTTAGAGTGCAAGAACCATAGCAGGAGTAAAAATCTTCAAAATGGGGGTGTTTCGTACCACCGGTAAGTACGATTTTAATGATATTCCATAAAAAATCTTAGTTATTTTCATTGTACTAATAATTTAACAGAACATTTTGTTAAAATTGAACCGTACTTTATTACAATAAAGTTTATTATTGATTGGTTGCAATTACTATTTCTCTCTAGAAAGTTCTGCGCTACAGTTGGTACAACAATGTTGGGTGGGGACACTGTTTTTATCGATACATGTATCGATGAAAGAAATTAAGTAATCTTTATTATGTAATCATCTATTCATTTATATACATAATAATATATCTGTAACAAGTCCGTGTCTGTACATTAATTTATTTTGAGAAAAACTATTACTAGGGCTATTTATAAGCGCAATAGAACCCAAAACCACGATTTTTAGAATTATTATCTGTTTGTCTGTGCGTTTGTTCACGCTAATCTCAGAAACGGCTTAACCTAGAAGGATGCGGTTTTCACTGATGTGTTGTCATTTCCCTGGATTAAACATTTAGAGTATAGTGTTTCTCGAAATGCCCACGGGATAGAGAGTAAAGAGGATTTATATTTTCGCTTTAAAGGGGCCCTATCTCCGTAATTATAATTATGAGAGAGTTCTAATCTATTTGGTAGGAATATAAACGCTACTAAATGAAACAGGGTCTCTAACTAAAGATTAATTTTATTTTCGTGTTTTACTTTCTAGAAGTATAAACGTGTGAAGTGTGAATAGTGATGGGTAACAACCATTTAACTAAAAATTGCAATTTTTGCCGTCAAAAAAGTATTTATTTATCGCTTACTTTTTTAAATTATAGCCTAAATTCGTAACTTTAGGTCATGGTAGACCTATTATACATAACGTAATACAAGTAAGGCTGAATAGACTTCATGTTGTTTCATGTGAAGGCAGCGGCAGGCGGGTTTGAAGTCGAAACATCTTACCATGTCTGTCTATAATGTCATAGAATATAATATAATTAATAATTCAAAATGAACAACACCGAAGTCTGGTACAATATTTTGTGTGCGATGAAAGACATCGATATCGATAGATAGCTAGCATAGCTACAACCCGTCTACTCGGTCTGTCAAAACGAACCAAAACCATGTGTCACTTTGAATTTTTAGTACGAAAGCAGGCCGCAAAATTTCTTACCTACTTGATACCGCGGTATCCGCTTAGAAATCAACAATCGATTTTACTTTTTTGTATCTACTAGTAAATTTCTGACGATGAATTTCTTTTCTGATAATGTGACAGTCATTTCAGGGTAGTCACTTGGGTAAAATACGCCCCAGTTTTTGCACCGAAAGTGGCACTTTAGAACTTTTGCAAGTCCAGAATTGGCAGATTATTACATTCAGACTTAGCATCTTTTTTAATGAGAAACCATTGTGCATTTCATCGCGGTATCAAGTAGGCACAAAATTCTGCGGCCGGCTCTCCTACTATTGAAGTGAAGTTGTTTAAAGTGACATCTAGTGTTGAGTAGCGGAACTACGAAGCCAAATTTTCATTTGACGTTTACATATTAAAATGTCATATAATCAGTTTGATGTTAATAAAAAGTAAACCTTACGAGTTACTGATAAGGTATGTTTTACTTACGAAAACTTGTGTACTATTTGTCTTATATCGTTTGACAATTTTAACCAATCAAGATTATGTTATTTTAGTAGTGTAGTATAAGACGATAACCACAAGTGTGTGCGTGTGGCGACACCGGTACTGGTACAAATAATGCTTTAAACCAGTTCCCCCGTTTCTTTTTTCCGTGGTCAAGTCAAAGTCAGTCCGTTGAACGAACAAAGAAAAGGTCAGTCAGTGAATTACGATTAAAATCATAAAAATGACGAACGGTAGCGATAATAACGCACCGAAGAAACGAATATCTCTTAGCAGTCAATTGGAACCGCTTTCTTTAGTCGGAAATGTAGCTATAAATTGGAAAAAATGGTACCAAAGATTCAAATTATACATGACCGCAAGTGAAATGTCACAAGAGAATGAAAAAAGAAAAGTCGCCGTTTTTCTTCATATGTTGGGGGAAGAATCCCTAGACATTTTTAATTCTTTCGGAGTGGACGAAGATACAATTAAATTGGAAGACTTAGTCCGGAAATTTGAAAATTACTTCGTACCGAAAACGAACGTTACGTACGAATCATTTAAATTTTTTACCCGAAAGCAGACACAAAACGAGTCCATCGATGATTTTATGACTGATTTAGTGAATCTGAGTAAGTCCTGTGAATTTCAGAATCTAAAAGACAGACTAGTCACGGATATTTTCATATGCAACTTACATGAAAACTACCAACATGTTCGAGAAAAATTACTTCAGGAAAATGATTTAACATCAACAAAAGCACTTCAATTAGCTAAAACGATGATACAAACTCAGTCACATGCAGCGGAGCTAAATAAAGAAAAACAAATTCTATACAATTATCAAGAAAATAAGTCAAGAAAGTCAAACAATTATTACAGTCGACCATCATACAACAGTAATAAGTCAATAATGCAATCAAGGTCAAGGTCCAAAGATAGACGTCCGTCACAGTCACATAATTATCTTCCGTCTACGAGTCAGTCAAGAAATGGATGTGGAAAATGTGGCCAGATCCATCAGTATAAATGTCCTGCAACTAATGCTAAGTGCAGAAGATGTCAAAAGATAGGTCATTATGAAGCATTTTGCAAAAAGAAAAACACAAACTTCATAGAGGTAACGCATAACAAAAGTGACAGCGAAGGTGAGAGTTTTTTCATTGGAAACCTTACATCTACAAGTAGTTCACATTGGACTATTATTTTAAATGTCAATAATTTCAAATTTGAATGTATTTTGGACACAGGCAGTGATGCTAATGTAATGTCTTGGAATGTCTATAAGTCATTAAAATTGTCATATCAATTGTCATATTGCAATGCAAAAGTTACATCATATTCAGGTAATTGTGTCAATATAGTGGGCCAGCAATATATTAATTGTCAATACAGTCATAATGGTCACAATGTTGTAAAAAATATTTTGTTTATAATTGCTGACGTCAAATCGCCTACTGTCTTAGGAAAAAATACTTGTACTGAGCTTGGTCTGGTCAAAAGAATTTTTAATATGGAAATGTCTTGTAATAATAATAATTTAAATTTACAGAATATTTTGACGAAATATGATTCAGTTTTCCGAGGTCTGGGTTGTCTACCGGGTGAGATACATCTTAATACGGATCCGTGTGTGCTGCCGAAAATCGACGCCGCACGTAAAATACCATTTTCACTACATGATAGGCTCAAGAAAGAACTTGACAACATGGAGCAACAAGAAGTCATAGCCAAGGTCACAGAACCATCATCATGGGTGAGTTCACTTATTTTGGTAGAAAAAAGAAATGGAAAACTTCGTGTTTGTCTAGATCCACGAAATCTTAATCAAGCTATAAAAAGGTCTCACTATCCTATACCTACTAATGACTATGTACGTTCTAAACTACATGGAGCAGAATACTTTTCAACATTAGATGCCAATAGTGGTTTTTGGATGTGTAAGCTTGATGAGGAAAGTTCAATTCTTTGTACTTTTAACACACCTTTTGGTAGGTACAGATTTAAACGTCTACCCTACGGAATAAATTGTGCACCTGAGATTTTTCATAGAATCATGACAGATTATTTTGGTGTGCTTCCTGGAGTCATAGTCTACGCTGATGATATATTGGTGTATGGTGCTACACAGTCGGAACATGATATTAATTTGCAAAGAGTCTTTGATAAAGCAATAGAAGTAAATTTAAGATTTAACAAGTCTAAATGTGTCTTTAGCACGGCACAAGTTAAATATATTGGTCATGTCTATTCAAAGGAAGGGGTGTCTCCTGATCCAGAAAAAGTACGAGCAATAAAAGATATGCCGTCACCGTCGTCTGTAAAAGATTTACAAAGATTTCTAGGTATACTAAATTATTTAAGAAGTTTCATACAAAATATGGCACAAGAAACGGAAATACTACGAGATCTACTTAAAAAGTCAAGTGAGTGGCAATGGAATGCTAATTATGAAGCTACGTTTACCCGCTTAAAACAAATCATCTGTCAAGCGCCAGTCCTGGTACATTTTAATGTTAAAAAACCTATTGTCTTGTCTGTAGACGCGAGTCAGTCGGCAGTTGGAGCTGTGTTACTACGGGATAACCACCCAATTTGCTACGCTTCAAAAACAATGACGTCATGTCAACAACGTATGGCTCAAATCGAAAAGGAATTATATGCCATAGTCTTTGGATGTCTACGGTTTCATCAATACTTATATGGTCAAGTTGTGAGTGTTGAAACTGATCATCGTCCTTTAATAACATTATTTAAAAAACCATTGGCAGAAGTACCGACACGATTACAGCGGCTTATGCTAAAAATACAAGTCTATGATTTAAGAGTAGAGTACAAACCTGGCTCTAAAATGTATATAGCTGATTCGTTGTCGAGGGCACCGCTACCAGAGAGTAGTAAAGATGAGCTAGATGAAAATCTAACCATACATGTCAACTTACTGAGGAATAATCTGCCTATATCTCAAGAAAAACTCAAATGGCTGGAAGAGGCAACAATGAAGGATGAAACTATGAAGCTACTGAAAAAATATTACATGAATGGATGGCCTACATGCAAGTCTCAAGCTAATCATTTAGTCATACCATACTGGAATTATCGTGATGAAATACATGTCTTAGGAGAGCTACTACTAAAAGGTAATAGTCTGATTATACCTACTAAACTACGACCAGATATATTAAAAATGATTCATAGTGGTCATCAAGGCATAGATAAATCTAAAAGCTTTGCAAGAGGAATAGTATTTTGGCCGTTAATGTCACATGATATACAGAACATAGTGGAAAGTTGTGCTACTTGTATGTCAAATAAGAGTTCAAATCCATGTGAACCTCTAATGCCACACAAAATATGTGATTTTCCCTGGCAAAAAGTTGGCATTGATTACTTGATGTACAAAAGACAAACTATTTTGGTAGTAGAAGATTATTATTCTAATTTTATTGAAATAGCACATGTCAATAGCACAAATGCCAGACAGTTGATTACAGTTTTAAAGTCAATATTCAGTCGTTTTGGAATACCTGTTGAAATTATCAGTGATAATGGTCCGCCTTTTAATTCCACAGAATTTATACAATTTACGAAAGAATGGGGTATAGAACACAGTACTACAAGTCCCTATATGCCAAAGTCGAACGGGTTAATTGAATCACGAGTAAAAATTGTAAAGAAAATACTTACTAAATGTGATGAATCCGGAAGTGATCCCTACTTAGCTATGTTACAGTATAGAACTACCTCAAGAAAAAACTTACCATCACCGGCTCAATTACTAATGTCTAGAACATTACGTACACAGATACCTACACACCTGAAACATCTACAACCTCAAGTATATGGCTACAAAGAATATGTAAAAAATAAAACAAAAGGCAAAGAACAACAAAAGTTTTATTATGATAGAAAAGTCAAGCAGCTACCAGAGGTACATATAGGAGAAGATATATGGTATAAGAAAACACCTGAAGGGAAATGGCTTAAAGGAAAAATAGTGAAAAAATGTAAAGAACCAAGATCTTATATTATAGAATCCTCAGAAGGTAACCAATATCGAAGAAACCGTCAGCATTTGCTTAAAAATAACATCAACCAAGTACCAACAGTTTCTCCCATCGCAGTATCACAGACTGTACCCTTACAGAGGGAAAGGAAAGGTATAGAAAGGTCAAACATAATAACAACAGAAAGTGAAAGGGAACAGGAAAATGAGACAAGACAAGGTCAAACAAGGGAATGTGGACAGGATCAACCTGGCACGCAGGTAGAAGAGATTACTTTGCCTACAGCCAACGCGGATAGCAGTTCACAACAGTCGGTTTCTGGTGGTCTCACGGATCCAGTTAAACCACCTACATCAATTATTAAATCCACTAGAACAACTAGATCTGGTAGACAAGTCAGACCACCGGTAAGATTTAATATTGATTGTGAAATTGACTGAGTCTTGTGTATAATAGAATAGGACTGACATTGTGATAATAGGTATTGTAATTTAATTTAATTTATATTGTATTGTAATTTATATGTCTGACATGAAAGGTACTGCGACCTAATAATATTAATTTTAATGTGACGAATATTAATATTTATAATTATTTTAAAATGACCTAATGAATATCTGATGACTTTAATTATTATTAATGAATGTATGTCTAGCTTTGCTTTTGTAAAAAAAGGAAGATGTTAGAATAATGAGTGGAACGAAACGCCGCGCTCACGGCGCCCTTATGCGGTTGTAAAATAGAACCAGATTCAAGATGTCAGCCCAATAACTAAGTTGTAACGTGTGCCTGTTTCTATTAAATATTAATGACTGTCGTAATAATGTTTCTCTAAAAGTCAACGTCCTCCCGCTTGGTATTTAACAGCACCACAACACTAAAACAACAACCTACCGGCTTTCTAACTTATGTAACTTATTTTAGGAAGCGCAAACATAACTTTATTGGTAACTGAAAATTCCGAATATCTTAATACTCGTAAACGTGATAACACAACCTGTTCAACCCAATTTTCTTTGGAAGATTTTATAAAGTTCTGCCATTGTAATATCTTTTATTTCAGAATTTTCCGCTCCATTTTGAAAAGTTAGAGGGGTACAATAGGGGTTAGAGGGGAAGTATAAATACTCACTATAAATTATATGCTGAAATACATACATATATACACTCGAAAAAGAAAAGTCATTAAAAACCTAATAATAGTTTTAAAGACCTTTCCAAAGATCACACATCCTTGTGCACAGATTTTGGTTATCCTCTTGTTACGTGTTTGGGAACCTACACTTTTTTTTGTCATTTTACAAGGTACTCCATTGTTTAATGGTTTAAAGATGACACCTGCCTTCCAAATTACTTCAGTATGTTTCCAATAGCCTCTGAGTACTCTGAGTAGAATGGCTGTGACATACGGATGGATAAGACTGGATTCACAATCAGTAGTTGTGAGTGATACGCAAAAACGCAGGAATCCTAATTGTGAATCCACTTCAAGACAGACATGACACAATTTAAAAAAAACGTTTTCTCTATTTTTTTTTGACCAAAAAATATAAGTAAGCATTATTTTTGCTAACAAAAATAAATTATAAAAACGGCCTACATAATCAGACCATTCCTTATTTTAGGATAGAGTTTATAAATCCGCTTGTTTCCAAAGGTGTACAGTGGACAATGAAAGTGGTCTGCCACTTTTGAACTTTAACGTTCACGCAGTAGAGTTGAAAAAGGAAGCCCAGGTTCTTTGCCTGGCTATACCTTCTATGACGAGGGTCGCATCACCGGAGTCTTATCCATCTATCCATTTTTAGCGCTTATGATTTATGCATGTAAATTTTGTCTACATATTTCTTTTTGTTTTTCGAATCCCGTATACAGTGTCCACAGAAGTATGGATCAAATCGAACGGAAACACGGGGTCATTTAAAATAATTTTAGTCCGGTGAACGTTTTTTCTATTTTAATTGGTTTAAACGTTATTTGTGTACAGTACCCGACAGTAAATATTGCACATCGGCTAGTTCGGCTTCGTATAGCGTCGTCTCTGTCGCACGCGGGTGAGTAAATACAAATCCGAAACTAACCGATGTGCAATATTTACTGCCGGGTACTGTATGTACATTTTTTATTGTACAAAAACATAAATGAAAGATAGGGATACAGTGATGTACAAAGTTAAACTTATCCCTTCAAGTGATCTTTTCCAGTTGATCTTTGAATGGATGAAAGGAGTTACATATTAGGGACAGACAGAGAACAAGAGTATAGCTAAAACTATGGTAGTTGTGGCTAATAATAGATTATTTTATAAAGCCAATTGTTTACCTTGTAAATTTTTTATAAGTGGATTGTTTATAAACTCTTTTCCGTGTGGTTTTCAATAAAAAGTAATTGCCTTGTCTTGTCTTGTCCACCTCAAGGTGTTCTAAATATTAAGAGTGATAAGTTGTTAAGTTCTTCATGAATACGAATATTTGTACCCGAGTCTTGGATGTTATATGTATTTAAATATATATTTATCTATATAAGTATGTATATCCGTTGTCCAGTACCCATTACACAAGCAGCTTTAGTTGCTTATTTAGGGACTAGTTCAATTGGTGTTAACTGCCCCAAAATATTTATTTATTTTGTTTATAAATATAATGTCTTTGTCGCCAGGCCTGAAGACCATCATCAATGCGCTGCTCCACTCCTTCAAGCAGCTGGCCGAAGTAATGACGCTGACGATCTTCTGTCTGATGGTGTTCGCGCTGTTCGCGCTGCAGGTCTACATGGGGGAGCTCCGGAACAAGTGCGTGGTTAACCTGGAGATTCCTGCCGGCGAGAACTTCACTGACGAGCTGTGGGCGCAGTGAGTAGTTTTTGCGTGATTCACGTACAAACATGTAGACAGGCAAAATTCTAAAGATGATAGTTTTGGCTTATATTGCTCTTTTAGCATCGATTCTTTTAGATACCTCTCATGCTATTATATCTCCAATATACATGGCAGACATCTAAATCTAAATATCGTGTTAGTATTCTATTGAAAATACACATATAGTATGCCAGTCAATATGGAATAGATCATTCCAAAAAGGTGTCAAAGGAGCTTCAGTGCAGATTTAATTGGCCCGGATTAGAGCAACGTTGTATTATACCGGATATCCGAGGAAATCAAGACCGGGTCTTGCATTAATTTAACGCTTAGCCTTGGGAATATTCAATGGATAATGCTATAACCCAGTGGCGTGCCTTTGCTTTGTGAGCCTCTCTCCCTTCTCACCACTCACCGGTTACTGCAAGTTTATAAACCATTTTCATCTTGACTTATCTTACGTAGCAAACAAAACTCTAACCTAAAATTTCACAGTTTGCTATCAATATATTGTTCATTGTATAAATAAAACACTCTAAAGCAATAAAATATACTAACTTTTTCTATTTACAGCCTCGATTTGTTAACCATTACGACCAATTTTAACAATCTTTATTGACCTTGCAATTGGTCATCAATATCTAAAAATAATATATATCTTTTTGCTTCTTACTCAATAACCAGATCCAATTCTGAATTAAAACTATTAAATCTTACATCCATCAAAGTTAAACTTCAAAAATCCTTAAACTATCTACTTTTTCGTTATAAGTACTTACGTAGACACAACTTTCCTACAAACTTCCACCCCTCAAGGATTTACCGGTTATGGTTACCCCTTAATAATAACATGACCTGCCAACTCTGGAAAAGTCTACCACGAATAAAAAAAAGGACAAAAGCGTAAAGAGGATGAGGAATGATTAAATCCAATTTGATATTCTAAAATAATCTCCGAAACACCGAACACAAAGCCGCGTCAAAACTATCGCGTCCGGCGAGAAACAAGGATCCAACTCTGCTACAACAGCAATGCATAATAATGCAGCGCTGGCAGTGCTGATTAGGTATTCTAGTCTAGCAGAGTGGACCCCAGTTATGGCGGATTGAGGAAAGTGACCGCATTAAGCCAGATTTGCTTTCTGCAGCGTAGTATCTGCATAATAAATGCCTAGGCACAATGTTCACACTCACGCCTGCATAATCTGTTTCTTGAATTTACGACTATTATATGTATTATTATGTTTACTGTCAGATATCAGACTACCGAAAATATACAAAAATATGCACCTGAGGTATCTTAACAGCAAAGCTAATTTTGAATTTGCTTATTGGCTTGAGCGGTGGTCACATTGCTCGCAGAACGGATGGCCGATGCGGCCAAAGAGTACTTGAGCGGCTACTGCGTACCGAAAGCTGTAATAATGGTGATGATGATTAAAATTGATACGTATATTTATTTTTAGTTTAACATATGCCCGCTTCCACCCGCTTCACCGCGAGCATCATACCAATGACACGATCGCCCTTTAACGGTTATACGTGCGACTCAAAACTACAATTTCTGGCTCAATAAGAGTAGGTTGAACCCCAGCTGGCGCTGGAATCTTGGCCATTCCAGCAAGTTTCGTAGGGTTCTAATAAATCATTCGTCATTCACTTGTTTATATTATGCTTTAATGTTTCAGGTGGATCAAAGACCCGTCCCACTGGCTAGTGGACGACGAGGGTACGCCCATCATCTGCGGGAACCTGACGGGCGCACGCCATTGTGCGCCCACGCACACCTGCCTGTGTATAGGGCCCAACCCTAACCACGGGTACACCAACTTCGACAACTTTCTCTGGTCCATGCTGACCACCTTCCAGCTGATCACGCTGGACTACTGGGAAAATGTATATAATATGGTGAGTACTATATCACAGCGTGTATCAGAAATCCTGTGCAAAAATAAACCTGTATCTGTGATATTATGATCACAAATATATATTTAACTATTTATAACGAAAAGGGTGGTAAAATTACTTTGAAATACAAACTTACTTTTACCGGTAAAATAAGTAAATATTAATAGACGTTACATTTTTTTTTAAATTGTTTTCTTTTATGATCACGGAAAGCTATATTGAGCATGATTTGACGTGCTCTTGCCCAGTTTTTTTGTATTGTCCATCGTAGAAAGTAACCGCGGTTACAATTAATTGCCGGGGAGTGCTCCTCTGGCGACGCAGCTTTAAACCACGCCCAAAATTGCACTTTCGAGTGTCCTTTTAATCCATTACATTGATTAGGTAATGTAGAACGTGTACGTGAAAGCTTGTTTGAATTACGTACTCATTAAAGTTAAACAATTAGTTACTTTATCTGTAGCCATACGAAAATACACTCTAAACAAAAATAGGTCACACTCATATGCAAATAATAAAACTTGTTCAACCGCCCGGTGAACATTATAAGGAAAATGGAAAAAGAAGAGGTGTTGATAAATAACGCTTTATTTCCCCATGAGAGCACGACATTTTTCATTTAACAAAGTCCGTAACATCGTCCGTTTGTCACGGCTCATGATTTACCACCTATCAAAAAGAAAATTTATACTCGCATAACAAATGTAAAGTGGGAATTCGAAAAGATTAATGAGTCCGAGGTGAAAGAATTGGACCCTTTTTAAACGCACTTAGCCAAATTCTGTCAAAGCCACACAGGGCTTTAACAATCGTATCGCTGGCCTGTCACTAAAATGTATGCACGAAAGTACTCTCGTTACTTCTACTCGTAACTCTGTAGGTACAGTATGAGCACTTTTGTATATACATTTAACTTGACCTGTGTCTGTTGGCATGACGTTACCGTTTCTCACTTGTCACTAACCTAAATACAGCTCATGAGATTTTAAAAAGACGTTCAATTTTGGTAGAAGTATCGTTGTCTTAATTCTATTAAAACATATAGTAACTGTCTATCATATCACCAGTTTTTGCACACGCCTTCGTCCACGTAAGATTACAATTTAACTTTCACCCCCCTTATACCCCCTTTTAATAATAGAATTTCCAAATTCCTTTTTAGTGCACCTCTACACCCCTTAAAAAACAGATGTCTGTCAGTGAGTCAGTCAGTAACGGAATTCTTTTTTTTAATATAATAATAAAATAGGAAAGCAAACAAGCAAGTGAGTCACATGATGGTAAGTGATCACCACCGCAACTCCAAGGAAATTGCAGATGCGTTGCCAATTTAGAGAGCTAAGATGGAATACCTCTTATGCCAGTAATTGCACCAGCTGTCTTGCTCTCCAAGCCGGAACACAACAGTGCAAGCACTGCTGCTTAGCGGCAGGATTAACGAGCAATATGGCGGTAGCTATCCGGACGGACCTTGCACAAGGCCCTACCACCTGCAAAAATCTTATATCTTTGATATTTATAGGTAAGCTAAGCTATTATTCCATTTAAAATGTCTCCAAATAAAGCCCAGTTACCATTAAATTTGCAGGCGAATAATAAAGGTGTGCAATAAACAGAGAAAATATATTCTGAAAAGAGCTAAATATACTCTGGATTTAGAATAAGTAATAGCCTTGTACGGTTTGTCGTAACCCCGACACCTGTTGTAAGCATTAAACTGCATCACGGGAACAAGTCATTCAGTTATACTGCTCGGAACAAAACGTTTATGGCCACAATTTGCTTGTGCTTCTTGTGAACAGTCAGGAAAATTCTAATTTATACTTTTTTATTCAAAAGCAATTTAGAGGAAAAGGAAGTGTAATCATTCGTGGTCCTGAGCGAGATTTCAATGTGATCTAATTGAAAACTTAATGTTTTAACGTATTTTATTTGTCTTTAATATCATCTTCCCTTTATTATCCGCCAATTGCAACGATTTGAACGTTTACTTTACGTTTACTTTTAAGGCCTTTAAGTTACCTGTTTTGACTGTAATTGATGCATCTTTGATACAAATTGCTTCAATATCAGCAATAAAGGCCAGATACCGGAAGTCATTCCGATGTTAATGATGTGTGTTCTAAAAGCCTTCGAGAAGTCATATAGGTACCTGCGGGCCTAACATTATAGACCAGGTGTTAAACTAACCCCGAGAGATAAAATTTTAAACCCCGCCATATCTTAACTCAAACGCTAACATGACTGACCACACAGATAAAATTAACACCAGGGTTAAGACGGTGTTAAAAAAGATAAAACTGTGTTACTACAGTAATGAAAATATTGTTTAATAATTCAGTTCATTCGTTCATTTTCGCAATGTGACAGAAACAACCATGCATAGATTTCCTTAAACATACATAGCTAGCTTTAAAAACAGTCCTGGACGATTTGCATCTGTAGTTTCCGAACGAAAATCAACTAAATTTGACACTTGACAGTTGAAAATTTTGAAATTGACAGCGATCAGACATGAAGACCTGTTACAAGTTTAGTAAACAAAAGGAAAGCAAAAGCCTGAAATAAACCGAAGTTGCCGAAATGCCGCCGAAAGAAAAACAGGTGTAAGTATTATATAATTCTGTAAATATATTTTCTATTTATTTTACCTGCTCCAGAATTTATGGCGAATAACAGGTAGTTTGGTAAAATGACAAACTGGAACCATGGTTGCAGGACCCAAATGGTAACTAAAATCATCCGAAGATCGTCGACAACCTTCATCAATAAATGTGTGCTTGACTGTATGCAGTTAACTTGATAACATTGACTAGATAATTGATTATTAAAATTATTGTTTCAGGCGTTGCACAATGGTGCAAAAACTCATTGGTACATACATGGCTAACGCTGAGGTACGAACTCGGTACCTCACGAACTCACGATAACGGGTCTACCTCTATGCACTAAGCCTCCCAATGCTCTATGTATCCCTAATAATAAACATATTTTTCTTATTCCTTCTCCAGGCAGAGGTTATCAAAAACATAAATGGGAAATGAGGGCTTCAATATTATGATATACTATACCTTGGTTGTTGACTTCAATGTTGTTGATTTTATGTAGTATGTCTCCATGTATGAGACCTCTTTAACCCTCTTTATTCTGTGCTCATATCAAATAATAAGATAGAATAAAGTAAACAAGTAAATGAAACAATTATTTATTAGTATAGCACATTTAGCTTGAGCCACTCTTAAAATCAAAGCATTAACAGTTCTAGAGCATATTCTAAATCACCTGTAAATCAAAATAGTAACCAATTTGTTTCATTTTCAGATATGCACCAAGGCGCCGGCGTACCTCGAATTATTAGTACCTTACACCTACGACAAATAATAAAACTTATTATCATAGCCTAATACACAACCACTTCTCTGTATTGTACTTTTTAATAAACATATTTTATGGCTATGC
This sequence comes from Ditula angustiorana, assembly GCA_963691745.1. NCBI lineage: Eukaryota > Metazoa > Arthropoda > Insecta > Lepidoptera > Tortricidae > Ditula > Ditula angustiorana. The sequence goes on from OY829487.1 coordinate 10,181,065, forward strand.
AGTTGTATATTATTTTAAATAAATCAACCTTTGCAAGCCCAAACTGCAATTTTCTGTATCATGAATTGAAACTGAAACACTCTTTACAAACTCAAACCTTATAAAAGTTATAAACGTGGGTGGCAATTATTATTAATTATTACAGTGCGCTTATTTCAGTACCAATGAGCAGACTTGACTGGGGTAGTACTATAGGGACGTGAGGTACCTAGGGCTTCAAAATAACAAGCTAGCGCATAAGTTTAAGAACTTTATAATTTATTCTAGTTTATATTCCAATTCATACATTGCATGTCAATCTAAAAATCAATATAAGTCCCTTTTCTTCTACTACAAACTGCCACTCTTGTTGCCGTGGTCAGCTCTGGAAGAGGCTGTAAGGAAACCTAAAGGTCCTTACAATACCTTGCTTAGACAGAATACCGACATGAAGTAGTATACATTTCGTTTCGTGCGATTAATGATGATCCGAAGGCCCAGCGACAGGGTAGGCGGCTAAACGTTGACAACGGATTAGCGACTGCAGGGTTGGTGGTTACCATTAGCGGGAGTGATCACTTCCCATAAGGTGACTGGCATGAGTCTGTCTTTTCCATAAAATAAACAAATCACTGTAGTATCGTTTTTATCATTTATTTATTTGCTATTATCACGGGGTCACACACGGCTCAATAGAGTAAGTAAAGAAGTGTGCTCGTCACATTCCACAAAAACATTGGTCAATTATTACACGTAATACAACAGTTTGGTAACTATCCCACTGAATTAATAACCTTTTGTGATGATAAAATCTAATATTACAACGTAAAGACACTGTTTAAATAAAATAAAATATCTTATACCCACCTTCGACGACCCAGATAAAGTAACCCGTTTTATCTCGATTAACTGTCAAAATGACGCTAGGTTTATCACCGAACGTGGCCGGTCATGTTAGGCAAAAGGATAAACTAACCCTAACACCTGTCAAAAGAGTGTTTAACACCGTGACACGTGCGGTCATGTTAGCCACCGGGGATAAGGCTAGTTTATCCACGATGGGAGTGTTAAAAACAGATAAAGTGGCTGTCATGTTAGGGCCGCTGGTACCTAACGCTGGTTGAGCAATCGAAACTTGTAAGTGTTTTTGCAGTACCTAATTTGCAATAGGTAACTAAAATATAAATGGTTAGCACTGAACAATATGTAATGAATTTTGTCATAGTTATGGCCGGTTCCCATATTCAAACAACGTTCGTTTTAAGCTACCAACAGTTTAATGTTGGTGCCTTTTCTATGGAAAAACTGTCATAATTTGACGGCTGATAGGTTAAACGATCCGTTGTTTGAATATAGGAATGCGACATTACGTATGAATATCTTTGAATCAATCAGCTATACAAACTGTTTATTTTAAGTATCCTATCGCACATCTCCACAGTCACATTATCTAATAATTCAAAAACAAACATAATCTTACAAATCTCTGAATATTCAATCTCCTAAAACACATGCCTGCATAATTTACAACCAAACACCTCGGCATATTCGTCATATATTACGTTACGAACTCGACTAAACCCCGGGCAGAATTGTTTTTAGTGCGGGCGTCTGGCCACGGACAACTATTTGAAGTCCTGCCACAACACACCACTAGTACCTTACGTGTGGACATAATAACAGCATTACTTCACGATCACACAATAGTATTTTATGCAACTGTTGCATAATGAGGGGTCTTAAAAGACCTAATTATGTACAGTTGCATACATTACTTTATCTACACACATATCATAAGTACTCTATGATGGGTTCAGAAGCCATAGGGCAATGACCTGCATTGCTACTAGCCTACTAGCTACTAGTGCTAGATACCTATTAAATATCTATAGACTGTACACATTAAAATAATGTAATAAAAAATGAATTTGAACAAATATAGAAACAAATTAGAAAAAAACCTCATAATAATATTGGTTGTTATAATGCTAGTCATTGCCTACGGTTTCTGAACGCATTATAGAGACTTTATGATATATGTGTAGATAAAATATAGTAATGCTCATTTTCCTTACTAATCTTTATATTTACATGGTGTAAAACAAAGTAGCTATCCGTTCCTGTTGTCCTCATATCTTCGACCACTAACTCCTTCTTAACCACGCAACGGATTTTGAGACGATTTTCATTGTTATTTAGGGTTTTGTACAGAAGGTTATTATTATAACCATTTTTTTCACATTCGAGTTTTTGTTCAGCAGTGGGATCAATGAAAGCTTAGTTACTATACGTTAAGTCATCAACTTGCACATGAAAGATGATAATAAGTTATTGAAACTTTTTAATATTAATACTATGAAAACTATTTGTGCAATAGTAACTTTGAAAACATATTTACAACACTTTTGACTTTTCCCTTACCACTATTGCCACCACATCATCTACTTTGCGACAGCCAATCATCACAAGACGGAATCTCTTCTTGAGTTTATAAACAAAATTAATAATTGCAAATGAAATGAACTTTTAACGTAGAAGATGTACTGCGACTAAATAAACCAGAGAAACACCTAAAATAATTACAATGGATTTGACTTTGATCGCGTTCAGTAAAGATTTCCTTAGCAGCTGGATATGTTTCACGAAGATGCTGACTTAAAGTCAGCCTACTGTAGTTTATCATTCCTCTCGTGGATGATAATATCAACTCAGCGCGCCCTTCCTCGCAGAATTAATTAAGGTCCCGGCAAAACAGCCCTTACATTATGAATACGCTCAGTGAACTAAAGTTCATTTCGGGGAACGTGGCCAGCCCTTCATTATATCAACGTTCTAACCTTAAAATTATAAGGCGAACAGTTAAATCTGAGATAACGCGGTAAACGGTGAATTACGCCATGTTTATTTAAGGTTTTGGAGAGTCATTTGATGAATTGACTAGCCGGTTGAGTTTTGAGATAAAGTTAAACATTCTTGACTTCTCTAATTCTTGCTTCTTAAATAGAAACCGGCGGGTATCATTATCACTACTGAATTCTATGAACTGGGTATATTTAAAGACTCGAGCAGTTCAAACGCATTAAATTTTATACTGCCTTTTAAGACGGCGGTATAAACGGTTATGCACTTTAAAATTAATACTCGTTGGTTACGTTGGTAGTTAGAAAACCAAACAAGATAAATAAGTCGTTAAATAGTGCAGAAAAAAATACAACACATTGGAGAAAGGCTCGTACTCGACTGCTTTAAAATATTTACCTGTTTGTGTCAGAGGTTTATTTTATACAAACATAAAACATGATTGAAACAATAGATTCCAGACAAGACACATGTGTAAAGGCGAACTTATACCTCTAAGGGATATCTTCCAGTTATCCTTTGACCAATATACAGGAGACAACACCTAGAGTAGACTCACCAAGAAAAGTAAAATACAAGAGGCAAGAGAGACCAAAAACATTACAATAAATATGTTCTACATTGCACCTGGTCAGTTCATAAATTTCATTTTACAAGTCGTATTACAGAAAACTGTTTTCATTAATAGTAAATCAACGTCCGGCTTGGCATCAATCTGCATTATTAAAACCAATATTTGCACACGGCTTCCTTGTCACAGAGGGAAAGGCCGATTAATCAAGTGCGCCATTGACGTTCAGATTATTCAGGCCGCAGGCTCGAAAGAGTTGCTTTACGCCTCGGTTTAGCTGGAATAATAGTAGATTATGATTAAGAGGAGGCTGTCAAAATGATGTACACCTAAAATAATTTAAATTTACATAATATTTTATTTATTTGAACATTGTTCTGTTACAATTGTTTTGTATTGACAGTGGTGACATTATATAATTTTCTCGCCTGAGAAATAGTTTAAAATATCTCCAATGCATAATGGCATTACTTTCAAACAACGATCGATCGAATATTTTTAAATTAAGATTCGCTCTTAGCAAATAACAGAACAATGTTCAAATAAATAAAGTTCATCAGATGACCTACTTGCTCCTTTGCCTTCCTATCTGCACTAATATAATAAAGAGGTAAACTTTGTTTGTTTGTTTTTTGTTTGTATGTAGGGGGTAATCTCTGGAATTACTGAACCGATTTCAATTCCAGAGATTACCCCCTACATACAAACAAAATACAAACAAACAAAGTTTACCTCTTTATTATATTAGTGTAGATAGGAAGGCAAAGGAGCAAGTAGGTCATCTGATGATGGTCAGCATCACTCATAGATCAACATAGACAATAGAACATCAAGATGATTCCTGTTGCATTGCCAACCCAGAGGCCTAAGATTGAATACCTCTTGCGCCAGTAATTTCACTGGCTGTCTTGCTCTCCACAACGGAATATAACAGTGCAAGCACTGCTGCTTAGCGGCTGGATTAACGAGCTAGATGGTGATAGCAATCTTGACCTTGCACAAGATCCTACGACCCGCGCTATGTGATCTAAACAGCTATCAAAGCGCTAGCCGCTAAGTGTGTCACTTTGGATGTGGCCTTACCCAAGGGTCTTAATGGTAGACGCCCGGTGAGAACCATTTCATACAAATGAAATGAAACGTTTGCTTTTACCACCATTCAATAAACTTAATGCGGGTAATTGAAGCCGAGGCTTAATTTGTTATTGTGTTATTTTAGAACGGTTTATTGGTAAATAATGAATTGGGTTATTCGCGCAACTGATTTATTACGGGCGTTGTGATTTTCAGCAGAGTATTATAAATTATGACTTATAATAAAACAGTTTTGTCACGTGCGCAACGTTTGTCAGTTTAGTTCGTGAACTTTGGTAGGATTTAAAGAAAACTTTAGTTCACATTGCAAATAAAAGCATTTCAGTTCTGTTTGTTCTTTTAGTAACTTTTATTTGTATACCTTAGTACGCAAAACAGGCGCAGGTCAGCGTCAAGTTGCATGTATCTCAGCAATTGAGAATACACCAATTACTCTTCTTCTTTTCAATTCTTCTTCTTCAACTTCTCTCTTAAAGAAATGTACGTTCGTACTTTCGGCGACCTTAGACAACTCGGCTCGGGCTCAACCTAAACCACTTCTCCTGATCCGTGGGCTCGACTAGGGAACCTTAAACGCCCCATCGCAGTGTTGCACCAATATCGATAGTTGACCTTGAAAAATAGTCACAATATCGATAGGACTAAACACAATTCAAAAGTAATGCTATTGATTTTTTACTTACTATCGACTGTTTCTTGGAATAAGTACGTCAATAGTATCGATAATAACAGTAAGAATAGTATCGATAATATCAATAAGTAATACTATCGACATTATCGATATTATAGATAAAATTAGTAGGCCTATATTACATCAGGACTATTTTTTAAGGTCACGATATTCCTGCAACACTACCCCATGGGCCATCAGTTCCATGAGCTAAGTGCACAGACCATGTCCATTTCAAATTGCAAACTGAAGCACTTGAGCGAGCGGCAGGTTGGCTATTCAGTTTTGCTACGAATTTTCGTATTTTTACCAATACCTGCACCTACACCTAGATATTGTTTGCAGGTGCTGTCGTCCTGTGGTCCGATGTCCGTCTCCTTCTTCACGGTGGTAGTGTTTTTCGGCTCCTTCTACCTCATCAACCTGATGCTGGCTGTGGTGGCGCTCAGCTACGAGGAGGAATCGCAGATCACGCAGGAGGTAACTAACCCATACTCTTCGCCCCTTATTTTGTCTAGGAGGGAAAACTGGTACATACAACATAAGTAGGACTCTTCCTCCCACATTGGAGGCATACCCGAATTAAAACTATCGCTAGGCGTTCCCCTCAAGCCAGTTTTCGACCAGAAAACGTGGGAACACTAGCCTGATTACGACAAGGAAAAGTAATCCCATAGTGCAGCTCTATCAACCTAAAGTCAAAAACAAAATAGCTTTATTTAGATTTGGCTTACAAAAAGCAGCGTCATGGTATCAATGCCGGGAAATATACCAGTATCGTCAAGGAAGGTACGCACTGTGGGATTGCTAAAACTTGGTGTGCCATGTTAGGGTCCCTGATACCAATGGTTGTCTGGAAAGAAATCGATTTGTAGTTTAATTCTAAAGCTCGTCGCACTGTGGCTAGTTGCTGATTGCAATCCGGCTTGGCCGACATAGTTCCATACTCCTACAGAATAACTGCATGAAAAAGTAACTTACTGCATCAGTAAAGCAACGAGATGGAGGATCTAAAGGCCGGGAATGAATCAGCGAATCCTTGTGGATGCTAGCTCCCATGCCAATTGTTATCAATTGACCCGCATCTAATTCATTTTCAACGAACTCATTTTCCTACCTTTAGCAAAACTTGCGACCTATATACCTAGATCCGTTAATTTTGAGCACTATAACTTCCTAAAATTCAACAGGAAAGAAAAAAGGACCTGAACGAGCACAGAGACGACTCGACGTTCAGCTTTGATCCAACGTCTCTGGCCGTTAGGACGCTAGCTAAAGACTCAAAGAAGAGGATAGACGCCCGCAAAGGACTATTACTGGCGTCTTACTCGAGAAAGAGAACAAGGCGGCGCAAGCGGGGCAAGAGCGCCATCCACCACGCCGCCGCCGTCGCCGCCGTCGCAGAGAGGTAAGATGCAGTGTCGTTGTTCTTAGATGTTTTTTTGTGTCAAAGTTAACGGAGAGAAGCACAGGTCAAAAATACACTAAATGCTTTCTTCTGCGGGATCTATTGTCAATGAACAGGTTAATTTTCCTTCTTCTCCTTTTTGTTTTATTTTAAAATTTTGAGGTTAGGCTTTGAGAAAAATAATAAGGGTAGTAGTGCAAAAATGTTGGCGGTAGGCGGGATTAAAGAAAAAATGTTTTAGTTTTTCAGTACGCCATTCGTTCAAGTAGCGAAAGGTCGTACTGTTCGATCTTGATGATGCCTCGTATAGAGGCGAAACGCGCGTCGATCGTGTAGTTTTAGTGTTTAGTGGTGGTGGTGTGTAGTTGAGTCTGTGTGATATATGTTGTTTGAGCCCGAGCACGAGCCCGGCACTGGTTTCTCGGAGTAGCAAGGTAATTTGTTCCAGTTTCTTGCTTTCTTCTGTCAGGGCATCTTTAACTAAAAAAGGTACATGCTACATACGTTGTTTACATAGTTTAAAACAAAATCACTATCCGTTCCTGTTTGTCCTAACATCTTCGGCCGCTTCCTCCATCTTAAGGACGCAATGGATTTTGATGCGGTTTTAATTGTAATTTTGAGGGTTTTTCACGAAAGGTTGTCATGTACTCATTCTGACTACATTTGGCTTTGTAGCTTGCAAGCGTGCGAAGCGGGGAGATGCGCTAGTTCTACTATATTTTCAAGCTTGATGCGAACATCTTACGTGCAAGTGCTTAGCCTTGTGCGGGGCCCAAAATAACAAAACACACTTGCATTTTTCATTTTTTGCTCTCTAAGAGGGCCTTCGAACTGCCGCCATGGTTAATATGGTTATACCATGGCCAGTCAAAAACGGCCTCGATAAGATGACTCAAAAACCGTATCCTCACTCGTGTGCTTTCAAGATAGTGGCAAATTGAGTTTTTCGCCTCTTTTATCCTGCAGACAAGCAAGTCCGAGCTTTATGTGTAAGGCACACATAAAGCTCAGACTTGTTGCACACAGGGCGGCTAGCAGTGGGTGGGATTCGGTAACATAATAAATATAGTCGCATTACAAATTGCTTTTCCAGCTCGACCGTATTACGAGGAGATAAGGTTCAAAAGTAATAAGGTACTTGATCGGTTATACACCAAAACAGGGTATCACGAGATTTGCATAAGTTTAGCAAAATCCTATTCATGAATAAATAGCGATGAAAATATATTGCTTTTCAGTTTTGCTTAAAAACCTATCTCAAAACAGCTTTGCCACGAAACAAACAAAATGTCTAACCAAACAATGAAAAGCTATCACATGAGTATAAATAAAGGAACGAAGCTTTAACGTTCAATGCTTGTCTTTTAAACAAGACAACGCCATAAATTCCACAGAGAAAACGACACCATCGCAGGATTTTATAACGCGACCTCTCCTTTGTGCTTGTGAGTACAATCCTATGAAATAAGAGGTCGACGCAGGTAATAAAATAACGCCATTTCCCCTCGTATCGAACATTGGCTCCAATTGAATTTGCAGACAACGGGCGAGTTTCCTCCGAGAAGGCGTTCGTGGATATTTGCGTCACGATAACCGGCAAAGTGCCATGAACAGGATATGCCGGAATTATCCATTCCGCTCAAAAATAGCTGTAAGCGAAATTGAACGGCTACACTCCAAATCCTGTTTTGTCCCTGTCGTTTTGACTGTAAACGACAGGGCCGAATTGTTTGTACCTAATACTTTATCGGCGTCTGTATCCGTATGTAATTGAATCGAGTAGCTGTCACCATGGATCACCAGCACTCGTGCGAACGTAACCAGTGGAAAGCTGAAAAACTGGGAGCGACATGTACCTACTACCGCTACGTGTCTCGTTCTAACAGTACGACACGAAAAAGATGCACTGGTCGAGAAACAAGAATCGGTATGTCATACTAACCGTTCTGGGGTCAGCGAGCGCGGCTCGACGTTCTGAAGTATAATGCCCGGATGGCTCGGAATAGCGATCTGGAGTGGGGTATATCACAGTCAGAGAGCAGTTTGACAAAACGATGTTCCGAATTCAAATGATGCATGGAACGTGAAATTGGACTGTTGCGGATTGCAGAAAGGAATTTCTGGTTATGTTCAAGGGAATGCTTTGCTTATAAACGCTGTTTAAGGAATGGAAACTTATTGTATTTAGATTTGTTCTCAGAGATAAATTCCGTTTACTCATTTTATTTGTTAAGACTAGATAACATGTCCGATAAGTGTTGTTATTTTCCTTTTTATTATGAGCACCTTTTTTGTTTTGGCTTGAGTTAGGTTTTCTACTGCAGGTTGTGTATTTCCATTGCGTTTTTAATTGATGTTGGGCAAGTCCCACAGACAGCGGTATCAACTTTTCATCAAGTGGGTTAATAAGAAAACTTTTATTTTTTCAACGATAAACTTGCTTCGTATTCTTTTGTTATTTTTTTATTTCATTTAGCATAGGAAACATAAGCTGAACTTAAACTACCGCTGAAATACGAGAGGGTAGATATTTCCGTAAATATTTCTCTCCGTGTAGCTCTGGCTAACTAATATCGTAAGAAAGGGACACACTGAGAAATATATTACAAAGGCAGTGGCCTTTGTACTTTGGACTAGTGAGTCCAACCCGGGTGCATACGACATCACACTAACATTATAATTGAGAAAGTTTGTGTTGGACTTAGTATTTTTGTTGCTTTTTACGCTAAAACGATGGATTTAGATGAAATTTGGAACAGAGATAGCTAAGCCCTGAATTAACAAAAACAAGTCGATAACGCGTGCGAAGCTGCGGGTTGAAGCTAGTTTATAATATACGTAAGTAGATTACTTTTACCGGAGCTCCGTCAAAGTAATCAGACACAAAAAGAACTTTGTAAAATATTGAGTTAGGGCAGTTACAAACAGAATCATGTGACAAAGAATCGCAGTTACAAAGTGTAGGGAGTTAACGAGGTTCCGCTCTGAATCTCGGCGATTAATCGAATTAAACTCGAGTCTGGCGGAGATTTCGCAGATACGCGTCGACGGAAAAGCGGGCATGTTCGAGTCGGTTTCGTGTTTTAAGAGCTCCGTAAGTGATTATATCCAAAAAAAATTGTCACATCACTGACAGTGACAAGTACTAAAATGTTCAGCTAAGGCCTACCGTACATTGCATTCTACTTGTACCCGATTGAAACTGGGGCGGGTCGTAGAAAACACTAAACGGTTTGCGACTCTAATATGACAGCCCAAGTTTTATTTAACTGGTATCATGAGAAAGCGTCGCAGGTAGAGGCAGATGATTAAACTTGGCGGTCATTTTAAGGCCAATGCTGTCTGTGCAGAATCATGAGCCGCCGTTCTTTACAAAGTTACGGAACGCTAAAAAAATAAACGAATGACACTCAGCAAAAGTTTTTTTTTATCGGACGCTTCGCGACCAGAGCTTTTCACACTCGGATTTGCACAAAACCACCGCACGTTCGCGCCAGCTGTCATCAACTAGCTTACGTGCGCTCCATTGGATTATTTTTAAAAGGATCTCACTTTTTTTCACTGACAAAGTTGAATATATTAAGGTTACAAATTTATTTTACTGTTTCAATGGAATGCTGTAAAGGGCTGTAATTATGTGATAGGCCTAGTTTCGTAACATGAGAGACCCACCTAGTCGGCCGGTAGTCCGCACGCAATTCGCAGCCACAGTGCGGATTAGAAACTTAATGCTGAACAACCTTTTTTCTGGAACCCAAAGTACCAATGGTCCCACTATTTCACCCATGCTTTGATTTTTTTATGTTTATTGTTTATTTAATAACGAATTCCATTGTGTATGTGAATATCAGGTACTTTATCTACAAAATTTAAGTATCACCATTTTTACTTTGAAAATGATGTGTCGATCTAGTATCGTAAGAAAGTGACGCACATAGAGATAAACTGACAACTAATCTGTTCTCACTAATTCAGAACTGATAATAATGAGTTCTTCTAGCATGGGTTTACAGGCAATATATACAATGGCAACGGAACCAAACAAAACAAAACAAATAATCTTTAAATAAATAATTAATACATTCAGGCGTTACTTTGCGGAGGTCCATATCAACAAACTGGAACAAATTACCTTGCTACTCCGTGAAACCAGTGCCGGGCTCGTGCAAAATAGCTGCGTCTGTGCGACACATATATGTGCATATATGTGTTTTGCATGAACATATATGTGTCGCACAGACGCAGCTATTTTGCACGAGCCCGGCACTAGTTTCGCGGAGTAGCAAGGTAATTTGTTCCAGTTTGTTCAAATAATCTTTATTGAAAACCGAACCGTAACCATCATATCATATAAAAATAAACTAAATTTTCGTATACAGCATATTTCGCATAGGTATTTCGTATTTACACGTTTTATTTACCGATGTAACATGGAAGTTTCCTCTTTCCCCTGTGAATTCTGCAATTTGCACTAATACCGCAGCATCCCACGTCGAGAGCCGGTTCGATAGAGCCACCAACTTCCACGAGCCCTGCCACTTATTAGCGCTCGGGTAATAAATGGATATTACTCTCCTCTCTGGCTAAAATTCAACAGATATTAATCAATGGCTGAAAGCTTTTTGTCTTGAACGGTTCGAAACCCGTAAATAGTTGCACTAAAGTTTCAGATGAATTGAATATTTAATCTTACTGCCAGGGAACTTTCAAATTTCGACTTCTAGATAATAAATTGATGCTTTCAAGGGGAACTAAATAAAGCCTTACTTCATTGAATTTTAAATATTAACTTTTCCCTGTTTATATATATTTGAACTAGCTATGTATGTTAAATCAAATATAAACCAATTCTCTGTTTTTAATAGTGTGCGGCAGCAACATAAAATTGCAACTAAACGATCAAAAACAGCTTTATGTGCAAAAAGTGCGTTCGGTATGGCACCGAAATTGTATAATAGGTTACCAGAATTTATACGATGATCTGAAAAGCAAGAGTTTAAAAAACATTTATCACAGTTTTTGACTCAAAATGCATTTTACTCTGTTAAGGAATATTTAGATTATAAGGCTCATATTTACTAAATTTAAGACTTTAATTAACGGTATTATTAATTAACTTCAACTTTAAATATTTGGATGCCCATTAGCAGGCAGAATACATGATACAAAATTGTAATACCTATCAACATCCACTTGACTGTATTTCTAGCAAATAAACTATTTTGATTTTGATTTGATTTTGATGTTTTTAACGAGATAGTTTTAAATGATCGGAAAATTATTCAAACTGTTATTAACCGGCCTAGTTAAGAACTTAAATGTCTCACAAATAAAGTTGATTATTTTTTACGTAGTTGTAGGTATGACGGTGTGGTTTATAAATTTCTATGCAGTGTTAGGTATCTAGTTTTGTTATAACTGTACGTGTTACATCATAAAAACTGTTTTACTTCAAATAAGTTGATCTAACAATTTTTTATAGTGTTAGAGCCGTACTGTATAGTCAGTTGCCGTAAACATTATATATGAGAAAGCTCGATGGAAGCTGTTATCCCTTCTTTTCCATTAAATATTGGAAGCTACATGTTTATTCAAAAAACTATTTGACTTTCTTATTTGCCAAATCTCAGCCAATTGTTTTATAATCATGACCACTAATCACTTATTCGTTTTATATGACACTTTACTTCCTCTGAGATAGTTTACATAATGGATTTACAACTAGAAAGTGCCAGGTAATACTCAGAAACTGGCTCCTAATTTCCCTTTCAAAACTATTTCACGAAATTCAATCGAAACCAGATTTCATTTCGCTTGAAAACTTAATCTTGGAACACAACGTCGACCAATCTAACCACGCCGTCGTTCTAAAAGTCCATAAAAATAACCAATGGCGGAGCCACTTATTATATTTTTTCAATAGTTGCACCCTCCGGCGTCGCTGGAACTCATTCCAATATGTCTTTTGTGTGAAGTGGGTTATTAACTTTACTGATATAACAGAAGAGAAGATTTCAATAGATTGTGGTGTAATCTTCGACTTGAACTTTCGTGATTAACACTAAAACTTATGTAAAGTCTGTTCTCCATACTTGTCTCATTATGAAACAAAATTCTAACCTATAATTTCATCTAAAACATCGATTATCGCATAAATAAAAGTGAATAGAAGACGTAACTTATAGCTTGTTGCTTTAAAGTGTTTTATTTGAACAATAACCAATATTTAATAGTAAAAACTGCCATTTTAGGTTAGAATGTTGTTTACTACTTTAGACATGAATTCGAAAGAGTTTAGTTCATAATTTCACGAATGTACTTATAACATTCTATTGTCACAAACAAATGAAAAGTTATATCATGAACAGTTATTTTAAATACTTTAACCGGTCGCCAAACGACATTTAATAGAGCAATAAACTAGCTCGAAAGGTGCCTAGCTAACAAGCCTAAGCGAAATAACTGTAAGGTAAAATTTACGGCCCCTACTAAGTATGTCAACAAGCGAGCTTACACCTGGTTGACCTGATTCTGGGCGCAATCAACACGTATGAAAATTTCCATGGTAATTTGCGAGCGAGGACAGTGTTGCGAGCCTGTTTTGCATATTGCGTACGGTGTGGTGAATTGGACGAAAATGTTTTTTTTTAACTCTGTGGCCCTAAAGACCGGTCAAGTTTGGTTTATCTGAGGGTCGTAGTTATTAAACGAACTCAAGTTACAGTTTCATAGTCATGGTCATAACGTTTATTGCATTACATGTTGTTGAAGTTGTCAAATTATTAATAAAATTATTTTATTACTAAAATAGTAACAACGGGTAAGTCTCTGGGGGTATTTCGGTTCCTGTGGGCGGCGGTAGTCACTTACTCTCAAGTTAACCGCATGCTTGCTTGCCATTCTTTTCCACTAAAAAAACTGCTAACTTATAGGTACGGTCAGCTTCAGAAGGAGCTGAATATTTTATTACGTTGTCGCTGTCAGTAATGTAACAAATTCGAGCTTTCATTTCATACGTTACTACGACAAGGTCCTTAAGTGTTTAGCTACTTTTAAGGCTGACTATGCTTATAAATTAGGTATGCTCTGCCCGCTACGTGCATTTCGAAATCCGCTTGGAATTTTAAACCAAAAAGTACAATTTCACACTTAACCCGTTTAATATTTCACTTAAGCAGAATTTCACGGGTCAAGAATGAAGTGACATTATTACACCCAGCGAATGTGTCACGCTACACTGAGCACGGTCTCGTAGCCCGTAGCCGCGCCCGTAGACAGCTACGCTGTAGCGCGTCTACGCCACTTCATTAATGTCAACGACCAAGGAAAATAGACGCTTCGAATGAAGTATCCGTTATCAGCGTGCCCATTCATAAACACAAGTGTTTGTTTGATGTATCAAGTACTTTTAGATTGACGCAGCTACAGGGTTTTCCAATTACTGTATTTGTCATTTCAAGCTTAGGCACATTCTCAAAGAAACAAGCTTCTACCCTGAGGTACACCCGTGTAGAATATTTTATAACGTCAAAGAGTGGACGTTTTTTTTATAAAACATACGAATAAAAAACATAATCCTCACTTCTAAAGGCAGTCGGGTAAAAAGAAGATTATCACTTGAACTAATTCGTAACTCAAACATTATTTAAATCATTTACCTACTTAATGCCCCTTTGGTTTATTTTGAGCCCTAATTATATTTTGTTTAAGTGCTAAGTATAGAAGACTAATTACTCTTGGTACTGAGACAGTATCTCTTGTCCCTGTATCTCCTATGGTTTCGAATTTAGCCATCTGTCCCAGTTGAATAAAACGCTGTTATATAATATTTTATAAATCGTAACACTGTATTTTTATATTCATGCCTACAGGCTACGGAACCGTATGGCATGCCTTAACATGCTCTTGCCCGTTTTTCTTAAAGGAAATATGTTCAAGGTTGTCCCACTCTCCTATAAGTTATATCAATATCTGTTGGCAGAATCAATGAAAGCTATGGTAATCTTCAATGCAAACTTTACTTTACTTTCCTTCAGTTTTACTTCATATTTTCATATCTTCTTCAGGTCCCGCTCCCGGTCGCGGTCGCGGTCAGTGACCCCGAGCGTGTCCCCGCCCCCGGCGCCCGCGCCGCCGCCGCCGCCGCACACACTCCACCCCGACAACGCTCTAGGTAAACCAGCCATCTTGGATGTTGTGGCAAACCCCGGTATTGTGACCCCTTCTGTCTTTGTTGGAGTGGTTTGTATTCAACATTGATAGGCACCCTTTCGAAAGCAAGTTCGTTTTATGGCCGACTATTTTACCCACTCTGGATGTCTGTGGCGTCACCAAAGTTATACCTGGCATCGCCGCAAAATCGTATATTTTAAAGACCTTTTTTACTGTTCACCCTTTGAACTCCAAGAACCTATAAAGTGGTCGTGTGTCGTCGTGCCCACCACGCCAACAACCACTAAAAAGGTCGGAGTTAAGGTGTACTTTGATCATGAATAAAATCTATTATGAATCGTTTTTATTGGTTCAAACGTTACATCAATTAACAGTGCTTGGCGTGTGAGTGATCACTTCATTCACATATGAAAGCGTTCCAAGGGTTAATTCATGTATAGGATAGCTTGTGTAAATGTACATAATTCATTAAATTAGAGAAAAGCAATTTTTTACGACACAAATGTTTTGAAAATGTTGGGGATAGATAAAAAAAGTGTGGATAAAAAAGTTGGTTACCTGTGAAATGACATCATGCGCGGTCAGGGGGATTGTGTCACAGGGGAAAGCCTCGATCATCCTTTTGTAGACCCATTTCAAAAGTACTGAGATTGGCCGTCGAGACTTTACTTGAGCCCAGATGTGACCCCCTCCCCCCCTTCCCTCATTATGTGCTACAACCTCGCCTGAACTACATCTGCTCGCTACACGGTCCAAGCTAATTCGCCATATTGAATGTTGTGGCAAAACCCGGTATTGTGGCTCCTTAATTTTTTATTGCTATCCCTTCTTTCTTTATTGGAATGGTTTGCATTCAACGTTACCCCTTTGCCTGAACACATATCCTTAATTAACAGCATCCCCACACTCAATCCTGATAACGCTCTCGGTAAATCCGCCATCTTGGATGATATGGTTGTGGCAAAATCTGCTTTTGTAAGATTGGAACCCGTACTTTCTTCATTGGAACGGTTTATGCTCAAAGTTACGATTTACAAAAGAATTGTACCTAATTATAAGTCACATTTTTGGTAGTAATAATTTTATTCAAAATTTGAACAAATTACTTTCTCTATTAATTACTAATTACTGGCTAGAGCATAAAATATTTCTTTTTTAAAAACCTGTTACTTTTAACTTGTTAAAAGTTTAAAACCTGCTCATTCTTTCTTTGAATGTCTAAATCAAAATATCGAAATCGTTTCGACGCCTTTCTTGAAACAAACAAGTAAACACTTACATCTAACGGTCCTTTTATTATACGTGAATTTGAAATAATCATACTTATAAAGTTCAGCGAGTTAAGACGCTTCACGAAAGCTGTTGCATAAAATAATTTTCGCCTTCATATCGTTCCTTATATATGTGTAAATTGTTTTTAAGCCGCATTATTATAAGCAAAACCCTACACTGCACGTCACACGTGATTCCATTCGAAATATATACAATAATAAATTGCAACCTCATTGATGTTATAGCAACTCTAAGCATTATGCTAATGTATCTCCATGTTTTCAGACTCGGAAATAATGCGAAATCACTACACTCGCTCTTTTAATTCCCTGGAATTCTGGCACCTGTCATTATAAGACGTTTCAGGGATGAGAAACATTTTTTCTACTGTACAAATTATTGGTAGAAAACAGAAACGTAACAAAAACCAAAAGAACGGACTAGCAGCAATAAAATCAATGAAAACTACAAAAATATCACGGACAAAGAAGTCCAAGCTTATTCTAGAATTAAAATAAGAATCCGAATGACATAGCATACAATAATTTTGTATAGTTTGATGGGAAAATAACAGTTGATAGTTGACGTTTTGCGGTCTATTTTTGTAAGATTTTAAATAATGGAATAACAATTACGAAATAAATTGTGTGTGGATAAAATATTTAAATATAATCTTAAACCGAAGGTTTGTAATATGTGATATAATCGGAATGATACCCACAACAATTTATTTTTCCCTCAGAATGTAATTAAATATTTTATTATGTCTCAGACTTGCGATTTAAAATTAAATCAAGTTTGTTTTAATTAATAATACGTTGAAGTGATTGTAAAGTTATATATTTCAATTACAACATTTATGTTTTGCATTTATTTTTCTTTGTATTTCTCACCACAGTTACAAAAAATATTTTTTTGCCTGGTAATACCAAGAAACGTCAGAATTCCACGGAATAATAAATTTGACCTTAGTTTTTTTCTGAAATTTCCAACTATTTAAATGCCGATTTATTCACGTTACAAGTCTTTGAAATATATTGATAGATCTTAAATTATAAGTAAATACTTGCTCAAGTCTGATATAAAGCTATGGCTAAGAACTATGAATTTCGAATGAAATAAGTGTCCTTTAACGCAGTGTTTAAGAGGATTATTACTTCTAAGTTACTTATGGGCGCTCAAATGTCTGAGGCCATCAAATAGATATGAGACGGTTAAAATATATATTCTTTATGTATTTTTATAGTTATAGAAAGTAGAGCACTATTATACAGTATCCTCAGTGATACTCTTCGCAGGTCGCGGGGCGCTGAGCGCGGCCGGCCGGCAGCTCAGCGACCACAGCAACAATAGAGAGTCTTCGCTCGACGACTCTGGCGTGGTCGACGATCACGACGACGGCGAGCACACGTCCGATGACCAGGCGCCGCATCCGCATCCGCATCCACATCAGCATCCGCATTCCCATTCTCATCCGCATCCGCATCCCCGTCGGGTGCACGTGCAACTGCCGGCGCCGCCGCCGCCGCAACCGCCTACTATGCTTGCCTTAATGCCCCGGGTAAGTTCGATTTCTATGTATTACACGGTTCTTCACCCTTACGGTTCATATTCTGATATTGCACATGCACAAACATCAAAATTATTCTATTTAGCCAAATCTTAGTCTTGACACTATCTTCTTTAAGTCTTTATCAATTCTCTTACTAAACGCTTGCAGCCTTATTGAAAAAATTTGTCTGTTGAAATTGTAACCAATAAATAGATATAAAGTTTGGCGGACCAGAGAATAAAGAATATGAATCTGATAAACTTATCGCTATTCCTTCGAGTAAATTAGACGATTTCTCTAAATTTCGTCTTTAACCGTCACTTATACCTTTGACTGCTCATACGTGATCCATACGCAAACGTGGATTTGAATTTTATTAAGAAAAAAAAACTATACAATTGCAGGAGCCACAAACGCAGCCGCAATCGAAGTCAAAGCAGAAAGAAGACAAGAAGAAAGGAGACAAGAGCATCCAGGAGAAGTATCCGTTGAACCCGGACTATCTCAACCAGATCGTGGTGCTAGGTAAAGAGCTGCTCACGCTTTCTGCACAGCTTCTAACCCTCGAGAGGCGTGCCGTGCCATCAACAGTATTCGTAACAAACTGTTTAAAAATGCAGTTTATTAGTGCGCTATATTTAAAAAAGACATTGTATTCCTCCTAATGATGTTATGTTTATATTTGGTGGCATGACACGATCACAATTATTCCCAAATTGGCACGGCTTCTTCTCTGGAGCACATGACAAGTTGAAACATGCTGCAATAACAGAATGAATGCTTTACACGAATGATTAAACTCTTTTCAACAAACAAAATTCACAACGTACTGATACAAGCTGAACATTCCAAAGAGCGTAGATTAGCATTCATTATGTAAGATATTTCCGATTACTCTTTGCATGGTATATTCCTTCAATAACTTTGAATCTGCCACGTTTGAAATGACATCTAGTACGTAGGCTGTTCTAAACTTTCAACGCTTACGATTCTTGCAAAGTTATATTTTATTCGAATTCGGAAACGGTGTACAGACTACTCTTACGATAACTTTCTAAATTACAGTAGTTTTCTCTACAACGACTTCTAATTTTCTAACTTTAATTACTTTTATTCACTCTGTTTTTAATATAAGGCGCATTTTTAAGCCGACTGTTTAATTTCGAGCATTTTTTCAGAACATCGCTCACACATCTATTTTTAAGTCCCCAGTTGAAGTGAATTTTTCGATAGCTTGGCGAATGCCCAAAAATTCTTTAAAAAAAAACAAATTTTGATTGGGTATTCCAAGAGTTCCATCTATTGGCAACAATTTTTAGTTTATAGTTCACATACAAAACCCCAGATAATTCAGAATTGTTGTCAATTTCATACGATTTAAGTAGGCACGCAAAGTCATTAACGGCAATTTCGCTCTATCACTTTCTTCAATGGAAATCTAAATAACCACCATCCTTGGGTAGCAGAATCAAGCAGAGCCGAAATAGCTGTCTAACGGCTGGTAATCACCTTTAGATTCACTCCTTGACGAGGTCTTACTTCGTCGAGCATTTGTTACGACACTATTGCAATCTCGCTTCTACCTCATTAATATCGTCAGGGGCGGACTGGCCATACAAGCGCGCGCCCGACCTCCCCCAAGCGGAGACGACGAAAATTAATGAGCTCAGTTTATTGGCAGCCACGCACAAAACTCATATGGGCAATTATGAACAAAATTGCACTTACTTCACAGGTTAGTAAACACAGACGCATTTTCTATACCCCAGTCCACCCCTGTTCCCCACAGGAAGACTGCAGGGTAATTGCGATTGGTTTTGCTATCATTGTCATTATTGGAGACTCGCATACAAGACTGCAGAAAGAATATTCAAACGCTCTAACTGATGTAGTAGTGATCTAGTGATTGAACATGCAATTGCGTTCAAAGCATAATCCTCTCGAAAATTTAATTAATTGGATATTGATCATCATTTTTTAAAACTGTTTGATATCTTTTTTTATGTAGATCTTCAATGCGAGTCAATTTCTGTAAACAAAATTATGACTTTAACAATTTGGGTAGCTACAGACTTTCACTTCACTGGCATTTGCACCGATTAGACACAGACAGTGCAAAAATTTACCAATTGGCGTATTTGTATCGGTACCGTGCATTTTTCTGCATTATCCTCTTAGTCCCAATCTATCGCTTTCAAATGCATGATACGATCTTTCAAAGAATCATAGATGCAATTAAAAACAAATGCTTTGCGTCCAATTATTGTAACCGCTTCGTTACGCTTTCGCTTCAAAATTGTTAATGGTATGTTTCTCTCTTTGTAAATTGGTATTGTTATTATTGATGTTGAGTCTTGCGTTGAAGCCTTCATTAACATATCCAATTTGATCACAGATGAGCTCTTGGACAGAAATTGTGAGTGCTGCGTTACATGCTGCATTGACTACGAGGGCTGGCTGCAGTTTCAGAATTGCCTGTATGGCATTGTGAAGGACCCGTTGTTCGAGTTGTTCATAACGACGTGCATAGTTCTCAATACGCTATTTCTTGCTTTGGAACACCACGGCATGAGCGAGAACGTTAGGCAGGTCTTAGATGTAGGAAATAAGGTAAGGCTGGCACATTTAATGAACTGCACTGCACACGCTTTTTTGATACCACGGCTGCTAAAAAAAGGTGGCTTTTAATATAAACCATACTATTAAAAAGAAAAGGTGATAATTGTTTTGTTTTGACTTCAGGTGTTCACATCAATATTTACTTTAGAGTGTATAATGAAGGTGATGGCGATGAGCAAGGATTTCTTCGCGTGCGGGTGGAACATATTCGACTTGATCATAGTTTCGGCCAGTCTCCTCGATCTCATATTCGAGCTCGTTGACGGCCTTTCTGTGCTCCGGGGCCTTCGCTTGGTACGTATAACTACCCGTTAAACTTCGACGGAAATATTTATAAATTAATGAGCCATTATAATAAAAAAATGTTTGTTGCAGTTACGTGTGTTAAAGTTAGCTCAATCGTGGACTACAATGAAAGTGTTGTTGAGTATTATAATATCGACAATCGGTGCTCTCGGTAATTTGACGTTCGTGTTAGTGATAGTTATATACATATTCGCTGTTATCGGTATGCAACTGTTCTCTAAGTCGTACACACCCGACAAGTTCGAGCCGGACCCTGTGCCCAGGTACCATGCCAACATTTGGCCCCGAGCCAGTTTCCTCTTATCTTATTCTCTTCAACTAACCCTGCACTATCTTTTTATACTACTATCTTTACTTTTCTATGAATGTTATTAATCTTTTCTATTGCTGTAGTCACTTCAGTGTCACAACGGCCTTTTCAATTTACTAACTAACCTTTACTTTTTGTGACTTGCTCGACATTTTTCAGTTATAATTTTGCTGTAATTGGGTGTTCAAGGTGGAACTTCAACGATTTCTTCCACTCGTTCATGATGATCTTCCGCATCTTATGCGGCGAGTGGATCGAGCCGTTGTGGGACTGTATGCGCGCGGAGCAGGCCAGCGGCGCCGAGAGCTGCTTCTTCATCTTCCTTCCCGCGCTCGTCATGGGCAACTTCATGGTGCTCAACCTCTTCCTTGCCTTGCTGCTCAACAGCTTCAATAGCGAAGAGCTTAAAAATAAGAAGGAGGTAATTAAAAAGGTAAAAAGACTCTTTTATGCGTTTCACCGCACCGGCACCACACCGCAGATGGCACATACATCAGCACCAATATTGCTATTTGCCAGCTGGGCGATGACACATGCGTGAGAGGGGACACTTTTTACACCGATATCGCTGAAATTAAATGCACTTGTTTTATTTATCAAAATAGCTCATGTAATCACGAGAAGTTGTAACTGTTTTTCAGGAAGTAGGGGAAGATTCCAAATTAGCTAAAAGTTTCGATAGAATACGTTCCATAGTGAGAAAAAAAGGTTTCCTTATATCGAGAAGCAAAGAGACTGAAAAGAAATCTAAGTTAGAAGAGCTAGTTAACGAATTTATGCTACAAAATCGTCCCGTGGCGGAGAAGAAAGGCTCGGTCCCGAGCGAGCAGTCCCCCGCGTACTTCTCCTCTGTTCAGGAGACCGTCGTGTTTCCGCACGACAATATTTATACTCATAGTTACCAAGAAGCATTAAATAGGTAAGAAGAACAAATTAACCTTAACAACTCCTGATTAATCTTACACTGAAACACGAACATGTTACTAACCCAGTACCAATACTAACATTTTCAGACCAGTAATAGGATTCGACTACCCCACTCTGTACCAATCCGGAAATAACTTTAACCATGGTAGCCAAGAAACCTTAAAAGACGTAAGGGACTTGGCAATAGAACATAAAATAACTAGTATTAGAGAAGATTCCAAAGAAAACCTTGACGATTTGTCAATCGCTACGGAACAAGTAAATGCTCAGAGATTATTAAATCAAATGTCTTCGGGATATCACACGCAGCCTTCAGAAACAAAAGGTAAAGATCTAGACAAAGACACTTTTTTATTTTAATAATACGTGTGTTTCATCCTTTTTTTGTTACTTTTCAGATGATAACGAGCAATACGAAATGGCCCATTTGTCCAGTAGGACAACTCCTGAAAAATCAAAAAGACAAAGGGAGCCACCGAACGTTTTAAGTAAGGATTCTGGCAAAAAACCAGAGGACGAAGACATGAAACGTCCGTGGCAAACTTTAGTCTCATATGTAGATGAATTAACCGTAGGTGGGAGAAAAAACTCCAAGGGGCAGTACGTCGATGCGATGGGAAATTTTCCAGGATTTGGTAGCCAGAAAGAAGCGAAAGTGCCACAAGATTGCTACCCTCGTCAATGTTACGAATTGTACGTGCACAACTTTTACCAATACTCGTGTCGCATAAACGCAGTTGGGTTATTACCTAGTTTATCAACTTGTATTTCAGCTGTCCATGTTGGGATAATTGTATCCAAACGAAGATGGGGCAGCGTTGGATGTTCTTCCGCACGTACATCCTTCGGTACGTCGACACGCCAGCCTTCGAGTGGTTCGTCTTGGTCCTCATATTCGCCTCCAGTATCACGCTATGTTTCGAAGACATCCATCTTGAGAAGAATAAACCCTTGAAGAAAATACTATACTGGACTAACCTCGGCTTCTGCATGATTTTTGTGATTGAAATGTTCCTTAAATGGATCGCGCTGGGGTTTTTTCGATACTTCACGAGTTTTTGGACATTGTTGGATTTTACTATAGTTTTTGTGAGTATTGATTAAAATCAATCAGACTACAATATTCGATTAAATGCTAATGATATATTCTGAAATGTCTAAATTTTTGCAGGTATCCGTGTTCAGTTTGTTAATAGAAGAGAATGAAAATTTAAAAGTTTTAAGGTCGCTCAGAACATTACGTGCATTACGGCCGCTGCGTGCGATATCACGATGGCAGGGCATGCGCATCGTGGTGAACGCGCTCATGTACGCGATACCCAGCATTTTCAACGTGTTACTAGTCTGTTTAGTGTTTTGGTTAATTTTCTCAATAATGGGTGTACAATTTTTCGGTGGCAAGTTTTACAAGTGCGTGGACGAACTGGGCGAGCTTTTACCGTTGGAAGTGAGTGTCATTCTAATCCAGAGATGAACGAACGCAATAGCACAAGCTTTAGAATTGTTTTCTTTTCAGGTCGTCAATGATAGATGGGAATGTTACTACAATAACTATACTTGGGTAAACTCCAAGATATCATTCGACCACGTGGGTATAGCGTATTTAGCACTGTTCCAAGTAGCGACCTTCGAAGGCTGGATGGAAGTGATGGCAGATGCCGTGGATGCGAGAGGCGTGGACTTGCAGCCAGCCAGGGAGGCTAATCTTTACGCTTACATTTATTTTGTTATATTCATAGTGTGCGGATCATTCTTCACTCTCAATCTATTCATAGGAGTAATCATAGACAATTTTAATATGCTCAAGAAAAAGGTGAGTTTGACATGATATCGTTCTCATAAAAGACAATTAATGTAACAGCGATGCCGATGTTAAATAATGTATGCATAATGTTAATTGATTTCAGTACGAAGGTGGAGTGTTAGAGATGTTTCTAACAGAAAGTCAGAAACATTATTACACAGCAATGAAGAAACTTGGCAGAAAAAAGCCCCAAAAAGTAATAAAAAGGCCAAGAAACCAGTTCCTTGCCATGTTCTACGATTTGTCAAACTCACGCCGCTTCGAAATTGCCATTTTCGTGCTCATTTTCTTGAATATGCTCACCATGGGCATAGAGCATTATGATCAGCCCCATTCAGTTTTCTTTATTTTAGAAGTTAGTAACGCATTTTTCACGACAGTATTTGGTTTAGGTAAGTTACATTTTACCAAATTTTAAAGTCCGTTGTAATGAGACGAAACTCATAATATACAAAGATTAGTAGGCAATGATGCTTTCGAAGCTCTATACATTGACTACATCATTTTTTTTATTCCAGAGGCAATAGTGAAAATAGTAGGTCTCAGGTACCACTACTTTACGGTACCATGGAATGTATTCGACTTCCTGCTGGTGCTGGCGTCGATTCTTGGCATTCTCATGGAGGACATAATGATAGACCTACCGATATCCCCAACGTTGCTTCGAGTCGTCCGAGTGTTTCGCATAGGGAGAATTTTAAGACTGATTAAAGTAAGTACCAAGAACTTATACTTGGAGGGTAAATTAGACAAAAGCTAGCAGGCACATAAAAAAAATTAAAGTATTATCCGAGCTCTTGCGAAAATTGCAAGCACATGTAATCGTAGAAGAACGCTTTTGGCAGCTCATTGGTGTTGTGGTGACTAACTAGTACTAGTAGTAGAATACTAGAATGAACTTAAAGCAAATTATTATTATTTTCATAATTAATGGTATGTCCTCAGGGTACGACATAGCCGAACTTTGTAACCTCTATAATACAAACTGCAGTGTTTAATTCTTGTACCTACCTGTGTTTCGACGAATACAGATATATTGATTAATTCATTGAATAAGCGTCTATGCCTCTGATCTGATCTGTCTACGTATGACAAAACTTTTTTTAAAGAAAATATAATCTTCAATTTTCTCTAGGCTGCTAAGGGCATTAGAAAGCTACTGTTCGCGCTAGTGGTGTCTCTGCCGGCGCTCTTCAATATTGGAGCCTTACTGGCGCTCATCACCTTCATCTATGCCATCATCGGCATGTCAGTGTTCGGCCATGTCAAGGAGCAAGGTGCTTTAGACGACATCGTCAACTTTCAGACCTTCGGACGGAGCATGCAGCTGCTTTTTCGGTGAGAAATGAACTTACACAAAATTAACAAGTGCCTAGGAACAGTTGATTTGTCTGCTTCTTCTGGAGTCCAAATGAAAATACTTACTCTTTTCCTATAATTTAATTCTTTGGAAAAATGTTTATTGTCATTACTTTAGTTCTCATAGTTTGGATATCTTGATATTTCTGTTTGCTTTCTAATTGCATTTTGCTGAATATACAATATACCTAGATGAATTGCACCCTAATACCCAAAACGTGGCATTGTCAATCCCTTAAATATGATTCCAGTCTTATGACGTCTGCCGGCTGGAACGATGTACTGGAGTCTCTGATGATCCAGCCTCCCGCGTGTGAGTTAGGCGACCACGGTCACAACGGGAACTGCGGAAGCCCGCTACTAGCCATCACCTATTTCACCTCGTTCATCATCATTAGCTACATGATAGTGATCAACATGTATATCGCTATCATTTTGGAGAACTTTAACCAAGCCCATCAAGAGGAAGAAATAGGAATTGTTGAGGACGATTTAGAAATGTTCTATATCAGATGGTCTAAGTAAGTGTATCCGTTATATCAACAAGTTACGGAAGTTCTGAACAAAAACTTATATTGGAATTTCTTTTCAGATACGATCCACACGCAACTCAATTCATAAGTTTCGCTCAACTATCAGACTTCATTGCCTCTCTCGATCCGCCTTTAGGGATATCAAAGCCGAATACTGTAGCATTAGTCAGTTTTAATCTTCCCATAGCCAGAGGGAACAAAATCCACTGTTTGGATATCCTCCACTCTTTAGTCAAACATGTCCTTGGGCACGTTGAAGAAACGGATACCTTCAGGCAATTGCAAGAGCAAATGGACGTCAAGTTCAAGAAACAGTTCCCAACGAGGAAGGAACTGGAGATCGTCTCCTCGACCAGGATATGGAAAAGAGAAGACAAGGCCGCACGAACGATACAGCGGTCATTTAGGGAATATATCAAGTAAGAATTTTGCTGTAAAGACTTCTATCGCCATTGCATCTTAAATGTCTAATAATTTTGTGTGACCGCTTTTCAGGCGAAAGAATCGTAGTCCTTCTAATGAGGAGGAAAGTACGAAGTGGTCCCCTGGTGGGGGCTGGGGTGGGCGGCTGAGTGCTCTGCTGCACGTGCGGCGCGGTTCACATGCTTCGAGCCGCAAGTCGTCACGCGCCTCTGATGCTTCCGACTTAAGCGAGCTCGGAGGAGCATGGCTCAACCTGCCCCTTCTGTTACTACCTGGCGCCACCCCCGGCGATCAGGTAAACGTCCTTCCCATATTCAATGCAAATAACGCTTCAAAGCACCATTGATCGAAGTCACTTTCTGACGTTCGTAACAAGGCTCTACCACAAGGCGGATATAAGATTCTCGAATCACTGGCACGCACCGACACTTATATCATGTTAGATAGAGATACTTAACCGTCGGACAGTTTAGGGACATAAAGAGGTAGAATTCTAGCGTGAACTGTAAACATGTCCAGATCATTTTAAAACCTTGTGGTTAGACTTGTGGGGTAGATTCTTTGGGGACATAGGTCGCCTGGGGGTCAGACAGCAATGATAGTTGGTGTTGTGGGCAGGTCCCGTGCGGGTCTGAGTCCGCGCCGACGCGGCGGCGGTCGGCTTACGGTTTGCCACTATTCCTGCGGCACCAAGACGCAGTGGATGAGGATGGCGGCCCGAAACGCGCAGGTTCATATGTAATGTTATGCTTTTCGTGTCTCTTCCTCTATTAGAATTGACGCTTTCAAACATCCAGACCCACTTGGACGTGGTTAACGCTTATTCTTAGTTGATTAAACTAGATTCAATTAGTGCTGCAGGCAAGTAACTATTAAACTACAAGACTCGCTGACTTATCTTAAAGTATTTCTAATAAACTCTTCTTCTGGAATCTGAGCAGAAAATTAACCGATGGTTATTACTACTACCTTCTTTTTATCTTTATTTTAAATAGTTTTTTTATACATGGCTACTGTCAAATCGGGTTTTCAAACTAGCAAACATTTATTTTGTCTTAAATATCTATCCTAGACGTTAAATTAGCATGATTTGCATGTATATAATTCGAACAAAATTTATTTCTTAAGACATGTACCACTATCGGTTTTTAATTTATACGTGAATCCAGTTCCAATGGGAAGAGGGATGGGTCCTACTTAAAACTTAAAATAGACAGAAATAAACAGAAAATAATTTATATCAGTTATCTCCAACTCCAATTAGTTACCACCGTAGTATTAGATCCTCAGCATAAATGCCCACTCCACACCTGTTTAACTGTCCGTGTTGTCCGAATTTGCTTGAGCATTATAAACATAGCTATGCTTTTTCCTTGTTGCTGTGCTTCTTTGACAATGTTCCCCTGGTACAGTCAAATCCGTGATTTAGGGCCAGATCAGACAAGGCGGACTCTACGCAGGGCAACCTCGTGGCTTATCTGCATTAGTGTCATCACATTCGTACACATGCACACGTGGCGGGCGTGTCGTCGAACAAAATACTACCCGCTTCCCGGAGCCGCGTGGCGTCCCCGTGTCAGACCCGGCTCTCAAGCTTCCATGTCGCATAACTAATGTTGGGTAGCGATGCCTCATTTGTAAGCACCTGTTGTGACGCAGGTTCCCTTCGTCTAACGCCGCTGCGGTCGTCGGCGCGGGGCCGGCCGCCGCGCGCGCGGACGCCGTCGCCGCACGCGAACAGCGAAGTGAGCATCCTCGTGACGGAGGCGTCGCCGGACGCCTGCCCCGTGCCGGCCGCGCCGCCCACCGTGGTCCGAGTGCTGGTGCACCGCGAGAGCGACGAGCAGCCCAGCTGATCCGCGACCGACGAGCCTGACCCACAGGCTCAACCGCTATAACGACCACTAACAAGGATTCTGGTGCCCTTGTTGGCATGCCGAGGACTATGTGGTTTACAGTCGGACACGATAGTGAGTGTCAAATGTATATCGTATATTCTGTTCGCACGCTCGTGCTCGAGAAACTAAAGTGATAACGGTTAGCGTAAGCCGCATTGTAATTGTGATTTTTAAATTTAAAAACCTTAGCTTTATAACCACGTCTATAATGTAAAACGAGCGCGTTAAGCGCCTAGTCTCTACCTACCCGGAACTTCCAATAGTTGCGACGTTTTATCGTGTTTCATCAATTTTAAAACTAATAGATACTTAAAGTTGTTCAGTATTCCCCGGGCGCGAGCCCGTCAAGCTTTACTAGTCGCAGAATTGTTCGATCGTACTGTACAGCTGTTTTTATTGTATTTAATTGTTTAGGGATACATGAGGAATCTCGATGATGGTTGTAATTGACGACTTTGTTGTAAATAGTATTAGAATACGAGAACGACTGATAACGTCATCTTAGGTCGACGCGGACGATACGCTTCGTCTTTGTTTTAGTTGGAAACACTTCAAATACGGCGATAAAATATCAATAGAGAATAAATTGTGCTCGGTGCAGCAGACGCCTGCGTCAGATTCTCGTGAACAATAGAGCATAATGTATTAGAGAGGAATAATAAAAAACGTCAATTTTCGCCTTAGTAAAATAGAGGTTAAATTGTTTTGTACAATTTATAGCATAGATATCGTAGATGTAGGCATCGTTTCGGTTTCACAGTGCCTCTCGCTATTTTATTATAACGTAGTTAAGAGTTGACGCCGGTTGTTGCTGCGAATACAGCCAACACACTCGTAAAATTGGCACGCGACTTTAAGATAATGCAATTGAATTGTGAACAAGACAAGCAGTGCCTTTACCAAAAAACTGTAAATTAACATTTGACTCAACGCTTTGAGTTTCCAGTGAGAATGAGTTTGAATTAAAAGCTGTATGACACATGTATGAGAAACGAATCTAGCGTTCTAAAATTTGCGTATTTTAGACACTGAAAACGTGGTGAAGGCTTAGATTTTAATTTTACTTGATTCACCCATTGCACACACACATTCAAGCTAGCTACGAGTATTCGCACAAATGACGAAAATTAATAAGTACTTACCACATTTTAATGCAGCTTGGTTCATATCGTTTACCTTCCCTTTGAAATGACAATGAATAGAATTATATATTTTTAACAAAACAAAAATCTAAAACTTTTTACAAATATTAAGTTTCAGAAATCTATTCAAGACTCTATGGTTTCAAACTAAACCTAGCACAACGAACGCAGTATTTACTACATCCTCGAATATAATGACTAGGTAATGTAGTCAAATTCTGGCTCGTCTAGACCCAATTAAATATTTATAAAACCCTTAGAAATTTCATATTAATACAGTCACGCCGAGTAACTAAATTCGAACACTCGGGTAACATTAAATTAAGATTAATGTCCTTAAAAATAGCTCTCACAATAGGTTAAACCACGGTATAAAATTAGGTATGTATTAATACCTTTTTAACTTCATCTCTTGTTTGGACTTTAATAGTATTTTATGCAACTGTTGCATAATGAGGGGTCTTAAAACACGAGTGTGGTTTTATGAAACGAGCGTCAGCGAGTTTCATAATAGGATCACACGAGTGTTTTAAGACCTAATTATGTACAGTTGCATACATTACTTTATCTACACACATATCATGAGTACTCTATGATGGGTTCAGAAGCCATACGACAATGACCTGCATTGCTACTAGCTACTAGTGCTAGGTACCTATTAAATATCTATAGACTGTACACATTAAAATAATGTAATAAAAACTGAATTTGAACAAATATAGAAACAAATTAGAAAAATTCTTTTAATAATATTGGTTGTTATAATGCTGGTCATTGCCTACGGTTTCTGAACGCATTATAGAGCATTTATGATATATGTGTAGATAAAATTATTTTTAATTCCATTTAATGTTTCCCAAGTGTGCAGTTACCGTAATTGTACCTCAAACCGTTTACTAGTGTTGGGCCCGTCCACACAATGTTTCTTTGTTTAATTGTGACATTAGCGGCCATACTTAATACTTAACTAAAGGAAGATGATATCTATTACTAAATAATCGAAAATTTATTTCACGCCTACGAAATGTTTGTTACTTACCCGTCAATTATGTTTCATTTTATGTTAATCTCAAACCATAAATACCGTATATGTATGAATGCACCTCTTATAAAACGGCAATATTTTTTAACTTACAATTTGTTATAAAATAATTATGCACTTACATTTAAAACTTATCGATTTTTGTGTCTCACCATTATGTCGAAAATCGTTCGAATGTATGGTTTAGCAGGGATCTGATTTCACTGAAAGTTAATGTCTGGAAGCAATGAACCACTTTCTTTTTCAGATTGCGCGTAGGTTTAACATTTAATTTCTTTAGACTTGTATTAACTATTAACGATCGACTCGAAATCGAGAAGTCTTCAGCAAACACTAATTTCAGAAGAAATTAAAGCAATGCAAAATGGCGCTTATCGGCATAATGAGAGATAACTTATAAAGAGAGACCTCAGATTCTAAAACTTCAATTGAGTATTTTAAAACTTTCATATCTAAATCCTAAGACCCTGTAACATACCTACGTAGTTGTAGCCTGAAAGCTATTTTGAGTAAGGACCAACTTTGTGTATTATTTTACAAATTTTAACCTTTACCCAAACATGACCAAACCCTTTTGAATTAAGTAAATCTAATTAATTTGTATGTAGACTTTTTCGAGGCCTGTTTCAAAATTATCCTAGAATTTTAGACCCTGACACCTTAAAATGTACTAATGTTTATACCACGTCGCTTTATATCAACTATACATTTTGCTTAGCATCAACGTTCGATCCACGACACCAGCGGAATTACGTGAAGACTATCAATCACTTTTGAAGGAAAAAATCTCAGTAATTATGTATATTGTTCAATATTATGTAAATATATAAAAAAGACAATGCAATAATTTTTCATAATAATTTTATGTAGTTATATCTTTAAAAGGTTGTTAGTTAATAATTAAATCTCTATATTATTATAATCATGTACGATGTACATGTAAAACTATTGTAGCTAGCGAAATTGCAATGAGCATGTGTTGATCATGGTTCATACTCACAGTATGACAATAAAGTGTAGGAAACGTAATACAAAGGCAACTAATTATTTTGTATGTAAGTGACTTCCTACCCTTTTTTGTCAGACTATACAATTTATGTAACATATTCAAATTGTATAAAATGTAAATAAAAATCTTTAAGTGAGACCTGCGAAATATGATTTTCTTCCGAGGTACAAAATATAAATTAACCATGTTGAGAACTATGATTAAACAAAAATATAGAAATGCTGAATTTTTATTTCAGTTATTTTGCAAGAACTTACTACCTACCCAAAGATATTAAGACATTATTTTTGCATAAATTTAATATGCTTCTAAATTTTGCTTAAGACTTAAAAATGTAGGAGGGAGTTCATAAATATATACGAAATTTTTCACTATACTTCACTAAGGGAGAAAAGAGAAAAACTGCCTAAATGTTTAGACTAGAGCTGGACTAACAAAAGGCTAATCAACCTACTGGTTCTTTTGGTCAGACGACACAAAGCATTTCTACTCTGTTCAAGTCGCGAATGGCAAGCATCGTCGGGTCAACAAGTCTGCAGTCTATGAGCGAGTCATGGTAAAGCCCAATCACGCGATTAAGTTCGATGAACCTTAGATTTATCACTGGAGAAAATTGATACTTCCCAAGAATGTAATGTGAGGCAATTGAAATGAAGAAATATCCGAATTTCAATAGATAGGATGGCTTGTCTGTTCCACCAGCCTGGGACACAGTTATCAACCTACTTTTTGTAAGGATGGGAATAACCCGCCCTTCTAGCGGCAGACGGGTAAAAATAATCATCTTTATACCTGCTAGGATTTAATAAACATCACACAGATATGCAGTAGCTACATGACTGAAATAGATAGCTAATTACAAAAATCAACAACAAAATTATACTAACAACATTTACTTGGTCGAGACCCGGGTGCGGCGGTTCCACGAGAAGTTAATCCCGTAGCTCTTCGGCTTGACTTCCTTTTCCAGTTTCGGCACATCCAAGTACCAGATCCATCCGTTTTTCTCACAATGCTCAATGGCATCATCGGGGGAGGCGAATTGTATTTTCATGTTGGATAGTGGGTCTCCAGTAGAGGTCCAGCCCATGAGAGGGTTCTCCCAGCGCTGTCTAGTGTCAAATTCCATCTCCCAGTGGTGGATGTTGCTGGTGCCGCTTTGCATGGCATTCTTAGGAGGCTGGTAGATACGGACACGGCGGGTTCTGATGTGCTCCTCGGGAACACCCGAGATTGGACTAAGATCTACCTGAAAAGTAGAAATTTAAAGTTTTAGTAAAAAAGGATTTTGTTAAACATAAGGGTTTTCTTCATGAATATCTTTGTTCTACATCAAATTAAAAATACCAAAGTATCAAGTTATTCTGACCAATGGAAAAGGAATATGCATGATGGAGTTCAATGAAAGATTATTACAATAAATATTAGGTGTGCAACCATATACTGGATATCTGAGTATCCCTTTTACCCCTATATCGATAATGTTGATACCAATATATGTATAGAACTCCAATTAAAAATAAGAAACTCAGTAGGCAAGTACATTGTGATTTAATTTCCCTTCAAACTTCCCTACAAACAAAAAAAACATACACTATGCGCCCATGCTTTCTTCTTTCTTTGTCTTCATTACTCTTACTGAGGGAAGTGGAACTATTAATTATGAAATTAATACCTTAAAATTTTTAGAGACCCATTAGGAATCCCTAATAATAAAATGATTATCCTAAGCATCATTTGCCCTAAAGGGTATTTGCAGTGCCCTTACAGGGTTTCATAATATGTTTCTTTCATTGTTTCTTTATGAATGAAACTAAATATTTTGAGTTTGAGTTTGAAACTGTAATATAAAATTTGCAGGATTTTTGAAAAGATTATCATACAGAGCTTGTAAGGGTAGATTAGAGTTGTTTTATAATATTTCTAGGGAAGCTGCCCTCATGAGGCTGGCAAGTAACACAGCAACGCATGTTATTGAATTAATTATAATAATAATTTAATTACAATAATAATAATTGAGACATTTTTATTTGACAGACATGCGGATGTCTCACGCAATAGTCCAGTCATTAGTCCACCGTTTTCCTCCCCATAGTTTTGTTTGTTTAGGTCCCATCTTTCCACAATAGTCTTTATGCCTGGCGGGGACTGCTTCTACTTGCGTCCCTATGCCGCGGGCAGAAACAGCACCCGCTTGGTGTACACATCACATTTCATTCAAATGTCTAAAGGGCCTCTACGTGTTGGCTTCGGCTCCGCGCATGCCTCCCAAAAGCCCGAGACACTATTGTCTTGTGAACGACATACAAATATAACATAAATAATAATGCAATACAAATATAACATAAATAAAATTGCAGTATCCACATGCCAACAATCCGCAGGTGATGGAGGAGTCCATTAATCTGTTCCCAGATTAATGCATAAGCCTGAGGCTATTTTGGACTAGGGTTTACTTATCATATCTAAGGTACCTTGGTCGGCACCGTGATATTAGTCTCTAAAGCAGTCTTCTCTTTTGCTGCCTGTGGCAACGCAAGGACTGCATCATTATCGATTATTGGAGCCTCATGACGAGACGTAGGGTCCTTTGAAAGCCGTTGCGAAGCCGTCGAGAAGGCCGGGAATGACCTGAAACGAAATCACATTTGTTCATTTAACACCAAATCACACTTTACGCCATTTCTGGAGAATATCGATTAGAACGATTGCACGTACCTTGACAGCGGCCCTTTTGCCAGACCTGCCGTTTGCCTAATTACTTGGAACATAGTGAATTGTTTTACGTAACAATCACTCTGAAATAAATTTTCTGTTTTTTCTCCGACCCAACACAGCGACTTAACTTGACAGCTGTCAAAAAATAGACAAAATCGTTTGACGTTTTGCTTTTTATATCAACTTCCATCCCTGTTTGAGCTACAAAAAAATGGCAATACCGTAAAATAACGTAAAATACTGTAATACCGTTTTTATCGTTCGCAATTTTTGATTGTAAATCCAGCTTAATGTTGACGTTATGTTTGCTTGATGTTCGTGACCACGTCATGACGGTGACACTGTTGACATCATTATCTCTCATGCTATTGTTGGGGTGCTTGTCGGGTTTCCTCCTCGTGTGCCTAAGTGCTGCGGTTCCCTTATGGACTTCTCCGGGGGGAAGAGCAGTGCTTAGGCCGGTGCACCCTGGGCATCGGTCAATAATTTCCTTGCCTTTATGGTGGGATATCATTGGCCGATGGCTAATAACCCGACGGGGGTTGGGGGGGGGGGGTCTTTTGACCCAAGCCGTACAATATTATTTTACACTGACATTGGCACATGCCTCGTGGCCGCTATTAAAGAAAAAAGAAGAAGTATGCTATTGTTTTATACGTTTGTCTAGACTATTTCCAAAAACGTTTACTGAAGGTGTGAACAATACTGTGTGAAATGTTTGCGTTGTGAATCCACCTTTATCCAAGTTTCAAGGCAACTCGTGGGCAACTGAAACCACACTGAAACTCGTGAAACTCAATTGCTCAATTGACGTATTGACGTGACGTTCACGCATGACGTTGACACTATTGACAGTTGTTCTTCTCATTGGATTGGCGACGGATCGGATTCGCATTTTATTTTTGCATCAATGTAATAAATTGCTACGCAAATAACCCATTATATTTGCTTCAGAAATTTAATCTGATCTGTATGTGACACTAGTTGCTTTTTAGCCTATGTATATTTATTTAAATTATTACTATTTAACGTGAAATAATGTTCCAAAAGAATTTCTCCGAGAACGTACTACTTTACACAGCTGTTGTGATGTAAAGGTAAGTTTTTTACATAGTCGTTGTCTGTAAATCACTAAATAATATTGCTAAAGGTGTTTTATATATACGCGATTCTAAGTTATTTTAAGTATTGCGTAAACTCTCGTAACTATGCCGGTATCGAACGACCTTGGAGATTTCAAAATGTTATTCAAAAGAATGATATCATTATACGTAATGAGTAGAAAATGTTCCGCATGAGCATAATCTGAAGACCAATGCGATTCTTACACTGGCACTGCGCTGCGCTGTTTTAACATGCAAGTATCTCATTCTCAGTTCGTATAGAAATCACGCATGATACCACACACTGACGACGCGTCTGTGCGCGGGAGAAATAGTCGTCGCCCGGTGCCAGTATGAGAATCGCCCAAAGCCTAAACTGTGAATAGATTTTTATTAACTTGTGTTTTTAATTTTTATCTGCATCTACACTAATATAATAAAGAGGTAAACTTTGTTTGTTTGTTTGTTAGTTTGTTTGTATGTAGGGGGTAATCTCTGGAACTACTGAACCGATTTCAAAAATTCCTTCACAGATATGTAACTACACTATCCCTGAGGGTCATAGGCTACTAATTTAACGCGAAAAAAGTCGCGTGCGTCCGCTAGTATATAATAAAACTCAAGCCTTTCATTGTAAGATTCCCAGAGTCCTATCCTAAACAAAAAACAAAACAATTCACAAAAAAAAAAACAATTGACAAAAAATTTACTTGGGTTACACAGATTACCCATACAACATATTGATGTATAACTATATAAATAATTATACACCCAAGTCTTGTATGGCTAATTTGTGTGATTTTGGGCATATAGATCCCCAAAATCTTGTATGGAAAAATATTTACTAATACACCATTATTGTGATGGCAGGAACAAGCTATCTTGTGCCTTACTTCCATAAAATCCTGATTGGTATAAGAAGATTTTTTTGACACCATTCATAGCAATTACACAAAACAACTACAAATCTTAAAGATAACTTTTGGAGTAACTGCATGGCCCCCATGGTTGGTGAAGATCACTTCCTGTCAAGGTCACTTCATGCTCGTTTTCCTCCCTTTTCTGTAATAATAAATTTGAATGGATAATAATAAATCATTTAAAATAGTAATGAATCTATCATCTACTTACACCGCTGTGTATTTTCTTCCAGATTGTCACAACTACCATTATGTCCTGCTAAACAAGGAACATAGCCCTGCAAAAGGGCTACCCAAGCACTAGGCTTCTGTAAATAGACCTACTTATTGATAACATACATATATATAGGCATATCACATATCTCACTTTATTTTAATCAATAAGTACATTAATTTGTTGACAATTAACATTAGTTTGTTTAATTTTGTTATTAAAATGAGTAAGAACATGAATGTGGATTGCACGAGGAGATGCAAGTCTCGTTACCATGGACGAGCACTTACTGGAGCCATTACGAAGAGATCTGTCAGCGATGATGCTCTGGCAAGCTTTATCAAGGCAACATGCGCCAATTTCACACAGGCTTTTGATTTCGAGGTAAGCATAATATTTGTAGTGATAAACGAAATCCAGAGTTGATCATGATGATCATCCTCATCAACACCACATCAGCCGGCCAATAGATTTACCAAATTTTTTGTACACGGTTTCGTCGCTGGGCTACAGATTTCATAGATATGAGTAACTTTATCATATTCATTAAGAAGTAGTACATGATAAAAAAAACACGCGAAAGCAGAGTCGGCGGCCGGCCGGGTTTGGTGGGCAAATTCAAATGTCTTGGCGGGCTAACTAGTGGCCCGCGGGACTGTGTTTGACGGCATTTTACTAGATAATCAACTTTATTAAAGAATCTTTGCTTTAGGCTACTAAAAAAAATATAATATTAGCGTG
This sequence comes from Ditula angustiorana, assembly GCA_963691745.1. Classification (NCBI taxonomy): domain Eukaryota; kingdom Metazoa; phylum Arthropoda; class Insecta; order Lepidoptera; family Tortricidae; genus Ditula; species Ditula angustiorana. The sequence goes on from OY829487.1 coordinate 10,217,714, forward strand.
TTTCTAGGGGCGCACAGCGCTCCACATGGCGGCGTCTCGCGGTCGCGCTCATCTCATGGAGTGGCTCGTGCGCCACTCTTCTGGAGCCTTCGTAAATGCGCGAGACAGGGAGTCGGGCTACACACCGCTACACAGGGCCATCTTCTACGGACAGATACATAACGCTGTGGCGCTCATGAAGATAGGTGAGATATTGTTACGTTTACGTCCTTTATAATGCGGGTTCTGCTTAAATATCTTTCCGCTTCACAAAGCAGGAATTCGAGCCGTAGTTTGCCAACAACTAAATACCTATATATTTTTGGTATATACCTATTTGCCAGAAAAATTGTTATAACTTACTCATGACCAAGTTTTTTTCCAACCGCAAATCGTCTCCAGCTTTTATACAGTGCTCAGGCACGGGCCTCCTTTCACAGTGAGAGGACCATTCTTTTAAACAACTATGTTAAATTTTAGCTCAATTCGTTAAGCAACAACGATGTTGACAGATAGACAAACAACATAACAAAACCATTATGGGTTTTCGTCATTCCAAAACTTGATACAGAAACCTGAAAACTGTGGGTTATATGCTGTAATGTAATGAACCAATACCAATCATCATCATCTTTATTCCAGGTGTCAACATAGATATAGTCGATAAAGACGACTACAAAGCGTTAGAGCACGCCATGCTTGACCGACAGTATATGTACAAACATGAGGGAACCACGCCGACTGACGCATACGTGTGGGGCAGCAACTGCAACTACACGCTAGGCACCGGAACGCAGGAGCCGCGTCATGCGCCAGACCTGTTGCAATGCTTCAGCAGGACCAACACCTGCGTCAAACAGGTGAGCATGTTATGCAGTGGCTGCAGTATGAGGCAACAAATGCAACTACGCGTTAGGCACCGGAACGCAGGAGCCGCGTCATGCGCCAGACCTGTTGCAATGCTTCAGCAGAACCAACACCTGCGTCAAACAGGTGAGCGTGCTTTACAGTGGCTGCTGTAAACAGAATCCATTTCAAATTAACACTTAGTTCAACATATGATCTTTATATGTGTCGTTAATATGACACTTATTTTATTCAAAAAATAAAATAAGTTTACAAAGTTAACAGGATACATAGGACTTTCAAACCACAAATCTTAAAATAAAACAATTTAAAATTTATTAAAATAATAGCTATAGGAGTAATATAATATTGGCTAATAATAAAACCAGCTGTTCAAAGAGTATTTATTATGCACACACTGGCCGCATAGATCGCAACAGACAAATACCGGTGACAGTTGAAATGTCATAAAGAACAACAAGCGCATACAGAAGACATGTCTGAACCAGTACGTGTAGCTTAATAAAATGCATACCATTGGTTTGCCACGCACCTGCCTCGGCTTCACGAATGTCTTGTTCTTGTTCATCGGGTTCATTGGTGTCGTGATATGCATCTGGTGCGCCATTAACACGGACTTCTTCCGCGATGTTAACTACACGGTCACAAAGAGCGAACTAGTCGGCACCGTAGCTAACTTCGTCAACCTAAGAGTTTGGCTTACACCCTTAACTTCAATCTTACTCCCTTTCGGTCTGATAGCAATGTTGACATCTTGCTGTGGACTACTAGGCGCCGGCTGCAAGACCAAATGCGCTATCAAAGCCTATATTTTCCTCGTCACCGTCGTGTCATCAATTGTCTTCTGGTTCGTCTTTGTAACGTGCATCTACAACGTTTATTCTAATAACGAGAAGACACGCCGCATGTTGCAAAATGTTTTGCTGGTTCAATACGGCAAACAGAAAGATCTGTTCACCTATTATTTGGATTACTTCATGGTACAATATGAATGCTGTGGAGTTGACGGTTACGCTGACTTCAAAGAATCGCAATGGGTGAAGGAAAATCCTGATAAAATGTTTCCAGTACAATGTTGCAAGCTCCAAAACTTCACGTATTTCATACCCGTATCTAAAGACTGTCAAACGCCAAAAGTGCCAAATCCTGAATCGTATCATAAAATAGGATGTTTCGATGCCATAAGAATGTCTCTTAAGGAACACAAAGGATCTTTGATATTTTATATTATATTGTTGATGTTGGCGTATTTCATTTTGGTGTCATTCGCTTGTATCATCTTGCGGGGAGAGCCTTTGATTGGGCCGCCGATGGACGAAGGATTCTCGTTCATAACGCAGAGACCTAATATGAAAACTATGATGGTGCCGTCCGAAACCTCTCTAGAGAACATGATGTTCTCCGAAGAACCCCCGAAGAAAGTGATGCGAGTTGTGTCCGCCGCCAACCCGTTTCAAACTTACAGATTTACGCCGCATGACTATGGAACACAATTAAATTGATAACTTTAATAATTATCTTTTATTCCCAGCCAGTAATGTTGGAGAATCAGCGGAAGGCCCTGGGCCAAAGCAAACTCAAATTTATACCAAAAACGGCATTGCTTTCTGCTCGTTTCCCAGCCGTAGTTTGGTCTTCGCTAGGGTTACGTAAACGAAACTAGGAACCTTTATAGTTTTGTTATTTCGTATGTCTGTAGGTATGTCACATTTTTGACGAAACTATAAAGGTTATAATGCAAAACTTTTGCACATGTATAAGTATTCATACTGCGCATAAACCAAGAATAAAATTGAAAATAAATGGGGTCTGAGTGCCTTTTCAGAATTATTGACTTCGAAAAAAAGGCTTCAACTGTTGCTCTTAAGTTCCGAACCCTTCTTACTGTGACTGTATGTGAATGAATGAACTATAGGAGCGTGACGAGTCAGGCATGTGTATGTATCAACTAACGCCGCGTTTCTATTTTCATACAATGGGTCGTTTTGCTTACAAACAATGTACATTTTAACACATTTTCTATGCGAAATCTCAAATTTTAACGCCTGTGGGTCGATTTTTGACTTTCAAGCGCTCGACGTTCGCCAGCCGCGGACAAATCAAGTACACGAACATATATTTTACCCAGCATTGATTGGCGCGCGGCTGACAAGTGTCCAGCGCTTGAAATTCAAAAATCGACCCGCTGGTAGATAAAACGATCCATTGTTTGAACATAGGAGCGCAGCATTAGAAAATAACGAGTCAGAAAAGCAGGTCGTCCCCCTTAACCTTTAAAACGCCTAGAACGCTTAAAGGTGTCGCAAGTTGTCGTGCCCATCAAGCCACCGACACATATAATTGACCGATGTTATAGTGCAATAGCGACCTACGAGCATATGTCTACAATTCAAATTCATATTTGACATTATGGCGCCCTGTGGCCCGTTCCACTAAGCTACAAGTTACAATTTTACAAGTCTAAACCGACAACATTGGTCAATAATGACCAATGGCAATGAGCATAATGACCAATGTTGCCGGTTTAGACTTGTAAAATTGTAACTTGTAGCTTAGTGAAACCGCATTTCTATGAAAAACGGCCGTTTTAGCGAGCTTTAGTCACCTGGTGAGATTCAAAAATTGCATCTGGCATCATGCGCGGATCCACACAGGGGTTATGACCCTCCCTCGACCCTCCCTGGGCTGGGTCCAGATCGACCATTGGTAATTGAGTCTTATAGCTAGAAGTACAGTCAGCAACACTTATCCACTACAAATAAAAAGCGGATAGAAGATATTTTTTACTAACATCTCTTGCAGCAGCTTCTAGCTGTTATTAGGTACATCTGTAGTAAAAAAATTGGAAGAGTTTGCTTGTATTTATATGATACAACTGTTCTAATCTCATTGATGACCCTGTTCCGACTGAACTTCTACTACGCGACCCCCACCCTGACTCGAGGCCTGAATCCGCCCTTGCCTAGCGTGTCGGTGACAACCTCCGTTCGTTTTGTTGACGGTGAAAAGGTTAAGGCAGTTTCTAATGAAACTCATTCGTTTTTTCCAGCACTGACAAGTATGTGTAGCTAACGGTCTGGCATTCCCTTCTCAACCTCTAGCAGGGCAGTTCCACTCCGCACTGTAGGTGTGCTCGCCGCTTTACCTATGGCATAGGTCAATCGCAGTAGGTTGCCGGCTTGCCGCGCGCGCGTCCGCTTACTCTGTGTCGCGCGAGATAGTATTATAGTAAGCAGCCCAACCCTAGCGGTGCGCCAGGGCATTGCGGGTGGAAGGCGAGCGCGGGCGGCGCCTTCCTTTTGACGCTTGCCGCCCGGCGAATGTTTATGAAGTAATACGAACTTTTTGTGCCTGATCATAAAGTTGGAATTCGTTTAATGGTGGTCGAAGAAGAGAAGTTTCTGTACGTTAGTACTATTATTTACTCTGTGCCTCTAGGTCTGCCTCGGCAAGTTCCACAGCGTGTGGCTGTGCTCGGCGCCGGGCTCGGACGGCGAGCAGAGCGCGTGGTGCGGCGGGCAGGCGGCGCGCGCGGGCGCGGCGCAGGCCACGCTGCTGCGGCCGGCGCCGCTGCGGCTGCCCGAGCCGTGCCTGCGCGCCGCCGTGCTGCTCGACGCCACCGTGTTCCTCATGCAGAGCGGGACGGTCAGTGCGGAGGAATATAGCGTCCGTCCACTTGCTAACCGAATGGCGTGAAAGTGCCTGAGGTGCAATTTTTTAATCTCACCGGGTGACTGTAGCTCACCAAAATGGCCGAAACTCTATGAAAAACGGCCATTTTGGTGACCTTTAGTCACCCGGTGAGATTCAAAAATCGCACTCCTGATTGTCAAATATGTTTATGTTTAAAGAAATAGAAATAAAACTGATATTTTGGAATTTTAGAAATACGCAGTTACAAAGATGACGAAGAAAAAAGTTTTTTTGTTCCTAAATATGCTCATTCGTATTCATTTACTCAAAATTTAGAATATTATGTTTTCATTTAGTAAAAGTTTTTCATTCGGAAGAGTATCTTGAACAAGTTTAAAAACCCGTTCGATACGGTAACGTTTGTGCTATGTATAAGCAACTTATATGTATTTCCGTCCTAATCTATACTAAAAGAAAAATAGCATCTACCTGTCTAAGAAAAGCAACTTGAGAGCAAGACAGCCGGTGCAAACTGGCACAAGAGATTCCATCATAGCCGTCTGGGTTGGCAACACATTTGCAATCTCCTTGGTGTTGCTGGTGTCTATAGGCGGCGGTATTCCTTACCATCAGGTTACCCATTTGCTCGTTTGCCTTCCTATTTCATAGAAAAAACTTGGCTACTATCACTTCAGCAAAGTTTTATAAAAAAATCTTTAACTTCACTTTTTACAAAAAATTGTCTCCTCAAACTCGACTCTTTTACATTTCCAGGTACTCCAATACACTCTGAACAGTACAGACACCTCACCCGTGACCAAGAGTACAACCCTGAAGCTGCCGTCAACGAAGCCCCTGCTGAAGCTGTCTCAGCCGCTGGGGCTGTGCGCTGGCCGTCTGCACGCCGCGGTGTGGAACTCGCGCGCGCTCTACACCTGGGGCGCCAACTGCGGCCAGCTGGGCCACTCGCAGGAGGACAAGCTTGTCGCCACGCCTAGACGAGTGAGTATGTTTCGACATTGAAATATTGCGGATGTTAGGACCTTGGATCGCTACCAGAGGCGTATTTAAAGATTTGGCGCCCCATTAAATGACGATAAAGTATTTCACTTTAGGGGCGGTTGCCGCCCCTCGCAGCCTGGCGCCCCGAGCCATGGCCTGGATGGCCCTAGGGTACATACGCCCCTGATCGCTACCACCATCTTGCTCGCTAATCCGGCCGCAAAGCGGCAATGCTTGCATTGTGTTCCGGCGTGGAGAGCAAGATAGCTGGTGTCATTACTGGCACAAGAGGTATTCCATCTTGCCCTCTGGGTTGGTAACGCATTTGCAATCTCCTTGGTGTTGCAGGTGTCTACAGGCGGTGGTGATCACTTACCATCAGGTGACCTACTTGCTTGTTTGCCGTCCTATTATGTTTATTAAAAAGAAACAATTCTGACCTTAAGGTCTTATGTTCACGGGCAGAATTACAAAAATAGCTTAAATAATGGATATAAAACCGTTTTATTTGAATGTCTATAAGACGCAAAACGTAAAAAAATATTAAGTACCTACATTTAGACATGAGGAACTGCTGCCTTATTAAAAAATTTGCACCCAAGTACCTACCTACGATATAATTTTTCCTAGCGCTTTTGTTCTTATATTGATGTTATAATCTAAATATATCAAAAAAACATTTTATCCATATCCATTTTGCCATAAATTATTTTAAACTTACGCGATTTTGCGGATGGTAGTTAATGCGAATTCAATGGCGACTGGCGCCTAATTTATGAGGTCCATGCATTACAGGCTAGTCGCCTATTTTCAGCTATATTTTACTTTACTTTAATCAAAGGATTAAAAGGTTAATCGTCCGCTTCAGGTGGCGATATCCGTGAACAACAAAGAGGAGGCGGGCATCCAGCTGGCGGGCGCCGGCGACGCTGCCACGGTGTTCACCACGAGTCGCGGCGACGTGTACCTGCTGCACAAGCATATCTGCAAGAAGATCGCTATCAAGTAAGACTGTCGTTTAAGAGGAGAGGAGTGTGAACCCAGTCCCAAAAAGCGCTCTCCATACAAAAGGCGATAACGTTTTCCACCCTCTAAAACTGAATCAACGGCAATGATTTTTTGGTATGTTGTCATTATGCCTTAGAACTAGGTTTGTGTGTTTTGATTTTTTAAATAATCTTCATACATTTGACAATATTTGCATTTTAGGAGTTTCTTACAAAACAAAAAAACGACAATATTTTTGCAACTATTAAGAATATTTTAAAAATCAAAACATACAAACCTAGTTCTAGGGCATAATGACAACATACAAAAAATCATAGCTATAGGTTAAGGTGTGAAAAACGTTGTCGCCGTTTGTATGGAGAGCGGTGGGTTCACACTCTTAAAGGGTCCCAGGCCAGGGCCTGATTAATAGTTTTGACAGCCCTAGGCTTACTTTCCACTAGGCCACTTTGCGGGTGGTAGGACCTTGTGCAAGCGTCCGGATCGCTCATCCATCGTTTCTTTTATTATTATTATTGTTGGTACGGTTTCCGATCACGGGCCCATGGGGACCCGGTCATTTGAAAGGCATTCATGAGGCCGAAGCCAACATGAAGAGGCCTTTGGTACCATATTATAATATAAATGAGGGGCGCAACTATGGAGGTCTATCCCCCAATACACTATGGAGGACACTGGCGGACATATTATTATTAGAATATTAATCGGAAAATATCTCGCACACAGTTCTATTCAGTTCTTTCTTATACTAAAACAAGTGAAATACAGGGTAACGACTAGTAACGGTGGAATTTTTACATTCGAAATCGCAATTCCAGATACCTCTTGGTTTGAATCGATGGGTTTAACTGGTTCGTCGTCTGGCATGATTCCAATATGCCAGGTGCTGCTCTGAACGCAGGTCACCACTTTAGGGTCAATCTAGTGCTTGTAATAGAAATTAGTGATTTAAATAATAATTCATTTATTGAGGCAAAAAAATGTTGACAAAACTTGACAACCTAGCAGAGAGTACGCAAGCGCTGCGCGGACCGCTGTGTGGTAGCTACAGCCTAAATGTGTATATGATAATGTTTGTATGTTTGTTCCTTAATCACGCATTGACAGATGGGCGGATTTAGATGAAATTTTGCAGACAGATAGATCACGTCTTGGAAACGTAGAATTTTTATTCCGTTAAAATACATAGAAAATCACACACACACACGAAGCCGCGGTTAAGACTTGTAGGATATAAATTGTTTTAAACATGCGATTTTACAGTAAAAGGTAAATATTTAAATAACAGCGGTAAATTTTATGATATTCGTAAGTCAGTGACAATAATTTAAGCTCATAGTGAACAGGGTTTATTTATATTCACCTCGCCAAATATTGTCACTCTTTGGGTCGCTATCCTGTATAGTATTATTTATTTTCTAGGCAAATAAACCTACGTCAGGTGTGCGTGGAGGCGAAGGTAAACGAGCAAGGCGTGTACTCGCGCGTCACCGTGCTCCTACTGACCAACGTGGGACAGCTGATGCTGTGGCAGGACACCACCAACCAACTCACCAGGTCAGTATACCTGAAAGACCTTAAGAGATTTATGTACCCAGCCTCGAAAAGGGCTCTCCATAATGTTTGTCACCCTCTAAACTTTAGTCAATGGCTATGATATTTTAGTATGCCGTTACAATTGCCAACCAAACAACTTGAGCATTTTTGTAATCGAAACTTTTTAATTTTCGATTTTTTCTATATATTCAAATTAAATTTAAAATTCTAATGACAACACAAAGAAAAATTAGGGTAATGGCAGGACACGAACCTGCAACATCAGCATTCCATTACCCTAATTTTTCTTGGTGTTGTCATTAGCATTTTAAATTTAATTTGAACTTTAGCATATACCTTGACTGTGCAGTAGCCGTTTCTAGTACAAATGTGTATGCGCAAACATACCCCCTCCACTCGATTTATGCTCAAGTTGTTTGCCTGCAACTGTAATAATACAGTTGCAGGCAAACAACTTTGCCTACCTCTGTAATAATACAGTTGCACGCAAACAACTTTGCCTACCTCTGTAATAATACAGTTGCACGCAAACAACTTTGCCTACCTCTGTAATAATACAGTTGCACGCAAACAACTTTGCCTACCTCTGTAATAATAAAGATTTTTATGTACATATGACGACCTGTATGTCACAGTGGCACATGTGTCTGCTTCCTGTGCAAAAGGTCCCGGGTTCAAATCCTGATATGGGCAAATCTTTGTGTGACGAACACGAATGTTACCTGAGTCATGGATGTTATTTGTATTCAAGTATGTATTTATCTATACATATATAAGTATGTTTATCCGTTGTCTAGTACCCATAACACAAGGTTTGCTTAGCTTGGGACTAGGGCAATTGGTGTAAATTGTCCCAAGATATTTATTTATTTATTTACATTACAAGTGTATGTACAAGCACATAGTATAAAACAAATTCGCTATCGGTTCCTGTATGTCTAAGGAAACTCTGTTGTTACGTGGTTTGATTTCGATACGGATTTCACTGTCATTGTCTCCCAGACAACATTGTTACCAAAGATAGAAAATAAAATAAAATAAAAAATAAATATCTTGGGACAATTTACACCAATTGACCTAGTCCCAAACTAAGCAAAGCTTGTACTATGGCTACTAGACAACGGATATACATACTTATATAGATAAATACATACTTAAATACGAATAACATCCATGACTCAGGTACAAACATTCGTATTCGTCACACAAATATTTGCCCATACCAGGATTTGAACCCAGGACCTCATGCACAGTAAGCAGACACATGAGCCACTGCGCCATACAGGTCGTCATAACGAAAGAAAAACAATCACGGAGACAATAAGAATAAACTTTCTTCTACAACTCCGGAATCTATGAATGAATGAATGATTCGTTTATTCACAAAAACATATGGTACATTAGGATCTTACAGTAACACTATGGTTTCCCCAGAATATGTTTAGCCAAGGCAGGCATGTGAAAAGTAATTTTAGCAATTTAATCAGACAGTCAGTAGTCAAGAAAATTAAATCACTAAACATGTCATAAAGTAAAATATTAAAAAACAAAAAATATGTAGATTAAAAAGGCAATTACATTTGCATTTAGAATTGGAATTTTCAATTAAATCGGAATATAAAATAAAATAATTAATTACATGAAATTAAACTATAATAAAATGGTCAACGAAAAATTATCAGCAGTCAGATATAAAAATAAAAACATTCAAACTTTTTCAGATGCGTTTTCGGCCTCAGCCACCAGACAATCATAACCAACGTAGCACTAACTCATGACGCGCTCTATTTCACCACAAAATACGGCGAGGCGTTCATTGGCTACATCTCGCGCAAGACCACGCCCACCCAGCCGCAGCCAATCAGGAAGGAGAAGGAGCGCGACAGCAACAAAAGTGCTCTGGTCAAGTTTCTTGAGAAAGACGATTGTACGTCGGTGCGGATTGTGAAAATACCAAATGTGCACAGAGCTGTGTCGATCTTTGTGGATAGCGAGGGAATGAACTTTGCTTGTTTGCAGGTAGGTACATACGTTGCGATTAGGGTTGCCAGATGTCCGGTATTTAAGCGTACAGTCCGGTATTTTCGAGGCCTGTCCGGTAAAAAATAAATGGTCATACCGGACAGAACAATGTCCGGTATTTTGAGGAAAATCGGTACTACTGGTCACAAGCGCCTACAAAAGTAGGCATATGATATCCCTCAAACGCAAAACTCGCTCGCTGACCTCGCTGTCTGTATCTGCGTCTGTGGGCTCTCACTGTAGATTAAAAAAATAAAAACTATTACTATAAAAAACCGGTATTATTTGCGACCAAGCTTGCGACTAAGCTTAAATCCACTCACGTTGATTTTGGATCTTAAAAAATAGTGTCGTATATTTAAAAACCTTTTTTTATTATTTGAATTTTTATGCTGTCGAAATGAAAAGCAGAGTGTTTAAGCTGTGTGAAATTGGTATCTTTCATCTCTCGTTGAACAATAGACTGTTAACCGTTCAATATCCCGACGACTGCTAACCTATTTCTACCAAACATGGCCAAAACTAAACAAATGCTTTTAAATAACTACGATATGACAGACAGACACTCACACAGAGATCCCTCAACACTTTCTTTTTCATCGTTAAAATTTATAGCGCAAAAAAAACATTTATAATTAATATTGATGCACAATAAGTTATTTACAGTTTGAACTTTGATTCATAAACCTCATATTACACAAAAAAATATACCTAAAGTAGATTAACGCATTCAGTCAATTCAATCTTAAAGGATTTTCATTACATACCAGGAATATTGTTAATATTATTATTTTTTAATCTCACATTCAACTGTAGAATTAAGTTTAAATATTGTACGTCTCCCAGAACATGACCTTGCAATAAATATTTGATTAATTGGTTGATTGAACCCTGGCTACTCCATAGCAGTTAAAGTGTTTATTTTTGTGTACTATTCAGATTAAACCGGTATGTGGACTCACGTCTGTGCCTGAACTATCGCCGAAAAGCCTGCCCAAACACATGGCGACGCTCATGGAAACCGCTGCTGAAGATGACATACTCCATGACGTTGTATTTAAGGTAAAAAACTTGCCTCTTTTTTAACCCTTTCAACGCAGCGCATACAAAAATTGTAACGTACTCCAAATCAAACCAAATCTGTTCGTGGCGACTGGAATTTCAGTAACGAAATTATCTGCATTCAAATTCTGTTCGCAGATCATTAATCGTTACTACCCTTTACAGCCGTGTGTAATTTTATCCCTAAGACTTAGTCATAGTCATAGTATTTATTCATAAAACAATACAGGTACTTATGTTTCGGCAATTCCCCACTTCTTGTCGACGTGAAGAAACTAAGCAGTAACCTTGTTACTAGTGTAGTAACACAAGGAGTTTACAGTTACTACATTGCGACCAAAATGGATACGTACGACATAATAACGGAAAACGTAAACTTGAATCTTAAGGAGCAATTACATTGACGCGGCTGCCGCAT